>OU892290.1:4911504-6353281 GCA_917834065.1 Ceutorhynchus assimilis
CGGTTGTTGCATAAGAGAAATATTATGTAATCACGGCTAAAGTCTTAATCAGAGAATTTGTGCAATGGTGCATACAGGCATAATTGTTCTTGTATATGCTGTGCTATCGTGCTAATAGCATTGTTTGTTTGACTTTACTCCTATTATACTGCTCCTTAAGGACTCCCCGTCTAGGCGGTGACATCACAGATCTCTGCAAGAGTGCTGTGAAAGCGATTTTAATCCAAACGAGGGCACAGCATTTGAAATGAATAGCCGTACTTTATTCTTTTGATGAAACTCTTTTAGAGCTTTCAACTTTTGCCTCAAAACTGCACCCGATTGATCAAAAAGCGATCTGAAACGGATTCACATTTCCGGAAACGGAGCGGTGCTCTCGGCGACATTCACGTGTTCGACTTGAGCAATAGAATGCTCCCGATCGAATCTCACACGGAGCGCTCTTTCTTGCTCCGTGCTCCGTCAAATTCGATAGTTCAAAAAGTATGATCAGAGGCTGAGATTATGCTTTACATTTTGTCAACTTTTAGCGCGCTCGAAACGATATGATCTGCTCCGGATTCTATTTCACGAGTCGAAATTCGTATCGAATTGTCAAAATAGCGATTGAGCGATTCTATTTTTTGATTTCTCGATATTACACGGGACGTCCGGAGCTGTCGTATTCGATATCGAGACAATTCGACTCGACTCGTAAAATAGAATCCGGGAGCATGGCATGGTGACACACAAATATAGCGGCGATTACCAAAATTAAACGGCGCCGATGATAAGCAATCCTGTAGGTGCAATGTGTATCATCCTTGCTCGAAGCGAGACAACTCGCATCGAGAACGATTCAGTTACTTCCGCCAACAGCTGTTGACGGCATCGTTTTTTGTCCTTCTTGCACACACACTTATTTTAGTTTTGTTCTTGTTTTTCTTGTTATGCCATCGGGTATTGGGGTGCGTTTTGCTGCTGCGTTTTGTTTTTCTTGTGTTTTTATTTATGGTTTTAATAAAATATATTTGTACAGTCAGCAACTTACGAAGGCGTAGAAGGGATACGTATCCATTTTTTGAAGTGAAAACTTCTTTAGAATCGTTGGGAGTGATTTGAGACTCGATGAAACGAAAAAGCGACCCTGAAACGAAAAAGCGACATGAAACGAAAAAGCAACACTTCTTTAACACGCTTATATTAACACACAACAAGAACCTGGAACAAGCCAAGTGAGCGGGAAAAAGTCTGGAAAATGTCTGGATAAATCTGGATGAAGTCCGGAAAAGTCTGGAAATCTCTGGAAACGTCTGGAAAGAGCCTGGAAATTTCTGGAAAGGGTCGGAAAAATTCTGCCAAAGGTCCCAAAAGACCTGGGATCATTTTTCAGAATCCGGATCAGTCTGTACAAGTTTGGATAAGGTCTGGATAAATCTGGATAAAGTCTGTAAAACTCTGGATAAGTCTGGTTATTGTCTGGAAAAGTCTGGAAATCTCTGGAAACGTCTGGAAAAGACTTAGAAATTTCTGGAAAGCGTTGGAAAAATTCTGAAAAAGGTCCCAAAATACCTGGGGATCATTTTCCAGAATCCGGATCAGTCTGAACAAGTCTGGATAAAGTCTGGATTAATCCGGATGAAGTCTGGAAAACTCTGGATGAGTCTGGATAATGTCTGGAAATCTCTGGAAACGTCGGGAAAGAGCCTGGAAATTTCTGGAAAGGGTCGGAAAAATTCTGCCAAAGGTCCCAAAAGACCTTGGATCATTTTCCAGAATCCGGATCAGTCTGTACAGGGTGCTGCAATTTGGAGTGTTTCAACAGGAAAAACATACTTGCAGACCAAATAGAACAAAAATGACTTAGACGTCATGGAATAGATTTTTGAGAAACGTCAATTGTCAAAAACCGTATCACGATATCTTCAATGGTACCATTGATACAGGGCGATTTTCGATTTTCCCCTATTATGAAAAATGGCTATAAGTTTTTTATCTATCAATTTTTTTTATTTCTGTAAAAACATTATGGAGACACTTTTTTAGCACAATCCAGTGGCGGATTCAGTTTTTTTGTATATCGCTCCGATTTTGAGATATCGACCAAATTCCGATATTTTCAAATAAAACACCCTATATATTAATAGCTCATTGGATAGCTCTGTTTTTGCTGATTTCAATGATATAAAGTTCGATAGGTTTATCTCTAACAGTTTTCGAGAAAAAAAATTATATCTGTTTTTGTCGTAAGGACCAATGTGTTAGAAAAGGATTTTATCTGTGTAAGGAGAATGAGGAAGAACTCTGTCTAACACATTGTTTCTTATGACCGCAACAGATATAATTTTTTTTCTCGAAAACTGTCGGAGATAAACCTATCGAACTTTATATCATTGAAATCAGCAAAAACAGAGCTATCCAATGAGCTATTAATATATAGGATGCTTCATTTGAAAATATCGGAATTTGGTCGATATCTCGGAATCGGAGCGATATAGAAAAAAGTCGAGTCCGCCACTGGATTGTGTTCAAAAAAGTGTCTCCATAATGTTTTTACAGAAATAAAAAAAAATTGTTAAATAAAAAACTTATAGCCATTTTTCATAATAGGGGAAAAACGAAAATCGCCCTGTATTAATGGTACCATTGAAGATATCGCGATACGGTTTTTGACAATCAACGTTTCTCGAAAATCGATCCCATGACATCTAAGTCAATTTTCCTCTATCTGGTCGGGAAGTGTGTTTTTCCTGTTAAAACACTCCAAATTGCAGCACCCTGTACAAGTCTGGATAAGGTCTGAATAAATCTGGATAAAGTCTGTAAAACTCTGGATAACTCTGGATAAGTCTGGTTATTGTCTGGAAAAGTCTGGAAATCTCTGGAAACGTCTGGAAAAGACTTGGAAATTTCTGGAAAGGGTTGGAAAAATTCTGAAAAAGGTCCGAAAAGATCTGGGGATCATTTTCCAGAATCCGGATCAGTCTGAAAAAGTCTGGAAAAAGTCTGGATTAATCTGGATGAGGTCTGGAAAACTCTGGATAAGTCTGGATAATGTCTGGAAATCTCTGGAAACGTCTGGAAAGGGCCTGGAAATTTCTGGAAAGGGTCGGAAAAATTCTGCCAAAGGTCCCAAAAGACCTTGGATCATTTTCCAGAATCCGGATCAGTCTGTACAAGTCTGGATAAGGTCTGAATAAATCTGGATAAAGTCTGTAAAACTCTGGATAAGTCTGGTTATTGTCTGGAAAAGTCTGGAAATCTTTGGAAACGTCTGGAAAAGACTTGGAAATTTCTGGAAAGGGTTGGAAAAATTCTGAAAAAGGTCCTAAAAGACCTGGGGATCATGTTCCAGAACCGAATCAGTCTGTACAAGTCTGGATAAATCTGGATGAAACCTGGAAAACTCTGGAAAGCTCTGAATAAGTCTGGATAATGTCTGGAAAAGTCTGGAAATCTCTGGGGCTGACACGCTTTTATAATACATCGAACTAAAAAGTGTAAAATAAATATATTTAAAAAAAACTAAAAAACACCCTTTTATAGTAAATTGAACTAAAAATTGAAAAATAATTTCATTTACAACTACATACGTAATGTTGACATTTCTGACTTTTCAAAAGTTTGAAAGTGACACTTTTTTGAATTTTACTTTCCACCCGGGTGGAAAGTGGTCCCGGGTGGAAAGTGCTCACTTTCCACCCGGGTGGAAAGTAAGTTCTCATTTTCCTAAATGTTTAAGACGAGTCCTGCATGTCAAACGTTTTTTTAAATGAGTCAAAACTTGTCAACAATTTTTTTTTGTATTTAGTCGAAATTATGAGGGTTGTAATTGTTGTAAATAAAATAGTATACAAACCTCGGTAGGAAGTTTAATTCCTGTCTCGAGATTATAGTTAACTTCGACGCTTCGCGTCTCAGTTAACTAACTAATCTCTCGACAGTAATGAAACTCTTCCCACCTCGGTATGTAATATACTATTTAACATAAACAGAAAATATTAATGAACAAAAAATATTAGAATTATTGTCAAAAAAGCGTGGGATGCTCAATGTATGAGAAATGTAGAACAAAGCACCCCAGCGTATATTTATTTGCGGTCTTTCTCAAGTCCTTTGGAGGGGGGACGCCACTGTGTATGTTAGTATGTGTGTAATGCATGCAGTTTGAAGGTTTCACTTCTACCGGGTGTGAACTGCACAGGATTTTTATTTTATTTTATTTTCAGTTATTTCCGCGTTACGTAACTCGGAAATAGTTAGGTATTTCTGCGGTACGAAATACGGAATTGGCTATTTCCGAGTTACGTAACACGGAATTAACTATTTCGCATATTTTTTAAAGTGAAAACTTCTTTAGAATCGTTGGGAGTGATTTGAGACTCGATGAAACGAAAAAGCGACCTGTAACGAAAAAGCGACATGCGACATGAAACGAAAAAGTGACACTTTTTTAACACGCTTATATTAACACACAACAAGAACCTGGAACAAGCCAAGTGAGCTGGAACAAGTCTGGAAAATGTCTGGATACATCTGGATGAAATCTGGAAAAGTCTGGAAATCTCTGGAAACGTCTGGAAAGAGCCTGGAAATTTCTGAAAAGGGTCGGAAAAATTCTGCAAAAGGTCCCAAAAAACCTGGGGATCATTTTCCAGAATCCGGCTCAGTCTGTACAAGTCTGGATAAGGTCTGGAAAACTCTTAAAGCTCTGAATAAGTCTGGATAATGTCTGGAAAAGTCTGGAAATCTCTGGGGTTGACACGCTTTTATAATACATCGAACTAAAAAGTGAAAAATGAATATATTTATGAAAAACTAAAAAACACGCTTTTATAGTAAATTGAACTAAAAAGTGAAAAATAATGTTTAATATAAACAGAAAATATTAATAAACAAATTAGAATTATTGTCAAAAAAGTGTGGGGTGCTCAATGTATGAGAAATGTGGAACAAAGCACCCCAGCGTGTATTTTAGTTTTTTTAAACTATATTTATTTGCGTTCTTTCTCAAGTCTTTTGGAGGGGGGGGGACGCCACTGTGTATGTTAGTATGTGTGTAATGCATGCAGTTCGATGAAGGATTCACTTCTACCGGGTGTGAACTGCACAGGATTTTTTTTTATTTTCTCAACTAAGAATAAATATTTAAACTGCATCTTGCTACGATGGTCCGTTTTCGAGTTAGGGCGGTTTGAAGTTAAAACTAGGTGTTTGTGGCGTCACACTGGACTATCAGGGACAGTATTACCACGTGTAAGAATATTCCAAAACAAAAGACAATTATCTCCTAGAGCGAATTGCAACCACTCAAAGTATAGGGTACGGTTCACTGACGACTACGATTTCGGCGGTTGTGACATCACAAGCTCCTGCATAATTTGTCTTCACAAGGAATTTTCTCGAAGAATATTTTGAATATAGGACTGCGGTTTTCACGAGAGATCTTAGAATTTTTTTCTTGATTTAAATAGTAGCTTAAGTCGTCTTTTAGGGTCACACTCCTTTCAATGGTTTTTCATAAAAAAAGTCCCAAATTTAATTTTTTCATTGTGTTTTTTATATTTGTCTGCGAATCTACTACCCAAAATGTCAAAAATCGCTTGTTGATGGCAATTGCCTTCGATGGAAAGCAGCAGCAGTAAAACCAGTGAATATGAAGAATATTTAGGGCTTATAGCAGAGAGGAAAGAACTTTTTTTTTAAATCAAATTATAATAATTATCAATAGTAATATAACTAGTGCAAATTATCGCGTAATTACAATCTGATTGGTTCAAATCAACAATCATAACATGTCAATTTATTGTTGGAATACCAGTTTTGACAGATGTATGAATTTCTCTATAATAACGACAAACATCATTTTTTTAATAAAATTCTATAATTGAGGTTTGACGTATATGGGATGGTGCAGGGTGCAGTACGATAATATTTCATTGGGACTGCACGCGTGCATTTCTTTTCAAGTGTAAGTTCAAAACCAGTGTTGCACTTGCTCCACCAATGAAATACGCTATCAGTGGGCGGGCATTGAAACTACCAATCGGAAACGCCAATAAATTATATTTATGTCCGATTGATCAATAAAGTGCTCTTTATAGAACAGTTTTGCATCAATAAAGTGGCACTTTATTGTACTAGTAAAATAAAATGCTACTTTATTTTACTAGTAAAATAAAGTGCTACTTTATTGCCTACCTGGTCTACTTGACAAGGTAAAACAGGTCCTGATAACCTGCCAAGGTGAAACAGGTCCTGAGTGACAACCTGCCAAGGTGAAACAGGTATACCTACGCAAAGAACATCTCACACTTCTTATGGATTTCGGTCACCGACAGATTTTGTTGAAACTTCAGTATATTATTTAGGAAGTAGAAATAGGCATTTTCTTTCATTGCACCAACCTCGTAGCGATACAGGCTGAAAAATTAAGTCAAAGATTTTTTTTATTATCTACTGGTAAAATATCGTAATTTAACTTTGGTTGATAAAATAGGAACAGTATATACCTAGGTACTCCTTAAAAAATGATATTTTAATTTCTAGCATATGTACAGGGTAGTCTCATTTGAACTCCATTAATAGGAAAAGCTTCATAACTTTTTCATTCATGAAAATAATTGATTTCCGTAAAAACTTTCTAAAAGCACTTTTTGCACTGTAATATTCTCACTGTTTTTCTATTTGGCTCCGATTTCGAAATGTCGGGTCCGATTTTTTTTAACCCCATATGTAAGTTACTCATTGGATAGCTCTGCTTTTGCCGATTCCAATGATATTGCATCAAATCTACAAAGACTTACCCTGGCGCAGATATAAATTCGTATCACAATTCCTCTTGAAGCAAACATCCAGTTGACACTAAAAATAAAACCAACAGCCCGAGACTGGATCTGACAATACGAAACAATTACTTAACAACTCTGGCCGAAGTTAGAAACGAATTAGATAATAAACTGAACGTAATAAACTGGGAAGAGAATCAAGAACTAGAGACTGTATGAACCAGTATCAGGAAAGCCTTATTTGCTGGCGTCAGCTCGGAATTTCCATCAACACTAGGGTCAGGAAAAAAAGCTGGATGACTGATTAAATCCTCGACTTAAAGGAAAAAAGACGCCTGCAAAAAGACCTAGCAAGCATATCGTCAGTTGAATCTTGAAATAAAAACAAAATTAGGATAGCTGAAGAAAATTGACTCGTTCCTTTAGCGTGAGGAAATCGAAGACCTTGGGGCAAAATATAACAGTTTTATTTATGTATAAGAAAATTAAAGAAGCTGCTGGTGTATACAAAGCTCAACAGACCAGCATTCTGTTGGACAGTCAAGGTAAGCTCATTCTTGATGTCAACGACAAAGTAAAACAGTGGTGAAGTTACATCGAAAACCAATTTTAGGACGGGAGATCGAAAATTCCTGGAGAGTATTTACGAGAAGGACTAGATATAACTAAGGAAGAAGTCCAACACGACATTCAGTTATACAAAAACGGGAACCTGCCGCTTTAGACGGTGTCTACTCAGAATTTATTAAAACCCTTACAAATGAAGAGTCTTTTCCCCCCACGGTGAAACTTTTCAATATGCTTTACTGATCATTCCCTCTGGCTGGCTTATATCAACATTTGTGACGCTTCCGTGAAAAAGCTTTGCAAAAAGATGTAGCGATTATCAGCTTGTTAGCTAAATGAGCCACTTTCTCAAGATTTTTCTAAAATTCATCCATGAAAGAATATACGCAAAGTGCGAGTTCTTCACGGGCAAATCCCAATTTAGTTTTCGTAACGGTTTTGGCACAAAACTTGGATGCTAAACAGGACCTGTTTAGTATCCAAGTGCTAGATCAAAGATCTAGACATGTTTCTGTTCCTGTATACGCATGCTTCGTAAACTATGAGAAGGCGTTTGACAGGGTACAACATGAAAAGTTTATGAAAATTCTCAAGGATGTAGGCCTAGATGATAGAGAACTCAAGATAATTGCAAATCTCTACTGGAATCAGACTGCGCAAATCAAGGTAGACCAACAAATATCTGATGAAGCACGGATAAAAAGAGGTGTCCGGAAGGGTTGCATTCTTTCACCATTACTTTTTAATATTTATTCAAACAAAATATTTGAAAAACTTTTAAAAGATTGCACTGAGGGTATTTCTATCAACGGCGTGAACACGAACAATCTTCAATATGCCGACAATACGGTTTTAGTCGCTGATTCTCTGGAAGGTCTTCAAGTATTACTTGATCATTTGGCTACTGAATTTATAGATTAAAATTGAACGCCAAAAAACTAAATAGATGGTGTTAAGTAAGAACCAAGTTGGAGGAGGTATTCTTAAGTTCATACAGATACCTAAGATGTCAGGTTATCAATGAAGACTGGGATAATATGCAGGAGGTTTGTGCCAGAGTTGAACAAGTCCAGAGCATCATTTGTTAATCCGCGTTGTGCAGTCAGGTCTCTCCGCTCTCGGTTCGCACTTGAATACTACGTTGATACGTCTCCAGTATTCTCTTTTATGGGATTGAGGCGTGGACTCTAACAGACGCCATGTGTAAAAAGCTAGAGGCTTCTGAAAGGTGCATATGGACGAGTGTTAAAAATCTCTTGGAAGGACAAAGTGCGCAATGAAGATGTGCTAACGAGAATGTCACAGAACTTGAAGTTATGTTAACGCTTAAAAAAGCGAAAGTTAGAGTACTTCGGAAGCATACTCAGGAATGACAAATACCTTCCTACTTCTTAAGCTCATAATCGAAGGAAAAATCGAAGGCAGGAGAGTCCCTGTACGTCTAAGAATATCTTGGCTGAAGAATTTGCATCCCTGGTATGGCGAAACCACGTCAGGTCTATCAGAAAAGCAGTCAACAAAGTACAGATAGCACTGATGATTGCCAACGTCCCCAGAGGACAAGGCACTTGAAGAAGAAGAAGAATGATATAAAATTCGATAGGTTAACTTCTAACATTTTTCGAGAAAAAAAAAATACATATGTTTTTGTCATAAGAAACAATGTGTTGGGAAATGACCTTTCTCATTTTCCTTGCAGATACCTATAAAGTCCATTTCTAAAACGAAGGTTCTCATGACAAAAACAGATTTTGATTTTTTTCTCAAAAAAATCTTAAAGATAAACCTATCGAACTTAATAACATTGAAATCAGCAAAAGCAGGGCTATCCAATGAGCTATTATAGAATATAGGGTTACCTATTTAAAAAAATCGGACTTTGGTTAAAGGGGGTGTGCGCCAAAAATTAAAGTTTTAGTGTAAAAAAATCTAAGAATAACTGTTCAAACCTCGTTATTCTACGATAAACCATCGCTGAGATATACCGCTTTAAAGTGTGGGGGACGCTCTCGTGACGTCACGAGAACTTCGCCCAGCCGCGCTCCGCATTGTTAATTTGATTGTTCCCGGCACGCGTGAGTAGTTTTTGTTTAGATTATTGCAGGTAACACAGGAAAAACATATGTAAATTTAATTAACTCCACTTTCTCGTGCGTCGCTTGAGCTTTCGTGACGTCATAGGGTAAGATGCGGTACCTTCATAGAGCCATATCTGCGGTATTATTTGTCATAGAGGGGTGCGGATTTCACTGTTATTCTTAGACTTTTTTTCTCTTTTTTTTGAGATGAAGTTGTTTTTTTGGCGCACACCCTCTTTAATATCTCGGAATACTGACAGAATACCAAAAAACTGAGAAAGTCATCAGATTCTGTTTGAAAAAGCGCTTTCAGAAAGTTTTCACGAAAATCAATTATTTTCACAAATAAAAAAATTGGACCATCCTGTACAGGGTGTCCGAATTTGGATGGTTTTAATAGGAAACATCAATTTCTGAGCAAGATACAAAAAAATGAACCTCCCTCTCCGAGGCTCAAATTTCATGAATTTTTGATTGGTGCAAACCGCATTTTGATATCTTCAACCGTTTAGCCGCTAGAGGGCGGTTCTCGATTTTGAGCAATAATGTGAAACCATCATAACCGATCATAACTTTTTTGTTTATGAAAATTATTGATTTCCGTAAAAACTTTCTAAAAGCACTTTTTCAAGCAGAATTCAGTGACGTTCTCAGTTTTTTTCTAGTTGGTCCTAACTCCGAGATATTGACTAAAGTCTGGTTTTTTTCAATAGGACACTCTATATATTAATAGCTCATTAGAAAGCTTGGTTTTTTCTGATTTCAATGATATAAAGTTCGATAGGTTTATCTCTAATAGTTTTCGAGCAAAAAAATTATTTCGGTTTTTGTCATAAGAAGTAATATGTAAGAAAAGGACTTTATATCTGTAAGGAAACTGAGAAAGGTCTCTTTCTAACTCATTGTTTCTTATGACAAAAGCCGAAATATTTGTTTTTTCTCAAAAACTGTTAGAGATAAACCTATCGAAATTTTTATCATTGAAATCAGCAAAAGCAGAGCTTTCTAATGAGCTATTAATATATAGGGTGTCCCATTGGAAAAAATCGGATTTTGGTCAAAATCTTGAAATCGAGGCCCAATAGAAAAAAACTGAAAACGTCACTGAATTCTGCTTGAAAAAGTGCTTCTAGGAAGTTTTTACAGAAATCAGTTATTTTTATAAACAAAAAAGTTATGAAGATTTCACAGTATTGCTCAAAATCGAGAATCGCCCTCTAGCGGCTAAACGGTTGAAGATATCAAAATGCGGTTTGCACCAATCAAAATTTCAAAAAATTCGAGCCTCGGAGTGGGGGGTTCATTTTTTTGTATCTCGCTCAAAAATTGACGTTTCCTATTAAAACCATCCAAATTCGGACACCCTGTACAGGTACACGCTAGAGATTAAAATATCACTTTTGGAATATATATTGTTTTATTTTTTTAAAAATGCCTGATTTTATCAACCAATGTTAAATTACCTACAATATTTCACAGTAGATAATGAAAAAAAAAATCTTTGACCTAATTTTTCAGTATCACCCTGTATCGCTACGAGGTCGGTGCAATGAAAGGAAATGCTTATTTCTACTTCTTAAATAATATACCTACTAAAGTTTCAACAAAATCTGTCGGTGACCGAAATTCATAAGAAGTGTGAGATGTTCTTTTACTTTTTTCATTAAATTTCTTTAATTTTCAACAAAAACCAGTCGTGATCGTACCTACATAAAATCATGTATATAACGCTTACATAAACAGGCTTTATTAACTCATTATTTAATAGCCTGGCTCGCAAGCTCGCTCGGCCATAAAATTATTCCTACGATAAAGCCTTACTTTATGTACTTGTTATATAAATAGCTATTCTTTTAGGCTGAGTTCAGCTCTCTCTACGGAGCGTAACGTTATGAGCAATGAGCATGGATCATAGACCAGGGGTCTTATTTTCGAATATATTCGCATACGAATTTTGATAAAATTTCGAATGCTCCCCATCTAATTTACATTGCTGTCAGTCAAATTCCGTGTACGAAAAGTACTCGAGTGGTTTCAAAAATCGCACCCCTGCATGGTTGACCTACACCGATTTTTCGCGACAAATGTAGTTCATCCAAGGACGAACCATAGTTAGTTCGTCTGTGACGTCATAAGTTTGAACCCTGTACAGAAGCTGCATCCACGCTTCCGTCTAACTACGTTCAATGGGTACATTCAGGTGGTGCCAGCGGCTTAGTTCAGCCACTCAGCGGGAACTTTATTCTCGAAACAAGGGAGCAGAGTTCTAATTGGAACGAAGGCTCTGTCTTTGTCGTCTGGCCATAACACTGACAATGACAGAACAATCGTTCTTATGAGAACGCTGTTTCTTTGTTCCGAGAATATACTTCCTGCTGAGTGGCTGAACTTAGCCGCTGGGACCGCCTATATGTCTTGATGGATGGGTTTCTCGCGAAAGCGTTTGTGTTCTTGAAATCATATGGAAGTGGATCGTCGCGAAAATTCGGTTCTGCATGGATATCGTGACGTCATCCGCAGAGTGCGCCCTGAACAAGGTCATAAGCCGAACTCAGGCAAGGATAATACACACTACTACTATAGGATAGCCTATCTTCATAAGGCCTGTGTGTAACAAATCTGAAGCCCCCACCACGCCAAATGACCAGTTGTGACGTAGGCAGCATGTTCTTTCTCGCCCTGGCGTAGGCTGTTTGCACCACAGGTTATGAATCCGCGGGGACCGCGGGCTTCCGCTTTATGCATATTTGGTTTTACTACATTAATTAACATTCTAAACAAGCTTTTTTATGTCTCGTTTTCATCTTCCTCTTTGGCTTTTATGTTAATCAAAATTAAATAATACATTTCTCCATAAATTTGAATTCCAAAATATGTCAGCTACTGCAAAAGTGCCAACAGTTGACGACTTATAAATGACGTCGGAAATGGTGACACACCGATATGACGGCGATTACCAAAAACAAAGCCGATAAGCAATCTTTATTAGTAGTGTGTATTCCTTGGAACGCAGCAGATCGGAAAAAAATCTAGTAAGCCTTGTCACTAACGTCAAAAAAAAAACTGTTTTGTTTCGGTTTTGAACAAGTAGGTATATTAGTAATGGACCTGAAATAAAGGAAGAAGAGAAATCTGGGGGAAAAGATCGGAAACGCAAACCGTGAACTAATATTTTTTTGACAATATTTTAGGTAATAATTTTTCAAAAGTGACAGTGTTTTTTTTACGTTTGCGGGCGTGTCCGAGTGACTTCCCGTGCGTTCGGTGTTATGATCCGAGTTCTCCGAGCTCGAATTTACCGCTCGTTTGTTAGAAAAGTGTGCTAGGTGTAGACTCATTCGCGTTCGTTCAAAATAAAAGGGCTATGAAACAGCATTTAAGGCTGATCCAACAGCGCCTCCCGTGGTTATTTTTCGGGTCGGTAGGAAGCGGGAGGTAACAAAAAGGTGGACCGCGATGTTTAGTCTACTCTTTATTAAAGTAGAGCGAGACTGTGAAGGAATATTTTAATCCACGCGACAGGTCCGGCCGCAGAACAGCGAACATTGTTGTTGTTCATTCACTATTGAAATTTTTTTATCGTTCACATATTTATAAAAAACGTTTTATTTGAGACTTATTGGGTATTACGCTATTGTTATTAGGTAATAACTATATTGATTAAATAGTACACTTAGGTAGGTAACTGTTTTAATCTTGTTTACATAGTTTAGGCATTATCTCGGGAATTATTTATTAGATACATTGCTAGGTAGGCAGTTAATTAATAATATGAATAAAGAAGCTAAATACCGTAGAGGGAATTAAGCCCGATTAAGACTTAATGCGAAACGATTGAAAAGAAAAAGCTTCCCAAAATCAAAGACTCGAGATGTATATGTAGATAAATTTACCTGTACCTTTGGACTATGGATTGTGAATAGAATAGGATATACCTATATCCTAGGTACCTATACTGTATTTTTACCAAGATAGATTTTGACACTGTCAACTTTGAAACATAAATATACCGCTTATTGGTAGCAACATGTCATTTGCACGACATGCATTGTAATTCCAACCTTCAGGGGCACGGCTTTTTGCCACCAATCAGGACCAAGCGAAAAGAAGCATTTACATTCACTTCCAACTTCAAGTTAAAATTGACGCTTGATATTTTATCCTTTACCTACATTGCAAAACAAAAACAAAACAATCCATAACTCACTAGTGGGTTATGGTTTATAACTCACTCTATTTCTATTATAACGTCAACGCAAAACGTCAGGAAATAAAAAAATAAATCCTGCTTTGAAGAGGACTCGTTCGAAAAAAATACCTGTTAGTTTTTTCCTTTGTTTTTTCAGTTCTTGTATGCTGCTCGCACCGGCGTATACAAGGGGGGGGTAATGGGGGTAATTACCCCCCCCAAGATCGTTGCGATGGACAAAAAATATGTACCCTACACTTTACAAATAAATCTATTTTTATATATTATATTTTTATATGTTATACACTCCTCCTATTTAGGGGTATGTTTGAAAATCACGGCCGGAGGCCGTTAATTATATTCTAACACCGTTTCGATTTTAATTTCGTTTATGCTAAAGGGGCCGGTTTCTCAATAGCAAGTCACCTCTGGGTTAAGCATAACTCCAGGGTAAACATTGCAACTGGACACATTTAACCTGTAACCCAAGTCTTGGAAAATAACGCATTCGAAATTTGATTCGAATTTGACTGACAGCAATGTAGATTAAATGGAAAGCGTTTGAAATCATATCAAATTTCGTATGCAATATTTTTCAAGAATGGGGCCCCTGGAGTTAAAACCAATCCGGAGGTGACTCGCTATTGAGAAACCGGCCCATAGTAAGATAACAGTACTGTATGACGAAAAAACTATTATGGAACAGTCAGACTTCTGCCACCTTGCCAAGCCAAGTACTGCTGCGACGTAACTGCGATCTAAAGGCTGACACTGGATCCCATTCTTGTTTCTCTACAGACTTGTTTTCTAGTTTGCACAGTGTCCGCACTGCCTGCATGCCATTTATAGCGAATTCTATTGAAAGGGATAGTGCGCACTGAGCGTATTCGTGTCTTTTTCTACTAGCTTGCATGAGAAAGGGATAAAAGTACATTTTTTGTACTGGTTCTACGTTCTACTTATAGCAGTGGCGTAACTTCAGATTTTGGACCTGGGGGCAGAGTGGATTGGCGAGGCCCTGTTTGTCTAAAGGCCCCACACTCCGTTATTTTTCATTCGTTCGAATCACTGCGATTTGGAAAGTCGTGCTAAATTGTAGAGCTGTTTTGCCCACACATGTGAATCCCATACTCTTCTTCAGTGGCTCACGCACGATGGACAAAGGAAAATTATTAGCAGTGGCGGTGGCAGGTTCGGTTTTAAGATAATAATATACTCTAAAGACTTTATGCGCCATAAGCAAGGAAACTGTCTATACAGATCAATCAAATCTATGATACTCTTTTCAGTTTTCATTGAGGGCATTTTGATCCATGTTTAGTAAAAATTTGAACACACACACAACAGAGTCCTTATTTTTGGAACAGGAGAGTAGCGTTCTCAGGAGAACGAGTGTTTTGTCTTTGTTACTTAATATATTGTCACTTGTATATCATTGAGAAAGATGGAACACTCGTTCGCCTGGGAACGCTGCTCCTCTGTTTCAAGAATAAGGTCCCTGGTGCCAACTCTTCGCTCGCCGCTCATATAAAAAAACACGACGATTTTGAAGGAATTTCCCTACACCCTTCAGTTTGATCCGTCAAAAGGCAAACCTAGGGCCAAATTATGGACCGAGCGGTAATGTCATTGGCAAATTTATCCTGTTGAATTCAATGGGCTCTTTCACTAATTTTTGAAATTGGCATATTTGGATAAAGCAACTAAAAACAGAATTTTCTGTATTTTTACTTTTGAAAAATTCATAGTCCTTGAGAAAACAGAAAAATAAGAAATACTTCCAAATAAAAACCCAGAATTTATTTCTATGACGTCGCAGCTCGCAATTTGACCGTGTTGCCACTAATTGTCAGCATTGAAAATTTGTACCTAATAGATTTAATTCTGAAATGTTGGAAAAATATCATGAAAAGTAGTTCAATTAATTAGTTATGAATTCAAGATTTTATAACGTTTTTATTGAAATTATGCTTAAGCACAATTTAATACAATTTTTTATGTTTAGTTTTATTTTATTTTTTTTAAGTTGCACTACATTTGGTCACCACCGACAACAGCGCATTCGAACCTTTACCTGCTTTTACTACAGGGGACACAGCCGAGGCGGTCAGCTCCTTGTAACAACAAGCGAAATGAAAAATATTTATGTGACGTCAGCAAATCGGCGCGTTTTAAATTAATTCGAATTTCGCCAACTTCAAATGCCTGTAAAAAACTTATTTAACTCGTTATTTAACCTTGTGGAACATTTTTTTTTGGTATATATGCCTAAAATAGTCCCTCCTTTGGGATTTTATACTTAAATTACGTATTTTAATTTTAGTGAAAGAGCCCATTTTTAGTTTTACCAGCCAAAGACATCACCAATCGGTCCATAATTTGGCTCTACGTTCCGGTTTATTTATCCTCTGATAAACTTGCTAGTAACTGTCTGCAAAATAAATTGACTGTTCTTTAATAATTCTAGTCGGCGGATAACTACCTGACCAATAGGATCACATATTAACGTCCGTTAGATTGCATACCCGACAGTTTATCAGAAGGTGAATAAACCGGCCCTAACTCATAAGAACCAAAAAATAATTATTTTGCGGAAACCGCCTACCATCTTCCACGCTAACAGCTAACATTACCGATCGCGATTTTACTTTTTGCGGAATACCTATACGTTTTCCAAATAAATGTGGGTAGTAAATAGATAAGTGAGTCAGCAAAATTTTTAATTCAAAAGAAAAACTCTAAGTCTTCCTCCGCAAATACTTTATTCGTTTTAAATTAAACGGCCCTACATGATACATGTTTCGAAATTAGTAAATCCCATCATCAGGGGCAATAAATAAACTAACTCATAATGTTAACTGGACTGGATATCATAGGCTGCCAGATCATGCTAATGCTGAAAAATTTAAATGAGTTTTTTTTAGCATGATCTATGATATCCAGGAACACTTAGATTTTTTTTTTAAATTTAAATTTCAACTCCACTTTGAGATATGGACTACTTCTTCAATTTAAATTTTTTTATGATTTTCGTATTTTCTTGATTACAATCAGGTTTCGTAAGACATTATTCTAAGAATCGTACGAATATGTTTTTTGACTGTAAAATTACTTTTGCATGGGACCTCGGATGGGGCCCAAAAGCCTCTGGGCCCGGGGGCCACGGCCCCCTCTGCCCCCTCGGTAGTTACGCCACTGACTTATAGAATTCGCTATAATTTAAAAGTTTTTGAGGAATCCCAGAGTTCGGTTTCGTTATGTGTTGGTAGTACAGAAAAATTGTTTTAAAGGCTCAAAATAAACGTTTATGTATGATCGGGCCACAAAGTACCTATTTGCGAACTAATTTGCGGGCGCAATTTGATACTTTTCGGCCAGCTGGGCCACAATGTGCCACCATGCAGGTGTCAAACAGTTGAATAAATACCAGTAAAAAATTTCAAATACTTTATTCCAATTTTGATATATTAATTTCAATTTTACATTCTTTACAATTAGATACTAATATAGAAGGTAAATTGTTGCTGTTGGTCGAGGTGTTGGTGTTTGAAAAAGAATAATTGATATTTTCTAAAATATTAACATTTTCTGAACAATAAGAACTTAAATTATTACTGCTACTGGCTACGTCCCTTCCCAATATTTTTTCAGCAGTTATATCCTTCTGTTGGATGGAGTCCTCAATATATCCTTCTGCAACAGAAGAGGACTTCCATCCACCGTGGCGTTTCAGGTTGGTAATATCTGCACCGGAATCGGCTAAAAGTGTGGCAGACGAACGGCGGAAGCAGTGGCCAGTATACAAATTTGGATTGGGAAGGGTCAAAAACGTAGCAATTTTCGATGGCAGCATTCCAAAGGTGTTTTTTCCCACAGGCTGTTTTCCACAGGTGCCATCTCTGTAAAATACAAAAAATCTTCTGTGGTTTGTATTTGGAGGACGGAGAGCTACATATTCTCGATACAACTCAAGGAAATTCAACTCATTGTTTCCGACAGTGAATGTTCTGGTGACTTTCGTTTTGGTTTCTCGCACTTTAACAATCAAAACAGAGCCACAATCTTCAATATCATCGAGTGTTAAATTCGTCAGTTCTTCTCTGCGACATGCGCCATACACTCCCATCATTAGGGCGACCTGTATAACAATAAAATGTATTAATTTTTTGAAAAATTAATATAGTTTTTCTTTCTGAAATTGTTAGCTTTAATTTTACCTAAAGTAGATACATACCTTAGTCATTAAGTATGATTTATTTGGGGCATTCAGGATAAAAGTTTCAATTTGCTGTTTATTGAGGATTTTCGACTTTTTCGGTTTTTGATTTTCAGCTTTACGCTTAATGAATGCTATAAGTTTCCCAAATTTGCTGATATTCAAATTCTTCTCAATAATTAGGGTGGCTTTCAGCATGGAGTAAATAGGGAACTTGACAAAAAATTTAAACATGAAAACATTACTATAAATCATAAGAATACATTAATTAAAACCTATATCAGCGAAAAAAACAATTTTTTTTTGGCGCAAACGGCCACAATAAGGAATTGAAAATGCGGAAAAATTCAAATTATTTCTAGCGGGAAAAAACGCTCTGGTACTGGTCGTGACGTCATGTAGTATGATCTGTCAGTGTCTGTCAGCAACCGTCCATCATACCGTGAGTTCGTCTTGAAACACGGAGCGCTCGGAGCATTTTCCGTCTTTTTTCCTTATGATGAGAAGAACAGGGATAAAAGAACAAAATAGCAACTCCAAGCGTTTACTCGGGTATTTATTACCGTTAGCTGTGTTTATTTACGTTTTTCTCTGATTTTTTAAAATTTTATCATTATTAGAATTGGTTTACTTAGTTTAAATTCAATGATTAGCTCAGTATTATATAAATAAAACGATATACCTATTAATTATGACCGAAGAAGGAAATTCCAAAGGCCAATCCGCCAATCTGTAATTTGTGATATGTTTTTTCATTATAAGGGTTTATTTTGATTCCATAAATCGAACAGTGCAATGAAAATAGTTGAATTCAACTATGCTTAAACACCGGATTGCCATCAACAAGCGATTTTTGACATTTTTGGTAGTAGATTCGCAGACAAATATAAAAAACACAATGAAAAAATTAAATTTGGGACTTTTTGATGAAAAACCATTAAAAGGAGTGTGACCCTAAAAAACGACTTATGCCTGTATGCACCATTTTCAGGTATTTTCGTAATTAGCTAATCAGGGCTAATTATGTAATCACGGTTAAAAAAGTCGATTCGATGTACCAAAGGATTTTGCATTTGCCTGGTATGCACCATTACACAAATTCTCTGATTAAACTTTAGCCGTGATCACATAATATTTTTCGTATGCACCAAGCGTTTTTTTCGCCTAATCGGCAATTAACTTAAATCGCTCGATGGCCTGGAATTTAGGATAACCGCGGCTAAAATGAAATGAGGTTAGAATGTTTTGTTTTGTTTTTACATTTTAAAAACATTTTTGTCCCCAAAAAATTACTGGAAAAATAGTGTGTGGCGAGGGTGAGCAGGGAGAAATCAAATAAGGAATATGGAGATGGACCACCTATTATTTGACGAGGATTTGGATACTGATAAATAATGATTGTGTTAGATGGGCTTCCAACGCGTTGGAGTGAGACGGAAAATTATTTTGAAGCCTTGGATGGATGATCTTATAAACCAATAGTCGTAGATCTTCCTGAAGAGGTGGAAGATGCCCTAACTTAACTTATGATAGGGTGGTAGTATTATATGCAATTTTATGGCTTGATTCCAGTAACTAATGACTATGTAATTACGGTAATTACTGTTTATTTCAAATAAAATGTCCAGGATGCTTTGTTTGTTTGTGTATACTGTATACCTAAAATTTATTCATCGAAAAAAACGCAGATATGGGGTCTCGCCAACCCAAAATTGGCTATTATCAGGGCCAAATACTGGAACTGATCTTCACAGTGGGAACTGATCCACTGCAAAATAAACAGGTCCGGTCCAAGTTCGAGTTCAAGTCCGGACCACTTTTGCGTTGTCTACGTTGTACGGACTCGGAGTCAAACTCGAACTAATCGGATCACGCCGCGCCGGCCAGTGGAACAGGAAAAAGTGTGGACTCGGAGTAGGGACACAGATTCAGAGACGGAGTACATTACACCGACAGACTCGTTTCGATCAACGGCTCCGGATTGTCGGGATCACGCCGCACCGGTGCGGCCGCTGGAACGGATAGAGTACGAGAGTGAACCGCCGATAGGATATAAAGCTGCTTTCCAGTATGTAGCTGTATTCCTTTCAAGAGTTTGAAACACTAGAGATACTCGCTCCGGTGTGTCAACCCGATTTGAAAGGAACAGATTCGCCGACTTTCGTGCATTTATGGTTTACTTTGGGCTTGAGTACTCAGGTGCAACAAACACTTTTCGGAAGGAATAAACGCGTAACGCCCCGGAGCCTCTATGCCCGGAGCTGTTCCGGAGCTCCTCATACTATTCACCATTTTCACGTATTTTCGTTATTAGCTAATCACGGATAATTATGTAATCACGGTAAAAATGTCGGTTCGATGCACCAAAGGATTTTGCACTCAAATTAGTTAATTGTGATTTTGTAATGAGGGCCACCTGAAAGGAACTCACCGATAACGTCGCAAATTTCCTATAGATTTTAATAAAAGGCAATAAAAGCCCATTTTGGGTTGGCGGTATGTGGGGTTGGCGAGACCCATTCTGCGTTTTTGTCGATGAATTTTAATTTTATAAACAAACAAACAACATCCAGGGCATGTAGGGCATTTTATTTGAAATAAACAGTAATTACATAGTCATTACCTAGTTATTGGAATCAAGAATCAAGTCATAAATTTGCATAGAATGTAGGTACTACACCCTATAATAATGATAGGGCATCTTCTACCTCTTCAAGAAGATCTATGATCTACGACATTGGCTTATAGATCAGATCATCCAAGGCTTCAAAATACTTTTCCCTCTCATTCCAACGCCTTGGAAACGGAAACCCATCTAACACAATTTCATTATCCAAATTAATCATTGTCAAATAATGTCTCTCCACCTCCATATTCCTGATTTCAGTTCTTTTTTTTCCTGGCTCACTTCACACAAATTTGTTCCAGTTTTTTTTTTTACAAAAATGTTTGTAAAATGTAAATATGAAATTTGAAATCGGAACCAAAACAAACAAAACATCTAACCTCATTTTATTAACTAGCCGCGGTTATCTTGTTCTAAATTCCAGGCCATCAAGCAATTTGAAGTTAATTGCCAATGGGCGAAAAAAACGGTTGGTGCATATGAAAAATATTTTGTGATCACGGCTAAAGTCTTAATCAGAGAATTTGTGCAATGGTGCATACGGGCATTAAGCTACTTAAATCAAGAAAAAAATTCGAAGATCTCTCGTGAAAACCGCAGTCCTATATTCAAAATAGTCTTCGAGAAAATTCCTTGTGAATTTGTGAAGACAAATTATGCAGCAGCTTATGATGTCACAACCGCCGACATCGTAGTCGTCAGTGAACCGTACCCTATACTTTGAGTGGTTGCAATTCGCTCTAGAAGATAATTATTGTCTTTTGTTTTGGAATATTCTTACACGTGTTAATACTGTCCTTGATAGTGTGACGTCACAAACACCTAGTTTTAACTTCAAACCGCCCTAACTCGAAAACGGACCATCGTAGCAAGTTGCGGTTTAAATATTTATTCTTAGATTTTTTTGCACTGAAACTTTCATTTCTGGGTCACACCCTCCTTTAACCACACAAGAGCTTGGTGCTAGCCCCAAAACAATTCTAAGGGCGGGTATTATAAAACTACTTTGAGAGTTAACTTAAAGTTAACTTCTGGAATTACCATGTAATTCAAAAAGTTAACTTCAAGTTAACTGTCAAAGCAGTTTTATAATACCCGCCCTAAGAGGTTAAGGCAAGGAGTGCTGCGTTGCCAAATTGACGTCAAAGTATATTATTTTGTTTGGGTTAGATTTTCCTAACATGTGCGGACAATGTTTATTGTTTAACGAGTGATGCAATCAGCAGTTTTAAAAATATGTAGGTAATGTTTTCAAGTTATAGAACATGATTTTTGACGAGAATTATTTATTTTTCAATCGTCAGAAAAAAACTTTTTGCAGATGCTAGTTTGTTTGTGCAATGAAAGAGTTGAGGCGTTTTCTCGCGTCCACTTTTTTGAAACTGGTTCAAAACTGTTCTGAAACAGTACATTCTCACGATAAACCCATTAGGTCACGTCAAATTTGGTTCAAACCGTTTCGAAATACAATCCAATCCACATTTTCAAACCATTTTCTCAGGCCGAAAAATTATGACGTCATGGTGACATTACTTAAACCAGTTTTGAAAAATGTTTTGAAACATTTGAGACGCGAGAAAACGCCTCTGGATTTTGTTGGAATTTTCGACATTTTTATACAACAATCGTAAACAGGATTGCTCTTTCTAATAAGGCGTAGGCTCACCAATTCTTGAGCAGGCAGGGTCTGCGAGTGACGTCGCCACAGATGCTAATAGTGATGACGTCACCCGCAGACCTCGATCGAAGGCTTGCTATTCAGGCTGTGCTCGTTCTTTGATTTTTTCGTCGATCTTAAATGTTTCAAATATGGAAAAGGTGATTGCAACAAGATTTTAACGTTTAGGAATTTCACTCCAAGAGTTGAGGTATGCAGCTGACATAGCAGTGTAGAGACTTTTAGCTCAATAAGCAGTCCTACTAGGGATTGAAAACAGGATAATCTCTGCCATTTTCTAGACACCTGAAACCTAAAACTAAGATGATCCGTTTTTTTCCTACGGATGTGCGGAAAAAAAACTTTTGGCATGCACAGAGTAATCTTTCCGCACACCCTTGAGAAAAATTGTGTTCCTTAAGCCTAGTACTCATAACCGCGAAATTCGCTCTTTTTTGACATTACTTCGACAATTTGACGTTTGATTCACGCATAGAACGTCAAATTGTCGAAGGAATGTTAAAAAAGAGCGAATTTAGCTGTTATGAGTACTAGGCTTAACACTTGCGAGAAAAGAGCCGCTTTCCAGTACGGGAGTGTGACACTCGGAGCTACCCGGAGCGTTGAGCTCCCGAGCTATACGTACGGACAAACGTCATGCGTCATGATACTGGAACGGTACAAATCTAGTGCGTGGCACTCCCGGAGTGCTCTACAGCGCGCCAATGTGCATACTGGAAAGCGGCTATGGTATTTCCCGCACTTGGAAAAATAAATATTTTTTTCCGAATTTGATTTGAAAAAATTTTCCGCCCTGTAGGAAAACAAACGAGTTTCCAAATCCACTCCAACCAAAAGGCAGTGCTTCAAAATACAAAATTTTTAGTATCAATTTTATTCAATTTTCAATTTATTCAATCATAAGCAGTATAATCAAATTATGAAAGATTATTATATTCTGTGTCCACTCTAAACTCAAAAGGCCGGGATAATAATAATAAACAACTGTGGTGGCGTGGCGTGGCGCTGATTCCAGTCCAAACATGAAAATGCCAAAAATGGCAACGTCGCATATAAATTGTTTCGGGGCTACCACCAAGCTCTTGTCTTTAACCACCAATAGCCTATATTTCAAAAATAACAATAAACAACTGCACTGAGTAGTTGTATTCCTTTCAAGAGTTTAAAACACTAGAGCTACTCGCTCCGGTCTTAGTCGGCCCCGATTTGAAAGGAACAGATGCGTTGGCTATAGTGCATTTAAATGGTTTAATCCGGGCTTGGGCGCTTTAGGTGCAACAAACACTTTTCGAAAGAAATAAGCGCATAAATCCCCGGAGCTGTTTCGGAGCTCCTCCTAGATGTGAAAGGAATACAACTAATGCGACACGAGCTTTTTAGCCGGTGGCGCACCAACAGCACTCTGTGCAAAACTCAGTGCATTGCTTTCTCAATGAAATAAATACAAACCGTGCGACGTGCGTTCGGTATTTTGATCTAATTTCTCCGAGCATGAATTTACCGTTCGTTTATTTAAGAAGTGTACTCGGTGCAGGCTCATTCACGTTCGTTCAGAGGCGCCGGGTTTTAGAAAACCTCGTGGGTGCTGATGCTCATGCACCGGCATTTGGGAGGGGGTGGAGGTGAACGGCCCACCGCAGGCGCCGGAGTAGAAAAAATTCCGGGTGCTACGCCCAAAAACGTTTACATAAGGCTATGGTCCGAATATAATCAAACGTTAACCAATTATTAACCGAATTGGATGACAGATGGTTACTGAAAACTCCTGTTCCTTGGAAATCGCAAATATGAAAAAAAAATTGACAGAAATTACAGATAAAACCAATAGAACCGACATCCGATGGCCAGTAACTATTTTGACATTTGGTTAACCAGATCTCAGGAAACCGAGGTCCAAAAGTAACCATTTTTTCAGGAACCAGAGTAAAAAAATTTAAAGCATTAACAATTTCACATTGTATGTATTGCCAACCTAATGTCATTTTGACTTTTATCTATGAAACCATTATACGATTATCAGTTTTTATGTCTATGCCCGTGGGTGCTCGGCACCCTCTGGTTACGTCTCATGGGTGCTCGAGTCCCAGAGCACCCACGTAGTCGGCGCCCCTGCGTTCGTTTAATAAAATTTTCACACCTCTGATACAGCGTTTAACTGTTCTGTGCGCTCGCTGGTCACGTGATTAGGGTTCCGCTCTGCACGGTCTCTTTGAGCAAAATACCGAAAGCAAGGAAAAGTGCAGCGCGGACTCGGTCAATGGATCACGAATATTACATATTGCACCAGTTTTGCACTTGCTCTACCAATGAAATACGATACCGGTTTGTAATACAACACAAAAATATCAAAATTGTTTAACGTCAAAAGCGCGACAGATCGATGTGTAGTGTATTCCGACGTATTGTACTCCTAAAAATCATTCTCAACCGACAACCGTGATATCGAACGCGTATCTGACTTGTCTTTTGTATTAAAGTTTTGAAGAAGAAAGGAGGGTTGACGTTTGTTTGAGTGGTGGTCCCTGAATTTCACATTTCACGTTTTTTATTTTTATTTTTTATTATTTATTTGTGTTTGTGCAATGTGCGTTGTGCGGGGCCTTTGCCTTCGATTGTGTTTTTTAGTGGAATGGATGGTAGGTTGGTAGGTATCCTCTACGGAAAAAGTAAGCGAATTAATTCAGGATGAAGCCAAGAAGAAAATTGAAGCACACTAGGCCGGAAGGCCAATATAATTGTTGGACGGTTTCAATAATGAAAGAGACGTGATAATCACATTCTGCTCTTTTTCCTCAAACCTCCTGTTAGTTTAAAAAAGAAAATGACACGAGGTGCTCTAGTAGGAGTAGGATAGACTATACAAAGAGGTGTAACCGATCATTTTCGAAAAATTCCCAAATATCATTTGGTTAAAAATTCATTCTTCACCCCTCAGAACAAATTGTCATAGTCAGCTGTGCTGGAATGGTCACTACTATAGTTCTCTGTTCTCTAATAATGGGTATTTGCACAGCTGTGATATTTAATCTAAGTGGAGCTTGAAATGTGACTTTTGTTCAAGATTCACATTCAAAGCTTCACTTAGATTAGATAGGTATCTCGAGAAATTCCCTCAAGTTATAGTGGTGCAATTGCCATAAACCTAGCAGTCCCATGGTGGAAAAAAAGTCCTGAGTCTATATATGTGCTAACAAGTGTGCTAATTAGGACCTTTAAATAAAAATTAGGTGCTCCCTCGGGTGCTCCTTTAGTTTTCGAGAAAATCAATAAAAATTGAGGGACTGTAAGGCGAGCTGTAATGTTTATGGAACAAGAAAATATTGAATCAGTTAATTATTAAGCGAGTTACTGCTAACTTTACATTCACTTGGTGGTGTATTTACAGCAAAGCTGATGTTAGGGGCTAAAATGTTTCAGGGGTGCTCTGTAGGGGCTGTTCAAGTGCTTCCAAATAGTCCAATAAGAATGTAAATTAGTCAATTACTCGGTCAATTATTAACAGATTTACAGATTTTTTCTCATATGGCGTCATTGAAGACATGGGTGCAGGCCCTTTTGGACCGAACTATACAGGGTGACTGACTGGTAAGTGAGTGTATTCCTTTAATGAGTTGGAAGTAGAGCTCATTTGCTACCGATTAAACATTATTTACCTCTACCCCATTCCTAACAGTTTTTTTGAGAAATAATTTTTTGTTTAACGTATATTCAATAGTAATATAACTAGTGCAATGGAAATTATTGATAATTTTTGGGAAATTTGCCCGAATGCATTTTTAGTTGAAAAAGAGCACGAGTGCCTTTTTCAGTTAAAAACGCATGAGTGCAAATTTGTCGGAAATTATAAATATATTTCCATTGCACGAGTTGTATTTAATGAGAGAATTTCATAAATCAAAAATTTAAATTTTTTGTCAAAAAATGTCAAAACACCAGTTTTCGCACCAGTTAGTATGCAATTATCTGTGCAAATTATCGCGTAATTACAATCTGATTGGTTCAAATCAACAATCAAAACATGTCAATTTATTGTTGGAATACCAGTTTTGACAGATGTATGAAATTCTCAATGACATTTCGGTAAATTTTAACACCAATATTTGAAGCTCTGTGACGGGGGCACCCCCCACTAATGAAATTTTGGAGAATCATTACATGATTCGTTTGCCCATCATATGCCCATTTAGGCCCACTCAATACCTTTGTTTGCCCACCCTCCAAAAAAAAGGTATTGGAATTATAAAAGTTTTAAATTTTTTTCCAGCACCCCCAAATTTCAAACTGAACAATCGAGTGAACAATCTGAAATAACAGTTTGTTTGCCCATCCATTTTCATGTCTGTCAACCTAGCATGACAACCCCAGCAGAATTCGAAAAAATTTGGTGGAGAATTTGTTGCTATTTTGTTGCTAATTATTTACCATATTTTTGATTTTTTTACTCTTGCCGATTTTGAAAAAATGCGACTCTTGATATCAAGCTAGCAGAAAAAAAATTACTTAATTTCCTAGCAGAATAATAAAAAAAAAAAATAGTGGGGAATTTGTTGCTATTTAGTTGCCAATTATTTAGGTACCATATTTTTGATTTTTTTACTCTTGCCAATTTCGAGAAAATGGGATTCTGCCAGCCTGATATCAAGCTAGCAGAAAAAAAAATCAATTTCTCAGCAGAATTAAAAAAGAAAAGTGGGAATTTGTTGCTAATTATTTACCATTTTTCAATTTTTTTCAATCTTGTCTGTTTTGGAAAAATGCGATTATACCAAGCTACCAGAAAAATGTAATTATGTATTAGTGGACGTTTTCTTGGGAGTCAGTCAGGTTGAAAAATGAAACATTTTTTTTTTTTTTATGTTTCGGAATTCTCGTTAAATTCCATCCTCAGAAATAGCAAAGTCAAAATTGTAAAAGCTAAAAATATATATAAAAAAAGGAAATCAAAAAACGTTTTAGGACACAAAAAGAAAGCACTTACCACAGATGTTTTTACATTTTAAAACTTATAAATATTTTTTTGTGTAATGACGAGGACGATGTTACATAGAATGACAAACAGAGTTACTTATACAACATACAAAAATTCAAAATAGTTATTTGTTTTACTAGGCAGAAAAGTACAAAATTTAATGCCGCGGCTGGTGTTTTATAGCCGAGGCTAGGAAACCAGCCGAGGCATTAAATCTGCTTTTCTGCCATGTAAAACATATAATTTTTTCTCCGAATGTTCAAATTCAGACATGGACACCTTTTTTATATTTATTTCATTCATTATTATTATCCAAATAATTAAATTATTTTGACAATTGTCATTGTCATGATCAATTTCAAATAGGTACCAAATTGAGTGTAATTATTACCTGGAACGTTGTTCGATCAAAAGTTGTATTTTTACTGCCTAGACAGTAAAAGTCCACTTTTACTGCCTAGGCAGTAAAAATACAACTTTTGATCCTGTCAAGTGTCATTAAAAGGCCGCTTTTACTGTCATTCGGAGAAAAACATGTTTTTTTTTTTTAAATAAAACACATGCAGAAATGCCTGTCGCTTATTCTGTGTCACAAGTTGTACTGAAAGGATAACGCACACTTAACATGGGATTTTTGGGCTCTATGGATTTTGCCTATTTTTTGACATGTTGTAGAGGATTTAATTCTCAACAACCTCTAAATGGGACGAAATCTTGTAGGTATTACGATTTTTGAGATATGAGCCTTGAAAGATGAACTTTTTTGGGACTTTTTGTGTGGAGAGTATACAAAAAACTGGTGTTTATCAGTCAAAATTTTGACGGTCGACATATTTCACGTCATTAACAAATGTCAACATAGGCTAACGCCGGAACCGTACTGGCGCCAACATTGTCCCCACTGCGGTCCCGGCCTTAACCTATGTTGACAATAATTTTTAAGTGACGTATAATATGTGAACATGTCAATATTTTGACTGATAAACAGCAGTAGAACCAGTATCTCGTATACTCTCTCCACACAAAAAGTCGCAAAAAAGTTCATCTTTCAACGCTCATTTCTCAAAGGCCGTAATACCTACAAGATTTCGTCCCATTTAAAGGTTGTTCAGAATTAAATCCTCTACAACATCAAAAAATGGGAAAAATCCATAGAGCCCAAAAATCCTATGTTAGGTGTGCGTTATCCTTTAGATCAAATTAAAATTGGTATGCATTCCTTGGTTTTACTAGGTGTTTTTTTTTTATATGACGTTCGTACATTCCCTCCTATTAAATATAAATGGTATAGTTATTTTCCTAACAAGTGCGCAAAGTGATACTTTCCCGCACGAAAAAGCAGTTAGACGAACGACGCGAAGCGGAGTTCGGATAAGCTTTGAGTGCGGGAAAGACACTTTGCGCAAGTGTTAGGAACAATATTTTTTCTACGAGTATCTTAAAAAAGTAGACTTTGAATTGTTAAAATAATAGAAAAATCAATCAAATCAAAATCTTCAAAAATCGTTTGAAATCTATTGGAATTCCTCAAAATGCCTTTCAAATTAAATCCCCAAAAATCTTTTAACATCTAGAATTTCTAGAATACCAGCTAGAATATTTTCATGAGAGTCACTCAAATATAAAAAATTCTACAAATTCCTAGCAGTACAGGCTGGTTCAATTTGGACACCTTTGATAGGAAACATCATGTTAGCTAAGCGCTAATTTCAACTAAAACCCTCCATTTTGAATATTAGTTTATTCAGAAACCATCAAAACATTGAAAAATCAAGTATAACTATGGTAATCATGCATAACAAAAATGAGTGCGCAAAGAGTTTCCGTGCGCAAAGTTCAACTTTGCGCACGCAAATGAGTGTGCAAAGTGATTACTTTGCGCACGCAAGTAGAAAAAAATATTATTAGGTATGATATTGTTTTGGAAGATGAAAAATTATGTAATTATGTATTATTTCTGTTTCTAATCAAGTTAATTATGCAAAAATAAAATATATAATACATTTTCAGATAAAAATTACAGGAACCAACTTTCAAAAATCAAATTTTTCATCTATTTATTGTTCATCAAACAGAGCAATGCACGAACAAAAAACGATAGTTACAATATAAAAAAATTGTAAGCGGATAATTATATTTTTAACTGTTTAACTCGCTGTTTAAGGACGGTTTATTCATCCTTTTGGTTGCGGTTGCGGATTTTAGTGCTCTTTAATCAACCTGAATTGATTTTTTTTCCGAGTTTTTTTCTTAAAAAAATACCGATGCCAATAATAATTAATCCAATTAAAAATTACAGAGGATTTTCTATATACCGCCCTCCGATGCAATAACCTATACAATTGATCCATATTGGTCTGAATAGCTTTAAAATACAATACAAAATCATTTTGCTGACGGTAAATAAATATTTACCAATCAAAAAATCTCTATATTGGTCTAAATCGCTCTATATTATAATGCATAATAATTTTGATGCGGTAAATAAATATATACCAGTCAGAAAGACTCAAAATCAATCGATGCTGGTCTGGGTCGTTGTATATTACTAGATAATATGATTCTGCTGGCGGTAAATAATTATTTACCAGTCAAAAAGACTCAAAATCGATTAATGACAGTCTGGGTCATTGTATAGGACTGGATAATATGATTCTGCTGGCGGTAAATAGACATTTACCAGTGAAGAAGTCTCCATAATGGTCTAAATAGGTCTATATTTTGATTTAGACTCATTCTGCTGGCGGTAAATAAATATTTAACCAGTCAAGAAGTCTCCATAATGGTCTAAATCGTTCTATATTTTGATCTAGATTCATTCTGCTGGCGGTAAATAAATATTTACCAGTCAAGAAGTCTCCGTAATGGTCTGAATCACCTATATCAAGTTAGCAATACCCCATGCACGCCGGAAAATGCCGTTAAGTGATTAATTTGTCGCTTTTTTGTTGTAAATTTTTCGTGCAAAACAAAAATTTGTCGCGTTTTTCTTTTTTCTTAAATACCCTGGAAGTGCTAACTTGATATCAAGTTAGCACTACCAACGCTACCCGATGTTCATACAGAAGTCTTATTAGGTGAATAATTTGTCACTTTTTTGTCGTAAATTCGTCGCGCAAAAAAAAAATTATAGCGTTTTTTTTTTTCTTAAATACCCTGGTAGTGCTAACTTGATATCGAGTTAGCACCACCAACGTCACCCGATATTGTTACAGAAGTTTTATTAGGTAAATAATTGGTGGATTTTTTGTCGTAAAAGACCCCGCACACCTCCTATGGGTTTTTGGTTTTCTGTCAAACTCAATGAAATTTTAATATGTGTTAGACCTTGACTTCCTGATAAAAAGTTCTCATGGGCCCGAACCAATCCTATGATTAGTTTTTGAGATACAGGTACTTTTATGTCCAAGAAATGTATACATTTTATATGTATTCACATCTACCTATCACCTAATAATAGGTCTGTTTCTGCAAAAATTACAAACTTGTCAGAGCGAATTTGATTGGTCGAAAACAGTCAGAAACAGTCAGAAAACTAGTTACAACCAATGAAATTCACTCTGACAGACCTAATAATAGGTGACAGGTAGATGTGAATGCATATAAAATGTGTACAATTCTTGAACATTAAACCACCTGTATTTCGGAAACTAATCATAGTATCGGGTTGAGCCCATGAGAACTTTTTATCAGTAAGTCAAGATATACCACATATCAAAATTTCATTGAGTTTGACAGAAAACCAAAAACCCATAAGATGTGTGCGGGGTCCTTTGTCGTGCAGAAAAAAAAAATTGTCGCGTTTATTTTTCTTTCTTAAATACCTTGGTACCTACCAACGTCACCCGATATTCCTAAAGAAGTTATATTAAGTGAATAATCTGTCGATTTTTTGTCGTGCAAAAAAAATGGTCGCGTTTTTTTTTCTTTCTTAAAAACCCTGATAGTGCTAACTTGACTACCAACGTCACCCGATTTTCCTAAAGAAGTCTTAAGCTCCGATTCAAAAGGGCAATATTCAAAACGGCGGTCTCATTTAAGCGACATTCAAAACAGCGACATTTAAAAAGAGCGACAATTCAAAACAGCAACATATCAAAACAGCGACATTTGAAAAGAGCGACAAATTAAAACAAGGACTTATCAAAAGAGGTGCAGAGAGGTCTATCACCTAAACGCCCTTAACGTAATATAATCTAATCTATCAAAAAAGAGACATATTAAAAGCACCACATTTGAAACGGCGACATCTAAGCAGAGCAGCGACATATCGAAAGAACGACATATCAGCTACATCTAAACAAAAGAGCAACACATCAATTTAAATTAATAATAATCAAGAGACAGACCCAAGCAGCTCAGCGGTTGTGTCTTCGCTTTGCATGCAGTGGGTCTCGGGTTCGAATCCCGGCTAGGTGCATGGATGTTTGTTTGTTTGTTTGTTTGATTTGGTTTGTATGTGATGTTCGAGGCTTTGTCGACAAACCACAGTGGTGGTTTCTGACTAGAAAGCAAAAAAAAAGAAAAGGCAGACTTACTCAAACTAACCCGTCCGCCTAGTGCGATCTAGTCCTCGGAAGTTACCATTTTATTTAAAAAAACAAAGTATGTTCAAGAGACGCTACGCTATAACTAAATTAACTTTGTTTTTCAAATAAAATGCTAAATTACGAAGACTAGATCGCAGTAGGCAGACGGGTTAGTTTGGAGTAAGTCTGCATTTTCATAATAAATGATGATTCGTGTGCTCAAGAGACGCTACGCTATAACTAAATCAACTTTGTTTTTCGAATAAAATGCTAACTTACGAGAACTAGATCGCACTAAGCGGACGGGTTAGTTTGGGTTAGTTTAAGTCTGCATTTTCTTGATTATTATTGATTCAATTTGATGTGTCGCTCTTTTGTTTAAAGGTCGCCGTTTTGAATCCCGCTCTTTTGATATGTCGCTTGTTTCAAAGTATCGCGCTTTGGAATGTCGCTCTTTTGATATATCGCTGTTTTTTTTAGATGTCGCTGTTTTGAATGTTGCTGTTTTGATATGTCGCTGTTTTGAATATCGCTATTTTGATATGTCGCTATTTTGATATGTCGCTTTTCTGATGTCGCTATTTTAATTATCGCTCTTTTGAACCGGATCCGAAGTTTATTAAGTGAATAAATTCTCGTGCAGAAAAAAAAATGTCGCCTTTTTTTTTCTCAAATACTAACGTCACCTGTTATTCCTGAACAAGTTTAATTAAGTGAATAATTTGTCGTTTTTTTGTCGTAAATTTGTCGTGCAGAAAAAAAAATTGTAGCGTTTTTTTTTCTTTATTAAATACCCAGTTAGCACTACCAAGGTATTTAAGAAAAAAAAAACGCGACAACTTTTTTTTCTGCACGACACATTTACGACAGAAAAACGACAAATTATTCACCTGATAAAACTTCTGTAGGAACATCGGGTGACGTTGGTAGTGCTAACTTGATAACAAGTTACCACTACCAGGGTATTTAAGAAAAAAAAAACCGTGACAATTTTTTTTTTTGCACGACAAAAAAACGACAAATTATTCACCTAATAAGACTTCTGTAGGAACATCGGGTAACGTTGGTAGTGCTAACTTGATATCAAGTTAGCACTACCAGGGTATTTAACAAAAAAAGAAAAACGCGACAATTTTTTTTTTGCACGACAAATTTACGACAAAAAAGCGACAAATTATTCACCTAACAAAACTTCTGTAGGAACATCGGGTGACGTTGGTAGTGCTAACTTGATATCAAGTTAGCACTACCAGGGTATTTAAGAAAAAAGAAAAACGCGACAAATTTTTTTTTTGCACGACAAATTTACGACAAAAAAGCGACAAATTAATCACTTAACGGCATTTTCCGGCGTGCATGTGGTATTGCTAACTTGATATAGGTGTCTGAATCGGTCTATATTATTATATTGACTCATTCTACTAGCGGTAAATAAATATTTACCAATCAAAAAGTCTCCATAATGGTCTAAATCGGTCTATATTTTGATCTAGATTCATTCTGCTGGCGGTAAATGAATATTTACCAGTCAAGAAGTCTCCATAATGGCCTAAGTCGGTCTATATTATGATATAGACTTATTCTGCTAGCGGTAAATAAATATTTACCAGTCAAGAAGTCTCTGTAATGGTCTGAATCGGTCTATATTATTATATAGACTCATTCTGCTATCGGTAAATAAATTTTTACCACTCAAGAAGTCTCCATAATGGTCTAAATCGGTCTATATTTTGATCTAGATTCATTCTGCTGGCGGTAAATGAATATTTACCAGTCAAGAAGTCTCTGTAATGGTCTGAATCGGTCTATATTATTATATAGACTCATTCTACTAGCGGTAAATAAATATTTACCAGTCAAGAAGTCTCCATAATGGTCTGAATCGGTCTATATTTTGATCTAGATTCATTCTGCTGGCGGTAAATGAATATTTACCAGTCAAGAAGTCTCCATAATGGTTTAAATCGGTCTGTATTTTGATCTAGATTCATTCTGCTGGCGGTAAATAAATATTTACCAGTCAAGAAGTCTCTGTAATGGTCTGAATTGGTCTATATTATTATATAGACTCATTCTACTAGCGGTAAATAAATATTTACCAGTCAAGAAGTCTCCATAATGGTCTAAATCGGTCTATATTTTGATCTAGATTCATTCTGCTGGCGGTAAATGAATATTTACCAGTAAAGCAGTCTCCGTAATGCTCTGAATCGGTCTATATTATTAAACTGACTCATTCTACTAGCGGTAAATAAATATTTACCAGTCAAGAAGTCTCCGTGATGGTCTGAATCGGTCTATATTATTATACTAGCTGACCCGGCGAACTTCGTACCGCCTCTGAATTATTAAATATACCTATTAAATGTTGTGTTAACGTATCTATTAGCTGAATTAAATTTAGTTTTTTTCGATGGTGAATTTGGCTTTGGTTGAAGAAAATTAATGTTTAGGTACTCTCTGGATCAGAAGTCACCTAAAATTAAAATTTTACATCATCCTTTTTCAGGCAACTTTTGGGCGTTATTCTTGTAAAGTGTACCACCAAATAAATAAACTCAGGCACAGGAATGTTCAAAGAATGTAAAGATAGCGCAGCCCTATTTCACTCTATTTGCACTGCATGCATTGCACTACTCCATCTGTTCTACTCTATCTGCGCTACTCTATCTGACCTACTCTTTCTGCACCACTCTATCTGATCGGAATAGTTCTGTGCAGCATTGGTCAGGTTCATCAGGACGTAGCGCTACAGTAGCGATCATCAACAATGTTGCCAGTTTATTACAAATGTAGCAAATCTATTACATTTATCAAAGGTTGATAGGGCAATCCAACCACCTGTCAAAAACAAATTCAAAATGCAGGTCAATGCCTTTTTATTTTTAAAAAATGCCGTTTTATTGCGATTTTTGATTTGTATAAAGTCTTAAAGTGGTAATTTTTTGGAAAATGCATACTTTATGTATAGTACTTAGTTGTGAAAACCGTTCTAATCGCGAGAAAGTCTCGTTTCATGCTGTTCCTGCAGAGACATAACACAGGTTTTTAACGGAGAAAAACGATTTGTCTGTACTTTGTAAGGGCTTCATGGATTCTAGCAAAAAAGAAAAAAACTGATGAAATCCATATTTAAAAACCAAAAAGTCTCTACATAAACGGTGTATGGATCCAAGCCATGTCCTAGGTATCCTCCACAACTTGTGTCGATACCTTGAATAGCAAACCAATAAAATAAAATATACATCAGGATTTTGTTAAGAAAAAACTAAACAGGAAACAAATCCTGGATAGTACTTACCTAATTGTTTAGTAGGTAAAGGTTTGTCACAAAGAAATCATAACTTTTGTTAACATCCGGGTTTTCCACTAATAATTTCTCAAACTAAAAACTCTCCATCTCAAAATACGAAAATTATCCTTCCAAGCGCTAGAAAATCATCTAAAAACACCACAAAATACACAAAAAACAGTTTTTTGATGAAAAATCTCACGTTTGTTTGAATTAAATCCATGGCGCCAATTTTTTGGCATTGGCCGCCATTTTGTTTGGATTGCCCTATTATTTACATTATTACATTTCCAATAAATCTATATATTTTCACTTATTTAAAATTATTAAAATTAATGAGTTCCGCTTGAAACACTGAGCGCTCGGACCATTTCCCATATTTTTTTCCTTTTGGTGAGAAGAACAGGGATAAAATTTGCTACAATTGTAATAATTTGGCAACACTGCTGATGATCGCTATTGTAGCGCTACGTCCTGATGAACCCGACCATTGTTCTACTGTATCCGCAATGCCGAGCTTCGTTCCAGGTATCAGAGATGGCGCGGTATACGAAATACAAAAGATAAAATAAACTTGGTATCGGTTATAAGAGATGGCGCCGTATGCGGGCTTAGTAAATTTTTTCCATAAATAAATAAAATAAGTAATGAAATGACCACATTAATGACATAACAACATGCTGGTACTGTCAACGCTGAAAAAAAGTTTCAATTTGATCCTCCATTTATTTATTACAAAAAATGTGATAAATGAAGAACCGCTCGACCGATTTTGTGCAAACTTCACATAAACCATCTAATAAATAGTCTGAACAAAACCTAAACATTTGGTTTGGCTAGGTGAGTCCGTTCTTGAGTTATAAAATTACAACGAAAAGTGGCATTCATTTTTATATATATAGATAGACTCATTCTGCTAGCGGTAAATAAATATTTACCAGTCAAGAAGTCTCCGTAATGCTCTGAATCGGTCTATATTATTATATTGACTCATTCTACTAGCGGTAAATAAATATTTACCAGTCAAAAAGTCTCCATAATGGTCTAATTAGGTCTATATTTTGATCTAGACTCATTCTGCTGGCGGTAAATAAATATTTACCAGTCAAGAAGTCACCGTAATGCTCTGAATAAGTCTATATTATTATATAGACTCATTCTACTAGCGGTAAATAAATATTTACCTGTCAAAAAGTCTCCATAATGGTCTAAAGCGGTCTATATTTTGATCTAGATTCATTCTGTTGGCGGTAAATGAATATTTACCAGTCAAGAAGTCTCCATAATGGCCTAAGTCGGTCTATATTATGATATAGACTTATTCTGCTAGCGGTAAATAAATATTTACCAGTCAAGAAGTCTCTGTAATGGTCTGAATAGGTCTATATTATTATATAGACTTATTCTGCTAGCGGTAAATAAATTTTTACCACTCAAGAAGTCTCCATAAAGGTCTAAATCGGTCTATATTTTGATCTAGATTCATTCTGCTGGCGGTAAATGAATATTTACCAGTCAAGAAGTCTCTGTAATGGTCTGAATCGGTCTATATTATTATATAGACTCATTCTACTAGCGGTAAATAAATATTTACCAGTCAAGAAGTCTCCATAATGGTCTGAATCGGTCTATATTTTGATCTAGATTCATTCTGCTGGCGGTAAATGAATATTTACCAGTCAAGAAGTCTCCATAATGGCCTAAGTCGGTCTATATTATGATATAGACTTATTCTGCTAGCGGTAAATAAATATTTACCAGTCAAGAAGTCTCTGTAATGGTCTGAATCGGTCTATATTATTATATAGACTTATTCTACTAGCGGTAAATGAATATTTACCAGTCAAGAAGTCTCCATAATGGTCTAAATCGGTCTATATTTTGATCTAGATTCATTCTGCTGGCGGTAAATAAATATTTACCAGTCAAGAAGTCTCCGTAATGCTCTGAATCGGTCTATATTATTATATTGACTCATTCTACTAGCGGTAAATAAATATTTACCAGTCAAAAAGTCTCCATAATGGTCTAAATCGGTCTAAATTTTGATCTAGACTCATTCTGCTGGCGGTAAATAAATATTTACCAGTCAAGAAGTCTCCGTAATGGTCTGAATCGGTCTATATTTTGATCTAGATTCATTCTGCTGGCGGTAAATGAATATTTACCAGTCAAGAAGTCTCCATAATGGCCTAAGTCGGTCTATATTATGATATAGACTTATTTTACTAGCGGTAAATGAATATTTACCAGTCAAGAAGTCTCTGTAATGGTCTGAATAGGTCTATATTATTATATAGACTCATTCTGCTAGCAGTAAATAAATTTTTATCACTCAAGAAGTCTCCATAATGGTCTAAATCGGTCTATATTTTGATCTAGATTCATTCTGCTGGCGGTAAATGAATATTTACCAGTCAAGAAGTCTCCATAATGGCCTAAGTCGGTCTATATTATGATATAGACTTATTCTGCTAGCGGTAAATAAATATTTACCAGTTAAGAAGTCTCTGTAATGGTCTGAATCGGTCTATATTATTATATAGACTCATTCTGCTAGCGGTAAATAAATTTTTACCACTCAAGAGGTCTCCATAATAGTCTAAATCGGTCTATATTTTGATCTAGATTCATTCTGCTGGCGGTAAATGAATATTTACCAGTCAAGAAGTCTCTGTAATGGTCTGAATCGGTCAATATTATTATATAGACTTATTCTGCTAGCGGTAAATGAATATTTACCAGTCAAGAAGTCTCCATAATGGTCTAAATCGGTCTATATTTTGATCTAGATTCATTCTGCTGGCGGTAAATAAATATTTACCAGTCAAGAAGTCTCCGTAATGCTCTGAATCGGTCTATATTATTATATTGACTCATTCTACTAGCGGTAAATAAATATTTACCAGTCAAAAAGTCTCCATAATGGTCTAAATCGGTCTAAATTTTGATCTAGACTCATTCTGCTGGCGGTAAATAAATATTTACCAGTCAAGAAGTCTCCGTAATGGTCTGAATCGGTCTATATTTTGATCTAGATTCATTCTGCTGGCGGTAAATGAATATTTACCAGTCAAGAAGTCTCCATAATGGTTTAAATCGGTCTGTATTTTGATCTAGATTCATTCTGCTGGCGGTAAATAAATATTTACCAGTCAAGAAGTCTCTGTTATGGTCTGAATCGGTCAATATTAATTATATAGACTCATTCTGCTAGCAGTAAATAAATTTTTACCACTCAAGAAGTCTCCATAATGGTCTAAATCGGTCTATATTTTGATCTAGATTCATTCTGCTGGCGGTAAATGAATATTTACCAGTCAAGAAGTCTCCATAATGGCCTAAGTCGGTCTATATTATGATATAGACTTATTCTGCTAGCGGTAAATAAATATTTACCAGTTAAGAAGTCTCTGTAATGCTCTGAATCGGTCTATATTATTAAACTGACTCATTCTACTAGCGGTAAATAAATATTTACCAGTCAAGAAGTCTCCGTGATGGTTTGAATCGGTCTATATTATTATATAGACTCATTCTGCTAGCGGTAAATAAATATTTACCAGTCAAGAAGTCTCCGTAATGCTCTGAATCGGTCTATATTATTATATTGACTCATTCTACTAGCGGTAAATAAATATTTACCAGTCAAAAAGTCTCCATAATGGTCTAAATCGGTCTATATTTTGATCTAGACTCATTCTGCTGGCGGTAAATAAATATTTACCAGTCAAGAAGTCACCGTAATGCTCTGAATAAGTCTATATTATTATATAGACTCATTCTACTAGCGGTAAATAAATATTTACCTGTCAAAAAGTCTCCATAATGGTCTAAAGCGGTCTATATTTTGATCTAGATTCATTCTGTTGGCGGTAAATGAATATTTACCAGTCAAGAAGTCTCCATAATGGCCTAAGTCGGTCTATATTATGATATAGACTTATTCTGCTAGCGGTAAATTAAATATTTACCAGTCAAGAAGTCTCTGTAATGGTCTGAATAGGTCTATATTATTATATAGACTTATTCTGCTAGCGGTAAATAAATTTTTACCACTCAAGAAGTCTCCATAATGGTCTAAATCGGTCTATATTTTGATCTAGATTCATTCTGCTGGCGGTAAATGAATATTTACCAGTCAAGAAGTCTCTGTAATGGTCTGAATCGGTCTATATTATTATATAGACTCATTCTACTAGCGGTAAATAAATATTTACCAGTCAAGAAGTCTCCATAATGGTCTGAATCGGTCTATATTTTGATCTAGATTCATTCTGCTGGCGGTAAATGAATATTTACCAGTCAAGAAGTCTCCATAATGGTCTAAATCGGTCTATATTTTGATCTAGATTCATTCTGCTGGCGGTAAATGAATATTTACCAGTCAAGAAGTCTCTGTAATGGTCTGAATCGGTCTATATTATTATATAGACTCATTCTACTAGCGGTAAATAAATATTTACCAGTCAAGAAGTCTCCATAATGGTCTGAATCGGTCTATATTTTGATCTAGATTCATTCTGCTGGCGGTAAATGAATATTTACCAGTCAAGAAGTCTCCATAATGGTCTAAATCGGTCTATATTTTGTTTTAGACTCATTCTGCTGGCGGTAAATAAGCCCATTATGGAAACTTCTTGACTGGTAAATATTTATTTACCGCTAGCAGAATGAGTCTAAATTAAAAAAAAAGAAAGATTTAGACCATTATGGAGACTTCTTGACTGGTAAATCTTTATTTACCGCTAGCAGAATGAGTCTATATCATAATATAGACCGACTTAGGCCATTATGGAAACTTCTTGACTAATAAATATTTATTTACTGCCAGCAGAATGAATCTAGATTAAAATATAGACCGATTTAGACCATTATGGAGACTTCTTGACTGGTAAATATTTATTTACCGCTAGCAGGATGAGTCTATATCATAATATAGACCGACTTAAGCCATTGAAACTTCTTGACTGGTAAATATTTATTTACCGCCAGCAGAATGAATCTAGATCAAAATATAGACCGATTTAGACAATTATGGAGACTTCTTGAGTGGTAAAAATTAGAGATGCCACGAATAGTGATTTGGCCGAATACCGAATATTCGGTCACGCTCTCGTTTGTACCGCCGAATATTCTGCCGCCGAATATTCGGCGACAGATCTGTGGGTTTTGTGCGTGAACAACAAGTCGGGATCTGTCTCATTCTCATCGTGTCGCCTCCGGTAACGACGGAATTTGGTTCACTTGAAAATATATCGTGTTACAATACGCATTATTAGCTATATTCTTTTGATCGCACGTTATTACTTATACTACTGTTTATCTTTAGCCAAAAGTGATCAAAATGGCACCAGTAATTAATAAAAAGTCGCCTAGTTGATAGATTTCAAGTATTAAATTCATTGTGACTTGTTATTAAATAGATACATTTTTGAGTAATATGTGCGTTTTTTTTATTATTCGGCTTTCGGTATTCGGCTAAATATTCGACCGGATAACACTATTCGGCTGAATACCGAATACAAAAAAAAGGGCCGAATACCGAATAGTAACCGAATATTCGTCGCATCTCTAGTAAAAATTTATTTACTAGTAATATAGAGATTTTTTTAATTGGTAAATATTTATTTACCGTCAGCAGAATGATTTTGTATTGTATTTTACAGCTATTCAGACCAATATGGATCAATTGTATGGATATTGCATCGGAGGGCAGTATATAGAAAATCCTCTGTAATTTTTAATTGGATTAATTATTATTGGCATCAGTATTTTTTTAAGAAAAAAAATCTATTCAGGTTGATTAAAGAGCACTAAAATCCGCAACCGCAACCAAAAGGATGAATAAACCGTCCTTAAACAGTTAAAAATATAATTATCAGCTTATAATTTTTTTATATTGTAACTATCGTTTTTTGTTCGTGCATTGCTCTGTTTGATGAAAATAAATAGATGAAAAATTTGATTTTTCGAAAGTTGGTTCCTCTAATTATTATCTGAAAATGTATTATATATTTTTTTTTTTGCATTTTTTGATTAAAAATAGAAATAATACATAATTACATTTTTCTGGTAGCTCGGTATAATCGCATTTTTCCGAAACAGGCAAGATTGAGAAAAATTGAAAAATGGTAAATAATTAGCAACAAAATAGCAACAAATTCCCACTTTTCTTTTTTAATTCTGCTGAGAAATTGATTTTTTTTTCTGCAAGCTTGATATCAAGCTGGCAGAATCCCATTTTCCCGAAATCGGCAAGAGTAAAAAAATCAAAAATATGGTAAATAATTAGCAACTAAATAGCAACAAATTCCCCACTATTTTTTTTTTTTATTCTGCTAGGAAATTAATTTTTTTTTCTGCTAGCTTGATATCAAGTTAGCAGAGTCGCATTTTTTCAAAATCGGCAAGAGTAAAAAAATCAAAAATATGGTAAATAATTAGCAACAAAATAGCAACAAATTCTCCACCAAATTTTTTCGAATTCTGCTGGGGTTGTCATGCTAGGTTGACAGACATGGAATGGCTCACAAAATCTAAGTCAGTAGAATAGTATTTTTACAATAATTTTTAGAGCCAAATATGTTGGAGACGGCTCAACCAAATATAGACAGACTATATATTTCTGAAATAGAAAAATTGTGCTCTTCAAGAATATAAAACAAAATATAGGGCATTCCGTTTGAAAAAAGTTGAAAGTACGCAAAATTTCCAATTTTTGACAATAATTTCTTGTTTCTGACGAGGGATTCTAAAAATTTAGCTGAAGCTACACAACTTTTATATTTACACCTATCATCTACCTGTAAAGGTAAAGGCTGCAGGTGGGGGGTCAAAATACAGGGTGTCCCACGGTGGATGGCGTATTAGACGTTTATGGAGAACTAAAAAGCGGATAAATTTGAAAATTTGGCAACCGGAATAAACGACCATGAACTACACTTTAAAAATTATGCGGTGTTGCCGCTTCTACTCTAAACCAGTGGCAACAGCGCTATTTTAAATGAAACACCCTGTATGTGATTACATATTTCGATTCTACGTAAAATTCTGAGCAGATTTCATGTGATATACCCTATACCAAAGTTCAACTGTTTTGGAAATATTGACAGTTGAAAATTGACTTTTTGCAACTTTGACAGACTGTAAAACCTGAACGGTTAATTTTAGAGAAAAACCGATTTCACATTCCTATCTTAGATTTTCATGAACTATCATTTGACACCAACTTTGAATTTAACCGGAGATTAAATTTAGTTGGGATTTTTTAATCATGGTTTAAATTTGAAGTTGGCGTCAAATGATAGTTTATAAAAATCTAAGATAGGAATGTAAAATCAGTTTTTCTCTAAAATTAACCGTTCAGGTTTTACAGCCTGTCAAAGTTGCAAAAAGTCAATTTTCAACTGTCAATATTTTCAAAACAGTTGAACTTAGGTATAGGGTATATCACATGAAATCTACTCAGAATTATACGTATAATCCAAATATGTAATTACATACAGGGTATTCCATTTAAAATAGCGCTGTTGCCACTGGTTTAGAATAGAAGCGGCAACACCACATAAACAAAAATATTTTTAAAGTGTAGATCATGGTCGTTTATCTCGGTTGTCAAATTTTCAAAATTATCCGTTTTTTAGTTCTCCATAAACGTCTAATACGCCATCCACCGTGGGACACCCTGTATAGTGAATAACCCGGCACAGTTAATGATTACGGGAAAAATACAGTAGAACCCCGATTCTCCGAGCTCTGGCCTCTGGATTAACCAAGGTAGTTTAAAGACCCAAAACCCTTGAATATCCGAGGTACGCGCGTCCATACTCCGTATTTACCGAGTTTCTAAAATATACATACATCTACATATTATGTACATTCGGATTATCCGAGTTATTTCTCAGTTGTCAGACGTGGGTGCTCTACCCACGTTACCTCGGACACCCGGGGTTCTACTGTACTACAAATTACATTGATATACCTTCTTCTACACTCTACACTAAAGGACATCGCATACATCTTTTGGGTTTTCGGGGGACCTGTCGATTTTTTTTTGTAATTTGGTATGTTGTATAACTAAAAAAAAATAAGCGTTTTTCATCTTTGCACCAAATCTCTAACTGTACAGGGTAACTTAGTAAAGTGGGTCTGAAAATCGTAAAACAAGCCTTTTATTTATCGATGTTAGCGCGCCCTACAAGCTACATAATATGGGATTTTTGTTTTCGATTTCGCAAATAAACAGTCTGGATAAGCCTAATAGACTATACAGGGTGGCTAAGATTGCGTATTCTTTTAGAAATTCTGCCTGAAGATGAGGATTTCTACAATTTCGTAGCAGCCTCAGATAATTCGCCAAAGGTTCAATCCTCTCAAGGAATAGATACGATGAGAAGGATTTCTTTACAAATGGATTAGAGGTTCATGTCTTACCTCTTGTACTCTATAATCCGCTTATACAATGTGTCCAAGATAAGGAGGGCCAGTATGGGGTTCTGATGATATGGTGGCTCAAAGACGAAATGTCGGATTACAAATTTGATGCCATATTGTAGAGGAGGAAAAGTGGCAATGACAAAGTGCCCTTTATTTTGAAATAACTTTTCAAAAGGGGCCAGGAAAAATAAAATCATTTTGGGCGAATTTCGGGTTTTCCCGGATATCTTGGGTGTCAATCGGAATTTTAAAAATATCAGAGCGCTATTTTAATGAGCACAAAATTGCGCAACTTTTTCCTAATTTGAGCAACGTCGTATCTTTTACTGTTTCCAAGATCCCCATACTGGCCCGCCTTATCTTGGAGACATTGTATTATAGCTTAATTACTATTACTTTTCCTGATTCAAGGAAGTTTTTTCTCTTGCGATATTTTTCTTCTCCATGACTACATACTGCATTACCCACATTCTCCAAAATTAAACAAATTGTAATGGAAAGACGGTGCGCGAAAAAGAATATACTCAAACTCATCTCATAATAAACAACAATAAACTCCAAAAAGTTTTGTGGTAGGCTAATTTGACGATCAACTCAGTCGCGTGACTGCTTTCGGCCAATCAAAAATATCCTAGGATCACCATCATGGTAAACAATGCTACCAACTATCGTCCAACCGACGATTTGTTAATTCCACGTATAGTGGATGCAGAAACAATCCTCAGTTAACCCGAGGTTAGACTTATCTGCACTATTTATTTGCAAAATTGAAAACAAAAATCCCGATATGTAGCTTGCAGGGCGCGTCAACATCGATAATTAAATGACATGTTTTATGATTTTCGGACCCACTTTACTGGGTCACCCTGTATGGTTAGAGATTTGGTCGACGATTTGGTGCAATGATAAAAAATGCTTATTTTTGTTAGTTCTACAACATACCAAATTTTTTAAAAAATCGACTGGTCTCCGAAAAACCCATAAGTTGTGTGCGATGTCCTTTGCGAGTTGTTTCCCCTTTTGGCTTAGGGCCAAAAAAATTTTTTTACCAAAATGGCTAAGTTTTTATGGTTAAATTGAACTAATTACGATTAGATTATTAGACGCTCGATTCAAATTTTAAGTTTAGAAAAAAAATTTCAAAGTTTTTTGCGGGTGTTTTTCATGGATGTTTTTTCTTAAACTCTGTATAGAAGCTTTGAGAAGACAATTAAATGTTGAATTCTCATTCTAAAATATTATCTTTATACAAGGAGTGCTAAAAAAGTCTGAAGCTTTTGATTTCAAAGAAATTATTTTTTAATATGTATATGTAGCATTTTTCAAATTTTGAAAATGTTCAACTACATATTACCTATTAGGATTTCATTTGTGATTTGTAGACCCGTTAAATTTTATGTCCTTATTTTATATTCTATTTTCAGGAAGATTATTTACCTCTAACAATGTCAAGAAGAAGCCCAGCTGACTCTCAAAAGTCCAGTCCAAGAAAATTAGCACCATAATATATGATAGATTTGGATAATTCCGAATTACTAAATGGAAAATTTATTATGAGCATGTCGTACTAACGTTACGAACTGTTTTCTGTCTTACGGTATTTTCCAACCTTACTTGTTCAGTGATTTCAATTATTAGACCTCGTTATTAGCTTGACTTTATTCCTGAAAATCTATTTTATTTTCAAACGTCATATCCCAGTAATTTTTGTGGTCATTATGACAGGGTATAAGACTAACTTCGATGACTTTTAGCTTGAGCGGCGTATAAATGTTATACTTCGGCGGAGTATAACATTTATACGCCGCTATACCAGGTGTCCCACTAAGGTCGGCCAGGTACGATATTATGGAAACCATAGACCTAACGGCTTCGGGATTTTTTTTTTCTTCATTAAATCGGCTAAGAGAAATTGATGGAAATTATTTTCAAGATTCTAGGATGACCGCTAGGGGGCGCAATTACGATGATATAGCTAAAAATTCAACTTTTCTCAAGAAATCGCTATATTAAGATACTGTTTTAACAACAGAAATAAAAAGTTCATTAATTTTTGCGCCAGTTTGGTTATTAGGTTTTTTTTCGTATCTTCAGTAATAAGGGTGGGGGAAGCTGGTGAAAATTTTTTTTAGAAATTGCTGTATCTTCCATACCCCTCATTCAAACTTATTCAATTTGGGTTTATTTGGAAGAGAATTTCATTGTTATTTATTAAGAACACCACTTCGTTCGAGGTCGATAGTTCCCACCACGTCTTCTAGAGGGCGCTGTTTATTCAAGATCCAGTTTTTTCTAATGTTCATGAAAAATCCAAATGGCATAATATTATTTTTGTATTGCTGGGCTTAAAGAGCGAAAAAATGTCTACATTTTGGCGCAAACCTCAATTCAATATCTGCATTCGTTTTCAAGTCACGTAAGGTCTATGGTCTCCATAATACCGTACCTGGCCGACCTTAGTGGGACACCCGGTACATGTTTTCCCATAGCGACTTAAGGTAATTCACCTGTACATACAGGTATAGGTGCTTATAAAGGTCCTTCTAAATATGAATGTCATAATTTAAGTTAAAAAATGTGCACTACTTGGAATGAAGATCGTTTGAAAATAAAATATTGTATTCCATTCGGAGTATAAGATAAGTATTCTTCATGTGACTTGCACGGATTTGATTCGCCTTGCTGCGCTCGGCGTTCAAACTTCCATGCGCGTCACATAAGTATTACTTATACTCCTAATAAAATAAATATTTATTAAACCTCAATAAAATCAATAATTGTATCATATAAGAAGGCCAGAAAACTTCAACTGATTCACAACAATAAATATGTCACAAATGTATTTTTCTTTTTTTTGAAATCTTACATCATTTATTAAGCAATCAGTAACAAAAATATTCATACATCATATACTAAAACTAACTTAAATTTAGGTTGATTGACTAACTAAATGAAATGAACTGCCAGACAATGCATTTGTACCATTGGTACCAGAGTTTGATTTAAAGGTATCACATTACAGAGACGGGGTGGTCACTATGCTATAACTAAAGCATTCAAATAAATTTGTGGTAGTGAAATTCTTGTTTTATTCCACTAGAAATATTGTTATATACTTGTGAGGCTTCATCAATAGGGTTTCTTAATGCCTAGTTCTAGCACTATTTGATCTGATGTTTCAATAAACTATAGTGTAATTTGATTTTTATAGGCTATGAATTATCATAAGAGGATTGAAAGGATTATATATTTTATATTTGGCTGCATTACCTGAAAAGTGTTAACATTTTGTGCTCCCATGAACGGAATGATTTTGTTTTTAATATGCTCAATGTGGGCCTTCCAGTTAAGATTTTTATCCAGTTTAACTCTCAGTTATTTTATGCTTTTTTTTTACATTTTCTAGTTTTAATCCATTCAGGCCTGGTTTGTTCATCTTCAGATTAATTTGTGGTAACTAACTGCAAGATAAGTTCACCGTTCTATAATTCTATCAGTCGGCGGATAGTTGGCCGACCAATGGGATTACAGATTGCGTTTTCATCCGTCAGATTGCATACCCTACAGTTTATCACAAGGTGAATAAGCCAGCCCTTAGGGATATGTTAACTTGCTGTAAGTTTTTGTTTTTCTGTTTAAATTTTAAATATTATGTACTTTGTTTTGGCCAAATTAATCTTGAGGTTTTGTAGTAAGCGAGTAGCCATTGGCTACAATAAGTCGTCATTGTTAACTCGAGTGTCACAACTGTGCAGTTCAACAAAAACTGCTATTATGATTCCGAGGGGGAATCCACCTACCTAATTTTGTACACCAAAAATTCTAAAATTCTGAAAAATGCTAATTTTCATGTTATTATCGTCCCAAAAAATTCTAAAAATTCTAAAAAATTCTAAAAAATCCCAACAAATGGGGCTGGCTCTTGAGCAATAGATAAAAATTCTAAATTATTTCTAAAAAATTCTAAAAATACTGAATAATTCTAGAAATTGCTAAAAAATACCTAAAAATGCAAAAAAAATACTGATAATTTTGAAAAATTCTAAGAAATTCTAAAAATTCTATCAGTTTGTACAGGGTGATCTATTATAAATGTCACCCCCTGCTAACTTTATCATTTGACGTTTTTGACAGAAGTGTCAACTGTCAAATACAAAAGTTTTAAGAAATTGTCAAAAGTCTTTAATGGCCGTTTCCACCAACTATTTTAGGGAAGCCCTAATGATAAGTATGCCCTAAAATGACATTTTTACATGGAGAAATGTCAGTTTAGGGAATACTTATCGTTAGGGCTCCCCTAAAATAGTTGGTGGAAACGGCCATAACTAAGTTAGTTTTAGGCATACAGGGTGCGTCAAAAAAGTGCAGCAGTGTGAAGTTATATTTTTTTTAATGGAACACCCTGTATATTGTGCACTTATTTGTTAGTCCCCTCCCCTTACCAGTCCCAGCACCATACCAGATATGATTTCAACGATATACGGTTTGATATGTTTATCCGTCGGTTTATCTTCAATAGTTATAGGGAAAAACGCGAAAATCCCTTGCTAGGTCTCTCATGTCATTTTTTCAAAAATAATAATAATAACTTAGACACCTGGATTTATTATAATATTTCACCTTGTATATTAATGAATAAAATTTGAACAATAAACTGTTCATAAAATAAATTCTCTAAAGCTTAAATGGTATAATTTTTCTTTTTTCAATATGAAACCTTGAAAAGGGTTTTCATGTTTTTCCCTATAAATATCGAAGATAGACATATCAAATCGTATATCGTTGAAATCAGGTTAAAAAGGACTAACAAATAAGCGCCCAATATGTTTATTTGACCTGTAGAAGAAACAGATAGAAATAGAAAAAAATGCACTGGTTCCGCACTATATCTACCAATCGGAAACGCCTTTAGTTAAAAACTTTTGACAATTTATTGAAACTTTTGTATTTGACACTTTTGTCAAAAATGTCAAATGAAAAAATTAGAAGGGGGTGCCATTTATAATAGGTCACCATGTACACCAAAATTCTAAGAAGGTTTTCCGCTCGGGGGAACCCACCTTCCTAATTTTTTACACCAAAAATTATAAATATCTAAAAATGCTAAAAAAATTAAAAAATTTCCAAAAATCCCTACAGATTGCGCAGTGCGCAGGCTCTTGAGCATGCGCAATAGGTGAAAATTCTAAATTATTTCTAAACAATTCTAATTCAATTCCAAAGAAATACTAAAAAATTCTAAATAATTCTAGAAAATGCTAGAAAATACTGAAAAATGCTAAAAAATACTGGAAATTCTAAAAAATTCTGAGAAATTCTAAAAAAAACTATCAGTTTGTACACCAAAATTCTAAGGTGGTTTCCCGCCTCGTATGATTCTATTTTTATCCAAGTTGAAATATAGTTGAAAAATATCAACAGTGGCACTCAGAGTACTATTATTTTCAAGAGATCCGTATTTATACAGATCATAATGAGATAAATCTTTCGATAAATGATATCACCAGTTTTTTCATTACAATTTTCATTGTTTTCAGAAAAAACACTGATTATGGAAACGGGTCTATAGCTATTTTATTTGTTGTTTTAGTTCCTGATTGGTAGGTATATTGGACACATTTTAGCTATTCCAGACGAAATTGACCGTTGCTGATTGCAATATTCACAAGGTGTACTAATATATTTATAATGTGTTCTTTTATATTAATTACATCAATTTTTCTAATTTTATCAAGGCCGGGTGCCGCATTCCTGTTCAGGTTTAATAATATACTACCTTATTCGTTACAATCCGTAGAAACATAGAATAATCGCATTGTGATAGGATTTGGATTTATTGGTTTTGCCATCTTAAAACAAATAATTTGAACATTCGACCGTTTTAATAATTGATTCTCATTAACTTCTATTTTTTGTTGTCAATATTTCTGAAAAATTGTATTTATAGAAAATTACTTAATAAAGAATTGTATTAAAAAAAAACTACATTACCTTTCAGTAGATCCAATTTTTTTCTACTTGGAGGAATTCTGAAAGAAATATCAGTTTTTGAAAAACCTGTCGATTCCATAAACGATGCGGATCGGAAACAGGCATACATACTCCTAAGAGAATTTGTTTGAATTTTTTAAAAGTAGACGTCCAGAAATTGGGATATTGAAAGGTTATGTCGGATGTAATTTGTTTTTTTATTCCTTTGAACAGTAGGTTCTGCAAAAATATCTCCAGGTTATGCATTCTGGAAATATTTGCGATTTTCTTCTGGTTAAAATTAGAAACATTAGTATTTCTGATTCCAGAAGACTGAAAGCATATTTTCTTGTGTGTGGTATCTTCACAGTTCGCGATTGCTGATTCCCAATTTTTGTGAGACCAAGAAGGAGCAGAATATTTTTGGATGTTGAATATTTTGAGGTTTTTTGGATTTTGATTATTTTGAAGCATTTTAGTTCGGGTCTTTTGAAATTTGAATTTTTTTTGTTTCTATAATTTGCAAAACGGCGTTTTTAGTGGTATATGTTGTAAAATATGCCATCTAACCCTTCTCTGGCTCCAATAAGAAACTATAGTATTTTTGGTTACCAGCAGAAAAGTCTATCGTTATTCCTACGTTCTTTTCTTTCAAAAAGTACATAGGAAATCTACCCATAATAGGTATAATTCTTGGGAATACTTTCTGTGTGTAGATGTCGTAGAAAAAATGTCTGTTGAAGGTGAATATGAGTTGGGTCTTAAATTTAAACGCATGTTCAATGCAGGTTCCTATATGCTCATCTTCTGACCACAAATATAGTTTTCTCTGGTTTCTGCAAAAATTCAATTCCCAAATACCCTGTCTGTAGGGTAGGCCCTGGTGACCCTCGACTAAACACTGGGACGGTATAGTTGATGCTTTTTGAAAGCCAATATCCGCTAGTCTATGAGGTGATGCAGTCATCCGGGTTAATTAAATGGAAGAGATCATTGCCTAAGAAAATTACACTGCGCTGATGCAAGATGGAACTTGAAGATTTATTAAAAAGTAATTTACCGTAGGTCGAAGTCAACTCACTGCAATTAACCAGAAAATCTGGAATATTTGAAAAAAATATAGTTTTGTCTAGTTTCAATAAAATTGACTTCCAAATACCCTCTCTGTAGGGTAGGCCCTGGTGACCCTCGACTAAAGACTGGGACGGTATAGTTGATGCTTTTTAAAAGCCAATATCCGCTAGTCTACGAGGTGAAGAAGTCATCCGGGTTAATTCATTGGAAGAGATCCTTGCCTAAGAAAATTACACTGCGCTGATGCAAGATGGAACTTGAAGATTTATTCATAAGTAATTTACCGTAGGTCGAAGTCAACTCACTGCAATTAACCATAAAAACTGGAATATTTGAAAAAAATAGAGTTTTGTCTGGTTTCAATAAAATTAACTTCCAAATACCCTCTCTGTAGGGTTGGCCCTGGTGACCCTCGACTGAAGACTGGGACGGTATAAGTTGATGCTTTCCAAGAGCCAATATCCGCTAGTCTAGGAGGTGAAGAAGTCATCCGGGTTAATTCAAAAAGATATCATTGCTTATAGGATAACAGCACTCTGCTGGTACAAAAGGTAACAGAAACGTGGAAGAAGTATTTTGAAGCAATTTAATGTAGGCACAGTCGAATTACTGCAATTAACCAGAGAAAATACATTTTGAATTTGTTCAGAATATTTTTCACATAGTTTATTAATACATAGGGACAATAACAGTGTACTTGTACTTACAAGGAGCATTAGTGTTGCCAACTGCTCTTTGCGAAATCACTGGCAGGAAATTCCACCTTTACTGGCAAAAAGAAAAAGTCGAATTGAGACCCTATTTTGAAGGTTAACTATAGAGTTAAGAAGATACTTTTAAGTATTTTGAAATGGGTTTGAGGTTGAACTTATATGAATTGAGAACAGAAGCAACACTGCATGACGGTTGTTCTGTAGGCTCTAAAGAACGTGGTAATATCTTAGGTTCGCTATCGATTTCCTCTTCAGGAAACTCTGTATCAGGTTTTTTCTCTACAGGTAACTCCGGATTAGGTTTTTAGAAGTAACTGGTTGATTGAGGTCTTCTATGGTAGATTTCTGGAGAATGTTCTCGGCTGCCTCAAAGTCGCTCTCTTGAAACACGTCTGGATCATATGGATAGATTTCTGATTTCTCACAACCCTTGATGATATTTGTTGGGGTAAATGCTTTAATAAGGGCAGTATTAATAATAGCCCAAACAGCACAAGGTCGTCTTAAAGACGTCTTTAAGATGTCTTCCGTAGATTTTCAAGACGTCTTTTAGATATCTTGCGACGCCCGATTGATGTCTTTAACACGTCGGATGTTACAAAATGAGACCAATATAGCCCTGGGGCATACTTTTTGTGGGGGAATAACGGATTTTATTTATTCGAAAATATCCGACTACAGCAGCGAAGCGGAAAGACGTTTCACACAAATGCGTTATCCGCATAAAAAAGAAAACGCATATATGCGCTATCCGCAGCGAAAGGGTTAACAGTACATATAAAAAAAAAGATAAAGCGGTTCATACCTGGTTATGTTGACACATATTCGTTATTTTTTCCATGAAAATCTTCTGTCGGCTGGAATTGAATCCATTGATATAACTCAGCAAGAACGTTTCAAATCTTTAGTCTCATATTGTAGGATACGATACGAGCCGCAGGCGAGTTTCGTATATAACATGCGAGTGGGCACACCTATGACTGACATAAATTGTTCGTTATTCACAAGATGAAAAAATCGAGAAAAAAATTGCCTAATAGAATGTTTACAAAACTTACTGAAATGTACTCAACGGTTCAACAGTTGGTGGTAAATCTGCTATTCTGACATCAATTTTTTTTTTAAACTCCGTCTTATCTGGGAAACATGGAATGAACAACTTTTTCAGCGACTTCATCAAATATTTCAAACATTTGTAATAGTGCTGTTACTAGAAAATGGGTTACTAAAACTTCTTCGTCGCTTAAAATGGGAAACTCAATTGTCAAACTCGACCAATAACAATATACTTATTAACAGATCATAGAAAAAAATAAATTAAGCTGTTCATACCTGATTATGTTGACACACACTCCTTATTTTTCCAATGAAAACCTGTCTGTTGGAATCGAATTAAATGAAATAACTCAGCAAGAACGTTTCAAATCTTTGAGAAATAATAGTTTTTGGAATTATGTTTTGTCCTGAACAAGGGTTTAAATCGGGCATCGGTCACTAAAGAAAAAATATTTATTATTGATAAACTAACGTGAAACAAAAATGTTAATTTACTTTTCCAGATTTTCTCCGTCAATTTCTGGTTCCATGTCCCCGGGTCCAATAAGCCTTTATCTTCAAAGTCTAGTGAAGGCAAAGTCATATTATATAGCGTGCGTGTAAAAAGTAATATTAAAACCTCTGTCTGTGTTCATTTCACTTCTGAACAATAGATCTGTTCTTACTTTCACTTGCGTCTAGTCGGCAGGTGTAAACAACTGATCATTCAGAAAAAAGTAGGCGTGTCAGTTGGAGTTCAGAACATAACCTATTATACGTCAGCTGCTGGTAGCTGGCTGTCGCTGTCATCTTTTTTATCGTAAACAAAGACCAACGATAATCCCATACTCATTTATTATTATCCTCCTGTTAAATAATTCTAGCTTCTAGCTTTAGCCTAGCCCAGTTTCCAAAAATAACGAACATAGTTAGTGCTTACGACAAATTCTATACTTTTTAGCATATAAAAACAGAGTCCCTTTATAGTTAAGTTATTAACACTAATAATAGTTTCATATAATAAACACCACCATAATGTGAAAAAAAACTTCAAATCATTCAAAGTTTAATCTTTTTTTTTTTTGCACAAAGATCCAGATAGATCCGATTCGTATTGGAACACCAACAATTTATGTTAAAATTTTAAATTTATGGGTGTCCATTATAATATGATTTGTTGACTGTTGAATTTAAAAAACTATTGGCTCTAAATAAAACAAAGCACGTTTTTAAATACAAAAATCGACTTTATTTCAATAAAAGGCTTACAGCCACATCAGTCTTTTCTGACTAGGAAGGTTTTTTTAAACATTCAGTAGATTGAGACTTCTTGCTTTTCTTAGTTTATAACGTACTTATTTTGGCAATTGCCTAATTATACTGCATACGGCTAGTCAGCATCAGTCCGGAGGCCATGGGTCTATGGGTTCCTTGTATACATCTTACCTTTGGGTGCCACCAAGTTAATTGTGACTTAACTAGGAAGATAACCTAATGATGTTTAAACAAAACCTGTGCAATTGGAGAGCTTATCAATAAAACAACTAATTAGGTACAAATGTATCTGGCTTCTTTATTAAAAAATAATAACAATAATGAATAGGGATGGCCAGGACATCATTATGGCTTGTACCAATTTTTAAATATTTGACTATAAAAAAATTAATGTAAATAACGCATATATAAATATGAATTTTAAGTAAACATGACTAAAAACCTTTTGGTATTTACACTTGTGAGTGATAAGAAAATTACAGTATGGGTTACACTTTACCAACAGGCAAATTAAACACAGAAAGATGAAAGTTATTGTTAGGGCAACCTCAGGGTAAAATTCTAGAATTTTATTTAAGGGGCACTTACCGAACCTAATTCAGTATCCAGTGATTTACATAGGATTTGCCTATATAGTAAAAGGTGTAACTTACATGTGATACAAGTGTTTGTTATCCTCAAATGTATGTGTAAATCCAGAAGTTCCAAAAGTGAGGTTATCTACATGTTTGGTCTCACTGTAGATAGACAATGGTATGGTAAGTGAGTCATGAGTCCTATCCACGTTGTATCTGTTTAACGTAGAACTCGACGTGGTTCTAGCAGAGCGGTACCAAGAGGGTTGCTGAAGGGAGGTTACCAAAGCCAACTAAGAGCAATCTAGATCTAGTCTAGAATCTCTTTCTAGGAGCTGTCCAACTATAGCCTAAGACTGTCTAGCTACAGCCTAGCACTAGGATTGTCCAACGATAGCCTAAGAGTAGGATTGTCCAACTATAGCCTAAGAGTAGGATTGTCCAACTATAGCCTGAGAGTAGGATTGTCCAACTATAGCCTAAGAGTAGGATTGTCCAACTATAGCCTAAGAGTAGGATTGTCCAACTATAGCCTGAGACTAGGAGTAGGACCCTCAAATTGAGGGATCCTCTAGACCAAAGGTGAAGTCTTAAACTTCCAAAAGCTGCTCGGAACAGTCCGAAACAAAATCCAAAATGACCAAGGGACGACTCCAGACAATTATCAAAAAGAAATTAGTCTAAACCTTGAGTTCCCTGGCACAAAATTCCAAAAAGTCTCGCCCAAAATCAAATAGGCCGAGACCAACCTTTCGGTATCAAGTCTCAAGATCAAAAGGGCTGATTCTTCCTTTAGATTTCGGAAGAAGGCTTTCACTTGTCAGACTTCTAATTTTGACATTGAAGAAAATTATAAAAAAAAGCGTGTTCAATTTCACTCCAAGAATACGAACTGAAAGTTTGGTTGTATAAAAATGACTGGTGAATATTGAAAAATGCCTATAGAACATATATCAAAAAGTAGAACAGGTCTAAAGAAAACGCCTAGACAAAACAGCTGTTCAATGACATGATGGAAATGAAAAATCAAAAAGTAAACCACAATTATTATCATAACCTCAGATTATTTATTTATCAATTAGATTTGCAAACAGAGATGATGAAAAAATCTCTCCTTTTCCTAAGATTCTAATCAATAACAGCGGGCCCTGCCGTACTGAATCAAACCTTCCTAGATCAATCAACAAAACTTGCAAACCTGCACAAAAAACTTTCAGTAGAAGGCAGTAATCAAGGTAACAAAATCTGGGCACAGAAAAGACAGTTGTTTATTCATTTATTTCATTGTAGTTCTATATAGAATCATATCTACTAGAGCAAAACACAGTAGCATATAAACAAGAAATTGAAAATGCTACACTACCCCCTTCCAAAAAGAAATAAGAAAGCTGGAAGATTTCTTATTAACCACAAACTACAAACGGCACAACAAAAAAGCTTAAATTTTCCCTAACATACAATGTCTCAGTGTGCTCGACCAATGAAAGAGCAAACGCTAGACCTGCAACAACAAGTCAATGGCACTGAAGGCTCCTTCCCAACGTGGATCTTAATGGGTGGGCCGTTGGAGTCTCCAGCGTGATCGATCCTAACATAATCCACTGGCAAGTTGTCACACGCCACACGCCTACCCCACCACCGACCTCACACACAGATAACAAGGGGTCCAAAAAAAAAAAAAAATAAATAAAAAAAAACAAAATCATTTTGGCAAAGCCAGGACTTGACCAGAGCCCTAGTGACATTATAGTAAGCCACCACCACTGAAACTACTCTAGAGTAGGGATGCAAAAAAATTGAAAATGACCGGGATAATCCGTAGTTTGTTACTGCTGTCAATCCACTTCAGATTATCTGGGCTACTTATAGGGATTAGGATTGCACAGTAGTGCCACCCAACTATCTACTACTGCAATTTGAGCAAGTTGAAGTCCAAGCGACACCCCCCAATACGCACCCCTTCCTACAAGCAGGATAACCCCAAACTCACCTGAAGTACCCAACAGCACCTAACCTACCACAGGGCCCATAACAAAAAAATTCAAAAAACTCTACTGAAGGTAGAAAAAAAAGGTCAAAATCGGCTTATGTACTTGCCTAAAGCAAAATACAAATGTCAAAATCGGGTATCAAAAGCTTCACTTATCTTACAATATCAAGATAAGATCACAAAATAAAGTCTAAATAGGGTAATACTTGGTTTAATTCTTGGCGTTAGCACAACATAATCCAAACTGCAAAACAAAGTACTCAAAACTGCAGAGACAAATCATATTAGGAATACTATGTTTATGCTCACCAAGGTCAAATCCAGAGTTCAAAAATGAACTCACAAAAATATTTCCAAAAACTAGAGGCATATATGGCAAAGTGGGTGTCGCGACTACTCACAAAACCAAACGCTCAAAAAAAATCATATTAATCTTACAAAATAGTATTAAAACATGAGTATTGATACAATAGCCAAAAACTGATTTAAGAATCATTTGACTCAATACTTTCAGCATCACTATCCAGGTCTACATCGATACCTGTGTATGCCTTAAGGTCCTTAATATGTACTTTGCCAGCATCAGAAACATCTATATTCTTCAGACCATAAACTAAATTTGAGTATTTTTTATGTACTCTGCTAAGAATATATTTAGGTGCTAATTTTGCACTAAATTGGTTCGCTGCGTTTGACAAAATATGATTTCTCCTCCACACTTGATCACCAACATGAAATGAGGCGTCCCTCTTACGTAAGTTGTAAGTGTGAGAGTTTCTCTGATAAGCTGCATGTAAACACTTTTTTACATCAGCATAGATTTGTTTAAAATTTTCCAAGCCAGTAGCATGACAATTCCTGTCACCCGGAGTTATTTCGACATCTTTATTCTGTAACAACTGATTATCGGAATAGAACTTCCCAGATAATGGTGGATGTCTACCAAATACTAGAAAAGATGGTGTGAAATGGGTGATTTCATGTTTGGAATTATTGATCGCATGTTGGATTTTAAAAATCTGATCATCCCATTGAACATGATTATCGACATAACTCCTGATGGCGGTACCTATAGTTCGATTATTCCTTTCAACAAAATTACACTGTGGAGAATACGTTGCGTTGTACCAAATCTTAACGTCATAATTCTTGCACAGTGTTTTAAAGGTTTTCGAAACGAACTGAGGACCATTGTCACAAATCAGAATTTGGGGACAGCCATAAACTAGAAGAACTTCATTTTCCAAAATACGTTCGATGTGGGGAGACTTTGAACTACGAAGGGGAAACAAAAGAGAAAATTTAGAAAACCAGTCTTCAATGACCAACAAAAACTTACTGTTTTTCTTTGACCTAGGGAACGGTCCTATCAAATCAATTGCAATACACTGAAAAGGCATATCAATAATTTTTTCTTTTCCCATGAGTCCCATGCGTGCTGTATTTGAAGCTTTTTGTGCACCACACACCAAACACGACTTTATGAAGAGTAACACATCTTTTCTCATTTTTGGCCAATAATAGAATTCCTGTATTCGGTTCAAAGTTTTATAAAATCCAAAATGTCCTGAAGTGGGTGGAGAATGACAGTTCTCAATGATTTCCTTCACCTGAGGTTTTGGGACTAAAGTTTCCATTCTGGGATATTGGCTTTCATAGGGGAATTATTCGGAGCAAATTTGAACAAAAATTGATCTTCCACCTTCCATTGGGGATAACGATCAGGAAACTTAATTACTTTGGCTCGAAGTTCATTGTACCAAGGATCTACACGATCAATATCGACATAATGGGGATTTAGAATTGATACACAGGGTAAGTATTTATCTGGATCAGAATCTTCCGGAATTACTCCTTCAGAATGCATACGGGAAAGTGCATCTGGAATAACATTGTCAATACCTTTCCTGTGCACAAGATCGAAGTTATGTTGTCTTAAACGAACTGCCCAATGAGCAAGTTTCCCAGTTGGATTTTTTAAGTTATTGAGCCAAAGTAAGGAATAACAATCTGTCATGATTTTGAATTTGGGAGCACCCTCAATCCACATTCGAAATTTCTCTATACAAAATAGAACAGCCAAACATTCCCTCTCCACAACAGAATAGTTCCTTTCGGTTCTCGAAAGTGACCTGCTTGCATAAGCAATGACTCGCTCTTCCTCATCGATGACTTGAGTAAGGCAACCCCCCAGACCCGTATTACTGGCATCTGATTGAATAATGAAGGGCTTTGTGAAATCAGGTTGAGTCAAAATAGGTGCTGAAACTAGCAAATTTTTGATGGCGACAAAAGAAGTTTCTGCAGCATCTGTCCATGGAATCGGCTGAGATTTGCGACGTCCTTTTAACAAATCATTAATAGGAGATACCAAAGTCGAAAAATCCTTGACAAAGCGCCTATACCATGAACACATGCCAACAAACCGTTTCACTTCGGTGGCTGTCTTAGGTCGAGGATAATTGACCATCGCAGAAACCTTCTCAGGATCTGTGCGCAGACTGTTAGAACCAACAACATATCCGAGAAATTTCAGGGATGTCTTGAAAAACTCACACTTCTCGATGTTTACTGTAAGGTTAGCCTCTTTCAATTTATTTTTTACTTCGATCAAGATCTTAGTATGATGTTCGAAATCTGGACTACAGATAAGTATGTCGTCTAGGTAGGTAAAAATATAGGGCTCATAACGGGGACCAAAAATTGCATCGACTAACCTCTGCTGCATCTGAGCTGCATTGCATAGTCCAAAGGGCACGACTTGGAATCTAAATGAACCTCGTCCAACCACATCAAAGGAGGTTTTATCCCTCGAATCTTCACTAAGTGGAATTTGCCAAAATGCTTTCCGAAGATCGATGGAAGAGATGAATTTAGCATTCCTTAAGGAATTCAAAATCCTATCAATGCTAGGCAAGCAGTAGCTGTCGAAGCGAGTGAGAGCATTCACACCCCTTAGATCGACACACAACCTATATTCTCCACTAGACTTTTTGACCAAGAGTACCGGAGATGACCAAGGACTATGAGATGGCTCTATAACACCTAACTTGAGCATATCATCAATTTCTTTATTCAAGATTTGAGACATGTATGGCGACATCGGATAGGGTTTCTTATGAAATGGTTTAGCATCACGGGTATCTATGGACAATGTCAATTTGTCAGTTCTACCAAGACAGTCTTCACTCACAATTTCATTGAAAGAAGCGATAACCTGTTCAGCACAAGTTCTTTCGAAATAAGAAAGGTCACTTAAGGAACAAAGAAGTCGCACAGGGTCATAACATAAATTATTGGCACAAACCTTGACAGTCTTGACTTCATGGTTATCAATATTACCATAAACTTGCCAAGAATTGTCCCTAAAACTAACAGAAATCTTAAAATGATCGGCAAAATCACAACCAAAAATGAAATAATGAGGCAGAGATGGCACAACTAAAACTGTAAGGACCTGACAAATATTTCCAACAGTAATTGGAAGATCAACTAAACCAGTAACAGCTTTCTGAGTACCATCTGCCGTACATATATTTGCAACTGAACTTGGATAAACACATAAACCCAAACGTTCCAAAATATCCAGGCCTTTACTACCCACAATAGATGTGGTAGCACCTGAATCTAACAACACTATAATTTCCAAATCAAACAATTTGACAGATATGTAGGGCCGATTATCTTAGGGTTTCCTAATGAAAAGAGGGGACAATTCACACTTCCTATATTTCTCATTAAACTCAGAAATAAATTTAAGCCAATTTTTCGAGTCTGCACTGTTTCTGGAAAACTTGAAAGAAGAGGACTTCTGAAAAGTTGTACAACTGCCTCTAGGCTGCACAACGCCTAGTTTTTTGTACAATTAGGGCATGAGTTGGACTTTACATTCTTGTGACCACACTTATAGCAAAAAAGTTTACGTTTCAAGGTACAGTTGTCATGGTAGTGATTTGGCATGTCACAATTCCAACAAGTGATTGGTTTTGATTCCCTACTAGGTCCAGCTGCATTTGGGTTATTGACAACCAGGACTGAATTGTTGCGAGACCTATTTGAATTCACTTGAGAATTTTTATTTTTATTGTTAAAATTGGACCTGCTTTTAGAGCCATAACTATTCCTTGACTTATCCTCATGCCTATTTGAATTTGGATACTCATTTTGTAAAGATGTTGAACATTCAGGCTGAGGGTAATGTAACTCACTAACAGAATGATTTTTATTTTTGAAATAAGTTGCCTCTTCAAGTTTTCGACATAAGTTGACTAATTCATCGTCTGAATTCACTTCAGTCAATGCCAAATGAGAGATATATTCAGGCAAAATGTTCCTGCGAATATGTTTAACTTTTGTTACTTCAGCTGGTGCTGTCGCTAACCTAGAGAATAGAATTTGCATGTGAGCAATAAACACAGCTACAGACTCAGAATGTTTCTGTTTCCTGTGCTTTATTTGCTCCCACAATTCATCTTCTATGTCAGAATGCAAAAAATCTCTCTTCAAATATGACACTAAACCTTTCTAATCAGTCACAGAAGTCTTAATACTTTTAAACCATATAAAAGCATTGCCAGTAAAAAGTTCAGCTGCAGAAGTGAAAAGATCCTTCTCATTCACCCTACGAGATTCAGCTAATTCTGTCACACGTTCTAAAAAGTTATACAAGGTTTTACCATCACCATTGAATTTAATTTGCCATTCACTGACAAGAGGGGGTCTACTGGAGCAACTAACTATAGGAGGTGGAATATTAAATATGGGCTGCTGATTTGATGTACCTGGCGATAAAGGCGTAGGCTGAGAATCCTTCTCTGCTTTTTCATAAAGATCGGCCTCTAATGTCAAACAAGTTGCATAGCATTCCTTGACATAATCAAGTTGATCTTTATCTCCCACAGGTATTGGCATACGATGAACTTTATTTGAAACATGAACTAACTGAGACTTCATACGAAGAAAAGTAGAATCTTGAACAGTACCTTCGAAATCATCAACAATACTTGTAATAGACAAAATAGACCTATCAATTTCCTCCATTTCCTCATCAAAGTCAAGGTTGTTCAGGACGATTTCAGAGATTTTAGTTTTCCCAGAATCTTTCTCTTTCTTCAAAAGAAGGCCCAGCATCTTACGTTTCGCTTGTACATCACGTTGACAAACTACTGCTCTAATTTTCAGCTCATAATCCAGCTCATAGTCCAGTAGATGATTACTACGAAAAACTTCCTCCATTGTAGCGTGAAATTAACAAACAAACCAACCTAAATAACGACACAAAAAAAATTGTCCCTACACACAAGAGTTACCAAAAAAGAGAACCACTCTTGATTAAGAAAATTCAGCAAATAGAGAATAGTTTTAATGCAACAATAGCATAAATCAAATTAATAATTCTCTATTGCCTGTATTCTAATATTAAATCAAAAATGTAAACTTTAATCAGTAGGACTCACGAACCATTTAAATTCAAACTCCAATCAAAATAGTTTTTAAAAAATATTACACATTATATAATATAACAAAGTTCCAAAAAAATTATTGAGCCACTACTCCAATTGTCTTGTTAATATAGAGATGTATTCAAGGGCCGCACACGTTTGGGTGTTAAAAAGTTAGCCACGCCCCACGTTGGGCGCCAAAAAGTATAACGTACTTATTTTGGCAATTGCCTAATTATACTGCATACGGCTAGTCAGCATCAGTCCGGAGGCCATGGGTCTATGGGTTCCTTGTATACATCTTACCTTTGGGCGCCACCAAGTTAATTGTGACTTAACTAGGAAGATAACCTAATGATGTTTAAACAAAACCTGTGCAATTGGAGAGCTTATCAATAAAACAACTAATTAGGTACAATAATGTATCTGGCTTCTTTATTAAAAAATAATAACAATAATGAATAGGGATGGCCAGGACATCATTATGGCTTGTACCAATCTTTAAATATTTGATTATAAAAAAATTAATGTAAATAACGCATATATAAATATGAATTTCAAGTAAACATGACTAAAAACCTTTTGGTATTCACACTTGTGAGTGATAAGAAAACTACAGTATGGGTTACACTTTACCAACAGGCAAATTTAACACAGAAAGATGAAAGTTATTGTTAGGGCAACCTCAGGGTAAAATTCTAGAATTTAAATAAAATTCTAGAATTTTACCGGTGATTTACATAGGATTTGCCTATATAGTAAAAGGTGTAACTTACATGTGATACAAGTGTTTGTTATCCTCAAATGTATGTGTAAATCCAGAAGTTCCAAAAGTGAGGTTATCTACATGTTTGGTCTCACTCCAGACAATTATCAAAAAGAAATTAGTCTAAACCTTGAGTTCCCTGGCACAAAATTCCAAAAAGTCTCGCCCAAAATCAAATAGGCCGAGACCAACCTTTCGGTATCAAGTCTCAAGATCAAAAGGGCTGATTCTTCCTTTAGATTTCGGAAGAAGGCTTTCACTTGTCAAACTTCTAATTTTGACATTGAAGAAAATTATAAAAAAAAAGCGTGTTCAATTTCACTCCAAGAATACGAACTGAAAGTTTGGTTGTATAAAAATGACTGGTGAATATTGAAAAATGCCTATAGAACATATATCAAAAAGTAGAACAGGTCTAAAGAAAACGCCTAGACATAACAGCTGTTCAATGACATGATGGAAATGAAAAATCAAAAAGTAAACAACAATTATTATCATAACCTCAGATTATTTATTTATCAATTAGATTTGCAAACAGAGATGATGAAAAAATCTCTCCTTTTCCTAAGATTCTAATCAATAACAGCGGGCCCTGCCGTACTGAATCAAACCTTCCTAGATCAATCAACAAAACTTGCAAACCTGCACAAAAAACTTTCAGTAGAAGGCAGTAATCAAGGTAACAAAATCTGGGCACAGAAAAGACAGTTGTTTATTCATTTATTTCATTGTAGTTCTATATAGAATCATATCTACTAGAGCAAAACACAGTAGCATATAAACAAGAAATTGAAAATGCTACAAGTTGACCAAAGACGCCGTTGAGCAGGAATTTTGGCGTTGTGTGGATGTGCTACAGTAACGGTTGTTGGAAAACCCAATTTATTTTCTTCCGCAGCATTTAATGTTGGAGAAATCGAAGCAACTATTTTTTTCACGATGTGCAGTTTTGTAGCAGACTGAATTGAATTTATACGAGATGCAATTGATTTAATTATTTCTTCTTTTTCTTCATCTAGTGATGCAATGCGTCTTTTTTTGCTTAATTGTTGCAAAATCGCTTGTGACTCGTTATTTGTTTGGCTTTCGTGCACAAACAAATTGTCTTCGATGTCTTCGTCCAAAATAAATTATAACAATTAACAAAAATCATAAATATTCTTTAATATACAATAAAAATGCATGACACAATTGACACTCATTTTACAGAAAAACAATAATGAATAAACCTTCCCAAGATTCCCAAATATCATACATCAATGATTAACACCATCACCCAACAATAATAGACCACACAACTACTAAAATAATTAATAAAAAAAAAAACGTTGACTGTTATTTTTGTTCCATTTTAACTTATTCATTCACATTCTAGAAAATGGTCCCAGGGAGCATTCCAGCTTCCTTCGCAAGTAGGTACCTACATAAATTATTTTTTAAAATGCCTTATAAAATATATCTAAATTAAAAATATATATGAAATTACAAATCAAAATGATGTAACTCAATTAAAATTTCATTTTAAAATCAAAACCAATAAATATAGTTTAAAAAAACTAAAAAACACGCTTTTATAGTAAATTGAACTAAAAAGTGAAAAATAATTTTTAATATAAACAGAAAATATTAATGAACAAAAAATATTAGAATCATTGTGAAAAAAGCGTGGGGTGCTTTGTTCCACATTTCTCGTACATTGAGCACGCCACGCTTTTTTCACAAAAATTCTAAAATTTTTTGTTCATTAATATTTTCTGTTTATATTAAAAATTATTTTTCACTTTTTAGTTCAATTTACTATAAAAGCGTGTTTTTTAGTTTTTTTAAACTATATTTATTTTTCACTTTTTAGTTCGATGTATTATTTTGTTGTTCATTTTTTTATTTTGAAGAAAAAACTTTAATTCTTATTTGTGTTTTGTTTATATTTTGTGGGATTATTGAGAATATGGGAGGAATGGTTGACATTGTTGACATAAAGACACAATCAAAAACTTATGGTGTGACCGGTGCAACACCTGCAGCCGGATTACAATTTCACTAGTCGACACGAGTCGAGCGTCTCATATAGGCAACAACAACGTTATTTCTGAGTCGCATCCTTCGACTTCGAGCAATTAGAATCCCCATCCTGGAGTGTGCCCGAAGTACTTTCTGAACGGCACAGAGTGCGCGCACCATTTATCATTTATGAACGGCTAGTGCGTCGCACTGCACCGGTATCACACTCACACTGAGTGTGTCATTCCTGAATTCGCCCCAGAGATTTCCAGACTTTTGCAGACATTATCCAAAGTTATTCAGAGCTTTCCAGATTTCATCCAGATTTATCCAGACTTGTACAGACTGATCCGGATTCTGGAAAATGATCCCCAGGTCTTTTGGAACCTTTTCCAGAATTTTTCCGACCCTTTCAAGAATTTTCCAGGTCTTCTCCAGACGTTTCCAGAGATTTTCAGACTATTCCAGATAATATCCAGACTTATCCAGAGTTTTACAGACTTCATCCAGATTTATCCAGTCCTTATCCAGACTTGTACAGACTGCTCCGAATTTTAGAAAATGATCCCCAGGTCTTTTGAGACCTTTTCCAGAATTTTTCCGACCTTGTTATATAAAACCAAAAGGTTGTTATAATAATGTCTCCTTTGGAGCAGTAATTAATCAGGCAGACAAGAATGTCCGGCTAGCCTGTTAACCCAGGGGCGGTTCTTTGTATTTCAGTTTGTTGGATGCCTGGGCGCCATCAAGTTTTCCTTAAAACTTGAAAAAGAGTTGAAATACAATGTCGTTACTGGTGATGGTTTCAAATAAATAAAACACAATGGAGCGATTTAATATGCAACGATAAGTTTGTATTTAAATATTGTAAACAATTGAGTAGGTAATACCTAAATATTATTCACGAATGAATAAATTGAATAATAGGTATCGTAAATAAATTGAGTAATAAATGTCCAAGTAATAATTGAGAAAAACTAAAGTCCAAAATCTACAAGTAGAATGAAACGGTGGAGTAATTCTCCCTAGCAATGGTTTATTTATTTACTCCCTGAATACCTAATAAGCTTGCTTACATGGACACACCAAAAGAGAAAACTGGCCAAGTTAAATTCCGAATTCAAATCAAATACCTATGTAGTAGCCTAAGCAAATCGAGGTTGTCACAAATGGCTATTATATTGTGAACCTATAATAATATAACCTATAATATATACCCTTAGCAATATAGGTCGACCTAGGCGCTTTACAATATGGGGATGTAAAAAAAAGAAGAAAGAAATAACAAAGCAAAATATTTCAAAAACTTAAATCTAAACTTAGCTGTTGTCTCTTCGGTTCCTTGTTGGTTGACTAAATAAACTGGGACAATTATCCCACAACCATAGATTGTCCGCAACTCAACGTTAGCGGCTACTAAAGGCCAATGTTGCCCCGCAAGTTGACAGTTTCAAAGGTAACAGCTGGGGTGGCAGCAAGGGTACAGGTTAGACCCAAGGTAAAACCCACAAGATAAAACCCTCTAAACTATGAGGGTTTCCACAAATACCAATTCGCCAATGCCGCCACTGGCTCCAACGTCACCAAATGCTTGTTAAGTTCCGCAATGGAACGAAAGAATTCAGCTCCGATCTTAATGAAGCTTCTCAGACGACGAAAAACTCGACAATCCCAAAAAGGCAATGAGTCGTTAACTAATTACATCAATAACGGACTCAAATGAGTAATATAGTGGCTCCAAAATATCCCAAAAAGGCAAACTTCAATTAGAAATTAAAAGTTTAAACGGATACCAACTATTTTCGTCGGAGGTCAGAATCGAAAAGGAAGATGATTTGCAATTTTCCCTAGAATTACAATTGGCACTCAATGACACATTGACATTTCGGTGACAAAATAGATGACAGCCAAACGCATGACGAACTTGATTGATCCCATCCAGAACATCGAATCGGCCAGTCCGATTCCGATCAATAACCCGAGTACTCACTCTGGTCAACTATGCTTCAGAGCGACCGATGACCTGGCCTAGTGTAGTTCTGCGAACCACCGAATGCTACCGACAAAACGAAAAGAAATCCCTAGATAAGAAGAAAAAGCATATGTGAAATTCATCAGCCGGTCAGAGCGTGAGGTTATGCTAAAAGTCAGATACAGAAAGTAAACAAACAGTCGATATTTTGAATTGACTAATTCCACCTAATAATAAATTGATAAGGAGTCAAATTACTTAATTATCCTGATTATGGCCTCAAAAACAAACCGTAACAACCTTTTCAAGAAGTTTCCAGACGTTTCCAGACATTATCCAGACTTATCCAGAGCTTTCCAGACTTCATCCAGATTTATCCAGACTTTATCCAGACTTTTTCAGACTGATCCGAATTCTAGAAAATGATCCCCAGGTCAATTGGGACCTTTTCCAGAATTTTTCCGACCCTTTCCAGAAATTTCTAAGTCTTTTCCAGACGTTTCCAGAGATTTCCAGACCTTTACAGACAATATCCAGACTTATCCAGAGTTTTACAGACTCTATCCAGATTTACCCTGACCTTATCCAGACTTGTACAGACTGATCCGGATTCTGGAAAATGATCCCCAGGTCTTTTGGGACCTTTGGCAGAATTTTTCCGACCCTTTCCAGAAATTTCCAGGCTCTTTCCAGACGTTTCCAGAGATTTCCAGACATTTTCTAGACTTTTCCATGCTTTATCCAGCTCACTTGGCTTGTTCCAGGTTCTTGTTCATACACTTCCCAAGAGTCCAAAAGTTCGCACGCATTCCTATGTGCCCGTGCGATAAACATTTTCAATGTTACTTACAAACATACATACATACAAACATACATACATACAAACATACATACATACATACAAACATACATACATACAAACATACATACATACAGGTGAAGCTAATATAAGCGTGTTAAAAAGGGATTTCTGATTTAGGTGTCTTTACTGATGATAATAATTATAAGCTTTTCCTAAATGTAAGCATGGTAGTTACATTTCACTATTTTAACATCAAATTCATAATTGCTCTTGTGCACAATGGCTCATACCTATATTTTGTTGTCTGTCACAATTGAGCTTTGAAGTTTGTTTCCTCAGTGTGGCCAAAAGGTGGATGTGTTTGCACATGTTGAATTTTATTGCAGAATCCACACAAGATCAATAATATTGATGTAGACCAGTGGTTCCCAAACTTTTTTCTTCCGCGCCCCCTTTCTGAAATCAAGAAGTGGTCGCGCCCCCCTTCCTTTCCCCATTATAAGTAAGTAAAAAAACATTTTTTTTTACTTACTGTAACTCGTCTGAACAGAGACGCTTTCGGGTGCTCTTAGAACATTTCACACCCGTCAGTGACTTGTTATACTCCATGCGTTTTGCACTCGAACGCTTGAAACCGAACAGGTCAAACTGTAGCCGGAGTACTTCGGAGTAACTCGGGAGCGCTCAACGGATGGCACCCGAAAGCAGTTCTGAACTTTGGAAGGGGAGGAATGGGCATGACAGTTGGCAGCGAGCGTGCGCTGTAGCAATTATCGCATGGCAAAGTTTGGCTTAGGTATGCGCTGTTGCCGGATTGTAGATATCTTTTTTTAAATTTTAACTGATTTTTTTATTTTAAATCTTAAAATTTGTATTAATTTTTCAGAAGACTCGCGCCCCCCTTAATGTTGCTTCACGCGCTCCAGTTTGGGAACCGCTGAGGTAGACAAATGTTACATTCAGATCAAACTATTTGACAAGTACATGTCTGATTTACTTCTTGAATTAGATACATTTCGGTTCCTTTCGTAGATAAACATTCCCATTCATTTTCTGATGAAATAATCGCACTTAAGTTCATAGAGAGACTCGTTTTATGCCTAGATCTTAGCTGACTAATCTTACTACATAGTTTTCCTTTATTAATCACTATCAATCGCTCTATGAGTTTGTCCCGAACAAATCGCATTAAAGCGGCAACAGCTTTATCCAGTCTCTTAGTTTTTTTTTCCTTTCATGTAAACATATTTAATATTTCCATGCATTCTCTCTAAATGCATATTTGTATTTATTCCTGAATGAAGTTTGAAGCTGTAAGCCCAATTTTCATAATTTAATGAGTAATTATCTATGAAATATTTTGCAAATTCTGATGTTTCAGGATCTTTTGAAGATATTTCAATAAAATTATTAATCATTGTATAAAATGCTTCAGGGTCTCGTTCCTCAAGTACAGTTCGCAATTGCTTATAAGTAGTAACCTACATAATATAAAAAATAAAATAATTTTTAGTCTAAAATCAAACTTTTACGCCTACCTGTTTTTCTTTTGATTTAATTTTTGGTAGATTATGCCTCAAGGGTCGGTCTAAGTGCCATGTACAGAAAAGCCTAAAACGTTTTTTTTTTCATTTAATATAGATTATGAGGAACCTAGTTAGTAACCCCATAAATATTTCAACTAATAAGTGTTAAAAAACATAGCCCTTACCTCTTTTTGGTAATCCCATAATATCTTTCCAAGCATTGAAGTAACTGTCTGCCAAATCAGACATAAATATAGTTGCTGAAATATTTCCTGCTCTTTCTTGGATGTGGCAAAAAAATAATTTCAGCATCTCCTTGTCGGAGAGATTTGATATACAAAAAGCACAGGGAAATCCTTCTCTCAAGTCATCCAAGACTAGAGTGTGTGCAACTCAAAAGTATAACTATTTAACCCGTGTGTCCCATCCAAGCAAATAGTGTCTGTACCATACTTTATTAGCAGTTCACACTGAGCTGAAGACATTATCATCAAGGCAAAATCATCATTGTTTAACTAAGCATTTCCTGCACATGCAGTTCCTTGAGGCTTGTAAAACATTACACAATCATTTTCCTCATTTTTCATTTGATTTACCCATGCTTCGATGCTTATTGCATCATTTGCATGCCTTATGGAGGTTGCATTCAAGTTAAAACTATTTTCTATATTAAACAAATCTTTTTTCTGAAGGAGATGGATTCTTTCCAGCTCCATATCTGAAATGGAATTTCTAATACGATCCAAAATTTCATCAAATGGTATCTTGCTAGCAATTTGGTTTGCCAACATTTTTCTCTCTTCCTTTGTCAGATATAAGTATCCAAGGTTGCTTTCAGATGAATGACCAACATGAGTTTCAATATATACAACATGGCAAACGCCCTTATTCTCCTGAATTAATTTAATACTAGCCGGACAGTAGGCATTTATTTTGACACTCCCTTTCAATTTTAAGCATCGTTGGCCCTTTCCCTCTGGTTTATATATTCCTGAACGATGACAATTATAGGTAGATATTTTTTTTTGTGATTTTTACAAGCTGCCGTTTCTTTTTTTACAAATTTTGTTTGTGTTTCTTTTTCCATTTTTTTAAGCCATTGATCAAAATCAGGCAATGAAGAAAATTTATGCTCTTTACATTTTATGTTAATTGAATGTACTGGACTAAAATGATTTAGCATGTCTTCCTTTCTGGAACTAAAAGAACACAAGGGACACTTTTTTGAATAATGTGTTTTTAGTTCCGTATCAACTTCCACTACTTGTTTTTCCTGGACATGTGATTTTAATTGGTGTTTAAAGTTCTTCTCAATGTTGAAATTTTTATCGCAAACTTCACAGGAAAACTTATAAATGGATTCATTTTTATATATTGGAGCAGCTATTTCTTGTAATTTTTCTGGATGCATTTCTTCAACATGTCTTCGTAAGTTAGATAAATTGCTGAATTTTTTACAACATTCTGTACAAACTTTGACAGGCTTGTTACCTGCAAAGAAAAATAAACTTTTACTGGTCAAATACTCATGAAATACGATACATACCTTCAGATTCCATATTAAAATTTATTATAAATTAGGTAAGTAAGTATGACTTCAGATTATTACTTCTCTAGACACTTTCACTTTCAACTTAAAAAACGCTATGAGAACTACTAAAAAAAAACAAAGAAAAATAACAAGCAGCAAGCAGCATAGATCAGCTGACTTTTATTTTTAGTTTTAGGTTATGATTTGAAATGAAAACACCTATCCCTCCTACTCCCCACTCCTATGATCAGTTGTTTCCACCTGCCGGCTAGACGCAAGTTTACTTTCACTTACCAATAGCATACACAGAGATTGCAAAATTCAATTCAATTCAAATTCAAAGTAGGAAAAAATATAATTTAATAGAATTCGCTGGAAGAATCAATTTCCTTACCGTAAATTGTCCAGACAATGATTAGGCTGCAGTTTCACGTTTCGAGTTTGGTATAAAGGTGCGAAAATAGAGGGACAACGGCCACAGTTCAAGTAAATTATTGACGAATGAGGCATCACTGTTGTTGTGGCACTAACTAAAGCCATAGTTCTCACTAACCGATCAACATTTGAATTCCTGAAAAAAGTCAAAGTTTACAGTTGCAATGGAATAGTGATAGACTTATCGGTTCGGATATAGGTATAACTATAATTTAAAGGGGGATGCATTTTTATGCAAAATTCGATTCCTTCCTTTCAACCCCTCTAGCCTCCAAGCCCTCCGTCTTAAAAATCCTACATGGGCTCATGTGATACATTATTTCAAAGGTCTCCAGAATCTTATTAAAACTGACAAGCTTAGGAAGTCTCTGCTGTCACCCCTGTTGATACGACAGCTTGCCAAAATCTTGAAGAAAAGTGTGTATACAAGATGAAAAAATCCGGAAAAAAATTGCTTAATAAAATGTGAACAAGACTTACTGAATATACTCAACGATTCAACAGTTATTGGTAAATCTGCTATTCTGGCATGGATTTTCTCCCTTTTCTTTTTTCATCCAATATTTCCAATATTTGTAATGGAACTTTTACTAGAAAATGGGTTACTAAAACTTCTTCGTCGCTTAAAATGGGAAACTCAACTTTGAATCTCGACTAAAAACAATATACTAATTAACAGAGCATATAAAAAAATAAATAGAGCGGTTCATACCTGATTATGTTGACACATACTCCCCTTTTTTTTCCATGAGAACCTTCTGTCGGCTGGAATTGAATTCATTGAAATAACTCAGCAAGAACGTTTCAAATCTTCGAGAAATAATAGTGTTTTGACCTGAAAAAGGGTTTGAATCGGGCATTGGGCTATCGTCACTGAAGAAAAAATATTTATTTTCTCCAAACGTCAAAAAAACGTCACTTTGTCAGCACCTGTCAAGATGTTAGAAATTTAATTTCTATGCTGGTAGGCAAATCCAGCGGGTTAACACCTGTCGAGGTGGTAGAAATTTAATTTCTATGCTGCTAGGCAACCGCAGCGGCAGTAGAAGTACTTTTAGTGCCGCTGGAGCGGCAGCAAAAGTACTTTTAGTGCCGCTCGTACTTTTACTGCCGCTTAACCATTCAGTTGCCCCCGAGCTTACCCCATTCGTTTGGAGAAAAAATATCGTGTTGTATACGGAGTAGAAGCACTTTTTTGTGCTTCAGCAGTATTGCAAGCCTCACTACGTTCGGCTCGCAAACCTACTGCTTCAGCCCAAAAAAGTAAAGCTTCTACTCCTTATACAACAATATACTATTATTCATAAACCAACATGAAACAAAAATGTTAGTTTACTTTTCCAGATTATCTCCATGAATTTCTGGTTCCATATCCCCCGGGTCCAATAAGCCTTTATCTTTAAAGTCTAGTGAAGGCCAAGTCATATTATATAGCGTGGGAGAAAATGATGCGGGGGGTGGATTCTGTTTCGAAAAAATTGATTATTAGTCGCAAAATAGTATATTATGTGTTGATAGCCATTAATAAACAAGCATGTTGTAGGATACGATACGAGCCAAAGGCGAGTTTCGTATATAACATGCGAGTGCAGTGTTGCCAACTGCGGATGAACTATTATAGTATAGAATGCTACAAAATTATAGTACATTTGTACAAATTATAGTATTCTGCTGTTTCCATTTCAAAAAAAGGAGGTTAGAGGCATTCTTGTGTATAGGGTATTAACGAAATTCGCATATTGTCACAACCCTGTTTGGTTGAGACTGTTGCAATCTTATTTAGTTGCAACTAGGGACCGGGGGAATCTCAGAGATTAAAACAATCAAGTTTTGTAACACCAAGAAAAATATTTATTCTCAAAATCAATAATTAAATTAAGAACAGTAGTGTAGAATGATGGCCGATGAGAACACTAGAGGATTTATAAAAGTTTAACAATGGTACTTACCGGAATCCCATCTTCCTGTAGCCCGTTAGCCCGTAGCACAATCTTTACGACTTTAACGCCCGAATTCAGATTTACAACTCACTTGAAAATTACGCTTTATCGATCCAAATCGATTCAGAATTGTCAGCAAAAATCATTGACCTAAAACCTAGGTTGTTGGCTTTAAGCTTTTTTGTCGATTCTGAGTGCGTTTGCTTTATTTGATATAACATCCGAATTGCGCAACTAAATTGGGACATTATTAGTCAATGAACTTTGGTTAATTCGTATTGGAATAATAATGTGATATTTTTTGGCTTGACAATATTATATTAAAGTAGGAAAATATGTACTTAGTAACATAATTGCAACAAGGTATAAATAAAAAATAATTTTTTTATCTTGAGGGCCGGCTTCTCAAGAGCAAGTGACCCCCGGTTAAGCATAATTCCAAGGTAAACATTGCAACTAAATTGGAGTTAAAATCAACCCAAAGGGGACTCGCTATTGAGAAACCGACCCTGAGGAGTTAATAATGCTCCATTCACAGTGGTACTTGTAGCTGTTTTGTTGCGTAATTTTGTTTGAATAAGGTTTACATTTGATAATTTTCTCTCGCATTTTGCGTTGGAATAGGGAATCGGAAGAACTGGGCAGGGGATGTCACGTTGCCCTCACGAAGCGGATGAGGTGCTGACTCTGTAGGTCTCTTTCTTCACTATAATATCTAGTGAGGGGAGGTTCAACATGACAATTGCGGGGGTTGGACAGGTGTTAATTGCTCCAGTCCAAGACACTCTTTCGAGATGCTAGCTCCAAGTAAGTTTCCAATCCAAGGTAACTCCCAGATACTGAAACTCCCTTGGCCTTGCGAAGTGGATTTGAATCCCATTTAAGGTTGGAGCTGTTAGATTCAGCCTCCTTTTCCTTGTGGCAAACCCCTTCTGTAGACACCATATCTAATAATAACATTAATGGTCCTTTCTTCTGTCATGCCCTAATGCCTAATGATGACTGTGAGGTCGTCAACATATCCTAGGACCGTGATCACTTGGGTGCTTACCGCGTTGAGAAGTTTATCTACAACCAGTGATCACAGCAGTGGGAACAGTACAGACAAGAAACTAACCCCCGTATTTTCCCTATTTACTCCTTAAAAATGCCGGTTTCATGAAAGACATCTTCTGTACAAGAGAAAATTATTCATCTCGCTACACTTACGCAGTGAAGATCGACCAACACTAGGGTTTCACGATGTTTAAGAAATTTCTTATTCTTGACTTGAATTGAAGAAAATTTCAAGTCCAGAAATTTGAAACTGTTTCGGCTATGATCGGGATCCCATACCCCCATATGTATGAAGGTATCTCGTTCCTATACAAGTAACAAGCTGGTAGAAATAGACACGAATACACTCAGTACGCACTAACCCTTCCAATAGAACGGAGTCACTGGGAGTACACGCACGTAAAAAATTATATAGTGAACGATATTAAAAATATAATATGCTTTATTAAAAGATATCAATCCATATGGAACGATTACCTAAGATAATAAGACATATAAAATTTTTTTAATAATCAATATACAAGATTTTCTATTGAGAATAAGTATCCTTTCTCAGTACCGATATTATAAAGTTTTAAAATGTTTCACAATAAATTTACTATAAAGTCTATTACAGGATGTAATATAATTGAAGAATACAGTTTTATTGGATCAAAAATACGTAGTTCTTTTATAATAAATAATATAATAGTTTTATAATAAATTTTACTACACTTTTATAATAAATTTTATTATATTTTTTCATAATTTCTAAGGTAGGTATATAATAAATAAAACAATTTTTCACATATTTTTCGGTATCACTTATTATTGTATATAGTATAAGGTATATATAATGTATATTATAAGGTGAACAATTCGAGAAAATTAAATAATTATTTGATAATGTTGAAACTTTAGGTAATGTTCTGTGTATCATTCAGAAATATTTCGTCGATGTGGTATCATTCAGAAAAAAAAATCCATTTTGATCTACATAATCGATGACCATCAAACAATCCATTATTTTGATGTTACTTGTTGAACTAGATCCAGATCCTCTAAACAAGCCTAAAATTGACAATAAAAATATTCAAGCTATTATCCTATTTGTGTTTTGGTAGTGAATATTAACAAACATTTTTAAAATAGGTACCTATATATTGTATACCTACTAGACATAAAAATCAAGAACTTACTCTTTTTTCTGGAGGTCGATCCTGGATGTCGTTGTTCCTCAGAATGAGGCGTATCAAGTACCCAATTTTAATCGATAGAAGAGTTCGTTACAGTACCTTCTGGCAAAGTCTCTACTGGCCTTATTTTGGGAAACTACACCAAATTCTAGATCACCTAGCTGAAAATTATGATCTTTTAAAATTACCTGAAATTTGAAAAAATATACGCCGCATTTTATGGATCAGTGATGCTTACATTCAAATGCTTCCTAATGTGGAAAGGTAAAAACTTTCCAATATCTCCTTCATACTTTCCATGGGAAAGGGATACAGGACAGTCAAGACACAATAACGACGTACAAATATGAGGAAATGCCGCGAGTTTCCCTCTTGAAAGTTCTGTGCAGACTAAAACAATAAGCAAGCAAAAGCATATCCCAAAAGGTATAAAAATTTTGTGTGCGTAAACAGTATAACCTTTGTTAGTAAATACAATATAATAAAGGGACTTTTTTCCGTGCAGAGTGAGCAAGTCGAACCTAGCTACGGACCAAAGCGTTCGTTTGAACTCCAGTTGATTTGAAGGTTGTTGACTCCAAGCAGATCTTCCTAATTTTTCGGGTAGGTAGAGCAAGTACAAAGAGCTCGGTTGTTTACCAAACTCAACCCGTCCGCGTGATGAGTGCAAAACTTTCGTTGGTATTTCAGAATATAAGGCTAATGCTTCAAGTGCACATTGACACAAATGGGGCGATCCCGTCAGCCAGACGCATAAAGCCCGGGACACATCTATAATGCATGCTTCCGATCCGACTCCGATCATACAATCAGGGTCCTTATTCTTGAAACAGGGAGCAGCGTTTCCAGGAAATTGAGTGTTCCGCTGCTCCCCTGTTCCAAGAATAAGGACCTTGATTGTATGATCGGAGTCGGATCGGAAGAATGCATGATAGATGTGTCCCGGCCTTAATACGAGAGCACAGCACGGTTGCCAAGCAAGTCCGAGCAACGCGTTTCCAAAGTGGTTTCGAGAGCGACGGCGAAAAACGAAGATAGCTTCTTTTCAAGCAATTTCAAGAAATTTCGAGATATCTTGAATTCAAGTCAAGACTTTTGCTTCCAAACATTTCCTGAATTTCAAGTCAAGTCAAGAAATTACGTTCAAGTCAAGATTTTTCGTCTTGATGAAACAAACACTAACAACACCGCTCAAGGATTAGAACACTGGAGTGCCTCAGGAGTCAGTGCTTGGACTTCACTTGCACCAATGGCATCGCGAAGATTGTGTGATAGTTTCTCAGCCTAAAAATCTAAATTGATCAACCAGAAACTTTTCTTGGAAAAATGCAGCTTTGAGGCTCATCTCTGAATCCTGATGTGGGACTTGATGGTGGATGATTTCCTAGGAATACTGCGTTGCAAGTATGCCGTTGACATCGTCATCATAATAATAAAAAAAGTTCGAGGGCATCCTGTGGGAACTCATACAGACTGGATTCAAAGCAACGGAGGCACAAGAATCTTGAGATGGATATACACCATGGTCTGGTTGAAGGAAGATGAGAAGCAAAACATAAAAGCAGCTATCAACAACCTACAGCGACGACGCACTGTGGGTCCACATGCGAAAAAGTGCCGCATCGGGTTTTAAAAGCTAGATTCTTCTTGTAAGGAAGTATTACTGAGTATGACTGTATTTGATTTAAACGTAAGAATGTAAGGAATAAGAAAACGTCCATAAATTAAATTTTGGAGATAATTTTATTATTCATAAAAGAATATCTTCAAACTCATTCTCTGAATCATTTGCATCATCCGCATTGCTATCGATTTCTTCCGATTCCTCATCCGAACTGGAGTCATATGCCTGTGCCATTATGTCATTAACGATACAGGCCTCAATATTTAGTAAGTCAATGGGCAAATGTTCTTTTTCTGTTTTCTTCGAAAGCTTTGATTTTTGAAATGTTTGATAAATGTGAAAAAATAGAGGATCTGAAGTCAACATTAATCTATTAAAAACATCTTGCAAATTAGCCTTACGAGATATTTTCCGTGAAAAATCTGTCCTAAATTTCTTGAAGTCCTTATTTCGGGCTTCCTGACGCTCTTCACTAAGGGCACCTACAACGTAAAATAATAAAAATTACAAAATTGAAATTTTGAGCGTATTTTTAAATTCTTCCTAAAAATACAACCGAAAATATAAAGAAAATTACCTAATGGAATGGAAGGAAACTTTTCCAGGTATTCGTGTCCATGGTAGAGAATTTTATGTACTGTTGGGGAAAACTTAAATTGTGGATATATGTTAAGGAAAAGCTCCGCAGTTTCAAAGGCATATTTTTTGTAGGCTTCTGGTGAAATTGTCCTATTGCATGAAATAGCAGCGAGAATATTTGCAAATCTTTTTATGATAGATAATTCAATATCTATAATTTCAGATGTCAATTCCGAATTTTGAAAAAATCTTCGCGCTGTGTTTCCATCATGCGAAATGCCAAATCCAGGTTTTGGTTTGCCAATAATTAAACCAGTTTTTTCTTTGAAACTTTTTTGAACTTCTTTCTTTTTTATTTCCTGCTAATTTTTTGTTTCAGGCAGCCTAAATATGAGATTTATAATATGTTACAATAATTACTCTCAAATAAAGCAATAGGTACTTACTTATAACTACATCTTAGTAAAAACTCCATACAGTTAATTTTGGCATGAAGTGGAGATATCCCAAATTTGAATACATCCTTAGTAGTATTCTCCTTTGGTATCTCGTTTAAAGATTTTGGACCAGCAAGACAAACAGGACATCTCTAAAAGTAAAAGAGCATAAAACCTAAAAGAGAGATGAAGGCCTTAAATCCTTACCGAAGTCGCCTTATTTTCGCTTATTGCATTTATTATTTTTCCATCCACCATAGTAAAAAGGAATTCGTGTTGTACAGTAACTTCAACAGAATTGTTTAGTCTAATTGTAGTGTTTGCTAATTCATCAATTTCTTTCATTACTCTTGAATACTCTTTTTGAGTGGAAGCAGTGTCTTCCTTGCAAAAAGCTATTCTAATTGGCCTGCACAAACTGTAAATAAAACATGTTTAAATTATTGAAAACCTTTAATTGTATTTTCTGATTAATGGAAATAAGATATCATAAACAAAAGCAAATTAATTTACCTGGAAGAACTTGGACTTTCATTTTTCCAGATAACTGAGTCTCCAGTTTTCAGTAAAAGGGGTACCAAATTCGTGCAAAATACAGTTGAATCTGTACTATTTGAATCAATAAATCTTTGTTTAAATTCTGGATGACCACTGCTACCATCCATACCCCATTTGTATATTGAAACGATATCACATGGGTGGTTTAAATCAGAGATATGTACCAAAATTTGTTCGACAGTTATGTCTACGAGATTTTGGAGTGATACCTTCGCTTCAATTTCTGTAAAATTGTCTGGATTTTCAATGGGGTAGCTCATTTTTTTGTATTTCATTATCTCATGATATGATGTTAGATGTTGGTATCTAAAATTAAAACGCACATCAATTTGTTGTTTAGTTTATTTATTAAAAAAATATTGGTACTTACCTTTCCAAATTGTGGCAGCCCGCATATTTTGATACTGCGCTTTTGTTTGTTTTCCATTTATAATAAACAAAGCTATTGCTTCATTAGGGGAAAAAGGTTTGGGTAACTTTTGACTAGGAACCGAAAGTACTTTCTCTGGAGATTTCACAGCAATAGTAACAGCTTTTGCCAAATCAGGTTTTTGTTCTTTTCTGAGAACAGATATCGCTGCGTAAGTCAGAGCTTCTGAACAGTAATTATCTCTTATATCTAAAATTTGTTTTAAGTTATCCTAAAAATATGTTTGCATAACTAGACTTACCTTTAGTATTTCGTTCTTGCTGAGATGCAGATAAATCTGAAAAACATTTTTTTTTTGAAGGGCCAGGTGCAACTGGCTCAGGAACATCAAACAATTCATGAGTGTCAGTAAAAAGTTTTTCTGCTAACCAGGATGCATTATTTTGTGTAAATTTTGCCCAAGAATAACTTGAATCTCTCCATTTTTGTGCCCATTTTTTTATTAAATTTTTAATTGTATGTTTTAATATATCTTGCCGGTGTGTTAAATTAAAATTAATGCCGGATTCTTCCAAGCATGCTGATATATCATCGATAATCTCGACTTCAGATTTGCCGTTATATCCATGCTTTAAAAAAATATGGCATACCTCCATACGTGAACTCGTACCTAAAATTATGATAAACCTATAACATTTCGGACTTTTATGAAGATATTTGAAACCTTTATGTAAAGTTAACAACTGATAGAGAATAAAATAAATTACAAAAGTTATCTTTTTGAAAAAAGATAATTATTAGTAAAAAATTATTAACTTTAACGTAAAAAATTAAATATTCGGCGGGTCATCGCGGGTCCAAATGTCATTGTAAATTGTACCTGAAGTGTCCCAAAAAATTCACACAAAAAAATTATTGCGTGCCTCGGCGTTCCTCTTAAGATATTTTAATTTAAACAATATTTGGCTTTAAAAATATAAAGTACTTACGTGATATTTTTTTTTCCATGATTATATATTTTTTGTCAACTATACTCAACTATTTAAATAGCTACCAAAACCACACAATCACTGGGCACTACGAACTTCGCAAAATAAAAATCGAGTAAAATCAAAAAAGACGCTCACCTTATCAACAAAAACAGATAAACATTATAAAAAACCATAACAATAAATAGCTCATACGGGGTCCTTTCAAAAAATATTTCTTAAACTGAGGTAATTGCAATATAATTCTTGAGGCGTATGCGGCACCTTTTCGCATTTAGAACCACTGTGCGACGTGCACATTTGTTACAGGCGCAAAGGAAACTTGTCCAACAGCAGCCATCGAGACAATTGTAAGTCTCGTACCTTTTCGCATCGTGCTGGCAAATTCATTCCGCTCTTCGAGCTGCCCAGGGATGATATGATCAAAACATAGTTTTGAGAAATGCTTCACAGTAGTGATAAGCAGAAGAAAGTGGAAAGGAAGCACCACATTTATTCACACATACACCAAAACGCCAACAAGGGATGGGAGCAGGCTTACTTGGGCCTGGAATCAAGTCTTCCGATAGCTAACGCTGTTCTCGTAGCCCACTGATGAGCATGAATTTTTATTTCTATTTTTTTTATGGATTTATTTTCCAGTAAAAAAGTAAATAATTTGATAAAACATAATAATAGTATTTTAGGCGTACTATAAGGACCTTTGATAGTACATAGTACATAACCATTCAATTATAGTACGGTTGGCAACACTGTGCGAGTGGGCACACCTGTGAGTGACATATAAATTGTTCGTTATCCATAAGATGAAAAAATCGAGGAAAAAATTGCCTAATAAATTGTGAACAAAGCTTACTGAAATATACTCAACGGTTCAACAGTTATTGGTAAATCTGCTATTCTGACATGAATTTTCCTAAAAATTCTGTCGCATCTGGGAAACATGGAACGAACAACTTTTTTAGCGACTTCATCAAATCTTTCAAACATTTGTAATAGAGCTTTTACTAGAAAATGGGTTACTCGCTTAAAATGGGAAACTCAATTGTGAAACTCGACCAAAAACAATATACTTATTAACAGGTCATAGAAAAAAATAAATTAAGCTGTTCATACCTGATTATGTTGACACACACTCCTTATTTTTTCAATGAAAACCTTCTGTCGGTTGGAATCGAATTAATTGAAATAACTCAGCAAGAACGTTTCAAATCTTTGAGAAGTAATAGTTTTTGGAATTGTGTTTTGTCCTGAAAAAGGGTTTAAATCGGGCATTGGGCTATCATCACTGAAGAAAAAATATTTATTATTGATAAACCAACATGAAATAAGAATGTTAGTTTACTTTTCCAGATTATCTCCATGAATTTCTGGTTCCATATTCCCCGGGTCCAATAAACCTTTATCTTTAAAGTCTAGTGAAGGCGGAGTCATATTATATAGCGTGGGAGAAAATGATGCGGGGGGTAAATTCTGTTTCGAAAAAATTGATTATTAGTCGCAAAATAGTATATTATGTGTTGATAGCCATTAATAAACAAGAATGCTGTAGGATATAACATGCGAGTGCATGCAACAAAATTGCCTAATAAATTGTGAACAAAACTCACTGAAATGTGCTAAACGGTTCAACAGTAATTGGTAAATTTGCTATTCTGACATGAATTGTCTTAAAAACTCTATCGTATCTGGGAAACATGAACGAACAACTTTTTCAGCGACTTCATCAAATATTTCAAACATTTGTAATAGAGCTTTTACTAGAAAATGGGTTACTAAAACTTCTTCGTCGCTTAAAATGGGAAACTCAATTGTGAAACTCGACCAAAAACAATATACCTACTTATTAACAGGTCACATAAAAAAATAAATTAAGCTGTTCATACCTGATTATGTTGACACACACTCCTTATTTTTCAAATGAAAACCTTCTGTCGGTTGGAATCTAATTCATTGAAATAACTCAGCAAGAACGTTTCAAATCTTTGAGAAATAATAGTTTTTGGAATTGTGTTTTGTCCTGAAAAATGGTTTTAATCGGGCATTGGGCTATCGTCACTAAAGAAAATATTTATTATTGATAAACCAACATTTTCATGTTGGTTTGTTTCCAAAAATGATATTTTACTTTTCCAGCTTATCTCCATCAATTTCTGGTTTCATATTCCCCGAATCCAATAAGCCTATATCTTCAAAGTCTAGTGAAGGCGATGTCATATTATATAGCGTGGGAGAAAATGATGCGAGGGGTGGATTCTGTTTCGAAAAAATTGATTACTAGTAGCAAAATAGTATATTATGTGTTGATAGCTATTAATAAACAAGCATGTTGTAGGATATGAAACGAACCGAAGGCGAGTTTCGTATATAACAGGCGAGCTTAGGAAGTCTCTGCTGTCACCCCTGTTGATAGGACAGCTTGCCAAAATCTTGAAGAAAAGTGTGTATACAAGATGAAAAAATCCGGAAAAAAATTGCTTAATAAAATGTGAACAAAACTTACTGAATGTACTCAATGATTCAACAGTTATTGGTAAATCTGCTATTCTGGCATGGATTTTCTTCCTTTTCTTTTTTCATCAAATATTTCCCATATTTGTAATGGAGCTTTTACTAGAAAATGGGTTACTAAAACTTCTTTGTCGCTTAAAATGGGAAACTCAACTGTGAAACTCGACTAAAAACAATATACTTATTAACAGTTCATATATAAAAAAAAAATAAAGCGGTTCATACCTGTTTATGTTAACACATACTCCTTATTTTTTCCATGAAAATCTTCTGTCGGCTAGAATTGAATTCATTGAAATAACTCAGCAAGAACGTTTCAAATCTTTGAGAAATAATAGTTTTTGGAATTATTGGGTTTTTTGCTGAAAAAGGGGTTCAAATCCGGCATATTTTTGAGTTTTCTTGCAATATTTATGAATCACCCTGTTTATAAACTAATTGTTATACAAAAAAAGTATTATTCTTTCATATTTATTTGGTACAGCCATAAACAGATCTTGTTCTAGGCATTCCAAATTTCTTTTATCACCGAAGCAAGCAAATAAAGCAGCTTTAATATGTTCCCAACAATCGAGTTCCATTCTGCTTCCTACTAATTTAATTTCAATCTAACCTTTCTCAAGAGATAGTGGTTTAAAATTGGATCATTTGATTGATTATAGGTAGCGGAAATAATAATTTAGTAACTTATTTAAAATTTTCACGGTTCCTAACCAGGGAATATGAAAATTGGGCAACAGGAATAATTGGACACTTACCTTCTGGTTGTCAGTCTAATATGCCTGGTTTGTTGATTCTTTACTAACCACTCGTTGATTTCCGAAAATCATCCGTTGCGTAGCTCGTTGATAAAGTCAATTTTTCTGGGTGCACACACGTGATAGTTAATTGATTTTAGTATTCGTTTTCGGTGTCAAAGAGTTGCACTCGCGTTTTTCGCGATCGAACCGTTCCGATAACGTGCGTTTCGATCGTAAAAGTGCCCCAAATCCTACCGACTGCGCCAGTTATGTATTTTATACTAAAAATACTGTTTTTAAAAATCAATTTGACTTTAAAAATTACAATAGGGTGTTCTAGCCCAAAGCTTAGTTAAATGAAGAATAACTTTAAAAGCATGAATACAAATATATTATAAGATCTGATTGCCTGAGCCTGATTCTAGGTAATTAAACATCTGCAACTTTACCTACATAACTAATATGTGAATACCATCTTTTTTTCTTTGTGCATATCAGCGTCACGTTATGAACTAATATCCCTAATACTATTTTATTGTTAACTTCGCACTCCTCGGACTTTTTTATATCTTGTCTTTTTATTTTTCGGAACTGTTCTAAAGCAGTCTAAAATGGACATCGGTTTTAAAACGTAGTGTCGGCCCGAGCCTACTTTCAGGATGGAGCAATATCCAACTTTTTCGCCCCTAGTTCAAATGTGAATCGCCTCCGCATGGATTTTGACCATTGTAATACCATATGTCTCTATCTATCTTATCAATTGAAATTTGAAAATATCCATTTTCGTTGGCACGTACTCTTTTCCTTTTGAGAATTGATTTAAAGTAGAATGACAAACACATAATGGAAGTTTCAACGATCACCTATTTATTTATTATAATATCTACTTTCCAAAGAGCTCAGTTATCAATAATCGCAACTTTGGTAATATCACTTATTAACACTCAGGCTTGATTTATTCATCTTCCTATAAACTTGCGGTTCACTTTCTGCAAGATACATTTACCGACCTATAATCTATTGGACGGCGAATAACTAGCCGACTAATGGAGTTGCAGATAGCGTTTTTATCCGTCAGATTGCATTAGGTACCTGACAGTTCATCAGAAGGTGAATAAACCGGCCCTTATAATTTAAAAATGGAACCAGCACTGTTACATTTGCAAATTTGTTTATAATTCCCACATATTACAATAGGGTAGTGGACAATTTTTTGAAATATTTTTTTTATTAATCTTCATAACAAAATAAACAATTGTTGATGATTCTTTGATTTTAAAAAACAAAAATATCCGTAAAAAAAAAATTAACAAATTTGTACTTATTTTAAACGCTATAATTTACCGCCAGGAAATTACGTCATAGCTGTTATGTATGTCCAATAGCGCGTCTTTATATTTTACATGCTTTTAGAAAAAGATGCCGATAAACTCAGTGCGCACTGATTGACAAATAGAATTGTCTCAAAAAGTGGGGTTATGTTGAAGGTGCGCCTGAATGTAATAATACCCGAGAGACGCTGATATATCTTTCTTTTTTGCACTAAAGAGTAAGTTTGTGTCGAATATCGGACGTAGGTTTCATTTAATTCATACTTAAATACAACAGCTTTGACGTAGAATCAGGGCGGGAAATATTTCCGTTCAAATAGTGCGTCTCAAAACTCTACTTTTACCGCCGTTTTAAACAAGGTTAGTAAATTTATCTGAAATTTCTTTTGATCCGAATATTTTTTATTTACTCCATAGATGATATTACAAGAGCCAGTGAAAAAAAATCCGGCTTTTTTTTTTTTTTTTTTTTACGGATATGCGCACTCGCAAGGAAATGTCCTATCACGCTCGAGAAGCGGCAAGTGGCTGATTTTATTATGGCTGAAAAATTTAGGAAAGCTAGAATAAGTGGCGGTTCCTCCATAAGAGCACATGTGCACGTGAACTCCCAAATTAATATCAAACAACTTTAAATTTAATTTTATCATTCTTCAAATTTTAACATTCTACCTGTAAAGTATTAATTTAAAAAATTAGTGGCCAAATGCGCCAGCAAAACAAACGCAACCGGCAACGCTGGAATCACAGCGTCCACCGCGTCGCCTGATCGCCCCGTTCACTGCACATTTCAATATTAAATCCAATTGGTGGAACTATGCCCCCCCGCACTCTTTGTTCCCCGCGAAGGTCTAGCGACGTTCGATGTTTTAAGCTGGCTGGTGTGCACATGTAGTCAGTGCACTTTGGGATCGGAAGCGGTTGTTTTATATTTATTTCGATTTCGAGCGCGATTTAACTGAAAACTGTGTGTAGAATGGCGGGATTTCTGAACCCCGATAGCCTTAGCGTGCAATATTTAAAAACAATTAAATTTTCTTCGCTTTCTTTGGAGGAAAAAATCCAAATCAAATGTGTCGGCCGTCCAAAGCCAAATTTAATAATCACCAACATAACAAAATGCAAAAGTCGTGATTATAAACGAACTTTTAAAATGGAAACTTACGAAAAAACTGACTGGTTGTGCGGTTGTGATGTTGTGAGTAATAGTCTTTACTGTTTTCCCTGTTTGTTATTTGGAAGCGATGAAGTATCAGAATGGACAAAATCCGGCGTTAAAGATTTAGTACATTTATCCGAAAAAATTAAAAAACATCAAAACTCAAAATCACATCTTACTCTTATCTTTCAATACAAAACGTGTCTGTGAGAATTGTGAGATTGAAAACTATAATACATTTATGTATAAAAACAATTGTTAGACCAGGACGATGTACTCAGCGAGGTAAGTTACTTTGTTACTTAATTTCTAGTTTATTGATATAAGATCCTTCAATTTCCACGATTTGATAGACCGAAAAAAGTATTAAATTGAGCTTAGTTGGTTGTTTGGTAGGGTAGATATGAAATCCCTTAACAATATTTTTAATTATTGGTAGGTAAACACATCACATAACTCATACGATCACTTACAATAAATTATTTTTTTAAAGGCCTAAAATAAACACTTCTGGGCGTGGCACCCCGAAAAATTTCGCGCCTCCGGCGGGCGGGCATCCCCTTTTCGGCATTTATTATGAATTACAAATTATGTGCACCCCCAATATGTTATACCACGAGCCGCCACTGGCTAGAATCAATCATGAACAATACGAAATCGCGTGCCTGCCTGCTCGAATCGGTTGCGTTTATTAATAAAAAAATATTTAACGAGGTTTTGTAAAAGCAAAAACCGACTCATCGTGTTTTGCATGAAAATTTGTGTGAACATAGAACAAACACCCCCAAGTATAATTTCGAATGCGTGTCTACCTAAATCAGTTGCTAAATACCGCCTGTCAAATAAAAATCGACTGAAATTTTTCTCAAAATTCGACTCATTGCGTTTCGAGTGAAAATTAAATACATATATCACAGTTAAAGGCATTAGAAGAACATTTCTGACTGCCTGCCCGATCAAAGCCGTTGCTTTCTAATGCCTGCCTGGGTCTCAAAGTTCGCAAAGTATAAAAATATGCCAAGTGGAATACTCAAATTCACAAAATAAAAACACATGGACCGTGCCGACCTAGAGATGCACAAATAACAATGATTTCATTGCAATGTTGCCAGATTTTTTTGACGACTTCCCTTCAACTGAGTGACAAAAACCCTTTCAAAATCCTTCATAACAGTGTCGATTGGCCGGCACCACAATAATATATTATGCAATGATCATGTAATGATAGCTTTTATTACACGAGCATTTTGTAGGATATGAAACGAGCCGCAGGCGAGTTTCGTTATATAAGATGCGAGTGTATTATTGGCCATTACATGAGAGTTGCATACACTATTTTGTCTACTTCCATTAATAAACGAAATACATATTTATATCAAAAATAGTAAACTTTCCAACCGGTGACAATTGTAGGCGACTATTGACAATTTCGAAAATTAAGATCTGGACGTCATTTGGGGATAAATTCTGCACTCGATTTATTAATTTGTTGTTGTTTCTTTTGGTAAATACTAATAGAAACAATCCAAAACAAGTCTGTTATTTTTATATAAACATTGTTCATGTTCAAAATAACTCGATTCTAGTGGCTGAAAAATCTGTATCATAATGAAGTTCATTATGAAACAGATATTATCGACTCTATAATTTAAGTAATAATAAAACCACGATTTAATTTCGGTGATAAAGGTTGATCTATTTATGAAAATTACAATAAGCTTCTTCAAGAGAAAAAAAAGAAAGTCTTTACATTAGCTACCTCCGATGAAGGGTAACAGTTAAGTGTTCTCATCAACACCTCAATGGTCCGAAGTTCCCATGTATGTACTTTATGACGTCCATAAATCCATAATCCGTCTAGGTACCCCAATTTGCCCCAATGTACTACTGTCGTCAAAGTTTTCGAGAATAACACAGATTTTAATCGTTTAAGAAGCGTATTATGAAACGTCAGTAGAAAAAAATATTTTAACATGAATTTGCAAAGCGGAAAAGTAACTTTTGAAAGAAAAATTTGTGTAACAAAATTATGACAATTGACTCAAAATCTCCATTGTCAAGCAGTCATTCGCCAATGGTGCAGGGTGTTTGTTTATAGCTAGAACATTCAGTAACTTTTTTATTATTGAAAATAGAGGGCATGTATAAATCGTAAAATTTCTTGGTTAATTGCAACGATCTAAATCGCTACAACGATATTTTTTTTTACGCCATAGGTATACAGGGTGCGCCAAAAAAGTCATTTTTTTTTTAATGACAATTATTTAAAAAAAGAGATTGTGTAAAGAAGCCTTTGATTTGACACTGGTATTTCACTTTAAAATATAACCCTACTTACCGAAGTTGACTCGATACTTTTTCCAGTAGCTTTGAGAAACATTGTTCCTCGTTGCCAGAAATTCATAGGCCGCAGTCGGAAAAATCTATGCAAGTGGGAAGTCATAGACAATTTCAATGAAGACATTGAAATTGTCCTTGACTTCCCACCAGCACCTTTGAGTTCCAGGCTCTGCTCTCGGTAGTTCTGTGATTTGGAATAAGAAAATTGCGAAGATTTATTATGGTAAATAAGTGTACATGATTATTGATGAATTTCCTTTCCGTTTCAGAGCAACACAACTAAGGCCGGCACTGTGTAAAAATGATTTCCGTTGTCTTTCTGTTGTTATCTCAATTATTCTGTTTTTCAGTTTCAAAACTCCACTCATTGAAGAGCGAAGAGCTATTTTTCCTATGATAAAATTTAATTAATTCACATATTTGCATAAGTTCTGCGTCGACATCTTGTCCATCTTCATTGACAACTTCTAGTACTCCAGAGGCAGAAATAAAATTTAGTTCTGCCTTTAAATTCTGGTCAATATTTTCAGATAATAATATGTTATTTGGTTGAGTTTCTCCTTTAATTTGATCGTCCACCAGGAATGGTTTATAAAACGAAAAAGGTGGTACATTATCTCTAAATGCTAATTTAGCGATATTATACCTATCTTCTTCAGTGACAGATGGTAAACATTTGGATTTTATATTCATGTTCTGAAATATACCACACCGGTGCTTACAAAACTTTCCTTTAACGCCCTGCTGGCAAGAGCAGACTCCAGCTTCATTATTGACAATGTAAAATCCCCTGCTAAATCTATCTTGGAAAAAAATAAACCATAGACAAGTGAAGTCTAGTGTTTGCAGTTCTACTGTTTGCAAGTTTTCGTAATTCGTTTCGCCAAGCTAAACACAATTTTTCCCTGATATTCCAATATTCTTGAAAATACTTAGTCCAATTATCATACTATCATCTGTGACCTTCAAACATATAATGTGCAAAATTTCTATAATCTTCGAGCTTTGAGAAAACAGTTAGTTATTACAGCTTTGCGCGCGTCCCAGTGCCAGCTCTCCTGGAACTATAACTGCTGACTGTAGACAGGCATTCTATCATTAAAGTACGACCTATTTTGAAAATATCCTTCAGGAAACTCTTGCATTTTTTCGACACCACCTCCTGGAATACCTATAAGATTTCCTTGACTATTGACAGAAAAACCGTCGCTTTAGACGTAGGAGGAGAAGTTTAGGACGTGATTTTAGTATTGATGATATACCACAAGCTAGGTTTAAGGAACTTTTCAGAATTAACAAAGCCTCCATTTCTTTTCCTGCCTCTCAACTGCACACTCCCGTATTTCTTATGTGAGAATATCAAAACGAAGGATTTTTTCGAAATATTTTCCTACAGAATTACCCTCATTTCTTCTTTGTTTCTTTGAATAAGAAGATCCAGGTTGGTATTGCTTTGCATTGGAAGTTCCAGCTTGATATTTTTCAGTCTCCAAGTCATCTTCATTAAGCTCTATACCAATTTCATTTCTATTTTTTGCATTAGAAGGTGCAGGTCGTTTTTTTTTATTAGATGGTCCAAGTTGGGGATTATTATTTAAATCGTTGATGCAAATTGGCTTTCTAGGTAGAACATCAATTTTCTTACTTCTTTTTCTGTTTGGATTCTCAGTTGTCGTTGTGTTTGTTCTCATAATACTGTTGAATGTTATGATGATATGGCTAATATGTCGCCTTGGAACAACTTTCTCTAACACTCGAATCCTACTAACTGGCACAAGACCACAACTTGCAAACCCTGACTTAATATTGTTCAAAGTATTTGACCTTGATTTTTCTGTTACGTCGTTTAGCAAGCGGGGAAAATCAACTTTGGGGGCTATACCCCTACTTTTACCGTGTTAAAACATTTCGCCAGATTATTTTCAGGGGGTAGAACACTGCGACATCCAAAGGCCGACATATGTAAGTGCCGTTCGAAGGTAAAAATGCAGATAAAATATTGTGTTCCTCACATGATTTTATAACTTTTTCGGAAAGGTGGCTTTGTCAATTATCACCTATTAATACAGGGTGTCCCAGTCGATGATTTTTTTACCCTCTTTCGTACGAAAATATTTCTTGGCAACTTTCTGAAACCAATCTTCAAAAATTGGTCCGTCGATTCACCCATTTTTAGATCTATTATAAATTATTCTTATTCTATATCCATCATGGATTGGAAGAGGGCCCTCTTTCAATCCATCTATATATATAAACGTGAAATTCACTCACTCACTGACTGACTGATTAAACACGAAATCTCGAAAACTACTAAACCAATCGAGATGAAATTTTGCAAACAGGTAGGTAATAGGTTGGAGATGCTCACTAAGAAATAATATCAACACGGCCTTAAGCAATCGCCTTAAATAACCAAAAATAAGAAACGGTGTGGTGCGGGAGTGCGGGGAAAAAAGTGTGAACAGAAACAGACGACGTGTCAGCTGTCAAATTCAGAAAAATGACAAGCAGAATCAAATTCATAGCGATTTTCATTTGCTGAATCAGTGCAAAAAAAATGTGTTTTTGTCGTTATATTTTCATGCTTTCACCAAAAACGATTCGGAACCGATTCTGAACATATTCCACCGGTCCCAGGCTAAGCTAACTTCAAGTTTGAGACATGACATTCGCAATTCGTTCACGCATTCGACAGTCTGGAGCAAGGTTCTGGAGTTTTTGTTCGGTTCCAAAACTGTTCGCGATAAAATAGGAACCTGAACCCATTCACAAGTTGGGTTCGGGTTGCTCACTCCGAGTTACTCGGATCGCACTTCAGCCGTTATCTGATATGCTAAAAGGTAATACCCGAACGGCTGAAGTGCGAACGGAATCACTTGGAGTGCACGGAGTGAGCAAGCCGAGCCCAACTATAACTGGGCATGCGCTCTACGATAGTCCTCAATTAGTTCCGGACTGGTTCGGAATCGGTTCAAAATATGATCCGCGAACAAAGTTAATAGCAGCGAGTGGCACTTCAAAAAAATTTAACGTCAGCTGTCAAAAAATAGTCTTCATATTCTGCAGCCACAAAGCACAACAAAAAATGTAGTTTACAGAGAGGTGCTGCAAAAATAAGAGCTACATGACCATATGTCTGACGCAACTATCCCCTTAGCTCTTTGAAAGAAGATTACCTAATGCTACCTACACCCTACACCTACAAAATTTGTATAGGGCGTGCGAAGCCGCGGGCAACAGCTAGTTATGGATATAGATGCTTTGCCTGGTAAACAATATATAAGGGTACAAGTTCCCCTTCTGCAGAGGTAGCAAACATGAGTGAAGTTGAAGATTTAGAATTTTCCAGTATTATGCGAGCATGCTTATTTCCTTTTTTGATAAAAGAGTTTTTGTCTCCCTGGGTCATCTGTGAAAATATTGGTACAGTATAACTTCATTAACTTTGGCCCTTGCCCTCATTATGTTTTCAGCATGCCTTTGATTTAACGTAGGATTTTGCTTTAGGAAAGATTCGAGCCAGTTGTTGCCAGGAAAGTTTTCTCTAAAACAACTAATTAAAACACCTTGTTGGTTTAGATATAACTGCACAAACTCTCTTATATTTTGTTTTAAAAAGGATACCGATAATCTGCACCTGTAATCATTGCACTTGTTATATTCCTTTTTTCAATATTGCTTAAAACTGCAGGCCGTCTCTCATAATATATCAGGGATTTATCCCTTTATATTTGCTATATGGGGTGGTTTTGGGAACACGAAAACTGTTAGCAGCCTGCCCAAAGGATAACTAGTCGTTAACCACCTGTTCTAGGGCCAATACTTTTATCTGAAGATCAGTTAATTTCATAAGCTCTATAACATATTCTATGATATGTAAATTTTTATAAACAAAATAACATTTATCCAAATTATTCCCAGAAAATTTTGGAATATCTGTATCGATATTTATCTCTACAATAATATCTTTCAATTTACATTTAATTCCATTTTTTTCATACCATGGTACAAAAATACATTGGTTTTTACATTCATCAACCTTGCACCCAGAAAAATCGAGTGTTTCTTCATAAACTGAACCATAAGTTTTAATACGACGAGCGAAATTTGATCGTGGCGCCATCTAAGACTAGGATTCAACACTAAACAGCACTTTTGCTATTTTAGTACTGACCATCTAATAGGCCGACCAAAAATCAGTTAGTTGGGAAAACCCAAAATAGGGAAAAAAAGTTTTCTTCTATTATCCACCGATGTGAAAATTTTGGATTAATTTTCGTTGCTATTCCACACTGATGAGACCTGATAGGTCGAAACGCGTTTACTAGGGCATACCTATATCTGTTGAAGATGCAATGGCAGTTCTCACTTTTGGCCACTCATATAAACGATATCTATACTATCTCCATGAATTTTATTGAAGCGGTTTCAATCTTAAATAGATAAGATGTTCAGTCAAAATACCTACCAAGAGAGCAAGCAAACTAATTTTTCGCAAGCGACCTGAACAATGCCATGAGCCTACCAAATTCAAACCTGCGTTTTCTTTAAAGCAGGGAAACTTTTCAACAATTTGAACCAGAGGTGAACGTGCGTATATTTTGCGGCGAATTTTGAATGTTCCTACCTTCATGAAATTCAAGTATTTATTATCTTGTAATTCAGATTCACTATTAACTATTTCTTCGGGACCATCAGTAGAATTATTTTTATTTACCCATCAAATTTGGGTTGGGAGGGAATTGGATAAGCAAAATAAAATTCAACTGAGTAGAATATAAATTGCATAAGAAAGACTAGAAAGAGCAGAAGGAACAAGTTTTGTAAATAAATAATCTCACCAATATCCTCATTAGCCCTTGTTTCGTTAACCTCATCCTCTAGAGTCTAGTGTGTCATCCGTTGTGTTATTATTATGGCCAAGATTATATCATCTACATAGAATTCTATATTTATCAATCAGCTTTTCTTTTGCATTAATAGGCTTGTTTTTTTTTTATTACCTGACACAAGAGGTATATCATAGGTTGATTTGCTTTCATTAGGAAAAAGTTCAGTTATCTTTTCAGAATGGATCTCAAAATCTGTAGGTAACAACCTTTGTGCCCTAAAAATAACATTAATAATTGTTGATTTGCCAAAAATTAAGTCAATATGTATTAACATGACGCAAAGTTTGAACCAAAGTTTTCAAATTTATTACTACTTGCAAATAAGCGCGAAAATAAAAGAATATCTGATTATTAGATTATTGTTCTATACAATAGTTATCGTACCCGTCTTGTGATATTAAACCATTTATTAATACCGATGTTAGATGATTTCTGGTTTTCCTCGAAAGGCGATTCTTCTTCCTATACGTATAAAAAAGAGCAAAAAACTGCTTAGATCCGAATTGTGTATATTTCGGCATGCCTTTCTAAACTGTCTCCCCACAAGCTGCCTTTTACTAGCCCGTTGAAAGGCCTCTTTTAATTGGGTTTGATTTTCATTGTTGAAGACGATGACATCAGCATCAGATGTAATGTTAGACGACGCAGATGTCGACGGTGAAGCAATAGAATAAGAAATGCTTGCTGGCTGGCTAGCATTATCCGACTAAAATAAAATCATAATCTGCTAATTAATATTCTTGAGAATACGTAGGTACTATAAATCTATAGGTAGATACGTAATCTTTCCATTTTCATGATTTTTAGTATGTACTTACCTACTATAGTTACTTGTTAATTCAATGTTATTGTCATTCACTTTTCCTTTTTGAAAATACATTTTTACAATGTAACTATAAAGTCAAAATTTTTAAGAATCTAGGAGCTATTTTTATCCTAAACGATCTCATTTTTTATTGGTATGAGCGGAAGATATTTAACTTGCAGCCAGAGTGGTTGCCTGAGACTTTAAATATCCCAATAAGATCTCCCCTCCAAAATTTTCGAAGTCTGGAAAGTCTTATTTCGAGGAAAGTAATCTTGGCTTGGTGAGGTTCCGATTTCCTGCAGCATAAACAAAGCACATCTTCTTGGCCTGCTGCGGCATATATGCAGCTTCCATACTGGTGGAATCCAAGCAGGGGAAGTATATCGATGATGGCCCCCTATGAATAATGCTTTCGAGTTCTTATATTTATGAATATTTTGTAAATCACTTTAGTTCGTTTTAGGCGCATATTCATGCAGCGAACGAATGCGAAAGAATACAGCCAACCTAGGACTCCTAGATCGCTTAGATCATTATAGCTTTCTAATTCATCATTAGCATTAAGATCATCTAGAAAAGGTCGTTCTGGTTCTGGCGCTCCTCCATCTCGATATTTGTCCTTGTACTCCTTCTCCTACCGCTACTCCTTCTGCTTCGACGTACTAATTCTTGTTTACGTCTGTCACTGTATCTGGGATTTAATTTTTTCTGGACGGAGCTTTAATTCGAGCGATTTCTTTCCATCTTCAACACACACTTTTTCACTGATTTAAATCTAAATAGTGAAATACAATCATTTGTTTTAACTTCCAAGACAACAGCAAAAAAATGGACTAATCGGCGAGACAACACTGAATTTTTAGGTTATGTGATAGGTTCTTTCTCTGCAGAAAACATCCAACCGACAACCAATCCTCACCGTTACTCGTTTATTGCGAATTTAAGATTTGCAGTATGCATCCAACCCACTTGGTCCTAGGATATACGAATAGCAACTGTCGACCATGTGACTTGGATGCAATCTGCATTACATCGGTAGATTATAGAGCATTTTATGTATGATCCAAGTAATTTTTATGCTTGCGAAACTGCTCTAGCTATTCAAGAAATTTTAATGAATCCATGTAGTCTGTAACAGCTGGAGATGAACCAGTTGGGATATCCTTTATAAATTGCGGATTGTCTTTTGTCACAAATATTTCGATACTTCAGACTACGCCCCGAATAATCAATACAATATACCTTTGGGCAATAAAAAAGTTTTGGGAAAGATGAAAGATGAAAATAATGGCATTCCAATGACGGATTATGTTGGTCTCCGATCGAAATTATATGCAACCAAAGTTATGGTAACCGAAGGGGATATCCAAAAAAAGAAGGAAGAGTTACGTGAAGCTGACTATGATGATGATGAAATTGAATTAATTTTATCAAATTATGGGGTTACAAAAAAAGCTAAGGGTGTTAAGTACAATGTAGTCAAAAACAAAATAACGTTTAATGACTATATGGAATGCTTAGCAACCAATAGCGAAAAAAATATTTCCCAAAATTTAATTCAAGCGCAAAAACATAAAGTTTATTCGATTACACAAGAAAAGATTGCACTAAGCCCATTTGATGATAATAGATATTTAATCCCAAGATCTGCTGAAACATTACCTTGGGGGCATTACTTAATTTAAGAGCAACGCCTAGGATTGAATTCCACTCGATTAATGTTAGGGAAGATTCGTAACTGACCCAACGGCGTGGGGGGGTCCTATGCTAACCTATAACTAACCCAAACTAACCCTTGCTTGCCATTGCTGTATACAGACCGGTCTCTAGACCTGTATAGCTGTATACAGACCTGTCTCTAGACCTGTTTAGCTGTACACAGACCTGTCTCTAGACCTGTTTAGCTGTATACAGACCTGTCTCTAGACCTGTATAGCTGTCTAAAAGCTGTCTAAAAGCTGTCTCCTGACCTGTATAGATGTATACAGACCTGTCTAGAATCCATTTGGAGATCGGGGGACCTACCGTGCAGGTTAGCGATCTTCCAGACAGTACTTGCACTAAGCTAGCTATAGAAATTATTATAGAACTTCACCTTTTTAGAATTAACATTTATTTTCAGACATTGTTAAACTTTTCCGGGCTATGCGAGGGCGTAGTGGAAATCGAGTTTGAATACCTCCATTAATGTCAAATCTGAAGCACGCCATAGAGCTGTTTTCTCACGTAAACTTTTTGCAAATTTTCTACTGATAAAAAATACTCTTGCAACAGCGCCATCGACGTTTCCAACTTTAGATAGCTAATTAATATGGCGAAAAATTCTTATCACAGTAACGGAAGTCATTGCGGCTGGCTGGGCTTGTGGAAAAAACAACTTCGAAAATCAAACCATTATTCAATTAATTATTATAGTTTATTTTAAAACTTGCTTCGCATACAACAGTGCATAGTGCCGTTTATATTGACTTCTTCGCGCTAGTGGAGTTTTAATGTAAAATCAGCTGCATCCCTGTGTTTAAGTGTCATACCTAGTTATCTGTGATTATTAGAAATGAGTAGGTAAGTACTTTTTAAAATTACTGAAGCGGCTTTATAGATTTTAGATTTTCATTTTCAGTAATGATTTTTTGAGAAAGTTTACAGTAAACATTATGATTGATCACTACATATTTTTGTTCTACCTTGAGATTTTTTTTTAAACACTGACGATTTAAAAATAGAATGGTGAATAAGGCTTTTTGAGTTAACTTTTGATCATAGAGTAATCTAGAGGTGATATCAATCTTCGAAATATTTGAATGTGAGTAGGCAAAGAATTATATACTTACATCAAGCATTGTTTTCATATTAAAGTGCTTGATTTTTTGATAGATATAAAAATCGATTATGATGTTGTCTTGCGGTAGAGACATAGGGGGAAGATACAGTTTAGAATTGGATGTTTGTAATTTTATCAGGCATTCATTCTGAAACGTATTTTGCTCTTGTCTCATTCAGCGTGGTCGGATAACTAACTCGGATAACTTCAGATGGCGCTAACTAACTCAAACTAATTAAGCCTTCAATTTTTTTTAAGTTTATTTTCTAATATAGCGCTGAACCTGGCTACATTAAAGTATCTTGCATTATTCAAAAAGGTTCCTCTAGGTACCTACTTATAGTTTTGTTGTTACTTTGAATATTTATTTCATAAAAACGAACTTTTATCAAAATAATTGAAAGTGAATTAATTAGATAATGAATCTTTCAGCAAGATGCTAATTACTATGGATGCTAGTTATTGTATTCCCCAAAGGTGCGTGCATACATTCGTTGATGCTGAATGCAAATAAGTAACGCAATATTTTTTATGAATACTTTTTTATTAAATTTTTTCATCAAAATTACATTTTTGTATAACTTAATTAGCATAAACACATTGGTGTAGTAGTAGGTGGAGGTGCTTAAAACTAATAACTTCAACTGAAAAACTGATAGCTTTTCACAATAATTATTACTAAGTTGTTTATTTTTCAAAATTATTATGAAAATATTCAATAGGAATAATAACTTCAACTAAAACTAATTGATTTTTACAATCACTAAATTACTATCTATAGATAAGGAGTCCTCTAGAGAGGGATATCAGGTTTTTTTTTTTTTAACTAAATTGATATAAATGTACAAAAATAATAGCTATATATCGTAACACTACGTTAATATCTAGGTATATAAAATATTAATAATGACTAAATTGCTTAAAGCTAAAACTTGAAAAATATTACAAGCGAAAAAAGAACAGTGTATTTATATCTATGTACATGAAATTTTAACATTTTCTCAATGCTGATACTTAAAAAATAACAAAAGTGGAAAAATCATCGTGCACATTAATGTCGAGTGGAATTCAATCCTAGGCGTTGCTCTTAAATTAAGTAATGCCCCCAAGGTAATGTTTCAGCAGATCTTGGGATTAAATATCTCTTATCATCAAATGGGCTTAGTGCAATCTTTTCTTGTGTAATCGAATAAACTTTATGTTTTTGCGCTTGAATTAAATTTTGGGAAATATTTTTTTCGCTATTGGTTGCTAAGCATTCCATATAGTCATTAAACGTTATTTTGTTTTTGACTACATTGTACTTAACATATTCGGGGAGCTCATTATCAAAAATCAATATACTTTCCATCGTAGGAATATAACTAATATGTGGTGTATTTTTGGTGAAACACCACATTATTGCGTCAACAACGAAGGTAGTCAACCAGTGTCCATTATCTAGAGATCGAAAATGGCGAATCTCTAAGATTTTGACTCCCATCCAATCGAACCTTGCCACTACTATATTTGGAATTTAATCAAATTTATAATATTCCAAATCCAGTACCATCACATTTAGGGAAACCTCTACCTTTCCTTTTTTTTTTTAATAATAGTTTTTAAGAAAACTGTTCGCGCATATATTCTTGCTTTTCCCTCCCAGATTCTTCGACCCTTTTTTTTATAGTATTTGGGATACCCCAAAATATGATGCCTGCCGCTTCTTCCACTTTCCACCAGATTGCTCTTCTGCAGTCATTCCTACACTATCTACTAAACTTTTATTGGACTTTTTCCCCAAATTATCTACGACAATTGTATTGGCATTTTTTTGCCGTAGACTTATTTTTAAGAATATCAAACAAATTTCTTTTCCCGGTATGACGCTAAGTTGCACTTGCTTGAAGTGCCCTTTGACATGAGCATTAGGTACTTAATCTTTCGCGTGACTATATTCGACCACATTGGTAAATATGCTAAATAGCGTTTCGAAACAATATCAGCTACTTCCGCTTGTTATAAGGGATTTGTGAAATAAACTACGTCATCTCCACTTATATCATCACGGCTAGAATTCAGGGGCGGATCCAGAACCTGTCCAAGGGGGGGGCAACGTCGACAGAGGTTGCGTGTGTGGCGGAAAGCCCGCCGCAGGTGCCGCCGTAGGCGAAAATTTTTTTGGGGTGCCACGCCCAAATTATTATCCAAAAGTCGTAAAAAACACAATAATTCCAAAAAATTAATGACAAGCAACTAAACGTTTTGCTGAAAAAAATCGACTCACTACCTAATAATTTTTATTCGAATTCATAGATAATGAAATATAATTATTTATTTAGCGGCCCATTAATAATGTAAAGCTACTGCTACTCTAATGACAATAAAAAAAATAATAATTAATGCAATTCCTAGTTGCAGGGACGGGAGGGTTCAGGTGAAACATAAGTTACAAAAAACATATTTTTATTGAATTTCTTAAGTCTAAACCTGCCTAATTCACAAAGCTGAACATAATAATATCTAGATAGGTATAAAAAAAACAATCTTTGACAAGATGAAAAGGATCTCTTATTTCTTTGGGTATGGTGAGAATATTGCCAAAGCTACGTTACTCGTTACATAACCATAGCCCAATACCCATTCCCAAGCGACAAGCGATAAACAATGATCAATGGGAAAAAAATAAACTAACTTCTACTAACTTAGTACTTAGTCATTATTCAGCATTAGCATTGCGTCAACGTTTAACAAAATGACTAGCCAGGAACTATAAACAGGATAAATAAAAAAACAAAAACAAATAATATCACATATAACTAGACTAGAAAATCTAACCTATGGCTTGATTTTGCAAAACGATTAATTATTTTGTCTATACTTATGTCCATATCCAAATGAACATGGAGTAAGGCCAATCCAAGGAGTCTTTCTTGAGACATTCTGTTTCTAAGCCAAGTTTTTAGACGTTTGAGGGCAGAAAAAGAGCGTTCTGATGAAGCAACACTTACAGGAATTGAAAGTAAAATTTGCAATAGAATATTACAATTTGGATATATTTCTTTATCGCAAAATTTATAAACAGCCATTACATCATTTAGCTCTTCTCGTTTGGTCTGTTCTAGTCGAGATAATTTTGATTTCCAAAACAAAACTTCGTTTTTAAAAACAGCTTTAGAATTAGTGAGGCCATTATCGCTTAAAATATTTTCATAAGTTTGCCACAGAATAGTAATATTGCTATCAATAGTTTTGTCATCAGCTGTTGATAAATTTTGAGGTAATAAAATTGTAAGATTGAAAATATTTATAGTTTCAACGCTGAAGCGAGATTTTAAATCGGAAATTATGTCGTCCAAGAGGGGTATAAAAATACTTATTCGATAATAGTCTTCTACGGTCTCTACGTCATAATTGGCTCTTTTTGTTTGTCGCGCAGTAGTCCTTGGTTTTTGCAAACTGACATTCAAGTTTTCGGCCAAATTTATTATTTCCTGCCAAATTTCATTAAAATATGTAGCTGCATTTTCTCTTTTTTCTTTTAATGTCTGAACTAAATCATCGATTGTTTCTTTTGCGTAAAATAAATCTAGAGATTTTTTTTGAAACAAATTACTCAATATCTGAGTTATAGAAAATATAAAGTTTATGCATTTTAGTGCAACTAAAAAAGGAGCCGTTAGCATGCTGTTAATTAGCATATTAGCTTTCGGACTCGAAACATTGTCCTGCCAGGTCTTAATATTATCGAGTACTTCAATAATATCTGATAAATTATTGTCAAAATAAAGGGAAGTATTATGTCTTTCCACCCAACGGGTATCACAAAGACTTCCAAGTTTTGTACCAAGTTTTGTTTTAATTAAAAAACTTCTTTTTGCTGAAGCATGGAAAAAGGCAATTACTTCTCTAATTGTACCGAAACAGTCCCTAGCTCCTTGAATCTGGACACATTTTGATATTGACAAATTTAGGGAATGGTTGTAACACGGTACTCTAACAGATAAAGGTGCCTTTTTTCTGATTTCACTAACAGCTCCTTTCTGTAGAGAAGTCATAATACTACAAGTATCGGTACATATACCGACACAGTTTTTAATTTCAAAACCGTTATTTTCTAAAATCGAAATAACAGATTTACCTAATTTCTCGCCGCAAATTTTAGGCTCAGTTGTAATGTCAAATTCACTTCCATAATTGAGATCGTGAACGTCGGTAAACCCTATAAAATCTTCTCTGATTTCAAAATTATGTACATATCTTAATACAATACTCAACTGAGAGGAAGCAGAAATATCCGTAGTTTCGTCAAACATTATCGAAAAAAATTTAGCCTCACTGATGTTTTTCCTTAGTGTGTCTAAAATTTCTTCACCACAACAGTTGATGATAATATTTTGAGTTGTTTTAGAAATATAGGTTGCCCGTGAACTACAATTTTTCAAATGGTCGCTTAAAGTTACATCTCCGGCACGAATTCTCATTTTTAAAAGAGCTCGAAAATTGCCTTCATTTGTGATCGATTGTTGAGGTTGTGGTGAAGAATTTGAAGGCACATCTAGGAGCCCGTCATCTCTGTGTCCTCTAAAGGCTATATTTTGTTTTCCCAGGGTAATAATAGTATCAATTATGGGCATTAATCTTTTTCGGTTTTCCTGGACTTGTTTCAAATTTGTTTGTGAAATTTGATTCTGGATTTCATTTTGCGGTTTACCAAAATTATTTAAAAACAAGTTAGCCCTCTCAATTGAGTTTTTGTGATACTTATTACTTTGATGGGTATCTAAATACCCATCTTTTCCTGTTAATTTGCCGAAATTTTGTAATGGCTGCTTCACCAGAATTTTTGCCTCATTTTGGCACTTGGTTTCACCAACAAAAGTAGGTGCAAACAACGAACAATACCTGCAAAACACCCCTTTTTTGGAGGGAGAATAAACTAACCATTTGAATTTGTCCAAATAAGTATGACTGAAATATCTTTTAATTTTTTTACCATGTAGTGTTTTTTCGGAATAAGGGAAATTATAATTTCTTGGTGGTATATAGGGGTTTTCTAATAACTCTTTTTTTTGTAAGTCTGAAATATTATTAATTTTATCAATAAATGACCCAATATCGTTTAATGCATGTTCAGGTTCAGCAAGGATAACAGGAGCGGGAAGCTCATTTTGTAGTTGAGGAGTATCCTCTCCATTCATAGGCAAAACACCTGAGTCTGAGTCTGTAGCTGTATCGTTGTCAGTTTCTTGATTTTCAGTAGCAGGATTACCTGCATCTGAAGCCTTCTGTTTTTTTCCTATGAAAAAATCTAATGTTTTTTGCCTTTTCGCCCTTTTCTTACAAGGTTGTCCCAAGTGATCCATTCTAAAATAAGAAACAAGAATCGTTCCACGAACAACCACAAAAACTAATCCTGTCTCTAAGCCCTAAAGCAAAAAAAAACGAGAAACTGGTCCCTTCCTGAATAAAAATGCATTTATATACTAATCTACATGCGAAAACTCCCCAAGAATGATAATTTTCGTCCAACAAAATTATATTAAAAATGCGCGATTGCGCGACTGACTGCGCCTGATGATGAAAATATTGTACCTAGTTATGAGCATACTTACCTGGTTTAGCTGATTGAGTATTTTATCGTAATTGACGTAATTCGTATCCTCTAGGAGAAGGCTTTTCGGCGCATCGCCGCCGGCCTAATAGCAACAAATTGTGCTGTGCTGTGCCTATCGCTGCGCTCCACGCACTGTCTATTGTATTGACAAGGAAAAAACAGGGAAGGAAAACCTGGAAAGCGTGTGTCGGAAATGTCATGTCGAGCGTCCGGCGCGCCCGGTTAAGTAAGTTAGGCTGTCACGCGCGAGCGGCGTCTGGTTGGTTGCGTGCCTATGAATCCTATTTGAAGAAGTCCATGCACAAGCAAACAAATTCCGCAACAGAGGTGTTGATGCAATAAATTTGCTAGTGTGAGTGTATGCCGCATTGTCCATCTGCAACCGTTTTTGTAAAATAATTTATACATTATTTTAATTTAATTACCTATATACCTATTATTAATTATATTTCGGGTCTCTCGGCAAGCGGCCTTGCAAAAATTTCACAACTATTTTTTTTTATAAGGCTCAAGGGGGGGGCAATTGCCCCTATTGCCCCCCCCCTTGGATCCGCCACTGCTAGAATTAAGAATTTTTCTGGAATGTTGGTAAAATAGAGATTTTTCGTAAAAAGTTTTATATTTTGCTCTGCCATGTTTGGCCCTATTATTGTCCTTAATAAAAGTGAATGCGTCATCCGTTTCCCCTTGTACCGCCCTAATTTCCTTATTTACGTTTCTACGATTTTTGTATTTTTTTTAGACGCGCAGTAGACGACAGGCTGGAGATCCCTCATCATAAAAACGTTGATGATAGTACTCTTATAAAAAAAAAATTATATTTATCCTTTCCGCAAATTTTGTTTATGTCGGTCGCAATAATTTTAATAAAGTGGCAGACGCAAACTTTAATTTATACCACAGGTATGTTTAAATCATTTTTGGTAAGATAGATGAGATATAAGCTCAAGTTTTCCATGAAATTCCACGCTCAGTTTATTGCATTATAATGACAAAAGTAAAGTCAGTTGCGACTTGAAACACTTTTACTTTCTGGCACAATTAGCTTACTCAATCCCTCAACTTAACTCTTGGATCCATGAAGTGTTCCAAGCCCGACTGGAACGTGAGTTCGGCGCCACCTATTTTACAGGCTAAATAGGAAAACCCTGCGATTATGAGCAGTTTAAGTTGGAGGTTTGTGAAGATAACTGTAAGCTGTAGAAATAAATAATAAAACAACAATATTTGAATACGGATCTATAATTGATTTATTGTTGAGATTTATTGGTCTTGACAAATAGGTTAGGTACTGCTGTTTGACTGATGCAATCAATAACAAATACGACAAATAATGGTAAGCATGATTTTACTTGCGAGTGAACACCCCCTTGCGCAAATAATTAAAAATAAAAATTAATCGTTATTAACGTTCAAGTAACGAATAAAGAAATGACATTAAAAATCTAAGATTAAAAATAACAGAATCAACTTTCACAAACTGATGGGGTTATAGCAAAACAGTGACACTATTATAGAGAATATAATTATTATAATTAATACAAATAAAGAAAAACCCTCAGCTTGTGAAAATTGTTAATTAAAAGGGAAGAGAAAAAGATGAAATGAATAGGAAAAAAAAAAAAAAAAAAATTGGTTACACACTATCAACTCACTCTGGTGTAGTTCGGAGTACGTTCACTTATCTTCAATCCTTTACTGAAGGTATTTCACTGTTCGGTGGTTATTGATCAATTCGTTAGGTTTTGAATTTTGGTGTAAGTAGGTATCTGTTCGATTGGTTGGTAATGAATCAACTAAGCAAATATCTAGCGTGAAGAAATAAATGCCACCAAAAAGAGTACTTGTACTGCAGAGGTGTTGGAACTGATCTGACTGTGTAGAGTAGAGCTCCAGGAAGAATCCTATGTGATGTGATGTGATTGTTGCAACCTTACGATGGGGTTATTGTAACCCTATGATGGGAGTTGTAACCCCAGGATGGGACCTTGAAATTAATCCAGGCCTTAGAACCAAAAATATTTCCTAACCTGAGTTAGGCTTCTGACAAAAGAATTTCGGCGAAAAAAAATATAAAATGAGCATATTTACCTCTTCTGATGTTCGTGAGGGTTAGAACAAAGAAGACACTGGTGTTAATGACCGGTGGACTGGACAAATAACTTTATCAAGTCCAAGATAACCTCCCTTGAAAAATGTGTACCAGTTAAAAATTAAAATTCTAAAAGATAATAAAATATTTACCTCAATCAACGGCCTGGCCCTCAAGAGAAGCAATAAATCCCACGTAGAAAATTGGTTTTGCCCAAAGGAATATTACAAAAACCAAAGGTAAAGGCTAACCAAAAACGTGTCTCACTGCCCAAATCCTTCCAATGAGGTTAGGAATAAAATCCAAATGGCTGTGGAGACAAACATCTCTTGTTGGCTGATGGAATTGAAAGAGGCCCAGTCTTTCTCGTTAGGCAAAATGGTGCCTCACACATCACGAATTAAAGAGGGGAAACATAGAGATGGAACCAATTACTCTAGGAAGTCGATATACTTAATCGCCGGAAATCGAATGTAACAAGTTTTCATCACATAATTAAAATTTAAGTAAAGCACTGCCTCACGAATTAACCAAATTGACTTTTGACCGACAAACACTGATTAATACACAACGCTTAACCGGAAAACAATACGAATTGATAAGATAGAAACTGCACAAAGCCCGGATTGGAAATTGGAATTAATTAATCCAATCTATTTACCCGAATCGATAAACAAATCGACGCCGAATCAATAAAATCATCCCTCAACCGAAAGTCAGTATCGAACTTGACGGAATGACATATGAAGGACACAAAAATAAAGGTCGCTTTCGGATGAAACTCGACGCTTGTTCGAAGGTTCGAAGTACCGGTAAATAGCCAGTGCAGTAAGAGTGACAATTGCTTTGTAGAGTAGAACACAATAATCTGCAAAAATGCATCATATCAGCTAATAATTGATAACAATGTTTAATTACTGAAAATTAAAGTAAATAATCAATAATAGGGAAAGATCCGGAATCTAGAACAGAGAATAAATCAGCTGATAAGCAATAATCGAAAATTCAATGAAAGAAAATTGGCAATTTCTAAAAATATAATTTAGAAATAAGGAATTTTGGGGCTCTTGCAGAAACAAGGAAAAGCAGAATCTAGCGTCAAAAATTAAAACGTCACAGACTGTACTAAATACTGGCCACTTATGCTTTGAAAGCCGATAGCCAATTGCCGAGTGCGAACGCATTATGACTTGAGCCTATCAACTCCAAAATAGGAAAAATAATTGCTTTTTCTTTTAACCATATTACTCCAGCGTAGTACAAGATTATTTTGCATGGAGCACAGTTAGATGGTTCTCGAACCAATTGTCATACAGTATCCCCAGGCAAGGTTAAATTTATCGTGTCCCTATCCCTACTAAGTTTACTAATTACTTCAAGTTGTTCCTTGCTGGGAATATAAACGATAAGTGTTTCAAATACTCTATATACATATATATATATATATATATATATATATATATATATATATATATATATATATATATATATATATATATATATATATATATGAGAAAATATTTGGTTTGATTTTCTATGCTTTTCCATCCATAGACGCGTTTCGACCTATCAGGTCTCATCAGTATGGCTAGGAAAAGCAAAGAAAACCAAACCAAGTTTCGTGCCTGTAGGCAATATGTTTTGTCTTAGATGGCGCCACGATCAAATTTCGACCGTTGTACTATATATATATATATATATATATATATATATATATATATATATATATATTTACATCTCAATATTATTTCTGCGTCCTTTCACTTTGCAAGCATTTGGCGTCCATGTGAATATATCTAAATTCTTGGATACGCCTGCGTAAATCGGGTCATCCTGTTCAACGAGATCCGAGTTTTTTTCGATATACTCACTTTTTTACTTCATTGGAGACCGATTTACACTTTGGTATTATTCTGCGTCCTTCCATTTTGCAATCATTTTACGTCCCAATATACATTTCAACAATGCCAGTTTTGGGCGTCCACGATTATTATACTATTCATAAAACATCTTATTCTACGTCCGACATGGTTGCCGGTTCTCAGCACGGATTTTGATGCACTAAGGCTACAACAGGAGATAAAGCAAATAGTAAAAATGCGATGTTCAATTTTTTATTAGAAATAGTCGAGGAAATAGTAGTGATTATTTCCTCAGCTCTTTTTCATCGACAAAACGGAACCTAACTTGACATGACAAGAAAATTTGTAATAGTTATTTACCTAACAAGTGCGGAAAGTGGGACTTTTCCACACGCGACTGCAGTTCGCAAATTTTAATTTAGGTATTCGGTAAATTGTCTTACTGAATTACGCTCAAGTTTTTCAACATTGAAAATGTTTTTATTATGGCACGGGTTCGTAGTATGGGTTACAAAATTCGAAAATCTTGTGTTGCATTTGTCCCATACGTCACAGAGTCGAACGACAAGTGTGTGTGTTGGGAATGCGAGTGCGAGTGCGATTGGCGTGCGAGTGCGAGAGGGATGCGAGTGTGGGTGGAAGTGCGAAAGGGATGCGATTGCGAGAGGAAGTGCGAGAAGGATGCGAGTGGAAATGCGAAAGGGGTGCGAGTGCGAGTGGAAGTACGCATAGGAGTGAGAGTGGTGTATGAGTGCGACTGGAAGTGCAAGTGCGATTGGCGTGCAAGTACTAGTACGATTGGCGTGTAAATGCGAGTGCGATTGGCGTGCAAGTGTGAGTGACGTGCGAGTGACTGTTAGCATGGATTTGTCAATGGATTTAAAAAAAAAAAAACACAATTTTTTGGAACTTTGCCGCACTTGTGAGCATAAGTAATAATGTTTCTTGATTGTCGAGGGAGCAGGCCTGTAGGGGTGGGAGGGAGAGTGCAGGCTTGCTTACTCTCGAAAAATCATTGATTATTGTATTTTCTAGTAGGAAAATATACCATAAAATAAAAATGTACCAGTTCGTAGTCTTTTTGAATATAAGAGAAAAAAATTACTTCAAATCAAGCATTGAATTATTAGTTATTATTTAATTTTAAAAATAAAGTTTTTTCCCATTGTCCTTTTTTTAAAGGATTACGTTTCATGACATGCACCTACACTTTACAACATGAGTGATAGTTTCACAAGAGCTGAAAAAATAGTACATTGCACGCCAAGGAGGCAAAAGTGTTTTGCGAGTTTTAAGTCAAAATTCTTTGATGTATTACCGGAATTGACAAAATTACGTGACGTCTGGGTCCGGCTCGTCTGGTTATGTCTTGACGGCGGCCATGATGACAGCTCTATTTTTATGTACTGAGTATTTATATTGGCCAATTGAAATTCTCAGTATTTAAATTGGCAAATATAAATACTGTACACCTAAGACCAACTTTACCTGCTCTAAACATGTATCAAAAAGTAAGCAAAAAATGCTATAAAAAATATTACTGGTTAGGTTGCCACCACTAAACTCAAAACCTCACTACATGCCTGAGGGGGGACTCAAAGAAGGTCTATACTAAGGGTAAGCAAAATATTCGAATAATCGATTACTAATTGATTAGTCGACCGATTTTGTTTTTAAATGGATATTTGATTATCGATTATTTTCAATAAGTAATCAATTATTTTCGATTCTTTTCAATTATCCATTATTTTCAATCAATTATTTCTGATTAATTTTAATTATTTATTATTTTCGAACAATCGATTATTTAAAAATAATCAATTAATATAGAATTATCAATCAATTAAAATCGATTGAAATAATCGATCGATTTTATTATTTATTTTGATACTCGCCCCACTTACGACCCACTTACCCCAAATGAAAAAGTATTTTTTTTTTTTTCAACTTTATTTTTATTAATACCGTTGTACAGCATTACAGCAAAAAAAATAACCTATTTTTTTTTTTTTTTTTTTCGAAAATAAAGAGGTATTGGTCACAAAAAAAATATAATACCAAATTCGTTTAAATTAGGGCAAAGTTGCACAATTTAATGACCAATAAAATGCCGTGTCATTCGGAAAAAGCCTAAATTTTGTAAAATCATTATTTGTTCGTAGAAAAATAAACATTGCTTAATGAAAAGTTGAGGAAGTAGAAGGGTACCCACATCAAATAATTTTCGAAGCGTTATTCAATCATCAGCCTCCAATCTCATTTTTTTTGTATAGGCATTTTGGATAAAAACTTTTATTTTTAACCAATTTTTATTTTTCAAGAGTTCTGGATGCTCTGCTATCAAGGCATCACATTCGTGTCTTTTGGGGGGACGCTTCTTTTTGATATTATCTTCGAAGTGCTCCAAAACAACTTTTTTTTGGCAAGTTGTCCAGGGAACCAGCTCTCTTTTTTGAGGCTTCTTCTTCTCTGCCGCATGTATTGGGGCTACTATTTCCGATTCTTTTTTTGAACCAATATTTTCATTAATATCTGAGTCTAATGCATTTTCTGGGACCTCTATTTGAGGTTCTGGAAAATTTGCTTCATCATTGGCTTCATCACAAACAATTTCTTCATCCATGTCCAAATCGATTTCTTCCAAGGATTTGCCCTTATATTTTCCAGCATCTCCTCTCTCCATTAACATTAATAATTTGGCAATTTTAGCCGTTTGGAAAATATCATCCGGCAAACGATACACCTTGCTATGAACGCCCACGCCCACAGCCCATAAATGTTGCTAATTGTTCAACATCATTTGGCGTCATGGTAAAAACTTGAGTAAGGGTCGCTAAATGTTTACGTAGCTTTGTTGACGTTAATGCATCTGGATTTCTAGCTCCACATGAACGCGAATGTTTTTGCAATATTTTATATCCAACGATGGGTTGCTCTGATTTTACTTGGGCGAATAAAAATAAATTATTTTTCTCAATTATCGTTGGCCTGCTTTGCAATAGTAAGCTTAGATGAGCTTGTAAATCCTGGCTAAAAAGAACTGGGACACCCCTGCCTCTTTTACCTCTAATAACTACTCTTTTGAAAGTTTTTAACAATATTTTTTCCGAAGGTGTTATTGCTTCCGAAAACTCTTCATAGGAATTCGAGGTTTTTTCTTCTGCTTGAAGATAAGTACTTAATTTCATACGTTGTAGTTCACCTACTCGTTTCCGGTTTAGAAGCAACAATCGGCAAAATATTGTTTCCATCAATAAATTGAAGTTTTTCACATCTGTTCTATCTTTTTGTAGGTTTTCTGCAGCTTCATTTCCTCTATCAATAAGATATGTCCTGAATATCTTAAGATCGCTTGCCAGTGGGACGATGCTGATTTTGTTCCATGTTTTTGTGTTTAAATCGTTTGCCGCATGACTAGATATTTCGTATTTCCAAGTACTATCTAGTAACTGTTTAAAGATTGAAATGCTTGCTTCTGCTTCTGCAGTTGTAACTGTTTCATAATTGTGTTTTCGTTTTGCGAGGTGCAGAATTGCGATATCACAACAGTCCTTGAAACTCCTGCTTATGTTCATTCCAAATGTAGGTGACATATATTGATCTGTTACTGGATTATATTTGGCAATAATTTTTACACTGTTAACCACAATATCAAAATATTGAGGTTGAAGTATATCATAAAGATTTTTTATGTTGAGGTCCATGTTTTGAGCTTCCATTAGAACTTTAGCTAGTTCTCTCATTTTCCTAGAGCAAACATTTACTTGATGTTGCTCTCTGTGAGTGCGCAAATATCTTGCACCAAAAGCACAAACGAGTGCATCTTTTTTTGCAACCAGAGACACTTTATCAGCTCGCATTCGCGGAAATACTTTAGTTCTTAAATCCTAACTAATATTCATTTTTGGATAGAAAAATATTCTGAGACTCACTGAGTGGTGTTTTCTTAATACCTTTCTTATTTTCCGGGCAGGTAGTTTTGTGTTTCCACAGTAGTCTTCGTGAATAAAGTCCAAAGCAGAACGGACATGAAAGATAATTTTCTTCAGAATTATTTCTGCTACTTTTATGTACATGCTTATACAAAGATTCTGAGTTTTTCAGGAAATTCCCCTTTTTTCTCAAAGTTGCAATACATTGTTTTCTCTTGAGAGATTTTGGCGCCAACGAAAGGATCTGTTGTACTTCCAGTTCCAGTGAATGATTCCTTGTGATGTGCCTGGCAAAATTGTTCACCTCTGTTTCGCAATAAAAACACATATCTGGAATACGAATAACCCGGGGAATATCCTTTTTCGCGGCATTTTTTCTCAAAGGGTTGTTGTTGCTTCGAAGGATGTTTCTTGAAATACTCGAATCTGGCAAGTTTATTTCCTGGAAATCAATAAAAATTAGTACTAGGACAAAAAAAAACATTATTTTATATTACGCATGCATCATAATCGATGGTTATCGCACGCTGCAGCCTATATAAAATGATGTTTATGATGCGCCTACCTTTTCAGGTAGGTTTGCTATAGAAAGCTTTGATCTACCTTCATTACCTAGACATTCACCTGCTGTTTAAATAACTATTTTTCAAAATGAATGAACACATTTGCAACATTTTTGAAATCATGATGCATTAGTAATATAAAATGGCGTATGACATGCATGTATAAGAGCCTTCAAAGCCCTTGCGACTTACAAAACACTTCGCTGCGCGTCGTGTTTTGCAATATGTCGCTCGTGCTTTAAAGGCCCTCTTATACACTTACATCATAACATACTATTATGGTACCTGAGAAATTGGCGGCATTCGTGAAGCATGGACGTTTATATGTCCCGAAGAACAGTCATAGCCATCCTTTTCAGGAGTTGTTGTCTGAAAATATTGAAATAATAATATTTAATGTCCGTTATAGTTTGTGTCATCTCAATGTCTAAATTATCTTTTGATCTGGAATCTAATCAAAATTAAACAGTTATTCTCAGAAAAAAAATGTATGCATTTATTGTGGAAACATGGTCAATTAAGTTGCAGAGTATTTTTTTGTCAAAATTAAATTGGAGTATTGTTTTGGTCTTGGAAGAAAAGGTAGTTACAGACTATTCGGTTAAATCACACTGATTACTGATCGATTGCTGACTGATTCTTGTTATTAAGAAAGATGCACCAATTTTTACTTATGGAACAAGTAATTTAGGAGCTTACGAAGAGCCATTGAAGAGAGGTATGATGTAGTGAAACTGGAGAACATAAGGAAAATATTAAATACTGCTGCGATATTTCTTACACCTCTCAAAATAAAAATGCAATTATGAAATCATTACAACTTGAGGCCCCGAGGCAAAAACTTGTGGAGTAAGTGAAACGAAAGAAAACGCATGGGTTGCCGATTTCTTGTGAAATATGCACGCTCGACAAATTTACTTACTGATATATCTAAGCTTTGCAGCTGACTTGAACTTCTTGATGAGCTGCTCGAAATCTGTGCAGTAGGCACAGGTAGCGAAGTAAGTTGCATCATGCTAGTTATAGTTTCTGTTCCCGGTTGTTTGGGTTGCTAGAAAAAAAAAAGTGAAGTAAAAGTAAAACGCTAAATGAATGACGCCTTTTATGCGTCACCAGAAATTTCAAATTTCATCAACTGTTAGATTAAACTTTTTGAAATTTTATTGTGAATAGCTTCATATTTTCAAATATTTTATAGCAGTCCTTCCTAATTCATAAAAAAAATACAGTTAGTGACTGGAAACACATAATTCCTATGTTACAAAACTTAAATAATTAAATGAGAATCAGATGGATTGTCATGACTTGAATTGATTTAATAAATTATTCGGTGAAATTGCATATGTAAAACCTGCTTATTTAACTAATTTCTAGAAAACTTTTACAAATGTATATATACTGAAATTATTGAAATTTCCAACGAACTTGAACTTGTTGATGCTCCACTGAAAACTTCTGCAACTGATACAGGTTCTTTCGCTAAGCATCTAGTTGTTCGGGACAGTTGCTTTGAAAAAAATAAAAATCTATACGCTTTTTTAATAAACAAAACAAAAACCTGAGTTCGAAAATGAAAGTACAATAGAAATAAAAAATAATTAAACCTGGCTATGTATTGTAACAACAAACTAATAATAATTAGGTTTTTTACTAATATAATTAAATTATATCAATAAAATGTCAGTATAGTAAGCTTCTTTATGAAAATAAAAACAAACCCTTTTTTTAGAAATTCATTTTTTACGCGGTCTTTATATTTTACCCCATATCAATAAATAGGTTTTTATTATAGGTACTTACAAAACTATCGCTCTCCTCACTGTCTGATGGAACGTAGTTGGGATCGTCATCTGAATCAGTACCGTATACTAAACTTTCTTCTAAATCATAGTTACCTAAAATATAATGTCTAGTCTTATTTTTTTATAGATATTTTCATGTATGTTTTTCCATCAGAAAGTTCTCATATTTGTTTTTAAATCCAACCCTCGTTTTCAATTGCATAACGTTGAACAATTTATTGATTTTACCCTCAAAATCCATGTTGTTTTGAGGGTAAAATTTGAGGATTTTTTTTGGAACAGAATAAATACTAAAAATTACCGTTGAGAAATAGTTCAAATTATTTTAAATTAACTTATTTTTGTCTCATTGGATTGTTTTCAAACGATTTTCTGATCAATCTGAAAGTTAAATTCTAAATTCAGTTATTCTAAGAGAAGCAACAAAATAGGTACCTATGAGTAAATAGTTTCCTTTGCTATATTTGGAAAGATTTTTCTGAAAATTATTAGGTAATTACTATGCTTACTTTTCGAAATCTCTGGAGATGGTACGGATGGCAATGGAATTTCCATCACGTGGCCTATGTTTTCCGTAAAAACTGGTTGCTGTGAAAAAAATATACGTTAGAGACAACTTCTGGGAAAAACGCAATACACTTACTGGAATTATCGAACTTTCCAAAGAACTTGGCCCTGTCGACGCGCTATTTATAACTTGTGCAGTTGTTAGCAGCGTAAGTTTTTTTGCAGGTAGCTATAAATTAAATGGTAATTTAGCTCTTTCAATACACTTACAATTATTAGAATATGCACCTATTTTTGTTATACTTACTAAAATGTCGCTGGTGTCGCTGAATGTTGAACCATTAGCCTCTGGAGATGGTACGGATGGCAATGGAAGTTCCATCACGTGGCTTATGTTTTCCGTTAAAAATGGTTGCTGTGGAAAAATTATACGTTACAGATAACTTGTGTGTAAGATGCAATACACTTACTGGAATTATCGTACTTTCCAAAGAACTTGACGCTGTCGATGTGCTATTCAAAACTTGTGTAGTTGTTCCTGATAGCAGCGGAACTTTTCTAGCACGGCTTATAATTTTCGCTGGTATCTTTAAAAAAATACGAATTTAGCTTTTTCAATGGACAAAGGAGTGTTTTTTTTTTTAAATTTTGGACGCGTTTGAAAATTTAAGGAAAATTTGTAAAAAACTGAAAGAAAATGAAAATACGTAAATTATTTTATTTAGAAAAATATTTGTGTTGAAATAAAATTCGTTCTTCTTGCAAAAGCATTAAGCAGGTGCCCTAAATTAATTTATATCCATTAATTATTTAACTCATGAATAACACTGTTAAAATGTTTGGGATTTGCTAATAAAAAAAGGAACTAGATAATAAGGTAGGTAACAAATTATAGATATATTTTTGTACAAATGAAGTATGCCATACTAATTCATGAAAATAAAAATAAAAATTAGTTTGAAAAATTATGCTCGTTTTTTTTTTTTTGTAAAATACAGGGTGAACCACGACGAACTGCCGCGATAGAAAATTCAAAATTTCCCAAAGTTCATTTTCTGAGAAATTGATCTTGGCAGTTCGTCGTGGGAAACCCTGTATAACGACAATTTTTTGTAGACCATCTATAGTATTGGGTCTTTATATTTTTTTATGGAAGTAACTCAAATAATTGGAATATTTATATGTAGATATGTAGATTTATAATACTCACTAAAATCTCGCTGTCGTCGCTTAATGATGAACTATGAATCACTTCTTCCTTAGATTGACATGGAACTTCATCACTACGATATATCATGCTTCCTTCGAAATCTGAGAATGACTCAGATAGGATACCTAGAAAATGTGGTTAATGTGGAATTTTCAGACGAATATTTTTAGCACGTAGAAAAAATTACATACCTATTTTGTTTTAAGTGCTAGCATACAGTTTTGAATTAAAAACAAACAAAAAAATTAAAAATGTCTTAAGAAAAACAACGAATGAAAAAACCTGAGTGACTAGTTTTTTTAATGATATACCTATACTTAGGGCGGGTATTATAAAACTGCTTTGACAGTTAACTTGAAGTTAACTTTTTGAATTACATGTAATTCCAGAAGTTAACTTTAAGTTAACTCTCAAAGCAGTTTTATAATACCCGCCCTTAGTCAGATATAAGCACACTAAATTGCAAATGATTTGACCAAATTGAGGATTTTTACACAAGCTTCTGGTGTTCTAGCACGATTTTAGGAATTCTTGAATATATAAATAATTCAGTATTGACAAAAAGTAGGTTTAAATTTTTTCTTGATTAATCCATATGGATAAATCAAGAAAAAGTGTTTTCTATCACGGTATTGTGAAGTTTTTTTAGCTTTAACTGAATATATATAAATCCCGCCAACCTGTCATATTAGAAGGACAACCAGAAATTTCCGAGGAACTATCCAAGGAAACATCCCAGCTGTTCCTTTGGCCTTGCACCATAGCAATCATTCTCTTTGTCCTAGAGGATACCAGAGTTTGACCTGAAATCAAATAAGCCTACATCAAATAGTATGCCGAATAAAAAATAAAAATTGGTCTGCCCTATATTTTTTTTTTTTGCTGCTCAACGACAAAAGCATAAAACGGGAATGGATTGTTTTGGGAGTCATGTTTATATTTCAAAAACAGGCATTTCGAATACTTTTATTTCGAAATCTTTCATTTCGGATTATTTTTTTTCGAAAATTAATAATTTGGAAAACAATTATTCCAAAAACATTTATTTCGAATCACTTTTCTTCCGAAATTCAATTATTTCGAAAACATATTTTTCGGAAATGCCTATTTTGAATATATCTTCTTTCAATAATCAATAATTTCGAAAATACATCTGCTGCTTGTTTTCTTAACTAGCAAATTCATACTAACCCGTCTTCGTTTAGAAAAATATGGGGGTACGGGATATTTTGGGTTACGAATTTACCTACTAAACTGCTGGACAATTGCTTTCGAACAAGGAAAATTTCACCTAACTTTCAAGCTCGATATTTCTGGAACCAGACCAGATATCGACCTCCGGTTTTCACGAGCTGATAGATTAACTCTTTGTGAAAAAAATTGCTATATTGAAATTTTTTCAACTGTCATTTTTTTTTTTTAATACAGGGTGTTAAAAAAGTCCATGATTTTTATCCCAACTTTGAATGTGTGTAACTTTCCGAGATAATTTTTTAAATTTTATTTCTATGCGGCGTTTTAATCAATGATCTTCAGCAAAAAAAGTAATTTCTCAAATTTTTTATACCTGCCTTAGTTTTAAAAATATCGACTTTTTTCCATAACCTCAACTTTTTTCAACTTTTAAGCACCTAAACCATCCTGTACATTACATCTTGCACCTTTTGCTGCTGTTTGATATACCCCACGATATCTTGGTTTATTTTCAATTAAAAAAAAATATTTAAATAATGTGGTATCCAGTGGCGTACTAAAAATCGCCTATTTTCGGAATAATTTAATAATGCCACACCGATCTTCAGGTTCAAAGGTGCATAATTTCAAAAATAATCTTCCAAAGTCTCATTTGTTCGGTTCACTTTAATCATTGACATATTATTGAGAAACCAATTTCTCAAAATTTTTATATTTGCCTTTGTTTTAAAAATATCGTTTATTATGCATAAACATATTAATTTTTTCATCTTTTTCGATCTAAACCATCCTGAATCGTTCTTACCGGTGAATTTCCTAAGCAATTGTTATACCTTGCGGAAAGGGTATTTACTGTTATTAAAGATACAGAATACCTCAATGATATGCTGTACAGTGGCGTGCAAACAAAAATTATTATTTTTCATTAAATCAATTTCATTAGCATTTGTCATATCTTTCGGTTAGCGTATTTTTATGATCAAAAATATTGAATACCTCAATGATATTCTCTACAGTGGCGTGCTAATAAAAATTAATAATTCCCAATACCACTGATAAAATTAGAATATTCCGAACCAATTTCGTTGTGGTCAGACGAAACCTGAATTTTCTATTACCTGCTGATTTTTTTTGTAGCTTCATGTTTAAAAGGTATTTCAATTAAAAATTCTACTACTAACGGTAGCAGTATCAAAAAATAAAGTTAATGATGGTAAATAACATTATCTGCTGAACAATAAATTATATGAAAAACGTAAATGCTTTTCCAAGTTGACTTAAAACAAGACACTCGACAAAACACAAAAAGTGTTCCCATTTATTTTCGGGGATAATACCACGAGAGCTTTAAAATTACCGATAATTTTTCACTATTGCGTGTTTTCTATAATTTCACGAGTCCGTAGGACGAGTGAAATTTGCAGAGAAAACACGCATGAGTGAAAAATTATCTGGTTCATTTTAAAGCTTAAGTGGTATTTAGAGGATTATTTCACGTATGAGAATGCAAAAAAAATATGGAAATAAATATGTATTAAACGATTTAAACATCTTAACAATCAATACTAATAAATGGTTGCTATCAGGAACCGTTTGTTTGTATCAAAAATTAGCATGACAACCATGTATACAATAACATGGGAGAATTATCGCTGTAATTCTCTCAAGTTAATCAAATGGAAAAGAGAATTTTCGCTGTCATTCTGAAAATCGTCACTTGTCTCATGGGATTTCTAACACATGAGTGGAATAATCCATTAAATCAAATAAACAAACAAAAGTTAGGTAGATACCTAAGTAAAACGAATCAAAATAAGTGAACTAAAAAGCTAAACGAACTAAGATTAAACAACAACAAAGTGATCTAAGAGTTAAGTAATAAACAACGTAAACTAAAAAAATTAATGAAGAAAAACTTAGAATTCAAAAATTAAATTTTTTTAAAAATTAATGGCGAGTAGGCCTTCCCCTCACATTCACAACCTCTTGGCATCGCCGTGGCATGGTGTCAACCAAGAAATTAATGAATGCTTGATGGATATTTTGCCACTTTTCTTCTATGGCAAGGGCCAATTCGTCCAGCGTTTGAGGAGCATTTTTACGTCATCGTCCGAGTAACTTAAGCCGAGACCACACACGCTCAATTATATTAAGATTTTGGAGACAGGTTTAACTGTTGTAGGTATTTTATGTTCCCCCAAAAACTCCTGAACAATTTCCGCTTTGCGGTTTCGCATTATTTTGATTCGTTTTACTTAGGTATCTACCTAACATTTGTTTGTTTATTTGATTTAATGGATTATTCCACTCATGTGTTAGAAATCCCATGAGACAAGTGACGATTTTCAGAATGACAGCGAAAATTCTCTTTTCCATTTGATTAACTTGAGAGAATTACAGCGATAATTCTCCCATGTTATTGTATACATGGTTGTCATGCTAATTTTTGATACAAACAAACGGTTCCTGATAGCAACCATTTATTAGTATTGATTGTTAAGATGTTTAAATCGTTTAATACATATTTATTTCCATATTTTTTTTGCATTCTCATACGTGAAATAATCCTCTAAATACCACTTGAGCTTTAAAATGAACCAGATAATTTTTCACTCATGCGTGTTTTCTCTGCAAATTTCACTCGTCCTACGGACTCGTGAAATTATAGAAAACACGCAATAGTGAAAAATTATCGGTAATTTTAAAGCTCTCGTGGTATTATCCCCGAAAATAAATGGGAACACTTTTTGTGTTTTGTCGTGTGTCTTGTTTTAAGTCAACTTGGAAAAGCATTTACGTTTTTCATATAATTTATTGTTCAGCAGATAATGTTATTTACCATCATTAACTTTATTTTTTGATACTGCTACCGTTAGTAGTAGAATTTTTAATTGAAATATCTTTTAAACATGAAGCTACAAAAAAAATCAGCAGGTAATAGAAAATTCAGGTTTCCTCTGAACCACAACGAAATCGGTTCGGAATATTCTAATTTTATCAGTGGTATTGGGAATTATTAATTTTTATTAGCACGCCACTGTAGAGCATATCATTGAGGTATTCGATATTTTTGATCATAAAAATACGCTAACCGAAAGATATGACAAATGCTAATGAAATTGATTTAATGAAAAATAATAATTTTTGTTTGCACGCCACTGTACAGCATATTACTGAGGTATTCTGTATCTTTAATAACAGTAAATACCCTTTCCGCAAGATATAACAAGTGCTTAGGAAATTCACCGGTAAGAACAATTCAGGTTGGTTTAGATTGAAAAAGTTGAAAAAATTAATATGGTTATGTATAATAAACGATATTTTTAAAACAAAGGCAAATATCAAAATTTTGAGAAATTGGTTTCTTAATAATATGTCAATGATTAAAGTTAACCGAACAAATGAGACTTTGGAAGATTATTTTCGAAATTATGCACCTTTAAACCTGAAGATCGGTGAGGCATTAATAAATTATTCCGAAAATAGGCGATTTTTTGGACGCCACTGGATACCACATTATTTAAGTATTTTTTTTTTAATTGAAAATAAATCAAGATATCGTGGGGTATATCAAACAGCAGCAAAAGGTGCAAGATGTAATGTACAGGATGGTTTAGGTGCTTAAAAGTTGAAAAAAGTTGAGGTTATGGAAAAAAGTCGATATTTTTAAAACTAAGGCAGGTATAAAAAATTTGAGAAATTACTTTTTTTGCTGAAGATCACTGATTAAAACGCCGCATAGAAATAAAATTTAAAAAATCATCTCGGAAAGTTACACACATTCAAAGTTGGGATAAAAATCATGGACTTTTTTAACACCCTGTATTAAAAAAAAAATGACAGTTGAAAAAATTTCAATATAGCAATTTTTTTCACAAAAAGTTAATCTATCAGCTCGTGAAGACCGGAGGTCGATATCTGGGTTGATTCCAAAAATATCGAGCTTGAAAGTTAGGTGAAATTTTCCTTGTTCGAAAGCAATTGTCCAGCAGTTTAGTATATAAGAGCAAGTCATCATAGGTTATAATTTTATATAAAAAAAAGTGCACGTACTAGTAAATGCAAACTAACACAAAATAGCCTTCAATTTAGCAAAATAAGCGAGGACGGATTATTTTGGGTTAGTTTGTATTTACTAGTGAGAGAAAGTCCTCATATGTTATTATTTTATTAAAATAAAGGTGCCCTTACTAATAAATGCAGACCTTGGGTTGCGTCCTAGTCGTGGTACGTTATCCATTAATTCAGAAAAATAAACGTTTAAATAATTTTTTTCGAAATTATTATCTTTCGAAATTGTTGTTTTTGAAATTATTGATTTTCGAAATTAATGTTCGCGGAATTATTGTTTTCGAAGTAGCTAGATGTTTCCGAAATAAATTTTTTCTCATACACAGAATTTCGGAAAAATAACTTATTCGAAATAAATGTTTTCGTGCTTGTATATTACTGTTCATTTGATTAGCTTTTCTGCGTCCTTGAGGATAACATTTCTTTCCCGCCAATTTTTTTTGTATATTATATGTGGCGTCCGTATATGGACGCACAATGCCGGTGGACGCAGAATTATATGGAAAAATAATATATGTACATATATCGACGCAGAATCAATACTGAAAAAAAAGTTATTCGAAATGATTGATTTTCGAGAAAAGAACACGAATTTTCAGAATTGGACCGTCAGATAAAGACACATCTTGCTGACTGATTTTCTCTCTTCGGGGATTTTACCGACTAAAAATTATGTCAGTGTTGTCCTCAAAAAATGAAAATTTATCGACGGGATCCGTGTTAGGCACACGAAAAAAGCTTTCACAAAATTTTCCGGTCGAAAAATCAACCTCAACAGCTGATCGGCTTATGGGATTTTTTTTTTAATGGGCTCCTAACGATACCATTTTATCTAAAGTAATGTTATCGCCGTAATAGTTTACGGTATAACTTGAACATAATATTCATTCAATCACTTACCGTTGGTTTTAGGGCTATGGGAAATATGCAGGTTCTGCGCCATAGCAATTATGGTTTTTTTCCTGGAGGACATAAACCTGGAATGCAACATTAAATTGAATAATTTAAATCAAAAATTATTTGTGAAGCGATGTACTGAATAATAATGAAGGTAATAAAAATGAGTGCACTTGCCTTTAATTTAAAAAAGTTGGTGAATCACAGCGAAACCCGCGACACGATAAATAACAATATTCTGAATCCTTAAAAAACTCCACGCCCACAAATCGGTACACCACCTGGTGCTAAGAGCTTGAACTTTTCTTGTATATTAATTTTCATTTGGTTAGCTTTTCTGCGTCCTTGAGGACGCAGAAAATTTCCCGCCAAAAGTTTCTATGTCAAATTACCACTGCCTACTGCACGGCAATGGAATGTGGATCCCAGAAACTGAAAGTGTAATAAAAACAGTGGCGCTCAGCCAATCACAAATGACGTTATAACGGGAGAAACTTTCGGCGTCCGTATACGGACGCACAAAGCCAGTGGACGCAGAATCATATGGAAAAATAATATGTATGGACGCAGAATCAATATTAAGCTATATATATATATATATATATATATATATATAAACAATGGGAGTTTCTTGGGGTATCGGTCGTCTTGAAGGGCTAGGAAATAAAAATCTCTTTTTCCACTAAGCCGAGCTTTCGGCAATTATTTATTGCCTTCGTCAGGGCTACAACAATATAAAAGATCTTATTATTATGAATAATCAAAACTATGACTGGGACATATAAATTTTTAACTATAACTTACTTGCAAAGTGAGAATTTTATAGTCGAAAAGCTTTCAAATTGTCGGAAAATTGTTATTATTCTATTTTGACTATCAAACTGTACAGAATATAAATGTTAAAAATATGGAAAAATAATTAATAAACAATAATTGATAGATATAAGAAAAATAGAAGAGATAGAAGAATATGTAGAATAAAATTTTGAAGTGTATAAATACTAGTTTCTCATAGACATTGATTTTTGGTGTCATCACTAGACCAGTTAGGTAATTTTAGGAATAAATTTAATTAGATGTAAGTAGGTTCGAATAAATACTACTGAGATCTTGAATATCCTTTCTTTTATTTAGGCATAAAGGTTCTTGAGATATCTCTACCATTTCTAGAAACAAACGTTTATTTAAATTTTGTTCATGAATAATCACTTGTGAATTTCCAAAATCAAAATCGTGTCCTTCTTTAGTAGAATGTTCTGAAAGAGCACAAGAAAGAATAGTTCTTCTACAATCACTTTTATGTCGTGTTATCCTATCTTTTAATACAGTTGATGTTTGACCGATATAAACTTGATTACATTGTTCGCAAGGAATTTTATAGATTACTGAAGATTGTTTTAAAGTTTCATCTTTGTCTTTGACTTTAGAGTATAAATTGCCTATTTTATTGATATGTTTGTGTGCAATTTTTATGTCTGGTATAATTTCTAATATTTTGATTACTTTTTGTGAGACACTTTTAATATATGGTAATGCAAAATAATATATTTTATTTTGTATCTGAGGATCATTACTATTTATTATAATATTATTATTACCGATACCCCAAGAAACTCCCATTGTTTATAAATTCTCCGGTCAAGATACTCTGTAAATATATATATATATATATATATATATATATATATATATATATATATATATATATATATATATATATATATATATATATATATATATATATATATACACAGAGTATCTTGACCGGAGAATTTATAAACAATGGGAGTTTCGATACCCCAAGAAACTCCCATTGTTTATATATATATATATATATATATATATATATATATATATATATATATCAAAGAGGAGGACAGTAACGGGGTACTGGTAACAACAAAGCATAAGTTAATAGATGAGATTCCCTAAAATGCTAGAGGTAGCCAAAGTAAAACGATGTAATGTGCTACTCAGTGTCTGTTTATTCAAATATCAAGCTTTCGTCTACCATTGCAGACTTCATCAGGATGCTAAAAATAACAATGAAAACTCCTTACTAAGAGACAGATTAACCCTTTACTTGGAGGCAGAAGGCCCAACAAACTTACTTGAAACTTCAAGACAGCTCTATTGCAATAATAACCACTATATAATAGATAAATGCATAATGCACTTTCACAGAAGACTTAAACCTTGAGGATGTCATGTAACAATCTAGATTTCAACTAAACGCTTATCAATATAACAGAATACAACATTTAGGTAAAAGGACGGACATAATTAATTTGTAAAAAACAATTATCCAATAGGGGATTACAACAGATTAAAATAAAAAGTAGTAAAAATTAATTAATAAGTCTTAAAACGTTTAATTGAAAACAACAAAACAGCTGGAGAAAGCTGACAGTCGACAGAAACGAAGTAATGACAACGTCAAAGTCTATCAATCTCCATCTGCCTGGAAACCAAAAAAGAAGAATGAAGAGAGAGAATATGTCAGGTTGATTTGAGGTTATGTTTCACTCTGTCATTCTTAACACAAAAATATCAGCTAATAGTTAGCTATTCTCCTAGATAAGGGGTACAGATATTCATACTATTTAACAATATATCGCTCTTTACTTTATATTATACAACTCAAAAATTCAAATTACCAATTACAAAACCAGCAATGTAAGAGAGGCAGGCTTCAAATTAGTCAATATTATTGAAAAATAGTTACATTCCCAGAAATTTCGTCTGCTTGGAAAAGACAATCAAACAAAGACGGGTAAACTAGCCCCAATTCTTTCTGACGTACTCTTGTGGATACTTTTTATTGCTGTTAGTTAACTTTTGAGAAAGTAAATAAGTGTAAATTGAACTCAGGCCCTCGACATCTTTTTTATGATTTAGACAGTTATCACAATTATAAATGTAACACATCTCCAGAATCCTCCTTTTATATGAATTCTTTTCAGAATGCAATATAAAGGCATCTTTATAGTGGACCATATGGTCATTGTTATTCACATGTGTACTGAGACTCGTACTCAGAGGTTTATGCCTACAATCACTTTTATGTAGGGCTACCCTTTTTGTTAACTTTTGTAAAGTTTGACCAATGTATATTTTTCCACATTCACATTTGATACCATATAAAACATTAGATTTCTGGAGTGTAGGAGTTTTGTCTTTTAATGATGTATAAAAAAGACTGAGTTTTTTTTGATTATAGTTAGCCACAATAATGTTATGTTGAGATAAAAGTCTAGAAATGATTGGAGATAAGTTCTCAATGAATTGTAATTTTACATATTTTTTGTTAGGAACAGGAAGCTCACCCTCAACATCATTGACTGGTTGAAGACGGTTACGTGTAACATTGCTAAACAGTAATTTATTAATCAAGTTCGGTGGGTATTGGTTATTAATAAGGATATCTTTGAGTAATCTCAGATTTTTTTCCAACAAAGTAGGATGTACAATCTTTTGGATTCTGTTCTTTAGAGCTAGTATTGCATTAATCTTCTGTTTGAAGGGATGGTAAGAAGAGAATGGTATGCATCTACCTGAACTAGATTTTTTTCTGTACCAATCCAAGATAACTCTATTTTCTCCCGTCCGAACCACCCTAGTGTCAAGAAAGGGCACAGACGACTCAGTTTCCTCTTCAACTGTAAATCTCAAATTCTCATTAAATGAATTGAAAAGGTCAAGGGTTTCACCTACCCTATCCGCAGGAACTGCTGTTAAAAGATCGTCAACATATTGATAGATAAAAGGGAATTGAAATTGTGAGTTATTAGTGACAAAGTAAAGTAATTTATTCATTACAATTTCTGCTAAGATAGGGGAAGTGGCACCGCCCATTGGTAGCCCCTTTACCTGCTTATAGAAGAGACCATTGAAACAAAAGAAAGTATTATTGTAAAGGTATTTAATGATACTAACAAAAACATTACAAGGGATCTTGGTATTGGGTTCCAATAATTCAAAATGCTCTTCAATAATTGACACAACCAAATCCAATGGAATATTAGTAAATAACGAAACCACGTCGAAAGACACAAGTACGAAACCCTCCAGCAGTTGAACATTATTAATTTTTTGAGAGAAGTCAAAAGTGTCAAAGATTTTGAATTTATTAAAATTTGAGAACGACCTATACAGGATTTCTGAAATAAACTTAGCTAAAGGTTGAGTTGAGCTTCCTATACATGATATAATAGGCCTTAATGGAATATCTGGTTTGTGAACTTTAGGTAAGCCGTAGAATTTCGGACAAGTACCATTGTACGTTGTGAGTGCCTTCGCCATTTCGCTAGGAATAAATTCGTTATTTTTTAAGGTTTTAATTAAGTTGTTACAACTGTTCTCTACAGAAGAGATGGGATCTTTTGCAACAAGTTTATAAGTTTCAGCATCGTTCAAAAGTTCTAAGGATTTCTCAAGATACGCATCTCTATCCATAGCTACGGTAACATTTCCCTTGTCTGATCTAGTAATGACCAAATTAGGGTTGTCTTTAAGGAACTTCCTTGTTACTCGTTCTAGATTGATTGATAGAGAAGGGAGCTGTGTACCTGCATGGACAAAGTTGGTAATTGCGTTGGTAATCTGAGAACGAAGTAGATCTTGGCTGTCCGGCCTTACGTACTGTATTACAAATTCCACCTCGGAGATTAAAGTGAACATATCTATGTCGCTATTGGACATTGGTAAACTGAATTTAGGACCCAACGCCAAGAAACCCTGCACTTGCTCAGGTATATCAGTACTTGATACATTTTTAAACCAATATTGGTTGTCAGTAGTGAAGAGATTCTTTCTTTTGTCTAACAAAGCCCTAATTTTTTTAATATTACTATTTTTAACACTATTGAAATATCTGTTGTAATTTCGATCTTGAAAAAACATAAAATCGTTAAACATATAGCCAGGAATAGCATTTTGGACAATAGTATATAAATTATTTAATTGGGTTTCCAATTTTTTGATATAATTATTCGTGTCACGAATAGCAGAATTGTGCAACTTTGTGGTTACCTGTTGTGCAAGTGTATCCAATGTTCTAGTGTTTTCATGTGTGATGTTTTGTGGAATGTTCCAGAGCTTCTTGACGCTCTGGGAGAGAAACGTAGGTGTGACATGGTTTCGTTTACATTCTAGGAGGAAAATTCTTCTGTTCCTCTGGGCTGCAAGCCATCTGTTAGTGTTACAGTATGCTTTAAGCTCTCGGACCACTGGGTCTCCATAAGTGGCTCTGACTCGGTCGTAGAAAGTTCCCATCATTAGTCTACAATTATGAAAGAGGAGGACAGTAACGGGGTACTGGTAACAACAAAGGATAAGTTAATAGATGAGATTCCCCAAAATGCTAGAGGTAGCCAAAGTAAAACGATGTAATGTGCTACTCAGTGTCTGTTTATTCAAATATCAAGCTTTCGTCTACCATTGCAGACTTCATCAGGATGCTAAAAATAACAATGAAAACTCCTTACTAAGAGACAGATTAACCCTTTACTTGGAGGCAGAAGGCCCAACAAACTTACTTGAAACTTCAAGACAGCTCTATTGCAATAATAACCACTATATAATAGATAAATGCATAATGCACTTTCACAGAAGACTTAAACCTTGAGGATGTCATGTAACAATCTAGATTTCAACTAAACGCTTATCAATATAACAGAATACAATATTTAGGTAAAAGGACGGACATAATTAATTTCTAAAAAACAATTATCCAATAGGGGATTACAACAGATTAAAATAAAAAGTAGTAAAAATTAATTAATAAGTCTTAAAACGTTTAATTGAAAACAACAAAACAGCTGGAGAAAGCTGACAGTCGACAGAAACGAAGTAATGACAACGTCAAAGTCTATCAATCTCCATCTGCCTGGAAACCAAAAAAGAAGAAAGAAGAGAGAGAATATGTCAGGTTGATTTGAGGTTATGTTTCACTCTGTCATTCTTAACACAAAAATATCAGCTAATAGTTAGCTATTCTCCTAGATAAGGGGTACAGATATTCATACTATTTAACAATATATCGCTCTTTACTTTATATTATACAACTCAAAAATTCAAATTACCAATCACAAAACCAGCAATGTAAGAGAGGCAGGCTTCAAATTAGTCAATATTATTAAAAAATAGTTACATTCCCAGAAATTTCGTCTGTTTGGAAAAGACAATCAAACAAAGACGGGTAAACTAGCCCCAATTCTTTCTGACGTACTCTTGTGGATACTTTTTATTGCTGTTAGTTAACTTTTGAGAAAGTAAATAAGTGTAAATTGAACTCAGGCCCTCGACATCTTTTTTATGATTTAGACAGTTATCACAATTATAAATGTAACACATCTCCAGAATCCTCCTTTTATATGAATTCTTTTCAGAATGCAATATAAAGGCATCTTTATAGTGGACCATATGGTCATTGTTATTCACATGTATACTGAGACTCGTACTCAGAGGTTTATTCCTACAATCACTTTTATGTACAGAGTGAAACATAACCTCAAATCAACCTGACATATTCTCTCTCTTCTTTCTTCTTTTTTGGTTTCCAGGCAGATGGAGATTGATAGACTTTGACGTTGTCATTACTTCGTTTCTGTCGACTGTCAGCTTTCTCCAGCTGTTTTGTTGTTTTCAATTAAACGTTTTAAGACTTATTAATTAATTTTTACTACTTTTTATTTTAATCTGTTGTAATCCCCTATTGGATAATTGTTTTTTACAAATTAATTATGTCCGTCCTTTTACCTAAATGTTGTATTCTGTTATATTGATAAGCGTTTAGTTGAAATCTAGATTGTTACATGACATCCTCAAGGTTTAAGTCTTCTGTGAAAGTGCATTATGCATTTATCTATTATATAGTGGTTATTATTGCAATAGAGCTGTCTTGAAGTTTCAAGTAAGTTTGTTGGGCCTTCTGCCTCCAAGTAAAGGGTTAATCTGTCTCTTAGTAAGGAGTTTTCATTGTTATTTTTAGCATCCTGATGAAGTCTGCAATGGTAGACGAAAGCTTGATATTTGAATAAACAGACACTGAGTAGCACATTACATCGTTTTACTTTGGCTACCTCTAGCATTTTGGGGAATCTCATCTATTAACTTATCCTTTGTATATATATATATATATATATATATATATATATATATATATATATATATATATACGCGTTCTTCCTACTTGGTATGAAATCATATATTTCGTCTTTATAATGATCTATCTCAGACATTTTCTCCGATTTAATTCTCCTAAGAACTGTCCGAGACTTAATGTTTCGGTAGTTGCCACTTGAGAGTTGGCTATTCGGGGTGTAAGTTTTTAAATATTCACCTAAAATCTTTCTCTCTGTTTTACATGCATTACGTAAGGAGTAGGGAGGAGCTCAATACATGTCCTTTGACATAATTTTCACGTTTTTCCAATTTGATCTGGAATGTTTTACAATTTTGATGGGCACAATACGCATAAATTGTAAAAATAGTACATTTTGTATTGGTGAATTACTTTCTAAAGTTCAATACGCAAGTATTATTAGGTAACTAATTCTACTTTTCTCCCTATAACTATATAATAATCGACTAATCTGTTCTCGAAACAAATTGATCGGTGGTTAACCAAAATATGCCCTCTAACATTTTGCAGTAGATAAAATAAATTCCCAGAGGTGAAGATTCATGGTTTGTTTTTGGACAGTTTTCGTTATTTTTTTTTTTTTTTATGCAAAAGTTTACAGTCCCTATCGCAGTCACACCGCTTACATGATTTTGCTTTAAGCTTTCTAGATTATTGGAAGCTGTGTTCGCGAAGAGGAGCTAATTGATCGTAACGACAAACATAACGTCAGGCGACTCGCTGTATGGCGTTAATCGACTCAAACATCTCGTCCATTACCATATTGAACAGCATAGAGCTCATTAAGTCACCCTGTCTGATCCCACGACTCATGCGGATCTCCCCGGTGACCCCAGGGTCCTTATTCTTGAAACAGGGGAGCAGCATTCCCAGGAGAACGAGTGTTCCATCTTTCTCAATGACATGCAAATGATAATATAAGTAACAAAAACGGAACACTCGTTCTCCTGGGAACGCTGCTCCCCAGTTTCAAGAATAAGGACCCAGTAGATAGTTAAAGCGGGTTTCACTATAAAATTCCGACCATAACCTCAATCTTTCATTCTTGATACGTGATGGATGCGCCGTCGTTGACACGAAGGTGGATGCGCCGCCATGGCTCCATCTTGTCGACAGATGGCGCCATGGGACCAGCGCCCGCGGGGCTCTGCCCCCAAAAAGGGGGCCGCAGGGCTCCGCCCCTCAAAAAGGGGCCCCCGGATTTTAATATGGGTAACAGAAAAAGGGGTGGGGGGAAATGTTTTCCCGCCATCTTGTCAACCGTCATCTGTCAAACGTCATCTGTCAAACGTCATCTGTCACCTGTCATGACGTCATAGTGGGAGAGTGTGGTGAATTCTTGCAATTGACCGGCAAGGATTCGAAATTACAGATTCCTGTAATATGGAGTTTGCGTAGAAGGGATTGTTTTGAGTCGTTTCGGAATCGCTACATATAGTTAATGATAGTTCGGGTAATTACAGGTTCCTGTAATATGGAGTTTGCGTGGAAGGGAGTGTTCCGAGTCGTTTCGAAATCGCTACGTATATTTAATTATGGTTCGGGTTCTGTGATGACGTCATAGCGGGTGAGTGCGGTGAATTCTTGCAATTGATCAACAAGAATGGGTTCGAAATAATTATCAGCCTTATGAGGATAGGCTATCCTGTAGTAGAAGTAGTAGTGTGTATTATCCTTGATTGCAACTAACGTCGTTGAAGTTCAATAAGCCCGACGACAATTCTTGTCCAGAAAAGTTTACTGAGCCCGTCGATCTCGATCTAGCTAAGAACTGCCTACGGATTAGTCAATCATTAAAAATGCAAATTTTGGATGCAAGGAAATAATTGGAAAAATAAAAATTCAATAATTATTGAACTATTTATTAAAACATTATAGATAAATAAAATATATACATACAATTATTATTATTAGTGACCTTATTGATTAATTGACATAATATATACATAATACGAGTTAGAGAGAGACAGAGAGAGAGACATAAATTGATACATTAATTCAAATATACAAACAATTATTATTATTGACCTTATAAATTAATTGACAAAGTACATACATATACGAGTTAGAGAAAGAAAGAGATTGAGAGCCAGATTATTATATTATTTTTTAAGAATACAGTACTGAGAGATAATAACAAATGAAACTTCAAGCGTCTGAGTCAGTTTCTGTCTCATTCCACCCTTCAAAACGAATTTTTTTATTGCCACACCCTGATATAGTGGAATGCATTATTCTATGACAATCTTCATCCAACAGCGTAAACAATAATTCGGAATAGCAGCTTTGACACCAATAAGAATTATTCTGTATACATTTGAAATAAGATCGCAACTGTTGCGAACTTCATGATAATATTTTCGTTTAATAGAAAATCTAATGGACAAACTACTCATTTTTTGAAGAAACCTCTGAAAGCCATTTCGGCAGGAACTACAGACATATCATTTATTAGACCCATGATGATGATGATCCTCAATTTTGAAATAATGAAACCACAAACAATATTTTTCTTCATCGAATATGTAATCCCAGTTGTTTGTACCCAAAATTATATTTCGCTCAGAGGTAGATACATATTTGTCTCCCCATGTTAATAAAGGTATTAAGGGTAATTCCACCAAATTGTTATTAGTATTATTATTATTATGAGCCAGTTGGCATATGTGGTCCCAGCGAACCTTTGCATATTTTTGGATAATTTTGTGGTAGATGTACAGTATTCAAGAATGTTGCTAGGTTAGAGACATTTACTGCCTTGACACACAAATCACTAAGCGAATCGATGCTGCTGCTGCTCATCATCTGTAAGAGACAGAGAAAACATCACTCAACATTACAATGCTTTTAATTCGTCACCAACAGCAAGACTATAATGCCCCCAGGGAAGAGTATCGAAGGAATTGGGCACTAAGAAACGTTTATCGTCAGCTGGACCTAGTGCAATTTTTGATTGTTCAATGCTGAACACATTATGTTGAAAAGACCGAATGGTTCTCTGCGTTACGGTACTTTCTTTGAAATTTTTCAAACAATCTACGTAATCTTCAAATGCAATTTTATACTTGACTATATTTTATTTGACTCCTTTCGATTTTTTCACAACTTTTCCCTTAAGGGTCTTGAAGCTCTACATTTTGGATCTCAGGCCTACTTGGTGAGTCATAATATCACCATTCAGTTCATCTTTCATTAAACCTAAAACCTTTTTATTGACCTGCGGTATGTTATATGGGTTATCTGGAGGGTAGTCTGATGTATCGAATTTAGACAAGTCGGCCTTGATGACTTCTTCATATACATCATCGGTTTCAATGTCATATATGAAGCTGTCGGTATCCATATATTGAATGTGACATTTTTCTGAATCTAATTTGGACAACATGTAGTCGTAGTGAAATGAATACATGAATATTTTCGAAATATCTAAAATCGACATGCCTACATACAATGGTTTGTTGAAAAATAGTTCGGCTTTCTTCAATTCAACCAACAATAAATCATCATCTAAAATGGTTCTGCTATGAAATCTTGGAGTGGATATTAAATTTTTTGCACCATACCGCCCTTCCCACGTCTTTACAAATTTCACAACCCTATGATTTCGTATGTTTTCCATAGTCTTTCCGAACACCGCGTTATTGAACAATTTAATAAGATTCTTTTCAGTCATTCTTATTCTGTTTACGTAAGTTATTGTTATGCTCGATATAGGGCTTGAGCCACATTGACTGCCTAAATTTTAAAATCTTGCGAATTTTCTTCAGAACTAAGCCATGTTTCAGTGCCTGTTTTAAATTTCGATAATGTATAACATAGTTTTTCTTGTCGTACAGCGTGGTCATTAATTTCGGTAACTTCGAATCTGGCGACTTACGATGTTCTGTCGCGAATGGTAAATCTTTATGCAAATCATGTAAGTGTCTAGGATATTCCAAATATACTTCCAGGATGTAGCCCTCGAGAGAATCGTCTTCCACTGCCATAACATCAAAAGTTTTAATATTGCCGTCTCCATCTACCCACTTAAAACCACCGTAGGGTAGGGGCTCAGTCATTGCTTTTCCATATAAATTATTCATGTCGAGATAGAGCAAATACCTTGATTCTTTTGACACATCATATGTATCCATATATTTGTTATTGGCATCAGCATAGCGATTCACGCATACGGAAATGCCTCCACGAATTCCCTGTTCCACAAACATTATCTGATCAATGTCCCGTAGAATATCTAAACGACATTTTGTGAATTGGAGCATGCTGTCTCAAGTATAACCAGGCATGCTGTGATACCACGCTGGATCTAGTTTGTGTGTAGCTATACAGTTTTTGCGAAAGTTTTCAAAAACATCGGCCAAAAGTAAAATGTCAGTTTTCAAATAGAGATCTGAATATTCACCTAAATTTTGAATTTTGAACAAATGCCAGACATTTTGAGCGTGAGCGAACTTTTCATCGCTTAAATGTTCATCATTTAACTTGTTGTAGAATTTATCAATGGAAGGTAGAGAAGTTTCGTTTAATACTGAAAAATCATTAATATAATCGTAACAAAAGACACCTTTCTGAGTTAATAGTTGAAATTTTGACGGCTCCAAGTCTGAAAATTCTTTTTTCAATATCAGCAAGTCTTTTTTGTTCAACGTGGAGACAAGTTCGTCTAAAGAGGCACCCAAAAATCTTAGTGAATCAATGAATCTGAAACGCAGCCCCTTATCAGGTTCCCTATAGGTGATCGAAATGTATTTTTCTTTGTTCACGTGTAGGACGCTCACGTGACCATGCTTAGCAAGCTCTCGGATTATGAAATGAATATCGTAGCCGGAGAAATTATGGGAAACTACGGGAACTATAAAATGCTTACGATAGTTTAGGTTGCAGGATTGGTGCGCAAAATTACGAAATTTCCCCGTAAAATGATCATGATCACGAACAATCTTATCGCTGTTTGTAAAAGGTTTCTCACAAATATGACAATGTGTCGACGACATATTGGACAAGCTAATAGTTTCAGCATCAATAAGAGGTACAATATGTTTAAATTTTGAATAAATAAATTTAGATATTTGAGACACTTGTTCAACAAACCATTGCATGCAGTCTACACCTCGATAACTTTTGAAATACGATAGGGAATCATCATACCCACATTTGAGGTAGTATCCAGCACTAAATGGAACATGTTTTTGGTATTTACGATTTTTTTTCCGAAATTTTACTGTTGTTTAAATTTTGAAGTATGCTTTCGAAATCAGCATAGATGACAAAAGGTGTGTGTTGTTTGTAAGTAAAATTCCGAAATTCAACGTGTTCATATTTAGGAAAAGTAATCATGTAATCATTTAATCTGGAGCACAAATTTTCATGTTCAATTAGGCGCTGTTCAGAAGCAAAATAATTCAAACACCTATCACAAATAAATTGCTTACTTTTATGTTTACTGAGCTGCGAGGATACAAGTCCAGACAAGTTGCTAATATAGCAATAATGATACTTAATTTCCTCATCGTGTAGCTCTGCTGATGTTTCAACATCATAATCGTCTACTTTTGGATAATATTTATTTTGCACAATCAGCAAATTGACGTGTTTATCTAGTTTTTGTTTTGTTAATCTAACCGGTGCTACTGTATAAAATTGTTTATTATTGGCGACATTCAGTTACAAACCGTAAACGTTGATCGAAACATTATTTGACTTTTCAAAAATTTGAATTTGATTGAGGGGCATTGGGGTAGGTAGATTTTGTGTATTCAAAACAGCCCTATAATATGGGTATGATGATATTAGCTCCTTATTCTTAGAGGAAGGAAAAAGGCCACAGACCACAGACCAATAGAAGCAAGCTTCATCAGAATTCTTAATATTGATGCAAGCCCGTTTCTTTGAAATTTCAATAGATAATTTAATGTAAGATGACCCGTTTCCAATTTCCATTTTATTTATATTAATTTCCAAATAAAGTATTCTACGTAATGCAAAGCCCGAATCGCGCTCCTGAAATTCTGAAAGCTTGTTCAAAATTTCATCTCGTACATGATCATTGAACCAATCAAAAATATCTGTTCCAACATCAATGATGACATTTTTGGTATTGAAATATTTCACATCACAAACATCTCGATTATTTTTTGCTTTAATAAATTCACCACAAAATGTTGTATTGACTTTAATTAGTGGAAACTGACGTACAATTTCAGTGACTTTTTCCAGAAATATCTTAAATGCATCATTCAAAAATTGATCGACATCCTTGTGAATTAAATTGATGATAATCCCAGTTCGTACCCTTCCCTGAAAACAAGATAAAACATTTTCCCATAAAACCCTCTTTGAAAGTGGTGGTGGTGGTGTTGTTGCTGCTGCTGAATCACTCAAACCTGTTCCTACATGTTGGTGTTGTTTTGAAATTAGTTTTCTAATGAGTTTAAGCTGTTGAATAATTGTTTGCAATTTCCGTTGAAGACCAACTGAGAGTTTTGTAGCATTACGAACAACTTTATTGCACGAGCAATTTTTTCTAGTTAAACGTTTGCACCAAATTGTTTTGTCTCTTTTCGAAAAATTATCAAAAATAATTTTACGCAATTTTTGAAATACCAAAATCAACTTTTGAGACTCTTTAATGACCTTTGAAGCATTCATAGTGTACGTATATGTATGTGGCTAAAGATCAATCAATTCATTTACAAAGTTGAAACTTACCCTCTCTGTTGTGGTTTCAGGCAACTCTTGTAGTAGTTTGGCTACTGCTGGCTGCTGCTGCTGCAACAACAGAAACGCTACGTTCAAAGATACATCCATAACCAACAAACACATAACAACATATCGTCGGTCTCATGACATAAGGCCCTATCTCGTTTTTCGCATGTTTTCAGGAGAGCAATTGAAAGAAAACTGATATCTTCTCGCCAACCAAATACGAAGAACTATACCGATTTTCGGACTCTTTTTTTGGAATTATGAATAACAAATTATGTAAATTTTTCATCAAATACCACATTTTAAAATATTAATTAACATTTGGTTATAATGAAGGTTTTTGTGAGATAGGGCCTTTTGTGAAGATACTTAGAATATTATTGGCCTATTTTGGTCGAGATAGGCCCTTCAAAGTAGAAATAAAATAACCGTTTTTAAGCATGTTTTTTTATTTAGGTACAACACAAAACAGAAAAAAATTGCAAAAAACAAAGAAAAACCAACTTAATAGGTAAAGTTCATGTTTGAAAAACATTATAAAAGAAAAATATTATTTTAAAACGAAAACAAAATAAACTCTAAAACATATCGAATTTTGTCATTATTTTAACATAAAAAACTGAAAATGTATCTCTACGAAATTCAAATTTCTGTTATGAAAGATTCACATTATTTACTATAAAAAATACGACTTATTTTTGAGTATGTGGTAATGAGTGGTAAAATAATTTATCTTCAGGCGAGGAAATAACAGGCTTAAGGCCAGAACAAAGGGACATTAGATTTTCATACTTTAGCAGAGATAAAGGTCTCTGTTCTTTATTTAATTTTTTGACCGTTAAAGAATGTCGCATCTGCCTTTTTAAAGACATTGAACGGTATTGCTTGTCTACGTGGCTAGTTTTGAAAAATATTTTATTAGGATTTTCCTTTTTCACAAGAAACTCAAATACATCCGACCATTTAAATTCAGTTCCGGTGTCATCCGTTTTTATAGATTTGATTCTAAGATCTTCGCTTAACGTTTTATAGTCTAAAAAGTCATTATAATTTAGATGGTAAACTTTATAAGGCTTGTTTCGCCTTGCCAAGCGAAATACTGGAACCAACTGGCTGGGAGTGAATAAATCTCCAGCTTTTTTAATAGCGTACGTAATTGCACTATGGGCAGAGTCTCCTTCCCTCTGCCCATGGTTAGGCGAAAAAAATCTGAGACTTATTTCCTTTAAGTGTTTTGATTGTAACACTGTATACAAAAGTGCAGTTGCCATAATTGAATTTTTATTTTGCCCGCCACAACCATCCGCAATTAACTGGGCGGAAGAAATAAGTTTTTCTTCGTCGTATTTTTTTAAGATCATTACAACAGCGGTAGAAATTTCATTAGATCCGCGACCACTAGAACATTCATGCCAAGTTAGACAATAACAATCACGGTTGGCTAAGTCATAAATCGTAAAATTAAACACAGAAAACCTACGTTTATAAAAAATGGCATTGTCATTAGATATAGGTAATGATATCACCTGTTGCAAATCGAAACAAGCACAAAAAATTTTTGGATCATTTTTAGCCGCACTTTTAAAATTTTCTTTAAGTTCACGAACTGCCTCTTTCTCTACTATGTGTTTATCATAAATTTCTTTTATTTTTATTTTCTCTTCTTCACTTGCTTGCTGATAAACTCTGCACGTTCCACACTGATCCTTTTTAGGCCTATGGAATGACAAATTCATTTTTTTGAAAATAAACCTGTATAACGAAAAACTAGGTTTGCTTTCGGTGGACTGCAACTCTTCGATAAACATGTCGTACATCTTTCGTAAACTTAAATCCCCATGCAAATATTCTCTGGAACTATCTTTGCGACAGTAGTGGGACTCAACACAGGGGAATTTATTAATGTGATTGATTATACTGTCTCTTACAGCCCTATCTTTAAGTGCAGATATCTTATCGCGGCCACCACGTTTTTCTTTCTCTAATACGCCAGTGCTCTGAACTTTTTTGACAGCATTGCGCAGTACTTTTTCACCTACATCCAGTGTGCTAATAAACATCTTACGGCACACCTTAGTTGGTTCACCATTAAATGGAAGGAAAAAAGTTTTCGTGTATGTTCGTCGAGACTTACCGTCTGGTTTTGTATTCGACTTTTTTAGTTTTTGTTCTACGAATCGAACAAGAAATTCTCGTTGTAACTGCAAATCAGCCAAATTATAAAAATCCGAAAATATAGCTTGCCTTATTTCTTCGGTAAACTTTCTGCATTCCCGTCCGCCTTTTTTACAACATTCTGCATTACAAGCCGGTCCTATTTTACGCATTGGTATTCTCTTCTGTGTTTTCACGGAAACATACTCCTTTCCACTATTTCTTAAAGCTTTTGCAAGTTTTCGTTTATTTGTCCTTGGCTGCTTCACATGTTGATACTCTCTTGGTGACCCTTCTACAGGAAAGTCTTCTGGGATTTCCATTATTTTCTTAGCAGGCTTTTTGTCGATCTGAATGGGCCGTTTCTGAATGACATCTTCATCACTCCCTGATTCCAGAGGATGATGACTAGCGCAGTTTGATGATTCTTCTCGGAAATGATCCCAACATAACAGTATTAGGCATCGGTGACAAGAACTCCATACTTCTTGCTTGCATCGAGGAACTTCACAACTTTGTACGTATGTTGGATCTTCTCTGTCGCTTAGGTCAATATCGCTGAACGGTTCACGTAGATCATTATCTGACTCATTCGTATCTTCTATCAGTTCTATCTCATGTTTAGTTGATTTTTTATTATCATGGACATCCATTTTTAAGATACCATAAGTCTGAAAAGTATTCATTACTGTAAGAAAAACTTACAAAAATAATAGTAAAATTAGCACCTACCAACTTTTTAATGCAACTTACAATGCAATGCTTGCGGTATTTTGATTTCGACTGTCGATTGTGAATTTTGACCTCTTGAAGCACATACTGAAAGGATTGTTTATAGGCTGGCCGATAAAATAAATAAACACGACGACGGCGACGTCCCTGGATATACTTTCAACCAAAAAAACACCTATACCTATACCATTGGCATTTTCGAGATTCTATCGAAAATTGTCACGACAAAAAGCCCTATCTCAAGATTCGCCTTTATGTTATAATAAAACTGTTCATATGTCAAGATAGGGCCATGTGTTTTGTCAATTTTTTAAACAAATAAATTGATTTCAAGATAAGACCCTTGGCTAGAAAAAAATACACTAAAAATGCAATATTTCTATGAACTTAACGCATTTTGGCCCTATCTCGAGATAGGGCCCTATGTCATGAGACCGACGATATAATCTAATAAGAAAGTTGCGAGAAATTGAAAATATTTTACAAATAAAAATTTCCGAAAAACTAATCACCTTTGAATAGTGTATGTAATTGAAACTTACCCTATCTCTCTCTCTCTCTCTCTCTGGTAAGCAGAGAACTTAATTGCACACACACACTAGATTCGGCACACCGGGTATTGCTTTCTGGCCCCTGTATATCACGCTGTAAGCTCCGGTATGGAACTGTTCAATAACCGGCTTGAAAGCTTCTGTGGCACGCTTTGGCAGGAACACAACCTTTTCAGTCAGCTCTAATAGCACGCTTTTACCAAACTTGGTTTGCACCAGTTTGGCCGACAGGATCTGTTGTGGCGTATTTTGCGGCAGGTCCTGTAGTTTTGCAACCGGTTTCCTGTTGTCAGCTGTAACAACAGAACATGCAACGTTCAATTTTTTTAGATCCATCTATAACCAAAAAACAACATTTATTTAATCTACGCGAAAAATTAAAAATTCACTTACGATTTTAGAGTACACAGACAGGCAGTCACTATCACTGTTTTTGTTTTTGTTGTTGTTGTTGGTAGGCGGCAAAAGTGTGAACTAACAATTGGGAAGCGTCGTTGGCTCTTATATAGGCAGAATTTTCTGAGTCGACAATAGAGAGTTATCGCAAAACAGTTCTACGTAAAAGTTGCCTATTCGCTTACGCTATTTTATAACCTTATCTACTTGTACCTTGTTGTGATTTGTGTTGTTTATGATCGTCGTCAGGGCCAGAGAGGATTTGAAATTTAAATGCTAATTTTTATAATTACCTTTTTAAGCAATGGAGCTACTCAATTGGACACAACAAAACTAAACATAACCTATTTTATAATACGCGCAACAATATACCGTTGACTCCTACTGCAATAAATTAACTACCTGGATTAGACCCTATTGTATAGGCCCCAACCTCTTCAAAGCTCAATAAATGGAATCAGGGTCGGCTTAAACATTTAGGTACCTTTATACCAACCAACCACATTATTTATTTTCATAATTTAAGATAATTGGACATTTTTCGTTTAAGGTAAGGGTAAAATAACGATAACAAGTATTATTTCAAAAATTATAATTCAAAAGTATAAAAAAAACATATAAGATAAGAAATATAAAAAAAAAGAAAAAAAATATAATAAAGATATTAAGAAACACAATAGGAATTACGAAATTCTAAAACTACTGATAATTTATTCATTATTTAACTCTGTATCACTATCACTATTGTCATCATCTAGACCTAAACTTATAATTAAGGGTTGAACATTTGTAATGAAACAATTATAAGAATTTTCCACCTTCAGTACATGATTTACACAGTTTTTCCAGTTGTCTGCAGAAATCTTTTCTACTTCGTTTTTAATTAATTCTACTACAGATGCATTTAATGTGGGAGAAGTATTATTTCTCCTAATATTCGATTTCAATTGGTGCCATACTAGCTCGATAGGGTTAAATACACAATAGTATGGAGGAAGGCGCAACACTGTATGTCCATTTTTGGCTGCAAGTTTGTCACACTCGTATTCCTTATTGATTTTGAAAGACTTTAATACTTCTAGCAGTTCTCGTTTTTTGTAAGTTTCTTCAAAATATAAATCATTTTCAATCATGAAATTTTGAATTTCTTCCTTCGTATTATTAGAATTGGGAATGATTTTTGCTTGCCGACTATGATAACTAGCATTGTCCATTACGATGACGCTATTTTTGGGGATATTTTTAAGGAGTTTATGCTCAAACCAGTCTTCAAAAAGTCTTGCGTCGGTATCTTGATGGTAATCTAAAGAAGAATCTGATATGTTTTTGGCGGAAAGTAACAGACAATTTGGAACAAATCCGTTTTCTGAACCAGCATGTATTATTGTGATTCTTTTGCCTTTATTTGAAGGTGCCTTGGTTTGACATTTTTTAGAAGAATCATTCCAACCTTTTCTTGGAGTATCATGGGTATCGAACCATGTTTCGTCAAGGTAAATAATTGGCCGATTTTCTTCCCTAAATTGTTTAAGAGCTGTTAAATATCTAAGTCGCCACTCCCGCAAACGTTGAGATTCCATTAATGTTTGCCTCTTATTAATTGTTCGGTATTTAAAACCTATTTTACTCAATATTGTCCTGAGGCTTGAAAGGCTACAAGAGATATTTGTTTCATCTTTTAACAGCCGTTTTCTGAGGGAAATCAAAGTCGGTACAGTTTGTTCCTCATACATTTGATAAATCTTCCTTCTCAATAGATCTGTGTCATTTTGGTCAATGCTTCTAAATGTGCCAGAATCACTCCGTTTTTTTCTAGGATTAACAGGTTTAAGTACTATGTCTCTTACCGAAGATAAAGGAGTTTTTGTTAAAGTAGACGTCTCTGCTAATGCGTTCGTTGAATTAAAATTTCTACTCAACAAAGATTGATACACATTTTTAATTATTTGTTTGGCATCGATAGATAAATGGTTTCTTCGAAAAATGTCACTTGAAGATGCCCCCCTATCAGTATACTCAAAAGGACGCCACATAATACCACAGATAAGTCCAACTGAAAACTACTCTCTGGAAGACTACTAAAAACTAAAATTATAAAGTCAGTTGCTACTATTTATATTTTGGTTATTTTGACCTGATATGCAATATAGACATAGATATTCTCAAAACTCAGAATAATCTAGGTCATCAGGTATGTAACATACCTACCTGTTATAAATAGAATTTGTGATAATACCTGAGGATCCGGCTCTGCTCGAAAAAGGTTTAAATTTGGGGATTTATGATTTATTACTTGGTCAAAAGGATAATGGGTGTTAATTTATTGCAGTAAGATTCAACGGTATATTGTTGCGCGTACTTTACCTGCCTATTTCAGTCTTTTCAGGCAAAGATTTAATGTTAAAACAACGTGGGCGGCGTGGGCGCTTATACTGCATGACGCTCTTTGCGATATCTCTCTATCCCGTATGCACACGGCACTACAGCTTTTGTCAAAAAAAAACTGCTTGGTTCGCATTTTCCACAGAATAACGGCGACAGAGTTCTTTAAATTATTTTCATCTGCAGTACCACGAAAATAAAGATAACGTTGTTGGCGGGAAACTGAAACCCGATACTATGAAAAACAATGATATATTTCGACGCAATAAAGGCAATGGTCATGCAATGACAAATTATTATAGTTTATTCCAACTCGATTTATTCAATAATAATTAATACCATTAGAGTAATTTTCAAAAATCCTATTCATTTTTATTTTTTGGTAAAAGGCTTACAATATAATGGTACAGAGTAAATGCATTATTAACACTACAAATACACAAGTCTAAGCTATGAAAAGTACAGTGTATAGGTTGTTTCTTATCTAACTTTGGTACATTATTAGCAGCACTACTAGTAAATTCTAAATTAACAATATGAGGAGGAGGCAGGCGTTTTGTTTCAATTTCAGATAAAAGTTTGGCTAGAAACTCATGCTTTGAGTGGCCCTTGACATAGATGACGTCAACATCTCGTAGATTCTCATAGACAATGGAATAAATTTCTTGATAGTCCAGTTCGCCATTATTATAGTAGATACCATGATGATTTCCACATAGATATTTCACTTGCCTTTTATAGTCTTGTTTGAGCTCATGGAACGGAATTGCAGGTTTGAACATGTAGCTTTGCATATTTTTACCATCGTAGATGGCTAGTTCTTCAGGCGTGCAGAAACCTTGCAGGTCGACGACTACAAATTTCATCTTGACAAGGCGTACAGGCGACGGTCATGTACAATGATGCAATAGGCTCGAGTATCTCTTGGAAAATTTTCAGAACTGTGCAGCTCGAGCTTAACATCGACTGTGCTACTTTTCAAAGCTTCATTCTGTTTCGAACAGTCTATTAAAGTCCATTCCAAAATATTTCGTTGACTTCACGGCTATAAAACCCTACCATAAATTAGATAGCTATTAGCCTCTATTGTGTAGGTACCAGGTTCCTTTATGTAGGTACCGGGTTCCTTAATACCCACTCAAAGGTTTACAGGTACGGATTTTGTGCCCATTATAATGAAAACGAAAAAGGCGTTTCATAATATTATTTATTTATGTTATAATCTTATACTATCTTAATAATTACCAAAACTTAATATCTAATACAATATAATACAATACACAATTCAACCAAACCTAATCTATATTTAGTTCCGTTTCACTGTCACTGTCATCTTCATCTATGCCTAAACTAATTATTAATGGCTTAACATTAATACCTATTGAATTATAGGTTTCTTCAACTTTTATAACGTGATTGACAGAATTTTTCCAGCTTTGAACTGGAATATTATCTACACATTTTCTAATTAAATCTATTACAGCAGTACTAAGTGTAGGAGAGGTGTTTCCTCTCCTAACCATTGCCTTCAATTCATGCCAGATATGTTCTATTGGATTGAAAATACAATAATATGGAGGAAGACGCAAAACTGTATGACCACAAGCGCTAGCAAGATCGTCACAAATATATTCTTTTTTAACATTATATGATTTCAAAACGTTTAAAAGATCTTTCTTTGTATAATTTTCTTCGAAATACATATCATTTTCCATCATATATTTTTGAAGTTCTACTTTTGTATTACTTGCATTGGGCACTTTATTTTTTTGACGGCTGTGGTAACTAGCGTTGTCCATCACAATTATACTGTTTTCTGGTATGTTCGGAAGAAGGCGATTCTGAAACCATTCTTCAAATAATTTTGCATCGGTATCTTGATGATAATCTAATGATGAATTGGCTATTTTTTTTGCGGATAGCAGCAAAGAGTTTGGAACAAAACCATTTTCTGATCCGGCATGCAAAATTGTAATCCTCTGGCCTTTATTTGAGGGTGCTTTGGTTTGACATTTGGAGGTTGAGTCGCTCCATCCTCTTTTGGGAGTGTCATGGGTATCAAACCATGTTTCGTCAAGATATATTATCGGACGATTTTCTGCCCTATATTGTTTTATGGAACTTAAATATTCTCGACGCCATGCTTGTAATCGCTGGGATTCCATTAGCACTTGCCTCTTATTAATGGTTTGATATTTGAAACCCATTGCTTTCACAATTCTCCAAAGGCTTGTTCTGCTACATAATATATCAGTTTCGTCTTCTATAAGTACCTTTTTTAGAGAATCTATTGTAGGTATTATTTGTTTACTGTACAAATCATAAATTTTCCTACGAATCAACTCTTTATCCGCTTCTTCAACCTTTCTTGACTTGCCGCTGTCACACCGTTGCTTCCTTGGCTGGATGCGTTTGGCTACGATATCTTTAACCGTAGATAATGGAGTTTTGGTTAAAACGGATGATTCACTCACACTTTGATTATGATTATAGCCTCTCTGCAGAAGGGTTAAATAAACGTTCCTCACAATTTCCTTGGCATCTAGCGATAAATGTTTTTTTTTTGAAATACCACTTCCGGTTGCAATACTACCATCATTTGCCCATGGACGCCATATTTTTTTTGTCAATATAACAGCTCTAGTTCTGCACAAAGACTAAATAATTTAACTAAAACATTCACCCACATTTACATGTACATCTCACCTAGGCAGGTATAATAAATAAAATCAACCCGGACCTGCTCACAGGTAGTCGAAGTTTGTGGTTGAGGGTATCATCAACATTTTATTGATACTTGAAGAGTCAACGAATTATTTTGGAATGGACTTTACAAACAAACATTGATTTGCAAACGAGCTGAAATCCAGTAACGGTTCAGCATAGGTCTTTCCCATATAGGATTTCTGGAATTCGGTGTACATGCGATACGCTTCGGCATATTGTCTGTTGTCGAAATTCAGGTTCAAAGATTCGTAGGGGTAAACTTCAGAGTTTAGGAATAGTTTGATATCGGTAATGTTGACATTATCGAAATATGTGACGTCTTTCTGATAGTTGTCTTTGCGGGCAGTTTGGAAAAATACGATAACGTATCGAGCTCTCTCCGACATCGATTTCACAGTCCAAACATCTTTCTTTGTGTTTCCCATTGCGGGCAATTCGTGAATTTCCCAATCACGGAACCCGAAAAAGATTGGTTTATTTCGGGAAATTTCCTCCAACAATTGCAGTTTTAGGACATCGTTGGGATAAATATGTTTAACTCGCAACTTAATATCGTCGATATTACTATAGTAGCCTTTTTATTGCCTGTAGAGTTTACGTAGCAATTGTCATCATTTCTAGCTCGAACAAGTTTCAGTTTCTGTTTTCCCATAACTGCACTAGTGTAATCGGCGGCAGTAGAAAATTTAACGGTTTTAGCAAATTAAAGTCTTTTGTTGTTTCATTCAGGGTTCTGAGCGGCGTACCCCATCCTGCGACGTCTAGTACTTTGCTTTCGTGTTCATTAAAGCATAGCAAACTTTTTATCGTGCTTGTCAGTCCAGGATCTCGAACTTTCTCAATTTCTCTTCCGTTCAATTCATAAGTTATCGTGTCGAACAGAAAGGCTCCCACATTATTTGTTAACGAACATGTTCCTGTCGTCCCACCACCACCCGCACCTGCCACTGTATTGTCCTCCTTAAAGTTGGCTTCAATGTAAAGCTCAGCTTGACTAATGTCCATAAAGACATCTTGCTGGTTTATAACTATCTCAATCACATCACTGTAGTTGAATGATTTTGTGAATGGATGATATGTATGCCATTCTTCTCGAGAAATGGATTCATCAACGTTGACCGGGTGAAATATTTGAAGTTTTTCCGATACGAAAACCATATTTGTGCGATAGAGAGTGTAAATAAATCAGACTCTTGCGTGTGAGCGACTGCTGCTGCTGCTGATGTTTCGTCGGTGTCTGACTAAAGACTGAAGAGGACTGAACGTATCCACTACTTATATGTCTTTGCTGCTGCTGTTGCTGCTGATTAAAAACTAAAACAATGTTTCTTGAGTTCCAATTTTACAACGATTTCTTCGCCTCTAAAATTGACAGGTCTTGCTTCCTGATCCAAAATACTTATGGTGATGTTATCGATGCTGGTTCCGGAAGATAAATCAGATTTCTCGGCTCAATAATTATACTATATCCTGGATCAACGGCCGGCGTGAATTCGTATAATGTATGTGAAGGATTGTTTGTATAATAGGATCCGGAGATAATGTTGCACTCAATTCGTATAGTAGTCACTTGTATAATCTCAACTGGAATATCGGATTCGTGTAGCGTGTTTGCATCTAGGATGAGTGGTGAGAAGCCCAGCAATTGACCGATACTATCTTGGGGCTCAAAGTCTATTGAAACTCAAACCCAGGGGTTGTAGGTTCATTGCCAGCTTCATTAGAATTTTGCAAGAAATAAAACACCATAAACAATGTATAAATCTAATTATAAAGGAACTTGTAAATCAAATAATTACAAAATCTATAATAAGTAAAAAAAAATAATAATTAAATTATTAAAACAATAAAATCAAACGATTATTATTGTCTGACTTAATTACTCGTAACAATGCCTGAAGTTACAAATATTCTGGTCTTTACAGAATCGAATTTTGGCACTTATCTTATGTCCACAGAAAAGTTGGTGGTAGCTGGATCCTTTAGAGCTCTTCACCTCATTCACCAATTTGTAGAAGGTCTCCCAATTTGTGCTCCAATATGTTCTGGTGAAATGTGTGGCCAACACTAGTTCTATAAGTAGTTAGACTGGTAGACACAAACGAGTCGACTATTGGTTTTCTGACGTTGGAGGACTTCACTGACTCAACTAAGGATCCAGTCGTGGAACACTCGTCTGACACTTGCCTAGTCAGCACGATTTCTTCAGCCAAATTTTATGGATGATACATGAAATATAAAGAATAATATTAGACCAGAAATATAAGAACTAAGGTTAAATGAACGAGAAAAGCAATTACCAATATTAATAATAATTAATGTTAAATTACTTTACAAAATCACCTTCATCAATTAAAAGGTATCTAAATACAATTTCTCAAGTTTAAACTGTAACCTCTAAAATTATAATAGTCAAATTATCAATGGGTATAATTATATACCATTGTTATACAAGATAAAATTCAAACTTCAAATTATATTTTAAAATTCAAGACAATTAAGATAATATGAATCTAAACAACGATTCAGGAGATAATAGATAAGACATTTATTAAGGTAAGTGATCTGTAGAAATATAATAAAGATAATTCTGGTATATTTAATATCACCAAAGATAAATATATCGATCAGGAAAGGTAGGTAGGTATGGCCTTTCGAGTATTCAGGCAGCAGGCAGCAAAAGTAAATTATTCAGGCAAAAATCAAGATAATTACATCCACGACAGTCCAGGATTTTCTAATTTAAAACCTGTAGGGTTTGTTTGCCAATTTGAGCCGATGTATATAAGAAAATTTTAGCCAATTCTCAAATAAATTCAATTAGGTTTCTAGAATAGAAGAGTTAGGAATTATGCTAAATTTCCTCGCAAAATTAAAATGAACAATTAACTCAAATTCACAGACAGAAAAAGGTGACAAGAAATGTGACACTTTCTCTAGAAATTCAAATAAAAATACACTAGAAAAATTCGATATATATATTTAATCTATGAAAAGATTAAATTAGAGTGCATTCCTAATTGATTTTCCAAAATTCCCTTACATGAAAATGTCACACACTGTTCGAAAAAGAAAATGTCAGAAAATCTGATTCATCTAGAAAATAACTAGATAAGTTTCGAAAATATTTATCTGACTATACAAAAGAAACCTTTCTTTATTTAAATAAACCGAAAAACTATGAAAACCTTAAAAAGTCTGATGGATGTTCAAAGATATAAAAAATTCACTTCTGCTTACCTGAAGACTCGAAACACCAAAAAGCCTCGATCCTTCTCTCCCTAACCTATTTATGCCTTTTCTAATCACCTGAGCAATTGACAGCGATTCCAAAAATTGAGTTTATTAATATTTGTATCTCTTACTATTCGCCGCGAAAAAGAAGATAAGAAAATAGTTCAAGTATCAAAATGGGTCAATGAATATAGATATGGGAAGAACTCTGTAATTTAGCAGTATCAATAATATTGGAATACAGATAACTAGATTCAAATCTACAGCACTAGATTTTAAGATACCTTTTATCATCATAGTGTCAAGATCAATAACTCTTTGGAAAATATATATTTTCAATAATGTAACAATCGTTACATATCCCTTCCACCCGGTAAGAAAAGTTTGGAGACTAGTCTACAAACTTTTCACACCTAGAAAGAGTTATCTCCAGAATGCAAAAAAACTTTTACCTCCTAACCATGTTCCTAACTTTTAATAACAACAGTACGTAGATACCCATGTAATCATTAATAATAAGCTCAGAAAAATTAAACTAAAATTAAAATAGTAGATACTTTGTCTCAATCTTCCAAAAGCAACATCGTCAACCCCGCAGAAGTGTCCAATATAGATAGTTTCTAATGATGAAAGGTAGAAAACTAAGCCAGAGTTGCATAACCTTCGAAGCGTCAGGAAATCTCGTTCACTGGCCTTATAAAGAACACCACCGAAAAGCAGCAAATGCAACCTTGGGAAGAGAAAGACAAAGAGTGGGCAAAGAAAAAGAATTGAGACATACACAAGAAAAGAAACGAAAAGATAGCCCTAATGGCCCACCAAACAAAGGGGGTAGTTATAGCACCACCAGCTAAAAACTACATTTAAATGCAGCAAAACAGTCTTTTTGGCCGAAATAAAATGAAAGGGTGTTCCAAGTGATGGCACTGCCAGTGATCCCAAAAGCCTAATAGGCGAAATGGAGCTGAGGTGGCACGCAGTAGCATCTGCCCGACATTTGGTATCCATATAGTGAGGGTGACGAAACACGTCCCACCAGGATTACCAGTCCCAACAGATACCCCCCGACGCCCACCCTTCCATTTCGTCTGCTGTCCCTAGGGGCACCCGCCTCTATAGACAGCGGTGAACCCTTAACCCACCGGCACCTGTCACCACTTAGCCTGTAAAAAGCAAAAAATTTTGAAGACTGTTTATTGACGCTTAACGTTCGCCAACGTAAAAATAAGATATAGCCACCTAAGGCATAATCTAAAAAATTCAAAATTAAATAAAGTTAGCGACAAAGTTCCAACCAAATGTTACCTATAAAATACCTAAATATGTAGACAGAATATGATGAATGCAATGAATAAACAACTCAAGATAAGTGTCCGATATAGAAGATAAAAAATCTATAACGATTCGCAACTTAATGAAAACAACTACTTTGAGAGCAAATACCCCTACCACTATTGGATTACATCATCAAGTTACTCCTCAATAAAAATTCAATAACCTCCACCCAGACAATACCTACTTAGATACTCAAAATAATTAAATATTTCAGAATCGAGACAAATAAATTTATGATTGACCATATATCTAAAGAAAACAACTACTTTGAGGGCAAATACCACTACCAATATTGGATTACGTCACGAAGATATTGGGCAATCAAAATTTTACATTTTCATTATCATTACATTTCAAAGATAAATTCTGTAATTTAATATGGACCTCAGATAAAAATAAACGTATGATTAATCATAACTAATGAAAACAACTACTTTGAGGGCAAATACCCCTACCAATATTGAATTACATCATTAAGTTTTGCTCAATCATAGTTTATGATCTTAAACTTGTAAAATGATACAAAGAGAATATTAGAGGATCCATAAAAAAAAAGAGGCAAGTAACTGAAGGCTACAATACCCCAGCACTTCGTGGATTTCTACCACTACCAAGGTCTCGGTGCAAAATTATTCTATCCATTGATTGAGATGTGAACAATCAGCAAATTTCGCGCTAAGCAAACCATCCACAACTCAACCAAACGCCCATCCTGCAGAGCGGAACTTATTGAAAAGAAAAACTCATTAAAAAAATTATCTTGAGCTATTCAAAACACTTTCATTCATCATCACTAATTTCGCTATTATCATCATCAGCAAAATTCTCTTTTAAGTCACTAATATGCCAATTACCTAGATCATTTCCATCTTTATCCCTCAAATTGTAAGAAACTTTAGAGATAACTTTGTGTACTATACAAGGGATGTATTTAGGCGCAAATTTTGCTGTATAATCATTAGCAGCATTAGACAAGGTAAAATTTCTTTTCCATAATTTGTCACCAACCCGATAAGAAACATCTCTCTTTCTGAGATTATAAAATTTGGCATTTTTATCATGATATTTCTTTATTCTTTTACGAATATCTTCAAAAAGATTAGGAACTTCCTTCAAATCATCAATATGCTGATCTCTTTTTCCTACTTTGGGTAAGTTATTATTTTCAGATTCAATTTTACCATAATAAGATCCAGAAGTTGGTACATTTCTGCCAAAAGTTATAAATGATGGAGAAAAACCAGTTACTTCATGATTTGCTGTTCTTATAGCTTGGCCAACTTTATGAATACATAAGTCCCAATCTTTATGGTTGTCATGAATGTAGGATCTAATACAACGAACAATGTCTCTATTTACCCTCTCAGTATGATTAATTTGGGGGTGATATCTTAAGTTATAGAATATTTTCTGAACATCATAACTTTTCAAGAAATTTTTAAACTCTTTACTGATAAATTGGGGACCATTATCACAAGCAAAAATTTGAGGTACACCAAAAGTCAAGAAAACTTGATTTTCAATAAATTTTATAATTTGTTTGGAAGTCGCAGTCGCCATAGGATGGACGAAAACGAATTTTGTGAACCAATCCACTACTACCAAAACAAATCTATTTCCTTGTTTCGATCTTACGTAGGGACCCAAGAGATCAGCAGACAGCATTTGAAAAGGAAAATTTATTTCTCTACCCTCACCCATAAGTCCAGGTGTTGCTTTATTAGGTGATTTATTGGCCTGACAAATCTCACATTTTCTCACATAACGATAAACATCATTTTTCATTCCAGGCCAATAATATAAGGAAATTATTCTTGAGAAAGTTTTAGAAACGCCATAATGTCCAGCACATTGATTATCATGATAAAGTTCTAAGATTTTCAAACGATTTTTGGTTGGGATAACAATTTTCCATTCATTTAGATTACTAGATATACAAGAACGATTATGGAAATGTTTATATAAAATATTGTCTTTAATACAAAAAGATGGAAATCGATCTGGTGAATCAGAAACTTTTTTCATCATATCAGAATACCATTTGTCAGGCTGTAAGGTAGAAATGTCGATAACCGAGGTATTAGAGATATTTGGATTTTCTGAATCCAATTGAGTCGCTCTAGATAACGCGTCAGGCACTACATTTAGAGAACCTTTGCGATGAATAACTTTGAAATCATATTGAGACAGCTTTAGAGCCCATCTTGCAAGTTTTCCAGCAGGGTTAGAAATGCTATGTAGCCAAACAAGTGCAGCATGATCTGTAATAACAGTGAATGAAGTGCCTTCAACATAGCATCTAAAAGTTTCTATTCCAAAAATCAAGGCTAGCATTTCTTTTTCAGAAACTGAGTATTTTCTCTGTGCTTTATTTAGAGTTTTACTGGCATAAGCTATTGGATGTTCAAAGCCTTCTTCAATCGGTTGATGACCCTCGAATATTGGTCGTCTAAATCTCTCAAAACGTGCATCCCCTTAAGTTCCGGATATCTCCTCATCAAGTAGGTATCTATCAGCACCAAGTGGTGCATCTCTGCACCTCTCATTAGTTGGACGACATCTTTGCAGACATTTACAATTGCTGAAGAGGTTGCGTCTCTACTGATTGTATTGACAACTTTAAATATGTCTCTTCTTAAGCTGAATTGAGCCCCCATGAACTGGTTGAGCATCGTTAAGAATTTCGTGTAAGGATAAAGATCTGATTCCCATACACCCTTCCATTTTTCTTCTCCCACACTGCCGCTAAATGTTCTAATGCGATTCTTGATCCAACCACTCGCGTTAGATGTATTAAGTTGTTTTACAATGGTTAAAAGGATAACTGCCATCATAACTAGGGGACCTTCGGGTTCTGTACTAAGCTGATCCCACACTTGATTATCCTTCAAGAGCTTTTTGAGATGTACATAGTGATGACTTCTTAATGCCACAGATTCAACAGCTGTAATCTCATTGTATTGCAGATCAATGCCAGCTTCTTGTAAGGATTGAGTCAGCTCTTCACAACGGATTATAATTTTTGGAGTACCCAAGAGACATAACATGGCTATTATCGACCTTGCTAACTTTCTCTTCGTGATATTGTCTGATGCTCCTCCAATTGGCACATCATAAAAATGAGCGATCTCATAGAGTGCTAATCTACACCATGCGCTTCGATTTTTCATCGCATCATCATCTAACACATAGACCACCATTGTATCTGGCTTCCAGGTATTATACTTAATGTCTGTAATATATTTTTGAGAAAAGGATCTAGTATTGGAAATAACACTGAGAGTCCCCACTTCTAACGGGGGTGCTTTCCTAGAATTCATGATTAAGATGCAAAATTAGAAAAAAGATGACAACAGTAATATAGAAGACGAAACAAGGGATTTTTGTTGGAAACAATGAGGATTTTCACATTATCAATTGGCGCCCACACTCTTGAGCTCGCAATTTAGAGTGTTATTGTTCGGTTTTAAAGACAGTAAATTATCACCATTAGTAGCAGCACCACCACCACTATTCGCAGCCAATTGCTTTTGAAGGTAGCTTTCGATATCGGCAATTTCGTAGGACCCTGTCGGAATTTCGATTACTCGCTCCTCCTCGTCGTCTTTGCCACTCGAGTTACTAGTAGTAGTAAAACTTGTTTCGTCCAGACTCGATGTTTGGAATAGAATTCCAGGTACTCAAGGAAATTAGGGCTAGGGAATAACTGTATCTAGAGTCTAATTCTATTGGCGGATTAATGTCAACAGTTAAACAACTGGAGCGACCTTTCAACGTGAACGTCTGAGACATGACTAATGCTTCTACAAAACACACACTTGATATTATAATTATTTTATTATCATCAATTATTGAATAAAAAACTTAATGCTAAATGTCCACAATTGTATGTATTGAACGTTTGATACTGATCGTGATTGTAGAAAATTTCACAATTCCTAAAATAGCGAACAACTTCTTTCGGCGGATTCAATTTGCCAAAACTGTCGAAATATTCAACCAGGTTTCCGCGTTTCTTGTAAGCTACCCAATCTGTTCCAGATCCGCTGATTGTGTCCAAATTAATCACGCCACATTCGAATTTTCTCGGTCTAGACGGCAATGTATCACGCATAAACACTCCACGGAAATTCGCTATTTTCAATTTGGATGTCATATATCTAATGTCTTTATCGCTTAGCGCTCGTTTGGGTAGCTTCACTGGTAGTTTTTTGGCATCTTTTTCAAAAACAATCCATGTCCGGTCTTGTGTTTCGCCAGATATAATCCGCTCCCCTTCCTACCCAAGGCAATGGCTTCCATGGCCTGATTATGTCTTTGAGATTCTTTGAGCTTGTCGGCTGCTGCTCGGGCATCGTTTACGGCTTTCGCAATCCCCGCTGCCCCTCCGCTCAATGCACCCAGCGCACTGATACCAGCAAATATGGGAATTAAAGGTAAAACTCCTCCAACTTTGGGCACTTCGATAACTCGAGGTAATTTCACTTTTTTTCGGCCACCAATTTGCTTGATTGTCATGCGGGCAGCTTTCAGTGCCAATTTTATGTTTTCCTTTGTTGGTATTTCTCCTCCTGGACCGCCTGCTACATTTCCATACTGTTTTACATGTTTTTTAATTTTGTTCAAGATGCACGATTTGAACGGTTTAGTTTGTTGTCGTCGTCGTCGCATGCCCATACCGAGTTTACGTTTGGCTTTCATCACGTTTGTCACCATCCAAGCTGCACTTTTCTCACCGAAACTAGAATCTTTGGCTTTAACTCGTTCCCAAGCCCTGTTCTCCAACACCTTATCGGCTTGATGTCTTTTATGTAAATCCTCCCTGTTTTTAGAGTATGCAATGTCGTGTTCTCGGCAAGCTGCGTCCAACTTGTTTTTCGGCTGATCACCTCGGGCTAAACGTTCAGCAAGTTTCGTACCAGGTCCACAATAGGAATAGCCTGGCAGATGGAGCTCGAACGGTAGCTTGTTGATAGCACTATTTAAGAGACCTTTACCCTTCAGTGTCTCCATTGATACTGAGACAGTGGCCAAGTAAACACTGTTTTATACAAGATGCGTGCAGAAAAATAGAAACTCACCATCAGAGTTGATTTTAATTTTGATTTGCCTGAAAAAGGAGTGAGTGAGAGGAAAAGACACAGTGAGCTTTTGCCAAATACGATTAGAGCAATTATTTGTGGTCCTAGGAATTCGGGAATAACCAATGTGATGCTGAGTCTGCTAACCGACCCGAACGGACTCAGATTCGAGAATGTCTACGTTTATTCAAAGTCACTTTATCAGGACAAATACAAGTTCCTCGAGCAGGTGCTGAAAAATGTTCCAGGTAACCTTTCAGGCTTTCAGTGATAATGATATGGTGTTGGATCCGGAAAATACGAGACCAGATTCTGTATTTATATTCGACGATGTGGCTTGCGAGAAACAGGACAAGATACGAAACTACTTTTGCATGAGTCGACATAATGCAGTCGATTCATTCTACCTGTGTCAAACGTATTCCAAAGTGCCCAAACAATTGGTGCGAGATAACGCAAACGTGTTGATTTTATTCAAGCAAGACGATATGAATCTGAAACATGTCTACAATGATCACGTGAATACAGATATGTCGCTGGAAAAATTCAAAATGCTCTGTTCGGAGTGCTGGAAAGAGAAATATGGATTTCTGGTTATTGTCAAGGATTGCGATATGTGCAGAGGACGCTATAGGAGCCAGTTTGATACCTTTACAATTCCCTAAGTGATTACATCAGCTTCAGTATTACAAAAGACTTTATCGCATACAGACCTGTCCCGAAAAGCTGTCTGTGTAGACTGACCTGTCCCGAAAAGCTGTCTGTGTAGACAGGCCTGTCTCGAAAAGCTGTCTGTGTAGACAGACCTGTCTCGAAAAGCTGTCTGTGTAGACTGACCTGTCCTAAAGAAGCTGTCTGCGTACACTGACCTGTCTCGAAAAAGCTGTCTGTGTAGACTGACCTGTCTCGAAAAGCTGTCTGTGTAGACTGACCTGTATCAAGACCTGTAGTAGAGTTGTTGCAATGACTCCGCCTGTTTTGAGTAAAGCTGACAGAGATGACAAGAAACGAATTAATACTGTTGCAAGAAACATACGGAAGAAATATTTTTCTCTGAAGCTGGAGAAAAGTAACAAAGATGAAGCATTGGATAGACTTTTGAACCCCATAACCGCTCCTCTAAATAAACTTGTGGAAAAATCTAAGAAGCCAGCAAAAAATGAGGATGACGTGGTGTTGGTTGATAAGCCATTAGAAAACGACGACGACGATTTACAACAAATAATAATTGGGAAACAGACTTCGAGTTATGTAGAATTTATAAAACAATATCCAGAGATAGCTCAAGAGTATATTCTTAAATACTTGGGTGGTTCTAATGAAACTGATTCGACCTATGGATTGAAATATAACTCGGAAACCGGCTTTTGGACCATGGGCACAGAAAGAGTTGATTTTCTACCAAATGGCGATCTTAATGTTGGAAACGTAACTTATCCCAAGAGTCGCGGTCTATACGACTTGCTATTTCTCAAACATCCTCGACTGAATACGGAAAAAGACAACGAACAATTCAATGAAATCTTATTCCGCACCAATGCACATAGAAAAGAATATAAACCGACAGGTCAGATAAAGGGGACCAACTCGAGAAAATATCAACAATTTATAAAGCCATATACTCCACCATCACCAACAGCAAAGCAATCAAAATCTCATAAAAAATCATTGACGGGATCCGGATTACCGGCATCGTCGTCACCGTCTTTAATGATGCAGTACAATGAAAAACCCAAACAGTATGTTAGTCCCAGAGACGGCTGCAGAGAATCTGTCGTCATAAGGTGGACGAACGGAAATAATATGAATATTAGTTGAGGCACTAATTAAGAGAATACGCGAAGGTTGCCTGCGAAAATCCTGCCGAAACAGTGTTTTCCAAATTTTTTTATTAGATGAATAATTACAGTAACTATCTTTTAGAGGTGGACATGAAATTAAATCACCATGTTGTATCACCATATAAGGCTGTCTGTCCCCATCCTGCCGCAACACCCTGGCAGCCTGGCTAAGAAGGTCGGTTTTTTATCAATAACTATCGTCATCAGGTGGACGCATAAATTAGGTCTCAAATTGAAGGTCTCGATCTCCTCTTTTCATCAAACTAAGGCTGCTTGCTCAAATCCTGCCGAAAAGATGTGGTTGCTTCGTTTAAAGTTTCCGGTACGAGCGCCGCGCGCTAGGTATTTGCGGAGCGCGAGGTGTTTAGTGGCGAAAAAGTCGTCTACAAAACACCGAAACGAGTTTTTATTTTTGCTCCAATCAACGATAATACCCATTCTTTCAATACCCTTGGAAATAGTTATTTACCTAACAAGTGCGGAAAGTGGTACTTTTCCGCACGAGATGGCAGTTGCACGAACGACGCGGAGCGGACTTCGGACAAGCCGTCGAGGGTGGAAAAGACATTTTCCGCAAGAGTTAGGTACAATATTTTTCCTACGAGTGTTTTTGTCCATCTTATTTATCAAAAAAAGTGTTTCCAATACGCAAAGATTCTATAATGATGGTACAAAATAGCACATAATATAAAATAATATATAGTATTTGTAATACCCATTTAGAATAACCTCATCCTTATTTATCAATCACGAAACAGGTGAAACAAAAAATTACCAACAAAAACGAACGTCGATTGCTAATACGTCAATTTCATTTACAAATCGGAAATTCCTAACCTAATTTTATTTGTGTGTCAAGAAGCGACGTACGTTTTGTCACTAAAACGACAGGTACTTCTAAATAGGTATTAAAAATACTATATAACATAAATCATTTATTTGATCCTAAAGATCTTCATTTTTAACAATAAAAAAATCGTACGGAAAAGTAACTTTTCCGCACGATTTTTTTATACACAAAAAAATAATGGAACTGGATTTTTTTTATCATGATCCTTGGCCTATATCTAAATTGGCCAAAAAAATTGATAGGATCCCCCACCCTCGCGGGGATATGCCACCTAAAATAGGGGGCCCTGCGGGGCTGTGCCCCCAATTAAGGGGCTCCCACAGGGCTCCGCCCCCCCAAATAAGGGGTTTCGCTCCCCAAAAGGGGCCCTCAGGGCTCCGGCTCCCTAGGCTCCCAGGGCTCCGCCCCCCAAAAAGGGGCCACTGCGGGACTCTGCCCCTCAAAAACGGGACTGTGCCCCCAAATGGGGGGCCTCCGAACTTTAATATGGGTACACTTTTCAGTAAAAGTAAAAATTGTGCGGAAAAGTAAAAAAATAGTGCGGAAAAGTAAAATCATGCGGAAAAGTAAAATCGTGCGGAAAAGTACAACTTTCAAAACGAAAAATCGTGCAGAAAAGTAACTTTTCCGCACGCTCGTAGGAAAGAGAAATAATCGTTTTCGAAAGCTCGGCCAAGCTTGCAGAAAAGAGTTTTTTTTCAATTGCCTAAAGACTGAATCTCTTAAATGTCAGTTTTGAGAGATGTATGAAATTCTCAATTTACTATTGAGAATTTCATACATCTTTTTTTTGTAGTGCAAGTTATCGCGATAATTGCACAGTAATTGGTGTTTTGATATTTTTTGACAAAAAAATTAAATTTTTGATTCATTAAATTCTCTCATAAAATACAACTCGTGCAACAGCAATATATTTATAATTTTCGACAAATTTGAACCCATGCGTTTTTAACTGAAAAAGGCACTCGTGCACTACGTGCAGTCGTGCTTTTTTTCAACCAAAAATGCATTCGGGCAAATTTCCCAAAAATTATCGATAATTTTCATTGCACTCGTTAGATTACTATTGAGAATTTCATACATCTGTCAAAACTGGTATTCCAACAATAAGTTGACATGTTTTGATTGTTGATTTGAACCAATCAGATTGTAATTACGCGATAATTTGCACTAGTGCAAGTTATCAGATAATTGCATACTAACTGGTGCAACAACTGCTGTTTTGACATTTTTTGACAAAAAATTTAAATTTTTGATTTATGAAATTCTCTCATTAAATACAACTCGTGCAATGGAAATATATTTATAATTTTCGACAAATTTGCACTCATGCGTTTTTAACTGAAAAAGGCACTCGTGCACTACGTGCACTCGTGCTCTTTTTCAACTTGCATTCGGGCAAATTTCCCAAAAATTATCAATAATTTCCATTGCACTAGTTATATTACTATTGATAATTTTCAATGCACATGACTACGACTGAGAATTGAAAGTACATATCTTCATTTTTTGCGATATTAGTTGCGAATTTTATGTCAGCGCATGCGTATTCCAATAATGCTTTTAAGGACTGTGAAATGCCAAGTATGAAATTCAATTTCCCAAAGAAAATGTATTTTACTGTTTCTGACTGCGTCTGGCCTTTCAGTAGTCGAATACAACTCAAGAAAAAATGTTGTAGCGAGGCGCTCGGGATATCAATCAGGCCGGCAGCCTAGAGCTATGACGTCACAATCGAAGGCCGGCTAGTACACTGTTGTATACTTGCGTACGCAAGTATTTTTTAATATTTTTGGGTAATTGTGTGGATTTTAAAGTATTGTAGTTAGATAAAAGGATAAGATTAAATGAAATATCAAATTTTTATGAATATAATTGAATATGAATAAAAAACGTAACGTAAAATTCTTGGATAATAATACAACAAAAATTAAATTCTGAAACAAAGCAATCAATTTTAGTTGGTAGGTACCTATTCTAAATAAATATTCACTTAGTGCTAGACAGCTTTTTTACTTTTTTTGCCTCTTTTTTTTTTCAGTTTTATTTGGTTCTGTTTCAGTTTTTGACCGCCTGTCGTTCGTTGTTTCCCCGGTCTTCGATTTAGATGCCATTTTTTTTTTTCGAGAGTCTTAACTTTCTTCTCCACCTTTAATAGAATCGTTTTGGACATTTCTGTAGTTATCAAGGAATACCTATATTTGCAAATGTATGAAGAGCTTGTTTAGAATGGCCCAAAGTCGATTTTCCACAATCACAAACATTTTCAATTAGAATGTTTTTTAAGATATTAGGATATGCTAATTATTGTCGACCTTTGGGATTTTTCATTCAAAAATTTTGTCTCATAGTCATTTGTTAATTTAGGAATTTTCCTATCTGCACACAAAATCGTTCCATATGTCCTGGTTATTATATCTTGTCTTATTATCAATCGCATTTCAAAATGTTTTTTACAAACAAATGAGTATTTCGTCACTTCGTAGTTGTCTCGGTTTATTTTCCGTTAGCAAAATTTGGCTCTATTTTCGTTCTTTGGAAAAGAAAACATTGATACTTTTTCTTCAGTGCTTTTATAATTGCTATTGCAGCCTGGTACGCAACACCCTTTCGGCATTTTTTGAAGTTGTGTTTCAACCTAAACCGTACAAGTAAATACTGTTTTTTTACCCTTATCTACTTCATTAAAGAATTTTTGGATATCTACCTAACAGGAAACACAAAATTATTTAATATTATTTCAATAAATAGTCATTATGCATGGTCTCTGCACCGTATACGCCGTATTCTATGCATTGAAACTCGGCCTGAATTTGTGACGCATTGTAAGAAAAGTGGGGATGGCTGCTGGCCTGATAGATATCCCGAGCGCCTCGGTTGTAGGCAATTAACTGTTTATGCAACAAGTTGTAAAATGAGTGTGTTGATGTGAAGATTGGTCCAACACATTACGTGCAAAAAACCAGCCTTGCGACGTGTTTCATACAGTATTTTTTGTGATTTATTCAAAATATTGAAAATTCAAAATACTTATAAACTCATTTGAATACTCACGCGCAACGCGCTTTAAGATTTCCTAACTAAATTTCAAAATATAAATTTTGATCTGTGTTGATAGTCTATCGATGAATAATAGACAGTCAGCTAATGACAGATTTTTGCTGACTGGTGTTCTCTTCTCTGGGAATTTAACCACTGAAAATTATGAGAGTGTCGAGCTCAAAAAATGAAAATTTAGCGACTGGACTATTTTTTTCTGTGAAAGGAAAATTAATTTCACATATACATACCTATGCACACGTGAAGTCGCTAAATTTTAATTTTTTGAGCTCAACACTCAAAATTTGTCATTAGTTCACGGTCTATAATACATTCTTTAGAAAAACGTCGCAGTCGGTTACTTGACTGCCCAAATTATTCGCTCTCTAAATCCGAACTATCCAAAGTGTTATCTAAATCTTTATTCTCATTTTCATCGGATTCGTCAGTGTTCACCAATACATCATTAACTGTCATTGGCATCGAGTCAGCGATAAACCATAATGGCTTATATTGATTTTCTTCAAGAACCCAACCCTACTTAAGGGGGTCTAGGACGCAGCAGTTTTCTAATGTCGCATTTTCTCACATTGCGCTGACATAGGCTTTACGCAATATTTTCTGTTGCAATGATTTAAAGCAAGGCGGAATTAGGCTGGAGTCAAAACCTTTGACTTTTTTCAATTTTTGACTCAGACTCTTTATGTGTTGAATATAATTTTTGGAATATTATTAATCGCGCTGCGTCGACAGTCTTGCAATAAGCAATAAAATGTATGCACTTTTTCAACGCTGCTTTAGAAAATTGATGAACAACTCCATCGTCTTTCCAACAGAGAAAACAATTCATCCTAAAACAAGCACGAATTTCACGTTTATTGAAAAAAAGAAAATCGTCCAGATACTGCACTTGCGGTGGTAGCCGTAGCGGCCAGAGGCTGGAATTCCTAGTACCTGACTTCACAAATAGCAGGCGCGCGGCGCGTTGTGTTAGATCCTGACGTGTTGCTTTATAGATCCTTATCGATAATTTAAATATTAGAAGTAACGCAAAGTGACGGTGTTTTGTAGACGACTTTTTTGCCACTAAACACCTCGCGCTCCGCAAATACCTAGCGCGCGGTGCTCGTACCGAAAACTTTAAACGAGGCAACCACATCTTTTCGGCAGGATTTGAGCAGGCAGCCTTAGTTTGATGGAAAGAGGAGATGGAGACCTTTAATTTGAGACCTAATTTATGCGTCCACCTGATGACGATAGTTATTGATAAAAAACCGAACTTCTTAGCCAGGCTGCCAGGGTGTTGCGGCAGGGTGGGGGCAGGCAGCCTTATATGGTTGAATTCGTCTCACGCTCCCCTACAACATGGTGATTTAATTTCATGTCCACCTCTAAAAGATAGTTACTGTAATTATTCATCTAATAAAAATTTTTGAAATATACTGTTTCAGCAGGATTTTCGCAGGCAACCTTCGCGTATTCACTTAATTAGTGCCTTAACTGATATTCATATTTTTTTCGCTCGTCCACCTTATGACGACAGATTCTCTGCAGCCGTCTCTCGTACTATGTGTATTACGATGACGTAAACGAACTGATTGATAGGTTGATTATATTGGATGCGTCTCAAGAGGCTGGAAATGGAAATCACACGAATGAAATATTGAATATTTTGGAAGAGTTGCGAGAGCTAGGCGTTATCCGAAACTGATCTACTAATAATAAAATAGTCTACAGCTTTCATCTAACAGTCATTAGTGTGTTAGCCATGAATAAGTTTGGACATTTCCTGTCTTCTTCTTCGTCACGTCGTCGTCAAATTATTCGTGCTCAGGCATCAGCTTTGCCGACCACTACCGATGGCGATTATAATGTTGAAAATCATAGGCTCTGCAATATTGGAATGCCTAGTGACGACAATGATGCATCCACTAAAAGTATGTAGACTTGGCAACTACCAGTCTATACAATAAGGTGCTCATCGCAAATAAAGCACTTGGCGCCCTTGGAGAAGCAGTGGATAACATCAGCGATCAAGTTAAAAGCAGTATGAGCCGCATTCAGGAATTGGATCAAATCTTGAACAGAAACGTCCACGATGACCTTCGAAGCCTTAGTGATCTAGCAAGAGAGACTGGAGAAAAAATGAGTCAGCTGGCCATGACGTGCGAGGAACGTTTCCAGAAAATGGAACAATTTGAAGCAACCATCAACCATCGAATTGATCAAATTAAACATGCAGCAAATATTGTGTAATAGTTATTATAAATATACGTACTCCCATACATATATGTTTAGTTGTCTTTGTGAAATGTCTAGAGAACAGGTGGTTAAGGAGCTTCATCGACCGGCTCGTAAAAACTTCAAACGTAGAAGATTTATACAATATGGCCTCGACGATACTTTTGCCACTGATCTGGCACAACTTGATCAGTATGCTGGAGAAAACAATGGATTCAAATACATATTGGTTGTAATCGACTGTTTTTCCAAGTACCTTTGGACGCGTCCCATTAAATCGAAATCTGCACCAGATGTTGCCAACGCTATGGCGGATATACTCAAAACATCTGGAAGAATTCCAAAGAAAATTATCTCTGATAATGGAAAGGAATGCTCAATTTGCAAGTCTAATGAAGAAATATGGAATACATCATTATAGTTCGTTTAGTCCTTTGAAAGCATCGATCGCCGAGAGAGTGATTCGAACCATTAAAGAAAAGCTGTTCAAGCAATTTACATTGAATGGGAACCATAAATGGCTGGATTTATTACGGCCTATAACTGATGCTTATAATGATAGCAAACATGGCACGATACATATGAAGCCGAGTAACGTGAATAAAAAGAATGAAAAGGCGATACTTGATACTGTTTATAGTCATATCAAAGTTGCCGGTAAGCAAAAGTTCAAGGTTGGTGACATTGTTCGCATAAGCAAGTATAAACATGTTTTCCAAAAAGGCTATACACCAAACTGGACTACAGAGCTCTTTAAAATAGCTAAAGTTCATATCACGAATCCAACGACGTATCTGTTGGAAGACTTGCAAGGTCAGCCGATAAGCGGTGGATTTTACGAGGAAGATCTGCAGAAAACAAAACAGCCAGACGTATTTCTCGTGGAGCAAGTGCTACGAAAAAAGGGAAACAAAATGCTTGTAAAGGGGTTAGGCTTCGATAAATCACACAACAGCTGGATTGACATGAATAAAGATGCCATTTAATACTCGCATGTGATTGGTCTAAGACATGTTCGACGGAGTGGTGGTGGTGGTGGGGGGCCGTAAAAGTTATTATAAACCTCAAAGTACCACATTTGAGTCTCAGTATTTGAACGTAGTCACGGTGTCATCGTGAAATGTCCTGTGCATCGAATCACGCAATGTACGCAGATATCAGTGCCGAAGACAGCGGCGATTCGCAGTGTTCGTCAAATTATTGGAAATATTTGGACAGTATGATTTTGAAAAGTCGAATGGAAATTGCTCAAGAGAAACGTTTACTCAACGAAGTTAGCTACCAGGTGAACAATTTCAAGATGATTGTGGGCCTAAGCGTCGCTCGAGGAATGCTGCCAGCAGTCAAAATAGTAAACTCCATGCTAAACTTGCCCGAAGATCAAACTTGCATAACTCTAGCCGATTTCGACTGGTATGAATTTATGGAAAAGGTATCCAAGATGGTGCTGCTGGCGTCAAAGACTCTGCTGTGCCTGGTCAACAACAGGCGTTATCCGAGAATTTCACGCTGTATGTCGAATCGTTTTTCGGTGAACAAGCTCTAACTCTTACGTCGAATAATTGTGCATTGTGTTTTTGCTTGGACGACATCAAACAAATTTTAACTGTTTGTCCTCTCATAAATTATAGATTAGAATTAGTCAAGGATTTGAATTTCATTGTGTACTATGATGATTGCCTACAATATTTGAATGTAACTCACAATGTCAAAAACGGCAGCCATCTTTTGCAATCAATTATCAGCATGTATAACTTGAACAAATGTGAACGTAGCTGCTACTTTCTAGAACTTGCTACTATGAACCTAGGCAAAATTGTCAGGGATTTAGATAAGCTGGACGCGTGTTGTACCACCCTCCAATCCAATTAGTATTAGTATTAATAAATGACTATAAAAAACAGGCTTGCTTTTTATTTTTCACACTACAATAGCAACCTTTGAAGAGTCACAATGTCCGGTGGTAGTATTACTGGTGGTGACGCCTGCTGCCATCATCAATCTTCCTGTATAAGACAAGCTGTCTATTTGCTACGTACTAGTTTAGAAACAGACATGTACTTTTTACTTCGAGCACTTGAGCAAGAACCCGACACTAATGGTTGGTATTCCACGCAAGATGTGGAAAAATATGAAAATTGTGTCAAGTCTTGTAATCTTTATCTGGCTAATTCCATCTCCTTGGAGGACCTATGTGTGCTTATGAATCAGTATGGACTACATCAGCAATTAAAACAGTATGGCGCTAAATACATGTGTGATGATATTATTGCAAAATATATAGGTTACGATGAAGTTGACTAATTTGTATGATGTTTCTATTAAAATAAAAGTTTTCTTGGTAAAAAATCGTTTGCATTAGATTAACCATTGCGCCAATTTATTAAGGATGTGTGAATGAATCTTAAATTTATTCAATTACTAACCATGATGGTGTCAAGTCAATCGTACTATGTTCTCTTAGTTGCCCTTGTGCAAAATAGTTTCTATGTACACAGACCGTACAATGTCCACAAAATATCAATAATGCTGGACTTTTCCGCACCTAATACTACAACATCGTGGACAGAAATGCATTATGAAGTAATAGATAAGGGCCATTTAGCTGTTTTCACGACTCGTATACCATCGTCAACGACATTGGCGTACCTGCGTTACAAGGTGAGGCTGCATTTTCATGATGAAACTGTTGGAGATACCGAATGGAGAACTCTTATCAGAGAACCACAACAGCAAGAAGAAACATACAATAATTCCCATAGGACTTTATCAGACGACGACATCGCACCGAAATCCATTTTAAATGTAGTCATATTTATTGCCATTTGCTGCGTAATATTATAATTGAACTTAACGTACCATATTGGAAAAAGTCAATGTACCCTATGGTTTAATAAATAAATAGGTTTTAATTTTAAAAAACAAGTGTGACTCATTTAATTCATTAAATTTCCCATAGTTAATCTGCAGTGAAAATATCCTTTTTTCATCAACAAAATATTAGATGCAAGTCCCAGCTTGTTATTTGCGCTAGAACGTAAATGCTTATCAGTAAAATAAACTGTGAAATATGATACCTTTGTTTATAACGCTCCGACATTAAGCGTCGTCGACTCGATGGTCTGTAACCTTGAGTTTCACGAATTTTCTTTATTTACCACTACGGCATCCTGTAATAGGACACGTCGCACTACGTACGCTGGATGGCGCCACCGACACACAAACTGATGTGACCATATAAGTAAAAAATTATATAACGCGTGTACTCCATTTACGCAATGATAGGCGTTTGATGCAAAAATGGACGTGACCCAGGCCCCTATGACGTCATCACAGAACCCGAACCATAATTAAATATACGCAGCGATTTCGCAACGACTCAACACAATCCCTTCCACGCAAACTCCATATTACAGGAACCTGTGATTACCCGAACCATAATTGAATATACGTAGCGATTTCGAAACGACTCGGAACACTCCCTTCCACGCAAACTCCATATTACAGGAACCAGTAATTTTGCACCATTCCTGTCGAACAATGGCAAGAATTCACTGCACTCACCCGCTATGACGTCATCACAGGTGACAGATGACGTTTGACAGGTGACGTTTGACAGATGACGTTTGACAGATGACGGTTGACAAAATGGCGGGAAAACATTTCCCCCCACCCCTTTTTCTGTTACCCATATTAAAATCCGGGGCCCCCTTTTTGGTGGGCGGGCCCCCTTTTTGGGTGGCAGAGCCCCGCGGGCGCAGGTCCCATGGCGCCATCTGTCGACAAGATGGGGCCATGGCGGCGCATCCACCTTCGTGTCAACGACGGCGCATCCACCCCTTATCAAGAATGAAAGATTGAGGTTATGGTCGGATTTTTGTGCTTGAACCCCTGTTGTTTATCTACTCATAGAGAGTAGCATTTGTCGATAGAAAGAAATTTCTTTTCTTTGCTATTATTTTTCTATTCCTATTTCTATCGAGTTAGAGAGTTCGCCTGCTGATAAACAAATCGACGCCGAATCAATAAAATCATCTCTCAACCGAAAGTCAGTATCGAACTTGACGGAATGACATATGAAGGACACAAAAATAAAGGTCGTTTTCGGATGGTACTCGACGCTTGTTCGAAGGTTCGAGGTACCGGTAAATAGCCAGTGCAGTAAGAGTGACAGTTGCATTGTAGAGTAGAACACAATAATCTGCAAAAATGCATCATATCAGCTGATAATTGATAACAATGTTTAATTACTGAAAATTAAAGTAAATAATCAATAATAGGGAAAGATCCGGAATCTAGAACAGAGAATAAATCAGCTAATAAGTAATAATCGAAAATTCAATGAAAGAAAATTGGCAATTTCTAAAAATATAATTTAGAAATAAGGAATTTTGGAGATCTTGCAGAAAAAAGGAAAAGCAGAATCTAGTGTCAAAAATAAAACGTCACAGACTGTACTAAATACTGGCCACTTATGCTTTGAAAGCCGATAGCCAATCGCCGAGTGCGAACGCATTATGACTCGAGCCTATCAACTCCAAAATAGGAAAAATAATTGCTTTTTCTTTTAACCAAATTACTCCAGCGTCGTACAAGATTATTTTGCATGGAGCACAGTTAGATGGTTCTCGAACCAATTGTCATACAGTATCCATAGGCAAGGTTAAATTTATCGTGTCCCTATCCCTACTAAGTTTACTAATTACTTCAAGTTGTTCCTTGCTGGGAATATAAACGATAAGTGGTTCAAATACTCTATATACATATATATATATATATATATATATATATATATATATATATATATATATATATATATATATATATATATATATATATATATATATATATATATATATATATATATATATACTCCTGGACAAAATTATCGCACCGCTGTTTATGGTGATGCTTATGTGCAGTGGTGCGATAATTTTGTCCAGGAGTATATATACGCGTTCTTCCTACTTGGTATCAAATCATATATTTCGTCTTTATAATGATCTATCTCAGACATTTTCTCCGATTTAATTCTCCTAAGAACTGTCCGAGACTTAATGTTTCGGTAGTTGCCACTTGAGAGTTGGCTATTCGGGGTGTAAGTTTTTAAATATTCACCTACAATCTTTCTCTCTGTTTTACATGCATTACGTAAGGAGTAGGGAGGAGCTCAATACATGTCCTTTGACATAATTATCACGTTTCTCCAATTTGATCTGGAATGTTTTACAATTTTGATGGGCACAATACGCATAAATTGTAAAAATAGTACATTTTGTATTGGTGAATCACTTTCTAAAGTTCAATACGCAAGTATTATTAGGTAACTAATTCTACTTTTCTCCCTATAATTATATAATAATCGACTAATCTGTTCTCGAAACAAATTGATCGGTGGTTAACCAAAATATGCCCTCTAACATTTTGCAGTAGATAAAATAAATTCCCAGAGGTGAAGATTCATGGTTTGTTTTTGGATTGTTTTTGTTATTTTTTTTTTAATGCAAAAGTTTACAGTCTCTATCGAAGTCACGCCACTTACATGATTTTGCTTTAAGCTTTCTAGATTATTGAAAGCCTCTATTGCAGTCACTCCACCTACATGATTTTGCTCTAAGCTTTCTAGATTATTGGAAGCTGTGTTCGCGAAGAGGCGCTAATTGGTTCGACAAACGTAACGGCAGGCGACTCGCTGTGTGGCGTTAATCGACTTAAACATCTCGTCCATTACCATATTGAACAGCATAGGGCTCATTGAGTCAACCTGTCTGATCCCACGTCTCATGCGGATCTCCCCGGTGACCCCTCTACCCATTTTGATCTGCATCACCGACTCCCTCAGGCCCGTGGAGATATATTCTTGCAGGACAGGGGGAGCCTCCATCCTGCCGAGAGCTCTGGTTATTCAGTTGTGGGGCACCAAGTCTACCACAATTTTGAAATAAATGTATTAGGTACTAGATGGCGGTACCTTAGTACTTTTATTAGTAATAGATATTTGCATTTTACGCTCATTTTATTATAGATAGATGGCAATACTGATATAATATCAAATTATTCAAATTTAGTAGATACTTTTCAAACTACTTAAATTTTAAGCAATTAGTTTCCTGATTCTGAAATGGCAAAAATACAATTTTATAATGAAAATTAGAAGAAATGGAACATGTTACGAATATGGTAAATTTATCGTAACACACTGTAAACGAGTTTTGAATGGGCATCAAAAAAGGCAACCTCTTTCTAATTTAATCGACCTTGTAGGGTATAGCGATAAAGGTATCACTTAAAATATACACCCTGTAGATATAATAAATTTCTCGGCTCATCCACCAGTTTTCCTGAGGCTTTTGAGAAATATGAGTAGACGATTTACTCTTTCTTATTGGGGCTACGTAGGATGTATGAGCGAATTCCCCTGGAAACAAATTTATTATTTTATGGGCCACAATATGAATTGATGCATTAGTTAGTCTTCCATAGGTATTTTATAAATGTTTCATCAATATGTCACAATCTATCTCTATTAACAGACGATAAATTCTGTTAAGTTCCCTTACATGTGATTGCTGATTTCAGATTTGCTCGCTATTGGTATATCGGCATCGCAACTTGTAGAATCATAAGTCACGGTCGTTGCCATGCTATCGTCTGATGCTTGAGTAATCTTTGCCAGAACTGATGAATTTCCTGCATCTTGTGATGAAACTGAAATCACTGGTATATTTTCCAGATTGATGTTTTTGGAGAAATTATCGAGGAAATTATTTTCACGCAAGTCATCAGCTCTCAATTAATGCATATTTACAGACTTATTGCAACTTGCATTTTAGTCCAAAAAATCATAATGTTAGGAATGCAGGATGTATTTGAAATAACCTTCGCAAATTTGCTCTGAGGCAATTCTTTGAAATATTCTGAATTACAGATTAGTAACATGTTCTTGAAAAGATGTTGAAAAAAATATTATATAGTCCATGTATAGTAGACATATATATATATTTTTTTTTAACAGAATCCTTCAATAAAGCATGCTATAAATACAAACAGTAGAATAAAGGTACATTTTATCAGTATTTTTGAATGCTAAAACTCAGGTAGACTCTCCTAAGTAGTATTTTAAATATTGGTCCCGGAGAGCTAAAAACTATATAATATGACTATAGAGCGATCAATATGTTACGTTAAAATTTTGCCTTAACGTAATTGAGGATTTCGAATAAATTCAGTAATTAATTCAGTTATTTGTGAGAATATTTATAAAGCTGTATACCTGAGGTTTAATATTTTTCAGTGATTGATAGGTTGCTCATTGAATTTTGCTAGATTTTTGCCTTTTGGTTGGATGCAAAACAATATCTGGTTGTTGATTAAAGGTATATTTTTCAAGGTAATAATGAGTGAATTCTTTGTATTTAGAGGACAGGGTAGGTTCAGGATAATAAAGCCCTACTGGTAGGATGTGAATTCACTTTATTTAGCTTTCGAAAGTTTTCTAAAAAGCCCTAAATGTCGGTGAAAAGGTTTGTTTACTTTCAAATAAATATCAATTGTCAACACTTACGAATCTCGTATTTTCCTTTATCAAAATTTCTGCAACAACACAATTCACTTTAGCACACTCTAAATCGATTTTCCACCCTTCTTTCCTTTACTTTTCTGATTTTCAAATGTTTATTTTTCTCAAAAATATTGTGGGGTTATAAGCCACTTGTGGATTCGTTTCGGGAGCACCGTTGCCGGCGTACTTGAACGCTGTGGGTAATATAGTCACTGTAACTGTGATCCCTAAACATTCACCGGTCTTTTTGATGGTTTTTAGACTGAAGACTAAGTAGATGCTGATTAATAACTTGTATAAGTGATTAATTAGTGTTAATTGGTGTTAGGGGAGAGAATTTGATAACAACTTGGAGTTTTGTGGGTCATCATTGTGGTTCGGAGTGTTCTGTTTCAAGCTGATTGTGTTCCGATTCAAACTGGGTGTTCCGTCTTCCTGGTCGAGATCGGAAATCTGGCACCAGAGGACATCTTAAAGGAAAAAAAACTGGAATTCTAGAAAATTTTTCATATTGAAGCCTACCTAATAAATCGCTGAAAAGGGATCGCTCTCTTTTAAATTCGCACGTTGAGCAAACAACAAGTTCTTGGCAGATTTTACCAGCGGTCCTCTTGGCGACGTTCCTTGGGAACATCCACCTTTTTGTGGGATTTTGAAGACGCTGGGATTTAGTGGTTGCTGGCTTAATTGGTTTTGGGGTGAAAGCTTTGGATTTGGTCTTACCCGTATTTGTAAGCCATCTTACCCGTATTTGTAAGCCAACCACACATAATTTTCTGGAAACGAAATCTACGCCATTTTGTTGGTTTGTCGTGTGAAGCACTAGAGCACATTTGTTCAACTAGCCCAAATGCCCAAATTGTAACCAGGGTTTTTAGGATTGTTTTAGAATCTTTCCCATTGGGTTTTCTTTTTGACGGTTTGCTGGTCTCGAGGCTGAGGTGTCAAGAGTGCCCACAGCACTGAATTGAAACCTAAAATCACATTTTTAAGAGGGAAGTCTATGGAAGCTTATGGGTCTGTTATGCAGGTTGTAAGGCTGTCAGGAGACAGTTATAGAAATGGGTGTTTAGACTGCAGGGAGGACCAAAAGGGGTGATGTACCCGTTGATTCATTAACATTTCTTAAATTATTTTATTATTATTATTGATGGTATTTCTGATACTTAATTGGTATATTTCCAAGGTTGTTTTACTGCCTTAATCATTACAAGGGTGTACAGTACCAATGATTTTTAATGTACTATATTTAAGGTGACATTTTTGTACAAACCCGCCCCGGTATACCATGGTATAAGCGTGCACATGTTTTAATTAGTATTATTAACATCTTTAATAACTGTTGGTTCTCTTTTACTCTCATTTAACTAAGGTAGTCAAACATTTAATCTATTGGTAAATCTTAAATTCATTACAGTGTCTTTTATAAGGCCACATTGGTCCTTGCTACATTTTGATTTTTTTTTACTATTAATAATAATATATATTGTGGTATTTTACATATTGCCTTATATTGGCCTTTGCAGTTTTGAACATATACCCCCCATTTTATTAAATAGATTTTTAATCATTGTTTTTAGATTTGACTCTTATTTTATCCCTACTGACATCAACCAAACCAAGGTAAAATTGTTTTATTTTGAAGGATAGGTACATTGGGTAGGTACATTTTTATAGGAATTTTGGAGATCGGGGACTTTCTGATTTAAGTCCGCGGTTTGTATTTTATAAATCAGTGGCGCCCTATTAAGCTAACTTTTATTATTGAACCTACTCCCACACCACTGAGTAGCCGCGAGCACTTTGTTGCGCTGGCCGCATTCCTTCAGAGTGTCTTACAGTACCTAGGCCTATTGTGGTTTATTAATTTAAATTTACTATTCAAACAGTTTAAGGGTAATTTTACGCGCAACATTTTGGCGCCCAACGTGGGGCGATTTAATTTGTTTTTTTTGGTTTTATTAAGGGTTGTTTTTGAACCTGTTTGAATTTTTTTTTGGTTGAATTTTTTTAATTTTTTTAATTTTTTTTTTTAAAGTGAAATAATGTCATAATTAATGGTTTAATGGTTTGGTTGAGTGGCAGAGGAGATTCTTTCTAAATACAAAACCTTGGTTACATAAAACATTCAATTTATTAAATTTACTAAGTACAAATTTATTTTTTTTTACAAGTTGAACAAAGCTGGTAGTGATATCGAACTGAGGTATAGTATTTGGTTGGTTTGTTCGATTATCATCATTGGTTTATTTTTTTAGTTTTTATTTTTCTGTTTTGTGATATTCATACTGATTGCGTGATTTTGATTGATCTTGGATATTGTTGTTCGTTGTTCTTGGATATTGATCAGTCCCTGAATATTTTGTCGGTCGTTAGGAATCTTGTAACATAGTTGGTACTGGTGATTTTTATTTTATTTTTTTTCTTGTTTTGGAGCAGCTTCATCATGTCGAGGACAATGCATGGAAATAGGTTGGACAAGGATGAGCTGGTTTACGAGCTTGCCATTAGGGGTATAGCAGGTGGCAATTGTGATGAGATGCGACATAGGTTGGTGATAGCTCGACAATTAGAGAAGAGTGGTGATAGTGTCAGGTTTCCTGAGTATCCTTTTACATTTGAGGAGGACGCCGCTGTGGTCGACAGGAAAATTAAGGAGATTATTCCTCTTATAGGTAAATTTTCAGGTGATCGGAAAAGTGGAGAGTTTTTGAAGTTACAGACGAGGTTGAGTCACATCCTTAATCGTTTGGACCATATGGATTCTGCTGGAGATCTGGCAAAACAAAAGTCTAGGTCAGAGTGGGTCGCCATGTCTTTTACTTTGGTCAAAAGTTTAGAGGATGCAGCTTCCAAATACGAACAGGAAAAGGGTATTCCCCCTAGTCTTTATCTTTTGGAATCGCAGGCTGGTGGTTCTGGTATAGGTCGTGTTACTACCAGTGGTTCTGAGGATGAAGAAGAAGGAAGTTCTCATGCTAACATCGGAGGGGCTGTCAACTCTTCTGTTCTTCATCGAACTTCCTCTCCATCGCTTAATAGAATAGTTCTCCCTAGTAATTGGAATTTGCAATTTTCCGGTGATAAAAAGGGTTTGTCTCTGAGTGCTTTTCTTGAGAAAGCTGAGGAACTTCGGGTTGCTCGACAGGTCCCTAAGGCAGTGCTTTTAGATTCAGGTATTGATCTTTTTGTTGGTAAGGCATACCAATTTTATTTGGCTTATAGGAGTGACGTCACCACTTGGGATGTATTCGTAGACTTATTGCGTGAGGAATTCCAACCCTGTAATTATAACGAAAAACTTTTTGATGAGATTTGTAGGAGGACACAGGGTCCAGATGAGAGTATAGGTATCTATTTGGCCGTTATGGCCGGTTAGTTTAAAAGGCTTACTTGTCCGGTTTCAGAGGATGCTAAGTTGAAAATTTTGCTTCGTAATTTAGCTCCATTTTACCAGGGTCAGCTGGCTTTAGTTGATGTTTCATCTGTTAACCAATTGCGTACTCTGTGTCGTCGACTCGAAGAGAGAAGGGAATCTGTTGAAAGTTATTCACAACCTTCTAGACGTGCCAATCTTCTTGAGCCTGATTTGGCCTATGTTCATGAGGTGCCTGATGTTTCGGCTGGTATAGCCACTGTGAATATTTCTGATAAGAGTCCTGAGGATGGAGAGACTGTGAGGCAGGAAATTATTTGTTTCAGGTGTAAGAAACCTGGTCATCGTGCTGTAGGATGCTCTCTACCCAGGCCGAAATTTTGTTTCCGTTGTATGAAGGATGGTTTTACCGTCAGAACTTGCCCTAATTGCAAGTCGGGAAACGCGGGCGGGCGCTCCTAAGTCGGAATAATGACTTAGCGAGCGCGAATGATTGTACAGCTATTCTGAATTATGTCCTTGAGCATGCCCAGAATGATGAGAGACCTTATTTGCGTGTAGATATTTTAGGAAGGGAAGTTTTGGGTCTTCTCGATTCAGGGGCATCTCGAACTGTTATTGGTGGTCCCGGTTGGAAGTTGTTAAAGTTTTTGTCACCTCGTCTCGACCAGAGTCAGTCGCCAAGTTGCAGTGTGGCTAATGGTCAAATGTGTCGCAGTATTGGTACTTGTGTGATACCGATGAAAGTAAGGGATCGTACTCGTCTTATTAAGGCTTTAGTTATGCCGGAACTTCCGCATGTTTTGATTTTGGGTACCGATTTCTGGAAGGCTATGGGTGTTGTGCCAGATCTACGGTGTGGTGAGTGGTGTTTTTCGAGTCTGCCTGAAATTGCTTCTGTGGAAGTAGCTGATGAAACCGTTCTGACAGACGACCAGGAGAGTAGATTAAATGCGTTGTTGGATGACAGTTGTAGGCTTATGGGTGATAAATTGGGTTGTACGGACCAAGTGGAACATGTTATTGTTACTAAGGCCAGGCCTATTAGGCAGCGTTGGTACAGAGTTTCTCTCATAATGCAGCAACACATCGATAGGGAATTGGATGAGATGATAAAGCTTGGGGTTGTGGAACCGTCGAAAAGTCCGTGGGCATCACCAGTCGTGATGGTTAAAAAGAAGGATGGTTCGTTCCGACTTTGTGTGGATTACAGGAAGATTAATGCTGTGTGTGAACGCGATAGTTATCCGCTTCCTCAGGTTACTGACACCCTCGATAAACTCTCTCAAAGCAAGTTTTGTTCTACTATGGACATTAAGTCAGCATATTGGCAGGTACCAGTCGCTGAGTCTTCTCGTCCCTACACCGCTTTCACCATCCCTAATCGTGGTCTGTTTCAATTTAAAAGACTTCCATTCGGGTTACATAATGCCCCTGCCACCTGGCAAAGACTCATTGATAATGTCCTTGGAGTTGATCTTGAGCCATATGTTTTCGTGTATCTAGATGATATAGTGATTGTTACCCCCGATTTTGAGACGCACTTGAAGGTCCTGGAGGAGGTATTTCGTAGGTTGCGTCAGGCAGTAGAGTGCTTTCACAGCTATCAGACCACATACCCACCTCTACCACGTAAAACCCCCCCGCCAGCACAGCCATCATACCAGTACCCACCACTGTAAACCCCCTTCCCTGAAGCTCCTACCCTAAAATCCCCCCCACTATGAGCCCCACCAAAGAAATTATTTTACTGCCCCTCCAGCACAGCCATCATTCCACTACCCACCACTGTAAACCCCCTTCCCTGAAGCTCCGACCCTGAAATCCCCCCACCATGACCCCACCAAAGAAATTATTTTACTGTTGTATACCTCACACTCTTAAGAATCTCCAGTTTATTACCGTTTACAACACAATTTCAAGTAACATTAAGTTCATACAAAAGTGAGTTCAGTTGTTAGTTTAGTGATAACAAAAACAAATGTTGCCTCCAGCATTAGTGCTACAAGTTTCGGAGCTCCAAATTAGGTTTCTCAATCACCTAAATTAACTTTTGGAGTCTCCAAGTTTATCAGTTTATGAATCGGATTTTATTCTTTTAATCGAGGAAGTGATTGAATTGTGTCAACATTTACTGCAAAATAAAATTAGTAAGAAACATTTTTGCGATCATTTGGAAATAACACATATGGGTTTGGAGTCAAATTTATTCGCAAGACGTATAGAAAATATGATATTTGAAGAATAGATAAGAATTTATATTTAAGCAAATCAAGATTTTTTAATAATGTTCCACTGCAGTGATTGTAGTAAAACTTTCACTCAAAAATGTAGTCTTAGCCGACATAAGAGAGAATCCTGTCAATATCGTCCATCTTGCTCCACTAATCATTTCAGTCAAACTTCAACTTCAAATAAGAGGGAGGTTGTCTCTCAGATAAAAGATCAAGCACCAAAAAGACCCAAAATACAAAAATGTGATGATCAAAAACATATACCAACAAAACTACCAAAACTAATTTTCAAACGTTGTGAGGAATGTGATAATTGGTATAAGAAAAATAAGCTTGGGGCACATTTACGATCAAACATCCATAAAACTGCATTACTTGATAAAAATGACGATCTTGTAAAAACTATAAAATCAGCCTTCAAAAGCAGGATTTTAACGTTAATGTTAATTCCATCAAAAAAGCTTATAGATATAGACAAATTTTTTGAAGAAGTTGAAGAGAAATTTATGAGGTTGATTACAGAACAAATAAAAAAACACAGGGCAGTTAAAATTAATGTTGAATTATTTGGTCAATTTATTTTACAATCAAAAGAAACCATTGAAACAAAATCATTTAATACCAAAAACAAAATTATCACAGCAACAACAGATATGATTGATATTTATAAAACATTTTTATCTGAAATTAAGGAAAAATTGTCGACTTTTGCAGAATATGGATCTGGTTGGGCTTTGGAAAAAATACTTTATTTAAAGATCAACGTTAATAAGTACAATCCCATTAGAGCTTCTTCGTATATCCCATTACCAAAACAAATAGCTAATAGAAGAGCTGTAATTAACATAAAAAATAAAGATCAACACTGTTTTGGGTGGAGTGTAATAAGTGCCATGTTTCCAGTAGACCAACATAGTGATAGAATAAGTTCATACCCTAATTTTTTGGATTATCTTAATTTCGAAGGTATTGAATTTCCAATGAAGTTGAAGGATATTAAAAAATTTGAACTTTTAAATGAAATATCCATAAACGTTTATGGTTTAGAGAGTGTTTATAAAGATTCCGAATTATGTTATGAGGTAGTTGGTCCTCTTCATTATACCGATAAGAAACTTCCAACTCATGTAAACTTATTGTTAATTAGTGAAGGTAAAAACAATCATTATTGTTGGATTAAAGATATGTCAAGGTTAGTTGCATCTCAAATAAATAAAACAAGTTATAGAAAATATTTTTGTGATGGATGTTTAATTTATTTTAATTCTAAAAAAAAATTAGATATGCATCAAGTATATGATTGTAACCATGTGTTTACAAAAATTCCAACAACTGATATAAAAGTTAATAAATATGGGCAACAGATCCCTGAAAATATTCTCCAGTTCGAAAACTTTCAGAAGCAACTTAAAGTTCCATTTGTAATATATGCCGATTTTGAGTGTTTTTTAAAACCTCTACAATATGAAGAACCAACCAATGATAAGAGTTCTTTTACATTAAACACTTTTAAGCATGAACCATATTCTTTCGCTTATTTCATTAAATGTTCATATGATGATTCTTTATCAGAAATAGATTATTATTTTGGTCTTGATGCAGCTGATGAATTTTGCAAACGAATTGAAGCTCATGTTCATAGAATTTATAATAATTATCTGAAACATGTAGTACCGATGGTTCCTTTAACAAATGAACAAGAATTTCAATTTGAAAATAGTATCATTTGCAGTATTTGTAAGGAAAAATTCAATCCTTTAGATGAAAAAGTAAGGGATCATGATCATTTAACTGGAAAATATCGAGGGGTAGCACATAATATTTGTAATTTGAACTACCAGCTTCCCAGTTTTATTCCTGTGTTTTTCCACAACCTCACAGGATATGATAGCCATCTATTCATCAAACAACTTTGTTGCGAAAATGATAAAATTGATATTCTTGCACAAACTAAAGAAAAATACATTTCATTCACAAAGTCAATATTGGTTGACAAAATTGAACAAGTTGATAAAACGAAAGTTAAGCATGTTTTTATTAGGCTCAGATTTTTAGATTCTTTCCGTTTTGTCGCTAGTTCATTAGAGAGTCTTGGTAATAGCTTAGATATCAATCAATGTGTAGAAATTAGAAGATATTTTCAAGATTCCAATCAGTTCAATGAAATTAGAAAAAAAGGAATTTATCCTTATTCTTATGTAGACTCCGTAGACAAATTAAATGAAACCCAACTTCCAAGTATTGAAAACTTTTATGATAAACTTAAAGATACTCCTTTAGATCCTTCAGATTATGAACGAGCTATTCATATTTGGAATTTGTTCCATTGTCAAAACCTAAGGGATTACACTAAGATATATTTATTATCAGATGTTCTCATATTGACGGACTTTTTTGAGGCTTTTCGAAATGTATCCCTTAATATATATGAATTAGATCCTGCACAATACTTTACAGCACCTGGTTTATCTTGGGATGCAATGTTGACATTTACAAGGGTTAAATTAGAATTATTAACAGACATTGAAATGTTACATTTTTTCAAAAACAGTATTCGGGGTGGAATATGTCATTGTAGTGTTCGAAAAGCTGAGGCTAATAATCCATTTCTTCCAAATTTTGATTCTACGGAACCCAATTCGTTTATTATGTATTTGGATGCAACTAATCTTTATGGACATAGTATGTGTCAATCTTTACCTACAAGTGATTTTTCTTGGATGACTAATGAAGAAATAGATTCTCTTGATGTTTTATCCATACCAGATGATTCTGAATATGGATATGCATTTGAAGTAGATATCAAATATCCCCTAAATTTACATAAAAAACATAATGAACTACCTTTTTTAGCTGAAAATATATGTCCACCAGATTCATATCAAAAAAAATTAATTTGCAGTTTGAATCACAAAGAAAAATACACAATTCATTATAGAAATCTCAAACAAGCAATTCAAAATGGACTCAATGAAATTAAATTTCACAGAGGTATCAAATTTAAACAATCTGCATTTCTTAAACCTTATATAGATTTAAATACAGAAATGAGGAACAAATCTAAAAGTAAAATGCAAAAGGACTGTCATAAATTATATAACAACGCTATTTATGGCAAATCTTTAGAAAATATTGATAAACGAGTAGACATACGATTATTAACCCATTGGAAAAATATTAATAATAAACAGGGAGCTGAATCACTTATAGCTAAACCTAATTTCAAAAGTTCATTAGTGTTCAACGAAAACCTAGTAGCAATTCAGTTAGAAAGGGTAAAAGTAACATACAATAAACCTGTTTATGTTGGTTTCACAGTATTAGAACTTTCAAAAACTGTAATATATAATTTTTATTATCAGTATATTAAACAAAAATATGGAGACAATGCAATTTTATTGTACACTGATACGGATAGTTTAATTTTACATGTTAAAACAGATAATTTTTATAAAGACATTCAAGAAAATCTTGAACGATTCGACACTTCTAATTATGAAGAAAATAATGTTTATAACATTACAAGAAATAAATCCGTGCTAGGTCGTATGAAAGATGAATTTGCTGGACAACCGATAGTCAGCTTTCTAGGCACAGGTGCTAAAGCATATTGTGTTAACTTGAAAAATAGATCTGAGAAAAAAGCAAAAGGAATAAAAAAATATGTAGTTCAAAATTCAATTAGCCAAGAAGATTATAAAGACGTAGTTGAAAAGTCTGATATTAAATTTAGAAAAATGAATATCTTCCATTCAAGTTGGCATAACATGTACACACAATTAAAAAATAAAGTTGCTTTGTCTCCTAAAGATGATAAGCGTTATATTATTCAAGGAATTTTTAGGACTTTGGCTTGGGGTCATAGAGACATTAATATATTGAGCGATGATAATATTTGTGATGATGAAGACGTTAATGACGTAATTAAAGTGCTTCAAGGATTAGCTTGTGATTGCTATAAATTGTGATAATTATTAAAGCATATAATCATTTGAAAGTAATCATGCTACCAGCAGGACTCTTGTTTCTTTCTGCATTTTTAAATAGTACTTTGTTTATACAAGTCAATTACAATGTAAGAGAGACGTTTATATGTTTATCAGCTAACAATGTAAAAAATGATACATGGCCATCAGCATGGAAAAGAATGGATTATTTGAATAATGGTCTTTATTCTTATAAACTTGGAAAAAATATTGATAATTCTTCTAATGTTGATTACAAGTTACGGATTTATTTTGTAGATAGAAACTATGTAGAAACAAAAGAATGGCACAAATTATATGTAAAGCCATGTGAAAATAATTTAGATGTGAGTCTAATAATTTTCTCTATTATATCATTTCTATCATTTATTACTATATTATGTTTTCTTTTATATCATGTATATTTGTATTACAAATAAAAGTTTTTGAATTTTCATTTGTGTGATTTTTCCTTGACCAACTCATCCAAAATTTATGTAAAAGGTGAAAAAAGAGAAGGTATACTAATACCCACCTCTCAAAATTTTCATCATGTCTACTTTGTCTTGATATATAAATGAAAAAATGAAAAGTGTTGCTATCATTCAGTTTCAAACTTTTGTCTGAGTATCAATAATAAAATGTTCCAAGCAACCAACTACTATCAACAACCAAAAAAAATGGAAGAATTTGGTAAGAACCGAAATGGAACCCTAATTGGAGAAAAAAAGTACTACATCAACAAATCACAATCCAAGTGGGTCAGCGTTGGATTTTCCTTGGAGAGAAAATATATTCCCGTTGTTAAGCTAGGAGGATACAAAAATAAGCAAAATGTGATTTTTGATGAGGAACAATGGATATCGACGGCGTCAATGCAAAACCATGTATCTCCAAACTCGTTTTTTTTTCAGGAACCAGCAAAAACCCCCCAGTAACATATTTCATTAGGTTTTGAAGGGGTTAATTTTTTGCGTGATTTATACTAGTGATAAAGGTATTTTTAAAATATTTTCTGTATAATTTACCTTAATTTTGTTTTTTAAGCGGAGATAAGTGGAATTGCACATTTACTTTGTCAACAAATGGAGATACGCGGTATCAAACAATAAAAACCCAAAAAATAGTTAGTAGTTTCACATTATTATTTATTGCCAATTTATTACAAAAATAAAAGCTTAAATTCTGAATAGGTGCTTATTTGGTAAAGTGATTATTTATGTAATAAGTTATCATAAAATGACCAAAAGTTTGAGTTCAGTTTAGTTTTTATTTGTTGAAGGTGTGTGAATTTTTGTTTCGTAATTGGAAGTTTTCCAGTAAATAGTCTGGGAAATTCATCAATTTTTTTAATGCTTCTTTTTGGACGCTGAGGAAGAGGAAGGAAGTTCTCGTTGAAATCTAGTTTGTAATGTATTTCTCCACGCTCATATTTTAAGGCTCGAATATTGGTCACTGTAGGGTCATCTGGTTTTCTTCCAGGGCGAATCGATTCATATACCAAGTCTTTATTATAGTTTTTGAAGAAATCGAAGCTTGGTGACATCACTTCATAAGGATTGGGATTTTTTCTAGCTTCTTCAGTTATCCGTTGGAAGTCATGAGGTACTGATATAGTCTTGTTTTTTAGTTTTTTCTCGATAGTTGCATGCACACTGTCGCATTCCATGTTTGTATGTCCTTTCACCAAATATTTTTGTATGATAGTCACATTGTATGTTGTTGAAAGTGAAAGCAGTGCATTTGCCATTGTAGAGTTGCGATTTTGATAGGTGCAACCATCAGAGAAGATAATTATAGGCTTTTTCTCACCAGGAATGTTCAAAAATTTTCTTTGCAAGAAATCTACTAGTAAAGATGCAAACGCAGAAGCTTGTAAATCTGTATCAGTCTCGTCAAACCAATAGCAAGTAGCATCTTTGGTATTAAGATCATAAACTGTGAAATTGTGGCAACATAATTTAGTTTTGAAGTACAACGAACTTGCTTGTAGATAGGGACATGTTTTTACAGCCTGTAAATCCATACATAGTACGTGGCAATTGTTATTTTTAGCCTCTTCTTTGTCTTTGACTTTTTCTTGTTGTGCTCTCTCTTTATCTTGCCTATGTTTTTCCCATGTTTCCTGTTCTAGATTTCCTGCCTGATATTCTACACACAAATCACATTGATCCTTGCGAGGACTAAATATGCCGATATTTTTCTCTTTCACGTATTTCATCAGAGTATTTCTTGATAAACCTTTCTGATTTGAGCTATCACAGTGTTGTTGGTACAATTTGTGCAACTCAGAAAAGCTTCCAAATGTTTCTTGTAAATATAGTTTTTTTGTTTCTTTACGGCAGTAGTGACTGGGCAATTTCGGAAGATTATCTAAAAACGACTTTAGGAACTCTACACTCTCTTCATTTACAAGACGCGCTGAATTTCTTTTCGATGTCGTTTTTTCTGTCCCGTAAGTTGAGTTATTTACCCAATTCGATACCATCCATTCTTTTAGACCTAGTGTTCCTAAGAACATTTTCTTACATACTTGTACATTTCGGTCGCCAATATTCAATGAGTAAAACATACTTTCATTTCTCCTAGAAACTTCAGCATCGGTCCTTTGTCTTTCTTTTTCCTTTTTAGAAACCAAGTTCATAACATACACTTTCTTCTGTTCCCAAGTTGGCAGATTTTCCCAAAATGCTTTAAAAATAGCTAATCTTTGGTTTTGGCTTATTTTCTCACAATTTCTTACAAGCTGCAGAAGTACAGCTTGGACCCATAAGTCTTGCATTTCTTTCAACATCTTGAAATGTGAGTTTTTGATTTCTTGGTCGTCGAAATCCCACGTACTTTTGTCCCGTAACTCTCAGATTTTGATTTCTTTTCCTATAACTATTAATACCAATTGTAGAAGCTTCTTCATGCATTAACGGAGTTTGGTTCGCGGCTTCCATGTCTTCTTCCTCAGCTTCCATATCTTCTTCCGATTCTTCGTCACTTTGTTCTGCTTCGGGTTCATAATCCCTATCTTCTCTTTCACTGTCATTTCTGCTTGTTTCATGTAGCTCAGGTTCAAAGTCTATTTCCATAGGCTCTTGAATATTGCTGTCATCTTCTGTTTCCAAATTGGATTGAACTTCTGTTACATTGAAAATATTAATAATATTATTGACTTCATCACTTTCAACAAAATCTACCAAATTCAAAAATGAATTTCCTTGAATTATTACATTTTCTGGATTTTCATTTATTTGTATTTCACCATTAGATTCAATGGTAGATCCATTGTCTATATACATAAATTCAGCTTTGTCAAGAATCTGCTCGAAGTTTTCTTGATCTTCAAGTGTATCGTTTTCAGATTTTTTATGGGTTGTTGTAAGTGTATCACAGATCATGGAATTATCACATGTTTTTTCAGTGCTAGGAACATCTTCGGTGGAGGGCATGTCAGTTTTTTGTATTTCACCATTAGCTTCAATGGTAGATCCATTGTTTATATGAATAGATTCAGCTATGCCAAGAATCTGCTCGAAGTTTTCTTGATCTTCAAGTGTATCGTTTTCAGATTTTTTATGGGTTGTTGTAAGTGTATCACAGATCATGGAATTATCACATGTTTTTTCAGTGCTAGGAACATCTTCGGTGGAGGGCATGTCAGTTTTTTGTATTTCACCATTAGCTTCAATGGTAGATCCATTGTTTATATGAATAGATTCAGCTATGCCAAGAATCTGCTCGAAGTTTTCTTGATCTTCAAGTGTATCGTTTTCAGATTTTTTATGGGTTGTTGTAAGTGTATCACAGATCATGGAATTATCACATGTTTTTTCAGTGCTAGGAACTTCTTCGGTAGAGGGCATGGCAGTTTTATCTTTATTAATGTATTCATTTTTGACGGACCTACTTTTATTTTCGATCATAGACAAAATCTTTTTAGTTCTTGACGACATTTTGCATTGCCAATGTTCTGATGACAAAAAGATTTGCGTTTGTGCATCTGGAACAATTTAAATCGTTGGCTATTTGAGTTTTAACAAGAAAACACACATTTTTTTTTAAATTGCCCTATTTTATGATGGTTTAATTTCAATAGCTACTAGAATAATTGTTTAATTTAAATAGCAACTGAAATAATTTTATAACACAATAATACGTATGTCCCAAATTATAAAAAAATTGTCAAAGTTGATACCACGTATCTCCAAGACTACCGAATTTTATGGATTTCATTGGTTTATTTCTGTATTTCTGACAAAAAAAATGTGTGTTATTGTTCCTTATAAATATATCTATGAGCAGGTAAAGAAATTAAACTTATACGGTGTACTTAACAACAGAAAAATCGATTTCTAAACGAGCTTACCGAAATTTTACATGCCAGCAGCCTATTAATCTTGGAGATACGTGGTATTGGAATCTTTAGCCACGTGTTTCGACAATAACCTTGTCAACCAGTCCTACAATAGCGTCATCTAACGATTCGTCTTACAAACTTTTACAAAACTGTGCAGAAACCTGAATTTTGAAATATGATGGAGATACATGGTATTGCATTGACACCGTCGATATCCTTTTTGAATAACCAAAAAAATTTGTTAAGTTTTGTTTACTCTAAAAGTTCGGGATGGCAGTCTTTGTCAGGAAATGGCTACGAAATTCAGTTTGTGTTTATTGGCAAATCAAGAATAATCAAAATTACTCAAGATGGTGGAAACGAAATTTTTTTGGCTGGTGAAACTATAAATGAACTCATAAATTTGGTTAACTTGATAAAGTATCGTTTTGATCTACTTAAGAGTCAAGAATTTTTAAATTATTACAAGAGAGTAATAAGCATGGTATCCAATAAAAATGGTGATTTGAACAAAAATGTATACGAGAATATTTCACCTTCAACTAACCCAAATAGTGAAAACGTTTCCTGTGTTCTGGAATTGCTAATTTTCCATTCTGATTGTATTATAGAAGATGTGGAAACATATGTATGTAACGAATTTGTTAATAAATTGGAAAATAAAAAGTATTAGTACCAACATACCTACTCTTTATTACCTCCCTCCACTAAACAAGTAATATTTAAGCTTCAGGAGCTGTTTTGATATTATATAACTAGTCAAGATGTGGTTAGCTTATGTACAAGAAACTCCAACCTACAGCTTGACAACAGCAGTTGAAAATTTGGCACAACTTTTTAGAAATTTGGAATTTGACGCGGAGCATGAAGCTAATTGTGGATTTGAAAGGTTCAAAACGATCGAAGAATGTATGGAACTTGCAAGAAAATATAGCAAAGCGGAGGAGGCTTGTAATACCTACTTACATACTTTGGATCTGACAACATTCCTTACTACCATAAAACACATGGATTTTGCTCATTTTTTAGATAAAGTGAAAAGGTTTGCTCCGAAAGAAATTATTCAGGAAGTGTTTAATAATAAGTTGAATATGTAACTTATATCATTATCAAATAAAATAAACAAAAGTTCAAAAAACAAGTGTTTTATTCAATCATTATAAAATTATTATATAAATAGAATACATTACTAAGTGCACATATACATTGTGATTTCAGATGGTAAAAACATTCAGGCTGTCCTTTTTGAAGAGCCGGCTTATCTTCAAATTCCAGAACAGGCTTCAATGAGTATTTTCTAATGTATTCGGACTTCTCTTTCCCTTTTACGTAAAAACATTGTCTACTTTTCCTGTTAGATTTTTGACAATGTCTGCAAACTTATAAATTGGAGTGTATCCCTCGTTCCAACAAATACAATGATGATTATGAATTAACCAATTTGCTTGTTTACATAAATCAGGTGGTAAATGTTGAATATCAAATGGTGGTCTAAAAATATAGTGGCATATTTTGGTACCATCATAGGCAGCTAGTTCCTTGGGTATAAATTTGTTATTTTCTATTGTAAATCCTTGCACATCCAACACTAGTTTATTCATATTTTCATATTGGAAAATGCTTTAATATAATATAATAAATTTAATAAACTTTTTTTCTGAGTATTCTTGTATTTGTTTTTTTAATTGCTGTAACTTCTTCATGTAACGAGATAGTTGTACATCCAATTCGGTCTTCATGATACTGATAATTTGAGATAAATATCTGATTTATATAAACATAAAAGCATGCGCATTATAGCTGCTTTACTATTTTTGTTAGAGGATTATAGCTGAATATTTTATCATGAAGGATCAGACAGTATGCAGAAGTATCCTTTTTGACATTGGTGCTTGTTTCAAATTCAACTCTCATGACAACAGATCCTGTTTGAATTGACTCTTTCTGATGAGAACAGTCGATGTGTGTTATGGGAGAAATACTTTTGAAATCAGTGGGATTAAACACTGGCTCAGTTGCAATTCCATAATAGGAATGTCTGAAGTTTGCAAACATTTCGTATAAGGCAGAAAAATTATTGTCTTTGAAATTTAAGTGCAAATCATGATAAGGATAACGTTCAGAATTTAAAAATACTCTTATATTAGTTAGATCAATATCATCAAACTGACTCATATCTTTTTTAACTTGCCCTTTCCGATCTATTTGAAAGGCTACTACAACATGACGAGGAGATTCGAGTTTATTTGTCGTTTTCACTGGCCAGGTATGTCTAGTTGTTTCTGATATAGACGAATATTCAACAATTTCCCAACTTCTAAATCCTAGAAAGATTTCTTTGTTAGATTCTAGTATTTTTGATAATGCCAGTTGTTGAGGTATGTCTACTGTTATGTGTGGAATTTTCCAATACAATTTATCGAAGGAGATCATTGGAGTTTCATCAGTAATTACTTTGGTCTCCAAATCATCTTTAAACAAAACTGCATCTAAATCATTACTTGCTCTAATAAGAACTAATTCTTGTTTCATATTGATTATAATTTTTTTATAATCTTCGAAAAATCCTAAAAACATTTTTAGTGGTATGGAAACACAAAACTTTCCATTATCATCCACCAAAATTCGTTCGGCCTCTTGTCTTTTTGGAAACCAACCTGCATTCTGTAGTTTTAGACTTTCATTAGTATTGTGTGAAAGATAACCTTTTAGAGTAGAAGCTAATCCGACATTTCTCACAGAGTCTATAGTGACTCCGTTTAACTCATAACGAATTTCTCTAAAGAGAAAAGCAATACCGTTATTAACAAATCTTAACCTTTTTGTATAGGTTCCTTCATTATTGACTAATTTTCCTTCAATGTAAAGTAAGCTTTCTGATGGTAAAGTAAATGTATCAAGCTCTTGAATGGGTATTCGTATTTCATCATTGTAATCAAACTTTGAAGAGATAAATGGTTGGTAGGTGTGAAGTTCGGAACTAACAATTGAATTGTCTACGTAAAGTTTTTCGTTAACATTTAAAATGTCCATTATATTAAAACTTTAAATCCTAAAGACGTGAGAAATTGATGATTTTCCCGTGTCAACCGGTTCACGTTTTCCTTGTTAATGAATTTGTTTTCAGATTTTTTTCTTTTATAAGATTTTTTTTCAAATAAAGGTAAAGAGTGGATAATGGAACTTCTATTATATCTAATAACCATTTCAAATACTATCTGTTTTTAAATGTAACCTAACAGTTATAGTTTCACCTCTAAAACTGATAAGATCTCCGTCCTGATCGACAACTTTTACGGTTATGTTGTTTATCGCTTTAACGCTGACTGGAAAATATAATATGGGTAAAGGTGATTCTACTATTTTATACCCTGGAGCTACAGCTGGATAAAATTGATGAATTATATGAACACGTTTGCCATTGTTGAATGATCCCACACAAATATTACAATCAATGCAAATTGCATTCACCTTAGTTATATTTGCAACATAGTCTGCATTATCTAATGTATTGGGTTCAACTAATCTATTTTTGAAACCCAATAATTTCCCTATTGAATCGTCCTTTGTGAAATCGATGCGTTTACTACACATTATATTACATTTAAGGGTATTAACATTTGGTAGCAAAAAAAAACTACATTTTCGCTTCCAAAAATGCCTGTAATCTCGCGTTTTAAGTATGTTTCTATATCAGTAATATCATAAGTTCCATCCGGTATAGTTATTATTTTATCATCTATGTAAAATTTATTATGACCTGATTCAATATTAGGAATGGTCATGAAAGTTTCAAAATCTGCTAGCCCCAAGTAGTATTGTTTGTCATCATCTAAATATATTGGTGGATTAAAATCTGCAGATAATACAGAATCGTTTCCTGATATCGCAATAGTTGTAGACATTGGAACTTGTACGATAATGTTTTTTCCTAATAGAACATCAAGCTTATATATAACTTTGCAGAAAAGAGAGTGCTAGTTGTCCACAGTTGACTGAATCATATTTTTGTTTATTTTCATAGGTGTAAAATACATTTGTTTTACCATTCGAATTAAAATATCTCACCAGTTCAAGAGGTGGTTTAAGGTTGCCATAACTATCAAAAAATATGGCTACATCTTTATTTTTGATGTAAGCTGTCCAATGAGTACCACCATGGTGTTTGCTATCTAAATTAACTATACCACATTCTACCTTTCGAATTTTGTTTGGAAGATCATCACGCATAAAGACACCTCTAAAATATGGTATTTTGATTTTTTTGATATATTTCAATAAATCAATATTGCTAAGTGCTCGTCGTGGTAATTTTATTTGAACTTTTTTTTTTTGGATTTTTTTTTTCAATGGATCCACCTTTAAATGGTTTAATGTATAATCCCTTTCCTTTAATCCGTTTATTTTTTTTTAAACCCAATCCTTTTCCTTGTGTTAGGTTTTCTATAGCTTTATTATGACGTTGAAGTTCCTCCAACTGTTGTCTGGATGCTTTAGCATCGTTTACTGCTTTGGCAATCGACGCGGCACCGCCTCCCAAGGCGCCGATGGCACCCAAAATAGGAAGTAAAAATGGTAAAAAACCACCAATTTTTTTGGGTGTTTTTATAACACGTTTTTTTTTTTTTTAATTTTTTTCATACCCATTCCAAGCTTGCGTTTTCCTTTCATTATACCAGCAACCATCAATGCAGCGCTTTTTTCACCGAGTGAAGAATCTGCAACTTTTACTCTTGTCCAAGCTTTTTTCTCTAGAATTTGATCAGCCTCGTGTCTTTTTGCTAAATCGTTAGATTGAAAATATGCTATATCATGTTCCTGACATGCAACATCCAACGGATTTATACCACTATCACCACTAGCTAATCTTTTTTCTAACTCAGTTCCTGGGCCACAATAGTTATATCCGCCTGGTATATGAAGCTCAAATGGAAGCTTATTAATTAATTTGTTAACTAAACCTGAACCTTTTTTAAGTTTCTGGTTTTTAGTAATATTGTGTATGATCATTAAAGAGATTAATCCGATACTGAATCAAAATTCAGCGTGACTTTGTTATAAATACTTCCATACTTAGGAGAAGGACGTCAGTAATATTAAAACATGAGGATTGAAAAGCAAAAATTCTCTTTACCTGTAACTAATCATGATGAAAAAGTATTAACAAAACAATTTAGAAAACATGGTGATTTATTTTGTGGAGGATCTAAAAGAGGGCTTATTGTCGGTTGTAGTGGTTCTGGTAAAACTAATGTAATGCTCACTTTACTCGAACATCCTAATGGTATTAGATTTGAAAATGTTTACGTTTATTCAAAATCATTAAATCAACCAAAATATGAATACTTGAAAAAACTTTTGGAACCTATAAAAGAAATCGGTTATCACGAATATGATAATGATGAAAGTATCATTTCTCCACAAGATATAAAACCAAATTCAGTTATAATTTTCGATGACATTCCCTGTCAAAACCAAAGTGTTATAAGAGATTATTTTACGCAATGTAGACATCAGAATACTGATTGTTTTTTTATATTTCAAGGCTACTCTTCAATTCTCAAACGTTTAATCCGTGAAAATACAAATCTTTTAATTTTATTCAAACAAGATTCTATGAGTATAAAACATATATATAATGATCATTGCATAATGGATATGACATTTGAGCAGTTCAAGAATATGTGCAGTTTTTGTTGGGAAGACCCATATGGATTTCTTTTAATTGATAAAGATTGTGCAATAAATGCAGGTAGATATAGAAATAAATTTGACACTTTCATATATCTATAAAAGTGCAATTTTCCACTATTTGTTCTTATTAAGAACTTGTCTAAGATGGATGAACGTTTAGCTAAGGAGTTAATTAAATCTAGAAAATCAGTGAGAGAAAAATATCATAATTTGAAACTAGCAAGCACGACAACACAATCACAATTGGAACAAACCTATAAACCAATAACAGAACCACTAAAACAACTAATTTCTACTATAGGTGAACCGATAGTACTGAAAGAAGAACCCTTTAGTTTAAAAGAAGAATTTGTAACACCAAAAAAAAAAATACGAAACTTCAACACCAAGCAAACAGAGAATAGTTCGAAAAACAGGAAAAACTCCCATTTTACCATCAGAGATACCATCATTTTTTGATACTAGTGTTGCTTCTGTTAGTCAATTTCCTTCTATACAGGAAACAACTGTTTTAGCTGAAACTAGTCCTTTTCCAAAAGGTAGTACTAGTGAAAGTTTAAATTTGTCCGATATATTGGAACAAACTAAGCAATCAATTAAAAATTATATAGACTCCCCATCTTACCAAGTGTATTTGTCAGATTTTCATAAATTACCTAGATCCTATACTGATGGAAGCGTAAGGGATACAGAACATAAATTCGATCATAATTATGGAGTAGTTCATGATATTGATGGTGAAAAATTTTTTCTGGGTCTAACACAAAAACCCGTGAAAATAGTTGGTAAAAATATTGTAGTAGAGGGTAGAACTTATGAGGGTACTGTGGGTTCATACGAATTACTTTTTAAAAAGGAACCTGTTGGCTTCAAACCCAAAGATTTGGATAATTATATGGACATTTTGAAAATAACAAATGCATACCGTAGAAATAATGACCCCAATGAACAAGTTCAAGGAACCGCATCTACGAAATATATTACAATTATAGGTCCATATCTTCAAAAGAAAGGAATTACAAAATCTAAAACAATAAATCCCGTTAGACCAACTACTGCATTCGAAAAACCTATTGCCCCATATCGAATAAGTACTCGTAAAGTTACTAAAGGTAAAGGATTCACTTTAAAAATAAATAAAACAAACACAGACTATGTGTACTGGAATGATGTAAACGAACTTGTTGATAGACTGCGTTTTTTGGTAGCATCTGTTAATGCAGGCAATACTGCTCATCATAATGAAATTTTATCTATTATTGAGGAATTAAAAGAGGCTAATATTATATTATAAATATCAAAAACTACATAAACATTACAGTTGTTTATCATCAATCAATCATGACAGTTGATAAATTCGGTCGTCATATTTCGAAACGTAATTCAATGAATAAAACGTCACTAGAAAATATCGATTTTTCTACCGTTGAAACTACAATTTTAAACAACTTGAAAAAAGACCTAACTTATTTTGGAAAACAAATAAATGAAGATTTTGAGAATAGATTAAAACAGGATGTGATTAATGTTAATAAAAGGTTGAATGAAAATGATGTAAAAATCGAAAATACTGCAAAAAAAATTAAGCTTTTTGAAAATGATTTAAAAAAAGACATTATTGATTGTAGTGCATCAACAAAAAAAAATTATGAAAAGCTAACAAAATTTGAAGGTGATATTGAAACAATAACAAAATATCATAATGATGTTATTGATTTGAAAAATTATTTTGAAACCGAAATAACAAAATTAAAAACATACATTAATGAAACATCAAAAATCGATAGTGTTCAAAAAAGCATAGAAGATAATCTCAAATTAAAATTTGAAAATTTTTCAACCAAAGTGTATGATAGAGTTACGAAAGAAGTAAAGTACTTCAAAAATAATCATGATAATATTGATAAAAATATAAAGCGCTTGGACAGAACTTCAAATTTAAATGCACTACTACGAAAAAAAAATACTGACGATATCGCATTTATAAAGGAGCAATTAAACACAATTTTGACACAACAAATTTTGACTTCAAAAATCAATTAAATAATATTTCATTGGACATTTCGAGATTGTCATCTGTACAAAATTCAAAGATGGAAGAACAACTGAAACTCACAACCCAAATTACTGAAATAAAATCGATTATCAAAGTGATTACCGACCTAGAAAATCAATTCAAGATTATTTCAATGAAAGTTTTAGATTTGGGAAAAAAAATTGATGAAATAAAAAATCTAAAGGTTGATGAAGACGTAGAGTTCAAAATTGATCAAAAAGTTGAACAAATTAGAAAATATGGAACCAAGGATATTGAATTATTAAAAGAAAAATTAAATACAATTTTATCACAAGTTTCAGAATTGTCTTTTACACAAATTTCAGGCAAAAAAGAAATAGAACAGCTTAAAATTGATATTGATGACATTAAAATCAACACTAAAGGAATTACTGATTTCAAAAATCAATTTAATAATATTTCAACAGAAATTTCAAAGTTTTCCTTAATGCAAAATTCAAACAAAGAAGAAATACTAAAACTTGAAACTCAATTGACAAAGATACAACTGGTTACTAAAGTTGTTACCGACCTAGAAAATCAATTCAAGAATATTTCGAAGGAAATTTTAAATTTAGGTAAAAGAATTGATGAAATAAAAAATCTAAAAATTGATGTAGATTCCAAAATTGTTCAGAAAGTTGAAAAAATTGAAAAAGATATTCAGTTATTAAGAGAATATGTTGAAAATGAGGACAAAAAATTGAATGTGGGTATTATTAAAATAAATGAAACTATGGGAACCAAAATTAAAGAAATAATAATTGAAAATCTCAAAGCAGAAATTGCACAAGTGAAAGATAAAATTGAAAATATAAGTACAGCTCAACTAGACAAAGTAAATAATCTTCTCAATGGACAAAACCTGGAGGAAGTATCGTTGATAAAAAGACGGTTGATATTTTCTATTCAATCTACAATTCCAACTATAATTAAGAAATTAAATGAAGAATTGAAGAAAATAGAAGAAGAAGGATTAGGTGATGTCGAGAATAGAACAATTAAATATCTAAGAATCCACGTTAAAGATTGTCTTGATAATATAAATGGAGAAATTGACAAAATATTTGAATATTTAAAGGAAACAGATGAAAAAATCATGATTAATAAATTGGAAAAATGGGTGGAATCTTACAAAAGCTATTATGATAACTATTATTTAAAAAAATTTAATAAATGAGGCTACAAAAACAAATTATGATCAGTACTAACTAAATTGTCTACCGTGATAAAAAAAATGTAAAATGACTACCATTAAGGATCAAGTAGTTAATGAATTACACAAAACTGCTCGAAGAAAATATAAACGAAGAAGGGTGATTATTAAAGGGTTAAATGATCTCTTCGAGGCTGATCTGGTTGAAATGCAACCTTATGCTAAGTTCAATAAAGGATTTAAATATATTCTGATAGTTATTAATGCGTTTTCAAAGTATGTATGGGCGGAGCCGATTAAATCAAAGTCCAGCAAGGATGTGACAGCAGCAATGAAAAAAGTTCTCATCAATGCAAAACTACCCCACGAAATTTACATACAGATAGGGGAAGAGAATTTTATGGTCATCACTTTCAAAAACTCATGTAGCAATATCAAATTAATCACTACAGCACATTTTCAAATTTAAAAGCTAGTGTTGTGGAAAGAGTAAATAGAACATTGAAAAATAAAATGTGGAAACAATTCAGCTTACAAGGAAATTACAAATGGTTAAATATTTTACCAAAAATAGTGACTGAATACAATAACACAAAGCATTCTACAACGGGACTTGAACCGTCTAAAATATCTAAGAAAAACGAAAAGGAAATATTTTCAAACACTTACAAACACATAAAAAGTATCGATCTTCGAACTTCAAAACTCAAAATCGGTGACTTTGTGAGAATAAGTAAATATAGAGAACTATTTTCCAAAGGTTACACACCAAACTGGTCCAACGAAATATTTAGAATCAAAGAAATTAAAATGACCAATCCTACAACATATATTTTGGAAGATCAAAAACAAGATGAAATTCAAGGTGGATTTTATACAGAAGAACTACAAAAGGTTCAAAATCCTGACGTTTATTTGGTTGAAAAAATTTTAAAACGAAAAGGAAACAAAGTGTATGTTAAATGGCTTGGAATGGATAACTCATTTAATTCTTGGATATTAAAATCAAATGTATTATAGAAGGCTAAATCAATAAAACACTTTTTTTAATTTTTATTTCATTATTGGAAAATGTTTTTCAATCCAAATTTGTGTTATTGAAAAATCCATTAGTATGAACTCGTTGCTGCACCAATCTTGATTAAGTCAAGGCTCGAGGGCACACAAAATTTCGATGGTACCTCGAATTAATTTTTTTATTTCAAGTCGATCTTTGGTCCGCGGCATCCGTCGGTGAAAGTTTCGATATAATCATAGTTAGTGGTGATTTTTTTTTATAGCAGCCTGCTTGAGGATATAAATATTGAAACACAAGTGTAAGGTAAATTAAATAGTGCATTTATTTTTAAAATTAAACTTTAATCAATTAATCAATTAATCAATTAATCAATTAAAAAATTGATAATTACCTACCTACATTCTATAAGTCTAAATAATTAATAATAATAAAAATAATAATAATAACAAGTATATGAATAAGCTTAAATTAGTTCCATTAAATGTTTTTGTTCGGTTTCTTTTCTGAAATTTTCCTCAATTAAATGTTTTCTGCTATTAATTATATTTAGAAGTTGCTTACAGTATAAAACTTTTTTCGAATACATTTCCATTTTTTGCAAAATTTGCTTTTCAGTTTGATTTAGTTCATCTAGCTGAAAAGATTTTTCAACTATGATGACAGCTTCGGCGTTCATTTCTTCATTTTGTTCCATTTCATCATCATCTTCATTAGCAGGACTTTCTGGACTTGAAATGTCAATAATCTCGATTTGAGATTTTTCTTCTGGACACAAAAATTTCTCCAGATCCTGGTTGATCTCGATTTGAGATTTTTCTTCTGGACACAAAAATTTCTCCAGATCCTGGTTGAATTTAGGATCTGGAGTCAATATTGATTCGATGGCTTTTTCGATTTCATCTTCGTTTTTCTGATCGGTTCTTCTTATTAAATGTTGTTTTATTATGATTTTGTTAGCACACATTTGGGCCAACTCAAATGCAGCTGGTTTGGAACACATGACTAAAAAAAATTTAAAAAAAAAATATCCTAGACTTAGGATTAATATTTATTTATACACTTATTATTATTATTTTTCTTTATTTAGACTTATTATTATTATTTAAACTTATTACTTGGACTATTGTTTAAATGCAACTATGCAACTGAATACTGGAAGATTTCTAGTCCGCTTTTATTGGAAAATTGTAACTTAGAAATAGGTATTTTTGATTTTTTTATTCAATTTAAACAGGATGTATACACTAAATGATAAAATTCCCCCAAAGAATTTTAAAAACGAAAATATGGTGGGAACTAATTTTTGTAATTCAGTTACAAAATGTCATCTTTTCGACATTGATTTTAGTTGTCAAAAATGGTTCATTCTAACACAAACGTCAAAAATAAACAGTGTGTTCTAATATAGTGTTAAAATGAGAAGTGGTTCAACACATTGTGTGTAAAAAACACGCTCATTTTACAACTTGTTACATAAATAACTATTTTGCTTTGCAAATCTCGAAAGCCATTTTATTAGAACAAATATATTTCTATGTATTAAGTAAAAGTGTATGACACCAATAGAAAATAAAAGTTTAATTGGATAAAATTGGTTTGTAAGTCATTGAAAAATTTCACATGTTTAAAACCTCAAATAATAAATCCATAAAAATTTAGTAATATTTTGATTTCTGTAGCCCATGCATTGAAAGTTTTTCACCCTGTACTCTTAAGGTAATTCCATTAAAGTGCATACAATTTAAATCTGGTCTTGAGATATAAATTATTCTATGCATACTCCCTACATAATTATACTGTCTGTAAAAATGCGATGATCGTTGAACCTAAATGGCCGTGAACATTTTTATGAAAACAAGATCCATTAAAATTTCTGCACTCCGTATATGTCTTCAATTTTATCTTATAATTAAACAACTTCATTGTCTGTAAAAAATACATTTTGTCGAGTTCATTCGTCGCACTTTAAATGACCATCATTTGGAGGTCGTCTGGTTTTAAACTTTGGAAAGAAAATGCAATAATTTTTTAAACGATTTGGCTTTATTTGAAATATTCATACATAATTGGATAAAATCATTTTATTACAATAATAACATTTTTCTTGTGAATCTGGTGGACCATCAAAGTGAGTTCTCCATTCTGATCTGTTGTGATGAATATGGCATGGTAACTTAATTTGAAGAATGAAGTTATTTTTGTAACTTATTGGTAATTTACCCCACGATTCCAAAAGTTCAAAGGGCTTTGCATGTTTCAATAAATAATCTAACGGAATTCTCAATAGTTCTTCGCTTGTAAAATCTGAGAGTAATTTTTCACCATTCATATGAGCTAGAACATTGTCTATAGAAGAGCAACAATTCATTTTTGAGTTTTTCAGTATTGGTGATTGTTAATAACTTTACTATTTTTGCAATATAACTTTGATAGCAATTAAGCGTTAGGCGATTAACAATAACGGTCTGCTTTTAATTTTGAATCCTTTCAAGAGCTTCTACATCCCATGGAGTTTGCAACACTATTGAGGAATAAAAATTCAGGAATTGTTTAAATATTCTTTAATTTTCAAGAAAGTGTAGAGGTGGGTATTGGTTTGATAGCTGAAGCCTTTTGAGCGTGGGAATTTTTTGGTATCGTGGAAAAATCGGTGCCTTTGATTTGAAATTTTGGGAATTTGACCCGGATTAACCGTGGGAACTTTTTCGATATCGTGGGAAAATCGGATCCTTTGATCTGAAATTAGAATTTGACCTGGGCCAACCCCAAAATTTGTGAATCTGGTGAACCATTTACGTAGAAGAAGTCTGGGGGCACTTGAGCCAGCTTCAGGGAAGGGGGTTTACAGTGGCGGGTAGTGGTATGATGGCTGTGCTGGAGGGGGGTTTTACGTGGTAGAGGTGGGTATGTGGTCTGATAGCTGTGAAAGCACTCTACTTCAGGCCAATCTCACTGTGGGCCGTGCGAAGTGTCAGTTTTGTAAACCAAGTTTAAAGTATCTGGGTTATGTAGTTGATAGCCAAGGATTACATGTCGACCCTGATAAGGTTAAAGCTATGTTGGATGTTCCTGTTCCTACTAGTGTTACTGAGGTTAGGAGGATAGTAGGCACCTTTTCGTGGTACCGTAGATTTATAAAGGATTTTTCGACTGTTATAGCTCCCATTACTGGTTTGTTGAGGAAGAATCGTAAGTTTGACTGGACTCCAGACTGTGACTCTGCTTTTAGGAGTATTAAAGAGTGTTTGATTAGTGCGCCTGTGTTGGCGGCGCCTGATTATTCCTTGGATTTTGTTGTGCAGTGTGATAGTTCTGGGTATGGTATTGGGGCTGTTTTGGTTCAACCTCATGCTGATGGTACAGAGCGTGTGATTAGTTACATAAGTCGAAGTCTGACAAAACAGGAACAGAATTTTTCAACGACAGAGAGGGAATGTCTCGCCGTTGTGTGGTCCCTTCAAAAGTTTCGTCCTTATTTGGACCTTGTCAAATTTTCAGTGATCACGGATCACTACTCATTAGTTTGGTTGCAGAATATGCAACAGCCTACAGGTCGTTTGGCAAGATGGCAAGTCCAACTCCAACAATACGATTTCACGTTAATTCATCGGAAAGGCAAGGAGCACATCGTCCCTGATATGCTTTCTAGAGCTGTCCCTAAATTAGATCTCGTTGTGATTGATGAACCTTTTTCTGTTGTCGATAAGTGGTACCTTGGTATGGTGAGGAAGATCAAATCCAATCCTCTTAAGTTTTCTGGATGGAGGGAAAATGAGGGTAGGTTGTGGAAATATGTTAAGTGCCCGTATCCTGAGTTGAATCCAGAGGACGAAAATTGGAAGGAAGTGGTCCCAAAAGAAGAAAGGGGAAGGGTTATTGCTAGTGTTCATGAACCTCCTACTTGCGGTCATACAGGTGTTTATAAGACTTTTAAACGTGCTGCTGAGAAATATTATTGGCCAAAAATGCGAAGTGACATAGCTAGGTTTGTTAGGCGTTGTGTCGTTTGTCTCCAGCATAAATCTGAAACTGGGTTGCCTAAGGCAAAAATGGTTAGTCATTCAAAACCTCGGAGGCCATGGGAAGTAGTGTCTACTGACCTAATTGGTCCTTTGCCAAGATCCAAAGGTGGTAATTGTTTTCTGCTCGTGGTGACAGATTATTTGTCAAAGTTTGTTCTGCTTCATCCGCTTCGTCGTGCTACTGCTGAGGCTGTCACAAGGTTTATGGAAAATCATGTGTTTTTGTTGTTTGGAGTTCCTTCCACAATTCTTTGTGATAATGGTCCTCAATATCGTAGCTCTCATTTCAAGAAATTAGCTGAGACTTATAAAGTCCGTCTCAAGTATAATGCCAATTATCATCCGCGTGCAAATCCTACTGAACGGACTAATAGAACTCTTAAGACCATGTTGAGTATGTATCTCTCAGACAACCATAGAGATTGGGATGTCAATCTGGATAAGGTGGGTTGTGCCATTTGCACTTCGACTCACGATACCACCCAACTTAACCCCTATTTTGTAAATTTTGGTCGGCGTATGATTCTTCGTGGCGATGATTATAAGAAGGATATTCCACAGTTAGACCAGACTTCTGAAGTTAGTGTACAGCAACGTACGGCTGTAATGGATCAGATGTTTGAGGATATTAGGCGTCGTCTGGAAGCTGCTGGAAAAAAGAGTGTTGATCGTTATAATCTTCGTTGTCGTCATGTTGAGTACTTACCCAATCAACTTGTTTATCGTAAGAATTATTCTTTGTCCGATGCTAGTAAATTTTATTCGCGAAAGCTAGCACCAGATTATCTTGGGCCTTTTATTGTCCACAAGCGTTTATCACCTTGGACTTATGAGTTGCGTGATGAGTTTGGAAATGCAAAAGGTGTGTGGCATATAAAGGACCTGAAAGAGTCACCAGATGCATAGGTGGGATGATATTCATTGTCCACAGACTGACTAGGTTATGAAGTGTATAGTTAGGTTAGAGGTAGTTGTAAGGAACCATTTTTTTTTTTTTTTTTTTTTTTTTTTTTGATGACGAAAGGGGAGAAAATGTTACGTTAAAATTTTGCCTTAACGTAATTGAGGATTTCGAATAAATTCAGTAATTAATTCAGTTATTTGTGAGAATATTTATAAAGCTGTATACCTGAGGTTTAATATTTTTCAGTGATTGATAGGTTGCTCATTGAATTTTGCTAGATTTTTGCCTTTTGGTTGGATGCAAAACAATATCTGGTTGTTGATTAAAGGTATATTTTTCAAGGTAATAATGAGTGAATTCTTTGTATTTAGAGGACAGGGTAGGTTCAGGATAATAAAGCCCTACTGGTAGGATGTGAATTCACTTTATTTAGCTTTCGAAAGTTTTCTAAAAGGCCCTAAATGTCGGTGAAAAGGTTGGTTTACTTTCAAATAAATATCAATTGTCAACACTTACGAATCTCGTATTTTCCTTTATCAAAATTTCTGCAACAACACAATTCACTTTAGCACACTCTAAATCGATTTTCCACCCTTCTTTCCTTTACTTTTCCGATTTTCAAATGTTTATTTTTCTCAAAAATATTGTGGGGTTATAAGCCACTTGTGGATTCGTTTCGGGAGCACCGTTGCCGGCGTACTTGAACGCTGTGGGTAATATAGAGTCACTGTAACTGTGATCCCTAAACATTCACCGGTCTTTTTGATGGTTTTTAGACTGAAGACTAAGTAGATGCTGATTAATAACTTGTATAAGTGATTAATTAGTGTTAATTGGTGTTAGGGGAGAGAATTTGATAACAACTTGGAGTTTTGTGGGTCATCATTGTGGTTCGGAGTGTTCTGTTTCAAGCTGATTGTGTTCCGATTCAAACTGAGTGTTCCGTCTTCCTGGTCGAGATCGGAAATCTGGCACCAGAGGACATCTTAAAGGAAAAAAAACTGGAATTCTAGAAAATTTTTCATATTGAAGCCTACCTAATAAATCGCTGAAAAGGGATCGCTCTCTTTTAAATTCGCACGTTGAGCAAACAACAAGTTCTTGGCAGATTTTACCAGCGGTCCTCTTGGCGACGTTCCTTGGGAACATCCACCTTTTTGTGGGATTTTGAAGACGCTGGGATTTAGTGGTTGCTAGCTTAATTGGTTTTGGGGTGAAAGCTTTGTATTTGGTCGTACCCGTATTTGTAAGCCAACCACACAGAATTTTCTGGAAACGAAATCTACGCCATTTTGTTGGTTTGTCGTGTGAAGCACTAGAGCACATTTGTTCAACTAGCCCAAATGCCCAAATTGTAACCAGGGTTTTTAGGATTGTTTTAGAATCTTTCCCATTGGGTTTTCTCTTTGACGGTTTGCTGGTCTCGAGGCTGAGGTGTCAAGAGTGCCCACAGCACTGAATTGAAACCTAAAATCACATTTTTAAGAGGGAAGTCTATGGAAGCTTATGGGTCTGTTATGCAGGTTGTAAGGCTGTCAGGAGACAGTTATAGAAATGGGTGTTTAGACTGCAGGGAGGACCAAAAGGGGTGATGTACCCGTTGATTCATTAACATTTCTTAAATTATTTTATTATTATTATTGATGGTATTTCTGATACTTAATTGGTATATTTCCAAGGTTGTTTTACTGCCTTACAAATCAAATCAAATCAAATCAAATCAAATAATTTTTTATTTGTTCACAAAAATGTTTACATAGGTTTCTCTTTAAAAAACAATTCAATAGTACACCTAGACATAATAAAATGTCTGTGTGTGTACTCAGCGAGAATTAAATTATCTTATCTAAAAAAAAAACAAACAGATAAAAGTATGCGTCCATAACTACCTAAGCCTAATATTACCTATCTCTCCTCTGCCATTACTATTTCTACCTAATAACTAATACAAAAAGCCTTAAATTTTATTAAAAAACCCTACATTAACTGCCCGTTCTATAAATACTTTTGTTGAACTAAAATAATTTTATTGTTTATATATTTAGTATTTTTAAAAATATTGGAGTATTCATCTTTATAAAACTAGAAACTCTTGTTGCAAATAATTTTAAATTGTTTAGTTTTTTTATATCCATGGGTAATAAATTGTAAAATTTTGGAGCAAAATATGTTATAAATCTTTGAGTGGTGGTCTTGACCTTAACTCTGGTTTTTTAAAAATATAAGTTAAAACTGTCTTACAGTATAACTGACGTATATTCAGAATACCACAATCTTGAAAAAGAAGTTGAGTTGAATATCTTTTTTGTTTGTTATATATTATTTTAAGCAAATATTTTTGGTTTACCTCAAGTGCCCTTATAGTTGTAGAAAATGTTCCACCCCAAACAGATATACCATATCTAACAATCGATTCAGGCAACGCAAAATACAATGTTCTTAACATGCCAATTGGCATAGAGTTGCGCATGTTGTAAAATTTCCATATAAGTTTTCTAAGCCTACTATTTATATATTCGACGTGTTTGTCCCACTTTATATTCTTATCAACTAAGACACCCAAATATTTAATGTTATCAACTTTACTCAAAAAGTTTTTACATTGACATTCTATATTGTTATTTATGTTGCATTGGTAATTATGTATTTTTAAACTATTTGAAGTTGGCTGGTGTAGGTCATAAATACTAAAACACATGAATTTAGTTTTTTCTATATTTAAAGTGAGTAAATTTTCACCAAGCCACTGGCATACTCCAGCAAACTCCCTGGCTGCCTCCGCAAACACGTCCTTCCACGTGTCCCCAGAGAACAAAAGAGCAGTGTCGTCAGCATATGACACAATTTTGGCTCCTGTATTGATAAATAAAAGCTCATTTATATACAAAGTTAAAAGAATGGGGCCCAAAACAGTACCCTGTGGTATGCCACAAGACACCCTTCCGAAATCTCCCAGTTCGTTCTCAATCTTTACACACTGTTCTCTGCCCTCCAGATAACTCCCAAGTAACTTGTTTGGTAACCCTCTTATGCCATAATAATTAAGTTTTTCTAAAAGGACACTGTGGGATACCGTGTCGAATGCTTTGGCCAAGTCCAAGAAAATTACGAGGGGTTTCTTGTTCCTGTCCAAAGAATCATACACTGTTTTAAAAACCTCATAGAGAGCATCTTCAGTTGAAATGTTTTCTCGAAAGCCAAATTGGTTTTTTGATAATATATTATTAAATGAAACGTGTTCGTTAAGACGCTGTTTAATGGACATTTCCAATAACTTCCCAAAATTATTTATGACTGATATTGGTCTGTAGTTACTACAGTCAAATTTATTTTTACTTTTAAAAATTGGTGTGATAACGGATTTTTTAAATTCGCAAGGAAATGTTCCAAGTGTGAATGATAGATTAAAAATATAAGTCAAGGGTTCAGATATTTTCTGTTTTATTTCTTTTATTGTTTTTGCAGAAATCCCATCTACGCCCGGTGCCGAGTTAGTTTTTAATTTATTTATGTTTTTTAAAATTTCATTCTCAGATACCGGATATAAAAAGAGGTTTTTACAATTTATATCTCTAGCAGGTAGTATTTTTTGAAAGTTTAATTTTTTTGCCATATTTTTACCCACGTTTATAAAATAGTCATTAAATATATTTGCAATTTGCTTTGGATTCTCAATTTTTTTATTATTACTATCTTGAAGGGCAATAGGTTCTTTATTTTTAACGTTATTAAGTTCGGTATTTATAGCTTTCCATATTTTTTTTGGATTATTTTTATTTTCAGAAAAGAAATTCATAAAGTATGATTTTTTTGTTTTTTTTATTAAAGTGTTGAGGGTATTTCGATATTGTTTGTATTGTTGCAAAAGCTGAACATTATTCTTATCTTTCAATAGTTTATTTTTCATAGCGTCTCTTTTCCGAATTGATAAAATCAATCCCTTTGTGATCCATGGTTTTATCTTTTTTTCCTTTGACTTGAGGTGAATTTTAGTTGTACAAATTTCTAAACCGTTAAATAATATGTCGGTGAATTTTTTATAGGCAACATTTGGATTACCCTGCTCTAATACATCATCCCAAGTAGTCGTACCTAATATGTTTTTGAGACGACTATGGTCTATTTGTTTTATATATTGTGTTTTATGTTGTAATGAGATGTTGTCCTCTTTTTTTGTTTGAAATTTAAGTACAACAGGGTAGTGGTCAGTTATGTCACTCAGCAAAATTATAGGTATTACAGTTACATTCTTTATACTTACTGGTATGCAAACAAAAAAGTGATCTATACAGCTTTCGGAACTTATAGTTGATCGCGTTGGTCCATTAATGTAACTCAAAAATCCTGCGTTAGCTAAAATGTTAAGATACTGGTTTAAAATTAAATCATTTTTGTTTAATAAATCAAGATTAATATCTCCAGCGAAAATACAAATCGAGTTGTTATTTTTTTGTTTTAGTATATTCTCAGTTTCCTGGAGAAATTTTTTTGTGATTGTTGAGGGCAATCTGTAGACAGATATAATCTGAAATAGATAATTATCGTAATTAATATTTAAAAGAACAAAAGTATTTTCCGTGTAGCATTGGCAGTTAATTGAGACAACCTGTATTCCACCACAAGCTTAGCAACCTTCCATACTGATGGAAAAACTCCCCTCTTCCAACATTCCACATACATATTCTGTATATATTCCTTCTTCCCATTCCACACATGCACCACCGCTTCGTTTGGAATTCCATCCTCCGCGGCGGCTTTCCCATTTTCGAAACTACTTATCACACTCTCAATCTCTCTACCACTTGGCTCACAATCATACACAGACTCAGTGCTGGAATTTTTCCTACACCTGGCATACCTCTCTAGATCATCCCTTTCCTCTACGCTGAGAGCTGGGTGGTACTTGTCAATTAATAATCGATCAAGTTCCTCCCCTCTCTCTACGTAGCCTCCCAATCTTGTTGCTTGACCAGTCGCCCCCTGCTTTATCCCCAATTTCCTTATGTATTCCCAGATTTTGTCCCACCCATTATTTTCAGTTAATTCTTCAATTTCTCTCACGTCCCTATCATGTTTCTTTTCTTTAATAATTTTTTTGTACTCCAGCCGAGCCGCCCGGCACTCTTGTACTTTTCTACCCCTTTCCGCGGCGCTAGATGTTGCTTGCGCCGCTCGCCTCAAGTTATTTACTTGCCTTCTCCCATTTTCCAGCACTTCGTCCCACCATTCATTCCTCTTTATTTCATTTACCCGCACTCTTTTGATCACACTTTTACACACTTCAGAGCAGTACTCCTGGAAACGCTCTGCCTCCCTTTCCAGGTCTTCGTCGTTCCCTATAGTCTGCTCTTGAAATTCACTCACACGTCTTTCAAACTCTACCCAATCAGTCCTACTAAAATCATTCATCCATCTATCAACCCTTCTCCGTCGACTCTTACATACTATCTCAAACTTGATGGCTCTGTGATCACTCAATGTCTCTTCTTCCAAAACTTCCCAATCTACAACTTCACACTCCCTAGCCATAGTGATATCGACCCAGCTGCTGCCTTGTGTTCCACTGAAAGTGGCCAGTGATTCTGAGTCGTTGGCTATTTGAAAAGAATTTGCCACCGCCCATAAAAGTAGGCTATCCCCTCTATTGTCAGTATGTTCCCCCCCCCATACCTCATTCTTAGCATTAAAATCGCCCCCAATTACAATTCTTCCTACCAGTCCCACAATTTTGCCCTCTATATCCAAAAGTCTCCTGTTCTCCCTCCCCCCAGGCTCATCATACACACTGACCAGGGATAGCTTCCCCTGAGCGGTTGCAATGGTGCATGCAGCCGCGTTGTTAGTGTTATACATTCCCCAAGCCCGTCGCATTCAGCCTTTCGCTGACCCACAGCTCCGCCTTCGCATTATCCCCATTTGAGAATCTCACATAACCATCAAGTTCAACCATTCGCGCAAGACTCCAGGAAGGACTTTACTCTAATTTTTGTGTTATATCTTTCGACTTCCACTTGATTACCCACCAACTATCTAATGAAACCACTCTCAATGAAACCCGTAGGACTCTTATGGAAACACACAGTGCACCATTAGAGTCCATCCCATCTCCGCTTCTCCTAAGATCCCTATTTTCCGACTGCTATTAAGCTGTGCGAAAAATAGGCATCCCATTATTGGGGAAAGAAACCACTTAATTTATTTAATTAATTCTAAATTATCTAAATATTGAAAATATAACCAATTTAAATCTAATTATAAAGTAATAACTATTTTTAATAAACATTTAATTGTAAGAAAATGGGTCTTACATTTCTTCAATTAATAACGCTCCCTCTGCCCATTCATTAATTACTGCCACATTGTGAAAATTTATACCCCCATCCCTTAAATTTAAATTCATCCACTCTAATCCCTCTTCTAACACTCTTTCCCGCGCTTGTACTCTATAATCTAGAGTACACCTTTCTCTTACATGATTCATACTCTCAATTTCTAGTCCACATTCACACATTCCTTCATCCCTAATTAAATCAAATCTTGCTAAATAACCCCTAATATTCCCATGTCCTGTTACCAATTGTGTTGCTTTGAAAGACAACTCAATTAGTTCTCTCCCTACCTCGTTACATATTTGAAAAGTTTCCCTTCCCTTTGTCGAATTTATCCGTTCATTCTGCCATTCATTCAAAATTTCCTCATTCATTCTTTTTCTTAATATTTTTGTGTTTCTTAATCCCCAATCATTCATTACCATAACTATTCCATTCAGTCTTGATTCATTTGCTTTATCATGCGCTCTCATCATTCCATTCGTACTTCTATTTTTATATCTTACACACACATAAATTTTTCTTTCTCTCAAACTTATAATTTTACTTTGAATAGTTCCAATAATTTTGTGATGTGTTTTTCTGTTTTTGAGTAATTTTGTCGCAGTTAAATTATCTGTATTTATGTAATATAATTCATTTTCAATTCCAATATTGTTTATGTAATTTAAAACCAAAAATATTCCACATAATTCTCCTTGTAGTGTTCCTTCAACTCCATCAATTATATAACCTTCTGATTCCATCACTCTTTGATTTGATAGTAAAACCCAACCCACAAAAATATTCCACATAATTCTCCTTGTAGTGTTCCTTCAACTCCATCAATTATATAACCTTCTGATTCCATCACTCTTTGATTTGATAGTAAAACCCAACCCACACTCATAACATTATTCCTTTCACTCATATCCACATATATTTCATTCATTCTTGTATATGTAAAGTCGTTTTCTTCATTCATATCAGATGGAAACATTCTCTCCCTCTCTTTCATTCTAAATCTTTCGTCCTCTTCTCTTTTTATTCTTTTCCATCTAAATTCAGCTAAAGCCAGTATCTTCATTGGTGGACAGCCTGCTAAAACTTGAAGAGTTTCAGTTGGCGTTGTTTTATAAGCTTTAACAATTCCTAAAAGAAACATACGCTGTATGGCCGAAAGTTGCCTTTGGACTCTCTTGTCATTCGCTCTTTCTCCCCATATATCCACTCCATACATAACAGCTGGAAGGACTACTAACTCATAGATATTTTTTACCTTTTCTTTATCAATTTTACCTTTGTTTCTTGATAAGGCCATTAACATTGTTGCAGTCCCTCCAGTTTTCGCTCTCACTCCTTTCAAATGTTCAATGAAATTGAATTTTTTATCCAATTTCATTCCCAAATACTCTATCCATTCATCCAATTTTAAAATTTCATTTTCCATTCCAACTACCGGTCCTCTTATATTTCCTCTTGCTTCTACAAACATACATTTTGTTTTTTCTTTATTATAACTAATTTTTTGTTCATTTGCCCAATTTTCACATACACCCCAAACATTTATCCATTTCCTTTCAATTTCTTTTACTGAATTCCCTGCGATCACGACCACTTGATCGTCGGCGAATGCATGTCCATATATTCCTACATCCATTTCATTTATTCTTCTCAACCATTCTTCCATTTCGATTATCCACAAAGTTGGTCCTAAACTAGAACCCTGTGGACAACCTCTAAAAACACTTTCATTCACATTCCCGCTTTTAACCATTCGATCTTTTAAAAAATTCCAACACATATTTCTCATTCTCCTCGGCGTTCTCATTCTCTCAAATTCACGGTCAATGCTTTCTGGCCATGACATGTTAAAAGCATTGGCAAGATCCAAAGTAACTATCAGCGAATGCTTCCCTTCAGCTTTTGTTGCTTTAACTTTGTCGATTAATGCTTTTAGTGCATTAATCGTACCTATTCCACCTCTGAAACCATACTGTCCTTTGCTAAATTTTCCCTTACATTCACACCATGCTCTCACTCTTTCATTCGTTAGCTTATCTAGTATTTTTCCCAAACAAGGAAGAAGTGTTATAGGTCTAAAACCTCCTTTCTCCTTTGGGATCCATACTAGATCAGCTCTCTTCCATACTTTAGGGAAAATTTCCCTATTCCAACATTCGCAATAGAGTCTCCTCATCCATACATCCTTTGCCTTCCATATATGTACAATCGCTTCGTTTGGTATTCTGTCGCTCGCTGTTGCTTTCTCTCTTTTGAGAGACTCTATTGCTTCCTCAATTTCTCTTGCAGACGGTTCTTTATCATATTTTTGATTTAAATTTTGATCAAATATTCTAATAGCATTGTAATTTTCAATTTGTTTTTTTTTGTCAAATTCTAAAGGAGGATGATATTTTTTTATCAAAGTTGTGTCTAATTCGTCTCCTTTTGTTATGTAACGTCCATTGTCTGTCTTTAATCCTTCCTTTCCTTTTTTTATACCCGAATTTCTTATATAATCCCAAATTTTATTCCAACTATTTTCTCCTGTTAATTTTTCTAAAGATTTTACATGTGCTAATTTTTTTTTGTCTTTAATTAGTTTTTTGTAGAGTTGTCTTTGTCGTCTAAAGTCTACCATGTATAATATTCTAAGCTGTTGGTCATGTTCGTTTGTAAATTTTCTTCTTATTTGGTTAACATTCTTCCTTGAATTTTCTAAGTCATTGTCCCACCAGTCTGTTTCGTTTTTATCTAATAAAATTTTTCTTTTTATAAATTTTTTACATGCCAAACTACAATAATTTTGGAACCGTTCTGCCTCATTCTCTACATCATCATTCGTAACCATCATTCTTTCATCAAAATCTTCAATCATTCTTTCAAAGTCTGTCCAGTTTGTTTTAATGTAATCATTCACCCATTTTTGTTTGGGTTTTACTTCATTTATTATCAAATCAAAGGTGATGTATCTATGGTCACTAAGTGATTCGTCATCACTTACATCCCAACCTTCAACAATACCAGGACTTCCAATAGTTAGATCAATCCAACTTTCGCCTCTGGTACTGCTGAAGGTTGCTATCGAATTTTGAGTGTTAAAAATTATTAATCCCGAATCCAAAATCCATAATAATAATTCCTCACCCCTTTCATCATTTAAATTCCCTCCCCATGCCTGATTTTTTGCATTTAAATCTCCACATATAATTTTATTTGCGTTTAACATTTTAATTTTATTTTGGATTTCGAGAAATCTGTTGTTCACTCTTCCTCCTGGTTCATCATAAATTGAGAAGAGATATAAATTCTCAATTTTACATGAAGCTACATTATTTGAAATTAACTCATTCACTCTTATCCCATTCAAATCCTCTTTCATCCAAATCTCACTTTTTGCCCTATTTCCGTTTGAAAATCTTTCATACCCATTCCATTCATTCAATTTGGCATACGATTCTTGTAAAAAAATTATATCTATATTCCAGTCATTCACTCTCTGTTTCATCAATTCTGTCGCCTCTTTCCCTCTTCCTACATTCAACTGGAGTATTTTTAATTTTGTATCAATTATTATTATATTTAATATTGTCTCTCTTTTTTTCCAATTTTAATTTATAAATTGGACATTCTTTGTCCAAAGCCTTATGCCTTCTTTCATTCACGTTGATGTTGTATTTCTTACAATTAGTACAGTCCAAGACCAACTTATCGCAATTTTTTGCTTCGTGTTTTTCTCCGCATTTGTAGCATTTTTTTTCTTCCTTACACAAGTTGGCCTTGTGACCATAACCATTGCAATTAAAACACAACATCAATTCCAAGTATTCTTCCACATATATTCTCGTTAAATTTATTGATATTCTTCCATCCTTCATCATGCATCTAAAAATTTCTGTACTTACTTCTAAAATTACATTTTCTACCCATTCATTTCTACATTCTTTCCTAAAAATCACTTTCATACTTTTATCATTAATAGAATTTAAATTATCGTTTTCCGTTAATATGGCTTCTATCAAATCTTGGGAACTCATTCCCTTCTCAATTCCTGTTATTCGAACAAGTGGATTTTGTTTATTTTCGGTTTTAACTGTTCTAATATTTTCTTTTTCCAAAATTAATTTTATAGTATTATATTTTTCAAGTGTATCAATTACAATAATGATTCCTCCAGATTTTGTATTTCTTAGTCCATTCAATTCCTTGATGTTGTTTTTCAATAAGATGTCTTTAATTTGTTTTAATTTTGGATAGTTTTGATTTTGTTGTATCGTCTTTTTCACCTTTTATAAAAATTTTATATATGTCTTGATTGTTTTTTACAGGTGATTTCCAACCTTCTTTATTTAAATTTTTATTTGGTTTTTTTCCTGTTGGAAGGACATTCCTTTGATTTAGCGTTATATCGTGAGACTTTCGCGACTCTTGCCCACCAACTATCTAGTGAAACCACTCTCAAGCAGAACCCATAAAACTCTCTAGGGAAGCACACAGTGCACCTTTGAGAGTCTATCCCATCTCCGCTCTCCTAAAGCACCCGGTACCCGACCGACCTAGAGCAGTGCGAAAACCGGGCACCCGATTTAAGCGGGGAAAGAAGACCATTTATTTATTTATTTTTAAACTTACCTACAATTTTTTAAAATTTACATACAACAATACCTTAAAAACTAATACAATACATTTAAATTATACAACGATACCTTAAAATCTATTAATATTATCTAATTCCTTATTTTATTTTGAGGTAAAGGACCTGGTACTACATAGTCTCTTCTTCCAGCGCTAATTCCGCCCATTCATTAATCTCTTCTAAGCAGGCGCGGTTTATCCCTCTTTCTCTCGAAATTAAATTTTCCCATCTTACTCCTCTCTCTATTGTTCTCATTCTCGCCTGTACCCTATTATTTAGGGTACACCTTTCACGCACATGTTCCATATTCTCTACCCCTTGTCCACATTCACACTGATCCTCATTTTGATTTAATCCAAATCTAGCCAAATATCCTTTCACATTCCCGTGTCCGGTAATTAGTTGGGTCGCCTTGAAAGTTAACCCAACTAATTCTCGACCCACTCTCTTGCATACCAGGTAGGTTTCCCTACCCTTATCGGATTCATCCCATCTCTCTTGCCATGCTCTATCAATCTCTCTCTCTTTCATTTCCCTATGTCTCTTCAAATTGTAACAATCCCAGTTTTACATGTTTATAATTTCCTCACTTTCCCGCGCCTGCTCTGTCCTATCATGTACACTTCTCATTCTCTCATCTGATCTATTCTTAAAAAATATACTCACTCTAATTCCTCTTTCTCTCATACTCACTATTTGATTTTGAACCCTCCCTATAATTTTATTTCTGGTACTTCTGCAGTGTACTAGTTGGACAGCCATTTTACTGTCCGTGTACACTGCGAAGATGTCCCCCTCTAGTCCTGTCCTGTCTACTATATTCAATGCATGGTGAATACCACAGAGTTCTCCTTGTAGTGTTCCTCGACTCCCGTTAATTTAAATCCCTTTACTAGCTGTTGGCCATCCACTGGATAAGTTTCACATCCTATCGCCATCACTCCATTCCTATCATTCATATCTACATATATTTCATTCACTCTCATATTCGCATTCTCATTCTCATTATTCTCTTTCCATTCACCCGGATATAGTCTCTCCCTCTCTTTTATTATATATCTTTCAACCTTCTCTTTCTTTAATTTTCCAAACTCATACCCTGCCCATGCCATAATATCCAAGGGTGGACAACCTCCCAGTAAGCTCTCAGTTGGAGTTGTCCGATATGCCCTATTAATCCCTAGTAGAAACATCCTCTGTATTGCTGCCAGTTGTTTCTTTATTCTGGAGTCTTTTGCCCTTCCTCCCCATATTTCCACTCCATACATTACTGCAGGAAGGACTGCACGTTCATAGATGTTCTTTATTTTTTGTTTATCGATGGCCCTTTTATTACCTGCCAGGGCCATTAATGTTGTTGCAAATCCCCCCGCTTTAGCTCTCACACCCTTTACATGTTCTATAAAATTGAATTTCATATCCAACTTCATTCCCAGATATACCACACATTCATCCATTCTGACTATATCCTCTCTCATTCTCACTATTGGTCCTCTTATTTTTCCCCTTGCTTCCACAAACATACCTTTTGTCTTAGTCATATTATATTTTGCTCTATGTCCCTCTGCCCAATCCTCACACACTCTCCAAACATTCTTCCACTTTCTCTCAATTTCTTTGACAGACTTTCCCGTCACAACCACAACTTGGTCATCGGCGAAAGCCTGTCCATACACATCATTTTCTATTTCATTTACATTCCTAAGCCATTCTTTCATTTCAAAAAGCCACAGGGTTGGTCCCAAACTGGAACCCTGTGGACATCCCCTAGCAACATTCTCACATATATTCCCACTCATCACCTTTCTTTCTAATAAAAAATTCCAACACATCTCACGCATATTAACTAACATTCCCATTCGTTCCATTTCCCTATCTACACTCGCTGGCCAGGCTAAGTTAAAAGCATTTGTCAAATCTAATGTGACTACCAGCGAGTGTTTACCCTCCGCCTTGTTGGCCCTAATGACCTCAATCAAGGCACCTACTGCTTCCACTGTTCCTAATCCACCTCTAAAACCATACTGTCTTTCATTCAATTTCCCTTCTCTTTCACACCATGCTATCACTCTTTCATTCACTAGCTTATCTAATACTCTCCCCAAACCCGGTAATAGGCTTATTGGACGAAAGCCACCTTGGTCTTTGGGGATCCATATTAGATTTGCCCTCTTCCATACTTTGGGAAATATCCCCCTTTTCCAACATTCGCAATAGAGTCCCCTTAGCCAATCTTTCTTTGCCCTCCATATATACACTATCGCCTCGTTTGGTATTCTATCTTTCGCTGCAGCTTTCTCATGCTTAAGGGACTCTATTACTTCCTCCATTTCATTCTCAGACGGTTCCAGGTCACGCCTGTCTCTACCATCTTCCGCCCTGACTCTTGCCCTACTATATATTTCACTCATGATTTGTTCCTGATCACTTAGTGGTGGATGATATTTCACAATTAGTTCTCTATCCAAATCATCTCCCCCTGTTAAATATTTCCCCGTGTCCGTTTTAAAACCCTCTTTCCCCTTCTTAATCCCTGATTTTTTTAAGTAGTCCCAAATTTTCTCCCACCCTGTATTCCCTGTTAGATTTTCAAGTTCCCTAATATCTGCTCTATATTTTTTCTCTTTTATAAGTTTTTTATATTCTCTTCTTATTATCTAATATTCCCTCTGATAGTTTTCTCTAATATCCCTATCTCTCCGCCTTATATTTTCGCCTAGCTTGATTAACTCTTCTTCGCTTCATATCCAGTTCTCCATCCCACCACTCAGTTCTACCCCTTCCAGAAACTCTCTTTCTTTTGATGGTAGAGACACAAACCTGTGAGCAGTGACTCTGGAAACTTTCTGCCTCTCGCTCCAATTCTTCATTTGTTTCAATCATACCTTCAACAAAAACCCCTATCTTTCGTTCAAATTCATACCAGTCAGTTCGCACATAATCATTCATCCATCTCTCTTTCGGCTTTCGTATGTCTATGTTCACCTTATATGTTAAGTATCGGTGATCACTTAATGTTTCCTCTTCAAGTACCGACCATGCCTGTGTTGTCCCGGGGTCTGCGATGACGACGTCAATCCAGCTCTCTCCCCTGGTGCTACTGAAAGTAGCCAGGGAAGGAACTTCATTTACCAAAATTAATCGTGCTTCGATCGCCCACAATAGCAGGGTCTCACCTCTTTCATCTGTTTCATTTCCGCCCCAGGCCTGATTTTTAGAATTAAAATCCCCTGCCACAATCCTTCTACCTTTCATATTTTTAATTTGGAATTTGACACCGTCAAGATGTCTGTTTTGACGTCCCCCAGGCTCTTCATACACATTCACGAAGAATAAGTCGGTACCCTCTAAGGTGCACATTACCACATTATTATTTATAAATTGATTCATTCTCACACCTTTCAAACCCTGTCTCATCCAAATTTCCACTTTCGCCTTTGCTCCATTCGAAAATCTCTCATATCCTACCCATTCTTTCGCTTTCACATACGGAAGGACATTCGAGATGTTTTGCGTTATATCTTGCGATTTATCACTGTTCTTACCCACCAACCATCTATCGAAACCACTCTCAAGAGAACCCATAAGACTCTCTAGGGAAACACGCAGTGCCCCTTCGAGAGTCTATCCCATCTCCGCTTCTCCTAAGGCCCCCGGTATCCGACCGCCGTGAAGCAGTGCGAATACCGGGCACCCGATATCAGCGGGGAAGAAGACCAAACTTATACTATATACAAAAGTGAAATTCTTAACCTCAAAACTATACTAGAAACAAAAATCAAAATTCTTAACCTTAAACCAATAATCTTAATTCACTAATAATCTTAATTCTAATTGTGCATCAACGGTTTCCTATAGGCAAGGAACCTGGTCAAAACTCTTCCTCCTCTAACGCCAAATCGGCCCATCTGTTCACCAAGGCTTCATGATCCCTCCTATTTCTCAAGTCCACACTTTCCCATGCAATCCCCTCTTCCCTTGCCCTCAATCTCGCTTGCACCCTGTTATCCAGGGTACACCTTGCTCTCACATGTTCCATGCTCTCTACTTCCATACCACATTCACATTGGCCCTCATCCTGCCTTATCCTGAAGCGGGATAAGTAGCCCCTTACATTCCCATGGCCAGTCACCAATTGGGTTCCCTTAAAGGATAACCCAATTAGCTCCCGGCCAACCCTCTTGCATACTCGGTAGGTTTCCCTACCTTTTGCCGACTCATCCCATCTCTCCTGCCATTCCCTTACAATCTGCTCCTCCTTGAACTTCCTCCACTTCTTCAAATTACAACAGTCCCAGTTCTCAATATATTCTACATCCACACTTTCCCTTGCCCGTTCAGCTCTATCATGCGCACTCCTCATTTTCTCATCATTCCTATTCCTAAAACACACACTCACAAACATACCCCTATCCCGCATCTCCACTATCCTGTTTTGTACCTTCCCGACAATTTTATGTCTCGTCTTTCTACGGTGTATTTGTTGGACAGCCATCTTGCTGTCCGAATACACCGTAGTCCGTCCAAGTAGTCCAGTCTCGTCGACTAAGCCGAGGACATGATATATCCCATACATTTCCCCTTGCAAAGTCCCCTTACATCCTTCTACCCTGAGCCCTCCCGAGTTTCTCCGGCCCTGCTCGGAGTACTGTTCCCAGCCTATGGCCATCATACCCTCCCTTTCATTCATGTCCACATAGTACTCATGCACGCTTCCATCATTATCAATCATCGCCCCATTTTCGCACAACACACCTGGATATACTCTCTCTTTCTCCTGCATTCTAAAACTCGCAAACTCTTCCCTCTTTCTCAATCCACACTCGTATTCCGCCCGTGCAACTATGTCCAGAGGCGGGCAACCACCCAGAACTTGCAGGCTCTCCGTGGGCGTAGTACGATACGCCCTGTTTATCCCGAGCAGGAACATCCTCTGGATCGCCGCAAGTTGCCTTTTCACCCTAGAATCACGCGCTCTTTCACCCCAAATCTCCACACCATACAGAGCCGCAGGGAGGACCACCAACTCGTAAATGTTCTTAACTTTGTTCTTGTCCACATTCCTCTTATTCCCTGCCAGGGCCATAAGTCTTGTGGCTACTCCTCCCATTTTGGCTCTTACTCCCTTGACATGCTCGATGAAGTTGAACTTTGTGTCCAACTTCATCCCCAAGTACACAACACTTTCATCCATCCTCACAACTTCCTCATTCCCCATTCTCACTACCGGTCCCCTAATCTTCCCTCTAGCCTCCACAAACATACCTTTGGTCTTGCATTCATTATACCTTGCATGGTGGCTGCTGGCCCAATTGTCGCACACCCTCCATGTCTCACCCCACTTCCTTTCAATCTCTTTCACAGACCTCCCCGACACCACTATTACCTGGTCGTCGGCGAAGGCCTGTCCATACACCCCTTCCCCTACCTCATTCACCTTCTTCAACCACTCCTCCATCTCAAGGAGCCACAGTGTTGGCCCCAGACTGGAGCCCTGTGGACACCCTCGAGATACGCATTCACCAACATTTCCACTCTTCACCCTCCTCCCCTGCAAAAAATTCCAACACAACTCCCTCATTCTGACCGGCATTCCCATTCTCTCCATCTCGCAATCTATACTCGCTGGCCAGGCCAGGTTGAAAGCATTCGTCAGGTCCAGAGTTATCACCAGCGAATGCTTCCCCCCGGCCTTGTTGGCCCTAATTACCTCTATCAAACCTCTTACAGCATCTACCGTACTTTTTCCGCCTCTGAACCCATACTGTATCTCACTCAATTTCCCTTCTTTTTCGCACCACAATCTCACTCTCTCATTCAGTAGCTTGTCTAGTACTTTACCCAGACCCGGTAGGAGGCTGATCGGTCGAAAGCCTCCCTGGTCTTTTGGGATCCATACTAGATTCGCCCTTTTCCATACCTTGGGGAAGCTCCCCCTCTTCCAGCATTGACAATAGAGTCCCCTGAGCCAGACTTTTTTTGCCTCCCAAATGTGCGAAATCGCCTCATTCGGTATCTTGTCAGACGCGGCAGCCTTCTCGCTCTTTAGGGACTCTATTATCTCCTCTATCTCACTTTCGGACGGCTCCTCATCACCTTTTACCTCTCTCTCTTGCCCTTTCACTCTCTCCCTTGTATACCTATCGCTCTCCTCCTTCTCCTGCCCATTTAGTGGTGGGTGGTATTTCAAGATTAGCTCTCTGTCAAAGTCGTCGCCCCCCGTTATATAATGCCCTGTGTCCGTTCTGATACCCTCTTTTCCCCTTTTTATCCCCGCTCTTTTCAAGTAGCCCCAAATTTTTTCCCACCCATTATTCCCCGCCAAATTTTCCAACTCCCTGATGTCCGCCCTATGTTTTTTGTGTTTAATTAGTTCCTTGTATTCCCTTCGTTCCTCCCTATATGCCCGCAGATATTGCCCCCCTACATCCGATCCCCGTTCTGATCTAAAAAGCTGTCCTGCTCTGTTTACCCTCCTCCTTTTGACAGTGAGCTCACCATCCCACCACTCCGCTCTACTTCCTCCTACAACCCTCTTTTTCCTAATGACCATCTTGCACACATTCGTACAGTGATTTTGGAACCGTTCCGCCTCGCGCTCTAAGTCCTCATTCTCATTTATCATACTCTCTTCATATTCACCTATCAACCTTTCAAACTCATACCAATCCGTGTTCACAAAATCATTCATCCATCTCTCTTTCGGTTTCCTTTTCACCATGTCCACCCTGTAGGTCAGGTAGCGGTGGTCGCTCAGAGTCTCCTCTTCGCGCACTAGCCACTCCCCAACCAGCCCAGGGTCCGCCATAGTGACGTCAATCCAACTTTTCCCCCTGGTGCTGCTGAAGGTGGCCAGAGAGGGAACCTCATTTGCCACAACCAATTTGGCTTCAATAGCCCAGAGCAAGAGACTCTCTCCCTTTTCGTCTGTTACTCCACCCCCCCATGCTTGGTTCTTAGCATTGAAGTCCCCTACCACCACTCTCCTGCCCCTGAGGTTTCTGACCCTCTCCTCGATCTTGTTCAACCACCTGTTCTCACGCCCCCCAGGCTCTTCGTAAACATTGATGAAGTACAGGTCAGTCCCCTCCAAGGTGCACACGGTGAAGTTATCACTCGTGAGTTCATTTATTCTCACACCCTTCAAGCACTCCTTGACCCATATCTCCACTTTTGCCCTAGCCCCATTCGAAAATCTCTCGTACCCATTCCAATCATTCATCTTCGCATACGGCTCTTGGAGCAACACTACGTCGATACTCCAGTCCTCTACCCTCTGCTTCACTAACTCCATCGCCTCTCTACCTCTTCCCGCATTCCACTGGAGTACCCGTAGTGTCTCCTCATTCATTCCTGTACTTAACATGCTCACGCTTCCTTTCAACCTTCAACTTGTACACTGGGCACTCTTTGTCCAGAGCAGAGTGCCTCCTCTCACTCGCCCTAACCGTGAACTTCTTACAGTTCGGGCAGTCGAGTATGTCTTTCTTGTCGCAAGCCTGCACTCCGTGTCGTCCCCCGCATCTAGCACACAGGGGATCAGACTTACAATGTCCTGCACTGTGACCGTACCCGCTGCACTTGAAGCACACGGTTAGGTCCAAATACTCCTCAACAAACATTCGGGTCAAATTCAAGTTCACCCTACCAGTCGCCATCAAATGCCGGAAAATGTCGGTGCTAACCTCTAGCACGACATTCTCCAGCCTCTCATTCCTGCATCTTTTCCTAAACATCACTCTCATTCTTTTATCACTCACCCTCTGTAGTTCCTCGTTCTCTAGGAACAGTGCCTCCAGCAGTTCCGCATCTGTCATTCCCACGTCTACCCCCGAGATTCGAACCTCCGGGTTCAGTTGGCGCCCCGCCTTCACTGTCCCGAGGCTCTCCCTCTCGAGGATAGCCCGAATCGCCTCCCTCTTTGCCTCCGTGTCCACTACTACACTCACCCCACCAGCCCTCGTGAGGCGCATCGATTTGACTTCTTTGATTTTATTCCTCAAAAGGGCCTCTTTCGCCTTTTTGAGTCTGGCCCTTCTGTCCTCGGCCGTGTCTTTGTCTTCGCCTTTAATGTACACTTCCAGGTCCTTGGTCTGAGGCGTGGGGGATTTCCACCCCTCCCGTTTGTCGTCTTGTTTGTCTGGTACTTTTGTTTGTCTTGTCATGTCCGCATAAGTCTTCTTGGTTTTTTTCCCCTTTGCCATTTGCCACTCCCCTTCAGAGACGGCAGCGACCTCAGGCTCGATTTCTCCCTGGTTCTGGGTTTCTGCCCTGGGCCTGCTGGCTCTCACGAGCCCGCTGGTCCCTGCCACCTCTGAATCCCCCCCTTTCGCCACTCTTTCCCTGCCTCTCGCACTCTCTGCCCCCCTGTTTTGCTCCCCTCTCTCAACATTCACTCGCCCCTCATACACTCGCTCCTCACGCCCTCGCTCTACTCCCTTGCGCTCCTCTTTTCCCTTCTTTCTCTCCCCCGATTCCCTAATTTCATCCCTCAAAAATTCCAAGGCTTCCCATACATTATTTAACGCCCTACACACACAGCTCGCTCTCTCACTCCTCATATCTCGTGATCATTTCTTTCGCACCCTCTAGCTCACCCTGCACCACTCCCAGCTGGTGGGTCAGGCCAATGAACTCACCCAAGAGTTCGTTCATGGACTGACTCACCCTCTGTTGATCGCTCATAGTGAATCTTAGCTTACCTCCCACCACCGTGCTGGTTGCCTCTCCCACATCTTTGACCAGGTTCCTTATCCTGGCCACCGCATCCAGCTCTATTTGTTCGTCCTGTTCCCGCTCCAATTGCTCCATCTGCTCCGGCCGCTCACCTTCCTCCTCGCCCTCCTGCACCAAATGCTCATTGCCACTCCTTTCCATCTCCTCCACGCTTCTACTCACTCCCCTTGTTCCTCTTCCTCTCATGTCTGCTCTCTCCCGCTCCGAAATTGGGGTGCCCAACTCGTCCAGGTCCATTTCTGGTTTAGTTTCTAAGCATCTATGATGACGTCAACATGTACCGGCCACTCCGGACGCGTGTTATTGTCTAAACTGCCAGTGACCACCGCTGGTTTCGGGTCGTGCTCCTTATTTGGACCACCACTGACGTCACCACCGCTGATTTCGGGTCGTGCTCCTTGTTTGGAGTACCACTGACGTCACCACTGGACCCAAACCAAGAACTAGGTCCGCCCGCGACGTCTCCTTCGAATTTCGGTCGTGATACACACTTTTGCCGAGTTTCCTCGTGAATTCACCTCCTCTGACGCCTCCAACACACAAAAACACACCTCACACTTTTCCGCGCAAAAATGCAAAACGCGTTATCGAACGCACTCCCAGCTGGTTTGTTTACATTTATTTTGGCCAGAAAAAGGGGCTCCAACTCCGCTCCTCCGAGCTCCCCAGGCCTCCCTTCACTCACACACACTCCGCTAAATTCGCTTTACCCACTTTTGCTCACTCCGACACCAACAAACCACTTTTTCTCACGAAAAACGCGCAGCTCTCGCTGACGATGTCACCTGTTCGACAGTGGGTAGGGACAGTGGGAAGGACAGTGGGAATCTCGTTAATCCATTCATGCGCGTCACTAATTAGATGACGAGGCATTTGGCTATTTCAGAGGTCTGCATTTGGATCGCGCTTGAAGCGAACGTCCGCAGTACCTGCATTTATCATTATAGACAGCCAGGTACGTAGTGACGCGCAGTACCCATGTAAGGCCCGATGTTCTGACCATTGAGATTTTGGTCGTAGACTCTGATTGTCTACTCCCAGTACTTCGATCACGCTACGTGTTAGTGGCTGTGACACATAACAGGAAAAAAGAAAAATAGTAAAACACTGGACTGGTAATGGAGACTAACCTAAACAGCACAACACTTTAAAATTACCCCCAGGTGGCTCTCATGAAGTAGGTACGAGTGTGTTTGGATGCTCCCCATAGTTCTGCTTAACAAATCCCGGATTTCCGCCTCGGAAAGACCCAACTCCCGCACCATCGCAATATTCCAGCTGGGCCATGTGCCCCATTGGTGAATGCCGCGGATGTCGGAGTCTTCTCCGAGTAGACCTACAGCAAAATCAGGTCTGAATAGAGCGCAACCTTGTTGGCATGTGACACAGCGAGAGGCCCCAGCGCTTCCCAAAAAATCGATACGTCCAATAAAACAACTTGAACGTTGTTCGATATTGTTAGGTCGGGTATCTTTAGGATGCCATTATCCCATCCGATGGGACATGGAAGAGACTCCGTCCTGTCAAACCCTGCCCTGCATCTCCGTTCCGGAGGCGGATTCAACGGCACTCCCCTCGTAGGCAGAAGATTGTCGCGAAGCTAGATCCCCTTTATGTAATCTTCACCCTTCCAAAACGGCGGAGGCGGTGCAAACCACAAAACTGCCTCGGCACGGCCAGCTCCCTGCATCAACCCGGTCCCAGAGTACCCGAAGTCCAGGTGACGCCATCGCACGATCTTTCCAATCTCTCGCTTAGAGAGGCCGCATAGTCGAGCTGCAGGACCCCACGCAATACCGGGTCACTGGTTTGTTGAAGAGTGCGGATCCTGCCGAGGAGTATCATGGGTATGTGCCGGCGCATTGCCAGTACGTTCAAACCCCTGTCTCTAATATAGGCGTGGTTTAGGGCATCCTGACATGACCGGTTGGGGTGGAGAGTCTTTCTCACAAAAATACGTATAAGTCTCTCTGCGGCGTTTAGTAGGTCAAGGGATATTCTATGGTTCTGGAGCCGATGCAGCAGACGGGGAACGACATACCCTCGTAGAGCTTCGAGTTTGTTTGTCGGTGATACGAAGCCCTTCCCAGACGGTCCAGCCAGCCCGTCAGCGCCCCTGGTCGCCCCAGGTATTTGAAAAACTTTCCTACCTGAAGCTGGCTCACCGCCCCCCCATCGACGTAGGAGAGGGGATGGGCGATGGTGTACATTTTCTTATTACCCTTGTTGGTCCCAACGGATAGCGCGCTGGACTTCTGGAAATTGATTGCCATGCCCCGTTTATTGGAAAACTGGTCATCAGGTTGATGTCGTCAACGTATGCCTGGACACACATCCTGCCTCCTCCATCAGCACCTTATCAACCCCCTTCCCCTTCACCCCGGCTGATCAGCTTGTTTAAATAGAATAGAAATGGCGAGAGTGGATTCCCATATCGAAGGCCCGCGACATCGAGTCCTGATGAAAGACGGTGTTGAAGGTGCTCTTGAGGTCGAGTGTCAAAATGTGATACGAAGTGAGAGTCTCCCGGCAGGGCTTGATTGCGGCCTGAAGTGACAGGCCGTTCGCCAATGCGCCATCCATCTTTGGGAACCTCCGCTGTTGTCCGGCGGATTTTGACGACCCTCAGTGCTATGCTCGAGATAGTTATTGGTCGCCAATTGTCAACTATGGCGCGATCTCCCCCTTTGAAATCAGAACTGTCCAGCCACCACACATTGCTCTGGGGACGATGCCCCTCGGCAACATGCAGTTGTATAGCACAGCGAGCTTGAGATTTGTGACTCGACGAAATACTGATGGTGTGATACCGTCAGGTCCGGCCGCGTTCGAGTTGCCGGCCAATATCTGCCTCCAAGATTGTGGCAGATAGAAAATTGTGGTTGTTGTGCTCGCTGGCCTCAAACATTTTCTCATCCGCCGGAGAGGACTACCCAAACAGTCCCCGATATTGCTTCGCAAGCGAACAGAAGGGAGCGCTAATTAGTTGCCTGTCGCTTTCGTCTAACCGTTCTTTCTCCAGTACTTCCTCTAGAAGCCCCTCGATTGTCACAACCCGACCCTCCAACACGATCGGCGTCGGCGCTATATCAGCTGGCTAAATCGAGTCCACGCCCACTACGCTGTCGCTAGAGAAGGTGCCGAACCGCCGGCGTCTCCCAGCCGTTCACCTTGGAGAGCCTTCCCCACCGCTCACATCCAAGGAGGTGTCAGAGTGTTGGCCCTCCCCGAAAGGTCGCCATGGTGCGCCTCCTTTTTCACCCCCACTCTCGCTAACCCCTGGGCCACTTGAGTCACTGGATACGCCGTCAATCGCCCCCGCCGGTTCCCGTCTCGCTCTCAGACCTGGCCTCCTCCTAGATTCGGGCCGCTCTACCAGCAGTTTTTGCGCTGGAGGCACTGCCTCATTCTTTAGTCTTTCGACCAGGGTCTGATAGTCCACATTGCGCAATCTAATATTTGTGATGTTATTTAGCGACCTATTCGGAAAGACTTCAACTATATGTCTGTTGATATATCTTCTCGCAATTCCGGTAGTAGAACGAGCCGCTCCCGAGGTTCGCCCTTTTCGTTAAGTTCGACGGGCTCGACCGGCATGTCACCAGCTCCTGGTTGAACTCCTGAGGGTGTGCCTTGCGCTAATGTTGACGTATACCGCATATGACATGAACACCCTCTGGCAAAGCCCGCATTTACTACCTTGCGGTGCTTTGCCGTTCTGCCCGGGAGGTGGTCGACCCCTTCATCAGCCCCTTTTTTGGTGTACGGCGACGGATCCCTTATCTCCTTCCCGCAGCTTGAGCCTGCCGCCATGTCACACGCTGACAGAGGCTTTCGCTCCGCCCTCGGCTCCGCCACTTACTAAGAACTCGTCTTACCCCTGATTCGCCCCTGAATCCCGTGCCTCCCCTTACGCTCCTGAACCCCCTAACTTCCGTTCCCCTGAACCTCTCCCTGAGTCCCCTGAACTTCGCATCCAATACTTCCCTGATCACCCCTGCCTCCACGTGCGTACTGCGATCAGGCTCCCTAAGACTTTAAGAAAAGTCAAAATCTGAAGCCCCTAAGAAAATTTCACACTTATGGAAGCCCTCAGAACCACCTTGGAGGTGTAATGAACCCTGGATCTCTTACTTGAATAATTTTCGTCGGAACTCAGTTTTTACCGAGTTCGCGTTTAAGTCTTTGGACGTGCAGTAATTATAGCAGGGGGTAAGCCCCGGACTTATAACCTGTGATTCGCTACCGCCATTTACCACGAGGAGGTAGACTTAATCGGCGGACAAAGTTTTTGGTGTTGAAGACTTACGAAGTTGCTCCGTAAGACACGAATCCAGACCAGCCTTTCAACCAGAGACAGACTTTCGGCGACGCGCTGTGCCTTGCTCTGGAAGGAGCTGCCTGAAATTGAACCCCAGGTCAGTCCACAGCTCTTCGTGGCTCTCCCAGTAACAGTGCACAGTAACCCCCGGTTTTACGCTGTAATACGGCCTTATATCTGTTCTGATCGCAGCTCCTACACCGACCCCTAAGTTGCTCACTCTCTCTAATTTTTGAGGGATCTTGTTCGCCCTACGTTGGCCCTCGCAACCTCAATTTTTGGGAGAGCGGAACTGTAACGTTCGAAAGTTAACGCGAATACGATCTGACGAGGAGACCCTCGAAGAACGAAAGATTTATTCGCTTTGAAAAAATTCCATCAGATGGCGCATTATAGTAGATACGTGTTGGTGTACAGGGTATTTGATTATATTTGGCACCATACCTACAGCCTTTACTATTCAAGATAGAAAAAAAATTCAAATACAAAACTTTACAGATTTTTTCTATATTTTCTCTTAACGTTATCAGAAAAAACAAAATCGCATCGGAAAATGGAGAAACGTAGGCAACATCGACTTTTTTTAATGGAACACCCTGTATATTATGCGATAAAATGAAAGATCTTTTCTTCCTGATTCCAAATATATATAAATTTATCACATTTGGGTGAGCCGTTTTTGATAAATTTTAGCTTAAATTATAAATAAAATCAAAAGAAATTTTATAAAGATTTAAATGTCTTGCCATCCTTATGAAATTTCTGTGCAAATAATTCATAATTTAAGCTAAAATATATCAAAAACGGCTCACCCAAATGTCATCAATATATACAGGGTGTCCGGAAAGTCAACGATAATACTGAAAGGGCTGATGTAGCAACTCATTAGCATCCAGAAAAACATAATATAACCTTAGTAAAAAATCGATGGTTTCCGAGATATTGTCACTTTAATAAAATTCGTTAAAATCGTCCTCTTGGATCAGATTTCCGAGTATTACCCTAAAATTTTCATTATTCTTAAATTCTGAATTCAGTTTTGCAACAGTGAATAGACATTTTATCTATCATAGGCCAACATTAAAAGTCAAATTTCAAAACATTTAATAAAAAATCCTTTCAATGGCTTATTTTTATTTTCCATCACTCAAGTTTCACACCTCATACCATACAAAAAAAATTCTACGCTAACCTGGCTAATGATTCGGAAAGTTTGCTCATTTAATGTACTTTCTAAAACTATACTCATTGTTCTAATAACAGTTTAGTGTATTGACTTACAGACCTCACAGTGAAGGATATACCTAATCTATCTTAGGAGATCATCATAAAAAATTAAACAAAAATCAAACAAAAGTTTTTATTTAAAAAAATCAAATAATATGCTCGAAGTGCCCACCACCAACGCGAATGCAGGCGCGGCATCTTTTTAAAAATGACCTCTTTATCAATCTTGCATTCCTTGCAACGTTGAGCTCTTGAGCTGCATCATTTATTCGCTGACGTAATTCTGCAAGATTATTTATTGGTCTTGCATAGACCTTTTCTTTTATGCAACCCCAGTAAAAAAAATCTAGGGGGTTTAGGTCTGGAGACCTAGGAGGCCATAAAATTGGACCAAGTCGACCGATCCATCTGTGGGGGTACGTTGGGTTTAAATATTGACGAACTGGACGGGCATAATGTGCCGGGCAGCCATCATTTTGGAACCACATTATTCGTCGTGCAGCCACTGGAACATATTCTAGAAGAAGCGGTAGTTCGCGTTGACAAAAACGTAAATAAGCCTGCCAGTTCAGATTTTCTGGTAATTCGAATGGACCAATCACATGTCCGTTCAAGATACCGGTCCACAGGTTTACTTTGAATCGGTACTGGGATCTTTCTTCTCGAGTGGAGTGGGGATTTTCCAACGCATAAGAATGCAAATTGTGCATATTCATAAAACCATCCTTTTTGAATGAACTCTCATCTGACCACAGTACATTGTCTAGAAAGTTCGGGTCTTCTCTATTTTTGTCCAACATTCTTCGACAAAACCGTACGCGTTGTTCGTAGTCCCGAGGCTGCAGGGCCTGCACACGTTGCACGTGATATGGGTGATATTGATATCGCCTTGTGATTTCGTTAACTGTCGATTTGGGTATCCCGGTTCGTCTTTCGATTGCTCGTGCTGAAGTAGTCGGATCATTTTCAAGTTCTTCTAAAACTTGGTCATCGTAATCAATACGAGGTCTTCCCTCTCGAACGGGAGCGTGAGCGATCCTGCCTTCGCAATATGCGCGGTGAACATTGATAAACACACGATAATCAGGATATCGTGCCAAATTTGGATATCTTTCTCGATAAAGGTTAGCTGCCGCTAGACCATTTCCTCTGCATTCTCCATAAATGAGATGCATGTTTGCGCACTGCTGAGCGGTATACGGCAACGGCATAATAACAGTTCAATCGCCAACACAAACGGTTTACTCAACACAAATTCTACAGGAAAGTCGGGTCAGTTCAGTTGATTTGCAATACAAACAAATCCAAATAAGAAGGTAGCACACAAGTCCAAATACAAGCAAAAATCTTTTGTAGTACCAGTTGATACGAATGCGATACGATGCACAGCAAAGGGAGTTCTGTAGCAAAAACTATGTTTGTTGATTGTTACTATGGCGATAAATCTTGTTTCAAACGTTGCAGGATTGATAAAGAGGACATTTTCAAAAATACGCCGCTCCTGCATTCGCGTTGGTAGCAGGTATTCCGAATAATTATTTGATTTTTTTAAATAAAAACTTTTAAGTATCTAATTTTTCCAAAGGATCTCATAAGGTAGATTAGGTTTATACTTCACTGTTACTCAATACACTAACTGTTTTTTAGAATTATGGATATAGTTTCAGAAAGTACATTCAATGGGCAAACTTTCCGAATCATCAGCCAGGTTAGCGTAGAATTTATTTGTATGGTATGAGGTGTGAAACTTGAGTAATGGAAAATAAAAATAAGCCATACTTCACCTTAAAAAGATTTTTTATTAAATGTTTTGAACTTTGACTTTTAATGTTGGTCTATGACAGATGCAATGTCTCTTCACCGTTGCAAAACTACATTCAGAATTTAAGAATAATGAAAATTTTGGGGTCATACTCGGAAATCTGATCCAAGAGGACGATTTTAACGAATTTTATTAAAGTGACAATATCTCGGAAACCATCGATTTTTTACTAAGGTCATATTATGTTTTTCTGGATGCTAATGAGTTGCTCCATCAGCCCTTTCAGTATTATCGTTGACTTTCCGGACACCCTGTATATATTTGGAATCAGGAACAAAAAATCTCATTTTATCGCGAAATATACAGGGTGTTTCATTTAAAAAAGTCGACGTTGCCTACATTTCTCTATTTTCCGATGCGATTTTGTTTTTTTCGATAACGTTAAAAGAAAATATAGAAAAAAACTATCAAGTTTTGTATTTGAATTTTTTTTCTATTTTGAATAGTAAGGGCTGTAGGTATGGTGCCAAATATAATCAAATACCCTGTACGCAGCTGGCCTAATTCATCATTCTGGCATCGCCGGGTTTCGCAAGTGTCGCGCATGTACGGGCTAGGTGGAATCTCAGCCGCTAGGAATGGCTCACGAAGAGCATCACCACTTGAAATACTCGAGTTACCACAGACAGGAAAAACTAGTAAAATAATCAAACATCTTCACGCCAAAACTTGTTCGGAATTGAAATGATTGAAAAACATTCGGCACGAAGACACTTAAACGTGGACCTACACCAATGTCCTGTCAAGCTTTGCCTATTGAAACTCTTCTGAATCGCGATTCAGACGATGATGGTTTTACACACCATGTGATCTTTTATTTTTTATAGAATCTTTGATTCCGTTATTGCAGGCGGACCAGATGCCCCTTGCACCTATCATGATGGCCTCGACTGTTATGTTTTTGTCGGGGTATCATATGGCGCACTACAGATGACACGTATTGGTGTCCCAGTGGGCCGAATTCATCATTCTAGCGTCTCCGGGTACCCCAAATGTCGCGCATGTACGGGTTAGGTGTAGTCTCACCCGCTGGGAATGGCCCTTGAAGAGCGTCACGACTTGACAATGCCCGGGTTAATACACAAACAGTATTAAAATGAACAAAATCACGCCACAGCTTGTTAGAAAAAAAATGAATGAAAAACATATAGCACAGGACACTTAACTAGGACTTACACTAATGTCCTGTCAAGCATTACCTATTGAAGCTTTTGTGAATCGCGATACCACCGATGAGAGTCTTGCACACCATATCGCGAATGTCGCGATTCTTAGAGCCAGACGGTTTTTAATTCCGTCATTGCAAGCGGGCCAGATGCCCCTGGCACCTATAATGATGGCCTCGACTGTAATGTTCTTGTCGGGGTACTTTAAACGTATACCATCTAGCACCGCTGCCTCCGAATAGTATGCCACCTTATGCTGATGTGCGACGCTTAGTGGTCGACATAATTAGGTCTGGCTTTCTAAGCTGTCCGTCCCTTAAGCGAATCGAGGGCTCGATCTCTACTCTCCATCCCTTGGCCGTCCCGATGTCGGCGGCTTTCTTGACGATACAATCATGACGTTGTATGCGTCGCATGTGTGTTGCAGGGCATTTTCAGAGTACGTGGGAAAGGGTTTCTCTCCTCACGCTCTACAACTTCTTGCTGCCACGGGGTTCGACGGAATCCCCTGTGTTGGGAGGAGGTTGCCTCTTAGCTGAACTGCTCTTATGTACTCAGCACCTGACCAGTAAGGTGGTGTTCTTTTTTTCCAATTGTTACTTTCAATCGATACGCTCGCCTGATGTAGACCGTTGCCGGAGTAGCCATCCTGCAATCGTTGAGACCATATCCCAGTTATGTGGCTTCCTGACCTACAATCATGTCCTGTCCACCGATCCAACTTATGTAATAGCTTTTGCACGTACCCGAATATCCTGGTCTCTGTGATCGTTGGATCGTTGACGGCTACAACTTTAATATATCGGTTTCTCATAATCATCGATACGTGCGCTCTTATGGACAGGACTCCTAATTCTCCTTCTCTCAATGGTGCTTGGATGTATGCATCCGGTGAGGAGTGAGGTAGGTGTAAGATCTTTATAACTGCGGTTCTAATTATAATGTCTCTCCTTAGTGCCTTAAGACTGATGGTCGGCTTTTGGAGTCGATCTATCACCCTAGGAATTGCATAAGTCTTAATCAGCTCCATTTTCTGGTATGGCACTAAGGGTGCCGCTCGTACCCTGTTCATTCTGAGCTGAAGTTCCTCTATATTCGTGTTGTAGGACCCCATCTGGTCATATTTTCGACCTAGGTATTTGAAAAAGTCATTGGGTTCTACTTGGCTTATCGGATCTGCGTTGGGGGCCGGGTGGCATTTTTGTATCGAGCGCCCTGTATACCGAATTCGGGTAACGTCGTATAAACCGAAGTCTGTCTCATAACGAGCGTCTGATTTCCCGATCGATTGTCAAGCTACCGTACGCTTGATACTAGGCCTGCGAAATTATGGATCGGCGTCCAACAATTCAGTTTTTTTTTTAAAATTGTTTATCCTTTATTATGGACTGGCCAGAAAATTATATGTAGGTACCACATTTAGTCCATTATCATAGGGTCCGCTCGCTTCGATCTCGTGCTAAGTTTAAAAATGCATTATTTTATGAAAATATGGGACTACTTGATTACCAAATGGTATGTTGGCATTTTTGTAAATAATTTTTTTCCGAAAAACAGCTACTTCAAAATCACGGATGGAACAATTTTTCAAAAAATTCGTACCTCCGTTATTAATTGATCAATTTCTTATTTCAAAAAAATGGATTACTTGGAAAAGTCTATATTTTAATAGAAAAAATGTTTTTACTACAAATATTTAATATTAAAAGAAAATTTCCACAAAAATTTTAAAAAAACATATACTTTTTTTTAAAATTATTATTTTTTAACCATATTTCTTTCTATAATTATAGATATATGCTGTGCCAATGGTGTATAATAACAAGTGTTCCAAAATGACATTTGGCAATTTATTCTTAATAACATATTTGCAATCAATACATAAAAAAATCAATAACCTATACCCTGATACATTATTATAACCCAATAACGGGAAATAAATAAACTTCACAAGACAGAATAAAATTGATACAAAAATAAAAATATTCCTCAGCCACAGAGAAACAAAATGAATAAATTAATGACTTGGCTCAATATTCGAATCTCTAACTGGAAACCTGGACGCATCTGACGGAGAACGTCACAAGCACATCATTAGGGAATTACAAAACAATAAAAATAGTTTACAAGAAAATCTTCTGAAACAATACTCGCTTGCTTTAAAAGTAAATTTAACCAAACTATTAAACAAATAAATATCAACGAACAACTTCTAGAATAAAAAATTAACCAAATTGCACATATTATGGTACAGAAGACAGACATAATAAATCAAATAGGTACCTAGTCAATATCTATGAGATAATCGACTCTATTTTACAAGATATAGAAAATTCCTTAACTTTTTCAAAATTGAAAGTCATGCATCCAGGTATAATAAAAACTGAAGACTTTTATCATGAATTAAACAAACTACAACAGCATTTAAGTTCTGAACAAATGCTCCTAGCGGTCACTTTGGAAAATACTTCACTTTTTGAAAAAATAATTTACCTGGAATATTTTGTCTTTATAGTTATTAATGATACAAGTTCGATATGAACGCCATAATGAAACGCGTGTAACGTTAAACCACGAGGCGTTAGCCGAGTGGTTTAGTTACACAAGTTTCATTAATAAAGTTCATATCGAACGAGTATCATTCAAAATTTAATCTACAATGGTCCAAATAGATTTGATTTGCCTTGAAATAGCAAAAACTTTTCAAATTAAAATTTGAAATTTAGCAAGTGCCCGTACAAGTCGAGAACCTGCTTGTTGGTTTTTAGAATTTTGACTTTGGCAGCTTCAATATTGGAGTCCATTTTTGTGCCATAAATTCAATTTTATGGTGGAAAATAATATTATTATTGGTGAATCTGAGTTCGAAAGTGTCTCTTCGAATATAGAGACAGCATTATTGAAAAGGTTCTTCTGGCAACTAACTTTCTTTTTGTATATTTTTCATTTCAAAATTTGGGTGTTATTATGAATTCTTAAACGCACTAGTGCTATTATGAAGGACCTAATGACATTCAAATGACAATGCTAAATGTGTCATAATGACACCGACGTAGATTAATAATATAATAACATACCTAATACATATACTAATAATGTATTCGGGCATTTTTGCTAACTTTCATTTATACTCCTCGGTTCCAATGATTGCTCAGAGTGAGTTTAAGGTTGTCTTACCGCAAAATAAATTCTTGCTGAAATAGTATATTACATACCGAGGTGGAAAGTGGGTCTAACTGAAATCTCGAGACAGTAATGAAACTTTTCACCGAGGTATGTATACTATTTTATTTAGAAGCATTCGAATTTCGAAATTTTCATTTGGATTAAAACTAAAAAATACAATAATTAACAATTTCATTTACTAATAAAAGATTTTTTAAGTAAATTTTAATACTTATATATTTCCACAATTTTTTGTTAAACTTTTAACATGTTTCGCTAAACTTTAGCTTCATCAGAAAGATTTTAGAAAAATAAAATGTAGACATAAAAGTGAAATTGACAAATATAAAAAAGGTAAAAGCTGGTCTAATTTTATGTTAATTTAAATAGGTATTACACAGTAAATAAATTTAAAAGTGGTGAATTGTTTAAATCTAATTGGTCGTTCAATAAACAGTCTAAAGTTTTAAGTTTGTTTATTTCTAAAGATTCTAGAAGATTTAATTTTATCCCCCAAGTAAAAGCCGATTCAATCAAAAAATTTCATTTACTTTCGGCCCACGGGTCGAAAGTTTACTTTCGACCCGTGGGCCGAAAGTAAAAGTCAAAAAATACAATAAATTTTAAAAATTTCATTCACTTTCGGCCCACGGGTCGAAAGTTTACTTTCGACCCGTGGGCCGAAAGTAAAAGTCAAAAAAGTGACATTTTCGAACTTTTTAAAAGTCAGTAAATTCAACATTACATGTATGATTGTAAATAAAATAAATTGCACTACACATACTATGGTCAAGAATGTCCAGAAATTATTCAGAAATTCAATAATTGTGGAAGAGAAGACATTCATGAAATCCAAAGAGACAGCCCATGAGAAATTAAACTAATAGAATCTGACAAAAATACCTCCACCTGAGAACAAACCGAAGTTAAAGTCCCACAAATTATCATCAATCGATTGGACGATTCCAATCAATGGATATTGGTCGTTCCTGTCAAAGAAGCCATCCAATTCAAGGAAGTACAAAACATTATGGGAACATTTATGCTTCAAATACCAATTGGTTGCCAAGTGGCAACCGCTGATACCTTGATGCCGACCCTCAATCTAAGTCGACATCTAAAATATTTGAAATTAGACGACCTTTACCAATTGAGCAAAGAAGAAATGGACATACGCCCACAACTGAGTTTCACCGAAATCAATAGAATACCCAGCCTTGGGACAATCCTTATATATGTCCTCATCGTTATTGCCTGTATCTTCTTGGTTTACATGAAATATGAAAAAGCCGAAGAAGGAAGGAGTTGTATCGCGTCTATTTGCTGAGTTTAGAAGGCTTATTCTACTTTTCAGTTTATTATAAATGTATTTTTTTTGCCTAGGATAGTCAGTCAGTTGAAATTAATTATAATTGTAACATTTATTGTAACGCGCTTTCGCTAGTTTAAATTTTCGGATTGTTAATAAAGTAATTTTTTAAAAACCAACCCTCTATTTCTGACTTGGTAACTCACTTTTCAGTAGTATCTACTGAACAACCTCTAATATATTATATATCATTCGATTCAGCGGAAAATTCTGAGCATTTTTTATCTGAAACTTTTTTCTGTATAATTTATAATTATAGAAAGAAAAATGGTTAAAAAAAAATAATTAAAAAAAAATATCTTTTTTTTTTCAATTTTTGGGGAAACTGTCGTCTATTATCGAATATTTGTGGTTGAAACAAGTTTTTTATTAAATTATAGACTTTTCCAAGTAATTTCTTTTTTTGAAATAGAAAATTGATCAAATAATAATGGAGATACGAATTTTTCAAAAATTGCTCTATCCGCGATCTTGAAGTGGCTGTTTTTCGGAAAAAAATAATTTACAGAAATGCCAACATACCATTTGGTAATCTAGTAGTCCCATATTTTCATAAAATAAAGCATTTTCAAACTTAGCACGAGATCGAAGCGAGCGGCCGTTTTTGAGCCCTATGATAATAGACTAATTGTCAATTCCAGCGAAATACGAACTAATTTTAAGACTAAGCAGGAAGTCGAGGTAAGTGAATAAGTAAGAGCAAAATTATGTTTTATCTACATAACCTTACCATGAATACAATACCATGGCGAGAAAACCGTAGAATAGGCCACTTTCACGTTTTTCGAAAACATTTTTGAATTACTGTGGTAGCCATTCTTCCAATGACATTATCATCCGTATACTTTTTTCTCCAAAAAAAATGCCTATTTTTTGAAATATGTTAGAACGATTTAAAAATTGAATTTTTAATGCAGGTAAAAATTAACAAGATTGCTATTTACTAAGGCATTTGTATACCTGCAATCGTTATTTGACAAATGCGGAGATTAGATTCAGGCAGATTTAAATAATTATTTATGATGCTGTCTCTAAGTAACAAAACTAACCAAAACTAACCCAAATTGGAGCTGAGCAAAAGGTTAAGGTAAGGACAGCCTTAGGGTTAGTTTGGGATAGTTTGTTAGAGACAGCATCAAATAACTAGGCAAATAGCAAAATCTTATTAATCTTTAAGTTTTTTGCTACTTGCCATGCCACTTTAGTGAACTACGAGAATTAAAATTGCTTTACTTTTTAACTACCAGAACCAAAATTAAACTAATATTATCAAGTAGCTTGATGACGAGGATCCAGGGAAAGTCAAAAAGATATTCGTGACTGTAGGCGCGAGTATCGAGCGTACGGTAATCGAGTGATTGTCGTACTATCGTGCGCTTGATACGTGCCGGAGGTCGGGTACACCGAATGCGGGTTACTGGACGCTCGATACAAAAATGCGGCCGGGTGATATAGTACATGTGTTTGTTACCCCTGTCCACCTTCACTGATAAGGCGGCACACTTTCTGCTATTTAGCGGCATCCCTCTTTTCCCATTTTTAGTAGTCTGTCAATTGACTTTGGGATTCGACGAAAAGGATTATATCGTCCGCATGAGCCTGGGCAGCGATTTTGGTCTGACCTGTCTTTATTCCCAAGGTAGAGGAACTTATTTGGTCTAGGAGCTCATCGATCACGAAATTGAGCAGATAGGGTGATAGAGGGTCTCCCTGCTTCACCCCACGCCTCATCTTGATTCTTTCGGTCGTCTCAAGATTATTCTGCACTTTCGTGTAGGCCCCATGATAAGTACTTTTGATGTACCTGTGCATCATCCTGCTGACGCCGACTCTCCGCATTGCCCTGTCAACCGAGTTTTAGGACACGGTGTCAAAAGCTTTGCGGAGATCCAGCGACAGCAGGTGATACGGTTGCAGAGTGGATCTACGCTCTTTGATGAGGCCTTGAAGCGCGAGGTTATTCAAGGCCACGTCATCTATCCTCCTAAACCCCCTCTGCTGTGGGGTGATTGGCACTTGTGCAAGTCTTCTACCCAACACACGGTGCAGAAGGCGGACTATAGCCGACGACAGGGCACGTTGACCAACAGGAAAAACTTGGTACCACCCTGGTCATTTCTTTGCTCCACAATCGTATAATTCGATGGCAAAAATTTTCTAAATTCAACAACCAAATCCGGAAAACCTTCAAATAGGTCCAACACACGTTGGATAAGGCCCGTCGTATCGATACGTCGAGCCCTAAACATCGTGAAGCTGTCCAAAAACTCATTGTATGATTGCGACCTAAATTTTGACTTGACTGAGTCCAAAAACAAGAGTATTATTTGAAGCGCTTGCAGATCCAGGTCTGGGAACATTTGGAGATAATGAGTGGTTCGCGGTGAGGTACCTGCAGCGGCTTCTACGGACATTGTGTTGCTCATTGGGGGCGCTTGTGAATACAAACCAGATTGTGTGCCCTCACTCAACACTTTGACTGCGTCTGGGTAGGATAGGGAGTGGTTCTCCTTTCTGTGATGAGACCTTGAAGCGCAAGGTCATTCAGGGTCACGCCGTGTATCCTCATAAACCCCCTTTGTTGTGGGTTAATGGGCACTTCAGCGAGTCTTCTGCCTAGCACACAGTAAAAAAGGCGGACTATAGCATGTCTCCCTCTATTGGTATGAGGACTGTTCGGTTAGATTTAAAGTTTTCTGGGAACAAGCCAAAATAGAACATTGTGTTGAATATAATGCTTAGCTGTGCTGTCCGTTCTTGCCGCATTTGACTTGTTATCCCTTAATGCCCTCCTGATTTCCCTAATCGTGATGTTGCTGTTGAAGTCGACTGGGGGCTTTTGGTCCGTTATGTCCTCATGGTCCTCCAGAGAGTCCCGGCCAAGGATACCTCTGCACTCGGCTTCTATTACCAGAGTTTCGGGACTTTCGTCTACTCTCTTCAAAGGCTGTCATTGGCAGTTGTTATTACCCAGGGTCAGCTCTCGTAAGATCTGAACGCATGGATGGGTCATTGGATTGGAGAGTGCGAATCCTATCGAAGAGTACCATAGGTATATGCCGGCGCATTGCCAGTACGCCCAAACCCCCTCTCTAATACAGGCGTGGATCAGGGCATACTGACACGACCGGTTAAGGTGAAGGGTCTTTCTGACGAAAATACGTGTAAGTTTGTCTGCGGAATTCAATAATTTTAGGGTTATCCTGGGGTTCTGGCGCCGATGCATAGGTCAGTCCCAGCTATTTGAAAAAGTCTCCTACCTGGAGCTGGCCTATGCCCCCCCCCCCCCCATTGACGTAGAAGAGAGGGTGGGTGATGGTGTACAACTTTTTGTCACCTTTGTTGGTGCCTACGGATAGCGCGCTTAACTTTTGAAGGTTAAGTGCCATGCCGCGGTAATCATAATTTTATAATAACTTCCAAGAGCAAATATCACTGATACATCGGTACTGTTGTATGACAGTTTTTTTGGAAAGACCTGAAGAAAAAACTGTAAATCCAACGCTTGCTTGGCAGGACTACTCCCGTGATGAAAATATAATATCTCGGTCAGGAATTTTCGATTCGATTCGAAGAAATGATCCTTTTAAAATTGAATATTTCTTCTTACACGTTGGACAGCAAAATACAGATCCCAAAGGACAGTTCCTCCTCTTTTACCTGCGACAACGATTCACCGAGTACCTAAAATTTCTTCGCACCAAAGAACAATTCTGCAATAATTTCAATAATCATCCATCATTTATTAAATTAATTCGCACCAAGTCGTATGTGTTAGACACATCCATTTTGAAAATTGCATATTACACACAGGGCACACATTGGGCTCGACTGGGGGCTTCTGATCCCTAATGCCCTCATGGTCCTCCGGAAAATCCCGCCCAAAGATGCCTCAGTACTCGGCTTCTATCGCCAGAGTCTCAAGATTTTCGTCACCCGGCTCCAATGGTAGGTCATCCAGTATACATTGTGCCACCTTGGCCGCGTTCTTCCCATATGCCCTCTGAGTGGCTCTAAAAATGTTTGCCCGTCGCCCTCTCCTATTGGGGGGGCCGGCTGTCATTGCTGACCGTTGTAGCCTAGGTTCAGCCCTCGTGGGGTCTGGACGCCTGGGTTGCCGTTTTGAGCCACGACCTCTTCGGGCCGCTTCGGGCTGTTTAAATGCTTGGTCGATACATCGATCCAAGGTGCACTGCCGCTTCCGAATAGCAGGCCGCCTTATGCTGGTGTGCGACGCTCAGCGGCCGATCTCCTTCCCAGGAGATTCCCGCGTCACACACAACTACATAGTCGCCTTTTGACATAATAAGGTCTGGTTCTCTAAGCTGTCCGTCCCTTGAGCGAATCGAGGGCTCAGTTTCTACTCTCCATCCTTCTGCCGTTCCGATGTTGGCAGCTTTCTTGACGTTGTATGCGTCGCATGTGGGTTGCTGGGCATTTTTGGAGTACGTGGGAAAGGGTTTCACTCCTCACGCATCCTGCCCTGCAACTTCTTGCTGACACGGGGTTTGACGGAATCCCCCGTGTCGGGAGGAGTTTGCCTCTCATATGTAAGGGTGTTCCGAAACTATTGTGCCAAAAATTAAAGGGGGTGTGCGCCAAAAAAACAACATCTCAAAAAACAGAGAAAAAAAATCTAAGAATAACAGTGAAATCCGCACCCCTCTATGACAAATAATACCGCAGATATGGCTCTATGAAGGTACCGCATCTCACCCTATGACGTCACGAAAGCTCAAGCGAAGCACGAGAAAGTGGATTCAATTAAATTTACATAATGTTTTCCCTGTGTTACCTGCCATAATCTAAACAAAGACCACTCACGCGTGCCAGTAACAATCAAATTAACAATGCAGAGCGCCGCTAGACGAAGTTTTCGTGACGTCACGAGAGCGTCGTCCACACTTTAAAGCGGTATATCTCAGCGATGGCTTATCGTAGAATAACGAGGTTTGAACAGTTATTCTTAGATTTTTTTACACTAAAACTTTAATTTTTGGCGCACACCCCCTTTAAGGAATCATAGATCTCGTCAAAATAAACGTATTTTTTTTTACTTATAAACCCATAGACACCGCTTGTTGCAGTTGCCGTGATGATGATAGCGGCAACTGACTAGGTGGAGGTGGTCGCTGACTGGGCACGTTGACCGACAGGAACAACTTGGTACCACCCTGGTCACTTCATTGCTCCACAATCGTATAATTCGATGGCAAGAATTTTCTAAATTCAACAACCAAATCCGGAAAACCTTCAAATAGGTCCAACACACGTTGGATAAGGCCCGTCGCATCGATACGTTGAGCCCTAAACATCATGAAGCTGTCCAAAAACTCATTGTATGATTGCGACCTAAACTTTGACTTGACTAAGTCTAAAAACGAGAGTATTATTTGAAGCGCTTGCGGAGCCAGGTCTGGGAACATTTGGAGATAATGAGTGGTTCGCGGTGAGGTACCTGCAGCGGCTTCTACGGACATCGTGTTGCTCATTGGGGGCGCTTGTGAATACAAACCAGATTGTGTGCCCCATTCAACACTTTGACTGCGTCTGGGTAGGATAGGGAGTGGTTCTCCTTTCTATGATGAGACCTTGAAGCGCAAGGTTATTCAGGGTCACGCCGTGAATCCTCCTAAACCCCCTTTGTTGTGGGTTAATGGGCACTTCAGCAAGATTTCTGCCTAGCACAAAGTGCAAAAGGCTGACGACAGAGAGATCGGTCGCCAGTTGCTTACCTCCCGCATGTCTCCCTCTATTGGTATGAGGACTGTTAAAGTTTTCTGGGAACAAGCCAAAATAGAACATTCTGTTGAATATAATGCTTAGCTGTGCCGTTTGTTCCTGCCGCATTTGATATGTTATCCCTTGATGCTCTCCTGATTTCCCTAGTCGTGATGTGGCTGTTGAAGTCGACTGGGGGCTTTTGGTCCGTTATGTCCTCATGGTCCTCCAGAGAGTCCCGGCCAAAGATACCTCTGCACTAGGCTTTTATTACCAGAGTTTCGGGACTTTCGTCTACTTTCTTCAGAGGCTGTCATTGGCGGTTGTTGTTACCCAGGGTCAGCTCTCATAAGATCTGAACGCATGGACGGGTCGTTGGATTGGAGAGTGCGAATCCTATCGAGGAGTACCATAGGTATATGCCGGCGCATTGCAAGTACTTCTAAACCCCCTCTCTAATAGAGGCGTGGATCAGGGCATCCTGACACGACCGGTTGAGTTGAGGTGAAGGGTTTTTCTGACGAAAATACTTGTAAGTTTGTCTGCGGAATTCAATAATTTTAGGGTTATCCTGGGGTTCTGGAGCCGATGCATAGGTCAGTCCCAGGTATTTGAAAACCTCTCCTACCTGGAGCTGGCCTATGGCCCTCCCATTGACGTAGAAGAGAGGGTGGGTGATGGTGTACAACTTTTTGTCACCTTTGTTGGTGTCTACGGATAGCGCGCTTCACTTTTGAAGGTCAAGTGCCATGCCGCGGTGATCATAATTTTATAATAACTTCCAAGAGCAAATATCACTGATAAATCGGTACTGTTGTAAAGTCAGTTGCATGGTTCTTGAGCTGCGCAGTCTGAAGAGGCAGAGGGGAAAATTCCACATAAAAACTCCGCTAACGTTTGATATCATAGGCGTGCGTAATGTTATTTTTTCTATTATAAGATTAAAATTTATTTTCACATTTGCAAATTGCGTTTGATGTTGGGTGTATATGTTTCATGAAAAAAACTTGGATGTTCAAAATTTCGAAATTCGCCCAATATAAGGGTGGTTCAACTCAACAGGGTGATTCGTATTCGTTCCTTATTCATCGCAAACTCTATATACCGGGTGACAATGAAACTACTACCCACGGCGGCATTTCTTAACGGCTCGAGATAGAAATATGCAATTCTGTATGTCGATAGGGTTGAAAATTTAGAACAATTTTACTATAAAAACAACTGAATAGCTTTTACGGTTTCACCGGAAATGGCATTGACTTTGTTATTTTAAATGAAACACCCTGTTTATTATCTTTTTTTTGGACTCTCTGAACAATTCCAAATAACTTTTGTCTAACATACCCTATGTCAAAAATTGATAGTTTTTGAAATAGAGTGGCTCAAAAATCTGTCGCCTTTATAGATGAGCACCCACAACAAAGCCAAGGCCATTTCTGGTAAAACCGGAAAAGACATTCAATTGTTTTTATATTAAAATTGTTCACAATTTTCAACCCTATCAACAAACCGAGTTGCATATTTCTATCTCGAGCCGTTGAGAAATGCCGCCGTGGGTAGTAGTTTCATTGTCACCCGGTATATTGGCTATTACCTCGCTTGTTTGGCTATGAAGATTTTTTTTTGCGTAAATTTGTCCATCTTTTTAAACACCTTTTGGCTACGCCACTGAATAAAACTTTGATTGAACAGAGACGCCAGTGAAACAAAATTTAAAATGTGCCCGCCTAGCTGACGGCGGCGACGGCGCCATCGCCTGGCTGTGGTGGGATCCAATCGCTCAGTCATTTTTTCCTATTTTACATACGGAGAGTACGGCTCGATTCGAAACGTTCCACATAAGTGATCTCAGTGATGCCGGATTTCGGAAAAAAAAAAAATGGATTTTCAATGATGTATGATTTATTAAATGGATAAAATGAATGTTTAAAAAATATTAATTATGGTATCATTATATTTTTATGTTATTTTTAGAATATTATTCGATTTGAAGAATAGTATTCTCCATATTTCGAAGACGAAGGAGATTTTATTGCAATTTTCATGTATTATTATTATTGATATGACAACGCCGCAATGACGAATTTTCCCCTCTGCCTCTTCAGACTGCGCAGTTCAAGAACCATGCAACTGACTTTATGACAGTTTTTTTGGAAAGACCTGAAGAACAAACTGTAACCCCAACGCTTGCTTGGCAGGACTACTCCCGTGATGAAAATATAATATCTCGGTCAGGAATTTTCGATTTTTGAAGAAATACTCCTTTTAAAATTTAATATTTCTTCTTACACGTTGGACAGCAACGATTCACCAAGTACCTAAAATTTTTTTCCACCAAAGAACAATTCTGCTATAAATTCAATAATCATCCATCATTTATAAAATTAATTCGCATCAAGTCGTATGTGTTAGACACATCCATTTTGAAAATTGCATGTTACACACAGAAAAAATTAGCAGCTTAAAGAATGTTTTAAAATGACACGATTTGCACGAATACTAAAACTGAACTTAATTCAACTGATTTTTCGATTTACCGTCGTAATTACCTGAAACAATAAAATGGGAGGAAAAACTCGGGCAGCTTCTTAAATTAAGGTTGGCAACAATGAATACATCTTTGCTCGCCGCGCATGTTTAATAGAGTGACGATCAGCTGTTCACAATAATTCTTTTAGGATTTGTTGCCGTCGCCTATTTTATTTTCCTTTATTTCAAATATTGCTAATTAACCAAGCTTTTCCACTGACATAGCTTCGTCGTCAAAATAATGGTTCAAGTCTGATTTTTACATCGAAGGATTAATTTTTTCGTACTTTTTGTAAAAATATTCGTTCCATACTGCTCATGCCTTCAATTTTTTTTAATGTGTTTGTTAACTTTTCGAAGTTTTTAATCTACCAGTCTTTAACTTTGCCAGAACTCTTATAGATTTGAATGTAAGCAGTTGGATGAAAGATCTCCTCCACTTCACATAGATTTTTTTCGACGCGTCAAAACACTTGATCGGCAAGTAAAGAAGAATATCCGCGTACTGGAAAGTACATAACTATTTTATAGACCGTTCTAGGAGCCTTATTCTGCAGCCAGTAGGATAAAGCATTGACAACGTGTTGGTTCTTATTTTGACCACCATATCTATCTGCAAAAAAGCCAATAGGCAGGTTCGACATTTTTTTATTTAAACTGAAATCGAGAGATTTTGTTACTAAATAACGATAAAGTAAAAAAAATTTGAGCGCAAAATATTAATATTTGCGTTTGTTGCGAGCAATTAAAAATCAACGATCGGCGCAAGATAAAAAACGTACCTGTACGCGAGACTAGGCCGCGTGACGTCAGTAGCCGGCACGACATGTGAACTCGTATACTTTCCGTATAAGCCTTTACGGAAACGCTGATCCGATCCCAAGCTGTCTGTTTTTCATCTTTCTTCAATGAACACAATTGAAAAAAGACAAATTACATCAGGTGGTGATTGGGTTAATCGGATCAGCGTTTGCGTAAAGGCCGATACGGAGGGTATATGAATTCACGTGGCGTACCTGGCTACTGACGTCATGCAGCCTAGTCTCGCGTAGAGGTACGTTTTTTATCTTGGCGCCTATCGTTGATTTTAAACTGCTCGCAACAAACGCAAATAATCATATTTTGCGTTCAACTAATAATAAAATCTCTCGATTTCAGTTTAAATAAAAGAATAACAAAAAATGTCGAACCTTCCTATTGTGTCAATGGATTCGTCAAGGACTGCAATGACGAACTTACGCTTTGATTTTATTTGTAGCTTTTTAATACCTGATGAAGACGGTTGGTTAGTATCGGGTTCCGTAGATTTTTTTTTACCTCTTTCGGTTGAATTTTATTCGACCTCTTTTGTAACTTTTGTTGTTTAGAAGACCTACGGTTCTAAGGCAAGATTGTAGGTCATCTTTATAAGGAGTCAGTGTAATAATTTCCGCTACTCCAGTTCTAGAATTTACTTTGGTAGTGCTTTGCTTTTTGTACGTAGGCAAGGGACAAATATCCACGTGAGAAACAAGAATATTTTTAAAAGTTGCTGAAACCGGACTTGGGGTGCGCTGCTCCCGAATTGATACAAAAACCGACGACAAGACGATCTAATCTTTCTGTTCGCTACTTGAGGCAGTTAAAACGCGACCAGTGTGACTTATTTGCTCTTCTTCCACAGTTTTTACAACAAGTTCTGAATCTCTTAAATTTTCTTGAGCTAGCTCCTCAGTTTCGTGACCTTGGATGAGGGGATGATCTGCTGTTATATGTTCAACTTGATGAAAACAATACGTGTTTACACAATAGTATTTGAAATTTAGTAAACTGGACTGCGACTGGATAATCGCGCAAACAAATTGAAATAGAAATGAAAATGATACCATAAAGTTGTCGGAACACACAAAAGATATTTCCACTCACCTGGGTTTTCTTATACGCTGTGTGTATATACGGGGATCCCCTGGCAAACGGTTCTCCACAACCACCAACGTATCAGCATCAACTTAAGGCACTCAAGGTCCCTTTTTAACGGCAAAAGACATAGACTTTTCGAGCTTAAAACACGAAACCGGAAAAAATTGCAACGTGCATATGAAGCACCATTTATCTAGTGTGTAAATCCAATTCTTCAACGGCTGCCTCGGTCGGCGCAGGATCGTAGAAAATACACTCCTGTGTGTTTTACGCGAAATTGACATTTAAGTAATTCTTTAATAAGAATGAGAAAAAACCAAATTTTTAAATATTGTTGCGTTAACATTTGCCGCCGGCCAAAACACCTGTGTTCTAACTAGCATAACATAAAAAATAGAAAAAGAACAAAAAGAGAAAAAAAAAACTAAAAATAAAATAAAAAATAATGAAAATTGAACATACTATACCAATATACTGGTAATAGTATCTATTACCAAATATAAATTTCGTAAACATACCCAAAAAAGAAAAGAGAAAAAAAATAAATATATACATTTCTAAATTTAATTTTTGTAAATAGTGATCAAATTTATTTAATCACTCGAATGGAGAAGGCACAGTTTGACAACTGGCCTTTTATATTGCCCAATTGCCGTTTTGACAGTAGCAACACGTACTTGGTTGTCGTCTCCATAGTGCAGCTCAACAATTCTACCCAACGGCCATTTCAGTGGTGGAACATTATCTTTACTAATAGACTGTGAGATAGGGGTTGTTTAGTGGAGTCATTTTTTTTTGTCTGGCATTTTGAGGGCTGAATGTGGGTCCTAAGCTGATGAGAATATGGGTGATTTTAATGCCGGCCTCCCGTTCGAAAATTTGCAGAAGAAAAAAATTGATTTACATGAAGATTTTTTTTTTAATGGTCTCAAATTTTCTGGCTTTTAAATAAAAGATTGACATTGATAAATAATTCACCAATGAAATATATCAGATGCTTTTCAACAGCTGAAAAAATGGGGATGGGTGTCAACTTCCAAGAGAAAAGAAAAGAACCTTCCGCGTTTACTTTTTGTCTGGCAATCGAGAGAATGAAAGGTTTTGTTGTGAAAATAACGCTGAAAAATCGCCAGACGGTAATCACAGTTCGAAATCGAGTTTTCCGGCAAAACATTCTGTGGAAATTTCGAACAGGAGGCAGGCATTAAAACCACTTATATTCTCATCAGCTAACTAGTCGCATTCATCCCTCAAAATGCCAGACAAAAAAAAATGACTCCACTAAACAGGCCCTATCTCAGGGTCTATAATGAGAACTAAATCGTTTAATTCAACTTTAGAACCCGATTCACACCACTTTTGCCGTTGCTATAACGTATTGACATACTCTTTGAAATAACGTTTCCAAAAGTCGTTATGTAAACGGCTAATGAGTTGTTATCGTGACAACCTATTAATATGAATTTTGGAGATATCAACCTCTGGTACTACCGAATTCAGAGGTTCCAGAGTCAAGAAATGTCCTGGAGTAAGGGGAATGAGATCGTTCGGATCAGTACTTTGGGCGCACAACGGACGAGAATTAAGTAAGCTCTCTATTTGGCACAATAGGGTTGAAAATTCTTCGTAAGTTAGGTGTTGATCGTCTACGACACGTAATAAGTGGGTTTTCACCATTTTTACCCCTGCCTCAGCTAACCCATTGAAATGGGGTCCTGAAGGAGGGATGAAATGCCATCGCGCAGTAAGTTTTTCGCATGCTTGCTGCGCATACTCGGAAAGTAGGTTATTAGCTCCAACGAAAGTAGTTCCGTTGTCGGTATAGCACGCAACTACATTACCTCTTTTCGCTACAAAGCGTCGAAAAGCTGCTACAAAACTGTCTGTAGATAGCTCCTGAGTAAGTTCAAGATGAATTGCTTTAGTAGTTGTACAGACGAACACACAGACATACGATTTAAAAAACTTTGCGCCACGTATTTTATAAAGTGTGATAAGGAAAGGTCCGCAAAAATCTATTGCAACGTGGGAAAATGGTTTTAGATGTGAAATTCTGTATGAAGGTAGATCACCCATTAATGGTGGCGAATAAAACTTAGGGCGTACCCTAAAGCAACGAGAGCAGTCAGAAAGGGCTTTTTGAATAGCCTTGCTTGCAGATAAAATCCAGTACTGCTGTAACAGTAAATGATGTAATGTTTTGAGACCAGGATGGCAATAAGCATTATGTGTAAATTGAATAATCAGGGTTGTTAGCCTATGCGAGCTAGGCAACAGTAAGGGGTGCTTTCCTGAGAAGGATAGGTCCGAATTTCTAAGTCGTCCACCTACTCTTAGGAAGCCATTTTGGTCTAGAAAAACCGCGAGTTTTCTGAAAGGTTTGGGTAACATTGAGTTGTTCGTAATTTTAGGAATAATATCGGGGAAGCTACTTTGCTGAACAAATAGTATGAGACACATTAGAGATTTATGTAACTCGTCAATAGTAGGAGGGCCGGAAATTAGGTGTGTAGGATTTTTTTCTATTGTGTGCGAAGCGAAAGAAGAATGAAAGGATTCTTTGAACCTTAACTAAAGAACTGTATTTGTTCAGTATAGTCTCTAAAAAATAAGGCTCTGTAATTTCTGTGGTCAGGATGACTTTCCTCTCGCCCTGAATGACGTCCGTGTCATCGACAGGTGGCGTCAAAATATCATTTTCATTCCACTGACTTCTCGGTAAAAAAAGAAACGATGGGCCATTCCACCACATTTCATGATTGAGTAAGGCAGAAGGAGACATCCCCCTAGAAGCACAATATGCCGCATTAAGGGCGGAAGGTATGTAATTCCAGGAACGATAAGGAACCTTCTCTTGAATGTAGTTCACCCTGTTCGCTACAAAGGTCTCCCAACGACAAGCAGGGGAAGCGAGCCATGCTAATACAACCTGTGAATCACACCAGTCAAAAATCTCATCAAACGTAATCTGCTCCGCGTAAGTATCCTTCACCACCTGTATCAGATCAGAAAGAAGTTTACCATCAACAAGTTCAAGTCGCGGAATGGTTGAAGTTTTTAACGGTGCTACCCGACTTTTGGCACATATGAGAAAAACGCAAATTTTTTCCAAGGACTCTAGTCGGATATAAACTACGGCCTACATTGGACCCATCGCAGAAACCGTGCATTTCGCACATTCGAAAACTATCTGAAAGGATTCTACGAGGAAGCGTAAGTTTTGAAAGTTCTGGTATATCAGCAACAGTTTGAAGCCAAATATTAACAATATTTTGTGGGGGTGGTTCATCCCAATCGACATTCGATTTCCACAAGCATTGCATTAGATATTTGGCTGAAAGTAAAACCGGGGATAAAAATCCTAGTGGATCAAAAATACGGCCGATATTCGAAAGAATTGTACGTTTTGTACAAATTTTATCACTACTTCTCAATTATGTTGTATGTAGTTTGTTACCTGTTATATGTATTGTATAATTGTATACCTCTATTGTAGATTAGCATATTAGTTTAGTTACCGACGGTTTCATTTACATAAAATTATGGAAATTTAGAAACTTTTGTGTTTACAATCACATCTATTTCGTACCGTACCTACAAAATCAAAAATATTCGTAGGTACTCTAATTCTATGTGGGTAGACCTAATTTTCCGGCGCGTCCCGTCAAATACGCAGAAAATAATACATTGTTTTAAGGAAGCAATATTGTCTTCTTAAAAATTCGTAAAAAGGTCCAGTTAATTTGGACAAACAACCGTGCTGCATAGGCAGTTGATTGTGCTCAAGTATTTAACAAACATTGACCGTGCCTGAAATAAAGCAAACGCGCGCTACTGATACCGAACGAAGAAAGCATCTGTGAGCAACGGTGATGCACTGCGAATTTTGATGAAAATCTGCGGTTTCATCTAAAAAAAAAAGGAAACTCAGAAAATAAAATGTTTCAAATAAAAGTTGTTTAAAATCATTCACACTTTATTGGAAAGTTAATATTTTGTTGCTAAGTCAAATAAACTTTTTTGACATTTTTTTTTTCATTTTTCAAAATTCTTTAGACTTTCCAATATTCTTTGAACAATTTGAAGAAACTTTTGCATAAAACATTTTTTGTTTAATCGAATATTAAGGCCGTCAGATGAAACCGGGTTTCAGGGGTGTCCGGAGTCTTCTTAACTGACATTGGTAAGAAAAGGTATCTGAAAAAGGCTGCCATTGAAGGCCCAGGACCTTAAGAAAAAGAGGCTCGTCCTTGTCAAATGACAGAGGCATTTGTCTATCAGAATTTGGTACTGCAGCAAGAAGTTTCGGGGAATTTGACGCCAATTTTTTTTAAATAGAAACACCCCAGGCTAAGCAGATCAATTAGCTGCTTTTGTACAGAAAGGGCAGCAGAAACCGAGGGGCAGGTTCCTAGCAAATCATCAACGTATATTTGTTTGGGGGTATATTCATGATTAGTTTGCTTGCCTCAGGAAAATTAGCGGCTTCCCTTGTAGCGAGTTCTTGTAGTGTTCTCATAGCTAAATATGGACTACAATTAAGGCCGAAAGTAACTGTATTCGATGTCCATTCGGACAAAGGTTCGTCGGGCGAAAATCTCCAGAGAATCTTTTGAAAGTTTCGGTGTTCTGGTGTAACCAGAATCTGCCTGAACATTTCTTTTATGTCGGTAATAAAGACAACGGAATGAAGTCGAAAAGTAAGAAGTGTGAATATGTCCTTTTGTAACTTGTGACCTGAAAGTTAAGTGTCGTTTAGGCTTAAACCCCTTGGACCCTTCGCGGAACCATCCCACACCACCCGTAATTTTGTACTTTCTGGTTTAATAACGCAGTGGTGGGGTAAATAACACGATGAAGGAGGTTTTGGTGAATCTGGAGACACAAGGGACATTTGACCAGTTTCTATGAATTCTTTTAGAAAATCTGAATAAGCTGAATATAAGGTCGGATTTTTCAAAAGTCTGTTTTCTAGTAGAGAGAATCTGCGAAAAGCGTGAGGGTACATATCACCCAAATCAGGTTCAGAATTTTTGAAAGGCAGTGACACAATAAATCGGCCTGTGGAACTACTGGAAGTGGTAGATTTGAAGATATCTTCGCATTTTTTATCGTTAGGGGACAAGTGAGTTTTTGAAGGAACTTGTTCAATTTCCCAGAACTTACACAAACTTACGTCTAAGGGTACGTCTCAGTTTATGAAAAATGTGCTTGGAGAGTTTGAATGTGAAATATTATCTACTTTGCCAAGTAGAACCCATCCAAAAACGGTTTCGATTGCTGTAGGCTGGCCTACCTGACCTACTTTTCTACCTTGACCAAGAATTTCAGTAAAAAGCTCTGCCCCAATCAGCAAATCAATAGGACTTGAAAGGAAATAATTTTCATCTGCTAGATTCAAGCCTTCTAGATGTTTCCAATCTCTGTATTGCAAGTTAAAGCTTGGCATATTGGAACAAACTTGTGGCACTACTACGGCTTCGAAAGAAAACAATTTTTTGGCATTATTGCGTGATCGAATGATGCACTGCGCCAACCCATTCGAAGAAAAGGATGATATTTGGTTAAGACCAAAAATAGACGTGACGAAGTGACGCCTTGATAAACCTCAGTGGCGAATACATTTTTCGCTCAGAAAATGACATTGGCTACCACTGTCGATCAGTGCACGTATCGGCTGGAAAATCCCATTTCCATCCTGAATTTCCACTGTAGCTGTAGCCAGGAGCACTGTACCTTGTTTTGCAAATGCATTACCAATATGCACTGTTTGTTGTTGGAGTGTTTCAGATGCACACAGGGTTAGTGATGTGGTTGAATTTTCCCCTTGTGCATTCTGTATAGTCAGGGGGCTAGAAATAGCGACATTTGAAGCCGGAACTGAAGATTGGGACGTAATATGTAAGGAGGAATGGTGACTATTGCGGCAAACACGACATCGGAAATTATAAGTACAGTTCTGTACACTGTGAGAATGATGCAAATAATTGGAACATAATTTATTCTGTTTGACGTAGGTATTCCTATCCGTTGCCGATTTTTCTAGAAATTTGCAACATTTTGAAAGGGTGTGAGGCTCCTTGCATAAGTAACATTTTATTTGTGAATTTGTAAAACCTGAGGAAACTTTGTTGTAAAGTGCAAAAATGAATTAGGTTTCTTGGAATTTTGGAAATTTTGTGAAAATTTATTATTTGTAGGAAAATTATTACGTTTTATTGCTTTGTTCGACGAACTCTGCTGTATAGATTCCAATGCCTTGCATTTGCTTTCAAGAAAACCGTACAGGTTTGCGTAAGTCGGAATTTCGATGTCACTATATTTTAATTCAAATGTAGTGCGGGTATTAATGTCTAATTTATCTAAAAGAAATGTAAATAAAATAAAATCCCATTCATCTGTGGGAAACTGAAGAGCTTTCAGAGCTGCTAGTGATTCTGAGAAACAATTTAGTAAGGACCTTAAATCCCTAGCGGTATCGCTTTTTAAGGTAGCCGACATAATTGAATGGATAGCATTTGAAGCCAAAAGGCGTTTATTTTGGTACCGTTTCACTAACTTGTCATATGCTATTAGATAATTGTTATTTGTAATTTGTATACCGCCTAAAAGCTTTAGAGGTTCATCTTCTAAAGGCAAAGAGATATTGTAATTTTTCTACATCAGACAAAGAAGTATTTTCATGAATTAGTTTTTTGAAAAGGTCGTGAAAGGAGGGCCAAAGCTTTTGGTCACCCTTGAAAATAGGCAAGTTTATTTGTGGATGCTTTATAGATGAAACGACGTTGGATTGAGCAGTCGGCGCCGATGTACCTTGAGTATTTATCTGAGGAAAGAGTGTCGTGTAAATAGAAATCGTTTCGTAATAGTAATTATCGATGTCTTTCCTTATTTTGTCTTGAGCTTTGAAATCACCTTCCTCAGAAACCTCCATGATTATTTCATTATGTAGTTTCCCAAACTTTTCATAATGATCCTTTAGGTCTCTACCGGGCCTGAAGTTGCCCTAACATGCTTTTATCCGTCTTCGCTTGAACAGCGAGACGACAAACCTCTGTAATGCGTGATAAATAAACGCTTCTCTTAGCCTCTAACTTTTTAATCTCGGAAGTGGGCGCCATGGTAAGTGAAAATTAATGTAATTCTTATTATGTGTAAAGAGAAAGAAAATTGAAAGTAAATAATTTCAGTCAAACTATTCTGAAAATTGTAGGTAATTGCAATTGTTATAGTTGTCGAGCAAAATAAAATTTAGAACAAATTAATTTTATTTTATTTTAATTATTATGAAAATTCTAATAATTGTAATTGTAAAGTGCAAGAAAATTGAAAATTAAATAATTTTATTTTTAATTATTATGTAAATTGTAATTGTAAAGTGAAAGAAAATTGAAAATTAAATAATTTTATTTTTAATTATTATGTAAATTGTAATTGTAAAGTGAAAGAAAATTGAAAAATAAATAATTTTATTTTTAATTATTATGTCTTGGTATTGGTAAATAGACCGCGCTCCCTGAAGTATAGTTGAGCGACTCGCGACTAAAAATAGGGTTGTCGAAACACACAAAAGATATTTCCACTCACCTGGGTGGGTTTTCTTATACGCTGTGTGTATATACGGGGATCCCCTGGAAAACGGTTCTTCACAACCACCAACGTATCAGCATCGACTTAAGGCACTCAAGGTCCCTTTTTATCGGCACAAGACATAGAATTTTCGAGCTTAGAACACGGAACCGGAAAAAATTGCAACGTGCATATGAAGCACCATTTATCTAGTGTGTAAATCCAATTCTTCAACGGCTTGCTCGGTCGGCGCAGGATCGTAGAAAATACACTCCTGTGTGTTTTACGCGAAATTGACGTAATTCTTTAATAAAAATGAGAAGAAACCAAATTTGTAAATAATGTTTCGTTAACAATACGCATATCACTTAATTAGTTTTTTAGTAATTAGGCTTTAAAAACAGAACCTATCAATTCACTTCTTTTTCTTGAATAACTTTTATCTGGACCAACTCTAAAAGTCCCCATGCAGGATTTTTTTGTAGAAAATGTTGTGATTTACAATATTTTTTAAATTTTATAAAGTTATATCGAAACATTGGATTCATCAATAAAACTACGTCTTTAGAACGCCTAGCCGCCCGCCTGTTGAAGAAGTTGAATTTTCTATGGTTCTGAGTTTATCATTCAATCGTTGAAATCTTCAAGCGCTAGAATTAAAGAATGCGTAAAGTTCTTCCAAGATGCTAAAAGTATCTGATATGCTTGCACTCGCTTCACAACTAAGTTCTAGAGCTGTATTCGTCCTATGAGCCTGGTAAGGGATGAAGCTAGTAATGATGTCCGACTTTGTCAGATATTTTTTGTTGTGCGTTATCGAAAGATCAAGATAGTGAGACTTCAAAGTCGTAGTTTTGAAAGGCTAAAGTTGTGGACGTTGAAGTATCTATATGGGTGGGCAATATTTTTAGGATTTCGGATGCTGTTCCCCCTCCTGTTTTATCATCTACTTCTACAACACTCAGCAATCTTTCCTTTGGTATTCCAGTTTCATCGATACTGCGGATTACAAGGGATAATATTTCTTTATTTGAAACTTCAGGAGTATGATCAGCCATAAAGTTGCGGCCGCAGTGCATGAGGGTAGTGGGGAGCTTGGTGGGAAGAGGATGAAGGTTCATGGTTAGAGGGTGGATATACCTTAGCCGCACTCGTCGAGGGGAAAATATACCAATCCAAATCAAGTTCACTGTAAAATTGTAGTTTCAAGTGCTCAACATGCCTCTTTCAAATTTGCCAGAAGGCTTCTCCTCTGTGACAGTTCTTACCCAAAAAATATGTAAATCTGGGCAATAAGAGAAGGTGGGTGCATGAGTATAACTTGCACAGATGGTGAATTTTTGCGAGTTTACAAGAAAATGCGAAATTACCCTGAAAAATTCTTTAATTATGCACGTATGATTTTTTGATTTTCTGCTCAATAAAGTACAAGACAAATTGGAAAGAACGTCTACAAACTTCAGAGAAGCAATTTGTGCAGAATAGCGCTTGTGCCTCACAATAAGGTAAGTTATATTTATAAATTTTTTGTATGTCTTTTTTAGTTGCACCTGCTTATTTCTATGTTATGCGGTTCCATTTTATTTTATTTACATATACGGGAAAAAACAATGTATATTGTTAAATGAAGCATATTTATTTGAAACGAAACTTAATACAAAATAAAATGCTTATATTTCTTAAAATGACAAAATTTGATATGCACCGACATAGAAATAATAATAACTGAGAGGATGTGAATCCAGTTTCATCCTGGTCATCAAAAGTCGAACCATAAGATGATGCAAATTGGGTAGTGTGAGATAATCGAGAAGTTGATTCAAGCGAAGTTTCATGAGACGGTGTCATAAATTCGGTAATGTTGGTCCTACTAGCTCTACCGGACCCTGCTGCATGGCCTCGTGCTCGATCAAAATTATTTCTTGAATTTTTGTACGAAGCCGTAGTGTTTGAGTTGGTGTAAACGCCTTCATAAACGGAAGCAAACTTTTAAAAAATAATAAATTTGGATCCTCTTCTGCGTTTATTTCCCTTTCCAGTAGGTCTACTTTGCGTGTTTCAATTTCTTTAGTAGCTGCATTGTAAGAACGACCTTCACTCCCAGCGTTAAGTTTCCTTTTATTTGAATTCGCTCGTATCATGCGAAAATTGCTTTTGCCATGAGGTAATTGCTTCGATGACCCTGGCTGAATATTTGTAATATCCGGTGGCCCTGGAGCTGTAGCGGAAAGCATGTCAGCGTCGCTCTCATTTTCTTTATTCATTTCTGATAAGAGCGAATTTTGAATTGTTTCGGTCTGATCATCCTCAAAAGTGTGTTGTGTCTGAAGCTCATTAGTTATAATCTGTGAAGGGTGTGTGGATGTTAGATTGTCATCTCTTGATTCATATAATGGTACTACGACGTTCTGAAGGAACAAGAGTTGTTGGAAATATGCCCATGAGCTAGTTGTCTTGACAAGTCCTCCACTTCCTGAGCGAGGTTTATCTAATTCACGCATCTGTGATATAAAATAAGCACGGAGATTTTTCCATTTTTTTTAGCATCATCCACTAAAACAACAGAAAATAAAGTCAGGAAATGTTCTGTTTATTTTGTCTTATAATAGAAAACTTGCACAAACTTCTTCAAAATCTTAAAATTTCTACCATAAAGCCATAAGAAACTGTACCTAAAAGTCATCAAACTTGAATTTTTTTCTGAGAAAATCAAAATTGAAAAATTTGCAAGTACCTTATAAAATATTTGATATATTATAGGGACTAACCAAGCATAAATATGTAAGGATTTTCTGTTTTTTAGATTCCTTGCAACAGAAGACTCTTTCACTTCTCTTGCGGGACGTTTCAAAATGGGAAAGACCACTGTATCGGAAATTATTATCGACACATGTATGGTTTCATGGAGTGAGTTGAGAGATGAGTACATGCCACATCCCACGAAAGAAATGTGGTACTCAATTGCCGATACCTTTTACGAGAAATGGAATTTTCCCAATTGTATAGGATGTATTGATGGTAAGCACTAAGAGTACGAGCCCCTGCTAACGGTGGATCAACATACTACAACTATAAGCAATATTTTTCAATTCTGTAACAAGCCGTGGTAGATGCCAACCGTAAAATAATTGCTGTTGACATAGGCACCCCAGGGAGACAGAGTGATGCTGGAAATTTTAGAACATCATTTCTGTTTCATTTGTTGGAAGCCATGGAACTCAATGTTCCGGATAACAGACCTCTACCTCTTCCTAATCTAGAAATGCTATTTGTACTCCTTGGTGATAAAGGATACCCTTTACTACCTTACTTAATGCGACCATATCCGGGCAGGGACTTCAGAAAAGAATATTTAATTACCAATTGAGTCGTGCAAGGAACAGTGTCGAATGTACTTTTGGCATAATGGCAGCTAAATGGAGACTGTTGCATAAGGCAATCGAGACCAGCGTAGATCATGCTGTTGAAATGGTGAAGGCAATTTGAAAGCAAAAAGAATTACAAACCCAATGCAGGTCTCTACAACAGGCATCAGTGGCGGAGGAGATATGGTACCAGTAAACCATTGTTTTGTAGCAGTTGCACTCAGAATACGGGATGAAATTATAAATTACTTTAATGGAATTGGCTTTGTTCCATGGCAAGAAAACTATGCTTACCAGAAAATATAATTCGCCATCACAATGTAAACCAACATATCATGCAATGATCATTTGTATATCTTGTTCTAAACTTTCATTTGAATTTTTCACATATTAAATAAACCACTTACCGTTTATACCAACTTCCTTGGTAATTTCTGCCCACAGTGTTTTAAGAATTTTCGAAATTTTCCTCAATTCGTCTACTGGGTCCCATATAGCTTCACGTTTATACACAGCCGAAATTAATTGCTCTTCCATTATTATGCCTTGCGCCTTGATGAAAATATCAAACACGACTGATTGCCAGGCGGTGTGCTTGGTGGGTCGCTAGGATGGTTAGGATGGTGGGGGATCGCAGTGCGGCTTATTCGATTTTAATCACCTGTGTTGGAAACACACTAGTGGGTTACTTGAAGGGTCGCTTGGCGCCTCGCTACCCACAACCCTCCAGGTAAACCGCTTGCACTGCGGCCGCAGCTTAATCGTGAAAAAATATGCATTTTGAATTTCTGCTATCATAATTTTTCCGCACTTTTTTTCTCAACGATTCAATAAATTCATTTTGGTATCTGGAACCTAAATAGGTTGTATATGGTAAGGTAGTTTGCTATTGCTAAGCCATTCATTTGAGACTGTGTTGCGTCTTGAAAGCTGTTGAAATGTTTGAAAGAAATTACTATCAACTTTTCCACGAAATTCAATTTTTTGTATAGCCAGAGTTTATCCTTACATCAAGAAGAATTAGTCAAATCAGAGTCTTTCTGAAGCTTCCTAATCGCACTCTTCAATCCTTTCTCCGTTTTCCCAGCCAGGATTTTGTTTCGGTTGCTAACTGAACACACATGCTTCATGGTCTGAAAGAGAAGAAACAATTATATTCGCTATCATGTCGTTGTTCGAGTAGCATTCGCTTGCTTGGTTCCGCATAGGTTTTGTGAATTTAAGTGTTTTTTTTTGCAATTTAATTTTCGACTTTTTGGCATGAGTTGTGCGTTTTAGTTGTGGAATCGATAGGTGATAAAAGTACTCGCCTTTTCCACAAACTGAGTAATTTGTAGTTGTTTGTCAATTAATACTTTCCGTCAGTATAGTGGTTTGAGTGCGATAAAGTCGCAGCCTAAAAGATGGGTGGTTCAGGTCAACATCCTCGGTCAACCAAAAATTCTTTGTCTACTGGATTAGATGAGGATACTTTAGAGCAGCTTATGAACAAGGTATGCACTAACTTTATTCAGCAGTTAGATAAGAAGCTTGACAACCGAATTAAGAAGTTGGAAAAAAAGTTAACCCAGGCCTGTGAGTCGTTTACTGCATTGAATGATAAGGTTAGTAGTAATACTAATACTATCCTTAAGATTGGGGAGCGGATGGATCACATTGAACAGGACAACAAACGTAATTCCCTAAGAATATGTGGTTTGCCCGAATCAGAAAATGAAGAACTGGAACAGCTTTTGCTTGCGTTTATCAACAATGATCTCAAAGTGTCCTGTGACGCTATCGATTTAGACTATTTTTTCCGAATTGGACCTGAAATGGATGATAAACCTCGAACTTTGCTCGTTAGGATTATGATTATTTTTTATCATTATCACAAGACACTTTTATGAATATTTTGCTACGACTAGTATATGCGGAATAGGAGCGAATTTGTTACAGCCTAATATAACCTTATGGCGCAAATTAATAGTCTTAATTTCTCTCATTTTAATGTGCGATCTCTGTGTTCTGATTTTGACAGTTTTCAGGACGTTGTGGCCGCTGGGGAGCTTGATTTTGTTGGATTATCTGAAACGTGGTTAAATGACGGAATCTGCTCCTCAGCACTTCACATTCCTGGGTTTAGCTTGATAAGGAAAGATAGGTTGGGAAGAGGTGGTGGTCTTGCTTTCTATGTTGGCGAGAAGTTCAAGTACAAAGTATTGGATGTGCCTACTTCAATCAGTGCTCTTGAACAATTATGGACTAGTCTTAAAGTTAATGGCAAACTAATATGCTTGGGTACTTTGTATAGACCTCCTCATGATAATGTCTCAAATTGTATCACTGACTTAGAAAATGCTATAGTTAATTTTTTACCTGCTCATGATCTGGTTCTCTTTGGTAGTGACTTTAATATAGATTTTATTTCAAATCAAAATAGTAAACTTTTATTGAATAACTTTTTAAATAAGTATGGGCTCCAACAGATAATTAAAGAACCAACCCGTATCACAAATAACTCTGAAACTCTTTTGGATATAATTGTCTCCAATTCTCCTGAATATGTGGGTAATCCTGAAGTGCTACGTATGGATGGTATCTCAGATCATTGTCTCGTGAGCTGCAAAATTTTAGTTAAGAGGCCATCTGCAGGTGTCAAGTTTCTTACTTACCGTGACTATGCAAGCTTTAATTATGAATCTTTTTCGGCTGATCTGCATAAGGTGGATATGATTGTTTGTTTAATTTGGCCAATGTGGATGATATGGTAGAATTATTCAATTAATCTGTTGAAACTCTATTCAATAGACATGCTCCTTTGAAAACATCTCGTGTTACCAAAAAGCCAGCACCGTGGATTACTGCCAATATTAAATATATGATGCGACTCCGTGCTAAAGCTCTTTCGAGCTACAAGAAAAATAAAACGGAAGCTGCATGGACTGATTACAAGCAACTTAGGAACTTTGTCACCAGCTCAATTAGGAATGAAAAAAAAGCTTATTTGTCTCATAAATTTAATACAGATCCCGCTGGGTTCTGGAAGACTTTAAGATGGCTCAATATAAATTCATCTCCCATAAGTGCACCGGAAGATATAGAATCTGTAGAGGAATTCAATGCATACTTTGCAAACTCTGTGCCTAATGTTAATATAAATCCACTAGAAAACACTTTTTTAACAAAATACTCTAGCTCTATTTACAATGAGGTCCAAAGCATTTTGAATTTCACAGTGGTTGATGAGCAGACCGTCAGTGAAATAATAACTAAAATAAAATCCAATGCAAGAGGCGCGGATGGTCTTGATGTGAAGATGGTTGCTTTGGTTTCACCTTATTTATTGAAACATATTACTTTTATTATGAACTCTTGTTTACAAACAAGTACCTTTCCATCTACTTGGAAGACAGCTAATATTATTCCGGTTGCTAAAATAACCAATCCCTCGACACTTGCCAATTTTCGTCCTATTAGTATTTTACCGGTGTTATCAAAAATTTTGGAAAAAATTGTATCTGAACAACTTGCGAATCACTTTTATTCATCGAAGATAATACCGATTACGCAATCTGGGTTTAGGCCTCGACATAGCACAGCTACTGCTTTGATCAAGGTTGGGGATGATATTTTAAAGGCAACTGATGAGGGCAAGAGCAGCTGCTTGATCCTCTTAGATTACAGCAAGGCGTTTGATACTCTCGATCATCAAATGCTTTTTGCTAAGTTGAGGTATTTTGGTCTGTGTCACTCAGCCTTAACGCTTATGAAGACTTACTTGTACAATAGAGACCAGAGAGTAGTTTTGAATAGCTCAGCCTCTTCTTCTGTCTGTGTCGGTCGAGGGGTTCCTCAGGGTAGCGTTCTAGGGCCTCTACTTTTTTCCATATACACTGCCGACTTTTGTAACTATTTAAATTTCTTAAACTCCCACCAATATGCTGATGACTTCCAGTTGTATTTTTCTTTTGATACTGACTTGCTTGAAGCACAGAACATTATTAATAGCGATTTGAATATCATACATAACATTCCCCCTGCTCATGGACTTCTCTTGAACGCGTCGAAAACACAGTTGCTTGGATTTGGAAGGAACTCTGCAGTACTTGCTAGAGATTTAAATATTACCCTAAATAATATTAAGATTAACTTTTCGGAATCTTGTAAGAGTTTGGGAGTTTATTTCGATTCAAGTTTTAGATTTGGACATCATATTTCTTATGTATTGCAAAAGTGCTATACCAAATTGAGAACTCTATATTTATTTAAAGACTTCCTGAGTACCCCCGTCAAATTAAGGTTGACTGGTAGCTTAATTCTTTCACATATTTCCTATTGTGATATATTATATTGGCCTGCTCTTCTTGTTAAAGATAAGCAAAGTCTGCAAAAGTTTGCCAATGCATGCTTGCGGTTTTCCTACGGAGTTCGTAAATATGACCATATATCTTATTATGTGGAATCGGGTTGGTTAAGACTGGAAGAGAAGTTTAAGGTACTGCATGGTTTATAAGATTAATTTATTTCAGGAACCTCAATACCTTTTTGATAAAAATGTTAAAATGTCCAACGTCCACCAATTTACTACAAGACACAAGATCGTTCACATATAATGCCATGAAATTATTTAACTCCTTACCTGTCAGCATAAAGGAATCAAGAAGTTTTTCCATGTTTAAAAATCGCGTTAAGACATACATTAAATCACAATAATTGAACAAATTGGGTAGGTACTCTTAAGTAAGAATGGCGAATGGTTAACTATTGTGGACATGGAATAACAGAGATCGCATAATTAATAATTAATTTCTTGTTTTTTTTTGTTCTTTATTTTTTCTTTTTTATTTTTTTCCGAAATTTTAGCTTTTTTTTTTTGTTCTAATTTTGTTTTGCAAAGGGACTAAATTTTTCCACCATTGTACAGGGTGTCCTTAGATAAACTGACACATTTTGCAGGTAAATATCTCGAAAAGGAGAAAAGGTAACGAGATGCGGTTTGTTCTGGGAGAGTCAGGATTTTTTAAAGTTTTTTTTCACAGTATTGCCAAATCCTGTAATTTGCTGAAAATTTGTTTCGCGGACATGTGATTTTTTGAAATAAAATTATTGCCTTATTTTCAATGAAACACCCTGTATATTTTGTCATCGTCAGAAAGCCTGATTTTTCTACTTTACAAAAATATATAATTTTTTTAAATTATCTTGAAATTGTATCCTAAAAATTGCACTTGGTTGAAGAGGGTACCATCGACTGGCCAAAAAAAACAAGAATATTAATTTGTGCTTAATACTGGTATTAGGCGGGTTTCACATTCGTCTAGTTTTCTGTGTATAAATTCATGTATTTCTACATGTATAAATTCATGAATGTCTTCAGGAGATCAGCTGTTTTACATTTTCTTCATGTAGAAATACGCGGAAAAATGCACAGATGTGAAGCACACTTAAATCTAGTCCTTCTTTTTACCATAGCAACTAGAAAAATAATAATCTGTGAATAATAATGTCAAGTTCAAGAACCAGAAGACAATTTGTGGCGAATTTTCATAAAATCCCACCTTCACGAAATACGATTTTTTCGTGGGTGCAAAAATTCAATCAAAACGGGTCACTCAAACGAAAACCTAGATTAGATGCGCATCTCCATAGTCTAGATGACTTACTTGTGGTCGAAGAATGTTTGAACAGGAATAATAACCAGATTTCAGCACGAAAAATTGCAAGCATGGCAGAAATGTCGAAAAGCAAAGTTCACCAACTACTGAAAACTCCTAATCTAAAGGCGTATAAAATACAAACTTTTCAAAAGATTCCGGAACCTTGTTTCGAAAAACGAGTACATTTGTGTGAAGTGATTTTAGACCTTTTCCGAGAGCAGCCCATACGAAATTAATTTTGTCAGATGAAGCTATTTTTCATATAAACGGAAAAGTTAATAAACACAACTGCCGCATTTGGGGGGATGCAAATCCCCGTGTTTTCAACGAATTTGAACGGGATTCACCAAAAGTTTCTGTTTGGTGTGGGGTAACTGCAACAAAAATGTATGGGCCATTTTTCTTTAGGGAAAATGTTATGCGAGGGGATAATTATGCGCATATGCTAGAAAATTTCTTTTATCCGCAAATTGGACAGGATGGAATTGGAGAAGAGGTATTTTTTTCAACAGGATGGAGCTCCCGCTCACTATTCATTAATTGCTCGAGAGTCGGTCAATACCAAATTTCCTGGGCGATTGATAGGTAGAGCAGGCCCCATAGAATGGCCACCATATTCACCTGATTTAACTGTTCCCGATTTTTTTCTATGGGGTTATGTAAAAAAACGATGTTATAACCCTATGCCTCACACCTTCCGGGAATTGATGCTGAACATACGAAACGTCATCGAAAATATTCCGCAGGCTATGTTAGAAAATGTTTTTGACAACTTATTATTAAGGTTACATAAATGTATAGATATGAATTGTGGACATTTCCAACAAAACATGTATTAGTTAACCAGGGTTTAACCTTTAATTAGTTAATAAAAGTATTGAACACAAATTAATTATAATTTTTTTTTTGGCCAGTCGATGGTAGGCTCTTCAACAAAATGCAATTTGTAGGAAGAAATTTCAAAATAATTTTAAAAAATTATATATTTTTGAAAAGTAGAAAAAACAAGCTTTCTGACTATGACAGAATATACAGGGTGTTTCATTGAAAATAGGGCAGTAATTTTATTTCAAAAAATCGCGTGTCCGTGAAACTAAATTTCAGTAAATTTCAGGGTGCGGCAATGCTGTGAAAAAAAAATTTAAAAAATCCTGACTCTCCCAGAACAAACCGCATCTCGTTACCTTTCCTCGTTTTCGAGATATTTTCCAGCCAAACGTGTCAGTTTATCTAAGGACACCCTGTAGTAAGCAAACTTTTCTCATGTATTTTTCTCTATTTTATTTTATTTTTTAAATTATTTATTTATTTTATTTTTTTCTCAAACACTATTTTTGAAATTTCTTGTTATTTTTTTCTTTTGTATTTCCTTTTCCTAATTATTATAATTTTTTACCTAAGTATTTACACTGTGGGTGGTTAGATATGAGTAGCATGTGCTAGATCTCGCCACCCTACTTATTTCCAATTTGTATGGGTATTTTTTTTGGAAGATGTAAATAAAGTCATATTATTATTATTATTATTATTATTATTATTATTATTATTAATTAAATTATTGAAAGATTGAAATGCAAATCGAAAGTAAAATAAATTAAAGAATTGTATAAATTTATTTCAAAAAAAAAAAAAAAACAAGATAGCTTACACTATTGCGGCTCATTCCAGGACAGCGAACGATTACAGTTAGCAGAATGAATTCCAGCTGAATGTTGGAAAAAACGCCGCGCGACCTTAACCTGTAGGAGGGCTAAACCACGGCAGAATATTTCCTTGAATGAATTAACGTCCACACCGTACGCTTCTGTTCCAATGAGATAAACGTCACCGGAAAACATTCGACGTTTTTGTCTATACAGGGTGCTACAAATTGGAGTGCATGCATGGGGATATCGGAAACCGTAAGAGATACGAGGTTGGTTAAATTATGGCAGGGTTGCGTAATTTGATGCTCAACAAAACGCCGTTTTGTAATTTGAAAAATTTCAAATACTTCCGGAGATATCCGGAAAAAACCGAAATTTGCCAAAATCGTTTTTATTTTTTCCTAAGTTTGTTTGAAGAAATATGTCAAAGTAAATGTCACTTCAATATAGCCACTTTTTCTGCTTTACAAGATGGTATCATCAAATTTAAGATCCGACGTTTCGTCTTTGAACCACCATCATCAGCTTTATTTTTTCAAATACGGACCTCAACTTTTTTTTCTGTTTTTTGTTAGTTTTTGACTTGTTAAATGTAATAGTGTATTGCAACAATTGATAGAAGAAATATTTCTGGGGAAAAATTAGGTAGGTGAATGGTGTTGAGATGCTCATCCAGCTCATCTTTGTCTAACGCATTGTTTTTGTCATAAACTTTTCTGTCTGACACATTATTTTATGCAAAGCACTTAATAAATAAATTATTATTTAAAACATACCTAAATTTAATTTCACATTTCAGGCAGGCGGAAAATAATACCTTATAAAAAAATTCTAATACGTAGGTAAATAATATTCAGGTATGAATTAAAAACGACTTAATTAATCAAATAGCAAACTAAAGACCGCTTTATCAGTGGACGGTTTTTGAGTTAAGCTGTTGGTTAACTAATAATTATCAATTGGTTAACCGCCAGCTAAACTAGATAACCGTCTACTGAGAGATGTCCGACATCGACATAAATCTCAAGACATACGAGATATTGTAAGAAGGTTCGAAGTGGCGATCTCTGGCGAACACATAACTTTCTGCATCATCTTTATTCAACACATTATCCTTGTCGAAAGTAGATTGGGTTATTTTCTAGTATTTTTTTTTTCAATTTTTTTGACAAATTCAATTAAATAATAATTAAAACAAAAATAATACTGGAAAATGGGATTTTTTAATTATTTTCTCCACACTACATTTAATTAGGTACCTACCCAAAGCTTATCCAAAATTGCAAACATTTTATAAGTAAGTACTACAAACTTAGGAACTAATTAAGTATAATTTAATCTAATCTAGGAAGTAAGTACCTATCTAAATGGAAACTTGGAAAACTTAACCAAATACATACCTACAACAATTTCGGCGCATGTGTTCAAAAATATTACCCTTTGCCCTGACAAATACAATTGTTTACTTTTGTTTGAATTTTTTGAACTGCCTTGTAAACGTCCCTTCTATTGATTGTTGCAAATGCATTTATTATTCTGTTTCTCAGTTCTTCCCTGCTATTAACAAGTCTTTTGTTAATTAAATCTTTAATCTGGAGATCTCATTGGCCATTCTATAAAACATCCATTTCCTATCCAGCGCTCTGGAAATTTCCTATGGAGAAATCGGCGCACATTCCTGCTGTTATGCGCAGGAGCACCATCTTGTTGGAACCAAACATTTCGTAGAGAAGCCGACGGGATATCCATGAGCTACTCTTGAAAGTCTCTATTCAAAAACCTTAAATAGTTGACCGAAATTAAATTTTCTTCAAAAAGATATGGCCCTGAAATGCGACCTCCTTATATTCCTGCTCAAACATTTATACTGAATCGAACTTGAGGCCAAATTTATGTTCGTTGTGACGGTTGAATATGATGCCGCAATTTGTGAACCTCGATTCATCCGTCCAAATAATATTATGTAAAAATGCATCTCCGTTGCGAATAATCAAGTCGCGCAACCAGCAATAACTTCAAACCTTTCAAAATTCATGTGAGTCAATCACTTCGTCCAGGGGATCTTGAAAGGAGGTTAACATATTGCTTCTGGTTGCGCGACCAGATTAATCGCAACGAAGATGTATTTTTACATAGGATTATTTGGACGGATGAATCGAAGCTCCAAAACTGCGGCATATTCAACCATCACAACGAACATATTTGGTCGAGTATTTGGTAATCAAGAATCCTCGAGAAAATAGGGAAATCCAGCCTCAAGTTCGATTCAGTATAAATGTTTGGGAAGGAATATTGGGAGGTCGCGCATTTTAGGGCCATATCTTTTTGAAGAAAATTTAATTTCGGTTAACTATCTAAGGTTTTTAAAAAGAGACTTTCAAGAGTACCTCATGGATATCCCGTTGGTCTCTCTACGAAATGTTTGGTTCCAACAGGATGCTGCTCCTGCGCATAACAGCAGGAATGTGCGCCGATTTCTTCATAGTGAATTTCCACAGCACTGGATAGAAAATGGAGGTTTTGTAGAATGGCCAGCGAGATCTCCAGATCTCACACCATTGGATTTTTATCTATGGGGTGCTCTTAAAGATTTAATTTACAAAAGACCTGTTATTAGTAGGGAAGAACTATGAAACAGAATAATAAATGCATTTGCAACAATCAATAGAAGGGACGTTTACAGGGCAGTTCAAAAGATTCAAACAAAAGTACACAACTGTATTAGGGCAAACGGTGATATTTTTGAACACATGCGCCGAAATTGATGTAGGTATTTGGTTAAGTTTTTCAAGTTTTCATTTAGATAGGTACTTACTTCCTAGATTAGATTAGATTAGACTTTATTGGTTCCTAAGTTTGTAGTATTTACTTATATCCTATTCACAATCCGTAGTCCAAAGGTAAAGGTAAATTTATCAATTTTCCCTATCAAATAGCACTGAAAGGTGATAAATTTTACCTTTACCTTTGGACATTGGATTGTGAAAATATAATATAAAATTTTTGCAATTTTGAATAAGCTTTGGGTAGGTACCTAATTGAATGTAATGTGGAGAAAATATTATTCCAGCAATATTTTTGTTTTAATTATTATTCAACTGGATTTGTCCCAAAATACTGAAGAAAAAAAATTGCTAAAAAATAACCCAATCTACTATCGACAAGAATAATGTGTTTTATAAAGATGAACTGATGCAGATAGTTATGTGTTCGCCAGGGATCGACACTTCGAACATTTTTACAATATCTCTTATGTTTTGGGGTTTATGTCGGACATCTCTCAGTAGACGGTTATGTAGTTTAACTGGCGGTTAACCAATTGATAATTATCAGTTAAATAACAGCTTAACTCAATAACCGTCCACTGATAAACCGGTTCTTAGTTTGCTATTTGTTTAATTAAGTCGTTTTTAATTCGTACCTGAATAAATTATTTACCTACCTATTAGATTTTTTTTAAAAGGTATCATTTTTTGCCTGCCTGAAATTAATTTTATATTTTAAATAATAACAACTTAATTATTAAGTGTTTTGCATAAAATTATGTGTCAGACAGAAAATTTTATGACAAAAACAATGCGTTGGACAAAGATGAGCTGGATGAGCATCTCCACACCATTTAGGTACCTACCTAATTTTTCCCCAGAAATATTTCTTCTGTCAATTGTTGCAATACACTATTACATTTAACAAGTCAAAAACTACCAAAAGCAGAAAAAAAAGTTGAGGTCCGTATTTGAAAAAAAGAAGTTGATGATGGTGGCTCAAAGACGAAACGTCGGATTTTAGATTTGATGATACCATCTTGTAATGCAGAAAAAGTGGTAAATTTCTCAAATTACAAAACGGCGTTTTGTTAAGCATAAAATTACGCAGCTTTGCCATAATTTAATCAACCTCGTATCTCTTACGGTTTCCGGTGGTGGTGGTGGTGAGATGCCCAAAAGCCGACACGTCTGGTAAAGTTGTGCTATGTTATCCAATAATAGGTACGACTTGGCCTTGTGGAGAAAATATGTAGTTGCCATAATGGTCAACCAGAGAGACTAAGTGTGGAGGAATTCCGTACATTGGTTCGGAGCTTGTCACTGACCTTGCACAGTCAGCCGCATTAAGGTCACTGAACCTATGAACAATAAATATGAAAACATAAAGTCACAAATGTACAGGGCTTGATACATTTTATTTATATTCTGAACGACATATGACATTTGAATGTAAAACCATAACGATGATTGTAAAATTTTAAATACTTGGTAGGCAGGGGTTGTTTATAAAAAAAAGTTGAAGTTGGAAAATAATGAAAATAGTCAAAATAATCAAAAGTTGAATTTTTCACTGGAGATACACAGCCAATTTTCTGCTTTATTATAAATAGCTGATTGCGTTTGGAGCACAAAAGCTTACATACCTTTCTTCCTCCTAGCCTAATAGACCGTGAGATAGGGCCTGTTTAGTGGAGTCATTTTTTTTTGTCTGGCATTTTGAGGGATGAATGTGGCTAGTTAGCTGATGAGAATATAGGTGGTTTTAGTGCTTGCCACCTGTTCGAAAATTTTCAGAAGAAAAAAATTGATTTACATGAGGAATTTTTTTTTAATGATCTCAAACTTTTTGGCTTCTAAATAAAAGATTGACATTGATAAATAATTCACCCATAAAAAATACTAGATGCTTTTCAATAGCTGAAAAAGTGGGGATGAGTGTCAACTTTCAACTGAAAAGAAAAGAACCTTCCGCGTTTACTTTTTGTCTGGTAATCGAGAGAATGAAAGGTTTTGTTGTGTAAATATCGCTGAAAAATCGCCAGACGGTAATCCCAGCTCGAAGTCGAGTTTTCCGGCGAAACATTCTGTTGACATTTCGAACAGGTGGCAAGCACTAAAACCACCTATATTCTCATCAGCTAACTAGCCACATTCATCCCTCAAAATGCGAGACAAAAAAAAATGACTCCACTAAACAGGCCCTATCTCACGGTCTATAACCCTAGTTGTGAACCTTTCACAATCGAAATGATCGTGGAGAAGTCGCTTCTGCCAAGCATTAGGGATCAGTCGCAAGGAGAACATTGACTGCATCTGCTTGATTAACTGCAACGTCTTCTCTATGTGTATCGTCCAGGCACGCCCCTCGGACACTACCAGTACCTACTGATCCTCCAGCCTATCAATCAAACTGCAGAGCTCGTCATACAGCACGGCAGGACTGGGAATGCCGGTGAAAATAAATTGGGCTCGTCCTGTCAGTCCAGACTCTTTGATGTCTTCCATATAGTCGACTACGTTGGGCAGAAAGAGATTTGTTTTCTAATGCAAATACGGGCGGTTTTGTGATACTCCTTGTCGGCACCTGCAAAAGGTTCAACATCGTTCAGATTAGGTAAAGCAGTGGACACTGGATTATTTTCATCCTCAAAAACTGATGCAAGCAGTTTTGTTCCTTTACTGTTACCGTACATCTAAAAACATCAAAAATTTAACGCCGTGAAAGTGCGAACTATTATGAGAAAATCGCTGATTTGCGGTTTTTATTCATAAGTACTTACCTTAAAAATATTCTTTAATTATAAAATGCATATGAAAATGACCACCACTGAAATATAAAAACTCCATGGCATTGCGCTATACTGAGGGATACGTCTTATTGAGTTATTGGAACTGAAAAAATCACGTGACTTTGATACGATAAATATTAGAACAGGCCGAAAAAATATTTTAAATTTAAAATGTTGCTTAAGACATATTATCACACGATAGAAAATGAAGCTCTTCAATGAAATTTATCAAAAAGTGAGTTTCGGAAATTTTGTGGATTACGTCATATCATAACTAAGCCCCATGTTATTATTTCTTGAAAAGGTATATGTCTCTGTAATTGCATGAAAAAAAAATTGTGGATTGTTCTGTCCAAACATGATAGCTTTCTGTAGTGTAAGATTCACTAGCACCTGTGCAGAATTAATTTACTGAGAGGTATCTGCTGAATTTATTGCGGCTCGCGGTTTTCATCCAGCAGTCTGGTTGCAAAGAGCATGTTTTAAAGTGTTTATCAAAATTTAAATTTGAAATGCTCTTCATAAAATTATGCAGGTAACGTGACAACTCACTAACCTGTTTGGGCCCTCTCACATTTTTCATCTATAACTGCAAAATGGTATTAAAAATTATTTTCTGCGTCTATTATTCTTATGGTCTTGTTTGTTTCAATTATATTTGAATTTGAAACTTCAGAAAGTATAACATATAATAACCTGGGGGGTCTGGTTCGCAGCAATTCATCAACAAGAAAACAAAATCAAATTGCAAAACACAAAACGAAACACGAAACCATGTATTTTAGGCTTATGTTCAGTTATGGTGCTGTTATCATGATCGTTGACAGGCAGTGCTAGTGGTGAAAACTAGACCTTTTTATCCAGAAAAACAATACGTAGTTGAAGTCGGAACGACAAATGACGGTTAAATCAGCACAGTAAAATCCAGTACTGGCAATTGATAACGTTACATACCCATTATCCGTCATAATTCCAATCACTTAACTCCTGAGCAATATACTCTGCTATGTGACGTTCAGCACCAGTTGTAAATTTTTTGTACAAAGCTGCAAAGCTGAAACTTAGGAATTGATGGAAGGGCACCACCAGGAGTGGAGCCTGCGTGTTGTGGTATCGTCACAACAACGTTTATGATAGCTTGACTTCTAAAAAAGTATATTGAAAGTAAAAGAGGAACTATTTACTAGTTTTCACTTTCCTAATGTTAGACCAACAATCACACTGAACACCAGCTTCACGTATTTTTGCATTAACACTTTTCGACACAGTTTTAAATTCTGAATCCAATAGCGGTTGTGATATATCATATCGACTAGGTAACTTATAACTTGGCCATATGGAGTTTCCATTTGTAATTTTCTGCTAGACTAAGAGAAGAGTTACTGGCGTACAATGCTCTGGCATGCGACTTGTCCAAGCTATCCTAGAAAATGGAGCAATGTAAAATATTGTCAGTTAATAACGCCAAGCAAGCTTATTTAGTTACCTTTTCTTTAGGATTCATTAAGTTCATAAAATATTTCAGAGGTCTCCAAAAGCCTCTTGATATAGATGACTCGCTCACACTTCCTATGCTTGATGCGGTTTCTAAAAATGAAATATTAGTATTTATTAGTAATGGTAATTTGTATTTCAACTTAATAAACAGTTTATTACTTACATATCACTTGGTTCTTTGTGAATTTCACCATGTTAGGTATTGCCATATTTTTCTAAATTTATTTGAAAAAAATTTCTGTATCTACTCCTACTAAATACGTCCTTATTCAATTTTCAATTTAATTTTATTTGTTTTTGTTTCTTTTACAAATTTGAAATTTTCCTGTTTCATGTTTTAAGTAATACTGATATTATGGAAGGAGTTGGTACCCAACTTCGATGTTTTTCCGTATAATTACCCATTCGAACAATATACAATCTTTTCTGCTCCCAATCCATAGCCCAAAACTTTTCAAAAATTGTTTGTCTGATTTTTTCAGTAAACAGATAACAGTGTCTCTTTGACGCTGGCTTGCAAATGGTAGAATAACATTTGGGGCCCATCTTTCTTTGGTTTCTTTTTATGTTGTGTTTAACTACTTCATTTTTCGTGGTATAACCTATGTATTCATTTCCATGCATTCTCTTTTTCTGATTTACGTACTTATCCCCACTGTTTCTTTCAGCTACCTTTCTTTTCTTTTTTTAATGGTTATTTTTCAGTCCCGTCTTCTTCGCCATTTCGCAAGGGTACATTATCGGGGTCATTAACGTCGGATGTATCTGAATCAAATTCATTGTGATCTCTTTGAGAATTATTCTCATCATCGTCGTCATCATCATTTAGCAAGAGTGCATAATCGGAGTCATTATCGTTGGAATCATCCAAATCAGATTCAAATTGATTTGTTTGCAAATTATTGTGATACTCATTGATAATGTCTATAATATTATTATTGTTATTGGTAGTATCCTCATTATCAGGCGATGAGGGATGGGATTTTATTATTTATGAACTTTTCGGGCAAGTTTTCTTTTAATCTAGCTATTTCGGTCTCTGAGGCTATCATAAATATCAGATCAATATTATTATCATTATTTATTACCAGGTCATCACTATATTTTGTTCTTCGTAAGATAATAAAATGTTATTATTATCTGTATGCAGGGTATTATTAATAGTTTGGTTTTCAATGAGTAAAGTTGATGACATTCGGGAAGATTCTAGTGGCAGGACATATCGTACAGGAGAAATATCATATTCTTGAACTTCTTGTATAATTTGATAAAGGTTGTTCGCAAAGGTTTTCGAGAACCCTCTCACGTAGTCACATAGCTCATTTGATTTTCATTGGCCTATTCATAATAATTAGATTAGGGTTAGTTTGGGTTAGATGTGGGGTTTGTGTTTCGGTAGAGAGTAGAGAGTTTCTTATTTCATTTCAAAATTACTTCATTTCTGATTCTGAAGTAGAATAATAATCTTTCCTAAACGATTTTTGTAAATTTTTCGATTTGTCTAATCTAATTTAATTTATTTTGGAAAAACTTTTATAGGTACCTATATTATGTTATGTATTTGAAAACTTTCATGAAATATAAAATGATCTCCTTTGAAAAATAACACCATTGTAATCTCTATAGATTAGAAAAGAATATTAGTATTTTGTTTTTGTTCCTAGATTTTTGTTCTGTGTAAATCAATGTTATCTACACTATGTTGTATTTTTAAAACATATAATACCTTCTCGTGAATTTGAAAAAATTATAAATTTAATGAATCGATTTAATTAGACCCGGTTTATTTATCTTCAGATACACTTGCTGATAAGTATCTGCAAGATAAATTCACCGTTCTATAATTCTATTGGTCGGCGGATAGCTGGCCGATCAATGGGATTACAGATTGCGTTTTTATCCGTCAAATTGCATATCTGACAGTTTATCAGAAGGTGAATGAACCGCCCCTCAATGGATATTAAAAGTACATATAGGAATTTGCATATTTTTATAAATATTGAATCGATTTTTATTTTCAAGACCAAGACCAAGACGAGAGTCTCGAGAGAGAGTCTTGGTCTTGGTCTTGGTCTTGATCTTGCTACCAAGACAAGACCAAGACTAGTCTTGTGATCTCGCGAAGCTCTATTCCAGGTACAACAATAAAATATGTTGCCGTTTGACTGCCATAAAGACAAGTATGGCAATTAGGAGCAATCCTATTTTGTCCACGGATTCTATGTCTTGCATAAGAAATTTTTGATTTTTTCTAAAGTCTAGAAAGGCAAACTTTGCAATGACTTTTGGAAGCCCCACTCGACTGAAACTCTTAATGTCCTCATCGATTGATTGAACTGCTGTTGATGAGGTTCCAAAGTTTCAGGTCTGCCCTGAAAAGGAGAGAGCAGCAGCTCCCTTAACACATAGGCCTTGTCTTCATATAGACGGAACATCTGATCAAACAGCTACTTGCTCTAACCCATTATAAAGCAATGATTCCCTAAATATACCAGCATCATGTCTCCTGCTTGGATATCCTCGTTTTAAGCTGGCAATGATCCCATCTGGACACAGAATGAACTAACGGACTGATATTTATAGGCAATGATATCTTCTATGTCCTGAATAGGAGTTTTCTCGATCTATCACTATCTAAAACATATCACAGCCAATCTTAGAACTAAAAACTAATAACTAATCCGTAATCCATTCTTGTAAAATCCAGAATAAACGCGATAGCCCTTTTTCCTGAATAGCACTGTAAAATCTAGAATCAGCTGTCCAATTCCATACACCTTGGCGCTTCCGACACTGCCCTCTTCTCAAGATTGATCGTCTGATCAACTTTGCGCCCATGATGTTTCGTCAGTCTGTCCAAATGTACAACTTTCATCTTACTCCTGGTGTTGCGCTGAACTCGATAAACCAAAGCATTAATCCTCTTGATTATTCTGTAGGGTCCTTCCCATGCTGAAGACAATTTCGGCGACACTCCTCTCTTTCTTGCTGGATACAGCCACACTAAATCACCTTCTTGAAATCTGGCTGAATTGGCTTTCAAGTCGTATCTGGTCTTCATTCGGTCACTGGCTAGCTGAATATGCTCCCGAGCAAAATCATGGATACCCAGAAGTCGTGCCCTTACTTCGTCGGCATAATCTCGAGTTTCTTTTCGTTCTTTTCCAGGTATTCCAAACATCAGATTGCAAGGTAACCTGAGTTCCCTTCCAAAAACAATTCTAGCTGGACTTTCACCTGTTGACTCGTGATCAGCTGCTCTGTAAGCCATTAAAAATAGAGGCAAATGTTTGTCCCAATCTGACTGGTTCTTTGCGACTACTTTTGTCAGGTGTTCCTCTATGGTCTTATTACTTCGTTCTACCATGCCATCAGACTGGGGATGTAAAGGTTTTGTTTTTGTCTTACGAATGCCGATGATAGCGAAAACTTCTGGCCATAAACTAAAATATAATCAATGATAGCCAAGATGTATTTGTTACCACACGCTCTGACTCAGGGAAAGATCCGGCAACATCTATCGCTATTCTTTCAAATGGGAGACCGATGTTGTACTGTTTCATGGGCCCCCGAGATCTTAGTTTAGGGCCTTCACTGGTAGCATAGATGTCGCATTCTCGATACCAGTTTTTAACGTTTTTATGATAGTGAACCCAGTGAAAACGTTCCCGAACTTTGTCCAAAGTCTTGTTAACTCCAAAATGTGCCCCTGAAGTTCCATCATGTATTTCCTTTAATACACCTTCTACTCCATCTTTTGGAATAATCAGTTGGCTCTTAGTAGATTTTCCATTGACACTGCCAGAGAGTTGTAGATGTAGAAATTGCCCGATGTCCTGGTCTGCTTCTTGATCTGCTCTCATTTCATTGGTAGTCCATTTATCATCAACGGTAAGACCCGTTCTTGTCACAGCTGGATCAGTGATTTTTTCATGCATATCTATTCTTTGACAATTTTAGATTAGATTTTTGGTTTCACCCTTTCGAGCCCATACTCTACACTGCAGCCTTTATAGGCTTTTTGTATGTCATTCGTATGGGCTCTACTCCTTCTCATTCATACTTCTTATTCATACTTGCAGATCAGATGATTGGCGGCAGCGCGGTCGACCCACCGTCCCGTACTACTGTGGTCACCCATCCAATCTCCAACCCGACAACGCGTTGCTTGGCTTTGAGTAGGGCGTTCTGTCGTCCTTTATCAAAGCGCCAACGTGCCGGTTATTCTTTGACAATGCTTGCAATGCTTGCAATGTTCTTTACATGGCCGTCTAGGCAGAGCGTCAGCATTCTTATGAAGGTTATATTGGCGAATCCTTCCACAAATCTTCGATAATAAAAACCTAATCCTAGAAAAGTCCTTAGTTCATGCTTGTCGCGTGGTTTTGACCAATCCCTGACAGTATCTAACTTTCCTTTCATAACTTGTATACCATCTTCAGATACCACGTAACCCAAGAATTCCACTTTCTTTTGAAATAGAAAACACTTATTTGGATTGATTCTTAAGTTGTCATTCCGGAAGCGGTCAAAAACTTCTTTCAGGTTATTAAGATGTTCTTGAAACGAATTTTCCATGATCATGACATCATCTAAATATAACAGACAAGTTCTCCATGTAAAGCCTCGCCAAACTAGATTTATCCGTCGCTCAAACGTACCGGTAGCATTACATAATCGGAAGGCATTAGGTTAAACTGATATAATCCGCTTCCGGTACTGAACGTAGATTTCTCTAGTATTGCGAGTATCCACTCGTAAGAACCAAGGTGGAAAACTATTTGGAGCCCGATAGAGTTGTTAATGTATCGTCTTTCCTCGGAAGAGGGAAGCTGTCCTTCTTGGTGACGTAATTAACCTTACGGTAGTCCACACAAAATCTGAGACTTCTATCTTTCTTTGTAACCAATACTACTGGCGCAGACCATGGACTATTTGACTCTTCAATAATTCCCTCTTGAAGAATTTATCAATTTGGATTTCCAGTTCCTGTTGTTTAGCTACTAGCATACGTCTAATTGGTTGTGCCAACTCAGTATCAATTTTGTGTTGAATTAAACTGGTCCGTCCGGTTTGATTATCGATCAAAAATACGACTGCTTTTTTCAAGATGAAATTTGTGGTTTTTGAAGTCTATCTGGAACGAGGTATTTCCATGATTTCTCTAAAGTCTGCATCAAGGTGTCTGTATTTTGTTCTTACTAGAGTCGTTCCATCAAAAAAAAAATCTGGTTTATCTCCAAAAAAATTATATGTTAGTCCAACGCAGCACTCAGGGTTTGTTTCCAATTTTCCGCAAATGATCTTCTCAGTACTTCCAAGAATCCTCACCGGTTTTGTGGCCAGGATCTTAACGGCTCGAGATTCTTCATGTGTAGCTAGGACAAATTCTTCAATACCAAATTTGAGGATGTTCATAGAAGGATCGGAAAGAAAACCCTGTTAGCCGAACAAATCCATCGCCAAAATAAAATCATCTTCTATATCGTTGTTTGATTGTCAGAGACTTGACTAATATTTTTCTAATCATAGAAACTTCACCACCCGTATCAAAAGTGATGTTTTTGAATTCTCCATTAATTTGTCCTTCTAATTTCGGTACAGTGCCTGGACCGCTGCTCTTCTTTATATATATTAATGGAATATTTTCCCTTACATTAGCAGGAATCTTAACTTGTTTTGCGGACTATACTGCAATTTTTTATCAAGCAAATACGTGGGAACAACTCAAGGACGATGCAGAAAAAGACTTGGCAACGATATTTGAGTGGTTTGAAAGTAATCTCTTGACCGTAAATGAAAATAAAACAAACTTCCTTGCTTTTATATTATATTCCACTAACCTTCCGACCTATGATGCACTCTCTGTCAAAATCCGCAACAACTCAGAAACCTTGACAATAAAAAGTAGAAATAGTGAGATTTGACAAACACGCGATACACGACACCAAAAAAATAAGGTTTACGTTAAGTATTTATCCAAAATTCTGAGTACAGGTCAACTTGAAATTCCATATCATGCACTAATAGAGACGCATATTAGGTATGGTTTAATAACCTGGGGAGGTCATCGAAGTACTTAATAGATATGGTAGAAAAAACACAAAAATGGGTCCTGAAAATAGTTTAGCAAAAACCTAGACTATTTCCCACTGGACAACTGTACGAATTATGCAAAAAGTTCAGTGTCAATCAACTTTTCTGCCTGTCATTGTGAATTCGACAATTTAAAAATAAAGGAACATTACAGATATCGGATCATGAATATAATACCCGTCAAAAAAACAAATACGTGGTTCCTAGAATCTCTTTATGAATATCTTTAATGGCCGTTTGCACCGACCATTTTAAGGAAGCCTTAGCGATAAGTATTCCTTAAAGTGACATTTCTCCATAAAACACTAGTTACTATGCAATTATCGCGTAATTCCAATCTGATTGGTTCCATAAATCAACAATCAAAACATGGCAGTTTGACAGTTAATTGTTGGAATATCAGTTTTGACAGATGTATGAAATTCTCGTCAAAAAAACGGCTACTAAAATCAGAAATCGACGTATCCGAGGTTTTTTGAATAAAATCAGCCCTGTATTTTTGATGGATTTTATTCCAACCTTTACGTACTAACTGAAGTTAAATACCATGTTATATGATATCGTCTTTCGTTTTTTGAATTCTAGTAAAGTAATCTTTGTCCGTTTTGAGTGAAATATATTCACCACAATTTACACAAACTAAAAACTGGCCTCGCAGTCCTCTCGCGTTGTGTAATTTTTGATAACCCTGGTGCGAAATTGAATCCGCCAGAGGCAGCACCTCGCTGCAGCCAAAATTTTTGAATTTCCGTGTTTGCAGGGCTTAAAATTTCGAGATGAGATCTCGAAAACTACCTAATATTTTTTAGTGAATTAACTAACACGACCGGAGGTTTGCCTTTTTAAAAATTTATCATTACAATGTAAACTAACGGATTACCAGTGGCGCACCCATGTTTTTTTATTTGGGAGGGGTTTTCATAATGATAAAGGTTCGCCGCAGGCAGGCGCTGTTGTATGCCGGCCACCATAGGATTTTTTTTTTCGGGTTTCACGCCCAAAAACGTTTATTTTAAGCCTTCATAAAATAACTTATTGTACCACATGCAGATGGATCAAGTCCATGCTAAAACAAAAGGATGCCCACAGGGCGGAGTACTTTCACCACTCTTGTGAAATCTAGTCGTGGATGAACTTTTGAGGAAACTAAACGATCAAGGCTACATCACCCTAGGCTACGCGGATGACATAGTCGTTGTCATTAGGGGAGGGATTTACCAGGACGGTATCTAACCTCATGCAGGACGCCTTAGGAATCATTGAGGAATGGTGCACGAGTGAGCAACTTCGCGTCAACCCCTCCAAAACAAAACTCATTCCTTTCACGAGAAAAAAAAATCTGGAGAACTTATTCTCTCCCAGTCTATTCCAAAAAACCTTGGACTTGAGGAAAGCTAAATTTTTATGCGTATTTTTAAATATGAAGCTGACATGGAACGAACACATCCAAAAGATGACCACCAAAAGAAGGATGACGTTGGTATCACTAAAAAGAGCGGTTGGAAAAACATGGGGACTAAAACCTTCACTATTACAATGGATATACACTACGGTTATAAGAGCAATGATAACATATGGTGTGCTTGTATGGTGGCCTTAAGTAAACCAAAGGCAAGCAAACCTGCAGCTAGCCAAAATCCAGAGACTTGCGTGTCTTCGTATTACCGGTGCACAGAGAAGCACACTAACGGCAAGTATGTCAACCTCTGAGAGAATACACTACTGTATTCCAAGCAGAAATATATGCCATCGACTTCTGTCTGAGAGAAAACCTGAGGAGGGGATACACAGGTAAAAATATCCTTATCTGCTTAGACAGTCAAGCGTCCATCAATGCACTCAACAGCTTTGAAATAAAATCCAAACTTGTCTGGGAATTCCCACCTCAAAAACCTAAGTATGGCCAACAAGGTAACCCTTAAATGGGTGCCAGGGCATAAAGGAATTGAAGGAAATGAAAAAGCAGATGCTCTAGCAAGAGGAGGATCGGAAACCAGTTATACTGGTCCTAAACCAGCAATTGGCACCACAAAATCATCGGTAAGAACAAAAATAAACCAATGGGTGTATAAACAACACAAAACCTACTGGCAAAGCTCAGGACACAGTAAGCTAATGGTATACAACAACCATCACCTAAACTTACTGAAGAAATCCTACAATCCAAACAGGAATCACATCAGGCTAATAACTGGACACTGTAGCCTGAGAAAACACCTTCACACAATGGGCATCCTCCAAGGACCCATAAGCAGACTTTGTGAGTTGTGACGAGGAAGATAAAACTGCCACCCACATAATCTTTGATTATTTGAATGTGAGGCTTTACGCTGGTGGAGATATAGACAGATAGCGCCAGAAGACCCTATCTCTAAACTCACCAAAAGTAACACGGTGAAGAGGCTAAACTTTTCACTGACTAAACAGACGAACAGGACAATACAATAAGTCGAGGACTGCAGTGTTGGGACCACCTAACCTGGCCTGTTCATTCTGCATCTCAACCAACCAAGTGATTGTATAAGTTATGTGTTTACTTCGCTGTTTACTCACCTAAATCAACTCGCTGTCGGAGGCAAAACCTTTTAGGGGTGCCATATATGTAAAATGGAAAGTTTGTAGGTATTGACCAAAATCGCAAAAACTATATTTTTACCTGAAAATTCTTTGTACCAGTGCTAAAAATAAATAAAACCCCCCCCTTGGGTGCGCCACTGCGGATTACAAATTAAAGTTAAAATATATCTAAAAGCAGACTGCCCGCGCCTGGTTTGGATCTTCTATATATTGAGGTTGAATATGCAACCTCGGCATCTGCAACTTCAGCATTTCTGGGAATTGACTACCATATAACTCTTCCACCGTCAGTTTGAACTAAACTACACGTCAATCATACTCGAACACCCCAATTTTTGGTCACCTTTTGTAAGACCATAACTCAAAATCTAGCAGGCCGATTTTGTTCAAATTTTCAGAAAAGAAAGGATGCTCTAATTGCTATTTAATTTCCAGTTCTTAACAGATTTCTGGCCACCTACTGAAAGATACAGGGTGAAACATTAGTTGGCGATTTTTGTGCGAGAATTTGGGTTCACCCCATTCTGCTGGAGGGAGGGTTAAGTAGATTTTTGGTATGCAGTTCAGAAGAGTACCTTAGTACCTCGAGACGTTTTTCAGATTTTTTGAATATCGCAGCCGACTACGATTTTATCATAAGTTATACGATTTTATGTAAAATATAGCTATTGACGTCCTTCTTTTTTTTCGAAACAAATACTACAAGAATGGCGCCTGTGAAAATACACTTAGAACATATTATACAGGGTGATACAAAAATATATAGGGTAGTCTGATAAGAGTTTCCGGATGTTTTTCTCAATTCAAACGAAAAGGAAACATTTAATAATTTATAGCAATAAGTAACATGCATCCTTATTCTTGAAACAGAGGAGCAGCGTTTCCAGGAGAACGAGTGTTCTGTCTCTCAATGGAATGAAAATGATAATATAAGTAACAAAGATCCCAGGAGAACGAGTGTTTCCCCTGGGATCACTGCTCCCCTGTTTCAAGAATAAGGACCATGATCGTTTATAATTATACGTGAAACGCAATATTCAACAAATGGCCACCACGACTTCTCTCACAGCACACAATTTTTTTGCCAACATTTTCGATTACATCTGTGCACATTTCCGGTGGTATCTCACGAATAATACGCCGAAGCTCATCTTTCAACTCTTGAATTGTTTGGGAGATTGTTAACATACGTTTTGCTTTTCATGTAACCCCACAAAAAAGAGTCTAGTGGCGTTAGATCGCAAGATCTAGGCGGCCAATTGATATCCTCATTTCTTGAAAGAAGTTTATCTTCAAACCGTGTTTGCAATAAGTCAATGGTTTATCTTGCTGTGTGACGTGTTGCGCCGCTTACATCAAAATAAAAGCGTATGTGAATAATCCCCAAACAATTCAAGCGTTGAAAGATGTGATTCGTAGCATTATTCGTGAAATACCACCGGAAATGTGCACAGATGTGATCAAAAATTTTGGCAAAAGAGTTGTGTGCTGTAAGAGAAGTCGCGATGGCTATTTGTTGGATGTTGTGTTTTACCTATACCTAATTGTTAACGATCATGTTACTTATTGCTATAAAGTATTAAATGTTTCCTAGTTGGCTTTTCGTTTGAATTGAGAAAAACATCCGGAAACTATTAGCAGAACACACTCTATATTTTTGTATCACCCTGTATAATATGTTCTAAGTAGGTTTTCACATGCGCCATTCTTGTAGTGTTTGTTTCGAAAAGAAATAATGACGTCGATAGCTATACTTTACATAAAATCATATAACTCATGATAAAATCGTAGTCGGCTGCGATATTCAAAAAATCTCAAAAACGTCTCGAGGTATTAAGGTACTCTTCTGAACTGCATGCCAAAAATCTACTTAACCCTCCCTCCAGCAGAATGGGGTGAACTCAAACTTTCGTAAAGAAATTGCCATCTTATGTTTCACCCTGTATCTTATCTTTCAGCAGGTGGATGGAAATCTGTTAGCAAATGGAAATTAATTAGCAGTTAGAGCAGCCTTTCACTCCTGAAAATTTAAACAAAATCGGCCTTCTAGATTTTGAGTTATGGTCTTACAAAAAGTGACCAAAAATTACGGTGTTCGAGTTCGATTGATACGTAGAAATTCACCTGACCGTCATTCTACCGCTTGCACATTCAAAAACGCGATGGTATTCTGCATACACATTGATGTTTTTGTTCGCGCATTCATGTATGTGCGTACATGTTTTCAGACATCCACGTCCGTGTGTAACCGCCGTTACACACAAATCCCGGTACCGTTCTTCATTCATACTTTCTCTCATTAAAATTACCAGTTCAGTCTACCCATTCCGATAAATACCCCCCCCCCCCCCACCAAACCTTCACGCCACCACCACCAAAAGCCTCTCTTCCATGCATTCTTCTCTATGGCTCTCACTCGTTTCGCGTTTCTCTACAAGCTATTACACGCCCGTCCTTCTAATACAACGTGAATCTGCATTCATCCACAGACAAACATCCCTACCATTCAGCTGCTACCCCTATGAATATTAGCCCAGTTTATTTGTGCTCTTCGATGGACTGCTTTTAATAATTGACATGCTGTCTGGCTCTTGAATTTCTCTCATGGAGACGTCTTTGAATTAGTGATTTTGAGGCTTCAATTCCTATCGCGATCCTCTTTTGCGAAGAATTGAGCGCTCTGTTTTGTCGCCCTCGTAAAAGAATTCTGTTGTCATCCCAGGCCGAAGTAATTCTTGGTTTACCACCTGCAATGTCTATAAGCAGCGGTGCTAGTGTTAAACCCCATTTTATTGACCATAAAATTGCGCGACTTTGCCCTAATTTAACCAACCTCGTATCTTTAATAATAACCAAGATACCTCTGTTTAGAAAAATAGACACACTGAATATATTTGTATGACCCTGTATAATATATTTTAAAGTGTGTTTCCACATGCGCCATAATTGTAGTGTTTGTTTCGAACGAAATAATGACGTCAATAGCTATATTTTACAAAATATCGCATAACTCAAGATAAAATCGTAGTGGGCTGTGATATCCAAAAAATCTCAAAAACGTCCCGAGGTACTAAAGTACTCTTCTGAACTGCATACCAAAAATCTACTTAACCCTCCTGTTTCGAAATCACAATAAAATCTATCAGTTCCATTGTGTTCAAACTAGACTGACATTTTTAAGTTTGTTTAAACAATGCCAAGCAAATGAACTTACCAAAGTCTGGCTCGTTGTTGGATCTAGGTAGTTTGAAAAATGTCTTAGGGTTAGATTAAAAAACAATAAATTAATTTAAACGATTATATTAATAATTCACCGAAAGGATAAACAAAAGAAAGAAAATAAATGTATGGCTTTGTGCTATGTACTAAAAATCCAGGAATGTCTCTCAATGGCAAAAAAGTTCTTATGAAGCACAGCACAAAACAAAACGCAAATGTTTATATAATTTCAACTGAAATTATATAAAGAGAAGATCAAAAACTCAACTCAGAATTGATTTTAGCAATATAAGAGGAATAAGTACAAATATGAATTCAGTTCACCAACATCTTGAAGAACAAAGACCTGACATCCTTGTTCTCACTGAAACAAAAATCAGTTCTGCAACACCTATTGTGAACTATCTTTATCCCGGCTATGACCTACACCACCGATTTCGACATAATTTTGGGATCTGTGTGTACATTAAAAATGACCTTTCATGTCATCGAGAGGAGAAGCTAGAACCAGCGAACCTTGATATCATATGGCTAAAATTCACCTCAAAGTCATCGACCAAGTTTATCTGCTGCCTCTACCGACCGCCAAGTAACACCGATTACCAAAACTTTTTCACGACATTATCCGAAAGCTGTGATAGTATACAGTCAAACTATCCACAGGCGGAAATTGTCTTTTTAGGCGATTTCAACGTCCACAATATACCCTGGCTGAAACACCACAACAAAACAGATAACGAAGGCAGAGAAGCAGAAGCTTTTGCCATAAGTTGTGGTCTAACGCAGCTTGTCGATGAACCTACCCGTATCTCAGAAAGGGGCGAATTTGCAGCGCTTTTAGACTTGTTTCCTAACCACCAATCCTGACTCGTACACAATTCAAGTAGATGCTCCACTTGGTTCGTCCGATCATAAACTTATAATAACAAAGTGCGAAATGCTCATCCCACCAAGCCTACAACCACTTCCTCGTAAAATGTGGCACTATAAATCGGCAAAATGGAATGACCTAAAACAGTATTACCTGGATTTTCCATGGCAAGAGGTTTGCTTTAAAAACAGCTGATCCCACTATTTGCTGTAATGAAATAACACAAGTAATCTTATCTGGAATGGACGCATATATCCCACATACAACTAAACGTAGAGCTAATGCAAAACCTTGGTTCAACAGCCAGTGTCAAACGGCTGTACAGAAAAAAACATATAACCTTTGGAAACGACAACAAAACGCTCAAAACCACACAGAATTTATAGAAGCCAGAAATAGTTGCAAAATTACTATTGACTCCGCTAAAGAAACATACAATCAAAGAATAAAAAACAGGTTGCTGAATTGTCCAAGTAGTTCTAGGTCTTTTTGGTCTCTTGCAAAAGCTGTTGGATCTAACTTCACCAAGTCATCCATACCACCACTTACAGATAAAAATAATCACTTAGCCACAACATCAGAGGAAAAAGCCAATATGCTTGCCCAAATGTTTTCCTCCAACTCCAACCTAACAGTGCCAAACGGAAAAACTCCACCGTTCATTGAAAGGGTTTCCCATAGTATGCCAGAGGTACCCTTTTGTCACAGAGAAATACGAAAATCCCTAAAAAAGCTGGATACAAACAAAGCAATGGGTCCGGATGGCATTCCCGCAATAGTACTCAAAAATTGCGCCAACGAACTCACCCCAACTTTCGCAAAATTATTCAATTTGTCTTACAGGCGAGGAGTATATCCATCATCATGGAAGTCTGCCGCAGTACAACCCATTCCAAAGAAAGGAAAAAAGACAGATCCGTTAAACTATAGACCAATTGCTCTACTTCCGGTGATATCAAAAGTAATGGAAAGAGTTGTGAACAATCACCTAACCAAGTACTTGGAAAAGTACAAAATTATCAACGATAAGCAATACGGATTTCGAAAATATAGGTCAACTGGCGATTTACTTACATACGTCACTCACTTATGGCAAAAAGCGATTGAGTTGCGGGGTGAAACAAGAACAATTGCCCTAGATATATCTAAAGCATTCGACAAAGTTTGGCATGAAAATCTGCTCAACAAGCTCAAAGCAATGGGATTATCGCCGAAACTTTGCACTTGGTTTGAAAGTTACCTAAAGGACAGATCCATTTATGTTGCACTGGATGGCCAGACTCCAACTCTTACCAAATAAATGCTGGTGTGCCACAGGGAGCAATCCTTTCGCCAACTCTTTTTCTGATTTACATAAATGACCTCATAGATAAAACAGTAAATCCACTTTATTGCTTTGCAGACGATGGCAATGTAGTCTCTTCACTCATACCACCCACAGGTCTTTCCGCACGTGAATTCCACCATCTTAGACTAACTCAAATATCGCAGATAAATAACGACCTGGAGATAATAGAGGACTGGGGTAACAAAAACCTTGTACAGTTCAACGCGCAGAAAACCCAAGCAGCCCTGTTTTCAAAAAGACCAGCACCGGTGAGCCAAACATCATGCTATCTGGAAGTGCTGTCACATTACAGAGTCAGTTGAACATCTTGGGGGTTACTGCAGAGACCAACATGTCTTGGCACAGTCACGTGGCAGATATTGCTAAAAGGGCCTCCCAAAAGCTGGGGGTGCTATTTCGTACAAGAAATCTGTACACACCAAGCCAATTGCTGACACTCTACAAAGCCCAGATTCGACCAACTATGGAGTACTGCTCACATATATGGAGTGCAGCACCCAAACATACCTTAATGCTTTTGAATACCGTGCAAAAACGAGCTATCAAGCTGATCAATGACCCCGCACTTACTCGTAACTTGGATGGTCTCGAACATCGCAGATCTGTGGGCGATTTATCTCTCTTCTACAGGTACTATCACGGAAAATGCTCTGAAGAGTTGGCACGTATGATTCCACCGAGAGTAGCACCTACCAGGCGAACCCGTCAAACAGACGGTAACCATGAATTTACTGTCAAACTAGAGGCACCAAGAACCTCATTATATCAGAATTCATATCTCTGGAGAACAGCATCGCTGTGGAATAAACTCCCTGCGACGGTTTTCCCTGCAGGTTACAACCTGAACCGTTTCAAGACCAACATACACCGACATTTCCGCGCACTTGCCGCTTCTCGAGCGTGATAGGACATTTCCTTGCGAGTGCGCATATCCGTAAAAAAAAAAAAAAAAAAAAAAAAAATTATTTATTCAGGTACTAAGTTAATTACTAATAACTTAAAAATAAAGAACGAAATTCAATAAAGTTTTCGGTTTTCGTATGAAAACAACAAATAACAAACAATCTATAAACTACTTAAATTTCTACTATATACACTTACTCAGTCAACAGTCATGGCCAACAATGCCAAATAAAAACACCATCATCGTCAAAAACACTCAACAGGTCAAAGGTAACTGTAACTACCTGCCTGCCCTGCTTTGCCTTTCAACTTTTCTTCACACATCAAAAACGGGTGCCATGTTACTTTAACATTGGCTGTAGGTACCAAAACTTATTCAGCACACAGTGATAAATATTGGATAAATCTCCAAAAATGTTCAATCAACAAAATCAACAAAAATATTCGAGACAACTTTATATAAAGTTTTTAGGGCTGTGGTGGATAATGGTTTCACGACGTGAGAGGGTTGTTTTGAAACACCTTTTTTGCACCTTTCAAAACAAATCAGCAATAGGGATTATTGCACGATGAACACCATAAACAACCACTAACAACTAATAATCCGATAATTACGGAGGGGTGACAATACAATACTCTTTTTTGAGCAGGTCAAAACAAAAACTATTACGAGTAGCCGTGCTAAATGCAAGAACCACTTTGCTGTCTCTGCTGCTACTGATAAAGAAAAATAAAAAGTGCGACTCTCTAAGCCCAAGAAAAAAGAAAGATAAATGCGTCTTAACTGTGATAAATAAAGATGGAGAAGAATTAGGGTGCGGGCGACTTGTAACGACTTGTACCAACACAAAAAGGGCTAGGCTAGAATACTATACAAGATTACTTTCAGTTTTCGTAGGTAAAATTCCATAACGAAAACTGTGTGCGTGAGAGAGAGAAAGAAACAAAAAAAAATAGCTAGCGCATTGTGACATGAATAATGGGAAATTTCTGTTGTGAAGAATTTCCACAACACCTCCCTCCAGCAGAATGGGGTGAACCCAAACTTTCGCAAAAAATCGCCAACTTATGTTTCACCCTGTATCTTTTAGCAAGTGGCCGGAAATCTGTTAAGAACTGGAAATTAAATCGCAATTAGAGCATGCTTTCACTCCTGAAAATTTGAACAAAATCGGCCTGCTAGATTTTGAGTTATAGCCTTTCAAAAAGTGACTAAAAATTGGGGTGTTCCGAGTTCAATTGACGCGTAGTTTATATCTGGGACAGGGGTAGTTCAATGGGTCTGGCTTCTGTCGAGGGTGGATTCTTCTTCTGGAACTATTTTGTGCATCCTGTATATTTCTGTAATAAATGTAGACATATTATAACGAGGATGAAATAAATGATAATTGTCCATAGACTTGGTATTCTAGGTATTTCGCTGAGAAGTCTGGGCGGCTGGTTTTCTTCTATCTTGTGTTGAAGTTCATTAAGTTCGTCTAGCTGAATATGTTGAAGATGAAAACTTAGGTTCAACACAGGCAGGTGGATTGGTTGGTCGTCTAGGTCGGGAAATACTATTGGTTGCTTCTTGGTATCGATAAACTTTTCTTAATTGGTAATTGTTAAGTCATCGATTTTGGCTTGGCAATTTTTGGGCAACGAGAGCAGATAACTGCCATGAAGTTCAACATGTTCTTCTTGCAGAGGACATTTAAGTTGGCTAGAGACCTCGTTCGGTAGGATCAATATCCTTTGATCGGATCCTTCTAATTTGTTGATTATAGGTCGGGTAACTGTGACGTCAACTTGTCGGCAGGCAGAGGTGTTTTTTTCGGATTGTAGAAGTTGTACTTTGCAAGGGCTGGTTTTGTCTGTTTCTCGAAGGTTTTCTCGATTGCAAAGGAAATAGTTTGGTAGGATTTCTTTGCAAGGTGTGCCTTGATGTTTATAGTGCGATTGATTTTTAATTAGGTATTTGTTTCGCGGTATGACTACCTTAAACAGACTCTCATGCCTAATTGGAAATGAGTATAAATGGAAATAGTCAAAAATATCATGATTGACTATTGGTACACGCAGCAAGAATGTTACTCTATTATTTAGTGTAAAACAATCGACGTCAATCATTTTTTCAAACAGAAGTACAGTCTCTAATTTAACAGGACTAGGTAGCTCATTAAGGCTTATTGCTTTTTCGAGTTTTTGTAATTCATACAAGAGATCTTCCACCCTTATGATACTTGGGAAGATTTTTAATTTAGAAAATGTTATTGAATTTTCTATATCTTGCAATGTTAAGTCAATTATTTCATAAAGGTTAATAATTTGATGTAGAATATCTCTTATAAAATGCATGTTTTCTCTATAGGTGGTTTTTTGCACAATTAAGCTAATTTGGTAAATTCTGTTTTTGAGAAGTTTTTGATTTTTGTTTATTGTGGAAATTGAGGCATTAAATTTATTGATGACGCTAGCCGAAATAGCATTTTGATTTCGAATGTTTTGAGCCAAATCAATTTGGTTGGTTTCCAAATTTTTTATCATTTGTTGGTTTCTTTCGAGATCTATTGATGGGCGACATATCTGTCTGGCTGTATCATCAATAAAACCCCAACAATTTTCCATTGCACCTCCTTTTGCACGGAGAGCCTTAAAATTTAAAAAGTTTACCGTAGAAATAAATGAGTTAAAAATTAATTCACAGTTAAAAAAAAAACACACTAAAAGTTTAGTTATATCTACTTTGCAAATACAAAATAGGTAGAACTGAACCAAGAACCGAGCCAAGAACTGAACTTTCACAAAACAGTTACTTGTGAGTAATACATCATTTTATTTCTGTCCAGCCACTGCAAATTTTTTAGACTATTTAATAGTCCTGCATTATTTACCATAATAATATCGATTATTGATTTTATTATTCCTGATATGGATTGAGGAGATAACTTGAATACTGGACCAATATCTTGCAATCAGTTAGGATAATAGACTGTGAGATAGGGGCTGTTTAGTGGAGTCATTTTTTTTTGGTCTGGCATTTTGAGAGCTGAATGTGGCTACTAAACTGATAAGAATATGGGTGATTTTAATGCCGGCCTCCCGTTCGAAAATTTTCAGTAGAAAAAAATTGAGTTACATGAAGATTTTTTTTTAATGATCACAAATTTTGTGGCTTTTAAATAAAAGATTGACTTTGATAAATAATTCACCTATGAAAAATACCAGATGCTTTTAAATAGCTGAAAAAATGGAGATTGGTGTCAGCTTCCAAGAGAAAAGAACCTTCCGCGTTTACTTTTTGTCTGGCAATCGAGATAATGAAAGGATTTGTTGTAAAAATAACGCTGAAAAATCGCCAGACGGTAATCACAGTTCGAAATCGAGTTTTCCGGCGGAACATTCTGTGGACATTTCGAATAGGAGGCAGGCATTAAAACCACTTATATTCTCATCAGCTAACTAGCAACATTCGTCCCTCATAATATTAGACAAAAAAAAATTACTCCACTAAACAGGCCTTATCTCAGGGTCTATAAGTGCAGTTCTGAAAAAGTTAAATATACACAGTCAAACATTCAAATAACAGAATTGAAAAAAATACATATTTTATGATGTACTCAATTATTTAATATAAATATGTTATTATGAGTGGGGATGGTATGAACTCTAATCCTTCTTGGTGTCCTCACTTCTGGTATACTTAAAATGTTTGCCAATCGTGGAATATCTTGCCTTCCTAGCGAAATAATTTTTTTTATTTCTTCATCGGAAAAATCATCCAAGGTGAAATTGTTAGAACCTTGAATATTTTGATTTCGTATATTGTCCCTGTCGATTAGGACATTTTCTAATATTACAAACTCTATATCCTCGTCATCTGCACCCCTTAGAATGGCAGATGGCGACGGTCAGTATTTTAGAAAGTGCCATAATTCTCTAATTACGCCAAGCTTATTTAGTTATCTTTTCTTTAGGATTCATAAAGTCCATAATATATCTCAGAGGTCTCTCAGAGCGTCTTGATATAGAAAGAAGACTCGCACCAAGTAATGGTAATACATATTACCTATAAATATTATCTTAATTAAATATTTGTATCAATTAACCCCCTTTTTACCTCTTTTCAGCCCCTCCCATTTTTTTTTTTTAATAAGGAGAGAGACGTCAAATCGTAAAAATTAAAATCTGTGCACTCAAAAAACCTTGAAATGACATCATATTACTGAATTTTTTACGAAAAAAGAATTTTGATTTTGATTTTTTAGTTTATCCGTTTGGTACGTTTGGAAGTTAAGTATGTTGAAGCAAATATTTAAAAAAAAATAGACGTCTTACTTACAGCCGTCATCATTGCGCATTAACACCTTGGTCTATTTCAGTCTTCCTGTTCTATTTGTGCACAATATGTATGTATTTTCCCTTCCAGCTGAGCTAATCATTCTAGTACTAAGTACTACAGTCACCTACAACCTTTTGTTTTCTTCGGACAATGACAAAATGACATTTCATCCTGCGATTAGTTCGAAGGGCTAAAAAGATGGGATGACGTCAAGGTGAACATAGTAAATTGGACTGGGTTGGGTAGAAATGGGGTGAGCGTGATTGCCCACTAAGCGCCATTTCCACCCACGCCCTTACATTTTTTTGTTCTAACCAGCCAATAAAATTTATTTCAGTCAAGATTTCTCAAATAAAACTTGAAACAATAAATAAATTTCCAAACTCCTCTGAATGGAATAAATCACAAAAAAAAGTGTTGGCTTAGGTGAGCGCTGCTCCCACTCCTCTCCTAACAATCATATATGAAATACTCACTTCATTACTTCCCACCTTAAGCATACTTATTCGTATTGTCCCCTCAAAGATTCTAAATTTATTTTCCATAAATCTAATAATTCTCTCAACATTTATCCTGACATGAGCAATACGGCGTGTTTCTCCAATCTCTATGGGATGAACTGATTTTTTTTGTGAATGCAGGAATAACCGGTTTTGTCCCAATAATACCTAATGTCTCACTAATATTAAACCCTCTGTCAGCCAAAAGCACAGGTTTAATATAAATTAAAAAAAATCTCAAGTTCTACTATTTTTTTTTTTATCAGAGTCCCTACCACCCCATTCCTTGCCTATGTAACTAGTGGATCCCTGAGGGGTACGTTTGCTATTTTTTTTATTGTTATAACCCAATTCTGGACTTCTTCAAGCCGTGATACTTCATGAAGCTCTTCTACTTCTTCAAGCTGTGCTTCTTCTGTTTCTTTTTTTTTCTAATTTTGATTATGCTGCTCTATGATGAATATATACAATCTTCGCTGATTTGTTAAGTTGTAATTGCACTGAATGTATTTACACAACTTTGCATAAACCGATTCTTCATCAGAAATTCTCGGTTATCTATTCGGTCGCCAAACGCAACGGTTCAATTTTACAGTACACACAAACGTGCCACAAAAATAAACAAAGTCGCGGCTTTGTTCTTGTTTAACAGTCGCGCGTTATAAATAAAGTGGGCCAAGTTCATTTAAACAATGTCAGTTGGTAATATTATATTATGTTTAAAAAGAAAAAAGTGTTACGTCGTCACCTGTAAAGCTTGTTTTCCAAATAGAAAGAAATCCTCCAAAAAATCCAAAAATGGCAAACGCCTCATTGTCTGAGGAGAGCCATGTTAGAACATCAAATGAAGATACCTTATACAGCGAATGGAAAATATCGCAAAACGAAAAAAATTCACTTAGTATTCAAGTGGATTATCTCCAGAGCCAACTGGAAACTATGCAAAAAAAGTTTGCCGATCTAGAGACAAAAGGTAACCAAAAAAAAGAGTCCAACATCGACTACCAAACCGACGAAGATGAGTTAGCAAAAAAAACTGAGTGGATCAGACAAAAGGGATAAGGCTGGAAAAAAGGACGAATGGATACTTCGCTATCACCACCACAAAAGAACGATGGCACCGACACTACTGGAGAATCATCCAAGGCTAAAAAGGTGCCATTACCCCCACCGATTATGGTTAATGGCGTTAATAACTTTAACGATATTTACGATAAGTTAAATATCATACAAGGAGTCCAAATAAAAGTTTTAAATAACAAAAATATCAAAATAAACGTTCAGGATGCAGACAGCTACATGCTGGTCACCAAAATGCTGAATGAAATAAAGCTTCATTGGCATTCATATGAAAACAAACAAGAAAGGCCAATTAGAGTAATTGCAAACAGGCTACACTTTTCCTGTGATCCAGAAAAAATTGTAGCTGACCTTAAAAATAAAGGGTTCAAGGCCCTAGAAGCCTCCAACAAACTTAAGTGGAAAACAAAACAACCACTAAACATGTTTATGATAACATTTAGCCATGATGAAGACATCGACAAAATTTTCGAAATTTTCAAAATACTTGGAACTCAAGTGGAAATGAAAGCACTAAAAACTTCCAAATTAGTCCCTCAATGCAAAAGATGTCAATCTTATGGACATACTCAACAATATTGCGCTAAAGAGCCACGATGTGTGAGATGTACAGGAAAACATCTCACTGTAGACTGTTCGAAACCAAAAGATTCTGAGCCAAAATTCGTCCACTGCGGCGACAAACACCCAGCTAACTAAAGGGGGGGGGGGCATTGTAGCTAAAGAAATACAAAAATTAAGGAATAACCCGAAAAGGCCAACTCCCACATCACAGCCAACAACCAAGAAACGCAGCTACGCAAAACTCTGCGCCAAGGACTTACAGCCAAGCAGAAGCATCAGCTCCTGCCACTGTTAGTGTGCGTTCACATTGACACCGCTCGAGTGGTGAGCGTTGCGCGATGCCGCTGTAGTGATGCCCAAAAATAATTTTAACATTATATTTCAAATGAACAAGTTCACACTGAGGCGGCGTGTCGCGCGGTGTTAACATGTTCATTTGAAATATAATGTTAAAATTATTTTTGGGCATCGCTACAGCGGCATCGCGCAACGCTCACTGCTCGAGCGGTGTCAATGTGAACGCGCACTTAGTGGCAACTCTATTAACCAAAGCACTATGGAACAAACATTGCAATTGATTTTGGAAAAATTAAACAAACTTGATGAGCGATTAACTAAACTGGAAAATAGCAATAATGGCGCTATCATCAATCGTCAAAATGGTCAGTAACCTTAGAATTTTAGCATGAAATGCCAATGGGCTCTTGCAGCATCAGCAAGAGTTGCAAGTTATACTAGATATACAAAAGATTGAAATTTGCCTCATATCAGAAACGCATTTTACAAATCAATCGTATATTAAATTTAGATGATATAAAGTGTATCACACAATTCATCCTAGCAATACAGCACATGGAGGAAGCGCTGTCATAATTAAAGAAAACATATCTCACATTGAAGAGACGGAATACAAAACAATTGAAATTCACGCTACAGCAGTAAGTGTAAAAACCAAAACATATACACTAACCATATCTGCTGCCTATATACCACCAAGGCATTTATTGAAGAAAAATCAATATCTCAATTTTCTTAGAAAGTTGGGAAATCGATTTATAGTTGGGGGTGACTTTAATGCAAAAAATACCTACTGGGATTCCAAACTAATCAATTCCAAGGGGAAGGAACTTCTGCAAGCTATTAATGAATATCAATGCCAGCCCTTATCCACAGGTAGGACAAAAATAATCCAACCGATCCTGGAAAAATTCCCGATCTAATCGATTTTTTCGTAATAAAAAATATATCTCCAAATTTTCTGGAGATAGAAGAAAGTTATGATTTACACTCAGATCACTCACCTATTATCCTAACTCTGAGTGAATATATAATTAAGGAAAAAGCACCTATCTCATTAGTTAATAAACTGACGGACTGGGCTAGTTTCAAACAAAGTCTGTCGGAAAAGATAAACATATCAGTACCGTTGCGAACGCCACAACAAATTGATGAAGAAGTCGATTGTTTTATCGTTAATATTCAACAAGCAGCTTGGGAAAACAGTCCCAAATTAAAAAGAATTTTTAAGGGAAAGCAACTAAAGGCCTTAAAAGACCAGTTACCCAAATTCCACCCATAAGAAATTCAAATCAGCAATCGGCAAGGAGTAACGAAGAAAAAGTAGAACTTTTTGCAAGTCATTTAGAAAAGACATTTCAGCCTAACGAAGCACAGGATGAAAATCTTCCCTGGAATGAACCTTATCAAGAAGAAGGCCACATTAAGCCTACTTCACCAAGAGAAATATTAACAGAGATCAAACAAAATATCAGTTCGAAAAAAGCTCCAGGATGTGACCTAATTACTGGGAAAGTAATAAAACAACTCCCCAGGAAAGCTATTGTGAAATTATGCAACCTTTCCAATGCATCCTTTAGGCTTAAATACGTACCTAAACTTTGGAAAGTTGCAGAAGTTATCATGATACCAAAACCCGGAAAACCACCTCATGATGTGTCATCTTATAGGCCAATATCATTATTGCCCGTTTTATCTAAGCTTTATGAAAAGATACTGCTAAAAAGAATAAAACCGATCATAGAAAGACAGGAAATCATTCCAACTCATCAATTTGGATTCCGCGATAAGCTCTACGATCGACCAAGTACACAGAATAACGTATTTAATAGAAAAATCGCTGGAAGAGGGAAAAGTCTGTTCCGCAGTTTTCCTCGATGTAGCGGAAGCATTTGACAAAGTTTGGCATGAAGGCTTAAACTATGAACTAAAGCTGTTTTTGCCAAAACAATATTCTGATATTTTGGAATCATGTGTGATAGACATTTCAGAGTCAAACAGGAAGATTTTGAGTCAAATTTACGAAAAATAAAAGCAGGTGTACCTCAGGGTAGCGTGCTAGGTCCCTACTTATATTTATTATTTACATGCGACATCCCAAAACCAGAAAATTGTCATTTAGCAACATTCGCCGACGATACTGGTTTAATTACAGTGGAAAAAAGTATTGAACAATCAACAGAAAAACTGCAGAACGCTGTCAGTGAACTTCAAAATTGGACCAAAAAATGGCGAATAAAATTGAATGAAACCAAATCAATTCACGTTGATTTTACAAACAAAAACGTAAATTACATACAAATAACAATTAATTAAACCCCTATACCATATTCAAATCAAGCTAAATATCTTGGTATGACGCTTGATGCGAAATTGCGCTGGAAAGCACATGTTAAGAAAAAAAGGCAAGAGCTTGAATTTAAGTATAGTCCAATACGTCCAATTTAACCATACATAACAAGTTACTGCTTTATAGGCAAATACTGAAACCAGTATGGGCATATGGCATTCAACTTTGGGGTCGTACTAAAGATAGTAACATACAAGTTATTCAAAGATTCCAAAATAAAGTACTTAGTAACATTGTTAATGTACCTTGGTACGTTCGAAATAAAGATCTACATCGGGAACTAGGAATTGATACTGTAACAGAGACTATAAGAAAGTACGCAAAAAGCCATGAAGATAGACTATATCGGCATGTGAATGTGGAAGTGATTGAGCTCCTAGACAACACTGAGCTAGTTAGAAGACTGAAAAGGGTGAAGCCGTTCGAGCTAGTGAACTGAAATTGAAAAACACAACAAAATAGTGCTATAAACACATCAAAATTGTGATTTACAGTTTAAGCAAAGTGGGGAACACTGTTTAGTGAACCTCAAGAATTGTAAACTTTATAGTAAATTAGGTTAAAACAAAATTGCTAATTAGTCTTACTGACTAGATTGTAATGTAATAAACACAATGTGACAAATAAAAAAAAAAAAAAGAAATTCTCGGCGAAATTTTGAAATCTTTCACGTCGAGATTATGCTGATCCATAAAGGCCTGGATCTTAGCTAATTTTTCCAGAAATGGCGTTTTCCAAAAAGACAATTTCGGCATTGTTTTCTGAAAGAAAAAGCGGCTCCCAAAAAAAAAAAAAATATATATATGACAATTACCTACCACCTACCTTTTGTAATTTGGGACCTGCATATAGAGTATCATTGGTCGCGTTCACCAGTACTCAACATGTTGAGTGATTAGTGAACGGCTTTGTTCCAACCAGTGGAATACACAAGGTAGAACAGTTTTGATTGGTCTAGAGCTGATTTTCATCTGTTTTCAACAAAGCCGTTAACTAATCACTCAACATGTTGAGTGCTGGTGAACGTGACCATTTAAGGAAAGTTTTCCATTATTTGTTGGCGAAACTGCGCTAGCATTGAAAACAACGCGTAGCTTGGTTGACAAATTTTCAGGGCGTTCAATATTATGATGGGGAATATAATAACTTTTTTCAGTCACTTGTGGATTTTCGACCAATTCTATGTGGTCTTAGTCTAAATATTCTTGCATAAAATCTGAATATTTTTCATAGGTTCTACTCAATCGATTTTCGAAAGAAAAAAATCTCTTTGAGACAAGCTGAGGACTGCTTGGAAAAATGGGTTCAAGTAAGAAAATTATATTATAGTGTTTGTAGTTAATACCTCGAAGCAGTCAATAATAACTATAGTTTTCTCCTGAAAAGTTTCCCTAAAACATTCTGGAATATTCGTTTTACACTGAGGAGGCTCCGGCCAAATTAATATTGGTTTTAGCGTACATACATAATACAAACACTATTTTGAAAATATGTTGATGCTGTTGTGGCAGACACCTCAAAACGAAAGGCCAGGTCTTCGAAATGTAAATGTAGTCTCAGGTTTACTAAAGAAAGCAACACTTGGCTAAAAGGACTGAGCATTGTTGTCGATGTTGTACAGGATGGTCATGTTATCTTGATAACATTTCAAAGTGTCATAATTTCTTTATTTTTGAAGTTATTTAAATAAATAAAAAAACATCCTGTAGGGTTGTTCTCCAAATTTTAGATAGGGTGGACAAAATACAAAAGACTAATATATTTTGACAGTTATGCACACAAATAGCACTTTTTCAAATGGAACACCCGGTAAATTTTCAGTTTGTTTGATAATATGTTTCATTCTGATTGCAATACATACAATAGAATACAATTTACTTCATATTTATATGCAGAAATGTTTTTTTGATTCTAATGGAAAATTCTATATACCTACCTACCTTTACAGGGAATTTGTGTAGGTAATCAATATTTTCAGTTAGAATAAATAGAACATTTCTGTATGTAAATATAAAGAGAATTGTATTCAATAATTGTATTCTATTGTATATTATTGCAATCAGAATGAAACATTATCAAACAAACTAAAAATTTACTGGGTGATCCATTTAAAAAAATGCTATTTGTGCGCATAACTGTCAAAATATATTAGTCTTTTGTTTTTTGTCCATCCTATCTAAAACTTGAAAAGCAACCCTACAGTATGTTTCTTCATTTATTTAAATAACTTTAAAAATAAAAAAGTTATGACAGTTTAAAATGTTATCAAGATAAAATGACCACACTGTACATAACGGGTCTTCAAAAAAAAATATATCAAAGATGGCTATGATGTCTCAAACATATGTCTTAGCAACATTTTGTCATTGAATTTTGTGTCAAAATGTCATGTCAAAAATCCTGACCAATAAAGAAACAAGAAGGCGACGTACGTTTTCCTAATCAAAGCACTTTTTTTTTAATTTTTTTTTTCTTGAAGACTGGTTACATATGGTTCTAACTTTGGAAGTATAATGGTGTTGATAAATTCATAATCCAAACCAGTATTATATTTCCACATGTTGATATTTTCAACGTTGTCCATTAAACCCAACGGAAATTTTTCAACCTTTTTTTCTAACATAGATATCTTCTTCGATGCAAACTCGAGCTGCTCCAATTTTTTTTGACAAACTACTTATTGTGAGGGTTGTTTGTGGGGCACGAACAGTCTCAACTTCTTTTATATCTCGTTTCACATCTTCAGCTTCAAGAATATTTTCCTCATCAGGTTACAAATTGAAGAAAAAAAAAAGGTATCTGCAGTATCTACATTTTACTTGGTTGGCCACTGTTTACTTATATATTTCACAACAAAGAAACAACGAGTGAGTACTTACAAGATTTTCATCGGTTATCTTTCTCCTTTTATCCATCCTCAATTGTCTATTGCCATCGGTCTTGCGTTTTGAAAAAGCCTCTGACTCATGACCCGAATGTAGTGATGGGACCCAATCTGGATGATTCTCATTACTTGATTGAAGTACTTGGTTTACTTTGAAGAAAAGCAAAATATTCGTAGGTACCTATTAAACATAATTCTAATTTTCAGATATACAAAATAGTAAACTTATCAAGTACATGCATGCATGGATTTTCCTTCAAGGCTGCAGTCATAATGTTGCCATCAGTAAATCCAATACGAATATTTATGGTACTTGTAGCATTGTAGGCTTGAACAATGTCTTAAAGGGTAAGCGTTTGACTCTAGAGGCATAAAACATCTAGATACTTCATAAGAATATGTATACTTTTATTTACCTGTATGGAAATGCTTGCTGCGAACTCGTTGGTATTTTAAGACGGACTCTGTTAAATCATCCCTCTTTATAGCTGCTATCCACATTTCCCGTCTTTTCTTCGATAGTTCATTCAGATGTGGGCAATGAATTGAATGGGTAAAAAATGGTTACTAGAAAAAGAAACTCGTAATTCATTCGCTTTTATTGAAGCCACTGAGGCCAAACAAGCTTTATAGTTTTAGAATGTACAGTACAACTTTGGAGATATGGTGAAAGAAGGATTAACAAAGCATACTGCCATGCGAGAACCAGTATCTCCAGCGGAACGTTTGGTAGCCACGCTTAAATTTCTTGCAGCTAAGCATAAAACCATAAAAGTATTTTGAAACAAAAACTTACGTTAAATTTTTGAACCAGCCCAAGTAGCAAAATTTGATATATTAATATCAAAAAAATATGTTATAAAATATCATATTTATTTTATAAAATATATGGAAGATAACCACTTTCAGTATATTTATATGATATTTATAAAATATGTTTCCCAAATTAAAATTGATTTTAAAATATTTTTTTGTGTTATAAAATAATATATTTGCACCATAGCAAATACATATAAAATATATAGAGTTCAGTATATTTATATTATATTTACGATATAGAAAATATATATTGAATACGTTGTAAATAATAAATAGTTTTAATATATACAAGGTGGCCATTTGAAAAGGAAACAGAAGTAATTTTGGGCGCCCCAAGACATTTAAGAAAGAACCCTCGTATCGGGCGATTTTTAATTTAAGGGGGAACTATTTTTTTGACATTTTCACCCCCTCAAGGGCAAAAACCTAGCGACAGTAAAAGGTGACCCGTAATTCCATTTAAAATTTTGGGGAACCTTGTCACCCCCGCTAGGGCTTTGCCCTCCAGGAGGTGAAAACACCACAGATATGGTTCCCCCTTAAATCAAAAATGGACGGGAAAGAGGGTTTTTTCTTAAATGTCTTGGGGCACCCAATTACCTGTTTCCTTCCAGAGAGAAAATATCAAAATTTTGCAAATGGTTTTTATTTTTGCCTGGGCTCATTTGGAAAGATATTTCATAATTACACATTAATGGGGCAACTTTTTCCCCTCTACACAATGGTGTAGCTAAATTTTAAATCCGACGTTTTGTCTTTGGCCGACCATCATCAACTTTAATTTTTTAAATATGGACCTGCATTTCTCTATTGTATTTGGAAGCTTTTTCATCTCCCAAAAGCAGTTTGAAAAAAAAAAATAAAATTAAATTAAGTACCTATCGTCCGATTAAATGTAAAGTAAATGCTAGCAAATAAAAAAAACCATAATAGAAAATTGTAAGTTGTATTGCTGGACTTAAATAAAGCAAGAACTTTTGTAGGGATTTAAACTTTTTTTTATTTCACAGAGATTATTAAAGTAAAGCTACACAAAATAATGAAGGAAAACGCCAAAAAATCCTTGATAATTAATGGGTTGAATAATTATGTCCATATCCAGAACAATTTTTTTTCAACTGCATCAGCCACAATAATTGCCGAATATGAATATTTGGTGTTTTCCTTTGAGAGGCCTGATACCCTACCTGCATTTATTGCATTTCGAAAAAAAAAACTAGTTCTGGAATAGGAATTGTGAAAAATATTGCAAACAAAAACGCTAGGACTCTGGATACTCATTAAGCGGTGTGGTAAAGTAGTTTTTAAAAATATAACCATGCAAAAAAATTGGATAATTAAAAAGCCTATGTCTCCAAGTCCTTGGATTTGGCAGCACAGCCAGTTTGGGCCAGCCAGTTTGAAAGGGTAGTTTCAATTTTTGCCACGTCATCGGACTTCAAATTTGGGAAAAGATTTCTTGTGACACCTGATAAAAAGAAAAAGAGCTGAAAATTGGTATTCTTCCAAATTTATAACCTATTTTGTTAAATATGGTCAGTTAATTTTTTTTATGCCCTATAATTTTCAGTGAGTAGGTATAATGGTTGTGATATTAATATTAATTTAAAGGTTTAAATGAGGGGATTTCAAAATTATTAAAGACAAACTTCCACATTTTGTTTTTAAATAATATAGTAACGATAAGGGAACTTACGAAAAATCAAATGGCAAGTTTGTAAGTCTTTGAACGATGTTTTCTTATCAGTGTGATCCTTTCTTTGTACGCCCTTCCAGGATAGTTTGGAGCAAAGTTGGGGGTGGATTAACAGACCAATAATGCTCCTAGCGGTTTTAACTGACGATTTGGTATTTGCCCGGACTTGGAGAGCAGATATCTACAATTAGAAGATACGTTTTTAAAATTGATTACCTCATAGATCCTTATGAAATAAATTCAACCAAAAATATTTATTAATAAAAAATAAAATAAAAATATTACCATGGCATGATAATAATTTTTATGTGATTTCATTTTTAAATCAAAATCTTTGAGAGCTTGGATTTCTTTTAAAGGCATATTTTCCAGAAGTTTGTTTGTCTCTGCTTCCTCGTCAGAATCCTGTAGAACAGGCAGTTTATGATCATTTTTCTCTCCATTCAGTGATTTTAACTCTGATATTTGGCTCAATGTCTCTAGATTTGCATTTTTATTTTGGGATGTCAATCGTTCTACTTGACCTAAAATAAATTATAAATAAGTTGATATAATCAAGACATAAATTATTAGTTTTACGTGAAATAGCACATAAACTGTGAGCCAAAGACTGCATTGTGATAGGCTGGTCACAAGCACAATGATGATTCTTTCCTTTGGCAAGTGCACACCGATCCTTGGCGGCACAAAATTGTCAATAATATGTGTTTTTGATAGTGGTGGTTTGTCCGTTTTTTGTACTGAATTGTCTTTTTTTGATGGTAAACTAGGTGCTGGTGGAATAGGAACCTTTGGAGTTGTGTTGGCCATGTCACTGTCTTCAGATTCTGTAGCTAGCTTGTCAACAATTTCACTTATATCATCATCGTCAGTAACATCCTCATCAGAGTAAATTAGTTTCTTGGGATTTCTTTTTCCTATGGCTTCATTCTCAGAGGAAGAAATGGATTTTTTACTTTTTGAGAAGCGTATCGCATCACCCATTGCACGTTCGTATGATTCTGAAAACGAACGATGGGAAATAGATATACAGGGTGTCCTAAATACAATGTCCCACTATTGCTCTCTCCGAAACGGTAAGAGCTACGAGGTCGGTGAAATTAGAGAAAAGTTTCCCTTTTTTGATGCTTATTCATGATCCGTTCATAGAGTTCTCAATTTTCTGTAAACTTTCTGGAATTACAGAACTATTTATAAGAATCGCCTAAAAATATCTTATTGATTATTTCAGAAACTATTGATTTTTGGGACACAATTTGAATTCGAAAGATTTATAATTTTGTTCGCTTTTCAGTTTTCAAACACAGTACCTCCAAATTTCATCTCCGACGTTTGGTATTCGAGCCAACACCACCAACTTAATTTTTCTAAATACGGACCTAAATTTGATATTTTAAATTAAAGAGCTTCAGATGTCTCAAAACCAATGACATATCACACTTATGCGATAAATTCATATTATTAACACTTTCCATAGGAACTAATTGTGGAAGAGAATTTGGGTAGGAACTTACTACAAAGTAAAAATAAAATAAATTTTCGAATAAGTGCGATACGTCTATGGTTTTGGGAAATATGAAGCTCTTTAAATCTAAAATAAAAAATCCAGGTCGGTATTCAAAAAGATCAAGTTGACGAATCTTGAACGGGCATCATAAACTTTTCTCTAATTTAACATTTAACCGACCTCGTAGTTCTTATCGTTTTGGAGATAACAAAAGTGGGATTTGGTATTCAAGACACCCTGTTTAATAAAGCCCTAAATTTCAAAAAAAAATTGTTTTAATAAACTATTAAATCTGTTTATTTAGAATAAGAAATTATTTTAAGATTTGTAATTACAAGATTTACTTATTTCAATTCGTCTTAACTATACATATTACAAAACAATTTCTTTTTTCTTGATTCAGATAAAGTATTTATGAATTCAAATCGCAAATTTAGGTAAAAGTATGTATGTAGTGCATTTTGAATAATAATATAGTCCTAATGTTTCTATCGATTTTGACGTGTATAAAACGCATTGTGTTATTAGCATGAATAATCTGATTTGATTTAAACATGTTTAATACATGTACTGTACGTTACATGTATTAAAGTTTAGCTAATCGCTGTTTAAATTTATATTGATTAACTGATGATAATACAATTACAGGGTGATTCAAAAGAAAGCGGCATCCTTTCGAGGGCGTATTCCTTGCATAAAAATAGGACAAAAAGTTCCTATTAACATGGGTCCGAAAATGCTTCCTAAGGGAGCTACGCCCCTCCGAATAGGACACCTTATAACTTTGAAACCCTTCACAAATGGATTTCAAAAATTGGTGTATTTTATAAACATTTGATGACAATTGAGATACTAAATTGGAAATTCAAAAATCTTGATCAGTGGCGTCACTACTGGGGAGGGTGAGGGTTAAAACGTAAAACAGAAAATTTTCAAAGTCAATTTTCTCGTAAACGGTACGCTGTATCGAATTGAACCAAGAGTACCTTTTCTGTGTAAAAAACTTGAAACTTTCCGAATTTTTAATCAGAATTTCAAAATCTTGAATATTAAAAAAAATAGGGATGTTTTAGCCCTCACCCTCCCCAGTAGTGACGCCACTGATTAAGATTTTTGAATTTCCAATTCGGTATCTTAATTGTCATCAAATGTTTATGAAGTACACCAATTTTCAAAATCCATTTGTGAAAGGTTTCAAAGTTATAGAGAAAAACACGTCTTTCAGGTGTCCTATTCGAAGGTGCGTAGCTCTCTTAGGAAGCATTTCCGGACCCATGTTAATAGGAACTTTTTGTCTTATTTTTATGCAAGGAATACGCCCCCGAAAGGATGCCGCTTACTTTTGAATCACCCTGTATATTCGTGGGCTTTTTAATTAAAAATTTGAAATGATTTAATAGATTAGTTTTTGTTAAACCAAAAAAAGAAGTCACCTAATAGATTAGAAGAATAGTTTAATTGATATAAATTAAAAGTTTATTCAATTTAGATGTATTTAATTACTGTAGTTAAACATGAACACGTTTTCACAGATAAGTTGAATAATCCTAAGTAAACTATTTTTAATTTAACTTGTTCACTTAGAACTTAAAGCAAAAAGCAAGTAAACTATTGCAGACGTTTTTATTTAATTGGTGCAATTAAAAAGTGTAGGTATCATAATACAGTTAGGTAATTTTTTTATTTTCCATATTTAAAATTTGACCTGGTTTTGGTAAATTTTTTACTCAGTGTGAACACAATTGATTTCGAAGTGAAAAAACGCGAAATTTCACTAAATTTAGCAGGTAGTAAAATCTAAACAGTTTAAACTAGAACAAACAGCAAAGAGGTTTATGGCCGTTTGCACCGACCATTTTAAGGAAGCCTTAACGATAAGTATTGCTTAAATTGAAATTTTTACATGGGAAAATGTCACATTAAGGAATACTTATCGTTAAGGCTCCCTTAAAATCGTTGGTGCAAACGGCCATTACACTTCTAAATTTATCAGTAAGTAGGTATATGGTAACATATGGAGGAACATGAATTGTGTAAGTTAATCCTGGGAACTAAGTGACAGAATTTAGGGCAGACCAAAGAATAAGAAAAAAAAACTTACCATAGTCGCGTTTTTTTATCTCTATTTCCATAACTTCCCAGGAAGATTCAACTGGTGCACATTTTCGGACCATTCTTTTCAACTGTGCCAAGTTGTTAATGTGGGATGGAAAGTAACATTTTTTTCCAAGCATAACCAACTGTTGGGCACAACATCATATTCTAGATCATTACGTTTTTTAATTACGCTCCACATATTACTTTTTTGACAGCCAGGGGACTTGGGAAAGATGTGAAAAAGTTATTTTTAAATATAACTACCTAATTAACAATAAGGTAATAAGAATTGTAGTGAAAGTATAATTTCAAGATTTGAAAAATTAAAAATGCTCTTTAAATAAAAATTATTTAATATAAAATAATCGAGGTTGTAATGTATATTAATTAAAATTATGATAAAAAATTTAAAAGTTCAACTTTGAAACCAACAGTTCAGAATGTAGAACAGGAATCACAACATAACTGTCTTTATAGGGTAAGCAAACATACTTTTTGTTTACTTCTGAGAGAGGTGTCATTAATATTTCAGATACCCTTTTGACTTTATGTATTTTTAAAAAAGAGCTTTTACATTCACCCAAGGAATAAAAATCACTTAAACCCACAAACTTTGTACCAATAATAACTTGCTGTCTTATCTCCAATGAGTATGCAATATTTCTGATTAACATAATGTCTCCATTTTTCAAACCGCAACAATTGTTAGGAGAATTAATGGTAAGTTTGAAATTTGACATCTGAACAGCACTAAACTGAGGGCCACAAGTGAACGCCATCAAAGGACCGTTATTGTGAGGAGAAACTAGATGTAAGCCTGCAGTCTTTGTAGAAGCGTATTTGTTTTGAAGAGCCGAACTTTGGAATAATTCACCAATTCTGCGTCCTATTTGGGCAAGTGGTTTGGATTTGCCTCGGACCAATTTCTTACAACTATACAAAAAAATTTCAAACCGGTAACTTGAAATATCTGACAAAGAAAAATTAGGAATAAGATTAATGAAATGATCCATATCATCTACAAGATGGATAAGTGAATGAAAATTGTGAGTCAATAAATATTCAGCATAAAGTTTAGGAACCTTTGATACAAAGTAAATTAATAGCTGTCTAGCATATTCACGATTCTCTTTTAAAGAGCATAAATATGGCTGGGATAAAATAGAGATGGCTAGATGTAAAGAAATAAAGTGTTCATACTTGATTTCAGTTAGTCTATCCTTTAAAACTACTATGCCCAAATAAAGCAAAAACATTCAGCATTCTGTTGCTTTCCACCTGCCAACAATTTTAAACTCTCTAGGTGTTCTAGCGAATTCCAAGGGTATAAATTTTCGCAAGTTTAACAAGTCTAAAGAAATTAATGACCTCTGATTTGCTGATAACTATAAGGGTATGCCCCCAGAATTCCATACCTGCAGAAGAGTTTTCATTACCCCTAAATCAACTAGATGCATAGGCTCCAAAATAAAGTCCGATACAAAATTTAATTTCGGCCTTAAATTTATTAATGGAGTGCTCCTATCGATAGGTTGAAAATACTTATCCATACGAATTCTAAATTGCTCATCGGTTCGCAACGGACAGTTTAGCTCAGTAAAAACTCTCCGACGTTCCACAGTTTTGCCTTTTATAGTACATCGAGCACAAGAAAAAAAACCTGCATGGCCAACTATTCCCATAATGTAACTGCGAGCTGGAACAACACAAGAAAATCCCAGAACTGTCACATTAATTTTTCTATCATTAAAAACAAATCCATTTGTCAAAACATCTTGAAGCTCGGTGAGAAACTCAGAAAAGTATAGTTCAAGATCTACAGGCTTACCGACACCAAAATGAAATCCAATCGGAAAAACTTTGTGGCTTAATATTTCAATACATGGTGCAGCCATTAAAATAGGCCACAGTTCACCTGTAGTACTGTTATTAAATACGGGGAGACCGTCAACATTAAAAATTAACGATAAAGAAGATAATGGCTTTTTAACAAGAGATGCGATAAAGTTTAAGTGAATTTTTAAACCAATGTGAATATAATGTCCATTTCCAATTGACAGTGCATTAATGCTTGTTGGTGTTTCTAAAATTGTCCTTGGGTCTAGAGGTAGCTTATCTAAGTCAAGAGCAAAAATGGATTTTAAACCTTTGCACAATGAACCTAATGCTTTATGGGTGATATTATTTTCTAAAGACCATTCACGTAGAAATTGTTTTGTTTGCTCCGTTACACTAGTAGATTTAATAGGCTGAACAACTAACTCTTCCTCGTCGGATAATGATTCATCACTTGAGCCATAAAAAGTAGGAAACCATTCTTCCTGAATTGGTTCAATAAAATCTTCAGGATTCGAAACAGTTTCAAAAGTTGTTTCTTGAGTTGTTTCAGACTCATGGCAAAAATTATTAACAGAAGAAATTGTTATATTTTTTTGGACTGTTTTTACCAGGATTAATTTGGTTTTCTTCATAATAGCTAGTTTCTAGAATCTCAGAGCCACTACTTGAAGAAGATAGTTGTGACAAATTGTTTGTTGGTAAGCCTGCTGAGTTGCAGGAGAGTTTACATCTTTTGATATCAACGTCCACATCAGTGTCACTTTCATAATTATTCATCTTTTCTGTGCCATCTCTAAAGGTCTTTAAGCGATTACGATTCCCACATTTCGACAGGAGATGAAAAGGTATCATTGTGAAAATTAGGTATAACCTCATTGAAACCTACAATCAAAATAATTCCTGTCCTTATCTTAAATTAGTTTACCTACTTAATACATACTAAGGTAAAAACTAACCCAAACTTGGTAACAAAACAATCTAGAAAACAACAATAAATTTTAAACCACAAACAGTAAACTCAAAAGTAACCCTTTTACAGGATAAAGGAAAACTATAGATTCACAAAAAATGATTCAGAGGCCTGATACCCTACCTGCATTCAGTGCATTTTTAGAAAAACTAGTTCGTGAATTGTGACTAAGATATTTGATAAAAATTCATGAAATTTTGCATGTGCATGGAGGATTAGTGGAAAGGTGGAAAGGTGGAAAGGTGGAAAGTGATTTGCAGCCCTATACCTCGCATTTAATGGGTCGTCAAAAAACTCCATTGGGTAGTTTCTTTTCCTAAACAATTTTCCACCATTCTGTGACCTGTGACTAATTCCCCAAGCAGATGCAAAATTTCATGACTTTTCATCAAATATCTTAGTCACAATTCACAAACTAGTTTTGCAAAAATGCAGGTAGGGTATCAATCCTCTTGAATGTGGAAAGTTTAATAGATCTAGGGAGCAAGCAGGGGGTGTCCAAACCAAAAGCTACAGGTGAGCCCCGAAGTTAAAACAAGTTATTAACATTCGTTGCTCGCTATTCGGCAAATGCCGCATGTGTGGTGCCGGCTTTACCAAGCCAAGAAATGTGTTGACATTTATTGGTTATTGGATATTCAAATATAAAATAAGAAACACTATATAGGTACCTATCTAACCCAGGATAACACCATAAAAACACAAAAAAGCATAAATAAACCCAATCAAAAGTGTGGTTATATGTAGATATTTTTCGAAAACAAAACGAAAATCCGATAGGCATAAGTATAAAATGAATTCATTTTCGCATAAAATAAAATGAAATAAGAAGTTGCAAGTTATTCAACTTTTATTTTATTTCTTGTACCTACCTACTGTAAACACAGACTAACAAAGAACTAGGTACTCGTAACTGATTAATTTAATATAATATTGGCAATTACCATTATGCCATTATTCATTTTATTTCACCACAATCACAAGACCACAAAGTTTACTTTATATTAATAGAGAGACAATTAGAGAAATCAGGAAACACGTTTATATTTAGCTAATTCTAAGATCCAATGCGCATTGCATGTGGCTGTACGGTCTTGGAGTCGAGCACTCGAGCAGAGGGCGACCCGCGGTGGCGCGGTGGAAGATGGGCAAGCAAGATGGCCGAACAGTCATTGTTGTCAGATTGGGCAATTTTGAATGTTTAGTCTTGCGACTTTTATGTAGAATATAAAAGTGATTTTTATTTAGCGCATTGCATTGAAATCCGACGTTTCATTATATTTTGTCACTACTTTTTTGCTAAACCCATCATCAATCAACCGAATAGCCACCGGTAATTGGGATTGTATTTTGTATTATAGTTTTTGGCACAGAAAAGGTGCGGCTGCATGGTTTGTTTAGAGTGAAAATGAAACAAAATTTGGCAATATACATTGAAATCCAAGGTTTTGGAATATTTTAGTCATATTTTGTATATTTTTTATTTTTTCCCGTTCAAAAAATAAAAGTTTCAATTTTTATTTATTAAATATGATCTTGCTGACTGCAAGGAATCGGGCAATACTGCGGCCACCTGGCGGCAGATTGTGAAGATATAATATACTTATTGCTCGTGTTAAAAATATATACTTAATATATGATATAATATATATTTTTTATGTAAAATTATTTGAATTGATAAATTATGTAGGTTTTTAATGAAAATCAATATTATTTATTATAATTAAGTAGGTAGGTAAATATTGATCATAAAATATTGAGATATATTTAAAAGATATATATGATACGAATATAATATATTTTAAACGCGAATAAAATATAATTTAAGAATTTTTATCGGCTGTTTTTTTAAAAATATTTTAAACATATATAAAATAGGGTGCTTGTAATATATATTATATATTTTTTATATAAAATTATTTGAGTTGATAAGATATATATTCAATTATTATCAAGAATATTTATTATGTTTATATAATATATTTCTGAAATATATTTACCAAAATAAATAGATATATTTAAAATATATATATGATAGGAATATAATATATTTTTAACATGAATAAAATATAAATTAGGAATTTTTCTCTAATTTTTTTTTTAAATATTTTAAAAATATATAAAATAAGGTGCTAGTAATATATATTATATATTTTTTACATAAAATTATTTGAGTTGATAAGATATATATTCAATAAATATCAAGAATATTTATTATGATTATATAATATATTTCTGAAATATATTTACCAAAATAAATAGCTATATTTAAAATACATATATGATAGGAATTTTATATATTTTTAACATGAATAAAATATAATTTAGGAACTCTTCTCCACTGTTTTTTTTAAAAATATTTTAAACATATATAAAATAGGGTGCTAGTAATATATATTATATATTTTTTATATAACATTATTTGAGTTGATAAGATATATATTCAATATACCTTCAAAGAACCTTCCGAGCAATTGGCTTCTGTATATATGTACATTTTTTAACAAAATATTGGAAACCGGAAATACTCCTTCATCTTGGTCTGAAATTGTGTTTTCAATGTTACATAAAAAAGGTGATATTAACGATCCCAATAATTACCGTTCAATAGCTCTGGTTAACTGTTTAGCTAAGATTTTCACTCAACTGCTTCTTTCTAGGCTTGAAACTTGGGAAAACAATTTTAGCGTAATACCTGAAGAACAGTCGGGTTTCCAAAGAGGACGCGCCTGCGCCGATAACATTTTTATCTTGACTTCTTTATTACAGTTTCATTTAAGACTCCCGGGTAGAAAGGTTTTTGTTGCCTTTATTGATTTCAAGCGTGCTTTTGATAGCGTTAAACACTCACTACTTTGGAGAAAACTCCATAGTTTTGGGGTTCCTCCCTCCTATATAAACATCTTAATTCAGATTTACTGTAACGCTTCAGCTAAAGTAAAATGCTCTGACGGACTTTCAGACCCAATTGGAATGAGTGAAGGCGTACTTCAGGGAGAACCACTATCCCCTTTTCTGTTTTTACTGTTTCTCTCTGATATCATACAGTTTTTTGAGGCTAAGGGAGCTAGGCTAATTAATATTGATGGTGTTAATGAACTTTTTATGCTGCTCTATTGTGACGACCTAATTGTTTTCGGGCTTTCAGAACGAGATCTACAATGCCACCTGAATATCCTGGCTGAGTATGTACAGGAGAACAATTTGGCAGTCAATGTTGCAAAGTCCAAAATAATGTGTTTCAGGAGAGGGGGTTTTCAAGCTAGTTACACCAAAAGATTTATTTTCAAAAACGAACCCCTTGAAATTGTCAATGAATATACATACCTTGGAGTCACTTTCACTGCATCTTCTAAATTTCGAATTATGGCAGACAAATCTATCTCAAAATGCAAACAGGCCATTGGCGCGGCAGTTTCACATCTATCAAAGTCTAAATCATTTTCAATTACTTCAAGACTTAAAATATTTGAAACGTGTGTACTTAACATAATGTCTGGGTCCGCACCCATCTGGGCCCTAAGATATCTAGACGTCCTTGAACAGATACAAACATCATTTCTTAAAAAATCTCTTTCCCTGCCTAAAAGCACCTCTTCAGCCATACTTCGCCTGGAGTTTGGCGTTTCTCCTATAGCGACAACTATACTTAAATGGACTCTCAACTTTCTCAAAAGGTTGCTCTCTATGGATGAAAGCAGATTACCCTTAATTTGCCTTAAAAGGCAACTACAGCTTATCGACTCGCCGCTAGCATATAACTGGCTATCGCAACTCAAATTGGTACTTACTGGAACAGGTTTTGATAATATTTTGATTAATAATTTAACACCAAGATTTGTAACTAGACGAAAAATCGATCAAATAATTGACAAATACCGAGAGCTATCCTTTCGGAAAGATATTGCTTTGGCTAGAGATTCCAGTTATATGACCTTTTATCCATTTTTATCAATAACAAAAAATCCAGCTACTTATTTAACATTTAGAGTACAAACATTTGTTTTGAAACTCATAGCGCAAACAAGACTTGCCAACAAATACCTATGTGCTTTTACCTTTAATTCTATCCTCTATAAACTTGACCCCCGCATAATATGTACAGTTTGTAACACCTCTGAACTAGAGACATTAGACCACATTCTTTTCAGATGTCCAATGTATAGAGAAGTCAGACCATTAACATGGTCGAGCCCTGACTCATTTCTCAATTTACTTGAAACCTTAGCTCCAGTATCTGCCAAAACATTTGCTTCCACCATAATATCATTCCTCAGGCTTCGATCCTTTTTGATATCGCAGGATTAGAATTTGTTAGAAATATCAACTTTCTCTCTTTTTTTTGTTGTATAGACCCCTTCCATAGGTACTTTTATTAGGCACCAAAATGTGAACCCTTCTGGTTTTTAGTTTATACATAGAAATACAAGTAACTTTATCTTTCGCTTTGTAATTAGATTAAGATTATTTAGATTATTATTATTTTTCTGTTCGTTTCTAATAACAAATACGTATCCAAATTCAAAACAAATTATATTCCCTCCTTTATAAGTTTATTTTTGCTTTTGTAATTCAAACCACTACGTTTACTAGATTTAGAGCACTCATTGTTATAGAAAATACTTTCTGGAAACAATAAAAATTGAATTGAAATTGATTGAATATTCAATAAATATCCAGAATATTTATTATAATTATATAATATATTTCTAAAATATATTTACCAAAATAAATAGATATATTTAAAAGATATATATGACACGAATATAATAAATTTTTAACTTGTATAAAATATAAATTTGGAGTCTTTCTCAACTGTTTTTTTAAAATATTTTAAATATATATAAAATAAGGTGCTTGTAATATATATTATATATTTTTTATATAAATTTATTTGAATTGATAAGATATATATATTTAATTGATATCAAGAATATTTAATATAGTTATATAATATATTTCGGAAATATATTCACCAAAATAAATATATATATTTAAAATATATATATGATAGGAATATAATATATTTTTAACAGGTATAAAATATAATTTGAGATTTTTTCTCGGCTGTTTTTTCAAAATAATTTGAATATACCGGGTGCCCACGAGATTACTTTCCTGCTGCCATTTTTTTATTTGTTCATCAATATCAACGAAACTTGGTAGGCTTGATATTCTGATAAAACACCATTTTTGCATCTACGACAAGTTTTCCTGACTTCCGATTTTACCGGAAGTAACCGAAACTTTAGATTTTCCAATGGCACGCCTTGTATATTTTTTGTTTTTTGGATTCTACAGATCGTTTTACATCCTAGTGAACCACTTTCAAATCGAGTTCTGTCTAAATTTAGTTTTCAAATTATAAGTAGAAAAAAAATAACCAACATAATAAATCAAAAATGTTTAAACGAAAATTATGAAAAATATCGTGTTGTATTATATCGTTGGATTCGCCTTAAAATACTGCATTTAGTGTTGTTATGAAAGTGATATCTTTCTATTCTAGTTTTAGAGCTAGGGCTAAAATACTAAAATAATGGAGTTTCCAGCCCTCTATCAAAAAAGTTTACAAAGATAAAATTAAGTTTGTATTTTTCTGAAATTAAGTAAAGTATGTAGAGTCATTTTAGGATGATCATGGCACTCTAGTTAAAGAATTTAAATTTAATTTAAAAACAAAATTTGGAAAAAAATCGATTCAAAAGTGGTGCATTAGGACGTGAAACGATCTGTAGAATCCGAAAAACAAAAAATATACAGGGTGTGCCATTTAAAAATCAAAAGTTTCGGTCATTTCCGGTAAAACCGGAAGTCAGGAAAACTTTTTTAAATGCATAAAAATGACGTTTGGTTAGAATATCAACCCTACCAAGTTTCGTTGATATCGATAAACAAATAAAAAAATGGCAGCCTGAAAGTGATCTCGTGGGCACCCGGTATATATAATATATATATTTTTTCAATATAAATATAATATTTATACAAATGTATTCAATATATATTCAAAATATATTATTGATATATACTAGATATATTCACCTGCTAGTTGGGCACTTACGAAATTATGTGAAACACACTTAAAACTGTCTGGAATTTGACACTACTGTCATTATTATACGAGGATCAACCTGCCAAATTTTCATGGATAATGCTACGCCAATAATATGTGAAAGGCAAATATAATCATTATTCTGAGTAATTTTTGTTTTTAGGTACTGCCGAACGAAATCTCCATCGTAAAGCAGCAAATTATTGGCCAGTGGGAAAATAGGCCTCACCAACTTCTAAAAAATAGTCTTACACAATTTCAGATGTTGTAGAAGATCCAAGATTCAGTAAAACAAATACAAAGCCAGTACTTGACAGAGCATGCAGAGAAAATATACCTAAATGGAATGCTCTACTGCATTGGTGGATATTATTATTGCACTAATATACAAGAACACAAAGGAAAAAACTCTAGTTTTAGCACTTTTCACCTTTTGTTAATAAATATTTATAATTATCATCCAAGCTTTTTATTTTTTCATAGACATTTTCTTCTATAAAACACGATCCAATTTTTTTACGTATACCTACGTAAAATAGTGTTATTTTAAATAGAAACTAATGGTTGTAAATTTGCTTTGTTCCTATTGTTTTTGTTTTATAAAATCGGCAATAAAAAACAAAACAAATACACAATAAGAAAGAGGTTATGTTGTCCATGGGACTTTCGGAACCGCTGGACACGGAGCTGTGATCCGACGGAACAGCGTTTCCGAAAGCGCCCAATGATGACATCACGAATTGATTGGTGGTGCCATCTTCGAAAAAAAGCCTGAACTATATGTGCGAATTTATCTGGAATTTTATTCCAAAATCGGTTTTAGACTACAAAAAAAAAAAACGGCACATCAGAATTTGCTGAAATTTGACATAAACATTCTTTGATCGATTATCTAGAGAATAGTGCTCTTAATTTTTCAATTTTTACCGTGGTTATTTCTATTTTTGGGAAATAGTTCATTTTCACAATATAGGCCAAAAAAAATTCGAAATATGGAAAATCTAACTGCGCTATTCTCTAGATAATCGATCAAGGAATGTTTGTGCCAAATTTGAACAAATTCTGATGTGCCGTTTTTTTTTTTGTAGTCTAAAACCGATTACTGGATTTTGTATCGTGTGCATTGGGGCGATGTTGGCGCCTTAAAGTTTGACTGTGATACGATTTAAATAGTGATTATTGCGAGTTGTGAGAGTTTAATTGTTGAGTTAGTTATTAAAGTAATTAGTGACAGAGTGTATTGTTAAGTGGAATAAATTATTGCTGTGTTAATTGGACTTTGATTTTTGGAATAAACGAAACGAACAACGAACCCAATATTTCTGTCAGGCAACCCAAAGCCGTGACAATATAAATATAATAAAATTTCACCCTAAAAATTCAATGAATTGGAGAAAGAAGTGGAGTTCTGGTGAATTTGATCATTGAGGCATAAGACATCGCTATTTTTAAAGGCATAATTGATTTCAAACACTTCATAAAGATCCAACAATAAGCCCTTCCCCAGAAAATGAAGGAATTTAGTTTCATTTTTAGGGTTGAAGTTTTATGAAAGACTATGTGTCTAGCAAAATTCGATTTAAATCTTTCTGGTATAATACCTTTATCAATGGCCTTGTTGACTTCAGCCATGTGTTCTTTAATTCTAATTGAAAAGCTTCTTCCTTTTTGACCTATGTATTGGGCATTATCTAATGGACAAGTCAAGAAATAGACCCCCGATCTCTCTATGAAGGGTATTGGATCCTTAGAATTGACAACAAACGTACGTAAAGAGTGCGAAGTCTTGAGAACAACTCCAAAATCATGCTGCCTAAGTAAGTTTTTAATTTTTAGGGAGAGGGAGCCTAAGTATGGTAAAGAAACAAACTTTTGATTGTCAGATGGAACAGTAAGGAAGTTGAAATTCAGAAATCTGTTCATAGGTTTGAAGTAAATTTTATTGACAAGGGCAATCGGATAGCCACTATTAATCCCAACTTGTTTAATGAAATTCAACTCATTGTTAAAATCAACAGGATTCATTGGAACAGCGAAAAGTCTATGGAAAAAACTATGAAAAGTAGCAAATTTATGGGAAAATGGATGATTTTAGTTAAAAGGTATTATGTTATCTGTACTAGTGGGTTTATGGTATATAGAAAAAGAAATTTTATTGTCTACTTTAGTGAGTTTTAAATCTAAAAAGGATAAAGAATTATTTACTTCCAGTTCCATTGTAAAAGAAAGTGACGGATGGAGAGTATTGAGGAAAGCTAAAAAGTTGGGTAAGTCTCTATCAGAACCATCAAAAACTGCAAAAATATCGTCCACATATCTCTTTAAGAACAAAACATTAGAAAAAGGAACACTGCTTTCGATCAAGGATTCTATTTTGTCATGGGTCCATTCTGTGCACATCTGTGAGCATATCTAAAAATTTCTATAAGCCTATAGACAATTTGCAATTTTGCACTTCCTATAGATCACAGAATATTTTATAAGATCGTAAATATTTCCGATCGGGTGTTTGGCAATCGATGCGTTTTGCAGTATCTATAGGCTTATAGAAATTTATAGATTTGCTCACAGATGTGCAGAGAATTGACCCGTATAAACTTCTTTCACAAATTTTGGTTTAATTGCCACAAGCAATCCTAAATGTTCGAGCTATTAAAAAATTTGCTTCGAGCAATGAAATTTTTTCAAATACACCAGTTTAATTGGCGGGCTTTTCTCAGTGTAGGTATTTCTAACCATGGTTTTAACCAAAAATACTTTTGAAACTAGGCGAAATCGTAAAAGCGCAGTTAATGCCTGCCGCCCGTTCGAAAATTTGGAGAAGAAAAAACTTGATTTAATGAAGATTTTTTTTTTATGATCTCAAATTTTCTGGCATTTAAATAAATTAATGACATTGTGGGGGGAGGAGAGAAGAAATGCTCCATGTTACCCGTCGATAAGAATCCTCTCCCATTGTGAGTACGAGTTTATCTAATATATCTATGATATTTGGTATTGAATATAATATATAACTTATGGTTTTTTCATTCAGCTAATCTCCATTTGTTTTGTCCTGACGCATCTGTTTTCTTAGGAACAATCCATACCCTAATAACTCAGTATCATCTCAAAGACATTTTAGAAATATTCACTTGGGATAATAGAAAAATGTTTTTAATGAATTAAAAACTAAGATTTAGATTACTATGAAATTGGGTATGCAATAATAATAATTAAACAAACATTTTTAGATTACAAAAATATAATCAAACAGAAACAAAAGTTCATAACACTTTGGTAAGATTTGGGACATGTAACAAAGCTTACATTTCAAAGTTATTGCTTATAAAGCAATCGATTTGTTGATTTTTTGTTATACAACAAGTAACTTCCTGTGTGTGTCAGCTTTGTTGCATTCAAAATTTTCAATTTTTTAGAGGAAAAGGATGTTAAGATCTCAAATTAGGGCACTGACAATCCTAGCCCTTGATACCGATTATAAATATCAAAAAAACAAATATGTACTCTAATATCCTAGGGTAACCACATTATAGCTACATGCTACATGTACTGAAAATAAGGCTCCGTCAAGTTAGCCCCGCTTACTATATTTTTCAATTTTTTTTCGTGCTAATTAACTGTCCTCCCAGTGTGCTCTACTGTGCTACTAATATTAGGAACTGTGCTGACTTGCACTCAATGCTATTAGCCCCCCCCCCCCATTTTTTTCGACTATTTTATCGAACAAAAGCAAAAATCAATGCAACTTTCAGTGTGCTGAACTGTGCTGCTTATATTTTATACTCAGTTTATCGTTCAACCCTCGTTTCTCTCAAAAAATGCTATGGCGGGGTCAACTTGACGCTCAGCCCCCCTGTTTTTTCGATTAATTTATCGAACAGAAGCAAAAATCAATGCAACTTTCAGTTTGCTGATTTGTGCTGTTAATATTTTTAACTCAGTTTTTCGTTTAATCCTCGTTTCTCTCAAAAAATACTATGGCAGGGCCAACTTGACACTCAGCCCCTCCGTTTTTTCGATTATTTTATCGAACAAAAGCAAAAATCAAAGCAACTTCTAGCGTACTGAACTGTGCTGTCAATATGTTCAACTTAGTTTTTCCTTTACGCCTCATTTCTCTCAAAATATTCTATGGCGGGGCCAACTTGACGCTCAGCCCCCCCGTTTTTTCGATTATTTTATCAAACAAAAGCCAAAATCAATGCAACTTTCAGTGTGCTGAACTGCGTTGTTGACATTTTAAACCTAATTTTATGAGAAACCTTTTTTAAGACGTCCATTTCTCATTGTTTTATGTCTAACAAAAGAAATAGCAAAAAAAATACGTTTTTTGCGCAAATTGTAGGTAAGAATATTCAAACTACTTTTTTAATTTGTAACACAAATATATTTTATTGGTTCTACAAAAAAAAAAAAATAGGCATTAAATAGAAAAGTTTGCGGATTTTTCAGATTCTATAGAATATTACATGTGGACAAACCAATGCAGTATCACAACAATCCTCTTTATTTTCGAACAAACTGTCATAAATTCCCCATTTTCTGTTGATTTTGTATGCTTTGAAATGTCCTATTACGTTCGGATAAATAACTTCAAGTGATCCCACGTACGAAATTGTTCCACCCAAGACATATTGTTGGCCATGAAAATAAATATTCCTTGGAATATCTGCCAAACGAATAGTAGGGATTTTTGGAATATGCTCTGTGTTTGTATTTACTTGAAGTATTTCTATAAAGATGTATGTTTCATTCAGTTGTACTTCAACTGATGTTTTCTCGTCACAGTCTTTACGAGCACATCCTTTGCTAAGTTGACTTGTGGAAAAGTAATTATTGAGAGATGTTTCTATGTCTAGATCCTGGTCATTAACTAATAAAGGAATCACACTTTGAGACATTATTCTGATGTTCAGGCATTTTAAGCAACGGATACTTTCATTATATGAATAATCAATTTCTTCAACTAAAGCTAATTTCCTTATTGCTCCTCCCATAGTGGTATGTGTGGAAATATGTATTATGCCGCTGGGTGAAATTTTTTGATTATCACAAACTTTCATTAAAATTGCGTATCTGAGCCTGTAAGCTTCAACATTTGTTGTACTGGCTGAAGCATCTGATTTGTTTTAGACTTAATTTTTATGGCAACATTCTCACTATCACAGAAGTTACTACAGAGTGTTTGCATTATGGAATCGAATGCACATGTATTAGTTAATAGTTATTTTTGTATCAAGGGCGCGAAATGCTCGACTATTTTTTCAGATCTCGATCACCAAAGTATTTCGCGCCCGAGTTGCAAACAATATTTTTTCTACAACTCCATTTAAATATCAATCATTCGAAGCCAAAATTGCATTTTCAATTAAAGGTAGGTGAATTTTAATTATTTTTGATTTCCTGACAGGTATGTGTCTCCATGACACCCAGTGTGCGAACTAGCTATTTCGCGCACACGTGCGCGAAATAGCTAGTTCGCGCACGGCGTCATGGAAACGTTAAAAAATCAATACCTGGGGAAAAAAGTGCCACTTCGCAAACTGTCATGAGTGTGCGAACATCATCATTTTTTGACAGTTGTAGAAAAAATAATTTTAAGTGCATTTTTCTCTTCAAAAGAAAGTTTTCGAGGCCTGAATGAAAATGGACGTTCTTGTTTAACCGTGATCTCACATTCAAAAGTTACCATTGGCTCAGCTAGCTTTACTGCATTTAAATAATCATGAATAATATCTTTCACATACAATTGGGACTTAAAATCAATTTCTTGGTTTACATTTATACAAGGTTCAATATTCTCAACAGTATCAAGTAAGATAATTTGATTAATATCATTTTCAACCGAATTAGAAGAAATCTTTAAAATTTTTACCTCATCACCATCAATTACTCCCTTAAAATCTGGCAAATTCATGAAATCTCTACCCAATAAAATAGGAAATGACATTGTATTATCAGAAACAATATAGAATTTCAAAGAAATTAAAAAATCTTGAACAATAACTTGTGTTTCAAACCCTCCCAAAACATTCAATTGAACTCCATTAATACCATTAAATTGTTTATCATTTTCTAGAATATAAGAATTGGGTGGTATAATACCTGCTTTTATTGAATTGATTGGACTTCCAGTGTCCAAACATGCCTTTTCAACAACCATTTCATCGGACCCATTTTGAAACTGTACTGGAATCACAAATGGTGGCTTAAGTTGTTCAATCCATAACGATGCCTTCTGTGGACAATCTTTCTTCATATGTTCTGTTGACCCACACGAGTAACATGATCCTTTAGGTCATTTGAGTTTTGGGCAGTCATAAAATCTGTGGCCTTCCATATTGCAATTGAAACATTTCGGTACTGAAAGTCGAGTATCTTTCTTAACAGGGGGTTCTTGTCGAGGTTCTTGTCTGGAATTATAGTTTTTGTCAGTTCTAATGAAGATATTTTCCTTTTGGTCAAATCTCTGGTCCTTCGCCTTGAATTTTCTTGCCATTCAAATTCTTTCGTATTCGATTAAATCTTGGAATAATTCATCTTCGTCTTCTTGATGCTTAGAGAATAGAAAAGTACTCAATTCTCTTGACACTAATCCAATAATAATTTGTTCTTTAAGTTCTTTGAAGGACAAATTTAAATCTTTGCATAAAGCAACTTTTTCATGGAATTATAGGGCAATATTTTCTTTGGGTTGTTGCACCCTAGCTTGCATTCTTTTCCAAAGGTTTGTGGTAGTCTTTTCGAACATAAATGTTTCTCGAAAAGCAATTTTAAATGATTGCCAATCTCGAATTGTGTCCGCTCTGCCTCGGTACCAAAATTTAGCAGCACCTTCTAAATGCTTCTTGGCTGTTTGGATTGTGAAAGCCTCTGGCCAATTATGAAGTCTTGATGTGGTCTCGATTTGTTTAATCCATGCTTCTGCAACTCCAGGACCTTTTTCTCCATCAAAATTGTCAATTTGTTTCGATAAATCTGGCATAACGCTCTAACCTCTAACTTGCTCTGGAAACATCCATCGACATCCTAATAACACTAAAACTTTTTTGCTGATACCACTTCTGAAAACTGTAGGGATGGTCTAAATATCAACATCGTAGTTGTATTTTCTTTATTAATTAAATCTTTAATAACTAATTTCACAAAATTCTAAAAGGTTTTTAACGTGTTGTTGCTAATCCACATAAGACATAAAGACCTAACCTAACCTCAAATTCGAATCAAGGATATTACACACTTCTTCGCCGCTAACTACTCAACATCTACGTCATCACTTCAATTAAAATGACCATAATTGAGCGCGAAATTCAAATTTCAAAATTTAAATTCCTACACTTTGAAACCAAATCACAGCTTATATTCCATCTCTTGAAATATCGTAATATAAATTCGATTTAATAGAAATTTCATCTATACATAATGTGCAATCTTTTGCTTTGTCTTCCAAGAGACGAGCTCTTAATTCAGTTACCTCAAATATAAAATCGTTGAATCCAGAATTGATAACCCATTGTTTCGTGAAACGTTCGGGTAGATTTGGATGGTAATCGACAAACTGTTGCCATTTTTTTGTATGCTTTAGGACCAAGAAAGTGAATACTTAAGGCAAACTGCTTAAATTGATCGGTGTATCGGCAACCCTTAGGAGCTTTGTTGAGAAGAGAAAGCTGAGATTTCAGAAAAGCAGAAGATTCTGCTGGAAAGTTACTGTCCAGAATCCTTTTACCATCGTCCAGCGTTACTCCAAGCTCAAGTTTCTTTTTGGATTCAGAAACCTCTTTTTAAAGGGTCTCTATATCTGATCTTAATAGAATTTTTCTTGGGGTTCCTTGTGAAATTTCCATGGATGTTTGGCAGGATTTATCTGGAAAAAATTGTCATTTCAATCTATTAATAATTACTGAAATAAAGTATTCTTTAATATCGATAAATAACTGTTACCATTTTATGTATACCTTTTGTAATATTATGTGTACTTGTCTGAGCGAACGCATCTGCCTGTTTACGGTCATCTGTTTGCGTAGAGGCAATCTTGACTGCTGTTCTCTGTACCCCAGTTGAATCCTTGATAGAATCATTGTTAGCACCTAGAATATAACAAATGGTACATCAACAGTACCACAAAAGAAATTGGTAAATTCCTTTAATCCTTTACTTAAGGCTTCCCTACTAGTTAAGCGAGAAAAATACCAAAATAACTTACCACTTGTCGTTGGTCTGGACAGAAACAATGTAGGAACTGCATTGTAATTAAGTTGTTGTTTCAGAGGGTCATAAAGCTGTCGTCGGAAAAATGCAGGCTACAAATTTTAATGATATCATAGCATTTCGCCGGTGTAATACTGGCGTATCTATGACTTCCCGTAAATCCTAGCTGGTTTCTCCAAGCTTCGCACCTATGAAAATTATTTTGAATTTTAAAATTGGAAATCTATTATCTCAAATACGAGGTTCAACCCTCCATGTGGTACCTATTGATTTTAGTCAATTTTTTCAAAATGCATTATCATTTTAGTTTCAAGATACAGTTCTAAGGAAAACTCATAGAAGGTGAAGAAAATCATCTTCATGTAGCACTTATATTTAGGTCTTTCTAACTACTTGGGGTACGTGATGCCCAGGTATTTCAATGGTAGATGATAATTCCAAGTAACTCGGTTTTAATTGAGAACATTAAAATAAATTGGAATAAATTAAAATTCAGCAAATTAAACTTTGGAACAGGTAGAAATAACACAAAGGATAACACACACCTAACATGGGATTTTGCCCATTTTTTGATATGTCCAAAATTTCATGTTAGGTGTGCTTTATATGGCAACTTTTGACTAACTAATTGACGATTTTATGCAGTAGCCTCACTTTTCTCTTTTTCGCTAATTTTTTTCTTCATTAAAGGCTTTTATTATTTTTTATAGATTAAATAAAGGCACATAAGTTATATTTGAAAAACACAAATAATAGCACACTTAATCCAAGGATATGAAAAAATTGAATAATTTCAATTGGATGCGCACATATTATACAAACATAAACGCAAAAAGTGTCCATTGGTCAAAAATTATTTCTTGTTACTTATATTAAATTTGTCTGTATAAACGGTGCCAGATTCATTTTATTTGTTATTTCCCTTTTCTTTCACTTTATTTGTGGTACAGGGTGTCCCATTTAAGATGGTATTGGGGGTTATCTGCTAAACTCGTAGAGGTAGATTTTTTTTTGATTTCACAATCCTGGGCCAATTTTTTATGACGGATCAAATGCCGCAATCCTCAAGTCTCTATCTCGTACCGTTCCGAAGATACAGGGTGAAACTTGAAATTCTTATTTTTCGAGGGAAGTCATTATCTTGCGTAAGAAAAAAGATATCAGAAAGATGAAAATTGTATCTGACGCAGTTTTTTACGTAGATTCCATTGGCGTACTGCAATTTTTTTTCCAAGGTACCGTTTAAGAGATATGACTCAAACTTCATCTTTTTTAAATGGGACACTCTGTAAATTTTCACATTTTTAGAATATGCATAAAATCACCTTTCCAATGATATATAGTTTGTCTATACTCTGTTGTAATTTGCTAATATTCTTATGGTATTTAAAACTTTCCATAAGAAATAAGTCTTGCAAATCACATTGAATATTTGGTTTTATTTTTGATGTGAAAAACTTATAATTTTTTGATATGGGACACCCTGTAAAATTATAGTTTATTAATTGATGTATTTTTTCCCATTTTAACGATATAGGTATTACACTTTTGAGTTATACCTCTGCATTAACTTCAAGAAAAAATAGTTTCTGATTGTAAAGAAAATTGACGTCATTTCGGAATATTTCACTAATGCTCGGTAACTGAATTTAATAGTCTAACGTCCAGTTTATTCTTCTGATAAACTGCCAGGCAATGCAATATGACGGAAAAACTGGCAATCTATACATAATCCTATTGGTTGGCCAATTATCTGCAGACCAATAAGATTAGAGGTTGGCAAATTTATCTTGTAGTGTAGACAGTTAGGCGGTTGGCCTTCCGCACATTAGGCAACTGGAAAGAAACATTCTAGAAACTTGAATCGTCAGTCAGTTGCTTATTAGTTGCCGCTAGTGTATTTCAATGAGCATCCGCACACAACACAACTCGCTGGTAACGAAACTCGTCGGGTAGGTGATCAGTTACGTTACCAGTAGGTCCATAATTTAGCTCCTATTCAGATAAAGTTGCTGGTAATTATCTCCAATGTGAATTTACCGTTTTATAAATCTATTGGTCGGCGGATAACTAGCCGACGAATGAGAATACATATTGGGTTTTTATCCGTCAGATTGCATACCATAACTGACAGTTTATCAGGAGGATAAACCGGCCTTTCATCATATATTTTTCCCATTGCAACGATATAGGTATTACACTTTATAGTTACCCCTCTGCTTTAACGCTAAGAAAAAATTGTTTCCGATTGCAAGGAAATTTTGATGTTATTTTGGATTATTTGGTACAGCAGATTTCATGAAAGAAATAACTAAAAATCTTACTAATGCTCGGAAACTGAATTTAATAGTCTAAAGCCAGTTTATTCATCTTTAGATAAACTTACTCGTAAGGCCCTCCGCTCACTAAAAACTAATCGCGAAGCGACGCTGCATGTCGGGTTTCGACTAACTGATCACCGACCCGACGAGTTTCGTTACCAGCGAGTTGTGTTGTGTACGGATGCTCCTTGAAATACACTAGCGGCAACTGATTGACGATTCAAGTTTCTAGAATGTTTCTTTGCAGTTGCCTAATGTGCGGAAGGCCAACCGCCTAACTGTCTGGACTACAAGATAAATTTGCCAACCTCTAATTTTATTGGTCTGCAGATAATTGGCCAACCAATAGAATTATGTATAGATTGCCAGTTTTTCCGTCATATTGCATTGCCTGACAGTTTATCAGAAAAATAAACTGGGCTTTAGACTATTAAATTCAGTTACCGAGCAGTAGTGAGATATTTGATTATTTCTTCCATGATATTTGCTGTAGGTAGGTACCGGTTAATCCGAAATAACATCAATTTTCTTTACAATCAGAAACTATATCTTCTTGAAGTTAATTCAGAGATATAACTTGAAAGTCTTATAACGATATCGTTAAAATGGGAAAAAAATACATCATTTAAAACTATCATTTTACAGAGTGTCCCATATCAAAAAATTTTAAGTTTTTCACACCAAAAAATAAAACCAAATATTCAATGTGATTTGCAAGACTTATTTCTTATGGAAAGTTTTAAATACCATAATAATATCAGCAAATTACAACAGAATATAGACAAACTATATATCATTGGAAAGGTAATTTTATGCATATTCTAAAAATGTGAAAATTTACAGGGTGTCCCATTTGAAAAAGATGAAGTTTAAGTCATATCTCTTAAACGGTACCTCGGAAAAAAAAATTGCAGTACGCCAATGGAATCTCCGTAAAAAACTGCGTCAGATACAATTTTCATCTTTCTGATATCTTTTTTCTTACGCGAGATAATGACTTCCCTCGAAAAGTGAAAATTTCAAGTTTCATCCTGTATCTTCGAAACGGTACGAGATAGAGACTTGCGGTTTGCGGCATTCGATCCGTCATAAAAAATTGGCCCAGGATTGTGAAATCAAAAAAAAATCTACCTCTACGAGTTTAGCAGATAACCCCCAATACCATCTTAAATGGGACACCCTGTACAAACGCAGCTCAATAACTATTTAAACCACAAAATTATTAGTAATTATTAGCCTGTTTTTTTTTAAAGATAATTCCCCAAGTCAAAAATTTAGTAACTATGTTGGCAACACAAGGCTTTTCTACATAAAAAAATTGAAAGCATTGACAATTTAACATTGTATTGCCAACATAATGTCATTTTGACTTTTATCTTAAAAAAAAAACAGATTTTAAATACCTACTATTGTTCTAATAGATACATATTTGTATGTATTCACTCACCTGGTTTCATCTTTTGGGCATCGGAAAATGATAATCCAGTTCCACGCTTCGTAAAACAACTATCTACTGAACAATAAACCACAGGCATTATCAAATAAAATTAACAACTTTTTTTGCGCACTCAGTACAAATCACCGAAATCTGTGTCGAAGTCGAGCGTGAGCAACTCTGTATGCGACTCGGCACCGCCGGGCCGCTGGGCACTTCGATCAGGACGAAGGGGAGGGGCTCTAAGCAATTTGGCGCGCCTCGAGAGTGCCGCAACTTATAAGTATTCTGTAAACTTTGACTCAGGGTTGGTTTCTAATCTTCCGCAAATGATCTTCCCAGTACTTCCAGGAATCCTCACTGGGGTTGTGGCCAAGATCTTAACGGCTTCGGATTCTTCTTGTGTTGTTAGGACAATTTCTTCGTTACCAAATTTAAGGATGTTCATGGAAGGATCAAAACAGAAACCATGTTGGCCGATCAAATCCATTCCCAAAATAAAATCATCTTCCATATCGGCGACTAATGTTCTATGCCTGAAGGTAGTAGATTCAAATGTAAGCTCAACCATAGCTTCTCCTTGAATTGGTGCCGAATCGCCTGTGACTGTTCGTAGTGACAGGTTTCTAGTGAGCGGTTGGATTGCCCGAGACTTGACTAATGTTCTTCTAATTATGGAAACTTCAGCACCCGTATCAAAAGTGATGGTTCTCAATTCTCCATTAATTTTTTCTTCGAATGTTAATCCTCTATAATGACTGCCCAATGATTTTATGTACACAACCCTCCTGGGGGCTTTGTCATAACCAGCCAGCATCCTCCCCTCCGTACTAGTCGATTCCTGTTTGTTATTAGGGCTGGCGTCTCTAGATCTTGAAAAGCGTTGAGAACGATGCCCAGATGGAGAGGACATCCTGAGTCTACAATCCCATTGCATGTTTGGCACCGGTAACATTTCACTCGGTTTCTCGGTGTTGGTGTTTGGTCGGAGTTATCTCCCATTTGTCTGCCTTCTCGTAATAGTTTCTCCATTCTCTCCATTTTTTTCCATGAAATTACTCATTACAGTCTCGAAGCTACCATTCTCTTTCGACAACTGTTTATCTTTTGATTTGACACTGCTCGTATTCTGGGTCGTGAGGTACCAAAGATTGCTTCCAGTTCTAGTGCTCGGACAAGAGCTTCGCTACTTTGTCTGAACTTTTGAATTCTTGATTTGACTTGAGTTCTAAATACTTCTTGCCTGTAATGATCTCCGAAGCGCAATTCTAACGTCTGACTTAGATGCTGGTAATTCTGTTGGTAGACTGAAGGAATGGACTACAGAAGGTCTAAGGCAGGTCCTCGTAGCGCCACTATTAGTGCTGTAGCTTTTTCTTGGTCGTTCCATCCGTTGGTATTTGCAGCAGCTTCAAATTGTCGGATATACATGATCCAGGATGTAGAACCGTCCAAAGTTGATGGTTTTATCTTCATAGAGAATGCTCCAACACTAGCTGGATTGATGGACTGCATATTTAATCTACGCATCTTATCTTCGAGTGCTTGAACTTGGTTCTCAACTTCTTGTCTCAATTGCTGAACATCGGCTTTGACCTCAGCATTCACTCCCTGAACGTCGTGTTTAAGTTCTCGAACATCGTCTTTAACTTCTTGAACATCGATTTTAACCTCTTGAACATCGTCCTTAACTTCGGCTTTTACTTTGTAACGCTCTTTTGTCGTAACAAAAGAATGCTCATAATCTGTGCTCGACTATGCTCAGTGGTTGTTCAGCTTGGGGTGGTCCTTGGTGTTGGTACAGTAAAGAGAGGGCGCCACTAGTTTGTATAAAATTATTTTGATTATAAAAGAATAGCCAAACTAGACACTATTCAAATAGTTGGCTAGTATTTAAAAAGATAAATTTGAAAATCTGAAAAGGTAAAATAAATGCAAAATCCAATAGCCATCTGACATTTAACCCATTCAATAAAAACACAAGTTTTGGAATTCTAAAAACAATAATTTATTAATTAAATGTCGAACTTGTTCATTAAAACTGGTTGTTCAATAGTTCAATCCAGAATAATGTTCAGTATCCAAATTTAAAAAAAAAAATTAGGCAGCTTTCCAAAAGCCAAACTTAATTTAAATAGGTATTCAAAAAGATTGAAATTCAAAAACAATCAAATAGATACCTACGATGAAATTTACCCAAGTATAAATGCTGAAGTCATAATACCATTAACCATTAATTTTTGACTCAAAGTCAATCAGAAAGGTAATAAATAATCCTCAGGGAGTTATGAATATCAAAAACCTGAAATTAAGGATATCGGGGAAAGCTTACCTGTAATTAAAATTCAACATATGTAAACATAAAACTCAACTTTAACTATCTAAAGATTTTACATTGGTTTACCTTGAAAACTACCACCTTATTGATTTGAAATAAAAGTTAAATTAACCTTTTGAAGGTTAATGAATCCTCAATAAATTATATCGATCAGTATTCGATATAAAAGAAATAATATATTGTAATAATTATAATAATCCATAATTATTAGATACTAGAATACTAGATAATGATAAAGAAAACGATAATGAAGGTAAATATCTGATTATGATAATGATTAATTAATTAATTAAATTAATAATTATATTTAATCAGTAGTTGGGTATTATAGCTAAATACTACTATACGGTAAACGAGTCGGTAATAGTATTTTACATTATTAGCCAGGTAAAACAGTTTTTACTGGCGATTGAAGGAAATGACTAGCGAGCCAGTAAAAACTGCTACCTGGCGTATAATGTACAATAATTTATTTGTTACTCATTTGTAAAAGATATAGGGACAAATAAAAAATTAATACATAACAAAATTTTGAAATTTATACGTTTTTCCTTAATTTTTTCTCATACAAGTTGGTAGTTGGTATACCTGAGAATGAGAATGAGATGTTGTTAAGTCGTTGTTTCTAGTTAAAAATAGCTTTACTGACAGATTTTCATTTTTTGCAATTTTTTTCCAGAAATGAATGTGCTAGATGATATTATTAATGAAGCTACAGTCGCAGCTAATAGTTTACCACCAGAAAAGTCTACCAGAAAGTACCTACAAGCAATTATTCTTGTGATAAAACTGATTTTTTAAAAATAAATAATTCTACTGACTTGTAAAAAGTTTTTACAGTTTAGCTGTCAATTTTACAAGTCAGTAGAGCCAGTAGCTTGTAAAAATCAATTTTCGTTGTTTATGTTTTGACTTGATAAGTGACGTTTTACAAATGAGTGACAAATAAATGATTTTACAAAGATATTAATTAGCTAATGAAGCTTAACGATAGAAGGCAATAGAAAAAAGATATTAATAGGTAACGGTATTTAATATTTACAAAGATATTAATTAGCTAATAAGGTTAATCGAAAGGGGGCGATAAAGAAAAAGGTAATAAAAATTAACGGTAATTAATGACACATTTACGGGACCCATAGGTCAATAATTATACAAGCCTTGACGGAATCCTTGGAAGTTTTCACAAATTTGAGATCTGGAAGTACCAAATTGGCTGGAGGCAACCAAATAATGGTTGGGGATCTACTTCTTACAGGACACCAACATTCCTTGAAAAGGGGGGCCCAGATTTACTTTGAGATGCCGAACAGCATGGTCGAAAATTCTTTTCTAGATGTCGATTGATACAGCAAACACGTCCGTGAAATCACAATTTCGATTTCTCCCTCGGTTTCCAAAATGAATTTTCTAGAACTCACTCGATGATTCACTATCACATTCAAAATCGGGTATAGAGTCACTTCCGGGGTAATGCACACGATCGGTTAAGTCTCTTTTTGTGATTGTCACTGTTTGCACTGACTAACTGTCCCAGTGTTCACTTAGTGTTCAGTTTTCACACTACACTAGTGTCCCCGCACTTCCGCAATTGGATTTCACTCTGCAGTCCTTTATACCCCACTTCTGACACCAATTGTCACGGCTTTCTGTTGCCCGACAGAAATCTTGGGTTCGTTTCATTTATTCCAAAAATCAAAGTCCAATTAACACAGCAATAATTTAGTCCACGTAATAATACACTCTCACACTAATTACTTTAATAACTAACTCAACAATTAAACTCTTTACAACAATAATCACTATTTAAATCGTATCACAGTCGAACTGAAACTCAATCTTTACAAAGCAATAGCGGCCTTCATATATCCCTAAATCTATTCCTGTAAAATCTAGAATACACACGTTAATTCTATTTTCCCGATTAAAGTAGAATAATTCGCTAGATTCTAGGATATTCGACCTTGAATGCCGAAGATTCTTGACAGCCTGGCGAACGCCACAAAACTAAGGAAATACAAAATATTTATACATATGTTTTTGTACCCTTGACTCTTGAGATCAGTGAAAAAACTTAAACATTACTATATTACTACTGTGTACTGCAATATTGCCCATTGTAACTATAGAATAGACGCACACACATATTAAGTAATAAAAAAATAAAAAATACATTTTATTTTTTACCTAGTAGTAAGAAAAACTAAATATTTTACCCTGGAAAAAACTAAATATTGTATTGTAATATTGTACTAAACCCTGAAAATCTCGGAAGTGCTAACAAAAAAAAGACAACTTGTTAATTGTCGCGTTTTACCCTTGTTATTTAATATAGAAGGAAGGACCTAATTGTCCGAGTCTAACAGGGATGCGACATCGAGCACAGATGTCGATGTTGGACATCGATGGTAACATCGATACTTCAACATCGATGCAACCGATGTATCGAAGTGAAAACATCGATATTTTACAAACATCGATGTTTTGAGGGTAACATAGAGAAAACATGGAAAATTTTTATTTTAACAGAACGTTTAATAATAAAATGAAAAAAAAAAAAAGTTTATTCTTGTTAAGTTAATAAAAACAATTACGTTTCCTACAGTCTAATAAATAGTATGTACAATAGAATATTCAGGTAAATTTAAGGTTCAAATGTCCCAGTAACTCTTGTCGATACCTTGAAGGAAAAGTAATTTCGACAATAACCTATCCTTTATCCTGTTTCTTTGTTGTGTGACCATTTTTCCAGCTTTGGAAAACAGGCGTTCCGATGGGACTGAGGTGAGGTGGCCACAACTGCCTTGAATTTGTATGCAATTTTAGTAATTCGCTATGAGACCTGCGTAGCAATTTCCATTTGCAAAACTAGTGCAAGTAAAATTCATCTTTAAACCCTTTTCTTATTGTCAATTTTTACAACCAACATGGATGAAAACATCGATGATAACATCGATGTTTTAAAATTTCGACATCTATGTCGAAACATCTGCCTCTAGTAACTGATCAGAGCCATCATTGCTGGAGTCGCTCGAAGAGTCTAATTCAACAGAATTGCCTTCATGGTGTTTTAAACTATCAATATTATTATATATTTTGTTGTTTTCTGTTTTTTGCTTCTCGGTCTCGGACTCCTGTTGAGTTTCATTTTCGTTGCTGTCGGTCTGTGATTTATTTTGTTTTGCTTGAAGTGATTGTTCTTGTACTTGTATTAGTTTTTTGTCATTCTCATAAACTTCGTAACTTTTCTTCCAATTATGAGCTATAAAAGTCAACTTTCCTGCTCTCTTATTTGTTAATTTCTTTCTTTTTTTATTATGTATCCAACTAAAAGTACTGAATATTCGCTCAGTGCTCAGTTGCAGCCGAGGTTAAAGGTGCGGATAAAATTTTGTAAGCAACTTTGGATAAGTTTTTATGATTTAGAAAACCATTCCACCAATTTAATACATTAATATTTTTACTGGTTTCCGTATAAATTCTTTGGAAAAGGTAGAACCAGATCTGTTACGGTAAGCAGCCATTTCAGATAGGAGTATTTCATTCTCAACCTGATCATTCTCCTCTGCTACTTTATCTATAAATTCTAAGGCCTGTGAAGTCTGTCTCTTCGCTTAAATTGCAACTTTGTGAGGCCGGATGTAATAAGTCAGCAGCGAAGTGGATTTATCTCAAAGCAAAATCCTTTCTGTTTGATATTATTTCCGCCATTTTCTTTTCTTCCGCTTTAGACAAACGTGATGTTTCCAATACGCTATTTATTTTTTCAGCTATCTCTTTGAAGGCAATAGGTGCCAACCAAATATTAGCATCATCACCTTCAATTTTCTGAATCCAACCCGCTATTGGTTCCAATAGTTCATGAAACTTCTTAACTTGTATCCAAAAAATGTCTTCTTGTCTTCTTTGGAAAGAATATTGGCATCATCTTCGCTAACTGCAAGTACCTGTAGGGTGTTTTTACAACCAAGTAGTGATTCTAAGCAATGTGTATGACTAACCCATCAAGTTTTAACAGGTAACTTCAATGTCTTTTGAATATTCTTTTCCTTATTAAGTTTTGTTAAAGTACTTGACAAAACCTGAGAGTTTTTGACACTTTTTATTATTCGAATTTCCTTGATAAAAAAAATGTTAACTGAGCTTAATTTCAAAATGTCACCAAAAATTAAGTTAAGTGAATGCGCCATACAACCATATGAAACTAATTAATATAGTTTAAAAAAACTAAAAAACACGCTTTAATAGTAAATTGAACTAAAAAGTGAAAAATAATTTTTAATATAAACAGAAAATATTAATGAACAAAAAATATTAGAATTATTGTGAAAAAAGCGTGGGGTGCTTTGTTCCACATGTCTCGTACATTGAGCACCTCACGCTTTTTTGAAAATAATTCTAATATTTTTTGTTCATTAATATTTTCTGTTTATATTAAAAATTATTTTTCACTTTTTAGTTCAATTTACTATTGAAGCGTGTTTTTTAGTTTTTTTAAACTATATTTATTTTTCACTTTTTAGTTCCATGTATTATTTTGTTGTGCATTTTTTTATTTTGAAGAAAAAACTTTGATTCTTATTTGTGTTTTGTTTATATTTTGTGGGATTATTGAGATTATGGGAGGAATGGTTGATATTTTTGACATAAAGACACAATCAAAAAATTATGGTGTGACCGGTGCGACACCTGGGACCTTATTCTGTAAGGAACGAACCCTTCGATTCGGTAGAGTTTTTTCGATTGTGACGTCTTTTTCGGTTTGGTAGCGCGAAAACCAAACCGAAAATGACATCGAAGAAATTCTACCGAATCGAAAGGTGCGTTCCTCACAGAATAAGGCCCCTGGAGTGTGCAAGAAGTACTTTCTGAACGGCACAGAGTGCGCGCACTCGGTGTGCTTATAGCATTTATGAACGGCTAGTGCGTTGCACCGGTATCAAACTCACACTGAGTGTGTCATTCCTGAATTCGCCCCAGAGATTTCCAGACTTTTGCAGACATTATCCAGACTTATTCAGAGCCTTCCGGAGTTTTCCAGATTTTATCCAGATTTATCCAGACTTGTACAGACTGCTCCGGATTCTGGAAAATGATCTCCAGGTCTGTCGGGACCTTTGGCAGAATTTTTCCGACCGTTTCCAGAAATTTCCAGGCTCTTTCCAGACGTTTCCAGAGATTTCCAGACTTTTCCAGACTTTTCCAGACATTTTCCAGACTTTTCCAGGCTTTATCCAGATTTATCCAGACTTGTACAGACTGCTCCAGACCTTATCCAGTCCTTTCCTGACCTCCCTGGACTTCTTCCAAACACTTGCCCGACTTGTTCCAGCTCACTTGGCTTGTTCTAGGTTCTTGTTCATACACTTCCCAAGAGTCTAAAAGTTCGCACGCATTCCTATGTGCCCGTGCGATAAACATTTTCAATGTTACTTACAAACACACAAACATACAGGTGAAGCTAATATAAGCGTGTTAAAAAGGGGTACTTTCCTTCCAAAGTCAACAATGGTTTTTTAATATTAGCTGCATTATCCCCTTATCACAACAAAAAAATTATTTATTTCATATTTTGTCATGACAATTTCTATTTGTTCTTTAAGGTAATCAGCAGTATGTCGATTGTTTCTTGTTTCAAGAAACTCAACGAAATGAGGTTTAGGATTTGTTATGCCTTCATTTCGGATGTTACTCCACCTATTACATTGCAAATGATCTCTTCAGCAACTCTTTTGGTACCACTCTGATAGAACCACGTTGAGTTCTACGTTAAACAGATACAACGTGGATAGGACTTCCATAGGACTCACTCACCATATAATAGTCGGAACAAACTTAGAACTGCAGAACTGCTAACTTCTTCTGTCTGGATCTACAGTGAGACCAAACATGTAGATAACCTCACTTTAGGAACTTCTGAGTTTATACATACATTTGAAAATAACTAACACTTGTATACATGTAAGTTGCACTTTTTACTATTTAGGCAAATCTTATATAAATCACCTGACACTGAATTACGTCAGTACGTGCCCCTTAAATAAAATTCTAGAATTTTACCCTGAGGTTGCTCTAACAATAATTTTCACCTTTCTGGTGTTAAATTTGCCTCTTGGTAGAGTGTAACTGAAATTTTGGTCCTAATCTTTCACAAGTGTGAACAAACAGTTAAAACTGTTTATTTTAAATTCATATACAGGGTGTTCCGAAACTATTGTGCCAAAAATTAAGGGATGATAGATCTCGCCAAAATAATCGTTTTTTACTTATAAATCCCTAGGCGCATGCGCTTTGGTTAGGTGATAATAGCACATTACAGTCCGCGCTGTGGTAGCTAGGTTGCGCACGAAAAAACGTGTTTGAAGCAGAAACTGTGTTATTAAATAATACAGAAATCCTGAATGCTTGCAGTATTTATTGAAAACAATGATTAACATCAGATCCTCAAAATTACGACCACCCGCCTCAATGCATGCGTGACAACACTGACAACGCTATAGCATAGCCTCCTGAACACTTTGGAAAATTCCTGGCGTTTCGCGAATTTCAGCAGCTGCTGCAACAATCCTTCCCACTAACTATTCCTTTGTTTCAACTGGAGTGGCGTTCACTTTCATATGACATCATAAACAAAAATTCGCATTCGGTCAGGTCTGGTGAACCTGGAGGCCATGCAATAAGTGCGCCCTTACCAAATACTCTTTCCAGATTATGTTTCGCTGAGATGTTCCTTTACGGCTTACGAGTAATGTGGTGGTTCTCCGTCGTGTTGTCACCACATGTTTTGTCCGACATACAGGGGAACAGTTTCTAACAGTTCGGGAAGGGTTTCCTGCAGTCGATATTTCACGCATGCATTGAGGCGGGTGGTCGTAACTTTGAGCATCTTTTGATGTGAATAATGCTAATAAAAACTGCAAGCATTCCTTGGGTTTTGTATTATTTAATAGCACAGTTTCTGATTCAAACACGTTCCTCCGTGTACAAGGTGGCCACCACAGCGCGGACTGTATTGTGCTATTATCACCTCACCGAAGCGCATGCGCCAATAGTTCCGGAACACCCTGTATACCGGGTGACAATGAAACTACTACCCATGGCGGCATTTCTCAACGGCTCGAGATAGAAATATGCAACTCGGTTTGTTGAAAGGGTTGAAAATTGTGAACAATTTTAATATAAAAACAATTGAATGTCTTTTCTGGTCTTACCGGAAATGGCAGTTTTTACGTAAAATACAAACAAATAGGAATTATGACATATTTTTGAGCCACTCTATTTCAAAAACTATCAATTTTTGACATAGGGTATGTTAGACAAAAGGTATTTAGAATTGTTCAGAGAGTCAAAAAAAATATATACAGGGTGTCCCATTTAAAATAACAAAGTCAATGCCATTTCCGGTGAAACCGGAAAAGACATTCAATTGTTTTTATATTAAAATTGTTCACAATTTTCAACCCTATCAACAAACCGAAATGCATATTTCTATCTCGAACCGTTAAGAAATGCCGCCGTGGGTAGTAGTTTCATTGTCACCCGGTATATTATTTACATTCATATTTTTTTATAATCAAATATTTATAAATTGGTACAAGCCATAATCTATACACATTTTTAACAACGTCCTGGCTATCCCTATTTAATATTGTAATTATTTTTAATAAAAAAAGCCAGATACAATATTGTACCTAATTAGTTGTTTTATTGCTTAGCTCTCCAATGGCACAGGATTTATTTATGACATCATTAAGTAATCTTCCTAGTTAAGTCACAATTAACTAGGTGGCGCCCAGAGATAAGATGTATACAAGGAATCCATAAACCCATGGCCTCCGAATTGATGCTGACTAGCCGTACGCAGTATAATTAGGCAATTGCCAAAAAAGTACGTTATAAAGTAAGTTTGTAAATCCCCATTCTCAGTGGATACTGTAACTCCTTCAGTTTAAAAAATTATCAGATCGCTTATAAGACTTGAGAATATTCTTTCGTTCCCATATGAGGTTCTATCGTTGGAGTAAAAGAGCTGAGCAAGGAAAATAATTTCTAAGAAAGCGGCATATTGAGGAGGAATGCTAGCTAAGCATTCACGGCGCTAATTTTATATATGCCTGCTCTGGATCCTAAAGAATTGCAGGGTTCCAAATCGTCAAAAAACAAGTAATGGCAATATTATTTTACCAACAATTTTTTTTTAAACTGTTCACTAGAGATTGCCCTGATAAATACTACTGATGGGGGTGTTGCTGAACTTATATTTGAGAGAGTTGTACGAGAACCAATATGGAAAGATGTTGGTCGGAGAAAAATTATCGCATCACAAAGGCTTTTAAATATTTTGGCTATAGTAAATTTATTTTAAAAATTCCCTGAATGTGTATTCTTTAACTAAAAAACCCGAGTCAAAAAACATGTCGTTTCTTCTTCTGTTAGGTTCTTGTTTACTTTTTTCGGGAAAATGCGGATAGGCATACTTTGCAATTATGCTGTTCATTTCTGTGTTTTCTGCTTTGATAGATGCGATAATTTTTGTGCGGTGTGTATATCTTAACATGGGATATATGATTTCCCATTTTATGGAGGAGTTATAATGATATTCAATAAATGATATTTTTTTAATAGTTTTACCCACAATATCTTTCAATTGGAGTAAACAAGACTATATGTTTTCATAGCTAATATCATCAAATATATTTTCGTTATCTATGAGTAAAAATACTTTTTCATCGTTATTTTGATATTGGTAAACAGAAGGAATTTTCAAGTTATTTTTACAATAATCAGAAGAATTTAAAAAGTTTTTAATTGTTCATTTTTGTTTAAAATTGTGAAGTGTTCTTTGTCAAAAATTTTCGGTATAAATAATACCAAAGGATCTGAGATATTTGTGTGGAAAGAATTTGTACTTTTTTCTTCAATATTTGAGTTTAAAATGACGTGGTTTTGAAGGTGATTTCGAAAATCTTGGCAATTTATAATTAGATCACTATTTACTGTATTAATTAATAGTTATCCTACTTAATGCATCAGCATTTGTGTTCATTTCTCCTGCGTTGTAAATTACTTCGTAATTATATTCTTCCAAATTCAGTCTAGCTCTTGTTGATCGTGATGCTGGGTCTTTAATAGTAAAAACATATTGTAAAAGTTTGTGGTCTGTCACGATTTTAATCTTAGTTCCGAAGACGTAAGGTCGAAAATGTTTTACGGCCCACACTACTGCAGCAAGCTCTTTTTTAGTAGTTGAATAATTTTGTTTGGCATTGTTTAGGGTCCTACTGGCAAAAGCTATTGGTTTATCACTATTGATAGTTCCTTGTGTACAAAATTGCTCCAATTGCTAAGTTACTTGCATCGGTAGTAATTATAAATTCTCTGGAAAAATCTGGATATTGGAGGAGGTGGTTATGCTCTCTTTTAAAGTTTGGAATTCAATATCGCAAGTATAATCCCATTTAAATTTTACTTCTTTTTTTTAATAAATTCGTGAGAGGTTTGGCAATTTTAGCAAAATTTTTAATAAACTTCCGATAATAACCTACAAGCCCTAGAAATAATTTTATATCTTTTGGATTATTTGGCTGTGGAAATTTGGAAATACACCCTATTTTAGATGGATCAGGCTCTATGCCATTTTCACTGATAACGTGCCCTAAATATAAACATTTTTAGTTAAAAATTCACATTTTAACGGTTGGAGTTTTAAATTATGTTGTCGAAGCCTCTGAAATGTTTCAATTAACCTATCGTTGTGCTCTTTCAAATTACTGCCATAAATTACAATATCGTTTAGGTATATAAAACATTTTATACCATTGAGGCCGCTTAAAACGACGCTCATGAGTCTTTGAAATGTTGCAGGCGCTCCTTTCAACCCAAAAGGTAATCTGTTGAAAACGTAGTGCCCTGTTGGGGTACTAAAAGCTGTTTTAACATTGTCTCTCTCGTTCATTTGAACCTGGTGAAACCCACTTTCTAAATCAAGGGCTGTAAAATAATGTGATTTATCTAACTGGTCTAAAATATCAGTAATATTTGGGAGGGGAAATGCATCTGCACCCCTAGTAATTTCATTTACTTTTCTGAAATCAACACAAACACGATATTCAGGTTCCTTAGAATCAGATTTTCTAGGGACTACTAATAAAGGGCTATTCCACGGGCTACAGGAGGGGGATACTATTCCGTCTTTTAACATTTGGTCAGTTTGTTCATTTATTATTTCGCGATGTTTAAATGGAAGTCTATATGGCTTGATATTTATTGGTCCGTTAGTAGGATCGGTTAGAATTTTATGCTTAACAGTTGTAGTAAGATAATTTGTCACCCTCAAGATAAAATATACCGCAAAAATTTCTACAAATGTCTAACAATGAGTCCACTTCCTCACTGTTTAATTTTTCAGCTTTAAAAGAACTTTAAATTTTATCAAAACGACTAAGATTATTAGTAATTTCCAAATTTTGTATTTCAAAATCATTTAAACAAATCGGTTCGACGTTTACTTCTGGCAAAATAATTCTTATGGGTTCATTTGAAATATTCATGATGCTTACCAAACATTTGTGATTTTGGACTTTAGTTAGCGAAGACCCCAGGTATACATGATTTGTTAATAATTTAGCATTAACTATGCCTTCTGCGTTAGGTATATTCGCCAAGGCAGAAACAATAGTTTCGCATCGTGCAGGTATAGCCACATATATATTGGATGGTAATATTTTAAAATAATTATCATTGAAATAAACAATTTCTTTTTCGTAATCAATTTTAGCCTTATATTTCTGTAAAAAATTGCGACCCAAAAGACCATTACTTTTTATGGGTCGGGGACATAGGCGTATCCAGGGGGGGGCTGCCGGGCTGCAGCCCCCCCCCCCCCCAAGGCAAGTCTAGACCAATATTTTCCAGCGTATTTTATGTGACATGGGATTTTTTTTGTAGAAAAAATAGAAATAAAATCTATTTCTCTCTACAATAAGGTTTTTCTATGGCGGGCGCCTAATGCGGCAAGGGAATCAGTGCTTCACCTTAATCACCTTGCATATCTGGATCCTTATTCTTGAAACAGGCGAGCACTGTTCCCAGGAGAACGAGTTTCCGTCTTTGTTACTTATATTATCATTTGCATATCATTGAGAAAGACGGAACACTCGTTTTTTTGGAAACGCTGCTTCCCAGTTTCAAGAATAGGGACCCTGAAATACTTCCTTTCCTAGGAGAGAAGGGATCCGTGCACAAAATTTCTCCACCTTGCCACAAAAAAAAGCGGCCTGATGCGAATATTTTTGTCGCCCCGCAAAAAATTATAGGCGCGTAACGTTTGGGTATGTATGCTACATGTGAATTCATGAAAAAAATAGGCAACTTTCTATCTATTAGTTATTCTTATAACATCTGTATACTTATCTTTGAAAATAAAATTGGAAACTGACGTCACTTCCCCAAAAATGCGAGGATGCCGAATTTCTCAGTTGTAAATCATTCCAGAACATGGCTGATATGAAACTAGTTATTTCACAACTCATTACCTATGACCTATTTTCGTCCTTACTAACATAAAAAAAGGATATAGGTATAATTGGTGAACTCTTGCTATAACCTCTTTATGACCTATTACAATTATCCTGAAATATTTGGATTTCTCATGTGGAAACAAGCGCATGAATATTGGCTTTACTCAATGAGAGGCACGTGAAAGTGGCCCGTTGGGCTAAGCTGCGTGACTTCAAAAATTTTTTTCACCTGCGCCGATTTTTTTTTGGTCAACATTTTTTGTTAACATAGCCCCCCCCCAAACCCAAATCCTGGATACGCCAATGATCGGGGATGATATGAAAAGGGTGATCGATATTAGTATTGTTAGTTAATGAAATTGAGAGAGAATAAACTCCTAGAGTGTATATTTATTTTTCGCTTATCCCTTTTAGTTCCACTGTCAATTTTTTTTTCGAATTTCAAATCTTCAAATTTGATGCTTTTAGTAAAGAAACGTCTGCTCCTGTATCTATTAAAAGTTGAATTCCGCAATTTTATTATATCTAGCTGTTTATTATTATGTGAGAAGAAAACGGATTTTTTTGTAGGTTTATTGTCAACGTTTGATATTAAAGGTGAGCAACTCTTATTTTCTAAAGTATGGGAGAAGCACTTGGCCTGCTGTTCTCGGCCAAGGCTTCCTATTCGTTCGGTGTTTCGAAAGCTGCATTAGTGGGTGGTAAAGAGTTTTCTGTATTTTGAATTACATTAATTTGTCTTTGCATATTATTATTAGGATTCGATGCATCGTGGGGGATTCGGGAATTAGTGTTGTTAGTATGATACAATTGATGTCATTATTTCTTTCGAATTAAACACTACAATTATGGCGCATGTGGAAATACACTTTAAAACATATTATACAGGGTCATACAAAAATATACAGTGTGTCTATTTTTCTGACCAGAGGTATCTTGGTTATTATTAAAGATACGAGGTTGGTTAAATTAGGGCAAAGTCACGCAATTTTATGGCCAATAAAATGGGGTTTAACACTAGCACCGCTGCTTATAGACATTGCAGGTGGTAAACCAAGAATTACTTCGGCCCGGGATGACAACAGAGTTCGTTTACCAGGGTGACAAAACAGAGCTCTCAATTCTTCGCAAATAAGGATCGCGTTAGGAATTGAAGCCTCAAAATCACTAATTCAAAGACGTCTCCATGAGAGAAATTTAAGAGCCAGACAACATGTCAATTATTAAAAGCAGTCCATCGAAGAGTACAAATTAACTGGGCTAATATTCATAGGGGGAGCAGCTGAATGGTAGTAATGTTTGTTTGTGGATGAATGCAGATTCACGTTGTATCAGAATGACGGGCGTGTATTAACATGTAGAGAAACGCGAAACGCGTGAGAGCTATAGAGAAGAATGCATGGAAGAGAGGCTTTTGGTGGTGGTGGCGTGACAGTTTGGAGGGGGGGAGTTATTTATCGCAATGAGTACACTGAACTGGTAATTTTAATTAGAGAAAGTATGAATCAAGAAAGGTACCGGGATTTGTGTGTAAAGGCGGTTACAAATGGACGTGGATGTCTGAAAACATGTACGCACATACATGAACGCGCGAACAAAAACATCAATGTGTATGCAGAATACCATCGCGTTTTTGAATGTGCAAGCGGTAGAATGACAGTCAGGTGAATTTCTACGCATCAATCGAACTCGAACACGCCAATTTTTGGTCACTTTTTGTTTGAACATAACTCAAAATCTAGCAGGCCGATTTTGTTTAATTTCCATTTGCTAACAAATTTCCGTTCACCTGCTGAAAGATACAGGGTGAAACATAAGTTGGCGATTTCTTTACGGAAGTTTGAGTTCACCCCATTCCGCTGGAGGAAGGGTTGAGTAGATTTTTGGCATGCAGTTCAGAAGAGTACCTTAGTACCTCGAGACGTTTTTGAATATCGCAGCCGACTACGATTTTATCATGAGTTATACGATTTTATTGTAAAGTATAGCTATTGACGTCATTATTTCTTTTCGAAACAAACACTACAAGAATGGCGCATGTGAAAACCTACTTAGAACATATTATACAGGGTGATACAAAAATATATACGGTTTTCTGATAAGAGCTTCCGGATGTTTTTCTCAATTCAAACGAAAAGGAAACATTTAATACTTTATAGCAATAAGCAACATGATCGTTAACAACTAGGTATATGTGAAACACAATATCCAACAAATAGCCATCGCGACTTCTCTCACAGCACACAACTCTTTTGCCAAAATTTTTTATCACGTCTGTGCACATTTCCGGTGGTATTTCACGAATAATGCTACGAATCACATCTTTCAACTCTTGAATTGTTTGGGGATTGTTCACATACGCTTTTATTTTGATGTAAGCGGCGCAACATGTCACACAGCAAGATAAACCATTGACTTATTGCAAACACGGTTTGAAGATAAACTTCTCTCAAGAAATGAGGATGTCAATTGGCCGCCTAGATCTTGCGATCTAACGCCACTAGACTCTTTTTTGTGGGGTTACATGAAAAGGAAACCGTTTGTTAACAATCTCCCAAACAATTCAAGAGTTGAAAGATGAGCTTCGGCGTATTATTCGTGAGATACCACCGGAAATGTGCACAGATGTGATCGAAAATTTTGGCAAAAAAATTGTGTGCTGTGAGAGAGATCGTGGTGGTCATTTGTTGGATATTAAATTTCATGTATAATTAAAAACGATCATGGTCCTTATTCTTGAAATAGGGGAGCAGCGATCCCAGGAGAACGAGTGTTCCATCTTTGTTACTTATATTATCATTTCCATTCCATTGAGAGACAGAACACTTGTGCTCAAATCAAATTTACGCAATTGTATTAAAATTCTCTGCAATCGTGCAGGACAGGAGTTCAAAGGCTTGTTTATTATACTTATAAGAGGTTTATGATCTGTTTCTACAGTAAATCTCCTTGCAAACATGACATATTGTGAAAAATGGTTCACTCCGAACCACACTCCCAAGAGTTCTTTCTCAATAGTTGTATCCCTTTCAAGAGTTTGGAACACTCAGTAGCTCGAGTATTAGTCGACCCGGATTTTAAAGGGAGAGATGCGGGGTGCAACAAACACTTTTCGGAAGGAATAAGGGCGTAACGCCCCGGAGCTGTTCCGGAGCTGTTCCTAGGTGTGAAAGCCAAGAATACAACTGACTTGAGAGTAACGTGACTCGGGCTCTATCAAGGCTCGCGAGGCGTGCGCGCATGGCGCTGCTTCCTGCATTAACACAGCTCCCATTCCGCTCTTTGAACTATCAACCGAGATTGTGACAGGTTTTCCAACATCAAAAAATTTTAAACATGGTTCTCTATACAGAATCATTTTAAGCTCGCTGAAAGCTGTCTCTTGTTTTGAAGTCCAATCAAAAACTACATTTTTTTTATTAACTCTATGAGAGGTGCTTGTTGTGGTTTCCAACATTTATTTATTTTTCAAGAGTAGAATCTGTGGTAGAATGCTGCCAATGCCGTGCTAATTCTTGTTCGTAAATCCAGGTTTAAGGAAACACGATGGTTTGTTTATGAAAAGTGTTTTTATTTTAATTTGAACGAAAAACGACTATTTACAACTATTTACAGAAAACAGGTAACAAATTCTGAAGAACATTGCATATTTAAATAAGTATATGGAACGTTCACTTTAACGCAAATAATTGGTTAATTAACAGCAATTAAACAATAGAAAACTGAAGAGAAAGAAAAGGTTGATTTCAGGCGCACGATCGGGCCATTTGGAGAAAAGAAAAAAGCGGTACAAAACAACCCTTGCAATTCGTTACGATCTCTGACTAGAAGTGAGAACTCAAGGCAAACAAAAACTTCGACTTCGTAGGTACTCTCCACCTCCAGTCTTGACCTACTTTTGCGATGCGTTTGGGCATACGCACGTTCCCTTGAAAATCGGGTAGAAACGTAGAAACAGAAGATTATAGTAGGAATAAAAATATAAAAAAAAAAAAAAAAAAAACACAGCTTTGCGATTGAACGAGTGAATTCGGAGTCTTTTGTTCTTAATTTTACAACACGAACATTATTATCTGCACTCGTAATGATTTCAGTTACCCGGGCTCTTGGCCATTTTAAAGGAGGTACATTTTCTTCCTTTATGAGGACAAGGTCATTAACTTTAACATTTGGTTTTTGGACTAGCCACTTTGGTTTATTCTGAAGTTGGTTTAAGTACTGAGTTGACCATCTTTTCCAGAAGGCTTGTTGAACCTTTGTCATGTTTTTGCACATAGAAAGTCTATTTGTAGTGGTGTTTTCTAAGGATATTTCTGGAAAAGATGTTAAACTGGAGCCAATGAGAAAATGGCCTGGAGTGAGGACATCGAGGTCCAAAGGGTCGTTTGATAAGGCGCAAAGTGGCCTGGAATTGAGAATTGCCTCTATTTGAGCCAATACAGTACTTAAAACTTCGAAAGTAAAATGAGAGTCGCCAATTACTCTTGTGATGTGATATTTGGTACTTTTGATGGAGCTTTCCCACAAACCGCCCCAATGAGGAGAGCGAGGAGGGATGAAAACCCATTGCGTTTCTCTAAGTGATAGAAAATCCTTTATTTGTTTATTATGTGCATCATTTTTAAAGAAGTCGTAAAGTTCTTTAATTTCATTTCTTGAGCCTTTGAAGTTTGTGGCGTTATCGGTGAAAATTACGGACGGATTACCTCTACGGGATATAAAGCGCTTGAGTGTGCAAATAAAAGCATTAGTGGAAAGATCTGATACTAGTTCGATATGTGTGGCCTTTGTGACCATACATACGAACACGGCAAAGTAGCATTTGAGAAGCTTGGCTTGCCGCAACGAGGATGATTTGACAAGCATTGGTCCGCCAAAATCTACGCCGACCTTGGCAAATGGTTTTGAGAAGTTTACTCGAAACTCTGGCAAATCTGCCATTATTTGTTGAGCTACTTGGGCCCGTAATCGGAAACAAACTATGCACTTTCCTGTTAGTTTTTTAATGGCTCGAAGGCCATTGAGAGGCGAATAACGAAGTCGAGTATGCGATAAAACAGTTTGGGGGCCTGCATGATACAGGTCCAAATGTTGCTTAGTAAGAATTAGATCAACTACGTGATCTTTAGCGGGCAGCAAAATGGGAAATTTCTGGTCAAATGATATATCTGCTCTGGACAGACGGCCACCGACTCTTAAAATTCCTTCGGGGTCCAAAAAGGGACTTAAAGATAAGATTGCCTTGTTAGGCACGACCTTGTGGTGTTTTAGACAGGATATTTCCTTGGAAAAATGCTTTTCTTGTATGGTTTTAATGATAAAGTTACGAGAAACTTGCAATTCTTCGATTGATAAAGAATTTTCCAAAACCTTATTGGAGCTATGTTTTAAATTTTTCACAAATCTGAAAATAAAAGCGAAAGTTCTATGCAGGCGAGTGAAACTAGAAAATTTTAGAAATTTTGAGTAACAATATTCATTAGTTATGGAAAAATGCGAAGAAATCGTTTTTATACTTCGCTCCTCTTTTAATGCTTCATTGTTTTGTGAAATCTTGAATGTGAATTTACTGAGGTCAAGTTCAAAGTTTTGCAAAAAATTAGGTCCCTTCCACCACAACTCGCAAAATTGAATTTTATCGGGAGAAACTCCACGGGACAAAGGATCGGCTGCGTTTTCTTCCGAAGAAACATGTCGCCAAATGAATGATTCGGTTAACCTTTGTATTTCAGCGGTACGATTGCTCACAAAAACAACCCATCTGGAAGAGTGTGTTGACAACCAGCATAACACAATTTCCGAATCCGTCCATAAATTTATGGATTCAAATTTAATGGCATTATTGAAAATGGCTATAACCTTCTCAACGAGACGTGCTAAAAGTAATGCACCACATAATTCGAGTCTGGGTACGCTAATAGTCTTTACAGGGCTAACTCTGGACTTGGAACAAATCAAATGACTAGAAACTGTATGATCTGCGTATGTTGCGCGTAAATACACGCAAGCAGAATATGCAAGTAGGCTTGCGTCCGCAAAGCCATGAAGCTCGACGGTTAGAATCTTTTTCTTCAAAAGTAAGCATCGTGGAACTTGGACATTTTTCAGGCAAGGAATTCTTGTGAATAAATCCAACCATTCATCCAATAAGTCGGGCGGAAGCTTGTCGTTCCAGTCCAGCTTCCTGTTCCAAATTTTTTGCACAAAAATTTTCGCGATAACAATGACTGGACCAAGGTAACCACAGGGATCAAACATCTTCGCAATGTTGGACAGCACCTCACGCTTTGTAAAGCATTTCTGGGTTTCTAACGCGGGTAAAGAAATACAAAATTGATCCTCGGATGAGTTCCACTTTAAACCGAGAACCTTGTTTGAAACCTGCTCCATTTTTATGTCAAGCGTTTGAGAAGACAATTGAGAATTAGAAGTTTTAAGGACGTTTTGTGTGAATTCCTTTGAATTCGATGCGAACTTATGAAGATAAAATCCAGCTGAGTTCAAAAGAGCATTTAATTCAACATAAAGTTGATGCAGTTCATCTAAGGATTCCTGAGAAGCCAGGACATCGTTAACGTACGTTTGAAGTAACAACGCCTGTGAAGCTAGCGGATAGTCAGATTTTTTAGAAACAGCAAGTTCACTTAAGCAACGAGTTGCCAAGAAGCTTGAACTATTCAAGCCGTACGTAACTGAAGTAAGTTCTACGCATTTTAGATCTTCAGTGGGGTGATCCCTCCATAAAATGTTTTGGAGAAATGTTTGATTAGGATTGATTTGGATATTCCTATACATTTTTTGAATGTCAGCTATCAGCACATAATTGCGAACTCTGAATCTGAGCAAAATGTCAAAGAGGTCAGACTGGACGGGAAAACCCTTGAGAGTTATATTGTTAAGGGAGACTCCTGATGATGATGTCATAGAACCGTCGAAAACCACTCGCAACTTTGTGGTGGTGCTCTCTGGTCTTAACACTGGATGATGTGGGAGAAAAAATTTATTTTCGTTTTTCTCATTTTTTATTGTGAGGGGAATTATTCTGGCATGATTCAATGCTATGTACTCATCAATGAATGATTTGTATTCATGAAATAAACTCTGATTTTTCTCAAACCTTTTTTCTAGGAGAAAAAATCGTCTTTTGGCTTGCGCAAAGCTATCGCCAAGTTTTAGGTGCTCGTTGGGACTCTTGAGAGGAAGATTAACTTGGAATTGACCATTGGGAAGTCTTAGGGTTGTGCCTTTAAATATTTGCTCACAAAGTTGATTCTCCGGAGAAGGAATAGATTTTGTATCAATTTCCTCTAGTGACCAAAATCTTTCCAAAAGATCACTAGTTTGAGAAATACGAGAAAGCATACTGACATTGTTAGAAACTACAGAGATAAACGATAATGTTTGAGAAGGATTTTGGATGAGACCAATTTTTCCCCCGACTATGAAGCCTAAATGAGTATTAAATAGGGTAGGTCTGTCTTTGCCCAAATGAATCATACCTGGAACTAATAGATCGTAATAGATATCTGCTCCACAGAGCATGTCAATTTTTGCGCTGCGATAAAAGCGAGGATCCGCAAGGGTAATGTCATTAGGAATCCCGAGGTGTTCAACGCTGAGTGTCACTTGTGGAAGATTGATGGTTATATTGTCCAAGATTGCACAGGATATTTGAAATTGTTTTTGTGGATTCGAGTGAGAGTGAAAGTTTATGTTGATCATTTGTGTGGAGCTGATCGAACTGTCAGAAACTCCGGAGATTTGTAAGGACTTGAAAAATGTTTTTAAGCCTAGTTTTTGAACCAATTCCTTGGTGCAGAATGATGTTTGAGATCCACTGTCTAAGAGACACCTTGCCTGGATAGGCTCTCCACAATAGCTATAAATTGTGACAATTGCTGTTGACAAAAGAACATGATCCTGTTGTTTTGAAAATGCTGAAAAGCTAGTGGTATTTTCGAAACTGGTGTTGTAATCAGGGTTTTTTTTACTATCTGAGACCAACATGGAATTTTGATTCTTGCGATTTTCAACGTCACTACGAGGTTGATCGCCAGATTGTGATCTATTTTGGTTGCTGCAATGAGCCGAGGTACTGTCATCATTACGAGAACTCTCCAATGTGCGCGTATTTTCGTTGTTTGAGCGAGAATTTGAATTATTACTTCCGAAACGATTATTATTATTGTTATTAAAATTTCTCTCCGAATATCTTCGATGAGAATTTTGAAAATTTGAAGAAACCTGACAACCATGTAACATTGTGTGATGTGATGCCCCACATACAATGCACCGATGTTTTGATTGGCAATTGTTAATATTGTGATTGTTTAAACAATTTTGACAAAGATTGTTATTAAGTACAAATTGAATTTTATTATTATTTGAAGTACCTTTAAATTTTAGACACCTATAAATGTTGTGATTGTCCAATTTGCAGTAGGTACATTTTTGAGTAGCGTGCGTCATTGGTTTATTGCCATCAGAAGAGCTTGGCGTACTTGAAAGGTATGATAATTTTTTGACTGGTTTTGGGCTGTGCTTAATTGCAATTGAATTTGACGGAGTTAGGTCCTCCAAAACACGGCAATGTTTTTCTAAAAAGGACAAAAAATCTTCTAAAGTTGGCAGTATTTTCATATCGCGTTGTAATCTATATGCCTTTCGTATATTGAAATCTAGCTTTCTAGAAAAAATATGAACTAATATTAGGTCACTTTGTTCGATGGGTACGCCAAGATTTTTTAAAGCACTAATATTTTGCTTTACAGTAGTTAGAAAGTCGCGTAAGTTATCTTTGTCAACCTTGGTTAAACTTGGTAAATTTTCAAATAAATTTGACAAATGAGCATCTATAATTGTGTATTTGTCTTCGTATCGCTCTCTCAACGTGTCGAGAGCGATGTCGAAATTTGTTTCAACCAGCTGCAGCTTGTCAACTAATTTGAGAGCTTCGTCTCTTAGATAACTTTTTAAATAAATTAATTTTTGGAGATTCTCCAGTTGAGAATTATTAATTATCAATTTTTCAAATAAGTCATGGAATGATTGCCATTCTGAATATACGCCGCTGAAAGGCTTTATTGATATGTCAGGGAGCTTGAAATTAATTTGAGGCAACACTGGAGGTTGCTGAGAAACTTTGAGTTGAGGAGAAACTTGTTGAAGACCTTGTAAGAATTTTACCTGCGTATTAATTAACGATATGGCGTCTAAAATCAAACCTTCTATGTCTTCATCATCAAGGTCTTGCATGGGCGTGTCTTCAGTTTGAGAGGTAACAATTTCCTCTTGAATAGAGTTAAATGTTTGCAAAATATCTTTTAAAGCAGTTTTACGAGTGCTAAGCTTTTCAATATCAAGTAAATTGTCATTAAATTTTAACCAATTTATAATTCTTGTAAGACGGCCTTTGCAATGACCTTTTTTGCGTATAAGTGTTTCCATTTTTACTAAAATACTTGCTAATAACTATCAAAAGTTAACTTATTAACAAAAATTTGAAAATATAAAATAATATAATAGGAAAAATTTATATTATTAAGTTTTAACTAGAAAATAGCGACACTTTATTTTAATTGTTTTTTGAAAGAAACACTTTTGTCTAAAACAAATTGGTATAGTACCTAATTGAGTCTCGAATTGAGTCTTTGCTGCAAGAACGTAGCACTCGTAGGTATTGCACAAGTAAAGTTCAAAGTAAAATTGGAATTTTCTCACCCAATTTTCCAGCTCTTCGAAGATTTCCAAATTGTACGATGAAGATTTCCAATGTGGAGGTTCAAATCCGGATCGAAGCTGACCATTAAATGTTGTGGTTTCCAACATTTATTTATTTTTCAAGAGTAGAATCTGTGGTAGAATGCTGCCAATGCCGTGCTAATTCTTGTTCGTAAATCCAGGTTCAAGGAAACACGATGGTTTGATTATGAAAAGTGTTTTTATTTTAATTTGAACGAAAAACGACTATTTACAACTATTTACAGAAAACAGGTAACAAATTCTGAAGAACATTGCATATTTAAATAAGTATATGGAACGTTCACTTTAACGCAAATAATTGGTTAATTAACAGCAATTAAACAATAGAAAACTGAAGAGAAAGAAAAGGTTGATTTCAGGCGCACGATCGGGCCATTTGGAGAAAAGAAAAAAGCGGTACAAAACAAGCCTTGCAATTCGTTACGATCTCTGACTAGAAGTGAGAACTCAAGGCAAACAAAAACTTCGACTTCGTAGGTACTCTCCACCTCCAGTCTTGACCTACTTTTGCGATGCGTTTGGGCATACGCACGTTCCCTTGAAAATCGGGTAGAAACGTAGAAACAGGAGATTATAGTAGGAATAAAAATATAAAGAAATTTAACTTTAAATACAGCGGCGGCGGCAGCGGGTTGAAATGAAATTTCAACAGTGCTGTTTCATTGCTTTAATTTGGAATGAATCGTCCCAAATATGTAACCATGCCCAGAAATCTCTGAACGTCAGCCACACACTCCGGACATGCATTTTACTGATTGCTAATACTTTTGATTCATCTGGCATAAGGCCTCTTGATGTTATTTTATATCCCATATACTTGACTTCTTTAAGAGCAAATTTGCATTTTTGTTTAATAAATCTGATGTTGTATTTAGCAGCTTTCTGTAGAACTTGTTTTAGTTATCATGTTCCTATCTAGTTTTAGCACTAATAATTATATCACCTATAATAGTTATTTATGTATCAAGGGAATTATGCAGGTGTTAATACCCCAGGGCAACGTTTGTGTCCCGAGGGCCTCCGGCCCGAGGGACACCAATTGCCCGTGGGTCTTAACTCCTGATAATTCCCGTGGTACATAGATAATTTTATATCCTACTGAATTTACTGTATTCTGTCTATTTTTATAAAGGAATAAGCCATAAATCAAAATTTCTATTTTTTGTCAAAGTGTTACCTATTCAAGGTAAAAGCGGGAGTTATGGAAATCCTTAACTCCCTTGGGAGTTATGATATCCTTAACTCCCTTCCTTAACTCCCTTGGGAGTTATGAAAATCCTTAACTCCCTTGGGAGTTAAGACCCTGTTTATGATTATCGTAACCAAGGTATTATATGGTTTTAATAGTTCAGTAGGATATAAAAACTTTTATATCCTAGGTTATAGGTGGTAAAAATCTGTGCACCAGAGAATTCTTCCATTACCTCCTCTAAAGTTGGCAATTTGAAAAAATTTCTTTTTACCGATCTGTTCAACTCTTTAGGATCCAAGCAAATCCTTAGCTGACCTGTCGCCTTCCTTACAATAACTAATGGTGAACCCAATCAGCACCTTCAGTGACTTTCTCAATAATTTTGTCTTACGATTTTCTCTTATTTGAAAAGGTATTTTACGTACTGGATAAGCTACAGGTTCAGCGTTTGCTTTCAATTCTATGTGATTAAGCTTTTTTAGACAACCCACACCGCGAAAAAGATGCTCAAACTCTCCCAAAAAAGAGCCAAGATCTACTTTCTCTTTTATTTCAGAATGGGATAACTTACACTAACATAAAACAAAATGTTGAAATTTCTGTCCCTGTGAGAACAATTCAAAATGCATTCACCTACTTTAGGAATTTGATCATTGGCTATATGAGTCAAGCTTTACCTTCACGGGTCTGATATTTTCAAAATCAAAATTCATAGCTTCAAGAACGTACTTGGGCATTATATTGCTCCAGTGTCAAGCAACCCACGAATTCTCACTCGATGCTTGCCCGAAGCCCTCGACTGTTTCAATCATATCTAACAACAGAAAATCAGCAATATAGTCCGACAAATACCATTTTAAAGTCACGTGATATTGGTGGCAAAAAACGTATGTTCATTGATTATGTCGTTGATATCACCTACAAAAAGCTACTGGTGGTTAATTACTATTGAACTTTAAGATATGTTCCCACTAGCATTTTACAAACGCGTTTCTGAAGTAGTATTGACCAATCAGATGGGAATTTTAATACTTGCAATTGTTGCGAGACTCACTTTTGTCGCATCTGCTGTCCGTTGTAATATATTCTGAACTTGAATTGGGTACCCGTTTTCTATTTGCTTCTTTTCGAGTTGGAAAAAGGTTAATATAGTCAAAATTATTAGCTGTGTTTGTTCGTTATATCATTTTCGAAAATAACTTTGACAAACTAATTGATGACAGTGACGGATTCTATTTCAGGTAAGAATTTTATGAACAATAAATAGACCTCAATTTTTTTGTCAATTTTACTATCACCGCTGTTTGAGAGTATTCAACAAGGATAGAGAAAAATCACGTGACTTTAAAATGGTATTTGTTGGACTATACCTTGTTCTCTAACCTGCTTTTCGTCCATTGTATACAACTTTTTATTTTTAATAACTTCACAACATCTAGAAAAATTATTATCTTTATGACAATTATTAGAAGTTTTACCAAAAGCTGGGCATTTTCCTTGAACATGATTATATGAACATTTATGACAAGTTATTGAGTTAGTTTTCGCCAAATAATTGGATTTATGCTGATTACCTTGATGTTTTTTATAGTCATAATGAGGTCCCTTTGCGGTATGTGGTGGTTTGCCTGACTTCTGTTCACCAAATTCGCATCGCATGAGAATGATAGATTCTTCATTTCTGCAATATACTGTTCGATTGTGTGCCATTTCGTTTGTTTGCAGGTCAGAAACATATCGAGGGCTGAAATGCAGGACCTCGTAACTAACATTTTCGACGAAATCGGGTTTTCGATGTAGTTGTCTTCTTTTATGTGAGCGCAATCTATTTCCGAAAGGACAAAATTCTACAAAAATAATTTATTTGTGAAAATAAACGAAAACAGTAACTCGTAACTTATTGCGCTGGGTTTCCCGAAGCATAACCTCGTAAGTACAACACAGTTCAGGTTGGCGCCATTTAAGTATTGTCAAGGTAAGTGCTTTCGAGAATTAATAGTACCTACAATAATCTTTATTCTCGCATAATAATTTTCCTGATATGGAAATCATTTTAGGTAAAATTTCACATTTAATTACAGGTGTTAGATACGAGGTCCTGCTCCATAATATACACCGCACAAAAATTATCGCATCTATCAAAGCAGAAAACACAGAAATGAACAGCATAATTGCAAAGTGGAATGTATGCCTATCCGCATTTTTCCGAAAAAAGTAAACAAGAACCTAACAGAAGAAGAAACGACATGTTTTTTGACTCGAGTTTTTCAGTTAAAGAATGCCCATTCAGGGAATACTTAAGAAATTTTTAAAATAAATTTACTGTAGCCAAAATATTTAAAAGCATTGGTGAGCGATAATTTTTGTGCGGTGTGTATTTTCGTCAAGGAAGACCTCGTAACTACAACAATGTTAAGTTTGGGCCATTTAAGACTAGTCAAGGTGAGTGGTTTTGTGAATAGTATGTGAATAATGTGAAATAACTAATATGTAGGGTTAAATTTTGCTGATAATTATCAAGGTGAACAATAATCCTAATAGTCACATAGTGAATTTCCTGGATTGTTGATGATTTTATGTGAAATTTTCCATTTTTAATTTACGAGGTCATGTTCCACATTGCTCTAGAGAAGATACGAGGTACTGCTGCCTAAAAATGTCTAGTAGCACGAAAAAAAGTTTGGAATTGGCCAAACTAGCACATTCTAGCGAAAATACTACTGAAGAAAATGATTATTCTCTTCAAGAAATCAGTGAAATTGAACTATCAGGAAATATTCTTCTAAATGAAGCCTTATCTCCAGAAGATATTTCTAATATCATCAGAGAAGTCGAGAATGTCTTTGATAACGATAATGTGAGCGATAATCATGATAATAGTGCTGTATTCTCAACAAAAAAACTTAGTTAGCAGCAGACAAAAGGATCCCCCACACCAACGCGGTACCGCGAGTGCGGGAGCGGGAACGGGAACTACGCTATACCCGCGGGAAGCGGGAAGTTTTCGTCTATTCACGCCAAAGCGATTTATCGGCGGCAATTAACGGATTTGTTTCGTGTTTTGTGATTGGAAAAAAGTCTATTGATATTGAAATGAACTTCTCATCCTCGTCCGACGAAGAAGAAGCCCTTCTTCTACTTGCTTTAGCGGAAGATGAGAAACGAGGGTAAGTAATAAGTATAGGTACTTAGGGTACTTAGTTTTTTTTTGTTAAAAAATATTAAATACTAAATTTGGTAATAGTGTTTTGTAAAAAAATGTACATAACTTGTAGGAAAAAAAGAAAGTGGGTTCATGATATTAATCTTGAACGAGAAGCTTATGGTGAATTTCACACGTTGATGCCGCAGCTGCGAAAAGACCCAAAACGATTCTACATATACTTTAGAATGACACCTGAATGTTTTGATGAAATTTTAGATAGGATTAGAGGAGATATTCATAAAAATGATACAAATTTTCGTCAGGCAATTAGTCCAGAAGAACGTCTTGCAGTAACACTAAGGTAAGAAAACAACAAAAATACTGAAAATAGGTAGGTTTTATTTTTTACAAAAGTTAAGTACCTATTAGGACTGGAAAAAGTTTGCTGTTGAATGTGCTTCTGGAGAAAGTGTCATTATTGAATAGTCACTACTTTCCTCTGTTGATATTAAATGGCTATTGCCATACTGCGAGAAATTTGCTGCTGATGGTATTGAACTAGTTCCTTCTGGTGATTTCAAGGTCGTTAAATTGGTTAAATTGGTCAAAGCCTCTCTATAGATGTTTTCCTGCAAAGTAAGTATGATGTAAGCAAAGCGATGATGGTGGTATATATGTGTCCCCGCCAGAATTTACCTGATTATTTGCTGGCAGTCCTTCAAGATGCAAACATTCTTGTTCTGTCATGATTGCAGCGATCTGCATTTTTGTTTGGGCTTGTCTTCTTGGTGAAAATGTTTGCAAGGTTTGAGAGTATCCCAAAAATATCATGTCTGTGAGAGTTAGTTCGTCTTTTTTCGTTTTTTTGTTTTTGTTTTGCAGATAGTCAAGTACCGTTCCCACTGAAGTATCTTCTGAGGGACTCGACCTTTTGCATACTCTATTACTTCCGGCTTTTTTTCGAATAACTGGTTTGGAAGTTGATGGTGTAGACAACAATGATGCTTTTACATGATATGTATTTTTTTCCTCATTGATATTTTCAAATGCTCTATATTCTTCATTTGTTTGAGGCTGTTCAATAATATTTTCTGATTCGATTGCTAAATGACTAGAGTAATCAGATGTTTCTTGGGTTTCATTTATATTTTCACTTATAGTTTCATCAAGAGATTCATTGATATCAACAGGACCAGTAATATTTGAATCTGTTTTAGCAAATGCCAAAAATCGTTTAAATGGTTCCATCAGTGAAGCCCATTGCCATTTGCGTAGTTTTTTTTTTGCACTTTGACCTGTTTTAGTTTTAATACATTTTAATATTTCGCATACGAATCCCTCAAATTTTTCCATCTTTTCTTCACTTCCTCGCCTGAAATTGAAATAATGCAATTTATTTCAGATTTCTTGCCACTGGTGACAGTTATTATACAATCGGTCACAGTTTCCGCATTGGATTTTCAACCGTTAGTAAAATTGTTACTGAAGTCTGCAATGCAATTAGCATAAGATTACAAAATGAATTTATGCCAGGACCAACTGAGGAAATATGGAAAAAATCAGCTGAAGGATTTGAGACAAAGTGGCAATTTCCAAACTGTATCGGCAGTATAGACGGTAAACATATTACAATTAAATGCCCAGACAAGAGCGGATCAAATTATTTTTGTTACTTGAAAAAATTTTCATCGTTCTTATGGCTATTGTTGGACCTGATTATAAATTGTTGTGCGTTGACATTGGAGGTTTTGGAAAAAATAGCGACATTGGCATTTTTGAAGCATCCAATATGGGAAAGAAGTTTGAACAAGGACAAATGGAAATTCCGAATGACAAAAACTTGCCAAATCAAAATGAAACATGCCGTTACGTCTTGATAGGCGATGAAGCATTCGCCCTCAGAACATATTTAATGATTATAGACAATCCCGAACAGATCCACGTAAAGAAAATTATAATAAAAGGCTTTGTAGAGCAAGAAGGATGGTGGAAAATGCTTTTGGTATTTTGGCTCAGAAGTGGAGAATTTTTTACAGACCTATCGAAGTGTCAGTAGAAACTACAGTTTCGATTTTGAAAACTACATGTATTTTACATAATTATCTAATTACAAAAAAATGCGATGACCAATATTTTCAGTTTTTAGAACCACCAGAAACTACATTGGACGCATTTAGAAACATTGAAAACGACCCTAGAAGAGCCCCAAATTTAGCATTTGAAGTCCGTGAAAAGTTTGTCACTTTTTTTAATAATAATATTTAATTAAATTTTTTTATGTTAAGTAGATACCTACCTACTAATCTTTCTTCAATTATTATATTCAATTGAATTCCATACATAAAATTAAAAATAAAACTAAGTACCTAGCTTAATTATGTTTTATTAGTTTACTTACTACTTTCATTCAATTCGGCGCCAATTTGGTGCCATATTTTGTCCCTTTTCCTGATATTCTTGTAATCAGGATTGCCCAAATCATATCAAATTGGGTATTTTTTACCAATTCGATTAATTTTTCAGTAAATAAGAACGACATTGCACTTGCACTGGTGTAATAATTTATCTTCCGATATGAATATATGGCGGGAACAACGCGGCAGCGGGAAAAACAGTGCAAGCCGCGTTACGAAAATAGAACGCTGCAGTCCCGCGTGTGTGAGCAGGATAGGATGCTTCAGTATGAATGCTTTCATATCCCTCCACATGCTTTAATCCCGCTGCGGTCCCGTTCCCGCTCCCGCTCCCGCGGTACCGCGTTGGCGTGTAGGATACTAAAAAGAAAATCAAAATCACAATGAACAATACCATCCTGGAATCGGAGATAATGAAACCATACACGAGGTTAACGAAATTGAAACACGACAACTAAACTGCTGGACAATTGCTTTCGAACAAGGGAAATATCGCCTAATTTTCAAGCTCAATATTTTTGGAACCAGACTAGATATCGACCTTCGGTTTTCACGGGCTGACAGATTGACTTTTTGTGAAAAAAATTGCTATTTTGCAATTTTTTTAAATGTCTACTGTTTTTTTATACAGGGTGTTAAATGAGTCCATGATTTTCATCTCAATTTTGAATGTGTGTAACTTTCTCAGATAATTTTTTAAATTTTATTTCTATGCGGCGTTTTAATCAATGATCTTCTGCAAAAAAAGTAATTTCTGAAATTTTTTATACCTGCCTTAGTTTTAAAAATATCGATTTTTTTTCATAACCTCCACTTTTTTCAACTTTTAAGCACCTGAACCATCCTGTACAATAAATCTTGCATCTTATGCTGCTGTTTGATATACCCCACGATATCCTGGTTTATTTTCAATGAAAAAAAAAAAATACTAAAATAATGTGGTGTCCAGTAGCGTACTAATAATCGCCCATTTTCGGAATTATTTATTAATGGCTCACCGAATTTTACATTCAAAGGTGCATAATTTTAAAAATAATAATTTGAAGTTTCATTTGTTTAGTTCACTTTAATCATTGACATATTATTAAGAAACCAATTTCTCAAAATTTTGATATTTGCCTTTGTTTTTAAAATATCGTTTATTTCACATAACCATATTAATTTTCTCAACTTTTCCATTCTAAACCATCCCGAATCGTTCTTACCGGTGAATTTTTTTAGCAATTGTCATACCTTTTAGCCAGCGTATTTACTGTGATTAAAAATATCGAATACCTCAATGATATGCTGTACAGTGGAGTGCAAACAGAAATTATTATTTTTCATTAAATCAATTTTATTAGCAATTGTTATATCTTTCGATTAGCTTATTTTTATGATAAAAAATTTCGAATACCTCAATGATATGCTGTATAGTGGCGTGCTAATAATTATTTATACCACTGATAAAATTTAAATATTCGGAACCGATTTCGTTGTGGTGAGAGGAAACCCAAACTTTTATTACCTGCTAATTTTCTTTGTAGCTTCATGTTTAAAGGTATTTCAATTAAAAATTCTTCCACTAATCGTAGCAGTATCAAAAAATAAAGTTAAGGATGGTAAATTACATTATCTGCCAAACAAAAAATTATATGAACAACGGTAATGCTTCTTTAAGTTGATTTAAAACAAAACACAAAAAGTGTTCCTATAGGTTTTTTACGTTATATTGAGTATAACTTTTTTTAAATTTTCGAAATATTCCTGACCGTTTATCGTTAATTTAATCCTTTTTTTTTTTTTTTTAATCCTGGGAATCGGTCACATAATGAAAACACTAGCTTGTAATTTGTAACGTTTCGGTTTAATTAACCATCATCAGACAATATTTTTCTAAAAAAGATCAAAAAATATTTTTACATAAAATTCTTTTTTTTTTTTTTGATTTTGGACAATTCTACATTATAAACATAAAAATAAAAAACAATACAATCATAGGTACAGTACAAACTAATTAGGTGCCACATTTAAAAAAAGACAGATATTAACATTATTTCTATATTTAATTATTATGTGGAAGAGAGTTACGAGTAACACGAGAGAAGGATGAAAAGTATGTATATATATATATTTCATTTAATTTTTTTCTTTTTCCTTAAACCTTCACTATTTTTAGAAAAAAATTAAATGAAATATATATATATACATACTTTTCATCCTTCTCTCGTGTTACTCGTAACTCTCTTCCACATAATAATTAAATATAGAAATAATGTTAATATCTGTCTTTTTTTAAATGTGGCACCTAATTAGTTTGTACTGTACCTATGATTGTATTGTTTTTTATTTTTATGTTTATAATGTAGAATTGTCCAAAATCAAAAAAAAAAAAAAAGAATTTTATGTAAAAATATTTTTTGATCTTTTTTAGAAAAATATTGTCTGATGATGGTTAATTAAACCGAAACGTTACAAATTACAAGCTAGTGTTTTCATTATGTGACCGATTCCCAGGATTAAAAAAAAAAAAAAAAAAAAGGATTAAATTGAGTATAACGTCGTAGAAATGCCTTTTTTTTCCTTATAATTTACCAGAATGTAATAATAAATTATCAAGACCACTGACAGCTAGAAATAACAAAATGAATCGACACGTGTTATTTATTTGAAAATGTTTATTCGAATCATACAACGTCGCGCGCCGTTGTCAACCGGTAACATCTGAAATTCCCCTACTTTAAATGCGTTAAGAAGTACTTTCAGTTTAGTTAGGTAGATACCTAGGTAAAATGTATCAAAATAAGTGAATTAAAAAACTAATCAAACTAAGATTCAATAACAACAACAAAGTGACCTAAAAGTTGAGTAATAAACAACGTAAACTAAAAAAATTAATAAAGAACGGCAGATAATCAAAGTTATAGTTAGTAAGCCCTCTCCTCACATTCACAACCTCTTGGCATCGCCCGCCGTGGCAAGTTGTCAACCAAGAGATTAATGAATGCCTGAGGGATATTTTGCCACTCTTCTTCTATGGCAAGTGCGAACTCATTCAGCGTTTGGGAGCATTTTCGCGCGATCGTACCAGTAACTTAAGCTGAGATCACACAAGATTAGGAGATTTTGGAGGCAGGTGTAACTGTTACATGTTATGGTCCCCCAAAAGCTCCTAAACAATTCTTGCTCTGTGTGGTCTCGCATTATCGTCAACCATGATGAAATGCTCCTCAATATTTTCTGCATATGGAATAACAATGTCATTTATTATGTGATTCCGATAAATTACGGCGTTAACAGTACCCCGTGAAATGTATGAGTCGGATCTATCGTTGTACATCACTCCGGCCCAAACATTAAACCCTCCTCCAAAGGTTTCCTGAGAAGCCATGTTGTCTTCTTCAAATTGCTCCGCAGGTTGCCTCCATACTAATACTCTACCATCGGAGTGTATCAGTTTGAACCGCGTTTCGTCACAAAAAAAAAAAAAAAACAATTCCGATATTCGTCATTCCATGCCAATTTATCGGTGGCTCATTCGACACCAAGTCTTCTATGGTTTGGCAAAAGGTGAACACATTTTGCTCGCGCTAGCGTTCTTCTAACGGTCCTGTTAAACGCCACTATACCAGTGTGCCTTCTTAGGCTATTATTCAAAATACTAGAGCACGAAGTTCGGTTATTGTGAACCTCTCTTAATAGAGTTCATGATGCTCATCCCTCAATTTTCCTAGGGGCTCCACCTCTGTGCACTTAGCGGACATGACCGTTCAGGCGAAAAAGCTGTTTTAGGTAATTTATAGTGCTGCCGCTTACCGAATATATTCGCGATACATGTCTTTAGCTTAAGTCTTCATTTAAAAGGCGAATAAGCTAATTATTTCTTTCATTTTGTGTTAATCAGGGCATTAGAGGAGTGGCGAAAGTGTTTCTTTTGCGACGAATCGCGGTTCAACCTGATACACTCCAATGGTAAGGTGTTAGTATGGAGGCAACCTGGGGAGCGATTTGAAGAAGATAACATGGCTTCTCAGGAAACCTTTGGAGGAGGAGGGTTCTATGTTTGGGCCGGAGTGATGTACAACGATAGATCCGACTTATACATTTCACGGGGTACTGTTAACGCCGTAATTTATCGGAATCACATAATCAATGACATTGTTATTCCATATGCAGAAAATATTGGGGAGCATTTTTTCATGGTTGACCATAATGCGAGACCACACAAAGCAAGAATTGTTTGGGAGCTTCTGGGGGAGCATAACATGCAACAGTTACACCTGCCTCCAAAATCTCCTGATCTTGTGTGGTCTCAGCTTAAGTTACTGGTAAGATCGCGCGAAAATGCTCCTAAACGCTGGATAAGTTCGGACTTGCCATAGAAGAAGAGTGGCAAAATATCCCTCAGGCATTCATTAATCTCTTGGTTGACAACATGCCACGGCGATGCCAAGAGTTTCTGAATGTGAGGAGAGGGCTTACTAACTATAACTTTGATTATCTGCCGTTCTTTATCAATTTTTTTAGTTTAAGTTGTTTATTACTCAACTTTTAGGTCACTTTGTTGTTGTTATTGAATCTTAGTTTGATTAGTTTTTTAGTTCACTTATTTTGATACATTTTACCTAGGTATCTACCTAACTAAACTGAAAGTACTTCTTAACGCATTTAAAGTAGGGAAATTTCAGATGTTACCGGTTGACAACGGCGCGCGACGTTGTATGATTTGAATAAACATTTTCAAATAAATAACACGTGTCGATTCATTTTGTTATTTCTAGCTGTCAGTGGTCTTGATAATTTATTATTACATTCTGGTAAATTATAAGGAAAAAAAAGGCATTGACAACATTGTCAGTCCTTGTTCTAGGACTTTTTGTGTTTTGTGTTAAATCAACTTAAAGAAGCATTACCGTTGTTCATATAATTTTTTGTTTGGCAGATAATGTAATTTACCATCCTTAACTTTATTTTTTGATACTGCTACGATTAGTGGAAGAATTTTTAATTGAAATACCTTTAAACATGAAGCTACAAAGAAAATTAGCAGGTAATAAAAGTTTGGGTTTCCTCTCACCACAACGAAATCGGTTCCGAATATTTAAATTTTATCAGTGGTATAAATAATTATTAGCACGCCACTGTACAGCATATCATTGAGGTATTCGAAATTTTTTATCATAAAAATAAGCTAATCGAAAGATATAACAATTGCTAATAAAATTGATTTAATGAAAAATAATAATTTCTGTTTGCACGCCACTGTACAGCATATCATTGAGATATTCGATATTTTTAATCACAGTAAATACGCTGGCTAAAAGGTATGACAATTGCTAAAAAAATTCACCGGTAAGAACGATTCGGGATGGTTTAGAACGGAAAAGTTGAGAAAATTAATATGGTTATGTGAAATAAACGATATTTTAAAAACAAAGGCAAATATCAAAATTTTGAGAAATTGGTTTCTTAATAATATGTCAATGATTAAAGTGAACTAAACAAATGAAACTTCAAATGATTATTTTTAAAATTATGCACCTTTGAATGTAAAATTCGGTGAGCCATTAATAAATAATTCCGAAAATGGGCGATTATTAGTACGCTACTGGACACCACATTATTTTAGTATTTTTTTTTTTCATTGAAAATAAACCAGGATATCGTGGGGTATATCAAACAGCAGCATAAGATGCAAGATTTATTGTACAGGATGGTTCAGGTGCTTAAAAGTTGAAAAAAGTGGAGGTTATGAAAAAAAATCGATATTTTTAAAACTAAGGCAGGTATAAAAAATTTGAGAAATTACTTTTTTTGCAGAAGATCATTGATTAAAACGCCGCATAGAAATAAAATTAAAAAAATTATCTGAGAAAGTTACACACATTCAAAATTGGGATGAAAATCATGGACTCTTTTAACACACTGTATAAAAAAAAATTAGACATTTTAAAAAAATTCTAAATAGCAGTTTTTTTCACAAAAAGTCAATCTGTCAGCTCGTGAAAACCGCAGGTCGATATCTATTCTGGTTCCAAAAATATCGATCTTGAAAGTTAGGCGATATTTACCTTGTTCGAAAGCAATTGTCCAGCAGTTTAGATGAAGCCTTAAGTTCAGAAGATATAATTACTATTATCAATGAAGCCGAGATTGTCTTTGATATTAACGACAATCCAGGTGATTGTCATAATAATAGTGCTGTTTTGCCAGACATAACAAACGTGGTTAGCTGGCAAAAAGAAAATCAAACAGAATGAACAATATCATCCCGTAAGTAATGATATCATACAAAAGGTAAATGAAATTGAGACACGACAACATGCGGATGACATTATTATTGCGAATATTATCACAAAATCTGGAGAAGAAAATGCAGAAAAACCCGTTGTTTTAGATTTAGCATGCAAAGCTCATGGACTAGAACAAACTGACGTTTATGACAATGATGACTACAGTCCAGAAAGTGAAACAGACAGCGAAGAAAGTATAGAAATCGATGAAGATGAAATACAGCTACAGGTCAATGTTATTGAAGATGAAATTGAGGATGAAAATGGAACAGTGGAGAGAAATGAATAAAGAAAAAATAAGAGGCTCGTCAATAAGCAATTAAGAATGGCGGGAAAGCGGTATTTAGGGTATAGAAAGCCACGGAATCAAAGCAATACGTTTCATGATATAGCAAGAACAGAGAGAAAATTAGGTGCCAGGTGCAGCTGTAAACAAAAAGCCAAAGATCCGACAAGAAAATGTTTCAAGGTAACGGAGGGAATGCGCCAAGCTATTTTTCAAAACTTTTGGTCTAACATGACGTGGGATCAACGAAAAGTGTACGTCAGTAATACTGCTATAGTGACTGAAAAGGCTAGACCAAAAGAAGCAGAAAGCTCTCGACGAAATCTAACCATCAAATATTTTTTGATTTGTGGAAATGAAGAAGTACCCGTGTGTAAAATCATGTACTCTTACACTCTCTCCTTAGGAGAATGGACTATCAGGTCATGGACAACACAAAGCAATAATAGGATGAATAAGAGTACTCAGATTGAATTAAGTCAACGTAATCCAAGAAATGATTTGTTTAAAGAAGATCGAGATTTCCTTATAGAATTTCTCACTAGTTTAAATAAACTTCCCTCGCATTATTGCAGGAAGGATACTGATAAGCTTTATTTAGAACAAAATTTTCAATCTTTTGCTCAACTTCACAGGGTCTAAGAAATTAAGTGTCAGGAGAATGGAAAAAAACTTTATCTGCTAAGACATTACAAAAAATGGCTGAAGAAATGAAGTTAGCGCTATTTCGTTCAAGGAAAGACCAATGCGATACCTGTTTCAAATACAAAAATGGCAATTTATCTGAAATGGACTACAGCGAATATATTAACATGAAAAATACTGGGAAAGGAGAAAGAAGAAGATAAAAAAAAGGCCTTAAAAGGACAGTGCAATGTTATTGTAATGGATGTTCAGTCTGTAAAATTAGCACCACAGCTAAAAGCTAGCGCTCTTTATTACAGAACAAAATTGTGCTGCCATAATTACACAATCTATAACCTTAAAGATAGACGAGCTACTTGTTACTGGTACGATGAGACTAACGCGGACGGTGAAGCATCTACCTACCCAAGCAACACTGAATGGTTTATTATAGGTTTTTATTTTGTCTGAACCAAACGTATAATTTTAGTAAATCATAACGTTTAATCAACGTTCGAATGTCCGCCGAATAAATGTTTTTATTTCGTTGCAGATAAATACATTATAAACGCCAATCATATCCCTATAATAAATGTTACTAAGAAACGTATGATTCTCGTATTTAGTCAATGTGTATATTTAGGTTCCATAAAATAAATTTAATACGTATATTGTATCTGATATACGTTTATTTTTGCCTATACCAAACGTGATTTTGCTGTTTATCAAAACGTTTAATAAACGTTTTAATAGCTGCCGAATAAATGTATTTTTTTCGTTATTGGGAAGTGTTTTATTAACGTTTTTTGTCGAGTTATAAGTGTAGCGACTTCTAGAGAATTTCAGCCTATCTTGCACTGCCCTTATCACCACCTGGTTTGAATCGACTGTTTCCCTTCCAGCAAATCTTAGCTTCACAGCATCTGTATACAGAAAAACAAATTAATATTTAAAGACTTGCCTGGCTCCGTCGTGTCGAAAAAACTTACCATTATATAAATTAAACATCTTTGTTTCCTTGTAGGGATATTTTTGTTGGTACCTCTTATGTTTGGGAGCAGATCTATCCCACTTGAATCGCATCCCCAGGATTCAAAAGCCATGAAGTTCTTTCTTACGATCTATTGGCTCGATAAAGGGCGGTGCAGGGCTTGCGGAAAGTAACTATCTAAAATAATGTGACCTGGGGCGAACATAAATGATTTCTAGAACAAAATTGCGACATGCAGGGTTCATTTGTAGCTAAAGAATAATAAATTACTTACCCAATCAGTAGTTGTTGTCGTTCAATTATTGCAAAACAAATAAAACCTTAATTTTACAATTGCAAACGTTGATTTTATATGCATCCGAAATGCAAAATGGCTGACAGCCGGCGTCTTCTTCGTATGCGCGTGGCTTTGGCATAGCACAATCACACAATACACAAGTAGCAGAACAGCGTATGCTTAGAGGGCGCCACAGAACCGACCGCCTTGCGCCAGGGAGCAAGTCGTTCAGGATTGGCGCAACCAAGGTCATGTGGACTGCGTCTAGCGCTTCGATTTGTTGTCTATGATCGTACTTCCGGAACGTGCCGAAAGTGCGTTCGTTTCCATAGACGAATCTCGAGGACGAGTTGGAAACGTGAAATCATTTATAAAACATTTACGAAAAATCAAATAAATACTAAATAGTAAACTGATTGATGACGTGATGACAGCTGAGATAATTCTATTAATATTTATAAATTAAAGAGCTAAAGTACCTTATTGCTATTTTGTCTTTATTAGGACCTCGTACCCGTACCTACATCTATTTATATTATAAGTAGGTACCTTAAACTTATATCGGCAATGCAGGATAATTGAGCTACAGCCAACATATCCCATGTTAATAATATAAATTATGGAAAACGTGTAATAAACGACAATACTGTTCGTCTATAAAACCATTACGAAAAATTGCATATAAACAAATAATATAAAATGATGTAATTAATTATTTAAATTCTTCAAATAGCTATCAACTATTTGGTGTTGCTTGGGTACGCATCATTTCTTGTAGACTACTTTGAAGAAAATTTTCTGAACCCAAGTAATCCAATAATTCCTATCATCATTTACTCCGATGGGTGTACTGCTCAGAACCGCAATTGTGTAATATCTAACGCTTTACTTCACGTGTCAGAAAAATACAAAGTGTGTATAACCCAAAAGTATCTAGAAGAGGGTCACACTCAAATGGAGTGTGACTCTGTTCACAGTGCAATACAGACCTCACTCAAAAATATAGAGATTTATCTGCCCTGTGATTACCTACGGGTTACTGAAGAATCTCGTCAGAAGAATCCTTTCATAGCCAAAAGCATGGACTATTCGTTTTTCAAAAATTACGCCCATAAGGATTACTTGAAGTATAGTTCAATTCGGCCTAGCAGAACGGGTGGAGACAGCAATGTTGTTGGTATACGTGTACTTCAGTATTATGAAGATAAAATTAGATTCAAGCTGAACTTTGAATCTGAATTTAAAGATTTATCCATCAGACCAAAGAACATACAGTTAGGCAACGTCATATTCCCCCAACTTTTCAGGCAAAGGCTACCTATTTCAAGTATCAGATACTCGAACCTGCAAGCGATTAAGCGAGTGATACCAAAAGACTGCTGGGGGTTTTATGAGTCCCTTCCTCACAAATCGAATAATGGATTTTCTTTCATTTGTGAAAAAAAACAAATACTTATTTTGTTACAAATTAAATTAAGATTTGTATACTTTAAGGAAAAGATAACCCAGGGTCGTGAATTCAAAGGAAAATTAAGATAACGTGTAGTCCCTTTATGTGCGAATGAAACCACTCAAAAATCCAACAAACAATAATTTTATTTAATTTGATTCACAATGTTATGTAAAATGTCACTGCTAACAGCTTGGTTGTTTTGGTGAATCTGACACCAAGTACCTGCTGTCTAATCCGGAGCTCTTCAATGGGTGTTGGGGTTTTACTTTCGTGAACTGGAGCTCTTGGTGTTGTTTCCTGTTTCCAGGAAGAGGGTAGATTGCTGGGGTGACGTCACTCTAGCTGATCCAGACTCCAAACAGTGATCTTTAGGTAGAGTAGGTACCCAGAAAAGAATAAGGCAGTATCAGGTTCACCAATATTTAGAATATTAAATCCCTGAATTCTGTTAAAAAGTGAGTGTCTTGCACAGGAAATTGAAATCTAGTACAAAATGATTGTTATACAGACACTCCCTTCCAACAGAATCAGGTATGAACAGTTACTGCAAGTTGAAAAAAAAAAAATATATTATTAAAAAAAAATTAGGTACTTAAATAAGTAATTAAAATCAATGGTAAGATAATAGAAAAAAAAAAAAAATAATAATAAGGTAATAACAAGAATATTTTAGAATGCTCGTTACAATTTGAGCAAAATGCTGCTTCCTTGAAAAACAACTCTGGCCGGCAAGATACAAGAAAAAGTATGAGCAAAAATAAGGTGAGTACAAAAAAAAATTAGAAATCAAATGTCTGGATTCCTCCCCAAATAGACAAAATTCTCTCCTCAAATTAAGTTAGCTTCCACGGATACTAGATAAACCTAGGGATGAAATTAATCAAATCCAGAATGTGTCAAAATTCTTGAGATGTTTTAATTAAAACTTTTAAACTGACCTTTTGACCTGTCTGAATTTCTATTAAAAAAAATTACACCCTTTTAGTTAAGATATTTAAGATAGGATAATTTAGGGAGTCAAGCAGAAAATGGTTATTCAGGCCTCTGCCTGGATTCAATAAAGGATTAAAGGGGTGGACTCAAAAATTTGGTTTTCACCGACTCTATTTAGAGCAAATGGTCCAGTTTTCCCACACTAAAAATTGATTCTGAAAGCCAGAACAGCAGTACCTATTTAAAACCAAAAATAAAAAGTCTTGACTCACCAAATATGTGGTATGTACCTCGTGTGGTACTAACCAATTAATAATTCACACAAAATGGAAGCCAACAATTAGATAAAAAAACTTTAAAATATAATATTTATATTTCAGGAACAGATAAGATAAGATTTATCAGTAAAAACTTAATAAAGATAGGACAATTTGAATATTGAAAATCTATAGGGGAGTATCCAAAAATTCAGAGCACAAAAATTATTTAATAAAAAAAAAAAGACTTGCCTGGCCGAGCTGTTGTTCAAGAAGAGAACGTTTTAGAGAACCAAGCTAGCAGGAAAACGAACCTGTGTTTTTTATACTTACTGCATTCCAACCAGTTTAAACCAATCAAAAGAGTACACTCCAAAAACTATATTCATTTCAAAATGAACACACAATGAAAACCGCATGTAATAAACGAAAATAGTTAAAAATCCACTAAAACCATTTTAATTGTTTACAAATTATAATAATTTAAATTAAGGTTATGTCAAAGATAAAAGACTGTTAATTAATTGGATCATTAATCCAAAAATGAATATTTAAAAATCAAAAGTTAAAAAAGGACAGAAATATATCCATTTGCTAAAAGTGAGATGAATATAATTTCTTTCAATTAAAATACAAATAACTACCAAATGCGAATTTTAAAAAACATCAATGAAATATAGATCATTGGGCACTAGATGGCAGCACTAAAAAATCAATTCTCGATACTTGCATTTTACCGAGATTTTACGCAAATGTGGATAGATGGCAGCACATGTATTACTTGAATTTAAATTTAAATTTAATGGATATTTTTAGAATATTGGAAATTATTTTGAATTCTGAAATGAAAAAAATACAACTTTTATAATGAAAATAAGAAGAGATGGAACATGTTACGTAAATGATAAATTTATCGTAACACACCCCCTTTTTAGTTCGTTAAAAAAAAAGAGAAAAAAAAAATATGAATATTCCGTTTCAGTGATGTTTCATTGTGTATTCAAGTGAATAAGGAACTTAAGCGTGTCTCAGATAAAATTATGGTACTGAAAATGTTAACAATCAACAATATGGAAACTGTTGGTAACTTGGTTCTACGTTTATTATTGAAAAAGGTTAATTGAAAAAAAAAATTAATATATCAGAAATAAAAAAAAAATGAAATGAAATGAAAGGAAAAGATAGTTTGGGCGCCAGTACATTTTCCAATGTACAAAAAAAATTGAACTGTATTTAAAAAAAAACTAGAGATAAAACCTGCAGAGAAAATTCAGCAAAAAAAAAATTGTCTGTCATACCTATTTTAAGATTGATACAGTAATCTATATGCAGTAACTCATACCACATTATAGTATTACCTACTTTAGAGATAAAGCTCTCTAGGGCTTTTGTGATACAGTAATATATATGTAGAAACTTTATACTACATCATATTATTACCTACTTTAGAGATAAAGCTCTCTAGGGCTGATACAGTAATCTATGTGTAGAAACTTTGTACTACATCATAGTATTACCTACCGGAGGCATGAGAACCATCCAAAATTTTAATAAACACATAAAAAGAAAGTAAATAGATAAGTAAAAAAAATTAGAGCAACAAGGTAGTCAGAATTTAAGTTAAGAAATTGTAATTCAATCGCTCAAACAAAAATAATAAGATAAATACCCTTCTAAATTCAATAATAAAAAAATATAGGAAATTGAAAAAATTCAAAATATATTTTCCTGTAGAAAAAATTGTATGAAGTTAAACTTCGGAAATTATAAGGAGATAGATTTGAGTTTCAATCACTATTAAAATCAAAGCACACCCCCCTCGACCAATAGAGCGAAAAGCGCCTATACATTAGTCAATTAATTAATTGAGAGAATAAAAGATATTGAAGTTATGAAAAGATAATGAATTTATGAAGTTATTGAAATGTATTGACTAAAAAAAAAATTAAGTCATTCTTGAAGAGAATTGAGATAATTACCCAAATTTGAACAATTGAATCACAAAACACGGATTATTAGAACCCGAATCGATGAATCACCCTAGCACTTGTAATAAGAAAAAAACTGTAAAAAGGAAATGCCGCTGGTTGAGTCTCTGTTCTGCTATGCTTTTTTTTAGAGACTCGCCAATCTCTTTCTTAAAACTAAAGGAAAAGGAAGAGCGGACATCACAGAAGAAAACTGTCAGGAAAGACCCAACAGTGGAAAGATTGAAACGCCAATTTATACGCAAGGTATTTAGATCTGGGCGGAGTTCCCGGAGAGGAAATAAGAGAAACCCTTCATCCCTTGTATATGAACGGGTGTCAGCCGCCATATACAAGTTATCCGTAAAAAGGCCCAATCAAGAGGGGATAGAAAAAGAAATCAGTATGCGGACGAACATACCTAGGTAAGCAGTATCTCAATTAACCGCTAATCTCAAAGAACCACCCGACTCTAACTCCTGCTACCAAGCCTGTGTCAATAAGGTGGTACACAGCAGCCTGTCCAATTGATTTCCCCCAACGGACAAGAAAAATCACTTAAACAGAAGTTGAGCAGCTCGTATAAGAGAAAACTTAAGATAGCCACATACCGGAGTTGGTGTGCGGTAAATCAATAAATCAAAGTAATCAATATTTGGTTGTTCTTCAGGAAAGGCATACTTTCCTGAAGAAAGGCAAACTAGCCCTCAACCCCTCACCACAACAGACGACATTAGCAATAGCAAAACAGACATTCACAACAACATAACCAAAAGAAAAGTTAAATAGAAAAACTGAATATCAAAAGGTAGGTATATTTAAAAAAAAATTGAATGTAATTAATGATTTAAACGTTATAATTTAAGACATTTCATTAAGACCACAAAAACTAGGTAATAAAAAGATAATAGATAAGGTCTTAAGAAAAAAATTAAGGGAAGTTAGGGTAAGGTAAGATATGGGTGAGATCGAGGGTGAGATAGTAAAGTTGAGGAATGAGTGAATGACAGTGACATGGTATGAATAAAAAATTCAAATCAATCAAGATACTAAAATAACTTTTGTCGTCATATACATCCATGAAAAAAGGTAAATCGATTAGACAGAGATAAAAGATAATATGTCCAGGCAACCATAAGCCTGACATACAGCAAAATGTCCTAATCGACAAAGATACAAAGATAAATCATGATGTATACTATTGAAACAAAGGATAAAGATAGATATAAAAGTTATGTCATGACACTGAGTTATTTAATCATTAAATGCTTTAGGAGCCAGAATCCAGAATACTTCATTCAAGACTGTACTTTTAAACATTAAATGCTTCAAGAGCCAAAATACTTTACTCGATACTTTACTTTTGAACAGGTAAAGATAAAATTGGGAATTTATAAGGACAAGATTTCCCTTGGATCAGGAAATAAGGCAAATCAAGAGCTCACGAAGGCAGGAGCGCTGTGTTCCTTTACAGACTTTCTTTCGCCGGGATCGCTAGAGAGAAGTACTATTCGCTACCTATTTCAGAGATAAAACTCAGTTAGAGCTAAGGTAAGATATTAAAAAAACAGAAGATAATAAAGGTAAAGGTAAGGAAACATAGTAAAGCTAAGGGATGAAATGATGACAGTGACACGGTATAAGACAAAATGTCCATATCAACCAAGATACAAAGATAACTTTTTGACAATATATACATCATGAATAAGATAAATCGATAAGACAACGGTAAGATATATGTCATGGCAATCCTAGGCATGACACACGATAAATGTCCAAATCGACAAAGGTACGGTAAATTATGATGTATAGATACTTATTATCAAAACAAAAGATAACTTGGTTATTTAGAAAATTTTCAAATGTCCTAATCAATATGAAGATAACTTTTGACATTTATAACAAAAATGTCATATCGACAACGGTAAGGTAATATATATTATCAAAAAAAAAAAAACAGTAAATTGATCAGGCAAAACAAAAAATTATGTGTCATCTCTCTGAGGTATTAAAACGAAGATGTATCAGAAAGAAAACTTTACTATGAAATAGGGACGAAAATGGGATATTTTTATAGGAATATAGGTATAGGGACAAGATTTTCTCGGAGTGGGAAATGAGAAAAATCAAGAGCTCGCGAAGGCAGGAGCGCTGTTTTCCTGAACAGTTTTTTCTTCGCCGGGATCGCTAGAAAGTACTGTCCGCTACCCATTTCAGATATTGAAAGATCAGAAATTCAGAAAAAAAACAAATAAAATAAAAACAAGTACTAGGATGAAACATCAGATTCCGGCTCTGAAAGATCATCAGAATCCAAATCCATAGTTACGTCAGGTTTAATGTCAGAAATATGCCAGGTACCAAGATTATTACCCTGTCTATCTCTCAAGTCATAAACAAGCTTTGAATGCTTTTTAGTAATCACACAAGGTATAAATTTAGGAGCCAACTTTGCACAAAAATTGTTTCCAGCATTAGATAAAATATAGTTTTTCTTCCAAACATAATCACCCACATGATATTCTACATCTCTTTTACGGAAATCATAACGTTGTTTACTCTTCAGATAAGATCTATGAAGTTTTTTCCGTACATCTTCGTAAATTTGTGGGAGTTCTTGTACAGTTTCTGGGTTATGAACTTTGGAAGAGATTTCTATTTTATTATCTGCATTATCTGAGATGAGCCCATAAAAACCTCCATTGATTGGAATAGCTCTTCCAAAATTTAAAAATGAAGGTGAAAACTCAGTGATTTCATGACGAGCCAAGCAAATAGCCTGAGCAATTTTAAATATATTTTGGTCCCAACTTTTACGATTTTCGTGTATGTACTCTCGAATAGCTATGACAATACTTCGATTCACTCTTTCAGTATGATTGACTTGAGGGTGATAACGGGCATTATAGAAAATTTTCTGAACATTATACTGTTCCATAAGTTTTTTAAAATCTGCGCTAATAAACTGACTACCATTGTCACAACAAGATATTTGGCACACACCAAAAATTAGAAAGACCTGATTTTCAATAAACTTAATAATGGCTTTAGTTGTAGCTCTACCTATTGGATGAACCAAAGAGAATTTTGTAAACCAGTCAACAACAACCAAAAGATACTGAGAACCCCTTGCAGTTCGAGGATATGGACCCAGAAGGTCAGCTGAAATCATTTGAAATGGAAAATTGATATTACGGTATTGACCCATAAGACCCGCCTGAGGCAAATTGCTAGGCTTACAAGAAGCACACATAGTACATTTTCGAACATATTTATAGACACTCTGCCTCATATTAGGCCAATAATAAAGTTCAGCTATCCTGTGTGATGTTTTGGATATTCCAAAATGTGCTGAAGTAGGGTCATCATGAAATTCTTTAATAATTTCCTTTCTATGGGCAGAGGGAACAACAATTTTCCAATCCGTAATGTTTCCATACAAATTATACTTAGAAAAGACATGTTTATAGAGAACATTATTGTCGACCTTAAAAGAAGGATATTTCTCAGGATCCTCACGAACTTTTCCCATCATATCCTTATACCATTTATCAAGTTTAAGAGAAGTAATATTCAAGATAGCTACATCCTCAAGACTCCTAGAAAGAGCATCAGCGACAGTGTTACTAGAACCTTTTCGATGAACTATAGTGAAGGAATACTGTGACAGAGTGACAATCCATCTTGCTACACGAGGACTAGGATTTTTCATGCTCTGTAACCAAGTTAGAGAAGAATGGTCAGTATGGACTGTAAAGTGAGAACCGTCAATGTAGCAACGAAACTTCTCTATGCCGAAAATAACAGCTAGTAACTCCTTCTCGGTTGTTGTGTACTTTCGTTGACATTTATTTAGTGTCCTACTTGCATACGCAATTGGATGTTCTAATCCATCAGTCTCTTGATACAAACAGCATCCTACACCTGTATCTGAAGCATCACACATAAGAATAAATGGTTTTGAATAATCTGGACTAGCTAAGACAGGAGCAGTAGTTAATGATTGTTTGATTTGGAGAAAAGCTTCCTCAGCCTCTGGAGTCCATTGAATTGGTTGACCCTTCTTTCTACCCTTCAATAAATCAGTAATTGGGCTGCACAAAGTCGAGAAATTGTTGAGGAACCTACGATAATACGCTACCAAACCCACAATGCTCCTGATTTGTGTCGTATTTCGAGGTCTAGGATACTCCAAAATAGCTGAAACTTTCTCCGGATCAGTCCGAAGACCCTGCTGATCCACTACATAACCAAGGAATTTAAGTGACGGTCGACAAAATTGACATTTTTTGAAATTGATAGTGAGATTAGCCTCCTTTAAACGGATAAAGAGTTGCCTCAAAACTCTGCAATGGGTCTCAAAATCACTGGTTACACAAATTATATCATCCAAATAATAGAAAATATGCGGTTCAAGTGCGGGCCCAATAACCAAATCCATCAATCTACACATAGCTTGTGCACTATTATTTAACCCAAAAGGTAAAACTTTGTACTGGAAAAGTCCCTTCCCATGGACTGCAAATGCTGTTTTAGGCCTAGATTCTTCATCAAGTGGTATCTGATGAAAAGCCTTTTTTAAATCTATTGAAGTTAAAAATTTAGCATCCCTGACTTTAGTTATGATAGATTCAATTAAAGGCATAGGATATGCAGAGGTCGGGGTACATTCATTTAATTTACGTCCATCGAACACCACTCTAGAAGAACCATCAGAATTTTTAACAAGCCAAAGCGGTGAACACCATGGAGAATTGGAAGGTTCAATAATATCTAGTTTCAACATACAATCAATCTCGTCATGAAGAACTTTTTGCATAGCATGTGATAAAGGGTATTGTCTTTGCTTAATGGGTTTGGCTGAACCTGTATCTATTGTATGCGTCATTAGGTGAGTTAGGCCTAATTTGTCTTCAGGACCAATAGATTTAAATAAGTCAGCAATATCTGAAATTTGCTTTTGCTGTTCATTGGTTAATTGTTCAGTGCTTTGCAAAGTATTAACTACACAAGTTGAATAAGAAGTTGCTTTATATGAAAAATTTTTAAAGTCCAATTCAATACTGAATTCCTTTAAAAAATCAATACCCAAAATCAAAGTATGCTTTAGAGAAGGTATAACCAAGAGTTTGACAGGACGAGTTATTTGATTTAAAGTAATTGGGACCCACACATAACCCAAGACATTTTGTTTCTGGCCATCAGCGGTTGTAACAACGAAAGAAGAATCAGTCGATAAAGATAAGTTAAGAGATTGTAAGATATTAAAACCATCTGATCCCAAAATTGAAGAACAGCTGCCACTATCAACTAATGCCAACAGAGAAAGGTTGTAAACATTAATATTTACATAAGGTCTATCATCAAAATCCTTTTTAATAAACAAAGGACTAATAGTATTAGAGATATTAGGTAAATTAGGTACAGGTAAAGGTAAATTTAGAGAAAATTGAGAAGGTTTGACAAAACTTTGTTTACTTTGTAATTTGACATTAATAAGAAAATTCTTCACAAAACCAAGCCACTTATTCCACTCGGAAACACTTACTTTTGATTTTTGGACTTGTTTTGTGTAGTTTTGGTTTGTTTCTGATTTCCAACAATACTGGAAGTACTGCCGGAAGCTACCTCGTTTTTTGAATTATTAAAACGAGTATTTAGGCCCCTATTGTTATTACATATTGAACATTTGTTCTTAAAACACCCTTTTTGCCACAACCAAAACAAAATATTGAACGTTGTTGATTACAATTTTGATATTTATGTCCTCTTTCAAGACAATTCCAACAAATAAGGTTCTCACTAAAATAAACGGCATTGACATTGCCAGAAAAAGATGGGCCAGGACGACTCAAGTCTGGTTCCATATATCTAGAATTTTTAAAATTTAAATTTTTAAATTGGTTTGTGACCTGAAGGGAATTTTCCAATTTCTTACAAAGCTTTGTCAAATCAGAAATACTGTCAATATCATGTAAAGCAAGAGCTCTGACATAATCCGGCAAAATATTCTCACGAATAATTTCTACCATTGCTGGTTCTGAAGGAACCACATTTAACCTATTAAAAAGTCCTTCCATAGAGGAGATAAAAAGAGAGACTGATTCTTTATGCCCTTGTTTACGAGATTTAATTTCATCTAAAAGATTTTTATCATAATGGTCACGTAGGAAAGTTTGTTTAAGTTTTGCAACCAAATCATCCCAATCAGTAAATCGACCTTTAATGTGGTTATTATGCCACCAGGTCCAAGCTTGTGAATCAAAAAGATCACTTGCTGAAGCAAACAATTCATCAGTAGAACAATTCATAGAAATTCTTAGAGATTCTACTTTTTCCAAAAAGGCCATCACTGAACCTTCACCAGTGAATTTTTTAATGTCCCATTTATAAACCGGTACTGACTTTTGATAATTAAATGTTTGATTGGGGTGGTTTGGTGCAGCAGCAATAGGTGTTGAAGTGACAGGGGATAACTTATCCTCAAGTGTGCCTTCTAGAAGCAAAACCTTCCAGACAAGGTCCTTTTTAGTTTGAATTTCCTCTGGTGAGGTCGCATTTATGCGTGAAATTCTGCCGGTTAAATGAAACAACCTAGCAATCAATTCTTTGTATTTAGAATCACCCCGTATTCCAGAAAAAGCATTAACCTTATTAGAAATGTTATCCAGAGAAAGTCCAACTTCTCTTTCATCATCAGCAAACAAATATGGATTTTTAATTTGATTAAAGCTACGATTAGCACCTTCCTGAGAGAGTAAGCCCTTCAAAATCTTTTTCCTTTCATCTACGTTCCCTACGGGAGTTATATCTCTAATATTAAGTTCATAATCAACCTCATGAGCATGTAAAACATTTACCCCTGTAGCCATTTTTAAAGAAAAAATTTAAAGTAAAAAAAAATATAGACAAAAAGTAAGGTAATGAGATAAAATTCAAAAATTATTGAATAATAAGTAATCAAATAAATCAAAATAAAAAATAAATTAAAAAACTTGCAGAAGTCACCAGAAATACCAAGATTTAGCAGAAAGTTAGAGTCTGTCTGAAAGGATATTTAAGAGCTTCAATTGCACAAAATAAGGACTTTTAAAACACGTTGTAGGCGCCAATTTGTTACAAATTAAATTAAGATATGTATACTTTAAGGAAAAGATAACCCAGGGTCAAAGGAAAATTAAGATAACGTGTAGTCCCTTTATGTGCAAATGAAACCACTCAAAAATCCAACAAACAATAATTTTATTTAATTTGATTCACAATGTTATGTAAAATGTCACTGCTAACAGCTTGGTTGTTTTGGTGAATCTGACACCAAGTACCTGCTTTCTAATCCGGAGCTCTTCAATGGGTGTTGGGGTTTTACTTTCGTGAACTGGAGCTCTTGGTGTTGTTTCCTGTTTCCAGGAAGAGGGTAGATTGCTGGGGTGACGTCACTCCAGCTGATCCAGACTCCAAACAGTGATCTTTAGGTAGAGTAGGTACCCAGAAAAGAATAAGGCAGTATCAGGTTCACCAATATTTAGAATATTAAATCCCTGAATTCTGTTAAAAAGTGAGTGTCTTGCACAGGAAATTGAAATCTAGTACAAAATGATTGTTATACAGACACTCCCTTCCAACAGAATCAGGTATGAACAGTTATTGCAAGTTGAAAAAAAAAAAATATATTTTATTATAAAAAAAAAATTAGGTACTTAAATAAGTAATTAAAATCAATGGTAAGATAATAGAAAAAAAATAATAATGATAAGGTAATAACAAGAATATTTTAGAACAATTTATAATATCCTAAAAGTTTTTGAATGAATTTTCAAGTTTGTTTATTTATTTTAGCATTTTGTTCAACTATAATGGATTTTTTCTACTACCGTGCGTAAAGTACTCACTTCAGCTCGCAAGCTCGCTCGGCCATGAAATTATTCGTACAATAAAACCATAGTTTATGTACTTGTTTATAAATAGCTATTTTTCGGTATATTCTAGTCTTGCTTTGCCTCGTTTGAGCCAAGACGCAATCGCAGATTCTGCTTCCTTCTTATCTTTGATAAATGCCATCTTAACTGCTGCTTCTAAAAATTAATCAAATCAATTATTTATATAATCATATCCTTCAGATCATTTTATTTTAATTCTGAAACTTAATCCAGTAAACTTAAGTCATAAAAATAATGTCTCATGCGTGCAAAAAATTCCAATTTTTTTCTGATCAAATTTACCTACAATTGCCTTGAATAGGCAGAAAATACTGAAATTTTCCTTGCTTTTTCTCCCAACAAAACTGAACTTCATTGCTAATTGGTTCGAAACTAGGGGTGCCAAACACCTTCTTTTAAAATCCACTGTTGTCGAACCACCAATCTTTGAGAACATCCGGACCTTAAAAAGTTTTTTTTTTTAATTTAAAATAAATACAAAAAAAATAAAAAATTATCACCAGGACAGTATATTTTTCATCGTTTTCAAAAAACTTTTCAAAAGTGAATAGTTTCTGCATTGTGGTCATCGGATATTCAACCTCAACCTGATTTAACAGGTTTTCTGTAATTGGATTGTTAGTTTCTGGAGTGATAATTTGTAAGTTATCAACTTTAGCCAAAATATCATAACATAAATTTTTAATCAAAAAAAGAGTTTTATTATCTGTGTTGTTTTTTCTGCAACAATTTGTACACAAATTCTTACAAATCGATTTTGGAGACGATGCTGCACTGTAATGACTAGGTTGACCTATAATAAAAATAAGGAAAATATATGAGTAAACATTGGTTTAATCTGTGGAAATTACTATTTTACCGTGTTTTTAAAACTTAGTTTGACTATTTTCAGTTGTATCTTCTACCGTAGTCAAAGTCTCTGAAGTTGGCGTTGGAACCTCCAATGAAAGCCGTGGCTTTTTTTTAGGAGAAGTTGGCAACTTTCTTCAGGATTGAGACAAAGTAATATTATCGTCTGATTCCGATTCAGAGGAGCTCAATTTTTTTTTCCTTTGTCTCATTTTGCCATCATTATCTGAGTTTAGATCACTCGTAATTTCCGCCTTTCGAGCTTTGGCCCGAGCAGTAGAATAATCACCTAAAATAAATTACAAAAATATTAAAAATAAAAAAGGAAAAATTGGGAAATTTTGCTTTTTTATTTTTGCTAGCTCTTAGAAAAACTTTGCTGCTTACCAAATGTGCCATCGCTAAATATAGTGATTTCATGAGAGGGCCAGTGGCTACTCATTTCTCCACTTTGTATAGCTTTTTGAAGCCTCTCGCGAGTAAATGGAGGCCATAAACATTGATCCCCATGAATCCATGGGGTTGGTACCGCCTCAACTGTATCGTCATCAAAATGGACTACTGTCCAAGTCTTTCCAGTATCCATTATTGTATATGATACCTATATTTTAAAATTTTCTGTGGTTGAGCTAATTTTAAAGATTAGTTATTTTTTATACAAGACCATAAAATAGTAGTTTATCGTTGAGCAGAAAAGTTAATTCACGAGCGGAATCGCTACCTTCACATTGTTAGTGATCTTGTCTAGGAAATTACCAATACCAACTGACGATGACGATACTGATGAAGATATGTTTGAGTTTGAGTCACTCTCTCGTTCTCTTGTTTTTTGTTCTGGTCCTAAAAAATATAATTTGAAATGTAGAATGTAGGATAGGCTAACTAAGTAAATTGATTTATAGATTTATCAAGACAAATTATTAGACTAGACTATTAGTCTATTTTTATTTCTTACCTTTTTTACCCAAAACTTGTCGCTTAATGTTGGTGGGGCATTGGTTACGCTTTTTAATATGTAATGACTCTACGTGTTGCATTTTTCACTTATGGTTGTGCCACGATTTTTCGCTGATTAAGAAAAGTTTATTAAAAAAAAAAAAAAAAATTAGAAAAATAAATTTAAAAAAAAAATTAAAGTCGAAAATAAAAAAAATAAAATAAAAATAATGAAAATTAAAAGAAGAATAAAAATAAAAATAAATGAATAAGGAACTTGAGAATGTAGAACTGAAGGTCGAAGTGCGTGCAAATTATGCCCTAGCTCAGAACTAAACAATTCGGAGAGTAGGGGTGGGTTTTAGTTCGGGCGCCACCGACTCTGAACAGATGAGTCGGACTCTCCAGGATGGTATCTGGCTTCAGGTCCTTACAATTCAAATAATGATTAATAAAAAGAAAAATATTAGCAAAACCAGGCTGTGTGCATAAAACCAAATAAAAGTCAAGAATTCAAGTGCTACAGTTGTTTATTCACCAAATGGCCGCAGACCACAATGAACAATAATTTGAATTTAAGAGAAAAAAAGAAATAATAATAATCAAGTAAATTAGCAATTAATAAAATGACCTTGTCATGAAGCGTTAACTAACAAATACAGAAATGCAATACTATGTCATGATCAGTTAAATTTAAATGCAAAAATGTCATTGAAACTCAATAACTAAGTAATTAAAAAAAAGATATATATGAAAAGTAAGGTTTGAAAATTTAAAAAAAAAAATAAAGAGAATAAGAGAGAAGGAAAAAAAAACTAATAACGTAGAATTAGTTCTCGGAACGGTTATCTTACACTTTCGTAACCAGAACTACCAGTAAGTTGACATTAATTCAACAGGTTACGTCTAGTTAAGTTACCTATTTTAATAATTCATTTACCACACTGGGGCAAGCAATGAATTATTCCCTGAAATACCGAGGTGATCACCGGGGTGTACAAATAGGGACAGAATGTACGTAAACAATAACAATCAGGATAACTAAAACTAGTACGATACCAAAATGTTCCAGATGATGGTGGTTCATTCAATTAACCAGATTAGTCCTGGCTACTGGTTGTGGTTAACTTGATCGATGACTTGAGTAACCGTCCGATTACTTAGGCTGGTGTCTGTTAGCCTTTTAGTTCAATTTCGGTTACAATTGAACGTCTATTGTTATAACCGTGAGGGTATACTTGATGGCAAAGTACAACCCCTCCTAAGAAAAACCCTAAAAGAAAAAATTGTTATACACACTGTATCTGTAATTGAACCAATAGCGAAGCACTTCATGAATAAACTGAATTAAAAAAAAAATGAAACTATAATGATTAGTTTCTAATAGCAAATTTACTTGATAAAAAAAACTATAGCTCTTGAAAATTATTTTAATAGGAAAATCGAACATCAAGGCATTAATCAATCAAACTAGATGAAATCATAATAAGGCTTTGATAGCAATCGAGAAAAATGTGTCTCGAGTTTGCAAAAATTGTAATAAGGTTATGTTTTTTTTTTACCTGATGGAAATAGGGTTTGTTTGCCTCGAAAATCTCTGGAAATCTGGATCGAGGATTGGATTTCCTAGAGAGAGTGAGAATTCTCTACTCCTTAGGGCAGCTTTCAACTAAATTAAATTGAAAAAGTCAGAATCTACTATAGGAAAAAAACGTGTAAGCAGCTTACCACATGGAGTTGTAAAAATCCGAATAAATCGGCGAAAATTATAACACTACGAAAACGTAAGGCAAAAGGCAACTAAAATGTTATAATTTCAAATGAGAATTTAGGGTCGAAATCCCACAAGGGCGAAGACAATCTTCAAAGAGACCCTAATTCTCCAACGTCCAGATGTGAAAAGAAATGTGTTACACATTCAATCAATAAGCTAACCTAAAGGGAGGAATTCAGACTCAGAGATGATTGAGAGTAACGACAAACATCAAAAAAAAATTAATCGATAGAATTTTACTTACCAAAAATTGCACACAACAATATAATCCGAGAAAAATGACAACGGCTAATGAATAATGATATTAACAACAAATAATCATCCCATAAAACAATCAAAACTTGAAGAATACAAAATAGAGTAAATGATCCATTTGCAAAATTAGAGGGCTTAAAAGAGAATCGACGATACTAAAAACATTACTAGTCGACCGCTGGTTGACAGAAATTTTTGACAATCAAAAGTCAAAGAAACGAAATCAAGGGGTGCGTTCAAGATATCTCAAAGAACATCGAACCAATGCGCGACCCGGGGTTCGCTAGAATTTGCTCCGAGATCAATAGCGCTCGATAACCGAACAGAGTTAGTACGAACGGAGTAGTTCTGTACATCCACTTGAAAACGGGTCATTATGATTTTCGGAACACAACCCACGAAATATTTTTGACAAATGAATTGTTTATTTTTGTTATGAAAACAGATGATCGAATTTAAAATCGGAATCAAAATATTGCTTTGTTTTGATTTGAAATTGAATTAAATCATGGATTAAAATGAGGAAAAACCATTACAGCAAATAGAATTTGACTATTGAAAATTAGGAAATTTACAGGATCTACAACCGTTGAGATTATTGATGAAATTTTATAGACTATTTCACTAGAGTGTATTACACCAGCAATAAATTCGGTATTCACCTGACAATAATGCTACCTGGACAATACCAACAACATGGTATTTCAGTGACCATCTTTTGACATTGTCAAACTGGTATTTTTAATTTGAAGTTTTTATTAATAATTTTGCATTCTATTTATTTTCAAAATCTTACGTGAAATAGTCATGACGAATACCACTCGAGAAAAAATTGTGTAGGCAAAATTGTTCTCAAGGTTTTATTCAAGTTTGTTGCTTTTCGGCAATTTCGCTCATGACATTTTTGATAAAATCACTCGCCTGACGGCTCGTGATTTTGTCAAAAATGTCATTCGCGAAATTGCCAAGCAACAAACTTTCATACCTTTCGAAAATTTTGCCGACAAAATTTTTTCTCTTGTGATATTATATATGAGAAAATGTTGACAAATTTAAGGAAATCTTGAATATAAAATTGAAAGTAGGTAAGAATTATTTATGCAATTTTGGACTGTTACAACTCCCCCTCTCCTACGATAGGAGGGAAAGTTAGAAAGAAACTTTTCCGACGATAATCTAAGCAAACTCGAGAACTAAGGTAATATAAAGAATGTAAAAAACGGTATTTATAATTTAAACTTAAATTAATTCAAAATGACTAACAAGATACAAAAATTAAAAAGGTAGATAATAAGAAAGGTAGTTGTATCCCTCCAGAACGAACATTCACTTACTTTGCCTTGAAAAACACAACGGTAAGATAAAAGATAAGATAACTGAAGCCAACAAAGCTAAAGGTAAAGGCAAAAATAAGCAAAGTCGTGAAGGAAAGAAGAGAGAAGAAATAAAGGAAAGAAAAGAAGTTATTGACCACTAAGAGTTGAACGCCAAAAAGGCAAAAGGTGAACGCAATAAGCAAGGTAAAAGGTAAATTCAACCAGCAAAAGATAAGGCAACTAACTTCAGGTACAGGGTAAGGAAATATGTAAACAAAAGAAAGGTAGGAGCATCATCCTGAACACAAGAATCAAACGGAAAGTCAATAAACTATTGACAAGAGCAGTAACGGAGAACTCAATGGACCGAATGACATGACACTGTCCCGTTTCGCGCCAAGACAGTAACACGCAACCAAGACAATGAGCTCCTCGCTCAGCCAACAAAACAATCAAGTGTTTCAGGAGTCAACAAATTAAGGGAATTAAAACAAAACAAAAGGAATTAGGAATTAAAAAAAAAAATTGATGGACATAGGTTTGCAAGAAATGGTAGAACAACCACAAACCTATTCCTCAATGACCTAACATATCCTATTCCTAAAAGAAATGTTAGGGTGATGCTAAAATTGCCAGTGAGATGTTACTGGTTAAGGCTACAGACAGTATGGCTTGCCGAGAGTACCATAGCAAGGGATTTGAATAATGATTGTTGTTGATTAGCATCGGAAGTTAACCCTTGGTCTGACGGGATGACATAAAGAAAAGGGAAGGGAAATGATTTAAAAAAAAATCAGTTGATTACTCAGTATCTGAATGATTGGTAGTTGGATCAAGGAATGGTTTGAGCTCCTGTACATGCCAGACACCCTTCGAGTTACCATGATCGTCCTGTAGTTCATACGACCAAGATCCACATTTACGCTTTATAGAAAATGGACCAACATACTGTGGTGCTAACTTAGCAGTGATGTAATTAGCAGCATCAGAAAGGATTTTGTTCTTTCGCCAAACGTTATCACCTGGATCAAAAGTTACAGGACGCCTACGAAGATTGTACCTATTAGCATTCTGGGTCCTTGCGGATTTAATTTTGCTTTCGATTTGCTTGTACAATTTCACAAAACCTTCCTGTCGGGTTTTCAGATGAATATCCAAATTGGGTAGAGTGTGTGGAAGTTTGATGGAATTGTCGTTGCCATACAAATGATGTTCTCTTCCAAACAAAACGAAATATGGACTATACCCAGTAACTTCGCTCGGTGAGGTACGAATAGCGCAGCCAATCTCTTGGAGATGTTCGTCCCAAGATCTGTGATCTTCTTGACGCACATAGGTACGCAACATAGTCTTAATGACACGGTTATGACGTTCTGTGGGATTAGCACGGGGATTGTAGTTGGCTGTATGGAAAATGTGGGTCTTATAGCGTTGACACAAGGCCTGAAACTCCTTCGACTTCATCTGAACACCATTGCCACAGGTCAAAAATTTGGGAGCACCAAAAAGTAGAAAGAAATTCTCTACATGTTCAACTAGAGATTTGGCCTTAGCGGCACGACATGGATACAGGAAAACTGACTTACTGAAATAGTCCGAGATGACAAGAATGTAACAATGTCCCTTTTTAGAACGAGGTAAGGGTCCTATATAATCAAGGCTTATTGACTGAAATGGTTCAGTGATGACTGGTCTTTCTCCCATTAATCCTGCAGGTTTCACCTGTTCAACCTTACTCTGAGCGCAATAACGACAAGACTTGATGTAGCGAACTATGTCGGCTTTCATCTTGGGCCAGAAATAGTTTTGACGGATTTTGCCGAAGGTCTTGAAAACACCAACATGACCAGAGGTTGGAATGTCATGACAACGATTTAAGATTTCGGACCTTTTATCCTTCGGAACTACCACTTTCCATTCTTCAGATGGAGAAGAATGTTCAGAGAAAGGAGTCTTTAGGAATTTATAAAGGATGCCACCTTGCACACGCCACAAAGGAAATTTCAGAGGATTTTTCTCGATTCTCTGGATCATAGAAAGATACCATTTATCAGTAGTGTTGGAATTAAAATCAGGTTGAGTGAAAATTTGAATGGACTCGATGGAAATGGGGACGGATCTGGAAAGAAAATCAGGGACAATATGATCTTTGCCTTTGCGATGGATTAAGTCAAAATCAAATTGTTGCAAACGAAGTTGCCAACGACCCAAGCGACCTTAAGGATCCTTTAACCTATGTAACCATAAGAGAGAGGCATGGTCAGTTATGACAGTGAAGTGGACATGGTCTAAATAATGACGAAGTTTCTCAACGCTCCAAATTACTGCCAAGCATTCCTTTTCAGTAACCGAAAGTTTCATTTCCTGTCTGGAAAGAGACCGAGAAAGATAGCAGATGACCTTTTCATCTTCGCCAAATTTCTGAGAAAGGACGGCTCCAAGTCCGAAAGATGACGCATCTGTATGCAAATAGAATGGCTTCTCAAAATCGGGAGCTGTCAAAACAGGGGCTGTGACTAAAGATTCCTTCAAGGCAGTGAAGGAGTTTTGACATTCTGTGGTCCAGTTCCACTTGACGTTTTTTTTGGTGAGATTCAGAATAGGTGATAACAAAGAGGAAAAATCAGGAACAAATCGACGATACCAGGAGGCAGTTCCTATGAAACGACGGACTTCATTGATATTTTGAGGCGGAGGAAGATTGACGATGGCCTCTACTTTTTCGGGATCAGGACGAAGACCCTTACGGTCAACCAAATAACCTAGATACTTTAATTCTGGTTGGCAGAAATTACACTTCTCCATGGAAACGACGAGACCAGCCTCGCGCAGTCTATCAAAGACGATTCCAAAGAGTTTGAGATGATCCGAGAAGGAGTTGGAAAGGATCACGATATCATCCAGATATACCATAACATTCGGCTCGAGTTCAGGGCCTAAAATAGTGTCGACTATGCGTTGCCAGGTTGCAGGGGCATTAGATAAACCAAAAGGCATTCTCCTAAACTGGAATAATCCTCTTCCAGGAACAGTGAAAGCTGTGTACTCGCGGGAATTTTCGGCTAAAGGGACTTGCCAGAAAGCTGATTTTATATCAATCGAGCTGATGTATCGAGTGCTACGTAAATTGTCCAGGATTGAAGATATGTAGGGAATTGGATAGGCATCTTTTTTCGTCTGAAGATTGAGTTTGCGAAAATCGATGCAGAACCTGAAGTTTCCATCCTTTTTCCTAACCAAGCACACAGGGCTTGACCAAGGGCTATTTGATCGCTCAATGACACCAAGTCGCAACATTTCCTCAACTTCATCATCTATGACTTGTTGTTTGTATGGGGAAACGGGGTAGTACCTTTGTTTGATTGGTCTTGTGCCAGGCTCGAGAATGATCTTATGTTCGGCGACCTTACAGTAACCCAAGCCAGAATCTGAGGCATTTTGTCCTTGACCAAGGCATCTAAAGCTTGTCGCTCAGAAGGATTCAAGTGTTCCATAGCTTGAACATTACAAATTTGTGCCAGTTCTTGGGCTTCGGAAAAATGCCAAACACTTTGACTCATATCAGGGATGATCACCATTGATTTCCAAAAATCTATACCCAAAATTAGCTTGTGAGAAAGTTCAGGGAGTACTAAAACGTCAATGATCTTGGTTTTGTCCATTAAAGTGATGGGAACCTGAATATAACCAATGGTATCACATACTTGGCCATTAGCTACAGTGCACGGATTATGTTGTTTAATGAGTTTGAACCCAAGGCTTAAAAGAGCTTCGTACCCAGGTAATCCGACAAGAGTTCTACTAGCACCAGATTCTAATAACCCAAGCAAGGAAAATCCCATAATCTGAACTTTAAGGTAAGGACGTTGGTCTCCATGAGCATGCGAAATGATGTAATCTAGAAGGATTTTATTCGGAAAGATTGAAGGATTGGTCGTTATACTAAAAGTATTGGAGGATATAGCACGACCTAACGATTCCTCCGAGGCTCGTTTCCCGAACACTTAGTGCAGTTCCTGACTGTCACACCAGGGTTACCATATCGATAGCAATGTGTGTTTCGAGGTTCCGTACAATTGCGGTTTAAGTGACCACTCCTTTGACAATTCCAGCATTTGAGGTTTGCTTGACCAGAATCCTGTTGGGGTGAAATTTCATCAACAGGTTAAGTTAGTGTACTCGGGAATTCAGTGCTCGAAGAAGGTTCACTGACTGCTAAGAATGCGAAGTCGGGTTCAACAAACTGTTGACGCTTCCTAGAAGGTGGAACGTAATGCTCAACCCGATACTTTTTAGTCTCCAACTTAAGACATTCCTGCTCAAGTTCCTCAAGAGAAGTGACAACTGGAAGTTGGGTGGTATAGAAAGGTGACAAGTTACGCGATAAGATATCCAACTGGGTTTCCGGTGACAAACCATCATAGCGCCTAAATAAAGCCTGCATACACCAAAGGTAGTCAACAATGCTTTCCGAAGTATCTTGAGTGCGCTCTAAAATTTCCCTGAAAAGTCTAGGACGGTAATCGGGTGGTTCGAAGTGACGTCGAAGCAACTCACACAAGGTTTTCCAGCTATCGAATCTGTCACGGTTTGCTCTATACCAATTTAGAGCTTTGCCTGAAAATAGGTCTATGGCACAATCAAAAAGTTGGTTTTCCGTGACACGACGAGATTGACTTAATTCGGCCACTCTCTCCAAGAAGTTATGGACAGATAATTTGTGGTCGCCAGCAAATTTGAGGTTCCACTTTTCCAGATTTGGGGATTTGGAGTTGTTAGGCAGAAATGATACTTGTGGAGGAAATCGATGGTGGGTGGAGTTATGCACTGGAGAAGATACATGAAATTCATCAGCATCAAGCTGTCGACTAAGTTCAGGATCAGCTTTAACAACTCTCTCTAAATGATCCAAAGCAGCCAAAACGTCAATGAGGAGTTCAGTCCTCTCAGACTGTTCTTCCGTTGACAAAATAGAATCAGGTATTCGTTTTACCCGCTCAAGCAAATGAACTAATCGTGACTGGGTGGAAATGAATTTATTTTGACTTGCCTCACCTGATATGGTGGGAATGACAGTATTAGCTTCGTCAAGGAATTGCCTAATGTGAACCTTCTCATCACTGAAATCAAGGGAATCTGGGGCAAAAGAACATGCGCCAGACTTTTCCAATTTTAAAAGTGGTCGCAATATAGACCTTAATTCGTCGACAGTCTTGGTATCACTAACTGAGACACCTCGAAAGGTAATCTCATGAATGAGCATTTCCTTTTTAAGGTACGAGATAGTCATTTTGTAATCCATTTTGTCTATCAATCAATACGGTAAGCAATCAACAATAAAATAAAATAAGAATAAAGATAATTAATTATACACAGGGATTCGTAATACCTGTTACCCAAAAGTAATTTAAAAAAAAAAAAAAAAAATTTAAAGATAGAACTTGAAATTTGATTCTATGCACTCAAAACAGCCAAAAGAAAAGTGAATTAAATTTTCTTTTAAAGAAACGGCCGCCCCAGGTTGGGCGCCAAATTAATTTGCCACGCTTTTTCGCTGATTAAGAAAAGTTTATTAAAAAAAAAAAAAAAAAATTAGAAAAATAAATTTAAAAAAAAAATTAAAGTCGAAAATAAAAAAAATAAAATAAAAATAATGAAAATTAAAAGAAAAATAAAAATAAATGAATAAGGAACTTGAGATTGTAGGACTGAAGGTCGAAGTGCGTGCAAATTATGCCCTAGCTCAGAACTAAACAATTCGGAGAGTAGGGGTGGGTTTTAGTTTGGGCGCCACCGACTCTGAACAGATGAGTCGGACTCTCCAGGATGGTATCTGGCTTCAGGTCCTTTTTTTTTTTTTACGGATATGCGCACTCGCAAGGAAATGTCCTATCACGCTCGAGAAGCGGCAAGTGCGCGGAAATGTCGGTTTTGGAGTTCTGGCCATCCAGTGCAACATAAATGGATCTGTCCTTTAGGTAACTTTCAAACCAAGTGCAAAGTTTCGGCGATAATCCCATTGCTTTGAGCTTGTTGAGCAGATTTTCATGCCAAACTTTGTCGAATGCTTTAGATATATCTAAGGCAATTGTTCTTGTTTCACCCCGCAACTCAATCGCTTTTTGCCATAAGTGAGTGACGTATGTAAGTAAATCGCCAGTTGACCTATATTTTCGAAATCCGTATTGCTTATCGTTGATAATTTTGTACTTTTCCAAGTACTTGGTTAGGTGATTGTTCACAACTCTTTCCATTACTTTTGATATCATCGGAAGTAGAGCAATTGGTCTATAGTTTAACGGATCTGTCTTTTTTCCTTTCTTTGGAATGGGTTGTACTGCGGCAGACTTCCATGATGATGGATATACTCCTTGCCTGTAAGACAAATTGAATAATTTTGCGAAAGTTGGGGTGAGTTCGTTGGCGCAATTTTTGAGTACTATTGCGGGAATGCCATCCGGACCCATTGCTTTGTTTGTATCCAGCTTTTTTAGGGATTTTCGTATTTCTCTGTGACAAAAGGGTACCTCTGGCATACTATGGGAAACCCTTTCAATGAACGGTGGAGTTTTTCCGTTTGGCACTGTTAGGTTGGAGTTGGAGGAAAACATTTGGGCAAGCATATTGGCTTTTTCCTCTGATGTTGTGGCTAAGTGATTATTTTTATCTGTAAGTGGTGGTATGGATGACTTGGTGAAGTTAGATCCAACAGCTTTTGCAAGAGACCAAAAAGACCTAGAACTAAACCTTACAATTCAAATAATGATTAATAAAAAGAAAAATATTAGCAAAACCAGGCTGTGTGCATAAAACCAAATAAAAGTCAAGAAATCAAGTGCTACAGTTGTTTATTCACCAAATGGCCGCAGACCACAATGAACAATAATTTGAATTTAGAGAGAAAAAAAGAAATAATAATAATCAAGTAAATTAGCAATTAATAAAATGACCTTGTCATGAAGCGTTAACTAACAAATACAGAAATGCAATACTATGTCATGATCAGTTAAATTTAAATGTAAAAATGTCATTGAAACTCAATAACTAAGTAATTAAAAAAAAGATATATATGAAAAGTAAGGTTTGAAAATTTTAAAAAAAAATAAAGAGAATAAGAGAGAAGAAAAAAAAAACTAATAACGTAGAATTAGTTCTCGGAACGGTTATCTTACACTTTCGTAACTAGAACTACCAGTAAGTTGACATTAATTCAACAGGTTACGCCTAGTTAAGTTACCTATTTTAATAATTCATTTACCACTGAAATACCGAGGTGATCACCGGGGTGTACAAATAGGGACAGAATGTACATAAACAATAACAATCAGGATAACTAAAACTAGTACGATACCAAAATGTTCCAGATGATGGTGGTTCATTCAATTAACCAGATTAGTCCTGGCTACTGGTTGTGGTTAACTTGATCGATGACTTGAGTAACCGTCCGATTACTTAGGCTGGTGTCTGTTAGCCTTTTAGTTCAATTTCGGTTACAATTGAACGTCTATTGTTATAACCGTGAGGGTATACTTGATGGCAAAGTACAACCCCTCCTAAGAAAAACCCTAAGAGAAAAAATTGTTATACACACTGTATCTGTAATTGAACCAATAGCGAAGCACTTCATGAATAAACTGAATTAAAAAAAAATATGAAACTATAATGATTAGTTTCTAATAGCAAATTTAGTTGATAAAAAAAACTATAGCTCTTGAAATTTATTTTAATAGGAAAATCGAACATCAAGGCATTAATCAATCAAACTAGATGAAATCATAATAAGGCTTTGATAGCAATCGAGAAAAATGTGTCTCGAGTTTGCAAAAATTGTAATAAGGTTATGTTTTTTTTTTACCTGATGGAAATAGGGTTTGTTTGCCTCGAAAATCTCTGGAAATCTGGATCGAGGATTGGATTTCCTAGAGAGAGTGAGAATTCTCTACTCCTTAGAGCAGCTTTCAACTAAATTAAATTGAAAAAGTCAGAATCTACTATAGAAAAAAAACGTGTAAGCAGCTTACCACATGGAGTTGTAAAAATCCGAATAAATCGGCGAAAATTATAACACTACGAAAACGTAAGGCAAATGGCAACTAAAATGTTATAATTTCAAATGAGAATTTAGGCTCGAAATCCCACAAGGGCGAAGACAATCTTCAAAGAGACCCTAATTCTCCAACGTCCAGATGTGAAAAGAAATGTGTTACACATTCAATCAATAAGCTAACCTAAAGGGAGGAATTCAGACTCAGAGATGATTGAGAGTAACGACAAACATCAAAAAAAAATTAATCGATAGAATTTTACTTACCATAAATTGCACACAACCATATAATCCGAGAAAAATGACAACGGCTAATGAATAATGATATTAACAACAAATAACTTGAAAAATACAAAATAGAGTAAATGATCCATTTGCAAAATTAGAGGGCTTAAAAGAGAATCGACGATACTAAAAACATTACTAGTCGACCGCTGGTTGACAGAAATTTTTGACAATCAATAGTCAAAGAAACGAAATCAAGGGGTGCGTTCAAGATATCTCAAAGAACATCGAACCAATGCGCGACCCGGGGCGCTAGAATTTGCTCCGAGATCAATAGCGCTCGATAACCGAACAGAGTTAGTACGAACGGAGTAGTTCTGTACATCCACTTGAAAACGGGTCATTATGATTTTCGGAACACAACCCACGAAATATTTTTGACAAATGAATTGTTTATTTTTGTTATGAAAACAGATGATCGAATTTAAAATCGGAATCAAAATATTGCTTTGTTTTGATTGAAATTGAATTAAATCATGGATTAAAATGAGGAAAAACCATTACAGCAAATAGAATTTGACTATTGAAAATTAGGAAATTTACAGGATCTACAACCGTTGAGATTATTGATGAAATTTTATAGACTATTTCACTAGAGTGTATTACACCAGCAATAAATTCGGTATTCACCTGACAATAATGCTACCTGGACAATACCAACAACATGGTATTTCAGTGACCATCTTTTGACATTGTCAAACTGGTATTTTTAATTTGAAGTTTTTATTAATAATTTTGCATTCTATTTATTTTCAAAATCTTACGTGAAATAGTCATGACGAATACCACTCGAGAAAAAATTGTGTAGGCAAAATTGTTCTCAAGGTTTTATTCAAGTTTGTTGCTTTTCGCAAGCAACAAACTTTCATACCTTTCGAAAATTTTGCCGACAAAATTTTTTCTCTTGTGATATTATATATGAGAAAATGTTGACAAATTTAAGGAAATCTTGAATATAAAATTGAAAGTAGGTAAGAATTATTTATGCAATTTTGGACTGTTACAGTTGGTCACAAAAGATGCAAGTAAACACGGTTTTATTATTTACAGTCTGCTCTAAAATAATTCCAAACTACCCTTTTACAATTCGGCATTTTTATTCAAAAAGTTCAGGAGTATATAGGGTGAGTTACTAAGCGCGCGGTGGTCCATGTCTCCTATACTAACAGAGATCGGAGAAAAAACTAAATACAAAACTTGTAGATAGACATGAATACTACATTCCCAAATATTTTCGAGTATACAGGGTAACCCAAGAACTAGTAGTGACACAAAGTTATGTTTTTTTAAATAACTCCCCCTGTATATTATGACATTTCTGGAATCAGCAGAAAATTCTAGACATATTTCATGCATAATGTCATATACCTATCTTCAACTGTTTCAGTAATATTGACAGTTGAAAATTGACTTTTTTGCATCTTCGACAGACTGTGAAACCTAAACGGTTAATTTTAGAGGAAAACAGATTTCACATTCCTATTATGTCGCAGGCTTAATATGAAATCAGTCTTATTATAATACGCCTAGGCTTTCTCAATACGACTAGGCGTATTGCAATACTACCCAAATAATTAGGAATCACACAATTTGACTGATAATTTCAAGCTTATTATAATACTCCTGCCGCTCGCTAGTCTTATTGTTAAAATGAACCCGCAAGCGTTTATTTTCCAATCCGACTAGATAAAATTCGTCGTATTATATGACTGACAGTGTGTCAGTCGAATAATAGGTTTGTTTCTGCAGAAATCACAAACCAGTCAGAGTGAATTTCATTGGTTGAATCTAGTTTTCTGACTATTTCTTACTGTTTTCAACCAATGAAATTCGCTCTGACTGGTTTGTGATTTCTGCAAAAACAGACCTGATAATTATTATTGTTGAAGGACCACTGGACCCCAAAAATATATTAAGAACTGTAGTGAGTATTACGAATGGAGTTTATGTTTATATTTAGGTGCCCCATTTTCGCATACAAGCCTCGAAGAGGGTTGGAAAGTACATCGATTTTAAGTAGGTTAAAGGTATTTTTACGAGTAGCTCCTGGGGATAACATATGGAAAATTCGATTTTACTTATGTTACCCCTCAATGGACTTTTTCATTAGCGACACTCAAGAAAATATGTTTTCCTGCTACCGAAGTTGTAGATTTTCATCCTTCCGATGGGCTTGTGTGGAAAAATCGCCCAAATCTCGATTTTTCCTCACAAAGTTTCGCCCTTATTTCAAACATTTAGCCAACTGCAATACACCCTTATTTGCTTTCACGAAGCCATATTTTATGAATTAATCCTCTGGTGAACGCGGCTTTCGAGAAAATATGGGCACTAGGACGTCTTTCATTTCTGTTACGGAAAATCGAATTTTCCATACGTTATACCCAGGAACGATTCGTAAAAATACCTTGATCCTACTCAAAATCGATGTACTTTTCAACCCTCTCCAAGGCTTGTATGCGAAAATGGGGCACCTAAATATGTCACTATCTGACGGTCTATGAGAAAGTTTTTAAAATTCGAAGGACAGGGATTTTAGAAGTGTTCTTGCAAGCTAAGCAAAGCAAAGTGTCATAACAATAAATGTTTATGTTTTAAAGCTCATATGAAATGTAGTAGCAAATGACATGAAAGCGGATCATGCTGTAATAAATAATTCAAATCTATAAATTGTATTTTATATAGTTTATAAACTCTGTAAAATTTATATTAAAGTACTGGGTGTTCACAGATACATGTTGCGCTGAAGGCTAGCTTTCCTTTCCTATTATTTATGCTAGGGAGATGAAATTTGAAAAAAATACTTACAGCTGTATGCAACATCCTCTTTCAACTTAAACGCGCTTTTTAAAACTGGTACCTTTAAAAATTTGTATGGTTTAGGATAGACATTTTAAAAAGTGACCAGTTTTAAAAAGCGCTTTCAAGTTAAAAGAGGATGCTGCATACAGCTTGGTGATTTAAATGTCTATTTAGCATAAAGAATAAGAAAGTTAGTGTTCAGCACAATATATCGGCCAAAAGGCGCATTGATAGTTTTATTCAATACAATTCACCTAATCCGCCATTAGTCGTATTATAATACGACGGATTTCATCTAGTCGGATTCTAACGCAGGTTCATTTTAAGAATAAGACTAACACGCAGCGGGCGTATTATAATGCGACTGAAATTACTAGTCTTATTGTGAAATTCTTAAGTATTTGGATAGTATCACAATATGCCTAGTCGTATTGAAAAAGCTTAGGCGTATTATAATAAGACTAATTTCACATTAAGCCTGCGACATATACAATAAAAACTTAACATGCGGCTCGCGGCTCTGATAAATTCTGACTAAATAAATCGTCTGGAATTTGCTCGTTAAAACAGTTATATCACGCCACGCTGCCAGCCAGTCTACTTACGAAGCGATGCAACGACAGGTGAGAACGAGTCTCGACTCGACAAACACTGTTGTCAAATCAAACGATTAGGTAACGTTTAGAAATGCATTTTCAGCGAACTTTCGCTTAGAGATGAGCGAACATTATCGTAAATTACGGTAATAGTGCGAACGTTCGCTCGGTAAAGTTCGCTTGTTACAAAACTAGGTCGATTAAACTATGGTAGTTGCGCATTTCGATGCTTAACAAGGCACTGCGCAATTCGGAAAAAATTAAATAGCAAATCTGCTGATTATTGTACAGGGTCTGCTCCTTATAATTAGTGCGGCTTCTAAAGCTTAAACAAAAAAAAAAATGAAAAAAGTGAAATATAAAAGTTATCCCAGATAGCACAAATACGTACCTGAAACGTCCCAAGGATGTTTTCCTAAGACATACGTATATCCTAGGTACGTCCAAATCCGGTCCCATATTGTCCTTAGGACGTACCAGGTGTTAATTTATGTTGTAAATTATTTTTTTAAAGTTCGGGAAAATGAAGTAGAAATTAAAGAAATCTTTTTTGTATTGTTGACCGTGTCAGGTCAGAAGGAAAACTGGTGTCCTCATTTTATGTAAAATAGGCACTGGACAGTTTATGACATATGGCAGTGTTGATAATATTAATTATTTAGGTACAATGATGCCAATGGTAAACCAGGTGACACATGAACGAACCTCATGTGACATCCCTCTTTTTTAGAGTTAAAAAATATGCATATTTTGCACAAGATCTTAAAATAATAGTTACACATATTCCTATAAACTAACATTTATGTTTGTAATTTGGTTATATTACAGCCTTACCTATTCAAAACTCCTCAGCAGTTTTACAAAAAAAAATAAAAAATTGAATCACAATATGTACAGGGTCTTTTCCTTACAATTAGTGCGGCTTCTGCAGCTTAAACAAAAAAAAAATAAATAAAAAAAAGTTAAATACAAAAGTTGTAGGATTTTATCTCTATTATCTTTTGCAAATGTCAAATCGGCAAATGACAGCTGCCAACTTCCATAATGGCAAACACTTGCACTTTTTTAAATGGAACACCCTGTATATTTTGGCTAGGATGATAGATTTTTTTTCTTCTGATTCAAAATATGCCATATACAGTGACCGCCAAAAAGTTTGCAACAAATGGGAAAATATTTTATTATTAAGATATCAAAAAAAAATGTTACGTGGGATCAATTCAGCATACCCATCAACAAAAAAAATCACTAGTAAAGGATTTTTTTTTTAAAGTAAATTATTATATTATATTATAAATAATTTTTTTTTATCATTCTAGCCAAAAAAAAAAAAAAAAATCACTGTGACAGATGTCATGTGACCACAGTCATGGCGGAAAATTTAAAAAGTTCGCCTTAAATATGTGAAAAGTGGGGTTAGACGACCAGAAATCGAAAAATTTTAGACAGAAAAGTTGTTCAGGATCCAATTTTACGTCCATATGTCAATTTTTAAAAAGGTACAAGGATTTTTAATAGATATTAATTTTTTGGCCTGTTTTCTGGTAATTTGAAAAATATCGAAAACATTTCACAAAAATATTGGCTTCATTGAATTTAGAAAAGAGGTATTGGATCATTTAGAAGGATTTCATGATAATTCTAAATTTGTTATTCCAAATTTTTGTTTTCTGTAGGTCATTGCAACAAGATCAGAGTGGCCTGAAAATGAATTTTTGGTTTTTTACAATTTTTCGCGGGACAATTAAGCAGAATTACTGCACTGGATTTTTTTTTGTTAGTTTCACGTTGAGTTATGTGAACCAGACGGAAAGTTTTTGATATATTTCAAATTACCAGAAAACAGGCTAAAAAATTGACATTTATTAAAAATTATTGTACCTTTTTAAAAATTGATCCATGGACGTAAAATCGGATCCTGAACAACTTTTCTCTCTACAATTTTTCGATTTCCGGTCATCTAACCCCACTTTTCACATATTTAAGGCGAACTTTTTAAATTTGCCGCCATGACTGTGATCACATGACATCTGTTACAGTGATTTTTTTTGTTGATGGGTATGCTGAATTGATCCCACGAAACATTTTTCTTGATATCTTAATAATAAAATATTTTCCCATTTGTTGCAAACTTTTTGGCGGTCACTGTATATTGATATTTGATTCAGCTGTTTTGGCGATATTTAATTTTAAAAATGTATTGAGCAAGCCAGACAGCTCAACCAAATATCAACGTGTATGGTATATTTGGAATCAGGATAATTTTTTTTTATCATTCTAGCCAAAAATATATAGGGTGTTCTATTTAGAAAAAACCCTACAAATTTTGTATTTAACTTTTTTTTTATTTTTTTTTTGTTTAAGCTATAGGAGCCGCACTCATAAGGAACAGGCTCTGTACCTATGCTAATCTTAAAATTGCAATCATTGCACTATTGCCTAATAATTGAATGTATAGTTACAAACAGACATGTTATAGATTACAAACACTTATGTTGTAGTGAATTTTTCGATAGGATAGACAATTCTAGTTCAATAAAATCCAGATTAACAATAAAAATCAGGAGATGATCTTCACATTATGTGAAGTTAACAATATGAAAAATAAATAAAATCAGGCTCGGTTTTCACTTTCTGTGAATAATACAGGGAAAGCCTTCAGTTGCAGAATCTTAAGAACTAGAGATTTAACTTTACTGGGGTTTTTATTAACCTGCCAGACCTAGTCTTGCTAACACTGCTGGTGGGGTTTTCCTCCCCTGTTTGTTTCTCCCATCCAAAGGTGAGTTTCTGAAATATGAAAGAGTTAAATATTGATCTTTTCTGTCCATAAAGCATTTCCTTAAAGATTTTTAATAGACTGAACAGTTCTTTCAACTTGATCATTTGATTGAGGGTATTTAGGTGTAGACGTTATGTGCTCACATTCTCTGGCAAAATTTTCAAATTCTAAGTTACACAAATTTGAACCATTATCAGTCATTAAAACTTTCAGGATACCAAAACGAGAGAAAACTGTTTTGAACTTGTTAATTAAATTTTTAGAAGTTAAATCTTGATTCAGGTTAGTAACCTCCACAAACTTTGAGTAGTAGTCAACAATCAAAAGATAATTTTGAGATTGAATTTGCGCCAGCATTCTCTGAAGCCTTGGTGGACAGAGGTGTAATGGTTTTTTAATTATAGAAATTAAAGGTTTATGATCGGTTTCTATTATGAACTTTTTCCCAATAACATATTGACAAAAACGTGTGGCTCCAAATCAACAAGCTAATAGCTCTTTTTCTATTCGAGAATAACGTGACTGTGTTTCGGTTAGAGCGCGGCTTGCATGAGCACAAGGTCGGCCATTTTGCATAAGAACGGCCGCCATTCCGTTCTGAGAAGAGTCAACTGGAATTGTTGTCATTTGATTTGTGTCGAAAAATTGCAACCATGGAGTTTCAGTTAAAAGTAGCTTCAAATTTTTAAATGCTCTTTTATGTTCAGGTAGCCATTGAAAAATAGTATTTTTTTTTAACAAGATTGAAGTTTTTTCTGAAAGGTTCTCAACAAACCTTGCAACATACGTTACCATGCCTAGGAAACGTTGTAAATCCTTCACATTTTTAGTACTAGGCATGTCAAAAATTGCTTGAATTTTAGAATTGTCAACTTCTATGCCTTGTTCGCTTATTTGATGTCCCATGTATGTTATTCTTTTGCATAAAAATTTACATTTTTCTTTGTTGAAAGGAATATCGTGATCTTTGGCAGTCTGAAGGGGTTTTTCTAAAATTGAACTATGAGATGAAATATTCTCACTAAACACTATCAAATCATCTACGAAAACTGCACACCCCTCTATGTTTCCGAAGATTTCATACATTCTGTCCTGATAAATCTCAGAAGAACATGAAGACCATAATATGGTAAGTGACAAAAAGAGTATCTACCGAAGGGTGTAGCAAAAGTACAAAGATTTTGACTTTCCTTATCTAATTTTATTTGTAAAAAGCCTTGGGTAGCATCTCAAATGCTAAAAAAAATTTGATCCATGCAATTTCGAGCTCATTTCCTCCCAGGTACGTAAATGAAAAGTGGGTTTCTTTATAGAAAGGTTTAGCTTGAACGGGTCCATGCAAATTCTCAAATTTCCGTTCGGTTTTTTAACAATTACTATGAGGTGAATCCAATCCGTACTACCCCTTACTCGTTTTATGATTTTGTCTTTTTCTAATTGATTCAAAGAATGCTTTAACTTTTCGACCCAAGCCAAAGGCACTTTTCTTGCAGGACAAATTGTTGGTACGGCATCTTTTTTAAGTTCTATATGATACTATTTTTCTAAACAGCCTATACCTTTGAAAATGTTACTATATGTACTTAAAATTTTGTTTAAATTTGACTAACTTTGAAAATTATTATCGATTGCTTGTATTTTTTTATTAGTTCAAGTTCCAAACATCCTTTTAGGCCTAGAATTAGAATGCTTTCCAATTTTACAGCGTAAAACAACAAATTGCTAGTTTTGTTATTGATTTTGCACTTTAAAAATAGCTGGCCCAAAACAGGTAAGGAATGCTTTGTATAAGAACTAAGTTTGACATTTGTTTTTTGCAATTTTGACATTTTAAAGTTTATTTGCTTTAATACCTCCATAGGTTTGCCATTGCTCCAGTGTCCAGTTTAAATGCTACGATATTGGTGTCATCGATCTCAATGCTCTCGACCCATGAATCCTCAGACACTGTCCCGATTGTCCCTGACTGTGATTGCTGCTGTCTAGGTAGATTTTTCTCAACGGAATCTAAAAATAAGAATTCATGAGCAGTATAATCGTCATCACTTGATTGTGTGTCGTGTTCAAGTGTGTGAATTCGTTAGTTTTTGTTATTATTTCTAGAAGATTGTAAAGTGAGGTTATGGTTAACATTAGGATATTTTAGGCAAAATTGTGAAAAATTATTAAATCTTTGGCAACGAGAACACTTAACTTGATAGGCTGGACATTTTTGAGGTGGGTGAAGTCTTCCACAGTTCCTGCATCCTTGGTTGTTCTGATTTGGCCTTGTGCTGTTGTGTGTCGACCCTGGCTTTATTGAAGTTTGCTGGAAACACATGGTTGGAGCTAGCCACTGGATTGTTGTTAGGGCGAAATTTGGAGTTGACTGCGTTGATCTGCCTGCCATAGTTGTCGCCATTGCCATTACCATTCGAAATTTGACGGTTTTGTTCTTTTGTTGATTCACTGTTAATGCAGAGATTGACTGCATCTCCCAACGTTTTGCAATCTTTGTCGAAAAGCTGTGCCCTTAAATCATCAGATTTTAGACCACAAACCAACAAATCCTTGACGAAAGACTCCCTCAAATTTTCAAACTCACATGATAAGGATAAATTCTTAAGTTCTGTGATAAATTGTTCTATTGTTTGCCCCTCTTTTTGACGGGATGTCAAAAATTTATGTCTTTCAAAAGTCAGGTTTACTTTGGGGTTAAAATGGCCATCAAATTTTTTCAAGAGTATGTTTAATGTTTCGGTTTCACCGTTGGCAAATGTGAAAGTGTTATAGATTCTAATACCTTTATCACCGATGAGCGTTAAGAGCTGGGCACATTTTGTTGAATCGTCCTTCTTGATTATTTCTGTTGCTTTCAGGTACATTGTAAACTCTGCTTCCAAAATCGCCATGTCTGATTCAAGTTTCCACCGGTCATGCATATGGGCGAAATTCCTCGGTCCATCTTCAGAAACCAAAATCCTTGATCATCGACGAAATTTTCAACGGTGTTTTCTCGCTTTTTGGTTAAGCAGTTTCGTGGTATCGAGAGCTTCAATTTGGTTCATTTATTTCGACTGCGCCATGTTAATTTATGTTGTAAATTATTCTTTTTAAGTTTGGGAAAATGAGGTACAAATGAAAGACATCTTTTTTGTATTGTTGACCGTGTCGGTCGGGTCAGTCATGTCTTTATTTTATGTAAAATAGACACTGGACAGTTTATGACATATGGCAGTGTTGCCGATATGAATTATTTAGGTACAATGATGCCAATGGTAAACCAGGTAGGTTCGTTCATGTGACATTCAGGGACCTCGGATGTTACTAATCCATGCATCCCTAGTACGTCCGAAACAGATATTCTAAAACGGCCTTGGCGTACTTTATAGAGAATCTGTATTAAACTCTTCCTGACCCATTCAATTTCAATTCAACCATATTATTATAGCTATAAGCATCCAGGGAAATAAATCGAAAATCAAAAAATATTTATGTTATTTATTGAATACAAAAAATGGAAGCTTTGTTCCACCAGGTTTCATACTTTTTGCTTTTTTTTTTCAATAAATGGAAAATGACTGAAACAAATCAATGACGTCAAAAACGTTCGTCGGGTCTTAAACCAGAAGTTTTAATTTTAATTTGTCGAAAAAATTGAATGTGTCATATGACCTAATCTACGACAACCCTTTTTTCTCAAGTTATGCCGCGTTCGATATCCAAAGTATGAACCCTGGTGAAACGATCTTTACATACATACGTAGGTATATGCAAATTTCCACTTTAGTAAACTTTGTTTTTAAAAAATATTTATTTTCAAAACTAAATATTACAAATGAAAACTTTAAAACTATTCTAAGTGAAACAAATTACTTCGAGGAAATCTCGAGAGTAAATGAATGCAAAACAGTAGCTGCGTGCGTATTTTATAATAAAATAAATGCTAGCATAAGCAAGATAGATATCATTCTTTTGAGGGAACAAAAGGGCTTTATTGGGTTACAATATAATTCCTTCCTCCTTAGGTGGTTGCAAATTGGGGTTGATGTACCAAGTTAGGCTACTCAAATTGAATCTTAGTTTTCACATTTTTCCTAAATTTATGTTTAAAATAAAAAATGGTTATTATAATTATAAAAATTACAGCAAGTATTATAATTAGGGTAAATGCACCAGTGAATGAACATTTTGTGACAATGCAAAGGTAATAACCACTTAACCACGTTAGTTTTAGGTTTAGGTGGCTGAGTCTTGCTAGGTAACATTAAAAATCCTCAATTTTTAGAATTGTTAAAATATCTCTAAAATGTTGAATATATTATTAAAATAATAATTGAAGTTGAAATTTAAGAAACACCAATAAATAAACACAAATTCCTACTTAATAAACTAATACCAATCCAATAAATGAATACACAATGCTAGTGTAGTAAAAGACGAAATAATGGTGGAGGGATACTACTTTTGGTTGCCACGATAAAATCAAACAACACTAATCGACTAATTAACGTTTAATTAAGCAAACTTACGGGGAACATAATTGTGCGTCTTGATCCCGACATAATCATGGGAGAAGAGGGCGATACCGCCAAAATTAGACAGGAGCATACCTGGCAGTATTGACACATAACGGATGTCACTAACGTCAGATGCCAAGCAACGTTGCCAAACATGCAGAGTAGCAACAAATAGAGGAAACGCGCCAAATTCAAAAATGCTTAAAATTTGACTACAGTTTCGGCCAACCTGACACTAGATCGTCCCGATCTATCATCATAAGAACTAGAATTCTATAGACACCATAAATCAAAAATTTCACAAATACGGTAAACATAGTTGGTCATAATAGGTTAAACATGTAATATTCAATAAATGGGCATTATTAATCAACATAGCATAATCAGTGTCATAATAAGTAATAGGTAATATTCATAATGAGGGCATAATAATAAATGGTAACATCATAATCATAATAATGATGAGAACATAATCATAAAAGTACATAATAATCATAATAGGGACATAATAAGGGCATAATCATAATCATAATAAAGACATAATAATCATAATGGGGACATAATAAGGGCATAATCATAATAGAGGCATAATAATCATAATTGAGAACATATTGTACAAAAAATTCAATTTACAACATAAAATTTAGGGCAGGCTAATAACAAAGTTATTCTAACCACAATTTCATGTTGTCTGGACTAGAAACTCCTTCAAAAGGTCTCTGAGTCAACTGAAAATTCTCAACATCTGTTACTAAGTATCGGTCATTGTCAAGTATTTTTTTAATTTCGTAAGGACCTCGAAACTTTGGGATTAATTTTTTGTTAACTCCCGGGGTCACGTCAACATTTTTCAACATAACATAATCGCCTAATTTATATTTATGTGGGGGTCTATGTTTTTTATCAAAGTATTTTTTATTATATTCTTGGACTCTAATATTTTGCTTTTGGGCTTCTGATCTAACTTCTTCTAAATTTCTCTCATAATTTATTTCAGATTCTAAAAAATTTCTGAGATCATCCTGATCTCTCTGATTCACACCGAATAGTAAAATTGAAGGGGTTGTTCCAATAGAACGACAATGAGAATTATTGATTGCGAACTCAACATCTGGGAGAAACTTGGGCCACTGATTCTTTGTTTCCGCAAGCTTCGACAACATAGGGGTTAGGTCTCTATTTATACCCTCTATTTGGCCATTCGACTTTGGGGAACCCGTAGCAATTTTCACATGAGTAACATTATTCTGTGACAAAAAATTCTCAAATTCTAATGACGTAAAGGCAGTTCCTCTGTCAGAAATAATTTTCATCGGACGACTATAATGTTGAAAATATTCCTCCAGCTTATGAACAACTTCGACAGTCTTAGTACTTTTGACAGCATAAAGCTTGACAAATTTAGTGAAGGCATCCACAACTTCAAAAACATATTTTTTCTGGGTGGGGGATTTTTCAAGGGGGCCATAATGGTCTATATGGAGGGTCAAAAAGGGCTTGTCTCCTTTAGGAATATTGTGGAGGACTCCTTCTGACTTCTTGGCAGAATACGAAATGCACTTAATACAATTTTTTACATAACTTTTAACTTTATCTATCAGATTGGGGAACCAATAAACTCTTGAAATATACTCGGCAGTTTTGTCAATGGCTACATGGCCTAGCATGTCATGACAATTGAAAATCACCTTACTTTCCATTGAACAGGGGACATAAAAAAGTGTTTTTGACTTATCTTTAAATTTCCTATAAACGAGGCCATTTCTTAACTCAAAATTTTTGTCATCACAATGAATAAGCTTATCTTTAATAATTTTTATTTCAGGGTCGAGATTTTGGGCGATCGAAAGATTCTGCTCAAAAGTGTTTTCCTCAAGAACTAACACACTATTGGCACGACTTAATGCATCGACATGTTTCATTCGATTGCCTTCGCGATGCTCTAAAGTATAGTTATAATTTTGGAGTACCAAGGCCCATCTGTTTATACGTCGATTGATCTCTTTCTTGTTAAGGGCTAACTTAATTGAATTACAATCTGTGACAATTTTGAACCTAGGCAAACCTTGCAAATAAATTCGGAATCTTTCCAATGCACTTACTATAGCTAACATTTCTAGCTCATAGCTATGTAACTTAGATTCTGGTTCAGAAGCTCTCTTGCTAAAGTAAAAAACGGGCTGAAACAAATTATTTTTTTTTGCCTCTGTAAAAGGATCGCACCGAAACCAATAGCACTTGCATCACAATGCAGTTCGGTCTCCAAACTTGGTGAGAAAATCGCTAACACAGGGGCCTGGATTAATTTAGACTTCAAAACATTAAACGCTTCTAACTGACTAGCTCCGAATTCAAAAGATTTTCCCTTTCTCAACAAGTCATAAAGGGGTCTTGCTAATATGGAAAACGAAGGTATGAAGCGTCTGAAATATGAGGAGAGTCCTAAAAACTGTTGGACTTTCCTAGTCGTGGTCGGAATTGGATAATCAATCATAGCCTGAACATTCTGGGGATTGGGTTTGATACCATCACAATTAATTATATAACCCAAATAAAGAATTTCGGTCTGTAAGAATGAACATTTATTTATCCTCAATTCAAGTAAGTTAACTGTTAATAACGCAAACACTTCAGATAAAATTTTCAAATGGCTATCCAAATCTGAAGTAGCAATAAGGATGTCGTCTAAGTATATCAAAATTTTTTGCTCCCTAATTAATTCTTTAAAAATTTTATTTACAAATCTCATAAACACAGACGGAGAGTTTGACATTCCAAACGGCATTCTCAAGAACTCAAACTGCCCTAAAGGACAAATAAAGCTTGTATACTTGACCGAATCATCATCCATCCTAACTTGATGGAAGGAATTTTTTAAGTCCAGGGAAGTAAAATAGGTTTTATTTTTAAGAAGGTCCAATTGGTCATCAATGAGTGGAATTGGATAATTATCCCTAATTATAATTTTGTTAATTGACCTATAGTCCACACACAACCTTTTGGAACCATTCTTTTTATTGACTAAAACAATGGGGCTACAATAGGGTGAATCGCTTTCTCTAATAATATTTTCTTTCAATAAATCCTCAATAATTTTTTGTAACTCTAATTTTTCGTCGTAGGCCAACTTTCTAGGACGAAACGAAATAGGTTGATCATTACTAACACAAATTTTCATTCTAAAATCAACTTGGGGCTTCTCTGGTCTTGGGGCATTTAAATATTCTTCTACAAACAGTGTCTCGATTTTGTTGTGAGTTTCAGGGTCTAATTTAGAATTAATATTTAAGGCTTGCAAATCATTAAACTCATAATCAATGTGGAGAATTTCATTTGGGAAATCAATAAAATCATTAGAAACTGTATGAGGTTCGGAAATACTTTCAACGCTAACACAATCGGTCAATGTAATTTTAAAATTAGGCAAAGAAGTGAAATCTCTACCTACAAGAGCACCAAATGACATCGTTTCGTTCGAGAAAACATGAAAAATTATGGGTACCCTGACCTTGTCAATAAAAACAGTGCCATTAAAAATTCCTAAAATATTCAAATTAGCTCCATTAAGGCCAAAATATTTTTGTTCAATGACAGAATCTTTATCAATACATACATCTGGCAAGAATTTGGCTTTAATGAGACTTATTGGACTACCAGTGTCCAACATAGCAGTTAAATTAATAGAATTGTAAACATTTTCAACTTCAAATTTAAGCAATACATCAAGTTCATAAACATTATTAAAATTGGTTTTCACACTCGTTACCTGAATGTCTTGATCATTGTTCTGGACAAGTTGGGGCTCTACACACATCGTAGTCGTAGTAGAGTCAGCGGGTGCCAACCTAACCTTATCTGGGCAATTTCTAACCTGTTGATCTCGCTTACCACATGAAAAGCAGGATCCACGTTCTCGTTTTGGCTTGGGGCAGGCACTAGCAAAATGCCCTGTTGCAAAACAATTGAAACACTTGTTTCTCGAACCATCTTGGCTCGAAGAAGGCGAAGGATTTGGGGCGCCTCTAATTGGACCTAGGCTACCATTTGAATTAATCCCTCGGACACTAGGAGGGGCATTGCCTCTCTCAATAGCACTAACATTGGACATAATACGTAGCATCTCATCCAGAGAATTAAAGTCTTTGATTCGTGCCTGGGACTGCAAGGATTCGTTTGTGAAGCCATCAATGATGTAATCAATTAAATCACATTCGGGTAAGTTCAGACAATTACCCAGCATAATCTTGTCGTGGAAATAAACTGAAAACTTTTCACCTCTTTTCCATTTTCTGGCTTCAAAGCGACGCATCCTGGAAACTCTGTCTAATCTTGAACCAAACATTTTCCTCAGCTCGATCTTCAAATCATCCCATTCCAACATAACAAGCTCAGTCTTTGAATGGTACCACGATCGGGCTTGGTCACATAATTTACAAACTGCAATCAGCATCATAATTTTAGGTTCTACATTATAGGTTTGTTGCACAGCCTCAACTCTTTGCAACCAAATTTCGACATCTTGGCCAGCGCCAGCAAATTGGGGCAACAACATTCCAACTTCGTCATTTTTGTATTTCTTTGGGGGCTCCACTGTCAGATTTTGGGGCGCCCGTTGCCTGTCCTGGTCACGTTGACGCAGATTGTCGAAAGAAATCATGGCCCTGACTGTGGCCTGTACAATCTCATTGATTGTCGCACTGGATGCTGTGTTTTCTGTATCCTGGGCATCGTGAAAATTCGTAGGGCTACTCGGCCTATCAAACCCTGCTTGAGCGATGCCCTCGGAGTCGTCATAACTTGTGGGATTATTCGGATTATTCATCATAAATTCAATACATAACCTCGAAAACAACGTTGATGTGTTTTATCGTGCAACCCCACACCTGAGCTGTAGTAAAAGACGAAATAATGGTGGAGGGATACTACTTTTGGTTGCCACGATAAAATCAAACAACACTAATCGACTAATTAACGTTTAATTAAGCAAACTTACGGGGAACATAATTGTGCGTCTTGATCCCGACATAATCATGGGAGAAGAGGGCGATACCGCCAAAATTAGACAGGAGCATACCTGGCAGTATTGACACATAACGGATGTCACTAACGTCAGATGCCAAGCAACGTTGCCAAACATGCAGAGTAGCAACAAATAGAGGAAACGCGCCAAATTCAAAAATGCTTAAAATTTGACTACACTAGTTAATGAACTTCACCAATCCAGTAAATGAACAAGATACTTCTATTAATATTTCGATATATTTATAAATAAAACAAATATCAAAACCTTATTCACTCCGACATATACTTTGTATATTTCTCAACTTTATAAAATCCTCTAGAGTTTCCTGCTTTGGGTGCAGATATTTTCTCTAGAATGTAATTTTTTTGTACCATATTTTGTCTTTTCTGTTTGGCCACTTCCACAACTTTGACGTTTTAGAAAATTCCATGGTGCTTATTTCATATTCTCCATCATTAATATTCTCTATCTGTCCTGGATAATATTCTCCATCCCCATCATAGCTAAAGAATAGAGCACATTTTTTTGTATTTTAAATTATTTCAATTTAATCCTTACATACCTATGACAAAATCTCCAGGAATGAACTCATCCAAAGTGCAGTTATTTTTGGTTTCTTCCATCTTATCAGGTATATCAGCGTTGTTCTCCGGTTCTGCATGAAGATTTTCTATCGCAGTTAGTTCCAGAAGAAGTAGAAGATATCTGATGTTGACAAAATTTGAAAAGGTCTCGAATACCATCATCTTGTGTTTCATTTCCTAAAAGTCGCGATTCGTAATAGTAGTTCAGCAGCCGTACTCTGTAACAACATATAGAAGAAATTTCCTTCCCATGATAGAAAATCGACGAAACGGAACTCCTTAACCCCACTCGGCTAGAATCGCTACCCCGAACTACCTGCTCGTGTCAAAAGAAATAGAAAGACCCTGTCGGTCTTGCTATTGTTCCTTTTCATTCTACACAATCACAATTGACGTAAGCTTATCTTCGTCTAATTTTTTTTTTTGATTTTTTGTTTTTATTTGGGATTAAAAAGTGACATAAATTTGTTTGATGTTGACAGAAATAGCAGTGAAACTAATAAGCATACATGAGAATAATTAAGAAATCATTCAACTATGAATTGGACTATGGGAGCTAGAACAGTGGAGAAGTAAACCGTACATTATACAGACGAAATAATTGAGAATTCCTCCATATAAAAAAATCATGACTGGCACCCCCATATTTCGCATTTGCATTGAGAATAATTTGGCCTTTTTTTAACTTCTTTTTCTGCTTGGGTCATGGGAACCTTTATCCAGCCTGGTATAACGGTTACAATGGGTATACACCTCCGAAAGAGCTCAATATGCAAAGACACAATAAATAAATGAAAAAAATAACATTGACAATCAAAAATTATTAACTGTCAAAAACACCGGTTTATTATTGAAAAGCGCAAAAATCTAAAATCACTCACAATGTTTTCATATTGGTTAGTATGCATTTCTCTATAACCGAACTTGCTCGAAAATTCCCGGAAAAAGTCATAGAGAGTAGCATTTGTCGATAGAAAGAATTTTTTTTTCTTTGCTATTATTTTTCTATTTCTATTTCTATCGAGTTAGAGAGTTCGCCTACAGTACTTTCAGGACAGCTTTGAAATCATCTGATATTGAATGGTTGGTTCCCTGAGTTTCAGTCCGTGGAAATCATTCCTTTCTTCGAAAAGATATACATTTACTATAATCAACCGCTTCTGCGTCACAAGGATGAAGTCCACAGGTGCGAAATCCATTCCTAATTATATTATCACTTATGGAATTATCATAAGCTTTTTTAAATAACGGTGCAAAACTCGATTTAGTTAGGTACCTATTTGTTTCTCGCTTGTGGCCCAATATTATTTTTTTCTAGGCTGTTTTCAATGGTTTGAAAATAGACACATCGCACGGCTGTAATATGTGGATTGCGTTGGGAAGTAAGCAGTACAGCAGGCGAACTCTCTAAATCGATAGAAATAGAAATAGAAAAATAATAGCAAAGAAAAGAAATTTCTTTCTATCGACAGATGCTACTCTCTATGACTTTTTCCTGAAATCTTCGAGTAACTTCGTTTATAGAGAAATGCGTACTAACCAATCTGAGAACATTGTGACAGATTTTAAACTTTTTCGATTTTCAATAATATACCGGTGTTTTGACAGGTTATTATTTGATTGTCAATGTTATTATTTTCATTTTTTATTCATCTTGTCTTTGCATATTGAGGTCTTTCGGAGGTGTATACCCATTGTAACCATTACACCAGGCTGGATAAAGGTTCCAATGACTCAAGCAGAAAAGGACGTGATAAAAAGCCAAGATTCTCGATGTAAATGCGAATTCTGGGGGTGCCAACCATGATTCTTTTATATGGAGGAATTGTCTATTATGTTGTCTGTAATATGTACAGTCTAACAGTCCCATAGTCCTTTTCATAGTTAAATGATTTCTTGATTCCTGCCATTTATGATTAGTTTCACTGCTATTCCCATCAATAGGTAGCAGTCGCCAATATCAAACAAATTATCAGTCGTCATATTAAAAATATGTATGTCAGTCTTTGATCACAAATCAAAACAAAAAACCATATTAAGAAGAAAAAAAAAATAGACGAAGATAAGCTTATGTCATTTGTGATTGTGTAGAATGAAAAGGAAAAATAGCAAAACCGAAAGGGTCTTTCTATTTCTTTTGACACGAGCAGGTAGTTCGGGGTAGCGAGTATAGCCGACTGGGGTTAGGGAGTTCCGTTTCGTCGATTTTTTATCATGGAAAGGAAATTTCTTCTCTATTTTGTTACAGGGTACGGCTGCAGGACTATTTGTTTTTCTCAGCAAAATTCAAACAGTTCGATATTAATGTGGGATTTGTGTCCATCCAGAAATAGGATAATGGGATATTGTATGCTGTTTTCCACTAACCATGGAAAAAAGCAATAAGCTACATATTCGTAAAAGGTCTCGGATGTCATCCAACCGGAATCTGATCATCCAAGAAAATAAGAATCTGGTACAGAAGCTGCAACGTCTCTGGGTATGCGTTTATAGGGTGCCACCAACATTGGTGGAACTCATAGGCCGGATGCCGAGAAATTACACAGAACCGTCATGCTCTTCTTATCTGGGCCACTACTTATCATATGAAAGTCTTTATATTTTTTAGGATCAAGAAGCTTGCCAGTTTTAGGGCAAAACTGCATACCCAGCTCATCAGCGTTCAATATACGGTTTGGATTTTGGAAAACCTCCTGCAGGCTCACGTCGTCGATGAATCTTTTTAAATCCCTAAACCAATCCCTTATTCCCTCCTCTGTCACAGCAGCACAAGCCTTTGAAATTATTTTCGTATTTCCTTTAGAAATTTCCGGTCTTTTATTTAGAAAAAGGGAAAGCCATTTTTTTGCGGGTTTGCTGTTGGTGAACGGATTATTCCTATTGCTTGCTAAAAGAATTTTCTGTACTACTGTTTGAACGTCATGGACGTGCATTGGAAAACTTAGCTTCGCCTTTCCGATTATCTAGTTTGAAAGCATGGCCTCCTCCGCTTTTGATAATACAGTTTTCAGTCCCATTTTTCGTTCCATGGGAACTAGTTCTCTCACTTTGTTGTTCAGTGTTACTTTTGGGATATTATATTGTTTGCTAGCAGCATTTTGGGAAACCTCTCCATTTCTTACAGCATTTATTGCTAGTTCTAGATCTTTTTCAGTGTATTTAAATCTTAGATATTCTTTTTTTTAGACATCTGCAAAAATAAATATCCATCGCCTAGTTCTTTGGTTATTTTGGGGTTCCAGTGAATGCACAAATGCCCAAAAATTATAATTTTAGTATTTAAATATTGAAATTAAGTAAATATACGATACTACGAAAGCGTAGAAGGGCCACTTTGTGATTTTTTTTCCCGTATTAAATTCCGACTTATAAGTCGGAATAAGAGGATTCCGACTTATAAGTCAGAATTCTGACTTATAAGTCGGAATTCTGACTTATAAGTCGGAATTCTGACTTATAAGTTGGAATTCTGACTTATAAGTCGGAATTCTGACATATAAGTCGGAATAAGGTGATTCCGACTTATAAGTCGGAATATTAGATGCGTATAAACAGTCATCTTTCGATTTACTTCAGTCGCACTGTTTTTAGTCTGCGTTTTGGAAGAAATTAGAAATTACTTCTCCATTCGTTTTTCGTAGTTTTAGTGTTGCAGTACGTTCTCTACAATTTGCTATGGGTGACTCCGAAGACGAGGTAAGTATTGTTATTTATAGATACCTCTCCATTAAATGCATGTTCAGGAGTAGGGTTCAGTCAAACATGAAGTTCAAAAAATTGTGCAATTTAAAATCCGATTATAAACTTTCACCTTTTGGTCTTTAGTTGGGGTATTAGGTAGTGGAACTGCCTGGAAGTAGTTTTTAGAATAATAGCACGTGTTACCTTTTTCTATTTGTCTTTATTTCATTTTAGGTAGAAGTTAACACCCTCATTGAAAAGTACTTTTCCTACAGCCATGCGGAAAAATCGATTTTCCGCACTGATATGCGTGCGGAAAATGAGTTTTCCCGCACGGTGCGGTAAAACTTTTTTTTTTTGACATATCAGTGCGGAAAAAGTTTTTCCGCACGGCTGTCAGTGCGGAAAAAATTTTACCGCACTGATATGTCAAAAAAAAAGAAAAATTTTACCTTTTTTCGCCTGTAGGAAAAATATTGTACCTAACACTTGCGGAAACTATTTTTCCGCACTCGGCTGCATCACCGAACTCCGCTACGCGTCATTCGGTGAAGGACAGCCGCGTGCGAAAAAATTCATTTTCCGCACTTGTTAGGTAAATAGCTATTTCGCTTGGATTTCAACATAAAGAAATTGTGGCATTTCTAAAACATATTCATAATATAAGAATGCCCTTACGAACTCTTAAACGTAAATTGTCTAATTTGCGTCTTTTCCGAAGAAAAAATTTCTCCCCAATTGAAGACGTTGTGCGATTTCTTGAAAGGGAAATACAAAAATTTGGGCAATTACATGGATATAAGTGGATGCACCTCAGGTGTATTCAGCATAACTTAACTGTAACACAGGATGTAGTTAGAGAGTTACTACAGGTTTTGGATCCGGAAGGAGTTGACCTACGAAGTAGAAAGCGATTACGACGCAGGCAATACTACAGCAATAGCCCAAATTTTCTTTGGCATTTAGATTCCTATGATAAATTAAAGCCATATGGATTATGTATAAATGGGTGTATTGATGGATTTTCTAGACATATAATATGGTTAAAAGTTGGACCAACGTCCAGTGACCCAAACGTGTGTATACATAGGGTTTCCTTTTTTCTTGGTCAACTATTGGGATCTCGGAAACGGTGAGAAGTACGAGATCGGCTAAATTAGAGCAAAGTTGTAGAATTTTATGGTCAACAAAATCCCGTTTCGTTACATAAGAAATCAGTTCAGAAAAACATTAAAACGCTTTTGTGAACACGAAACAGCATTTTGTTCGGGCGAAGTGCAAGAGCATAATAATAATAATCAGAATCGATGTATACCGGGTGTCCCAAGAAAGTGGCTCGCCACTATAAAATTTTTGATTTTTAATATCAAATGAAATTCGGTGCATATAGACTGTGAGATAGGGGCTGTTTAGTGGAGTCATTTTTTTTTGTCTGGCATTTTGAGGGCTGAATGTGCCTACTAAGCTGATGAGAATATGGGTGATTTTATTGCCGGCCTCCCGTTCGAAAATTTGCAGAAGAAAAAAATTGATTTACATGAAGAATTTTTTTTTAATGATATCAAATTTTCTAGCTTTTAAATAAAAGATTGACATTGATAAATAATTCACCCATGAAAAATATCAGATGCTTTTCAATAGCTGAAAAAATGGGGATGGGTGTCAACTTCCAAGAGAAAAGAAAAGAAACTTCCGCGTTTACTTTTTGTCTGGCAATCGAGAGAATGAAAGGTTTTGCTGTGAAAATAACGCTAAAAAATCGCCAGACGGTAATCACAGTTCGAAATCGAGTTTTCCGGCGAAACATTCTGTGGACATTTCGAACAGGAGGCAGGCATTAAAACCACTAATATTCTCATTCATCCCTCAAAATGCCAGACAAAAAAAAAATGACTCCACTAAACAGGCCCTATCTCAGGGTCTAATAGGTATTTCACATAAATATGCATTATTTGACATACTCAATTAACTTCCGGTTTGACCCGAAACCGGAAACCATGCACCCATCAAACTTCCTTATTTTAAATTGGATGTCTTGTATATTTTTACTTATTTTGATACTAAATGACATTCTGCGTTCACTGACACCTAATCTGGGTATTTTTTGAAGTAAATCTCAATTAAAATAGCGGTTGTGTGGTATCAAATTATTCTTAATAAATTACTCTTTCCAGCTATTCTAATGAGCCACCCTAGTTCCATTTGAAAAAGATGAGTTTAGGCCAATAATACGATTTTCAAAATTTCAAATGCATCTGTACACAGTTTTAAGGTACGTTTCCTATGAAGCGGCGGACGCACGCGGCTGACGGACTGCGTGAATAGGCTTGCGTCAGACGCAGTCCGGCAGCCGCGTGCGTCCGCCGCTTCATAGGAAACGTACCTTTAGAAAGAAAGAACGATCTAATCCATTTTTCCTCGGGTATATGACCAAAAATTAGCCGGTTCAACAAATTTATAGCCCACTAGAATGGATATTGGAAATTTAAATTATTCTGAGGTTAGCTGTCGAAAAGTGACAAATGAGATGTTGGTGTCATTGAACGCAGAATGTCATTTTGTATCAAAATAAGTAAAAATACATCGGGTGTCCCATTTAAAATAAGGAAGTTTGGGTGCATGGTTTCCGGTCAAACCGGAAGTGACAGAAATTAATGGGTCTTTCCCACGTTTTTTTTTTATTTGCTTATCTGAAAGGGTAATCAAAATTAAGCCCAGAAATATTTTTTTCGGATTTTTTTGGTACCGGGAAAGGCCTTGAATTTTTAATTGAAATTCAAAATTCTTAGGATGGTGACGTCACGCGCCTAGATTTTCTAATGGCTGCTTTCTTCAAGTGTTGCCATGTGGTTGCTGATTTCACGAAATTTCTCTACGAATTGTGTTCTCAACTCTCAAAAATTCGATATCGATAACCCATCGATCTCGCTCGATTCTCTATGAATTTAACCTTATTTTTGAAATGTAAACAAAGTGTAATTTTATTTTATTTATTTAAAAATATATAGCTGGAATGTACCTAATTAACTAAAATTGTGCCATTTCCTAGAACCCATTTACCTGAATTTTCGGTTTTTATTGGGGCGTCTCCTATAATTTTGTGCTAAACACAAAATGTAGCAATTTCGAATTTGCTTGGCCCTAAGAAAATAACACATATACCATTCAATTTTGTTTAAGAGTTTATTGAAATTGATAATGTTTCCAGGTTTATAGGTACAATATACATTAAAAATGAAATATACATATAGCTAGGTATCAATTTATATAATAATATGTACAGAAATCACCTAATCCTACTTACTTCAATGATAATATGATACAATTAAGTTTCAATTTATTTATTTACAGAAACTTCATTTTCAAAGTTTCAAGAACAATAATAAAATATGTCTAACAATGTAGTAGTAACAAAATTATCACATAAAATATCCCTATTCTAGTTACATAATTCTAGAAATATGTTTTTTAAACTGACAAAATTCAAATGAATCTAGATCATATTCATTGCATGTAAGTACCTACACATACATACAAGTGAGATTTTCGTTTTTCAGGCCCAATGGAGTTCTCTGTCAACACAATCTTTACCTATATTCTCAGCTGACAATGCTATTATTTGCTTCATCAGCTGACTCCTATTTGCTCTTATGTACTTTTGTGTTCTGGGTTTCTTCTACAGTTCTACACTGAACAGTAGGTACAATGTTGGCTTTCTCTTTTTAGTCTTCAGTGGTACATAACTAAACAGTACCTATTGACTATATTCTGTTTTTGCTTTTGCTAATCTAAAAACCAAAATAAACCTTAGTAGAAGTAGGTAGGAACCTACTTTGGACAATATAGTTCTGTTGGTAAAAAATAACACAAAATAAATCTTACCTTTTCAATTTCGAATCTCTGTTCCACAACTTTCAATTTTAACTTTGACTTTGATTTTAACACAATCTTCACTCTTTGAAAACGTTTTATTTACAAAAGCAAAAGGTACCCTTTTAGGTTAGAATTCAATTGTCAAATAAATAGACTTGAATAGAAATCGATACAGCGCATTTATGTCGATATTTTTTTTCCTTTTCTATCTTGTTCATTCAACTAGAAAGAAAACATGTCGATAGGGAACCGCTTCGGCCGGTAAATCTGGCAACTAAGCGTGTTCTGATTGGTGCAAAATCTGGCGGACTATTTCAAATATTACCATTTTTTTTCCTTTAATATCTCCCTCAATATTTTTTTTAAAAATCAACCACATACCCCTTTAAGTATTTTATCGGATAAGCTCCCAAAGTATATAAATGAAAAACTTAAATTCAGTTAAGTGGGAAAGACCCATTGAATATGTCAAATAATGCATATTAATGTAAAATACTTATGCACCGAATACGGACGAGTCACTTTCTTGGAACACCCGGTAGATATTTTACGTTCTAAAATTTCACCTATTATTTAATTAAACTACTTCCAAAACATTAAAGCTAAATCTTTGGTTATCCATCCCTTAGAAACTATTGCACGCTCAGATATTTGTTGTGGTGAAATTTTTTTACATTTTTAGGTACCTAATTGCTGGATATTTTGCTAATGCGATAAAGCTAGTTGGTGGATGCCCAAAAACGATACGGTCCGATATGGGAACAGAAAATAAGACAGTCGAACAAATGCAGTGCACTTTAAGAGAATTATTCGCAACAGAAGCAGCAACGACATCAAGACCCCCATATCTGTATGGCAGAAGCACACACAATCAAAGAATCGAATCTTGGTGGTGTATTCTTCGTAAACATCATGCACAGTTTTGGATGAATATGTTTCAGCGTCTTAAAGATGAAGGTTTATTTGATGGTTCTTTACTGGATAAGTCATTGGTTCAATTTTGCTTCGGAAGGTTGGTTCAGGTAAGAAATAGTGGCCTAAAGCGTGTTTTTTTTTTAAAAAGATAGAAGTCAAAATGACATTATGTTGGCAATACAATGTAAAATTGTCGATGCTTTCAAATTTTTTATGTAGAAAATGCTTGTGTTGCCAACATAGTTACTAAATTTTTGACTTGGGGAATTATCTTTAAAAAAAAAAAACAGAGTTTAGGTTCGGTAATTGTTTCTGCGCGCGAAATGAGCAGAATTTGACAGACGTCACTTGATGACTTCTCTCTTTTCACGTGTCAAATCACGTGGCATCTGTTAAATTTTGCCCATTTTGCTCGCCAGATGCAATTACCGAACCCAGCTACTAGCTAGTATATTACAATTCGAGACGGAAAATGCTTTTTTGCTGGTCAAGGGGTAATATAGTTTATCGAGAAGCTTAGCGTCGAGATAAAATAAACATTGAGACAGCAATGAAGTTTTCCGTCGAGGTTTGTATACAATTTTATTTTCAACCCTCAATTTCTGAGGCAAAAACTCAAAGATTTTATTGTACGAAATCAGCCTCCACTTTCTTTTGTCATTGTCATCAATTTTGACAGTCTTAAAGAATTGACAAATATCTTACAAAAAACAAGCAGGGAAATCAGGACGAAAACGCATTTTCCGTCCGTGGCAGGCATAGGGTGAAGAGGGGTAATTGCGGTTTGGGGCAAAAGTGGCACTTGTGGAAAGAAAATAGAAAAAAACTATATTCCAGGGTTGGAACATGCCAAACCTACTTCTTAATATATCTACTGTATAAGGTTTATTGAATAAAGAAGTTAGAACTTGTGTGAACCGAAATTTCCTACGTTTTGCCACATTGCCTTTTTTAGGTATAACTCGTACTTGGACACAATGTTATACTTTAATTTTTATCAAAGCTCTACGATGTATTTCAAGTACTTCGAACACTTTTGCTTGTATAATTTTGGACCCTGAGTCCATTTTTGATGTCAAAATGATTGTAATTTGAAGCACAGCATTACTAGACAGTCTGCCACTTCTACGAGCGTGCGGTAAAGTGCACTTTTCCGCACTCAGTGACCGCACTCCAAAATGACGTCATGACACAAAAAAATAGTGCGGAAAAGTACTTTACCCCACTATTTAAAATTTAATTCATCATAGCTCGATTCGATGAATATTCACAATTTCACATTATATCTCCACTTTTTGATCAAAATTCACTAAATAAAAATCTTTGTACCCAACACCATGCGTAAAGTGCCTTTTCCGCCATTGCCGGCTTGCCCGAACTCCGCTTCGCGTCGTCCGTGCAACTGCCGTCGCGTGCGGAAAAATACCACTTTCCGCACTTGTTAGGTAACTATTCCCAAACTTACAGCTTATCCGAACTCCGCTTCGCCTAGTTCGTCTAAGCCTAGTCTCCATTAACGCGAAATCGCTAGGCTCAACTGCTTTTTCGTGCAGGAAAATATCACTTTGCGCAAGTGTTAGGAAAAATAAATATAAACCATTACAAGTGTAATATCACCTATTTCAGAATACAAAAAGGCTTCAAATTTTGTAATAAAAATAACAGAACTGTATTTATAGTTATTTATATTACTAGTAAGGTATGAGCGCCATTACAGCAACGAGTGGGGAATATTGCCACAAAGAGGTCGTAAACTACACGAGTGCTGTAATTAGCGTTACCGTACCTACGTGCGATTTACAACATTTTATATACAGGGTGTATAATTTAAGTGATACCACTATTGCTATATCCGACACGGTAAGAGCTACAAGGTCAGTTAAATTATAAAAAAGTTGCCTTTTTTGATACCCATTTAAGATTCGTTTACAGTCTTGCCAAATTCCTTTTAGATTCTGAAATACAGGTTCATAACTAGGGCCAAATTGAGGTAAAGTTTTCGTAAAAATCACTGATGATCACTTTTTAGATCAGAAATGTCGACCAATCATACTTAAGAGGTATATCGTTAAAAAGAGAACAAATGACATAAAAAATCCAGGTCCGTATTTAAAAAAATTAAATTGATGATGGTAGCTCAATCACGAAAGGTCGGGTTCAAAATTTGAAGATACCATATTGAAGAGCGAAAAAAATTATAAAACTTTCAAATTTGAATTGTGTCCCGAAAATTAATAGTTTTCGAAATAATTGATGAAATATTTTTAGGCGTTTTTCAGAAATCACCCTGTATTTCCTAAACTAAAAGGAATTTGGCAACACTGTAAACGAGTCTTGAATGGGCATCAAAAAAGGCAATTTTTTTCTAATTTAACCGACCCTGTAGCTTTTACCGTTTCACATATAGCTATAGTGGTATCACTTAAAATATACAACCTGTATATAGGTATATACTTTTTACGACCCAGATTTTAAAATTGTGAAATAATTGCTGATTTTTAAATGAAAATGAGTAACGACCTTATAACATTACTAGTGAGGTAATGATCTCATTACATAACTAGTGCGATAATACAACTTACAACGTAACTCAAACAGGCTAAGGGCGGGTATTATAAAACTACTTTGAGAGTTAACTTAAAGTTAACTTCTGGAATTACATGTAATTCAAAAAGTAAACTTCAAGTTAACTGTTAAAGCAGTTTTATAATACCCGCCCTAAAATGGGTTATGTAATAAGCTCTTATAGTGTAAGTCGTCTATAAAATAAATTAAATTGATGGTTTCTGGGAAACGAAACGTCGCAGAGAAAATTTGTGAACGCCATCTTCTTGAGCCAAAAATGGAAAAGTGCCTTATTTATTTTCTTATATCAAAATAACGTCAGGAAAAATTAAAAGCCGAAATCGAAAAAAAATAACTTTTTCTTCAAACGTCAGTAAATCCGACATTTCTCTACTGAGTATTCGGCCACGAAGTTTCATTTTTCCTCCGGCGGCGGGAAAGTGAAAAGTAAATCTCCGGCGGAGAAAAAGTGAAAATTTGTGGCCGAATACTCATTCGAATTTTTGCATTAATTTGCCGAAGTGAAGAAAAAACAGCATATTTTTTTAAGAGAAAAATCTACTTTTCATGATAATTATGTCTTACTCACTATTAGCAGTCGAACGCAGTGAGCGTGCCATGAAAAGTATCACGTACTGTGCAAAATACAATAATATTCAAATTTCAAACTGACAACTTGGAAATTAATTTTCTTTAATTAGTTTTCGCAGCATTTGTCAGGGACTGTAGTACCTACTTAAGCACAAAATTCAGTAAATAAAATTCCATACGATGATATAAATCTTTATTTATCAAAACAAACTGAAATAAAATTCTTTACTGAGTAATAACGCTTTCCTAGCATAATTCCAAAACTAGCTACCTTTCAAACTTACACTTAAAAAAAGAGTCAGTGAAAGCTCAGGCCTAAATTCAGCAGACCTACCACAACAAAATAAAATAAAATTCTTTAATAAGTCTAAGAACCAGTGAACTTTTCGCGTAAAAAGTTCCCGATGGAAAATTTCTTTCTTGAACGATGTAGTATCGATGACCCGTGATCGAAAACCATAGTCTGGCAGCATTTCTGGGCAGCATGTAGCGGGGAAGTTTGCCCAAAGTGCAAAAAAAAAATTAGAATTTCGAAAAACTTGACGAAAGATGTCATTGCTTGGTTTTTGTCTAAATTAAGAGTGCGTTGATTTCACAAAAATCAACCATAAACAGAACACAGTACTGTCAGATTTGAGCGCCATTGACGTCCCTAATTTAAACAAAAACTGGGTGTCAGCAAGTATTCCGAATTTATATATTTTTTGCACTTTGGAGGCGTCTAGCAAGATTTTAAACCAGTGAAAACCGGGTGGTATTATTACAGCCTTGTCAATGGCACATTTTTAAATGATCGTTTAAGCAAGAAATTTTCCATCGGCAACTTTTCACGGAAAAAATTCACTGGCTCTTAAACTATAAATAAAACACAAAAATGAACGCTTTCGGATAATTAGCTACTTTTCAAATTTAACCATAAAATAAATAATCAGTCAAAACTGAAGACTTATGCCCATTTTTCCAGCACTTTTTAAGGTTGATTTAAGGAATTTAAGGGTTTCTTTAGTGAAGTATTCCTTAAAATGACAGTTTTGCAGGCGAAATATCACTTTAAGGAATACTTGTCACTAAGAAACCCTTAAATCAACGTTAAAGAGTGGTGCGAAAATGGGCATAAATTTAGCAGACCTACCACAACAAAATAAAATAAAATTCTTTGAAAAGTAAAACATAAAAATGAACGCTTTCGGATTATTCCAAAGTTAGCTACTTTTCAAATTTAGGTAAACATAAAAAAAATAATCAGTCAGAACTGAAGACTGAAGACTTATGCCTGTTTTTCCAGCACTCTTTAAGGTTGATTTAAGGGTTTCTTAGTGAAGTATTCCTTAAAATGACAGTTTTGCAGGCGGAATGTCACTTTAAGGAATACTTGTCACTGAGAAACCCTTAAATCAACGTTAAAGAGTGGTGCGAAAATGGGCATAAATTCAGCAGACCTACCACAACAAAATAAAATAAAATCCTTTGAAAAGTGGAACATAAAAATGAAAGCTTTCGGATAATTCCAAAGTTAGCTACTTTTCAAATTTAAACTTGAAAAAAATAACCATTCAAAACTCAAGACTAAATTCAGCAGATTTTACCACAACAAAATAAAATAAAATTCCTTAGGAGCTGACACATAAAAATTAACGCTTTCTTGTGATAATTCCTACGTTAAATATTTGGGCAAGTAATTTGTTAACAAAAATAATTAGACAATATCCATAACCCAAATATTTGATGAAAGAAGATTATTCCATTCGCACCTAAAGGTAACATAATTTTCATAGGTAGATGGAATCTGAACCAAGCCCGAACATGTGTGTGCAATAGGCACTCGTTTAAATCCTACCGAATTCGTAAATTCTATGCGTATTTTCTGAACAGGAAGATCAGAACCTGTGCAAAATCTCAAAAATGCACATTTAACTTTTTGGTCCTCTTCTTTTATAAATTTTTTTAGGTGCTTGTAAACCTGAAGCTTGTCCACTGATAAGTCATCCTCTTTAATATCAAACAGTGCAATAATATTTTTATCGGATGGTTCAAGTTTTTTATATAAGTAATCCAAGTCTGTGGTAAGGCAAATTGACTCACACTCTAAGGCAAAGCACTCTTTCACAAATGCTGTTTTTTGGAGTAACTCCTCCTTGGCAATTTGCTTAATAAGCGTTTTGATGTTTTCTTTTGAAGGGTTCCATTTGGCATTGTAATTGGAGCAAAACTCCAATAGTTCTTCAAAATCGACATCCTCGAAGTTATCGATTGCTGTTTTCAAAAGAAGTGCGTCCGAATGACAAACGTATTTGAGAAAATCTCTTATGTATTCTTCATCCTGCACCGTTTTTCTGAAGCATTGTTTCATAAATACTGGGGCTAGTTTAACTGGAAAATATTCAAGAGCTTCTAGTCCTTTTATCAATATTTTCCCTATAGTTTGCCACTCCCCTTTTTGAAAGTCGTGTCTTAGGTATGGAATTTTCAAATCCGTCCCCGTACTACATTTCGCATAAAATGTTTCCCAAAACTCCGCAATAGCATCTCTCAACACACCCCCCGCATCTGATGCGATTTCAGCCGTTCCATTCGGAAGAATCATTTCTATTTGTATTTCTTTAAAATCGTTATATTTATGGGTTTTTACGGCATCAAGAAGTTCCTCGAAGATATGTCCTCTATGGAGTACTAATAGGGATTTAGGAAACTGAATATTGGATGCTGAATTTTCAGTTTCGAATACGTCTAATATACTAGTTCCAAGATTTGCTTCAAACGCGACTTCAAATGTACGCCCCTGGCCCTGGAACAACAAAATAATAGTATATTATTACATGAGCGATTATGCAGGCCATTATTTAACGAGGGTGAAGGTTGAGCCCACGAGCCAAAGGCGAGTGGCTCAATCACCCGAGTGAATAATGAGCATAAACGCGAGTATAATACTATACTTTTTCTACACCTATGGAATAAATAAAGAGCAACTGAAATCGACAAAATACGAGAAAATCTCACATGACAGGAGTGTAAAAACAACAAGAACACAACAATTCAAGCGGTAACTATCGGAACGCTACCCTCAGTTGCCATGCGCAACTGAAAAAACTGTTGAATTATGAAAATTTTGGCCTGTGATTGGACCCAGACCTTTGGCTTATGATTTATAAGCCAACGGGTAAAAATAATGACTACTATTATTCAAGGAAAAAACGTTACCTAATAATTGACATATTATTCATTGAGTGTAGAAAAAATTAAGTATTTCTAAAATGAAAAAAAGCAAATTTTTGCAATACGGGTCATAAAGTGTGTCCCACTTTTCATGAATACACCCCAGTATCTCAGTTATTATTAACGCGATTTTATTCAAATTTTGGTGGTGATTGTATTTTAGAAAAATGAACTATTTAACATAGTTAGCACTCTTATTTCCCATTGGCGTGTGGTAAAAAAGGGTTGTATTTTTGGGGAAAAGATATTGGGGCTTATTTTAGAAAATTTTTTGTATCAGATTAAGAATCAGCATTCCCAAAAGCCCTTTTAATTCATATTTTCAAAAGCTCAAGAGCTGATTTTCACGTTTTCTTTGTGATAACCAAATTGCAGATGACATTATTTTAGATAATTGAATTATCTACATAACTACCTTCTATAAGACAATACACTTTTCAACAATAATTCTTCTTAACCGTCTATTCACTTTTCTGGAAGTTTGGGGAGTAATTTCCTGACACGCTTGCCTAATTCTAACGCGAATAAATAATGTTCACCTATTTTAAAGATTTTTCAAAACTGATGTAAACTTTAAACATATTTTATTAGAAATTATTAGAATATTAGAAATATTGAAAATACCAGTTTTTTTCAAAATATTGGTTATCACAACTAGAAATAAACAGCTTATTAGAAAAAGTAAATTAAAATAAACGTAGATAGCATTTTTTTTCTTAAAATCAGCACTTGAGATTTTGAAAATATGGAATAAGGGATTTTTGGGGATGCTGATTCTTAATCTGATACAAAAAATTATCTAAAATAAGCCCTAATATCTTTTTCCCAAAAATACAACCCCTTTTTACCCCACAACACCGCACGCCGATGGGAAATAAAAATGTTTACTATGTCGAATAGTTCATTTTTCTAATATACAGTCACCACCAAAATTTGAATAAAATCGCATTAATAATAACTGAGATATCGGGGTGTATTCATGAAAAGCGGTGTAACGGGCCAAAATTGCATAAACATTTCTTACCTACTTTCAATTTTATATTCAAGATTTCCTTAAATTTGTCAACATTTTCTCTATAAAATTTCATCAATAATCTCAACGGTTGTAGATCCTGTAAATTTTCTAATTTTCCATAGTCAAATTCTATTTACTGTGATAGTTTGTTTCCTCATTTTAATCCATATTTTAATTCAATTCTAAATCAAAACAAAGCAATGTTTTAATTACTATTTTAAATTCGATCATCTGTTTCATCCAAAAATAATTAATTCATCTGTCAAAAGTATGTCGTGTTCCGTGATCGTGATGTACCGTTTTCAGGTGGATGTACCGAGCTACTCCGTTCGTACTAACTGTTCCGGTTGTGGAGCGCTATCGATCTCGGCGCAAATTCGAGCGAACCCAGAGTCGCGCATTGGTTCGATGTTCTTTGAGACATCTTGAACGCACCGCACCCTTTGACTTCGTTTCTTTGACTTTTGATTGTCAAAAATTTCTGTCAGCCAGCGGTGGAGTAGTGATGTTTTTGGTATCGTCGATTCTTCCTTGAGCTCTCTAATTTTGAAAACGGAACACTTGCTCTATTTTGTATTCTTCAAGTTTTGATTGTTTTATGGGTTGATTGTTTGTTGTTAATATCATAATTCATCAGCCGTTGTTATTTTTCTCAGTTTATATTGTTGTGTGCAATTTTTGGTAAGTGGGAATTCTGTCGATTGGTTGTTGTTGTTTGTCGTTGTTCTCGATCATCTCTAAGTCTGAATTCCTTCCTTTGGGTTAGGTTAGTTTATTAATTGAAGGTGTAACACATTTCTTTTCACATCTAGACGTTGGAGAATTAGGGTCTTTATGAAGATTGTCTTCGCCTTTGTGGGATTTCGACCCTAAATTCTCATTTGAAGTTATAACATTTAGTTGCCTTCATGCCTTACGTTTTCGTAGTGTTATAATTTTCGCCGATTTATTCGGATTTTTACAACTCCAATGTGGTAAGCTGCTTACACGTTTTTTTCTTATAGTAGAGTCTGACTTTTTCAATTTAATTTAGTTGAAAGCTGCCCTAAGGAGTAGAGAATTCTCACTCTCTCTAGGAGATCCAATCCTCGATCCAGATTTCCAGAGATTTTCGAGGCGAAAAACCCTATTTCAACAGGTAAAAGAAACATAACCTTATAACAATTTTTGCAGGCTCGGGGCACGTTTTTCTTGATCAATATCAAAGCTTTATTATGATTCAATCTGATTTAATTAATTAATATCTTAATGTTCAATTTTTCTATTAAAATAATTTTCAAGAGCTATAGTTTTTTTTTATCAAGTAAATTTGCTATTGGGAACTAATCATTATAGTTTCATTTTCTAATTCAATTTATTCATGAAGTACTTCGCTATTAGTTCAATTACAAATATAGTGTGTATAACAGTTTTTCTCTTAGGGTCCTTTCACGAGGGTATTTCCTTTGACGAGGGTATTTTCTTTCACGAGGTTTTTTCTTAGGAGGTTGTACTTTACCATCAAGTATACCCTCACGAGTCATGGTTATAACAATAGACGTTCAATTGTAACCGAAATTGAACCAAAAGGCTAACAGACACCAGACTAAGTAATCGGACGGTTACTCAAGTCATCGATCAAGTTAACCACAACCAGTAGCCAGGACTAATCTGGTGAACTGAATGAACCACCATCATCTGGAAAATTTTGGTATCGTACTAGTTTTAGTTATCCTGATTGTTATTGTTTATTTACATTCTGTCCCTATTTGTACACCCGGTGATCACCTCGGTATTTCAGGGAATAATTCATTGCTGGCCCCAGTGTGGTAAATGAATTATTAAAGTAGGTAACTTAACTAGACGTAACCTGTTGAATTAATGTCAACTTATTGGTAGTTCTGGTTACGAAAGTGTAAGGTAACCGTTCCGAAAACTAATTCTACATTATTAGTTTTTTTTCCCTCTCTTATTCTCTTTATATTTTTTTTTAAAGTTTTCAAACCTTACTTTTAATATATATCCTTTTTTTTATTACTTAGTTATTGAGTTTCAATAACATATTTTTGCATTTAAATTTAATTGTTCTTGACTATAGCAATTATTTAAAAACGTATAGCATTTCTGTATCTGTTGGTTGACACTTCATGACAAGGTCATTTATTAATTGCTAATTTACTTGATTATTATTAATTTATTTTTTTTTTCTTAAATTCAAATTACTGTTCATTGTGGTCTGCGGCCATTTGGTGAATAAATAACTGTAGCACTTGATTTCTTGACTTTTATTTGGTTTTATGCACACAGCCTGGTTTTGCTAATATTTTTTTTTTTTTTTATTAATTATTATTTGGATTGTAAGGACCTGAAGCCAGATACCATCCTGGAGAGTCCGACTCATCTGTTCAGAGTCGGTGGCGCCCAAAACTAAAACCCACCCCTACTCTCCGAATTATTTAGTTCTGAGCTAGGGCTTAATTTGCACGCACTTCGACCTTCAGTCTTACAATCTCAAGTTCTTCATTCAATTATTTTTATTTTTATTTTCATTATTTTTATTTTATTTTTTTTTTGATTTTTTTTTTATTCTCGACTTTCTCGACTAGGAAATTTATTTTTCTAAATTTATTTTTTTTTTTAATAAACTTTTCTTAATCAGCGAAAAAGCGTGGCAGCGGGACACACTGATATTGAGCAACGAATGGGGAAAACGGCCAATTACCCGCTAGTGTGTAATTGGTCTGTCCGCACATGTTGCACACTATTCTTTTTTTACGATGACTAATAATTATGCAACAAAATAGGGATAGGAGATTTTTGTCAAAAAAGCCATCAAATGTGTTCTGTGTATCTGAAAGATTTCCCTTTTGATATGGGAGAACCTTGGTGTCGGTATTTTCACAGTGCCCTGTAGAGGTGACGACTGTGAAGGGTTTTCGTCTTTAGGTAGAGTGCAGCCTCACACTTTGGGTATAGGCTTAGGGTTTTGTGGTAAGTGAGTAATACACCAGTAAAGGTTTGATACTAATTTATTATTTGAAATGAGCCGATATTTATACACAAAAATTATTAATAAAATAAAAGTAATTTGGAATGATGATGATTTTGCAGATTGCTGCAATTAGGTTGGTATTTTAAAACTTGCTAGTTAATTAATAACAATATTGGATTATTGTTTGTATTACATGGTTGCGTCAATGCAGGTCAATATAATCAAACTGGTCCACTTTACGGTTTTTTAACTAAATCCTATAAATTTCTCTTATGGCTAATTTTGAATACTTCTCAAGATTAGACATTCTGGCCGCCGCAATCTTGGTCAGCTGCTGGCATCGGTGTCAATTTCGTGGTTCCTGCTGTAGCTTCGAAGCGGTTCCAAGGGTATTCCGTTGATATTGTGGTCTTCTTGACGTCTTGGTTTCGTCTTATGTTTTCGATACCCGAGATATCCCAAGAGTGCCAAGATTATGATGGTGATAAGTGTACTCGATGTAACAGTGCCGAATACTGCTAGGTGGTGTATGGAAGCCCAATGCGTTTCTTGTAGTTGCTGTTGAATATCTGATTCTTCCTCTTCAATTCTAACCAAAGATGCTGAGGCTTCTAGAACTTGTTCTTCTAGAATTTCGTGTCCTAATTGGAAAACGGACGCATCTGTTGTGTTTGGGTCGATCGGTTGTGTCATGGATGCCAGAACAGTCACTGATTCAGCTCTTTTTGGAGTTAAAATGTTTTTGTTGGTTTTTATGATGCAGTTCTGGGATATGACCACAATCCCTGTTTTGTTGAGTGTCACTTCTTCACGAATGCCATCGCAGATGATTGCTACTTTGACTTGGTCTGCGCTAATGAACATCCAAGCATTAGGTGTATTCAAACGTTTCCATATGATACTAGATATCAAGGTCTTTTTTCGTAGTGCGCACGAAGTGTTTTGCGAACGTTGATAGACTTCATCGATGATGCAGTTGGGAGTAGCTTCTATGGTTCGAGTCGTAGTCGGTGCACAGATGAATGCATCTTGACTGATGCTGATGCAATTTTTTAGTTCTGCTTCACTGAGCTGGAAGTATAACTGGGAATTGTAGTCTACTGCAATGAATTCGTTTGGCACATCGAGTATCCAGTAAGTTTCTTTTGTTATTTTGGTTGGGATTGGTGTTGCCTTGATAAGCACAAACTCGTTGTTCTCTGTAATGATGAAGTAGCCAAATATGTGAATGAAGTCCTTGCTGTGTTGAACTTTGGTCTGCAGGATTGGGTATGAGATTATTTTAATGTTCGTTGGAAGTTTTTTGTTGGCTGACGCTATGGTTTCTTCAACGTAAGCTGGAGATATGACTTCAAATAGATGTCCACGGTGATAATGGATGTCCAAAAGTTTTTGATGGTAATCAGTGACTTCATCTATGTAATTTGCCACTATTTGGTACGCACTCAATAAATGAATATTAAGTTTGTTTTCGTCAATTCGTCTGTACCAGTTCTGCATTTCATTGATTGCTTCAAGGCCTTCATTGAGTTTCTTCCTGAATCTTTCTAGATGGTTGTTGATTCGTAGCTCTGTCTGATTAAATGTAGCCAGAGCATGTAGCATAAACTTCGCTTGATCATTTGAGGTCTTGATGAGTTCCTTTTGATTTTTGTCTAATTCTTCAATGTCTGCGTACACTTCATCGTTGACTCCAAATACTGATGTGAGCAATTTTCCCATAAGTCCTCGCTTATTACGATTGGTCATCACGTTCTGCATCCCTCTGTTCATCCAATCGACGTGTTGCTGTTTTTCTTGAAGGTGGTGAATTAGCGATGAACACTCCGTGTTGGATGCTAATTCTCTGGCTCTCTCACAAAGAGTCGAAACTTGCCGAATTGATGAATCTATGTTGATGCTATCATTCCATAATCTAGACTTGTTGAATCGGAGTTCCATTCTAAAGGTTCCCCTATCTATCTTTGCGTGTCCAATGTGCTCTATATAGAGGCCTGGAGGAGGATACTGTATCTCGTATTTTTGGGCTGAAGTATTTCTCAAGGCAAACATAAATATCAGTGCCGAAATTACTATTCTCCAAGTTTTCCTGTGATTTTTTGAGTGGGACGGTTGGCTTTGTTCGAGTCTTATTGCTTCCAAGTCATCCTTCTCTATGGGAATAGGAATTAGTTTATGTATGGGTCGTTTTGTAGGGCCTCCTTCTGACTTTTTTAGAGTGACCACTCGCACCATTTTATCGTCCTGTGATGGGTGGATTTCCGTTATTCTACCGAGGGGCCATTTGCTAGGGTTGATGTCTTGCTCTTTGATAATCATTAGATCTCCTACTCGTGGGTTCATTTGTTGATTTTGCCATTTGTAGCGCTGCTGTAGCTGATTTAAGTAGTCGGATGTCCACTTTTTCCAGAAATCTTTTTTAATCTTCTGTGCCAACCTCCATCTTTCGGTAAGGCCTGATGTGATAGCTGTGGAGACTGGATCCGGAGGGTCTACTATAGATCTCCCAATTAGAAAGTGACCGGGAGTTAGCACATCTAGGTCACTTGGATCATTTGTCATTGCATACAGTGGTCGAGAATTCAAACAGCCTTCGATCTGGTGCATGAGTGTTGTCATTTCCTCGTATGTCAAACGGGTCTCTCCAACAACTCTTCGCAGGTGGTACTTCATAGATTTGACTGCCGCCTCCCATAGCCCGCCAAAGTGTGGTGCTCCTGGGGGTATGAAATGCCACTGCGTTCCAACTGATGATAACTCGTCTTGAACATTGGAGTTCTGGATGGTCGTGGCTATCTCCTTTTGAAGGATTCTGCTGGCACCGACGAAGTTAGTGCCGTTGTCACTATAGAGATGTGCACAGCGTCCTCTTCGTGAGATAAAGCGTCGGAATGCCTCCAAGAAGGTGTCGGATGACATGTCGCTTTCGACTTCTAGATGGACTGCCTTGGTTGCAAAACATACAAAGATGGCGATGTATCCCTTGTATGCCTTGTGTCCTCTTCCCTTAGTTGTCCGAATCTGCAGTGGCCCGGCATAATCTACGCCCGCATGCTCGAAAGGATGAGATGGTGATACTCTTGCAGTCGGCAGATTTCCCATGAGCTGGTTCGCTGTGGTTGCCTTAAACCGAATGCATTTAATACATTTTTCAATAACTGATTTGACCGATTTTTTGGCATTTATTATCCAAAACTGTCTTCTTGTGTATGCCAGTGTGAGCTGGTTTCCTCCATGTAAGGTTTGAATGTGGGCGTCGAGAATTATGAGCTTGGTGAGATGACTTTTGTAAGGTATGATCTTCGGATGCTTGGTTTCGTATGGTAAATGTGATTTTTCTAGTCGTCCGCCAACTCTCAGTATACCCTTGTGGTCCAATACTGGGTTGAGGTTGATGATTTTGCTTTTGCAGTTGACAGGATTATTTTCTTGAAGCGACTTTATTTCTCCTCTGAAGTGATAAAGTTGTTCTTGTTTGACTAGTAATTCTAGAGTAGTGTTGAGTTCGTCAACCTTTAGTGGCCCTTTTCTGCGCCAATTTTCTTTGAGCATTCGACGACAGTACGTTAGAACTCGTATCATCTTGGTGAGTGAGGAGAATCTGCTGATGATCTCCATCTGGTTGGTACATTCTGCCGTAATAATTGCTGCGTGACAGAGTTTCACTTCTTCTGTAACTGGAGGTATTTCTATTTTCTGTGACAGTGCTTCCACAGTGGGTTTTGACGCTAGCCAATCTGGACCATTCCACCACATCTTGAACTGTTTCAGTTTTGTTGCATCCATGCCTCTTGAAATAGCGTCTGCTGGGTTTTCCGAAGTTCTGACATGGTTCCAACTTTTGTCTGGTAGTAGGGAGTTGATCTCTGCCGTTCGGTTTGCGACAAAGGTCTTCCATCTTGTAACGTCTCCCTTTATCCATGATAATGTTATCATTGAATCAGTCCATGCATATTTATCAACTTCCTCCATTGATAATGCAGTGACGGTTCTTTTCATGAGTTTTGCAAGAAGAACAGCTGCACATAGTTCTAGTCTGGGGAGTGTAGTTCTTGTTTTTGTGGGAGCAACTTTCGATTTGGCTGTGAGAAGTGATATTTTGGCTGGACCTTCCTTGCTCTTAACTTTGAGATAGATGACAGCGCCGTACGCTCTTTCAGAGGCGTCGCAAAAACCATGTAGTTCCTTCTGACTGTTTGTCGTTTGGTTGGTCCATCGGGGAAGCAAAATGTCTTCCACCGCTTTTAGTTCATCTTGGAAAGACCTCCATTTTGTCTGGATGTTAGCCGGAATCGAGTCATCCCATTTTAAATTTTGTAGCCATAGATCTTGAATTAAGAGCTTAGCCTTAATGACTACTGGAGCTAACCATCCTAACGGATCGAACAGCTTCGCAACTTCGGAGAGAATAATGCGTTTGGTAATTTTTTGTTCCATGTTGACTTGCGTTTTGAATCTGAAGGTGTCATCGTATGGTGCCCAATGGATTCCCAAGGATTTTCGTGTGCCGTCTTCAGTGATTTCTTGTAGGGATTGTTCTCTCAGTTCTTTATTCAAAGAATTGAGGATTTGTATATGGTTGCTGGACCATTTACGCAGGATGAATCCTCCAGCTTTGAACATGCCTATGAGTTCTGTCTGAAGATTGATGGCTTCTTCGAGCGTATCTGCCCTGGAAAGCAGATCGTCGACGTAGAAATCCTGTTTGGTCACTTTAGATGCTAGTGGGAAATTGTCTTTTTCATCTTCTGCCAGTTGCTGTAAGGTTCTAATGGCCAAGTATGGAGCTGAGGTGGTTCCATATGTGACTGTCGTTAGCGTGTATTCTTGTATGGCTTCATTTGTTCCAAATCTCCATAGAATTGTTTGGTATTTTTGGTCATCTGGGTGAATTTTAATTTGCCGATACATTTTCTCGACATCTGCTGCTAATACAATTTTATGTGTCTTCCAACGAAGTAATATGTCTGGCAATTCTTGCTGAAGTTTCGGGCCTGAGTACATTGCATCATTGAGACTGATACCACTTGAAGTTTTGCTAGAGGCATCGAATACTACTCTCAGTTTTGTTGTCGTGCTGGAGTCTTTTATTACAGGCTGGTGAGGAATGTAGTATGGGCTATTGTTTGGTTGCGGGCATATTCTCATATGATTGAGCTTCAGGTATTCTTCCATGAATTGAGCGTATTTTTCTTCGAGCTTAGGATCTCTTGAAAATCGCTTCTCTAGCTGTAGTAGTCGTGCGGCTGCATGTGATCTTGAGATCCCTAGCTGTTCTAGTTTATCGTTAAATGGAATCTTGACTGTGTATGTACCGTCGCTGTTTCTTCTCGTGTTGAGTTGATAATGTTTTTCGCAGAATTCATCTTCTTCCGTGGTTGGCCTGCTTTGGGCTACTTCTTCTAGTTCCCAAAATTTCGCTAACTGCTGATCTTCTTCAATGCAAGTTATTAGACTGACAACTTGCATATTTTTTCTCTCATGTCGTAGAATGTTTCCGGATAGAATCCACCCAAATTCGGTGTGCTGTCCGAGTAATCCATCTTTTGTTTTTCGAATGCCCGTCTGGATTATCTCTCCATATTCTTTTGCCCCCAAAATGATGTCGATTGGCCCTGGTCGGTGGAACGAAGGGTCAGCAAGTAAGTCGTTTTTCCATTTGTCGATGTTTACGGTGATTTCTTCACTTGGTAGCGTCCTTGTTAATTTGGGTAGAACAATACAAGGAATCTCCATTGAGAAGTTGCTTGGGAATCTTGGCTTGACGTTTATTTTCACCATCCATTTTGCGACTTGAGGTTCTGCGCTTCCAAGTCCGGATACGTCGGCTCTTATGCGCTGACGTGGTATGGATAGTAATGAGGCAGCTTCTTCAGTTATGAACGTGGATTGGGAGCCTGGATCTATTAGCACACGTAAATGCTCAATTATCCCTTGATTATTTTGGGCTTTGACAACTGCTGTTGCCAATAGGACCATCTCGTGTCTTCCGAGGTGATTGGTTGAGACTTGCCTTGTGTCTCTGCGGTGGTGTTGATTTGTTTGGCCGTGTCTGTTGTTTGGTTGCTGGAAGCTTCTGGGTCCGTTTTGGTTACTCTGTTCGTTAAAGTCTACATGTACCATTGTATGGTGGAATTTCTTGCAGGTGTGACATACGACGGTTGAATTACATCTTATGTGCGCTGGGTGTCTCAGGCAATTTATGCAGATCTTCTTCTCCTTGATGACTTTAAGTCTTGCAGCTGGAGTTAGTGCTTGGAACTTCTGACAGTTGTAGATGCTGTGGTTAGACTCGTTGCAGTATCCGCAGTTTTCAGTTGTGCTGTGGGTTTGCTCGCTGGACTTCTTTTTACCTTGTACGCAAGCTTCAAGGGATTGAAATCTTGTTTGCAGAAATTTGAGTACGTCGTCTAGCTGATGCATTTTGTTTGGCTCTCGCAACGATTGCTCGAATAATCGATTTGTCTCGGAGTCCCATTTGCGGCAGATTAGTCTTGAGATTAATGGTCCCCATGATTTGGTGTCTACCTTCATGTTGTTGAGCGCTTCGACACATTCTATCATTGCGTCATGTAGTTGCTTCAGCTTGTATGCTGATTCGTGAGTGATTGATGGTGCTTCCAATATCTTATCAATCAGCTTGTTGATGATTAGTCTCTCGTTGTAGTATCTTCTCTCGAGAATGTTCCAGCTTGTACTGTAGTTGTCACTGTTTATCTGTAGATGTTGAATGACTCTACTGGCTTCACCTCGTACGTGAGTCTTCAGATATTTCATCTTTTCGATGTCGGTGAGGTCATTATTCTCATGAACAATTTTCGTGAAAATGTCCCTGAAGGTGGCCCATTCTTCATATAATCCGTCAAACATTGGCAGCTTCACTTGAGGCAGCGATATGTTGTTTGACCTTGGTTGTTGGATAATGACAGTGGGCATGGCTTGTGGCAATGCTGGAGTGTTTGGATGATTGGTTGTATATTCATTCGGCTGTAGCTGTAGGAGTATCTGCTCGTGTTGTTTCTCAAGTGCTTTATATGCGATTTTGTAAGGTGTATGGACCGATTGAATTTCGAGTTGTAGGTACAGGTCCGAAATCTGTCTCCATTTCTCGATTATTTTGTATTGGAGCTGGTGACGGCGATTGGTTGGGGTGCGATCATCTATTTCTGCAATAGTGTCGTTGAGGAATTCTTCCATCTGGTTAAGCAGTGCTGTTAGTTTTGATGACATCTCGTTTTGTTTTGTTCGGGCTTCGGCCTTTTTTATACCGTCTTCTATGTAATCCACTGTGTCAGTGTAGACCTCCTTGAGTTGTTCAATGTAGTTCGTGGTATGGTAATTGTGGGTGGGGCAACTCAATTCGTTGATCTTCTTGTCATTCTCATAGATTGTGGTCCATAATGATTCCACTGATTTGATTTTTCCTTCGAAGTATTGGATTGTTTTTCGGCTTGTGGCATCTTTTTTCATATTCGTGAGAATACGTTGTAGGTCTCGCCCGTGTTGTTGTTGTTCCAGCGCAAGACGGTCCATCTCTTCACCTATGGTAGGCATTTTTCTGAATTTGGGTGAAGTTGTGTTTTTTCACTTGTTGTTGGACGGCGGTGACTGATGCACTTGACCGACTGGTTGACTTGATCCACTACTGATGATGGTTTGTCTGCTCGATGTGACTTGGAAATTACGTTGGAGTGTAATATTATTGAAGTTCTTTTGAAGTTGAGAATGGACGGCGGTGGCTGGTGCACGTGATCCGTCGGTGGCGATCGAAGGTTTTCTGTTTTTTTTTTGAGGTTTGGAAGGACCTTATAGGTATAGGACAGTGGAGGTTTTGAGGTTTGGAAGGACCTTATAGGTATAGGACAGTGGAGGTTTTGAGGTTTGGATGCTTAGACCGGTATCTAAGCGTTAACCCCGAAGGGCGCGAAAGTGTGTATAATTGAGTGTAGGAATGAGTGTATAGCCAGACAAAGCACTTGCTATACTAGGGATTGACTGAAAAGAACCACTCCCACCCAAGGGCTTGCTTGGGCACCGCGCAGGCTTGAGAGAATCCTAATCAGTCGGGATGCTGTAGCCAGACAAAGCACTTGCTACAGCAAGGAAAGAAAGGTATTTTTGGATGGTTGTTTAGACCGGTGTCTAAACGTTAACCCCGAAGGGCGCGAGTGTATGGGTAATTTGAGGAGTAGGAATGAGGGGGGGACTGTTGGGAAGGTCTGGTTTTCAACCTTTATCTTCTTCTTCTTTTGCTCGAAGGACGAATGAAAGATTTCCCTTTTGATATGGGAGAACCTTGGTGTCGGTATTTTCACAGTGCCCTGTAGAGGTGACGACTGTGAAGGGTTTTCGTCTTTAGGTAGAGTGCAGCCTCACACTCTGGGTATAGGCTTAGGGTTTTCTGGTAAGTGAGTAATACACCAGTAAAGGTTTGATACTAATTTATTATTTGAAATGAGCCGATATTTATACACAAAAATTATTAATAAAATAAAAGTAATTTGGAATGATGATGATTTTGCAGATTGCTGCAATTAGGTTGGTATTTTAAAACTTGCTAGTTAATTAATAACAATATTGGATTATTGTTTGTATTACATGGTTGCGTCAATGCAGGTCAATATAATCAAACTGGTCCACTTTATGGTTTTTTAACTAAATCCTATAAATTTCTCTTATGGCTAATTTTGAATACTTCTCAAGATTAGACAGTATCAAATATCCAATTGAGTTCTGGGATTTTTTATTAACATCTATACCATTTTTGATTTTACTAAGTGTGGGCTACCCCTTATACAACCGTTGACATCATTTGTAATTAGTAATTTCTTCAAAAAATACATAATACTCTGTTCAACTTTATTTCGCATCCCGTCCTCCTTGGAAATTTGGCCTGTTGACTCTCGTATAAGGGAAATAAAAAATTACGGCTATTTCAAGAAAAACAAACCAGGGAATTATCGAAGCTCAAAAATAAATAATTTTTACTACCCAATTTAAATTCAGAAAATAATCTTTCAAAACTTTTCACTGCTTTACCTCGGTTCCTTGTTCTGGCACGTCGAGATTATCATCATGTCTCCATTCATTTATAACATCGTTAATGGCATCAGAGACAGACTGTGGTTCGTCGGTAGGATCATCAGCTGTGTCATTTTTCTAAAATACAATTAAAAAAGTCGATTAGCAAAATACAATATGTCCCAATTTGGAGTACCTCCATTTTCATTAGGTACTAGGTAAATATTTGAGTTAGAAAGCATTTTTTAACTTTGAGACCATTCCAGTTGAGTTTCGTTGTTGAAAACCATATATTGAAAACTGATTCTGGGCATTATTAATAATAATATATTAGTCACCAAGTTTAGTGAAGTGAGGATTCACCAATTGACTGTGAACTGTGACCAATGGGACCACACGAAATAAGTGAAACCCTTCACTAACTCGTTGCTTATGCTTGTATGTTTTTGCTTGCTACTGTTGTTAAGCTAAAAATCTTAGGGCCGATTCCCACCTACGGATTTTGACCCAGGGTTTTGAGTCATGGGTGAAAATCTGCTCAGCTCTAATTGAGCACCCATGACTCAAAACCCCTAGGTGGCAATCGGCCTTCAAGTAGGTATTCAAATACTTACATTAACTGGTGAGAATGATGAAAAGTAGTTGGAGGCATTCAATCTTTCTGAACGACGTAGGCGCTGACCTACCGAAATAGCTTCTACCTCTTCTACTTCTAATAACGGAGAATATCGTTGCCATCTTTGAGAAGGTAAGTCGTCTTCGTCATCAATATAATTGCACATTTGCATTTGTGTACTAGTACTAGGGCTCAAATCAATATACTCGATGGAAGTCGAAGTTGCTGGTGAGATTGTTTTGTAGTTCGTCGAAAGATAAAAACGTAGTGTTGTCATACCAGTTAAGACGTACATTTCATGTATTGTCATGTTCTGATCAAAATTGTGACATTTATAATCTACTAGTTCAAAGTCAAATAGTTCCTTTGCCCCTTTCGTAGATATACCATTGGGGAAAAAAAGTTCTATAGCTTTGTCCAATACCGCCTTGCATGTAGAGGTTCTCGCAATTCGTACTCATCTAGTTCCACCTCCATTTTTTGTACGTACCTGCTGAAGCCTTTTTGTTTCCTTGCTGAAACATAACCATCCGATTTCAACAATTCTATTGGGGTTTTCCGCTCTAGCGGGTACGCTTTTATTATTTTTCGTCGAGTTACCATTTTTTCTATTTTGGAAGGTTGCTGTTAGTTAATTAAACTTTTTTTTTTGGAGCCGTTAAAAGTTTTACAGAAATGCATCAAGCTAATTCTATCCCCACGTTTAGGTATATCTTTAGACAATTCCTCATCGCTCATCAGTAAAATACTCACGGTATCAATCTGAAAAAAAACATAATAATAATAAAAAAAAAATTCAATGCAAAATTTGTGTAGGGGTTTCGCATTAGATTAGCCCTCCGTAGTTTCTGATTTTCAAGAGAGAGAAAACAAGGGGGGAAATTTTCTGACGTTCTCAGTTCACTTTCTAAGAAACACAATGAAACTAATGGAACCAATAATTGCCTTTCTGAAATATGACCCACATACATATGTTTTCAGCAATGTAGCACCGCAACACCCTGCATGTTTTTGAATTTTAATTCGACGCAATCATGTTTTGGAATGATGAGAAATTTAGCTTCCTCGCATTTTTGTTGATCTTGTGTACCGTGCGTGACGTCACGTTTTCGCGTTTACGCTGAAGTTTAAAAATTCGACTTTTATTATTTTATTTTTTTTCAAAAATAGGGTTTCTTTTTAAAGTGTACAGATAGTATTAGAATGACTAAAAGAATAATTTAAATATGTTTTTGAAAAATGTGAAAGTGGCCCATTGATAAAAAAATATGAGCATTATGCGTTTTTGTTACTAAAACGTACCAAAACCCGAGCCAAAACCTTTTTATGTTGTAGGAACCGGAATATTCCGCACTGAACCTTTTTTTTTTTACCATAGGTAAAGGCATGTTTTGATTGGTGTGACTGGTCTGGTCTCATTTCGCATCTCGTAACCAGTAAAAGTTAAATTTTGCGTGTGATATGAATGCTTGTATTCTCGCTTGTATTCTATATTCCTAGGTCCCGGCAAAGATAATTATTATTATGAAGGAGAAGGGCCTAGCTTCCTTCTTCTTCCGTGATAGAGTACCTAATAGCCAATAATTAAATGATGCTCAATAGAATAACAACTCAAGATACCTAGATAAGAATGATAGACATTTGTTTTTAGTTCTTATATAACTGCAAATCAAAAAGCTTACATTTTCACTGGCAAACTTTGTTATGATGCTTTCGGGTATATTTCTCATTCTTAGAAATTCGTCAATATTCCGGAATGTTGTAAAGTCGACCTGAAAAAAATAGTGGTAAAAAATTAGGTATTCGCAAGCTATAGTATAATAATAAGGTGTGCGTTGCGTGCTATTCACTAAAAAGTTTGGATCGATAGGTATGTAAATTATATTTTCGATTCAGAAACTTGTATTTTAAAAAACATTTATTTTATTGATTAAAATACAGAGGTGACAAAAGAAAATATTCGGATCAAATTGCTACAGGCTAAAGCCAGAAAACAAATGAACGTTCCTTATGGGACGGCATCGGCTTAAATAAACATTTAATGCCGACATAGCAATTTGATGTTTACTTTACAACAATGTATTTAAAAAGTCCTAGAGGAAAGGGGTAAGCACATTAAAGCATATAAAAAATAGATAATTGATTATAAATCAGCATGGCAATTGGTTAATATAACTCCTCCCTCCTTAAGATGTTGCAAACGTGGATTGATGTGAATTCAAATCAGACAATTCAATTTGCACATTTGCACAACCTTTTTCTGAAGTTTTATATTTCCTAAAACAGTAAAACAGTAAAATTAAAAATAAAATAGCAATACTTAAACCTATGATTACATATGTGTTTAAATAAGAGTGTTCAAAATACAATTCTTTCAGATTATGAACTCTTATTTGTTTCGTCGTCTTGAAGGCTTCTTCTAAGTCTTCTTGGTTGATTTCTTGAAGTTCCAATGTTGTTGCGTTCTCTGGAAGTTCAGGGATGTCTATTCTTGAAATCTTCAGTTCAAAATTGAAGTTCTCGCTGGTTTTTGAAAATGTTTGATTTTGGATTTTCACAAAACATTTCTCAAAAGAAACTAGCGTTGGATTAGTTATTATTTCCATATGGTTTGTCTTGTCACATTGAATAACTATAGTCAGACTTTTCTTAGGGATGACTAATAGTTGTCCATTCGGGAGTTGTCTCACTGTTGGTTTTTCATATTTCACTTTAGTGAAACGACATTGTTGTGGTAGGTCAATAATCAGGTCGTAGACACATGATTCTTCTTGCTTCAGCTCTTCTTGGTTACAAAGGTACACACTTTCGACTTTCGGGCATTCCCATAACGTATTGTAGTAAATGTCCGTAGTAACCCAATAAACACAGTTACATAATTTCAATGTAGGAACTTATAGAACTATTTTACTTGGTGATATAAATTTAGAGTATTATCTAGGTCACAAGAAGGTAAAATTTCACTTAAATGCACTGCATAACGCCGTAATTTTGCACTCTCAATTTTACATCACATTGATATCTGCCATGCCGTAGGTTGAATAAATTACATACATTTTATGTAAGTTTTCAACGTAAATATTATTTATTTTGACATAATATTTACGTCATTGTTAAATTAATAATTAACGTAGTTTTGACATCCATTATTTACGTCAATATTACATAATAATAATATTGATAATTGGTAATGTTTAACAATTATTAAACACCCCATTTTTTTGTAGTGAGTCTACATGAAAACTATGTTTTCTATAAACTTAAATTCCTTACATTCTTCTAACCGTTGTTCATAACTTGGGCAGAGAGTACTTACTAGATATATTTTTACAAGGAATCAAAAATGATCTGGATTCAAGGTGGGCATATAAAATGAAAATAGGATATCATGTCTTGAATTGTTATCAATACAGATTATAACAATATACAATTTATAAGCACTTTTTGATCCAAATGATATATGGTATTCCAGTACATATATTTATTTATTCCGAGTTTATTGGTCTGATGAGTGTTACTTGCAAAATGTAAAATAGCTGATACACATTTTTTTGTTGGGAAAAAGGTGAAAGGTGACACTTAAACAGCATATATTATTTTAAATAATATATTTTCCAAACCAGATTAAAATATGAAAGTACAGACATATTTTTAGGGTGCATTGCACAATAATGAAAATAATATCTTTTCTCAGAAAAAAACTTTAAATTAAATAAATATTCTGTAAATATGTGAACAATTGATGAAAAATAAAATAAAACGAAATATTCTGTAAAGTTGTGGACAAATTATGAATATGAGAATGAGATTATCATTTCCAAAAAAAATCAAAACTAAGCCGGAGACTAAACTAGCACTCTAATCATTTCAAAAACACATTTATTTTTTTTCTAATCTCTTCAGTCTTTGGTTGGCCAGACGGAACCACTCTCCTATATATTTTTCCACATTTTGTAGTGTGGCTGAGTGCTGTACAACTAAAACATCTAAAAAAAACTTACCGTTAATCGAAACAATAATATAGCCCTTAAAGGACATATTAAACTGAAATAAATAAAAGTGTGGGAATTTCTAATATGTAATTACAAAAAAAATTAAGTAAAACATTACGTACTTACCAATTAAAATCTGCATGAAATTGAATTGCTGCAACTTAAAATTGCCCCTAAGTCCCAAATATGAAGATTCTTTTGCAAACTCATTTGTAAATAATTTTGGTAAACACCTATTAATATCCTTGGCATCTCTTCCTCCAATGCGTTTAATAAACTGTGCCTAAAAAAAATCAACTTATAATGTACGGTTTATTAAAATTCAATCAAAACAATTTAACAATCCTTTCTTAAGATTTATTTATCTACTGATTGACACTAATTTTGAAGATATGATTTATACTTACAAAGGTATTCTTAACTTCCGCTTTTGTATTCAGTAATGTGTCAAATGCCCGTACAGACTCCTGAGAATTTAGAGGCAAGTTTTTTTCCAGATTTTTTATAACGTCGTCGACCAGAACCTTTCCCTGATTGGATGTCATGTCTTTCAATCTATTGTCTATACTGATCACATATTTCTGTACATTATTGCAGGTTATTGTAAGATTTTCTAGAATAAACTCTAAGTTACTAATACCTAGTGCAATATAAATGTCAATTGATCTATTAACTTACTAATTGTGGCCATAAATTCATCTAGTTGAGTTCCTAAAAGTCAAAACATGTTATGTGATACATGAAGGTACTTTTTGGGAATATTTGGTAGTATATTATAACTAAAATTTACCTTCACATGCAGAATTTGATGCCTCTTCGACGGTGTTCTGCTTTGCCCCGATTCCATCATTGCCTTCAAAAACAATTGGAAGGGATTCGATTTTGACAAAATCCTCATCATTGTCATCATATGTGGCAAGGGGTCTGAATGGTTGATGGATTTCTGAAAGCTGCGACGGTTCACTTAGAACTAGTTTCTTAATTGAATCTATTTTCTTTTTAGATGATTTGTTTTTTTTTAGTTTCAGTGGTGAAGGCGGTGGTGTAATAGGTGTCTCAGAACTGCTGCTATTATTGCTCAGAGCAGGGCTCAGAGTCCTAGGCTTTCGAAATCGTTTTTCCGGAAGTAGCAAATCTTCCCCTCCAGTAAGAAAATCTGGATTGTCCGCTTTTTTTCGTGCCGTTTCCAAGGTAGCTATTAAAATTGAAATAAACATCAGTTCAGAAAATCAAGAAAGTGGCTCGCCCTTATAACTTTTTTGTGTTTTTATAAAATCAAATGAAATTTGGTTCATAAATGTGTTACATATTTATGTATTACTTGACATATTCAATTGTTTTCTGTCACTTCGATTTTGACCGAAACCACCCTAACTTTCTTATTTCAAATGGGACACCGAGTATATTTTTACTTATTGCGATAGAAAATGACATTCTGAGTTCAATGATATGTAATTTGTCACCTTATGACACTTAACCTGGAAATAAATTACATTTTCAATTTAGAAGGCCATGAATGGGTTTAAACAGTTAATTTTGTGATACAGCCTGAGGAAAAGAGATTTGAACATTTTTACTCTTTAAAATTTTGTACAAGTAAATTTGTCAAATCATATTTTTGACCTTAACTCATTTTTTTTTCAAATGAAACTAGGGTGGATCATTAGTACAGCTGGAAAGAGTAATTTATTACAAACGAGATTACAAATAACTTTATACCACACAATCGATATTTCAATTGAATTCTTTTTGAAAAGCTTATAAATTGAAAATTCAAATTGTTATTAGGTCAAAAAGTGACAAATGAGATGTCATTGAGCTTAGAATGTCATTTTCTATCAAAATGAGTAAAAATATACCCGGTGTCCCATAAGAAAGTTAGGGTGCTTTCCGATCAAGCCAGAAGTGTCAAAAAAATAAAAATAAAATAAAATAAAAAAAAACAAATGAATTTGTCAAATAATACATATTTATGTAAATATTACTTATTCACCAAATTTTATTTGATTTTATCAAAACACAAAAAAGATATAGGAGCCAGTTTCTTGTCACATTCGGTACTTACATGCATAGGCTTCCAGCTTCACCTCGTGAAGCACCCAAACTGATTCATCTGGTAGTTCACCTCGAACCATGAAGGGTTTTGCATTAATCGAATTTGGCCACCAGCAGTGCTTTCGATCTGGAGCCAGCCAGGAAGTAGGTACTTCCGAATAAATATTTTCAGCAGGGAAATAAATGACAGCAAATTTTTTCTCCATCTTAAAGCTAATATTGGCTTTTTTTATTTTCACTCTCACGCAAGTGATAACAAACAAAAAAAACAACAAATTACAACGGAGAACAAACAAATTGAATCTATAAGTCTATAAATAGTCCCAAAAAAAGTACCCAGCACTTTTTTTCTGGAAAATAGCAAAAGACATACAAATATACTAAACTATGGCAAAAGACATACAAATATACAAAACTAGCTAAATTATCATTTCGCAGTAAAACACTTAAAAATAATCCCAATAATTGAGAAAATATATTATCCTAATTTTGGTTATACAACGCAATTAATCAACCTACAATAAAACACTAATTTTTAAAGGTATATTAGCAGCTATTTACATTTCTAGTACTTGTATGTATTTCAAGAAAAAAAGTTACTTATTGTTATAGTCCGAATTATACCCATTTGTATTGGGTCATTCAGTTTCATAACAGGTACAGGGTGTCTGCTATAATTTGACACTCCGCCTACTGCGTTTATTTTAAGTTATATCAAAAAATGGTATATACAAAAGTTGTGGGGATTGTCCTTAACTGCCAGGATTTCTTGTTATGGTTGTTTTCAGAAAAATTAGGACTTCAAGATTTTTATTGAAAAAATAGGGTGTTCCTTAAAAAAAAATACCTAACTTTGAATTTTTTTTATTTAAAGAGGCTCATTTGTTTAATATGACAGGAACTTCAGGCGTTTTAGGAGAATCCCTACACCTTTTGTTTTTACCATTTTTGGATATAACTTATAAAAAACCCGGTAGGTAGGGTGTCAAATTATAACCAGACACCCAAAAAAATTGCAACACGTTTTTAGTTCATATGGTGTAGAAGAGGTATAACAACCATATCACTCTCATTCACACGCAACCTTAAACACTTCTTAGAAATATCATGAATACTGAAAGAGACTGACTCTTTTGACAATTGACTATTATTGACTAATGATATTCCTAGCATGGTTGAATCACAGGGAACAGTAAAAAACGGTTTATTCTCTATATAATACTTACCTGAACATATAAGTTCATCCTGAGTAGTTTTAACAAAAGAATTAATTAGAACTATTGTATTGTTTTCAAGCATGCAGCAGTTTTCATTAAATTTGAGGGAAAATGTAGTAAACGATAATTCAACTCAAACTATTTTACTTTTTTTTAAAATAATTTTTGGATATTGAGTTTGCTCAGTTGGTTCATCAACTGCCATTTCTTCTGAAATGCGATTATATAACTGTTGCAGTGGAAATCTAGAATTTTGTAACATTTTTTTAAATTTAGTAAATTTATTTTCAAATTTGAATGCACTGAATGTATCCAAAGGACCAAAATTACGAGCATCTTCAACTATATGGATAAGGTTATGAACGTTATGCGTGTATTGGCCATAGCCAAAAAAATGACCGAATTTCTTTACATAATATCTCATTAATACTTTTGAATATTCTATATTTTCTGGGGTGATATTTTTTTCACATAAAAGTCTGACTGCAACTACCAAAGCCAAAAAATGCGAGTATGCTTTTTTACTTAAAATATCTTTCATAATTACGGGGCCAACATACAATAGAAATAATCTGTACTCAGTAGCTTTCCACATGGGCAAAGAAGTAAAGCTTCGAGGTTTTCTTGCGAAGTCGGATATTATGTACCCCCTAGTTGAAACATATAATTCCTCCAATCTAGATATTTGTGTTTTGGTCAGACGTACTTCTTTATTTCCATTTAGCCATAAAGTCAGAATTCTTTTTGTTACACCCAATAATATCAGGTGCATATAGTCTAAAGGAAACTTGTAGCAATTATTTTCCTGATTTTTTCTGATTCCGGAAAACAACCACTAAACATATAAGCACGGCAGCTTTTCATCAGTGGCATTGGGAAATGGGTTCAGATAATATTTGCTTGATTTTGACCTTGCCATTTGGACGCCACTAATTTTTTTAAGTGAGAGATTACTTACATAATTATTACATTTTAAATAATGTTGAAATGTCAATTAAGAAAAAAAAATTAGAAAAACTTAATTTGAAAAGTACCTGAAACTGTGACCTGAAAATAAGAAAGATACTCTAAACAAATACTCAGTACTCCCCAAAAAATGGAACTTTATTTTCCTGGACAACAGTAAGGAACACACTGTACACTGTACAATTACACCGGTATAATATATAAACCTTTGTAAAAATTAAAGTTATAGAAATTGTAATTAAAGTTATGAGATTGTAATTAATGTTATGAAAATTTACGTTAAAGATAAATTTTGATATCGAACAGGATTGTTGAATATATAGCACTATTTGGTTAAATTGTATTACCTTAAATAATTATATCACGGAAAACCTGGGGAAAATTCATGAATCTTCGGGGTTTTGGGGTCTTACTCAAAAATACCTGAATAATATACGCAATAAAAATAAAATAAAAAAAATACCAAATCGGCTATTCACATTATACCTTAATATAGATAAATCATTATTTCAAAAACTAAAAAAAAATGTAAGAAAATGTTTGAAAGTTAAAGCATATATTTTTTTTTATTTGGTTTTTCACTGAGCTGCCTTAATCTCTAGCAAACCTGTTAGATTTTCTATGCATCCATAAAGTCCCAAATCTGGCTTATTGGGCTCTGGACGAATTCGAAGCTGGATATTTTCTGGTAAGAGTAGAGATCAAATGGGCGCAAAGTGGACCTGAACTACAACTCGGACTAGTTGGTAATTGCACGGGTTGGATCTTCCTAGAAAAATTTGGAGACATTTTCCCCTTGGGCTTGACTCTGAACTTATCTGAATTTGGACTTGGATTTGGATTTGGACTCTGATTAGGACCCTCCAATAAATTAGGAAGTGAAAATTCCAATGCGAACATCAGCAGCAATTTAATGCCAATCGAAAGCTAACTGGATAATCAAAAATGGATCTATAAAGATAAAAAACCATTAGAAGATGTTAAATTCTTACCACGAGGCACGTGCAACTTACGCGAAATAATCATCCCAAATAACTCATAAAATCGCTCAAGAACCATATATCTGGAAACTGGATCTACTGAGCTCACAAAATATTTTGTGGTCTCCGCCAACTTCTACAAATCTTGATAAAAATCAAAAGGGCGATACGGACGGATTTTAGAGTTTTCAAAGCTCTTGACAAAGGTTCCGTGACCACTGGTACCAAAACGAAGCCTCCCTGCTACAACCGTGAACCAAGTTCAAGGCGGTGGGAGATCCCCCCAAAAATATTCGCTGAACGGTGACAAGGCCAGCCGTAATTTAAAATAGACCAAATACCAGGGTTGGATTTAACTTTGATGAAAAAATAGAAAAATTTGAAAATGGGTGAGCAAAGAGAAACTCCACAATAGCGGAATCTGAATTGGTTTTGGGATAGATACAGGTAAGTTTTTATATCACAAAAGTAATCGGTGATTTGTCTCATTTTTCTTTTATTTATTTTTTTTCTCTTTCTAGGTTCTTGAAGACACCCATAAGAAAACAGAAGTTGATGCCAGAGATTTCCCAACCAGAATTTACAGTTACCAAGATAAACATATTGTTTATTCATTAATTTATTTAATTATAATTAATAAACATTTTTAAAACTAAAATTGATTGTTTTACTATTTGTTCCAAAATTGTAGCATTTTATATGAATTTAAATTAGAGGAAAATGAAAATGCTACAAACTGGGTAACCATATCTATATTTAAATCTTCAAAAACTGATGGCCCGTGATGGTGTTCAGGTTGCAACCTATTTCGAAATGACTGATTTGTTCTGAGTGCTTCATTGGTCCTAACAAAAATAACCTTATTCTCAAACATATCACCCTCAGTTACACATTTTGTGCATGAAAAGTATCCAGTTTGCCCCAAAATATTTAGCACAAATGCTTTTGCAGGAGCATCACAAATTATGCAATTAAGTTTAATTTTAATTTTTTTGCTGTTAATAAGAAGTCCATTAAGTTCCAATTCCCTGTATTCTTCAATGAAATGTTTTAAAAATTCCCTACAATCCTTAGGTTTACTAGAACCATGAAAAATCCCAATAGTGAAAGGATCAGTGTGGATACCTTTTAATAAAACATCTCCCAATATTGGCCAAAGTTGACTCCGAGATGATTTTGCTACTGGGAGACCATCAATGTTGATATTTAATTTTAAAATATCATCAGAATAATAATTATACTTTTTTATAACTCTAATTATATTTTCAGTAAGGCCAAAATGTAAATACGTGCCACCATCTAATTGATATATATTATGTGTACCTGATCTAGGTGTACTCATAAACGTTCTTGCGTCCTTTGGTAAATCTTCATGTCCATGTTTTCGTAAAGTGGAGAGAATATCAGCAATTAAACTTTGGGAAGCTCCATGCTTAACAAAGTTTTCTTGCAGGTCTTTTGATAGGGATGACTGGTGAAACAAATTAGGACAAATGAATTCATTCTCATCAAAATGACTTTGGGACTTTATGAGATTTTGATTAACATTATTAAATGAAGGGGGACTATTTGAATCTAGAGTGAATGATTGGAGTTGGTCATCATTTTGATCAGTATAAGAAGCTTCAGGTATCACAACTGTCGGCTCCACAGGCGACAAAGAAACAATAAGAGCTGGGTTTAAATTAGATGAGAGATTAAAAGAAGATGGTGGTTTAGAATTTGAGCATGATGGGGTTCGCATTAGTTTATTTTTCTGTTCCTGGAATTCTTGATTTAATTACCTCTTTTTTTGTCTTTCTGATAAATCCACGAAATCTCGAGGCATTTTATAATATTTTTAAAAAATGTATTTTTGGAAAAACTACTTCAATGAGTATTTAAATGTACAAAGAAAGTAGGTACAATGTGCAACACCTACAAGAAAATATGTAGGTGGGTAGTTTTAAAAAGTTAATTTGATCTTAAGTTTGAGAAACTAAATTAAAATGATTTCTTCAAAATATAAAAACAATTAAAACTAGATACCTACTTACCTAGTTTCCTAGTTATATCAATAGAATAAAGAGGTAACCAGAGTGGAGAAAAGATCAAAATAGTATAGGCGATTTTACCATAAACAGGTGCTCTGCACTCTACACTGAAGTCATGACTGAAGTGCACATGGTGGTACTGAAAATTTAATGTAGGTATAGGTATTATTTTAGTCGAGATTTTATAGTATTTACTTATAAATGCTTTAGTATTATTAAGACGGTCTACTGAATAATGTATTGGGCAGATTGGGCTATTAAAATGAAAAATATATGTCTTTGGAGTGTTTTTCATGGCTGAACTCATTGGTGTTAATCTCGGTAGTGTTACTACTACGCGCGCTAATTTTAAACCATGAACAGTGGATGCTTAATCCAAAACATTACTAGCAAGTGAAATAATCTAGATCTTGAATCTATCAATTTCTAAGATAAGGCCCTCGATAATGCCCATAGAAGTCAGTTTGAAAATAATGCCTAATATAAATTAACCAATTGATTAAAGGCCAGTCCGTTATTTTTGGCTCCCTGAAATTTGATAGGCTGTTTCGAGGGCTGTTTAATTAATTTGGGTTTTGAATATCTCGAAGTCAGTAGTACCTTAGTACCTATTGCCTGCTTTATGCCTCAAAATTAAAACTAAGAATTAAACTAATAAACTATAACTTCCAAAGTTAAAATTCGTTTTCGTAGGTTTAACCATTTATACCTCCAATTAAACTGTATTAAAAATTAGGTACACTTAAATTTTAACACGATAACCAACTTTCAACTAAGTATTACGAAATCGTTCTAATTTGTAAATTCATACTTATTCAATTCAGGTTCAGTAATCGAGGGCATGTATCAACAAAGTTAGGTAGGTATTTATGATTTTTCAATTTCAAATAACACAATATTTTCTTTTTTTTCTAACCTAACCTCAAGTTTATGTTGTTAACAATAATTATTGTGCTTTAAATCAGATATCAATGATATCATGCTACTAGTACTAGCATGCATTTGCAATGTTTACTGTGGCCTACGTTAAAAGATAATTTAATTTTTATTCTTTTATTTCCTAATTCCGACTTCCAGAGGTTTAGAGCGGGCATATAACATAAATGAAATCAGCACATTCAGAATCATCATATATAGGTAAATACTCGGATAAATATAGGAATCACGACTATAAAATAATCTCAGCAATTTAGATGAAAGAAAATGTATGTATACATACCTGATTATTAGTGATTATCTAAATTAAATTATTCAAATTGTTCACACACAAAAATCTCACTTATCCCTCAGAAAAAAACGGAAAAATCTCACCCAAACGTTTTCTACCAAGGCAAGAAAGAAAAGAACCGGAGAACGACATAACCACACTTTTGTGACTTTTGTCAATTTTGTGCAGCGTTGCCACATGGTTGCCACCCATATTACTCTGCAGCGTTGCCACTCATATTACTCTGTACCGTTCGTCGTTTGGGAGTTGATACTCGCTAGCAGGACCAGTAGTATAAAAATTTGATTTCTTAATATAATATTCAAAAAATAATTGCATATTTATATATCAGTTATAATTAAATGATTGATAATTTGATGATTGATGGATTATGTCAATAAATTATGTAAATATTACATAACAAATATAACTTAAAATTAAAGTTACACATTTTAAGTAAGATTTACTTTCTTTTGGTTACGTAAACAGTATATTAAATATTTTAGGTAAACAATACATATTAACAGTTACAAATCTTTAGTTCACATAGTATTTACGTAAGCTTGACATAAAACTGATGCTGGTAAAAAAATGATCTTGGATTTATATAAACCTTATGTGAATGTCACAGATGTGTTTACTGGGAAGTAATAGGTAAGGGTACTTATTCCTAATGGTAAGTTCTTGGATAGGAATTGGATAGATTTTATACAATATAAAGGGCTTGGGATCAATCATTGGTGTGTGTATAACAAATATAATTAACTCATTTTGGATTTTTACTTGAGTTTTCATTGTCTCGTAATACTTGATTTTATTATCAAAAGGTATTTGCTGACTTTTGGGTATATTTGTTAATATTTGATTTAATTCATTATGCTGTAAAATAGTATAATGCATTATTCCCAATTGTGCAAAATTTATTGCTAATTGCACATGATCAATAAGATTCCTTATTTTATTACTTTGAATATTGATGTTGTTCAATATTAGATTAAAGGTTAACATTGAGTGGAAATTTTGGTTTTCCAAGGAAATATTTTGTAATTTTTCTGCGATAACCTTTTGGTTAGATTCAATAGTTAAAAATTGATCGTGAAATGTTTTTGTAACTTGTTTCAATACTTGAGCTTGTGTTTTTAGATCTTCATTTAGAGTCTTTTGATTATCATTAAGCGTCTGGATATAAGAATCATATCTTGCGCCGTCTTCAGCATCTAGGGTTCCGTAGAGCAATTTTTTTGCTGTGCCCATGAAATTTAATAGACCTCTTTTATTACGTTTTCGGTCTTGATAGGTTCTGATTACTTGTTTCATAATCTTAATTTGAGAATGACTGTTTTCAATATTTGTTTGAAACAGTGCAACAAATTGTTGTTTTGTTAAGAGTGTCAGATAATTTCATTAAGGTGATTTCCAGTTTATGGATACTTTGAATGATAATTGTTGTGTTTATGTGATAATAGGCCGTGTTATGTTGAGTTGTTACGTAAGTAGTTCCTAAAGAGATTGGTAAAATAGGATTTTCTATCGTCATCAATGTATACGCTTGGGTGACTCCAACGAGAGTTAGGAATACTAATGGATTCATCTCGGAGTACCTGAAATAAATTATTGTCGTTTAACATTTTGTTTAGCAAAGCGATTCTGTGTTTTGCTATCATAACGCGGACTTATCTTGTCTCTATTAAATTGTTTTACAAAGATTGGATCTTGTAATTCTGGTTCAGGTTCACGATTTTTATTACGTGATTCTAAAGACTTTGTTTGTTTCGCTAATAACTTTTCTTGAATTTCTTTATTCAAATTTGCAAGGGATTCTGCCAAACTTGTTATATAGTCAGTTGTTAGTTTATTTTCCGTTTGTTCAATCGGTATGGCATAATTCAAATCTCCTTTAATCACTTGAAAAGGGGTGTGATTCATTGTACTATGAGTACTGTTGTTATAATTCAATATAGCGATTGTCATTAGATCAATAATACTCTTATTCGGGTTTTGAAGTTTTAAACTCGTTATACTTTCACGTAGTGTCGAATGGAATCGTTCGATTGGACTATTCGAGTTCGGGTTTCTTGGAGTTGTGTAATGAAACTCAATTTTGTATAATGTGATTTTTTGAGGTATTCCATGATCACTAAAATATTTCAATAACTGTGCTGATATCTCAACAGCTGTTTTCGTATTTACAGGAGAGGCTTGACCAAATTTTGAAAAGCTATCAATAATGGTCAGAAATTTCTGGTTATTGATTATATACGTGTCAATATAAATATGTTCAAAGGGTTTCATACCAATAGGTGTTGGTTTGAATATGATTTTGTATGGTTGACGTTCATACTTGGTTTTATTGCATATCTCGCATACTTTGACATAATTCTGTACGTCTTTCTCGATATTGGGCCAATAGAATCTTTTCTTTAAGGCTGCAATATTTTCAGTGATTCCTCTATGAGAGGTTTTAGTCTCATGATATTGCTGAATTTTCTCTTGTTGAAGATCAACTTCTGTGATGTCTTCTAATAAAGAGTCCGAGATGTACAAAGTAAATGAATTCGAATTAAACGATTCTTGTAATGCTCGTATCACAATAGGTTCTAAAGATTTATTTAGGAAATGAAGGCAATAAATACCAGGTGGCATGTATTCCTTTACTAAATTAGTAATTTGTGATGTTGGATTATTTGGTAAGAAGAATATTATTCTCTTTTTATTACCAAATAGTTTGATTATCTCTTTTCTAATTGTGTTATTATTGGAATATCGAAATATAATTTGATTTCCAAATACATTTACATGTTTCTTAGTATATGGAGCTCCTAATATTGGATTTTCCATAGACGTATGTATTGTTTGGTCATTTTCAGACAAGGCTGAAATTGTTGAAGAACGATTAGTTGGTGTTATTTGTCTGATACTTTTCTGAGTTTTCGAAGATTCTCCTATTTCTATGGGAATTCCTTTTTTCTCTTTTCTTGGAGGTATTATTAGTTGTGATAATATCTTTATTTTGGGTTTCACTTTCTTAGGTTCTTCTTCAGGTTCTTTTTCTGATGCTGTTTTTGTTGATTGAGATGATTCAGACATTGTTATCTCTTTTTCTTTAGCTATCTTGCTTTGTTTAGGAAGATATACTCTAGAATCTGTAAAGTATTTTGCTATGATTTCATCATTACATAATGGTGTATCTTTCAGCATTAATCCTAATTTTTTATGAAATTCTTCATCTGAAGATGTTAATCTGGCATCTGGATCTGATTTTTGAATGGCATGAAGTTGTATTGCAGGAATTCTTGATAGTGCGTCTGCATTCATGTTTAATGTTTCTTTTTTGTATTTGATTTCATAATCAAATTCAGATAGTTTTAGTCGCCATCTGACTAGTTTAGAACTTGGTTCTTTAACATTAAATAGCCATTGTAGAGGTTTGTGATCTGACAAGATTGTGAATTTTCTACCAAAAAGATAAGATCGAAAATATTTTGTTGCCCATACGATTGCTAAAAGCTCTTTTTCAATCGTCGAATAATTACATTTAGCTGGGTTTAAAGTTCTTGATGCGTATGCAATGGGAAGATCAGCTCCGACAGGACCTTGAGATAAAACGGCTCCAATTGCATAGTTTGATGCATCGGTTTTCAATAAGAAAGTTTTCTTAAAGTCAGGATGTTGTAGTATTGGGTCATTTATTAATACATTTTTACAAGTTTCAAAGCTATTTAGAAATTCTGCATTGTGTATTATTTTTTTGTCTTTTTTCAAACAAAATGTCATTGGTTTGGTCAATTTGGCAAAATTCTTTATGAATTTTCGGTAATAACCTACTAATCCTAAAAATGATTTTATTTCTTTCACCGTCTTTGGTATTGGGAATTTTTTTATTGCCATTATCTTTTTTGGATTCGGTTTTATTCCATTTGGTGTAATTACATGTCCTAAGAATTCGACTGTCTTGTGTAGGAATTCTGATTTGTCTAATTGTATTTTCAAATTAAACTTCTCGAGTCTCTCAAATACTTTCTTTAAATTTTTTACATGTTCATGAAGTGAAGTGGAAAAAATTATTATATCATCCATGTATACTAGACATATTCTATTCTGTAATCCTAGTAATACATTATCCATCACTCTCTGGAATGTCGCTGGGGCGTTTTTTAAACCAAAGGGCATTCTGTTAAATTCGTAATGACCATTTTCAACATTAAATGCTGTTTTGGGTATCGAATTTTCATGCATCTCGACTTGATGAAAGCCAGAGGCTAGATCTAGTGTCGTAAAATAATTACTACGACCAAGTCGGTCTAATATATCCATAATATTAGGTAATGGATATCTATCATCAATAGTTTTTTCGTTTATCTTTCGATAATCAACGACCATTCTCCATTTTTGTATGCCTGTGGCATCTTCTTTCTTAGGTACTATCCACACAGGGGATGACCAAGGGCTACAGGATGGTCTGATTATGTTATCTTCTAACATTTTCTTTATTTGAGAATTTACTTCTTGTTTATGCACATGTGGGTATCTATACGTTTTCGTGTGCACTGGTATTTCATCCGTTGTTTTAATCTCATGTTTGACTTGATTGGTAAATGTCAATTTTTCATTTGGCTTGTGGAAAATTTTAGGAAATGATTTAATTACGTGTTTTAAAGCATCAAATTCCTCTGAGTTTAAATGATTAATACGCAACGACTTAATGGGGTCATTTGCATATTCAGCATTTTCTAATAAAGTCATTTGCTCTATATTAAATATCTCAAACTGTTCGTCAGCGTACGGTAAACTTATTTCCGCTAAGTTGTTTATGTTATATGGGACAATAATAGGCTTATTCATTAAATTATGCACTTCTAGAGCTACTGATTCGTTTATCACTGTAGATATTGTCGATGGTATATAATACGTTGCATTTTTTATCGGTGGTGTAAGTATTTCAATGCCATCAGCTATATTTGTATTGAAATAACATACTTGAATTGAGTTGCTTGGAATCTCAAAATTTTGATTTTCGAAATCTGTTCTATATTGAAACGGAATTGTTGTTTTATTATTAGAAAGAAGCATATTAGAAAAATCTATATTTAAATTATTATCTTGTAATGCTTTGATTCCAATAATTCCATCAAAATAAATAGTCATGGAAATTGTACATTATCATTTCAATGTTGTTTTGAATATTATATTCTTGTAAAATTGGTATATTGATTTTTCCATACGTTTTTCTTGTACCCATGCAAGTTGTTAGCTTGTTTCTTGAATTAATTATAGAATTTGAAAAATATTCTTCTGCGATTGAGAGTCTTATTAAAGAGGCATGACTTCCTGTGTCAATTAATAATTTACACGGTGGATAGTCTATTTGAATAAAAGGTAGTTGGTTGATTTGATAAGCATTTAAAGTTAATGCTGACTCATTGCATCCAAGGCTTGTAACTGAAAATTTTCGTCTTCAGTTGGGACTTGATTTTCTTCAAAATTTGTCTCTTCATAATAGTTTTGATTTTCAGAACATTCGTCATTTTCGAAATTTTCATCAGGTTCAGGCAATTCGATTTCAAAGATGTTATTAATTTCTTCGATTGTATATTTAGAAGGGTTTTGATGTTGATTTTTTGCTCTTGGTTGCACTGAAACACCGGACATAGGTGTGGGTTTCGAAAATTGTTGATTAGTGTTTTTTCGAAAGGCATTATTGTAGTTTTTGCCAAAAGTTCCTGAACTAGTAGGAAATTTTGTTGGTACATAGTCCTTTTTGGGTTGTATATTAATAGGTTGGGATGGAAACTGTGGTTTCTGTGGTACATACGATGTTTTTTGTGTATATTGAGGTTTTTGTTGAGTATAGGTTCGTTGTGATTGTTGTGAACGAAATTGCGTATTTTTATTTTTGAAATTTGAAAAATTTTGATTTTGATTTTGGTTAGTAGAATGAGTAAGGCCTCTACTAAATTTCATGTGGTTTTCAGCTAGTTGATAATTTAACACAAATTTGTTAGCTGCATCCAACGTTTGTGAATTTTGAACCATTAAAATTGTTCTCAATTCGGTTGGCGAATTAGTGACTAGATTTTGAATAGCAATAATTTCGTTTTGTTCAATTAAGACATTTGCAACTACCGTTAAATTTGGGTCGCACATGATTTTAGATGTGATTCTTTGAACTAAACCTTTTAGTTTATCCAAATACTCAATAATAGTTTCTTTATTAGTTTTTGTGGTATACATAAGCTCTTGTACCAAATTCTGTCTAGAATATTGATCACCATACTTAATTCTTAACGCTTCTCTTATATCAGTCCATGTTTGTAAATCAGGACGTGCCATAAGAAAATTTCCTGCGTCATTTATTAATTTTGATTTTATGGCGGTAACCACATACTCTTTTTGAGCATTTTCACCAGTATAGTAAGTTTGATAAAATTCATTGATGTTTCTTATGAAATATTCTAAATATTGGCTTTCGCCACTGAAAGGTTTGATTAGTTGAACGATTGATTTTAAATTTTCACTCATTGTTACGGTTGATCTTTGATTTTGGTTGTTACTTCTTGAATTAGGATTGTAAAGATGAGTTAAATTAAATTGAGTCAAAAGATTCTCGATTTCTTCTTCAGAATCTGACATATATATTTCTTTGAATTTTTAAAAGAAATTATTTTGAAAATTTAAAAAGTTTTATTAAAATTAAAATTATAATTAATTATTCAGTCTTATGCGTTGCTTTTTCTTTAAAATTATTTGTTGTTGTGGGTTTGTAAATTCTTTTTTTACTCTTTATTTTTATTTCAGTCTTTTCAGCAAACCGTTTTGGAATTGCAAAAGAACAAAAATCTGAATTTAAGTCTTCTCAGTAAATCAAAAAAATTAGAAATTACAAAAGATCAAAAATCCAAAAATCTTAACTATGGAACACCAATTACAAAATGTATAAAGAGGAAGGTTGTACTTACTAGGCAAAGCTAATAACAGTACTCTTTCTTCACACGTTGTTTCTTGTTATTCCTTATACTCAGTTAACCAATTCGAAGTGGACAGTATCTGGAACGTTTAATAGCAGCACTGATAATCCAAATTTCACTTTTCCGAAGAATTCACTTTTGGAACTTTCTTCAGTCTTTTGAAATTTTCGCGACGGATTACGACTGTTACAACTCCCGAAACTTAAGCACTCTGAGCATCCGAACGACTGCGCCAATTATATTTTCGATTCAGAAACTTGTATTTTAAAAAACATTTATTTTAATGATTAAAATACAGAGGTGACAAAAGAAAATATTCGGATCAAATTGCTACAGGCTAAAGCCAGAAAACAAATGACGTTCCTTATGGGACGGCATCGGCTTAAATAAACATTTAATGCCGACATAGCAATTTGATGTTTACTTTACAACAATGTATTTAAAAAGTCCTAGAGGAAAGGGGTAAGCACATTAAAGCATATAAAAAATAGATAATTGATTATAAATCAGCATGGCAATTGGTTAATATAACTTGTACACTACCAGAAAGAAACAGAAATATTAAAAAAAAATCAAGCCACAAAAGTGAGACAAGTGCGCTGTGGGATGCAGCCAACCTAGGCCACCGTGATCACTGATCTTTCGGGCCATTATAGCTATTTTATTTATTTTTTTCTCGCAAAGTTACCAAAGATAGCTATAAAAAAAAAATAATTAGTAGCAACGTTAGTAGGTATGCAGGCATATGTAGGTAGCAGGCATAAGTATGTACCTACCTATTGTGAGCAAACAAAAAAATTAAACATTTAAAGTGAACTCACACAATTGAAGTGTAAATTGAGCATAGTTTTTTATTATTTATTTCAATTAAAGGAGATAATTAGATTTTGTTTAATATTATTAAAAAATGTAAAAATTAAAATTCGAGTATGACTTGTCTGGGGCCAGTGGATCTAGAGTTCGAAGGAAGCTAGGGAAGGAATTCGGACGAAAATGTTCGATGTTGCCACGTTTAATTATAAAAAAGCAAAAATACTACATATATGAAGTATATTAGGTAGTTTATTCGAAAATACCTAGTTCACGATAGCCAAACGTACAAATTGGTGATTTGTCATTGACGACATTGACGTTGACAGCACTATACATTTTATATAAACAAGCCTTCACGAAAACGGTGATTTGATTAAGCCGATCACCAGCTGTTTGTTTTCTATCTTTCATTATTGAATACGATTGAAAAAAGACAAATAAACATCAGCTGGTGATCCGGTTAATTCGAATAATTTCACTGCACCGTTCTGAATTTACTTTATTATTTGGTCGATCGTAAACAGCTATGATATGATGATTGATGACAGGTGGAAAAGAGGACTGAGGAGTTTTCAGGTTATAGGTAATAATTAAAGAAAAGTATAAGATTGATGAGCCCACGAGCCAAAGGCGCGTGGCTCAATCACCGAGTGAATATAATGGGCATAATCGCGAGTATAATAATAATATACCTACCTACTTTTTCTACTCCTATGGAATAAATGAAAAGCAAATGAAATCGACAAAATAGGAGAAAATCTCACATGACAGGAGTGTCAAACAACAAAACACATTTACAAGCAAACAAGCGGCGGTAAAGTTTATCTATTCTGAATTTTCAAGGTATGTAGGTACCAATAAGGAACGATCAAATATTAGGCGCCTTTGCGTGAATAAATACTGAAAAAACCTTTGTAAAATATTTTGAATATTCCCTACTAAAAAACTACAATCGTCAAAATGAAATACTGGTTATCGGAACTAAATTGGGAAACAATTTCTGTTTATTTATCAGAGGTATGTTGGTTAACTTTGGAAGGCAGGCTAGTTTTAGTATGTAGTTTTATTTTTTGCCAGAGGCTGGTAGGTAGGTAGGCGTATTTATACCTATTGTATTTTCAATTCGGATTAACAGCATTAAGATGGCCTAGGGCATGTGTGCATTTAAAAATAACTAGTGATTCAATTCAGAATAGATAAACTTTAACTCGGACGCTACCCTCAGCTGCGGCAACTGACAAAACTGAGGGCTTGATGAAAATCTTGGCCTGTGATTGGACCCAATTCCGTTGTCTTATGATTCATAAGCCAACGGGTAAAAATAATGACTACTATTATTCAAGGAAAAGGCGTCAATAATACTAATAGACATATATGTAGATTCAATAGGAGTAGAAAATTAGTGTATTATTACCTGAACGATTATGCAGGCCATTGAGTGTGAAAATTGAGCCCACGAGCCAAAGGCGAGTGGCTCAATCACCCGAGTAAATTATGAAATACTTGGCCTGTGATTGGACCCAGACCGTTGGCTTATGATTCATAAGCCAACGGGTAAAAAAAATGACTACTATTATTCAAGGAAAAAACGTTAATAATTGAAGGGGTTAGAACCAAAACGGTATAAGTGACATTTGCAAAAAAAATGAGTTAAGTGCATATTTGGGTACATAAAACTCCAATTTGTTCCATGGCAAAGCGAACTAAGTGATTTTTTGACATTCAGCGCCATCTATTGACAACTAAAAATTGCATGTAAACAGAAATCTTCGATTCGCTCCAGTCAAAACGGTCTAAGATCACTTATGCCATTTTGCCTCCAAACGAAATCTATATTTCCTTAATATGCAAAATGGTCCAAGATCACTTGGATCGTTTTGACGTTAGATATTTGTTGAATATTTTAAACCTTTCAATACGCAGACTGTCTGTTTTTGGCGGGAAATTGCGTTTAGTTTGGTGATTTTTGTCTAGTGTGCAATAGTGTGATTACGATTTACGATTTTTGAATACAAATTGTGAGAGTTAAAGTGTTCAATAATGGATGAAAACGAGGAAAATATTTCGGGTAAGGTTTGTTGTTAAACTTTTTTTAACTAACACTAGTATTAAGCAAAAAATTGAGAGAAATCGCCCAAATTAGCAAAAAATATTTATTTGTCAGATTCAGAAGACACTGCGACTGATACTGATCCCTATGAAACAGATGAGGACAGCGAATATTTGCCCAATTCACCTAACAGAATCGTTGAAGCTGGAACCGACGACACAGAAAGTGAGACTTCTAATAATGAAGAACATGGTATGCAAGCATTGATCACTTGTTTTATATTAATAAAGTTGAAAACTCTATATTTTTTTCAGTGACACCAAGGAAGGCTAGAAAAAGAAAACGAAACGAGAACCAGAAGCAGAAACGTAAGCGTGCGAGATTAACTGGACAGCAGTACGTAGCTTTAAATGGGAAAGAAATTAGGAAGAGAGAACTAAAACCATACAATCATCGATGCAGATACGGATGCGATAAAATTGAGGAAGAGCGGAGGAAATTACTGTTTGAAAATTTTTATAGTTTGCAGTCATATGATCTACAAACACAATATTTAGCCTCTTGTATAACGAAATCTGCCCCAAAAAGACCTAATAGAAATGCAGTTTCACAAAAACAATTTACAACAATAATAACTCTTATGGGCACACGAGTTTGTAAAAAGTTTTTCCTGAAAACCTTTGATATAACCAATAGAAGATTTGGAATAGTTTGTCAAAAGAAAAATGCTGATGGGTTTACTGACACTGATAAACGAGGACATCACGCCCCAAAAAACAAAATTGACGCAGTTACCAGAAATAATGTAATAACGCATATTAAAATGTTTCCCCGCTATAAAAGCCACTATTCGCAGTCCCAAAATGGTAATACAAGCTATCTTCCAGAGGATTTATGCATAAGGAAGATGTATTCATTATATAAAATATGGTGCAATGAAACAAAAAACATTCCCCCAGTTAAAGAATCGTATTATCGAAGTGTTTTTTGTAACGAATTTAATCTTAAATTCCATAAGCCCCACTCAGATACATGTCACATATGTGATCGTTTAAATAATTTGATAAACAATAGTCCTGATGAAAACATTAAAACGCAAAGCAAAGCCGAGCTAGAACTTCACCAAAGGAAAGTTGAGAGTGTAAAAAATGTCAAAAAACTCGATATAGAGTACGGAAGACAAAATCCGGATAAAGTTCGGGTGATTTGCTTTGATCTCCAGAAAACATTACCTACTCCTTTTCTTTCAACTAATAAAGTATTTTACTTACGTCAATTGTGGACATATAACCTTTGTATTCATGATCTAGTAACTGGAATATCCTCTATGTACATTTGGGATGAAACCATCGGCCAGCGAGGATCACAAGAAATAGGATCATGCTTAATTAAGGTACCTTATATTTTAAGACAAGTTCTTCTTATTAGAAAATTACTAGAACCTTTTTTTTCAGTACATTATGACCTTGCCGCCAAATATTGAAGAACTTATTTGCTACAGCGACCAATGTGGAGGCCAGAACAAAAATAAGAACATCACAAAATTGTTCATGTTTCTCGTTCAAACCACAAGTTTGAAGATAATACACCACAAATTCTTCGAATCTGGACATTCGTACATGGAATGTGATCGTTCATTTGCCCGTATTGAAAAAGCTAAAAAAAAAGCTTTAAACATCTTTATTCCAAAGAACTGGTCCGAGCTAATAAGAAACACGTCAAATAAATTTCAAGTTATTGACATGAAGCAGGAGGACTTTCTCTCTTTTGACTACCTTAATAGTATTATCACAGATCCTAAGAAGGATATGGAGAAGAAACCATTAAAGTGGCGACAGATAGTATGGTTTACGTACAGAAATGAAGATTTTTTCTGTTTCTTGTTCAACCAAACTAGAAATCCAATTTTTCCCTCGATTCACTCTCAAAAATGTTCTGCGCTTCCAGTAGGAAGACCAAAATTGTCCATAAAAAAGTTATTGGAAAAGTCTCTTTATTCGACTACGTTGAAAATAAAAAAGGCTAAATGGGAAAATTTGATTCAACTTCTGCCGTACATTCCTCCGATATACCACGATTTTTACCAAAAAATGCCCCATGAAGCAAAAGTCTCGAACAAGAAGACAAAGGGAAAACCAAGTGGTTCAAAAAAAAATGAAACACAAAATAAAGCTGAAAAAGAGACACAAAATGAAACTGAAGAAGAAACACAAAATGAAACTGATCAAGAAGACGACGTAGTACTATCTGACGACTACGAAGAATACTGAAAGTACTTGCGATTATGATAAGCATACTAAAATCTTCATGTTTCTATTATGAGTTGTATTTTCCTAATAAAACTATTGCTGAATTTTTGTTTTGCTTCCATCGTTTAAAACCATAAGGGTCTAAGTAGCATTAACAAAAAAAAATAAGAACATTAGCAAAATTTTATAATCCTAACAAAAAACAGTTACATATTACGTATTAAATAACATCAAAAAAATCGTGAAAAAATATCTACAGAATTTACAGTAAGCAACTAACTTCAACTTCAAATATCTCAAAATGAAAAATTTGTCGGTTGGACCCTTTTGGTTCTCACCCCTTCAATTGACATATTATTCAATAGGTGTAGAAAATAGCTATTTATGCAACAAGTGTGAAAAATAGTATATTATGCAATAATCATGTATTTTGAGGAGTGCGTAAAGTTATTACATTATTAGCCAGGTGGTGAAACAGTTTTTACAGGCGATTGAAGGAATTGACTATAGTTGGATTTTTACCATTCTGGAATGACGTCACGCTGGTGGCAAAATAGTTATTTATCTAACAAGTGCGGAAAGTGGTACTTTTCTGCACGCGACGGCAGTTGCACGAACGACGCGAAGCGGAGTTCGGGCAAGCCGTCAAGGGCGGAAATAGTTATTTTCCTAACAAGTGCGGAAAATACCATTTTTCTGCACGCGATTGCCTTTAGCCGAACGACGCGAAGCGGAATTCGGATAGCAATCGAGTGCGGAAAAATTATTTTCCGCAAGTGTTAGGAACAGAATTTTTCCTACGAGCGTGCGGAAAAATGTAAAAAAAATAAAATAAAAACATGTGTTTGCGTGCGGAAAAGTAACACTTTGCGCACTTGTTAGGAAAATAAATATTTCCGCAAGAGTTAGGTACAATGCTTTTCGTACGAGTGTATTTTGTCCATCTTATTTATCAAAAAAAATGTTTTCAATAGGCAAAGAATAAAGAATAATGCTACAAAATGACACATAAGATAGAATAGTTACATAAATCATTTAATTAGTCCTAAATATCTTCATTTTAAACAATACAGATATCGTGCGGAAAAGTACTAGCACTAGTGCGGAAAAGTTATCTACTTTTCCGCACGATTTTACTTTTCTGCACGATTTTTTTATGCACGAATTAATAATGAAAGAGCATTTTTTTATCAATATTAATAGGAAACTTTATTGCTATGGGTACGTTTTGGTGTCAACAATTACCACCACATGATGTGGAGGTAATTGTTGACACCAAAACGTACCGATAGCAATGTCCACATGTCTCCTCTCAAGCCCATTATTATTATTGTCAATCACAAAACTTTTCAATGTATTTGACAATTTTTAAGAAGCTGCATGTGAATTTTTAAGTTTTAATGGTTGAGGGTATGAATTTTGGGAGTAGTAGTAGGTATAACAAATTTTAATACATAGACCTAGGTTTTCTGAATGGAAAAAAATAGCTGTCTATAGATGGTAATTTGATTTAAAGTAAAAAAAATAGTGCCTATATCTTGAATTAAAATAATGGGCTTCAAAGAAAAAATTGTGCGGAAAAGTAACTTTTCCGCACGCTCGTAGGAAATAGTTATTTTCCTAACAAGTGCGCAAAGTGTTACTTTTCCGCACGCAAACACAGTTATACGAACGACGCGCAGCGGAGTTCGGATGAGTGTTTGCGTGCGGAAAAGAAACTTTGCGCACGTGTTAGGAACAAAATTTTTCCTACGAGCCTCATATCAGGTAGGTAACAACAAAAATTTAAAAAAAAAACGATAATTTGTTCAATTATTTTCAATTAACCTGAAGCGAAACTATTCATTTATCAAAAAATTACATAACAAAAAAACAGGAAATTGAAATCCTCGTCAGAGCTGTTCATCTTAAAGCGTTTAAATTTGATGCGAAAGAAGTTTGTAGATTCTTACATGTAAATTGAGAACACAAATCTGACAATGTGTCAAAGCTTATTATATTCAGTGTTTGTATAGATGTTGGCTGATACCTATAGAAACAGAGGAAAAATTTGTCATCATGTGTCAAAGTCGACAGGTGCTTGACAATTATTTTTACTTTTCGGCACTCAGTGCGGATAAGGCCCGTATCCGCACTGAGTGCGGAAAAGTGTAACTTTGAGAACGATAATGCGTGCGGAAAAGTACTACTTTGCGCACGCTCGTAGGAAATAGTTATTTACCTAATAAGTGCGGAAAGTGGTACTTTTCCGCACGAGACGGCAGTTGCACGAACGACGCGGAGCGGAGTTCGGGCAAGCCGTCGAGGGTGGAAAAGACATATTCCGCAAGAGTTAGGTACAATATTTTTCCTACGAGTGCTTTTGTCCATCCTATTTATCAAAAAAAATGTTCCAATACGCAAAGATTTTATAATGATGGTACAAAATAGCACATAATATAAAATAATATAGGGTGTCCCTTTTAAGTGATACCACTATTGCTGTCTCGGAAACGGTAAGAGATACGAGGTCGGTTAAATTAGAAAAAAGTTGCCTTTTTTGATGCCCATTCAAGACTCGTTTACAGCGTTGCCGAATTCTTGTTAGTTTAGGAAATACAGGGTGATTTCTAAGAAACGCCTAAAACTATTTCATCAATTATTTTGAAAACTATTGATTTTCGGGACACAATTTAAATTTGAAGGTTTTATAACTTTTATCGCTTTACAACATGGCATCTTCAAATTTCAAATCCGACGTTTCGTGATTGAGCTACCATCATCAACTTCATTTTTTTAAATACGGACCTGGATTTTTTATGTCATTTTTAGAAAGCTCCCTTTATTCCCTTTTTAACGATATACCTCTTAAGTATGATTGGCCGACGTTTCTGCTTTTAAAGGTGATCATCAGTCATTTTTACCAAAATTTCACCTCAATTCGGCCCTGCAATTCGGTATTATTTGTAACAAAGGCGGTCTAACAAGTACTCTTTTCCTTTTATTTAGAACACTTAGAATTATCTAATTGTGAACAATATCGAGAATAATGACTTAGAAACTAATAAACTAATTATTATTGTAAATATGTACTCAAATTGAAGTCGATTATTCCTTAAGCATCATCTGCAATTTTTCACAATTTTTTTTTGAATATTATTTAATATGTATTGTTTTTCATGCAACCGTCCGCGAAATTCAATTTCGCGGCCGCCACACCTTACGTGGTGTGTATACCATGACCGCGAAACTTTGCAGCATTCTCGAGACTATCTTGCCTCTGCCGCAAGCAACCAAGGCATTTCGCGCCCTTGGTATACAAATACAGATCGTTTCACCATGGTTCATACTTGACCTTGAAACTTGAAAAAAAAGGGTTGTCGTAGATTAATTATTCATATTATGACATTCAATTTTTTTGACAAATTATGAATGACTTCTGGTTAAAGAACCAACGAACGTTTTTGACGTCATTGATTTCTTTCAGTCAATTTCTATTTGTTAAAAAAAATGGCAAATTATGTCAAAAGTATGAACCCTGCTGAAACAAAGTTTACATAACTATTATTTATTCTAGCACATGCAGCCCTTTCCTCTCTTTGAATTCTTCTAATGTCTCTGGTATTTTCGTAAACTCCATAATGAAAATAACTGTACTTTTATTCATTTAACAATTATTATCAAATGAATAAATAATAAAGAAATGTTTGACATGTTGCACAGCTGTGAATCTAATTTTTTTCAAGGCATTCTTTGATGAAATTTATTTATATTCCATATCACTGATGCCAACCTGAATTTGTGAAATTACAATAATATGTATGTACGTAATCAGTTTTTAAGTAATTATTTTAATTATTGTTCACAATTAGATAATTTTAAGTGTTCATTCAAAATTATTTTCTTAATTTTGTTCTAAATAATAAAGGAAATTAGTACTTGTTAGACCGTCTTTGTTATAAATGACGAATTCCAGGGCCTAATCAAGGTAAAATTTTGGTAAAAATCACTGATGATCACTTTTTCGAGCAGAAACGTCGGCCAATCATACTTAAGAGGCATATCGTTGAAAGAATAATAAAGTGCGCTAAAAATGACATAAAAAATGCAGGTCTGTGTTTGAAAAAATGAAGTTGATGATGGTAGTTTGATCACGAAACGTCAAATTTGAAATTTGAAGATGCCATGTTGTAAAGCGATAAAAGTTATAAAACTTTCAAATTTAAATTGTGTCCCGAAAATCAATAGTTTTGGAAATAATTGATGAAATAGTTTTCGGCGTTTCTTAGAAATCACCCTGTATTTCCTAAACTAAAAGGAACTTGGCAACTCTATAAACGAATCTTGAATGGGCATCAAAAAAGGCAACTTTTTCCTAATTTAACCGACCTCGTATCTTTTACCGTTTCAGAGATAGCATTAGTGGTATCACTTAAAACGGACACCCTGTATAACATAAATCATTTATTTGATCCTAAATATCTTCATTTTTAGCAATAAAAAAATCGTGCGGAAAAGTAACTTTTCAGCACGATTTTACTTTTCCGCACGATTTTACTTTCCCGCACGATTTTTTTATATACAAAAAATTAATGGAACCGGTTTTTTTTATCATGATCCTTGGCCTATAACTAAATTGGCCAAAAAAATTGTTAGGATTCCCTACCTTCGCGGGGCTATGCTACCCAAAATAGGGGGCCCTGCGGGGCTGTGCCCCCAAATAAGGGGCTCCGCCCCCCCCAAAAGGAGCATTCAGGGCTTCGCCCCCCACAAAGGGGCCCCGCGGGACTGTGCCCCTCAAAAATGGGGCCCCCGCGGGACTATGCCTCCCATATAGGGGGTCACCGCGCACCGCGGGGCTCCGCCCCCCAAATGGGGGGCCCCCGAACTTTAATATGGGTACACTTTTCAGTAAAAGTAAAAATCGTGCGGAAAAGTAAAAAAAAGTGCGGAAAAGTAAAATCGTGCGGAAAAGTACAACTTTCAAAACGAAAAATCGTGCGGAAAAGTAACTTTTCCGCACGCTCGTAGGAAAAACGTATTTCTTATATATCTTATTGCATCTAGCAAAAGTTATAAACAGCCAAAACATCAATGTCATCACAAATAGGTATATTTTGAAAGAAAGATAACCAAACCTGCAATGACGTTATAAAGAAAAGACAATGATTTTTTTGGAAAAATTTTGTCACTGTTAATTGATGTAAATTAAAGATAGATAACAGAAAATACTATAGCGAGCTTGTAGGCGAGTTTGTCAGCTTCCAGTAATAGGTATAGGTACAGTGGCGGCTCGTGACAATCATGTAAGGGGGGGCTCAGAAAAAAATGATAAAAAATTTGTCATCATAAAGTCAGTCTCTAAATATAAATATAAATTCTTAGGTCAAAATTTTAGGTGCAACATGAGTACCTACTAGCGTTGATTGTACTTTGTACTAGCCAGTTTCTGACATAGGTATATCCACGAATTTTTATTGTATAGGTATTTCTTTGTCAAACTTTCGCGAAAACTGTGCCTCATTTTTACATTTTGATTGTACCTGCACCCTGCACAATGTTCAATATTGGCAATGGCCGTCCAGTACCTATTTTTCAAGTCAAGTTTATCGTGTAGACTCAAAAAGCTGAACACGAGTTTTTGTAATTCACTGACCTTTAGATTAGCAAGTTAAATTAAAAAACTCTCCGAATTCCAATAAAAAACTGATAAAAAAACTGATAAAAAAACTGATAAAAAACTTAATCCATAAACAAAACATTGAATAAATCTTGAATAAACGCTGGCAACCGTCGAAAGCGCGAAAATTTCCTGATTCCAGGCGGAACATTTGGAGCCCAATAAAAAAAAACGCCTAGCGCGATGTTTGGGTGACGTCACACGTTCGTCGCCATGGCAACCCACGTAAATCGTGGCACTAGCCGGGACGCATGGAGGTAAGTAACACCCTGTTTAGCATTCGGCAATCCGTTCGACAACGGTTCGGTTTTTTAAATGTGACACCCGTGGTTGCATGGATGTGCGCTTTATCGGGTATTACTTATAAGCCTATTTACTATCACCATCTTGTAAATATGTAATTATTTTAGAGCATTGAAATTTTAAAACATGAGTATATAAGTGCAAAATATAATTATTATTGTTATATTATTCTAAATTATACTGTGCGTTCGTAATTTAGCATATAAAAATAATAAAAGAGATTTCTAGAAAAACCTCGGACACTAATTTTAATTTAGGAGAACGTCTTTTTCACTATTTGTATAGTTGTGGAACATCGGAAAATCCAAAAAGAAGGCCACGTTTCACATTTTTAAATAACACACTGTATATGACCTTTTTTTATTTGTTTTTTTTTTTGTGAAATAACAAGGAATTTATTAATATATAGGGTGGGTTCAAAAAACCGGAATTTTGTTTTTGAGCTGTAATTTTTTTCTTGCTGACCAATTTCCTATTGTGTGTATAGATATAGACTACAAAAGATTCAGAACAATTGTGTACGATAGGTATATACTGAACCACAGTTTGAACATAAATAGACGAGAACATGTTACTCCTTACATTACTAAGAGTGAAATGCTCAAGATAAAAGAAAGAAGATTTTTACATTTTGCTGTTTTGATACAAAATGTTATTTGGAACTCAGAATATCTCTCCGGTGAGGCTTGGTGACATTCAGACCAGGTCAAAAAGGAATAGATACTTTCGAATTACATTGTACTGAATTTTTTTAATCTTCTTTCTCTTATTTGGGTCTGCATGTGTACATGATACCAAAAGGAAATACAAAAAGTAGGGCCTATAAACAAGAATTAACGAGCAAATTAATAAAATACAGAAAGTTTAAAACATAAAAAACTAATAATATTATATCTATACTATGTATCTAATAAAGGCATTAGGTACTGTTAAACATTATGTGAATGCAAATCTGTCCAGGGTAAGTAACACCCGATAAAGAAACTCTCCGTTGCGATATCGGGTGCTACATTCAAATTTGCGAACGTGAGCCAAATGGGTGTTACTTACCTCCATGCAGCTGGGACGGATTTTTTAGCGCCCGCGTTCGGCCGGCATAAGTTGCCCGAAGTCCCCGTAGAACTAACGAAATGTGTTACTCATTCGATATAACTTGCCCGAATATCGGCATGTTTGAATTTCATTAATTTCAATTTTCATGTTATTGTTTTATTGGTTTTCTGAATGAGTATTTTTGGGGTTTCAAGAAAAACAAAAATAATTCATTTTTCATTTACTACAGGGAGGGCGGCGCCCCAGAGCCCTTTATTACGAGCCGCCACTGTATAGGTACTCACTTTATTATCATGTTGATTGCTTGTACATACAAACTGTAATATTTTTATAGATATTTATACGTATGTAGAATACCTACTAGATATCATAACTTCAAGTAGGTACCAACATAATGTCGCTTTGACTTTTATGTTTAATTAAGTATTCTGTGTGTTTAATTTTGAGACACACTTTATAATAAATTTACCTTTATGAAATTATAAATCCAAACAAAATAAAAATAAAGGAAAAAACTCAGAAAATGTCAACGAAATGCAATTTTACACTCATTTTTGATGTATGTCTTTTTTAGTTTGAAACTAATTAGATTTTCCCTGGTAACAGATCATAGTTAACGTTATTTTCATTATAAAGGTATTATTTCACAACACTTCTTCAGGAACATGTCTATTATAATGTAGAACCCTTTATTCTGAACATGCACCTCATGGAAAAGTATAAATAACAATATGTACTTACCTCATCTTCGGAGTCTCTCATAGTAAATTGTAGAGAACGTACTGACTGCAACACTAACACTACAAAAAACGAATGGAAAACTAATTTATAATTTCTTCCCAACCAAACGCAGACTACTAAAAACAGAGTGCGCCTGATAAATCGATAGAGGACGGTTTATGCGCATCTAATATTCCGACTTATAAGTCAGAATTCCGACTTATATGTCAGAATTCCGACTTATAAGTCGGAATGAGTTGATTCCGACTTATAAGTCGGAATGAGTTGATTCCGACTTATAAGTCGGAATTTAATACGGGAAAAAAAATTACAAAGTGGCCCTTCTACGCTTTCGTATGAATTCCATTCAGTAATTATAATATTATCACACCGATAGTTTAACATCTACAAAAATGCATTCTTGTTAAGGTATACCAGGTATGTTATCTTACTAAAGCCATGGGCTTAGGATCAACTCACAAACATCATACACTTTCAAGCATTTTCTAAAATAGTAATCACGTGACTAGAAGTATCCAATAAAAACACAGTGTGCCTAGAATAACATGAATGAACCTCAATTATAGGCACAATTTGGAATATTGTTCATTCACTGCAATTGTTCATCCACTGCAGGTTGTTCACTTCCTGGTGCATTTACCATACATACAGGGTGTCCCAGGGAAAACAGTTCAGCAAGGTTTACGGCTTTGGACGAAAAGATAAAAAAAATCCCTCGGACCCGTAAAATTTTGTTTTTAGGGAGACACATTTTATTGGTATTTTCACCCCTCACTTGTCAACCCCTAAGCCGGGGTGATAGGTACTCCCAAAATTTCAAATGAAGCTGGTGTCGAGTGACACGTCATTCCATAGCTATTTTCATTAAGATTATATCCCCGAAGTTTTAAGTTGCTACTATTCACGCTGCCGGAATAGCGGCTAAAAACAAAATTTTACGGGTCCGAGGGTTTTTTCAAATCTTTTCGTCTAAAGCAATAAACCTTGCTAGGCTGTTTTCCCTGGGACACCCTGTATGTGGATATAAGTATGGTTATTTACAACTGTTAACTCTTTTAAGGGTCGAACTTCAAGTTGTGATGCTTCTTGTAGAGCTTCTTGAAGGGCTTCATGGTCTACTGTTGTTAGTTTGACCGTCGTGATGTTTTCAGGTAAAATAGGAATGTCTATTTTCGGTATCTTGAGTTCCAAATTGAAGTTTTCTTAATGTCTTCGGAAAATGTGTGACTATTGAGAGTCACTCAACATTTTCTCCTGGAGATTAGAGTAGGACTGGCAATTATCTCGATGTACTTTTTTTGATTGCACTCCATAACTGCTGTCAACCTTCTTTTGGGAATTAACAATAACTGACTGTTAGGTAGTTCTTGAACTGTCGGTTCTCCGTACTCGATTTTCAAGAAAGGGCATGTTTGTTGGTCACTATTAATGATGTGAACATAGGGCTCATTTTGGGTTAATGTCTCAAAATTGCATAAGTATACGCCTTCGACATTAGGGCACTCATTTGAAGCATTAAAATATGTGTCTGTTGTAAGTAATCAATAGGGATGCTTAATATTAATGGTATAATTCTGGATAGGAATAGGATAGAGTTTATACATCAGAAAAAGTTTTGGATCAATTTTTGGTGTATAGATTGTAAATATAATCAATTCGTTTAGAATGCTTACTGTTGTCGACATTGTTTCATAATATTTTATTACATTGTCAAATGGGATTTGCTGATTCTTGGGTATATTTTTAGGAATCTGGTTGAGTTCATTGTGCTGCAATATAGCAAGTTGTATGTGATTTATCAGATTTCGCATCTTGCTACACTGCATAATAATGTTATCAAGTATTAGGTTCAAAGTTATAATCGTCTGTAGATTCTGATTATTCGAGAAATATTTTCAATTCTCTGAGAAATAATTACTTGATTGTTCTCTATGTTTAAAAATTGGTCATGAAAGGTGTTGGTTACTTGTTTAAGAATTTGTGCTTGATCTTTCAAATTTTCATTGATTGTTTGTTGATTTTCGTTCAACATTTGAATATATAAATCATATCTAGCACCGTCTTCGGCGTCAAGTGTTCCGTACAGCCATTTTTGTGCTGTTCCTACGAAATTCAAGATTCCGCGTTTACTTCGTTTTCGCGAAGAAAATTGCTTTAGGAATTTCTTTATTGTCTCAATTCGTGATTGACTTATTTCAATATTTGCTTCGATTAAAGCAGCAATATAGTTTTTCGACCAAGCAGTTTGGTTTAAAGTGCTGTTTAAATTCTTGAGCGTTATTTCAAGATTTCTAATACTCTTCTTTATAATAGTTGTATTAATATGGTAGTATGCAGTATTATGGTCGTTTGTTATGTAGGTCGTTCCTATAGATATTGGTAATATAGGGTTTTCTACTGCTGTAAATATGTAAAAATTGGTTGTGGTTCCTATGATGATGAGGATCACGAATGTTGCCAGAAACATTTCGGTTGGTCTGAAACACATTGTTTTGGTTGTTTAGGTTGTCGTTTTACGTTTAGTTTAATAAATCGTAATTGAGTATTAACGTCACACAGTGGGGCAGGAAGCACCAAAAGTTGCGATAAATTCCACATCGCATTGGTTGTATCTTTTTGCTGTCAAAAATGTCTGGAATGCATTATTGCATGATTTAAGATAAAAAAAAATAGATACCGAGGCGTTAATCGAGGTATGTAATAGGCGAACGAGTATTGTAGTTCTAGAATAAATAAAAAAAATTCTAGATCAAGAAAACATATAAATACAAAATGTATTGGCAGTAAACCCTACGAAAACATGTCAAACAAGTTTGCCCCCCCCCTCCAGAATTTTTTTAATGTGTATATGATGCATGTATTTATAATAAATGCAATATTGTAACTGATTTATTTTTATATAAACATTTTTACAAAAAAAGAGCTTACAAATAACTTTAACTTTAATTAATGAAATAAATTCAAACTAAATAATTAGTCAGAGTCATAATCTGAGCTACTGGCATCAAATTCGGGGTTCTTATTTGGTATAAGTCTCTCTTCGTAATCTGGAGGAAGAAGCTTGTAAAACTTTCCTTTTTTAATTTAGGCATTTTTCTTCTTCCAGATATTACCGGGTCGGATGCTAGCAGCAGCCTCTTAAACAAATCCTCGGGTTTTTTCTTGGGATATTTTTCTAGTAAAATTTTCTCTATAACGTTTAATGTCCTTGTTACGACTCTATGCTGCTTCTTCTGATAGCTGGCCAACCGGAACAAGACCACAACGAATAATTTCAGCACCAAACAAGATGAACTGTTGATAACAATTTTGCAGTTTCTAAGCAATAACTCTGAAAGGCGTCTAGATTGATTTTGTGGTAGGAAGTAATTACCTCCAAAATAACACTTAATTTTGTTAAAATATTGATGTCAAGATGGGTTATCTTCGATGAAACTACGACATTTTCCAAAAAACGTCTTGCTGTGTTCCCATCATTGCTGCTACCGTAACCTGGTTTTGATATTTCAATTATCAGTCCCAATTCAAGTTTAAATTCCTGTTGAATTTTCTTTTTATTTTCTAAAACTCTTGCTTTATCGACTTCGTTTCTAACCTGTCTAGATTTTACAGGTAGTTTGTAAGCAAGGTGTAAGAGGTATTCAAAAAACCGAATGCGAGAGTGCAATAAGGGAATTGCAAACCTGAACAAATCAGTGTTACATTGTTTTGAAACCATCCAATCAATATTGCTGAAATCTTTTTGGCCTGATAAACAAATGTAACGCTTCTGCGTGCACTTGTTATCTGCCAACGCATTCCTTATTTTTCCATCAATGATAAATTGAATCAGAAAATACTTAACCAATACAAAAATATTTTCAATTTCAAACTTGGTTACCTGAAGATGTTTAATTTGATTTTCAATTTAGATTTGTTCCTCCTGTTTGGATGTTTCTGTAGTTTCTTTAATAAACTGTATTCGGATCGGTCGGCAATATCGAGGGGAAGATGGGGACGGGTTTTTGCCAAATTACTTGTTTGGGATCTTCAGACCTTGGATTTCCGCATACCAATTTTATCGGTACAAGCCATGATACAAAGGCGCTAGAGTCAGAATCTTCTAAATTATCAAACTTTTGTTTGTAGTTACTTTGCCCAGAGGAGCCATCAAAACCCCACTTGCATACTAAAAAGACCGTTTTTATTGAGGTTTGATCAAATCTACTTAAAAGAACATCCTTTTGCAAAGCTAATATTCTTGAAGTTGTGTGCTCAAGGAGGTCTTCAAGTGGAACTTCTGCGCTGCTCGAAGTTACTTTGATATTTTTTGGATAACATGAATGTTTTGCTTGTTGAACTATTTTATAGGATGGGAACTTAGCTTTGTCCTTTTCTCTAATTATATCATATTGACTTCTAGATAAATTGGCTTCTACCAGAACTGAAAGTGCTTCCTCCGGAGACAACTGTGACTGTTTACTCTGCTCAGATTTTTTAAAAACATCCAAATATCTAGAAGCTCTAGAAGTATTTTCAGAAATTTCTTTTAAAATTTTTGCAGCCGGAGCATTTCCCGATTTTCTAAGTTCCATTTGAGCTGCATAACAAATTTCTTCAACAGTATATTCTTCGCGCAAATCTGCAGTTTTTTTACGCTTAGCGCTTTCGCAACTATTCAAAAAATCAGTGGCCGGACGTCCCATTTTTGGTGGTGCAGGATTAAAGATATATTTGGTAAAAACTAATTTACTTTCCAGCCAAGTTTTGTTGTTAGCGACAACGACCGAGGATGTTCTGTTTGCCTTTTGCCATCTTGCTTTTAATTCCGACGGGGCTTAAATGAAAGAAGCGCTAAACCATACATCACAAATCAAAATATCCAAATAGGTACATATTAAAAAAAATAATACATATTTTTTTTAAACGGTTAACCTTCAAGGTTTTTGGGGGGAGCTTGAACCCCTAAGCCTCCCTGCGAACGCCAATGCGTTACTGCAACTAATGTATATAACCGATTTAACATTATAATATATGATTGAATTTTGTTATTACACTAAAAATTACGCATATTAGGGCTAATTTTTAAGAAAAATGTAAGTGTTTAAAAATTTAATGCGGTCTTATAGGCAAAAACTGGCAGCTAAATTTGACACCAAATTAAATAGAAAGGTTCGTAGAAAAATGACACAATTAACCTTTCACGGGATATCTTAGGATATGTTACTTTTTTGTTAACGGAAATCCTTAAAATGAAAAAAATACAAATTTTTTGCAGGTCTTACAAAAATGACTGATAAAAATAAAAAGCAAAAAGAATTCTTACAGTTTTTTTATACGAAGATAATGTACAGGGTGCTGCAATTTGGAGTGTTCCAACAGGAAAAACATACTTCCAGACCACATAGAGGAAAATTGACTTAAATGTCATGGAATCGATTTTTGAGAAACGTCAATTTTCAAAAATCGTATCACGATATTTTCAATGGTACCATTGATACAGGGCGATTTTCGATTTTCCTCTATTATTGAAAATGGCTATAAGTTTTTTATTTATCAATTTTTTTTTATTTCTGTAAAAACATTATGACGACTCTTTTTTGAGCACAATTCAGTGGCGGTCTCGGTTTTTTTCTATATCGCTCCGATTTCGAGATATCGACCAAATTCCGATATTTTCAAATGAAACTCCCTATATATTAATAGCTCATTGGATAGCTCTCTTTTTGCTGATTTCAATGATATAAAGTTCGATAGGTTTATCTCTAACAGTTTTCGAGAAAATAAATTATATCTATTTTTGTCGTAAGGACCAATGTGTTAGAAAAGGATTTTATATGTGTAAGGAAAGTGAGGAAGGTCTCTTTCTAACACATTGTTTCTTATGACTGGAACAAATTTTATTTTTTTTTCTAGAAAACTGTTAGAGATAAACCTATCGAACTTTATATCATTGAAATCAGCAAAAACAGAGCTATCCAATAAGCTATTAATATAAAGGATGTTTAATTTGAAAATATCGGAATTTGGTCGATATCTCGAAATCGGAGCGATATAGAAAAAACCGAGTCCGTCATTGGATTGTGCTCAAAAAAGTGTCTCCATAATGTTTTTACAGAAATGAAAAAAATTGATAAATAAAAAACTTATAGCCATTTTTCATAATAGGGGAAAATCGAAAATCGCCCTGTATTAATGGTACCATTGAATATATCGCGATACGGTTTTTGACAATCGACGTTTCTCAAAAATCGATCCCATGACATCTAAGTCAATTTTCCTCTATCTGGTCTGGAAGTGTGTTTTTCCTGTTAAAACACTCCAGATTGCAGCACCCTGTACGTACCAGAATGATTATCTGACATTATGTTATTTATTTTAATGCAAGGTTTTCATTAATTAAAACTAAATCAAAAATTATTAATTTTTGTTCTCCCGTTAATTTCGAAACATATGCTTTGACAAGACGCTAATTATGACAAGCTCTTTCATTTGTTTTGGGGCGTTTGACAATCTAAGTCTAACTTGATTTAGAAAAGGAATTATTAATCAATTTTTAATAAAAATATTTTGCATAGTATGTAAAATTGTTTTTATTGTTTATCGCACCTTTTCCTTGACTTTGCTCCTCTGTGCGTCATATCAAGGGCATGTTCTATTTCTATCGAATTGTTTGATAAAAATAAGGTGTTCTAGTTGGGGTTCTGTTTCGCGTTTTTTATTGATTTCCTCTAAATTTTGCGTTTGTTTTGTTATTGGTTTGTCATGAATAACGTTATTCAGAGTTTCTAAGCAGTCGGCGAGATTATTGATATAATCCGTCGTTATTTTGTTTTGTGAATGTTTGATGCGAATCGCATAATTTAAATCTCCTTTGATTATTTGGAATGGGGTGTTTCCTTTGACACTGTGTATGCTATTATTATAATTTAAAATAGCAACAATCATGAGATCGTTTATGCTTTTGCGTGGATTTTGTAATCTCAGGCTGGTTATACTTTCTCGTAAAGTAGAGTGTAGCCTTTCAATTGGACTGTTAGAGTTCGGATTTCGAGGTATTGAGTAATGAAATTCAATCTTATGTAAGGTACATAGATCGGTAATCATTGCATTTTTAAATTCGGCTCCATTGTCGGAGGCGATTCTTTGGGGAATTCCGTGATTACTGAAATATTTTAATAGCTCTGCTATAATTTCAACGGATGTCTTGCTAGTGATAGGAAGAGTTTGAGCGAACTCTGAAAAGCTGTCAACTATTGTTAAGAACTTTTCATTCGAAACAGTATAAGTATCGGTATAGAGATGTTCGAAGGGTCTTGATCCGATAGGGGTAGGCTTGAAAATTATTTTATAGGGTTGCCTTTCGTACTTCGTTTTGTTGCATATCTCAAATGCTTTTATATATGCTTGAACGTCTTTTTCTAGGTTGGGCCAGTCGTATCGTTTCTCCAAAGATGAAACGTTTTCTGTCATTCCGTGATGGGAAGTTTTGGTTTCATGAAACATTTGAATCTTTTCTTTCTGTTCTTCAGGGTCTGCAATGTCCTCTAAGAAAGAGTTGGAAATTAACAGTTTGAAAGAATTAGAATTAAACGATGTTTGTAAAACTCGTAAGACTGTGGGCTACCAATTGCGCCACAAAGTCTTTCTAGTAAGATAAGAACCTATAACATTTGATTCTTTCCTCAGTATCATCATGTCAGTCGATAAGTTTGGGCGTACGCAACGTCTTAACGACTACAAAAATTTAGTAGTCAAACTAAGCAACGTAAAAAGTCCTGGTGGTGGTCGTGGTGGTGGTGGTGGTGGTACACAAGATTATGTTACAAAATCCTACACGGATAAAAAGCTTCAAGAAATCTCAGAAACGTTCAGAAAAGATATGGAAAACCGAGTGAAAACTGCGATACCCCCACAAGAAGAGAATAGATATAAGCAGTTGGAGTCCCAAATAAAGGAATGTCAGAAGAAAATTGGAAGTTTACTGAGTAAAAATCAGTCTATTGAAAATGATATTAAAACAAAATTGGCTGTTCGATTATCTGCCTTAGAAGAACAACATAAGGTGTTTAATGTAACGACAAATTATATAAGCATTGGTGACAAGAGAATAGTCAGGTAATCAAAATGATTAATGAGAAGGTGAAGCAGTCTGCAACACCGGCACCTGCAGCAGCGGTCGCTAAAAAGCCAAAAGGGAAGGGAAACTGAATATAGCACAATAATTGTCTCCGTTTTCTAGTAGAAGCTCTTGTTGAAGATGTGTGATCAATTGTTGAAATTCCTAACGGGTGAAAAAAATATAGAAGATTGTAGTGCTGATGAGTTGAAGGATTTACCAATTGGGTTCTTTCTGCAGTATGTCGATAGTACTACACTTTTAAATATCTAGGGGAAATTACCACTCGAATGTAGAAAAGATTTTGAGTTGCAGACAAGACTTCCTTGTTTCATGCATTATAATAGACCTGATTGGAGGACTCATGTAGATGGACCTCCTTCCTCACAAAACCAATGTTATTTCTGTATAAGAGCTCTGGCCAAATAGTGGAACGTTTCATTTCTTCAACAGCAATGGTTTGGCTAAGTTCCAATTTCATCGCCCTCGCAGCAGTCGTTCAAAATATCTTCTATATACATCCGCCATCAGATGTCCGAAATATCAAGGCACAGCTGAAAACGGATAGCTATTCCAACGATTTATGGATTCCGCTTTACTACCGCCTCATAGACAATGATCGTACACGCACTTTCCAGACAGTACTTCCAGAATCGCGGAATAGATTATACCAGTATAAATTGCGAGTGGAATTCCTGAACAACAGCATTTTAGATAGCAGGGAATGGACAACTATCGGAATTGGTCCGCAGCAAGAAACCATCTCCCAAATCATCTGTAGAAACGAAACTATAAACTCCACTTCAACCGATTCGAGATCTGATGCATCTATTTACTTAATCTATACCTGTATAATAACCATAGCTATAGTTTTCGGTATTTTATTGTCTAGAATGTTCTACCTAATTATAGGAAAAAGCAAATGTGATTATTTTAAGGATTAATGAATAAAATTTTACCAAAAATTTGTTGTTTCATTGATCTTCATCGCCAATTGCATCAAATAAGGCATGCCTAAGAACAGGGTCTAGCTAACGGGGGCACCTGAGCCTGGGAACTTTTTCGATACCGTGGGAAAATCTCTAGATCGGCGGCGTCTTTGATCTGAAATTTCGGGGTTTTGACCCGAGCCAACCGTGGGAACTTTTGCGATAGCGTGGGAACTTTTTCGATAGCGTGGGAACTTTTTCGATACCGTGGGAAAATCTCTAGATCGGTGGCGTCTTTGATTTGAAATTTCGGGGTTTTGACCCGAGCCAACCTCAAATTTTTGGGGTTGAAAACGTGGTTTATTAAATAACATTTTATCTGAAATTATGTTTCATTACTCGCGCTATTTCTACCAAACTTTACCAAGTTAGATTAGGCAAGGCTAGGCTAGGCTAGTTCAATATTTTGGAATTCTATAGAATAATCCATTAGGAAAAAATAAACATTTCATCCGAAATTGCGCTCATGACCACTACAGTTGAAATTCAATTCGATTAGGCTAAGCTAACATCACCACTTAAAATCATTTTGCAGGTTAAGAATTTTTGATTCATTCATCCTCACTATTTTACAAAATTTACGCAGCTAGACCAATATAGATTTCTATAAACTAGACCAACTCCGAAAAACTGATAAAAGATGGCGCCAGGTAGGGTTAGAGTAGAGCAGATTGGTTGCACTGGAGTAGTTCAGACTAGTTCGGAGTAGTTCGGAGTAGGTTAGAAATTGACAGATGACTGATGACATTGACATCAACAGATATTTGAAATTTGATTGACATCTTTGACATTTGCCATTGAAATTTGATTGACATGATTGAAAGGTGACTTGATTGACAGATGACGTCATCTCCTCCGGAGGACGGAGGATGGTGAAACCCCATAATACATCTACTAAAGAGACATGGTTTTAGTTTTTAATCATCAACAGCAGAGATATAATAAAAGTAGTGAATACTCCAACCCATCTTCAGTCTTTAGTCAGACACCGAAACAGTCACTCACACACAAGAGTCTGATTCATTTACGCTCTCTATCGCACAAATATGGTTTTCGTATCGGAAAAACTTCAAATATTTCACCCGGTCAACGTGGATGAATCCATTTCTCGAGAAGAATGGCATACATATCATCCATTCACAAAATCATTCAACTACAGTGATGTGATTGAGATAGTTATCAACCAGCAAGATGTCTTTATGGACATTAGTCAAGCTGAGCTCTACATTGAAGCCAACTTTAAGGAGGACAATACGGTGGCAGGTGCGGGTGGTGGGACGACAGGAACATGTTCGTTGACAAATAATGTGGGAGCCTTTCTGTTCGAGACCGTAGCTTATGAATTAAATGGCAAAGAAATTGAGAAAGTTCGAGACCCTGGACTGACAAGCACAGTAAAAAGTTTGCTATGCTTTAATGAACAGGAAAGCAAAGCACTAGACATTGCAGGATGGAGTACACCGCTCAAAACTCTGAATGAAACAACAAAAGACTTCAATTTACTGATACCGTTAAATTTTCTACTAGGTGTTTTCGCTGATTATACTAGTGCAGTTATGGGAAAACAAAAACTGAAACTTGTTCGAGCTAGAAATGATGACAATTGCTACGTAAACCTTACGGGTAATAAAAAAGCTACTATAACAATATCGACGATTGAGTTGCGAGTTAAACATATTTATCCCAACGATGTCCTAAAACTGCAATTATTAGAGGAAATTTCCAAAAAAAAACCAATCTTTTTCGGGTTCCGTGATTGGGAAATTCATGAATTGCCTGCAATGAGAAACACGAAGAAAGATGTTTGGACTGTGAAATCGATGTCGGAGAAAGCACGATACGTTATTGTATTTTTCCAAACTGACCGTAAAGACAACTATCAGAAAGACGTTACATATTTCGATAATGTCAACATTACTGATATTAAACTATACCTAAACTCTGAAGTTTACCCCTACGAATCTTTGAACCTGAATTTTGACAACAGGCAATATACCGAAGTGTATCGCATGTACACCGAATTCCAGAAATCCTATATGGGAAAGACCTATGCTGAACCGTTACTGGATTTTACCTCATTTGCAAATCGATGCATGTTTGTAATAGACTGTTCGAAACAGAATGAGGCTCTAAAAAGTAGCACAATCGATGTTAAGCTCGAGATTCAGAGTTCTGAAAATTTCCCAAAAGAAAGCCTATTGCATCATTGTACATGACAGAGTTTTGGAGTATTTGCCTTTATCAGGAATTGTCCGTAGCTTGATCTAATCAATCACCGTCGAGCATTTGAAGATGAAGTTTGTGGTACTAGATGCTCAAGGCTACTTTTCTGCTGATTTCCTAGTTAAGGAATTAGCTATCTATGATGGAAAGCAGGTCAATAGTTGGATATTTAAACCAAAAATATTATATCGCGACTTGACTCACGCTCAAAAGAAAGAAGTAAACTACGTGTTCCACAATCTTCACGGCATCTCCTACAATGCGGGTTATGTAAGCTATAACCAACGTAATCAACTGCTTATGGATAATTTGAAAGGCATCGAAACTGTTTATGTTAAAGGACACATCAAGAAAGACTTTCTACTCAAAGTATACACAGAAATGAACGTGGATCCTCCAATTATTGTTAATTTAGAATATTTGGGTGGAGTAGTTCCTAAGTTAAATTCTAGGTTTACACATTGTAAAAACCATAGAATTAATTTTTGTTTATGTAGTGTTAAGAATGTCTATGCATTATATAATTATGTCACAAGTCTTTTACCTCAATAAAAAATTTTTCACAAACTTCGTTTTTGTTTTCTATAAATTACAGAACATTGGACCGAATAAGTTCAGTCTATTTTCAGATCATGAGCTGTATAGTAGCTAAAAGAATCGAAAGTTATCTGAAAAATCTCTCTAACTTGAGAAAAGATATAGAATTTTACGAGCAAAAGAAGTTGCTAATTAGGAGTTTCCAAAATCTTGAAATGGATTCGAAATGGGATAATGCATCAACCTCAAAATCTGAAACAACAACCAGTGGAATAATTACTTCCGAGCCAGTTTATAAAGAATATAACATCGAGAATATTGTGCAAATTAAATACAGTGATGATAAAAATGAGGTTATCTCACAACACAGCAATGAACCCGCAATAAAATTTACCTATGACGGGTTTGGAGACTTTCTATATTTTCTCGAAACTATCAACGATAAAGATGGCCAGTGTGATATTAAATTCTACATTGGTGATTACATTTATGTGAGCTATTGGCAGAAGGAAGAATGTAGAGGAATGATTATAGCTGATTTTCGAACCAATGAAGTGATGGCTTTGAACGAAAAATATCTTGAGTTAGTTTTGAGACATAAATACAACCTGTATGAGATATGTTTATAAAATGAAATAAAACAACAACTGAGTAAAACAGAAAAAAGTGTTTTTATTTAAAAAAAGCATAATTTAATGTACATACATACTTAACTAATTATTTGTAAGAATATATCATTAAAAAAAAATTACCACTACTAAATACATGAAAATAATATAAACTAAGCAGCAGATGAAGTGGGACACCAAAAAAATTGCCTTATTTTGACTTGCTATAACTTCTACATTTTTTTGCCGATCTTGGATTATGAGCCACTGTTACAAAGCGCCATCTTTGCTCCATGCGTCAGTGTCGTCGTACATTTTTAAAAAAATTCCTTCTCCTTACACAGGGTGTGAATGTAAGGCGGCGAAAAATTTTCATTTTTTGGCGAAGAATATGGGAAAGATAAAGTTCTTTCTGATGTTGGGTGAATCACTGGGTCAACACCTCGGGACGTCTTTGCCATTTTTTCGATACATCGCGTTGCTATGGAAATATGGCCATTTTATGGTATTTCGTTTTTCTCTTGAAATTAGCGATTCTTTAATTGAACAATAACAGATTCCGTCTAAATTGCATCAAGGAATGACTTGTATTGAAAATGGCAACCCCAGCGGCGTGCAGAAGGGGGTCTATGAAATTATAATAAATAAAATCGATTTATTTGAAAATTTTAACGGTTTTGTTAAGCGTTACAGTTTAAAAGGTGTTATAAATAACTGTGATGAGTTTGATTTTGAGATTCAGAGGCGTTTGGTGAAAAAAAAAACAGCATTTTTCATTTTCTTCCATTTTATTTAATGTTAACGTGATACGAACAAACCTTGTAAAGCATTGCCATCATGTAATGCATTTTCTGTCAAAATTTGAATTGCCATGGTCCAAATGGTGCGACTAATGAGTGCTGATGTAGAGAATATTTTAATATTGCAGTAGAGAAATCATACAATTAGAGAGATTTCTGACTTACTTAATGTCAATAAATCGTCCGTGCGGGAAGAGCGTTGCAAAGAGAAGCTAACAACGGTACTGCTGCTTACCGACACGGTGGAGGATCTCAAAAAAGAACAAATCCTCGTCAGGATCGACTAGTAGTACGTAATGCGGTTGGAAATAGAGTTTGGACTGCCAAGAGAATCCAAGCATCTGCAGTTGAATGTTCCAGCAGACACCATTAGAAGGCGCCTACATGATCAGGGATTAAATGCTCGCCGTCGGGCAAAGTCCCACTTTGTACGAACATTCATCAGGCGAACAGAAAAAGATGGGCCCAGGAATACCTGAATTGGGATTTTAGGTGGAGAGACTGTCTTTTCGTTGATGAATACCGTTTCAACCCGTACAATTCCGACGGCCGATTGTTAACTTGGTGGAGATTGGGAGATTTTTACAAGAAATCTTGCGTTCCCAAGTTGCATTTGGCGGTGGAGGATGGACAGTTTGGGGTGTATTCAACACAACGGAAGGATAAAACTCGTAGCGGCAATATTAGCGGCCAAGTCTACCTGAATGAATCTCTGATTCTGCAAGTTCTCCACATGCTCGAAATTATGGCGGGGGTTTTGTTCTTGTTAGACGATAATGCTCGGCCTGCAAAGACAAAATCTCAATCGTACCGAATTACCTTCTAGATCCTCAGACATGAATCCGATTGAGCACGTCTGGAGCTGGATGAAGTTACAGCTTTCTCGGGGAGAACGTCAGCCAAAAACTCTAGACGATCTCGAGGAGATGATTCTGAAGCTCTGGAAGTCAGTTCCTATGGAGCTAATTAATCGCTTAATTCTGATCATGCCAAGGCGGTGTCAGGTAGTGATTCAGGCTAGAGGAGGACCAATGCCTTACTAAATAAAAATAATTAACTATTGTATTAGCTTTTTATGTAAAAATGCATAATAAAGTCTAAAAAAATGGGGAAAAAATGTTTTTCTATACTGACCGCCTCTGGATATCAAAATCAAACTCATCACAATTATTCATAACACTTTTTAAATTTTAATGCTTAACAAAACTCAAAAATTTCAGATAAAATCGATTTTTTTTATTTCAATTTCATAAACCCCCTTTTGCACGCCGCTGGTGTTGACCATTTTCTATACAAGTCATTCCTTGATGCAATTTAGACGGAATCTGTTATTGTTCAATTAAAGAATCGCTAATTTCAAGAGGAAAACTAAATTCCATAAAATGGCCATATTTCCATAGTAACGCAGTGTATCGAAAAAATGGCAAAGACATCCCGAGGTATTGACCCAGTGATTCACTCAGCATCAGAAAGAACTTTATCGGATCCCCCATCTTTCTCATATTCTTCGCCAAAAAATCGAAATTTTTCGCCGCCTTACATTCACACCCTGTATAAGGAGAAGGATTTAAAAAAAAAATGTACTACGACACTGACGCATAGACCAAAGGTGGCGCTTTGTTACAGTGGTTCACAATCCAAGATCGGCAAAAAAATGTAGAAGTTATAGCAAGTCAAAATTAGGCAATTTTTCGGGTGTCCCACTTCATCTGCTGCTTAGTTTATACAACAAAAAAAATCATCTTTATAACATAAAAAAATATAACTATCACTAAAAACATGGATATAATAAATAACGAATTAAAAAAAAATATATACATTCCTTAGTGTAAAAATCTTAAACTATAATCTCTAGAGGAGCATCGTCTTATCTACCGTTACCAAAAGCAATTGAAGCTAAGAAAGCTACCTCAGTCAGTCTTGACCCTTGGGAATTTCCGATGATTCCTTATACTTTTCTAAATCTCGATGACCCCAAGCAAGCGTGTACTCTGTACCGGGTTTAACGTAACGCTTGTCGTCCGCGTAAGACAAGGCTACTTTATTATTCAGTTCGATGTACATATCATGTTTATGTGAACGGAAAGTATTCATTTGCCGATGAATAAGTGTACCTTCTACGTCAACCGCTGTCTTGTAGTCTTCAAGACTAAGTTCTTTCTTGGTGACGTAGTCAGACACGCCTTTGGCTTTTTTAGTCAACTCTCCTTCCACATTAACACAATACGCCTTCGCTCCGGTTCCATAGAACTCCCACACGATCTTTCCTGTATACTCATCCTTCATTTTACCTAAAATGGACTGGTTTACAGGAAGACCGTGTGGGTTGTCCTGTGAGTAATTGGAAGTATCGAATTTGTCTAAATTTTCTTTCATATCATGATAAAAATTTGGTGTCTCTACATTTAAAATGAGGGAGTCGGTATCTGTATATAGTAAGGTTGCTTTATTTCCATATTTAGGCTTAATATAGCTATACAGAAAATCGTACATGATTGTTTTGGAAATGTCCAAGATAGCGAATCCTACATAAATAGGTTTATCGTATATGACTTTCTGTTTAGCCATATGAATAGCAACTAAATTTTCACCAAAAATAGTGACGTCTTTGAAATGTGGTTTCGAAATCCATGCTTCGGCCCCCAGTTTCCTACCAATATTTTCCCAATGGGTAATCAGCTTGATATCTACCCTTTTTTCCACGTTTTCCATGGTTTTCCCAAACACAGCATTATTCATAAGTTTGAAAAAATCTTTTTCAAACTTATTGGAAGCAGCATTCCGTTTGGCTGTGTTTAGGTCAATGTAAATTTTAAGCCAGGGAGATTGATTGAAAGTGAGAACGCGATGAATTTTTTCTAATTTTAAGCCATGTTGTAAGGCTTGCTGCAAATTTTGAAGATGAATGACGTATTTTTCTTTTCGGTTGAAATTTGGAATAAGTTTTTTGATTTTAGAACCTTCTGGGGCAAACGACTCTGGACAAAAAGGTAGCTCATTATGCCTATAATGTAGGTCTTCCGGGTATACTTAATCAACTTCGAAAATATAACCAGTTTCTGAATTCTTATTTAATTTTAGATAATCTAAATTTTTAATTTCATCCGCGTCAAGCCATTTAAAGTTACCCGTTGGTAAATATTGAGACATGGCTGCACCATACAAGTTGGTAGCTTCCAAGTACATGAGGTATGAAGTAGGTTTGGAAGCATCATAATGGGGAATAAATTTATTGTTCGCGACAGCCTTCCGTACACTACATTGACTGACCCCTCCGCGAATACCGCGTTTCAGGAAGTGTATCATGTCTATATCTGTCAGTAATTCCAACTCCACAGCTGTTGTTTTGAGAGCAGCATCGAAAGATAGCCCTGGAGCTGTATAGTACTGACAAGGATCTAGACCGTAAGTTGCTTGACACACGTCTCTGAAATTTTCAAAAACATCAGCTAAAATCAAAACGTCGGATTTTAAATAAGTATCTGAATATTCACCCAAGGTTTTACATTTAAACAAGTTCCATGCTTTCTTTGCACGCTTGTAATCTTCCTGCTTGATGCCTTCTTTTCTAAGATCATTATAGAAGCCATCAATAGATGGGAGCTTGATGTCATCTAATTTCGAAAATGAATCTACGTAAGAATACGGGAAAACGCCCTTCTGACGAATAATCTGAAACTCATCTTCCGCGGGAAAATTTTTTCTAACTTCTCGACACTGTTCTGGTTTTAAATTTTGTGATAATTTATCTAGACTTGATGCCATGAATCGAAAACTGTCGAGGAAGCGTAATTTTAAAAATACCTGTTTTTGTTTGCCTGATTGATCGAGAGGGATCTTATCCACCAAAACATGTTTGGTAAATGAAATGTACCGCTCCTTATTTTGAGGGATAACATCCAATCTCTCGTTTTCTTGAGCCAACTCCTTTACAAACAGGTGAGAATCAAAATTGGACATACAGTGAAAGAAGATGGGGATGAAGTTTGGGGTTTTAAAATTTAGGTTACATACAGAGTGAGCTGCAGCACGGAAATTACCTGTAAAGTGGCAGTGGTCCCTTACTCTCTCGTCTTCTACTTTAAATGGTTTCTCGCAAATATGACAATTTTCCGCATTGCGAAACTCATTTTCTTGTTCTTGACTCAGAGGATGCATAGGCACTATGTTTTTCATAAATTGATTATAAATTGACTTACAGTCAGTCTCTAACCATTCTACAAAAACTTTATGCGCATCAGGTCCTCTGAAAGTCTTGAAAATCGAATGAGAATCGTCGAAATAGCATTTAATGTAGTAGGCGAAAGAATAAGGAACAGCCTTGTGAGTTTTAACGGTATAGGAATTTTCGGGGTCCAGGGCCGGTATTCTGGTCCTCGAAAACGCTCACCGCTTTTCAGTCATTCGGCACTTCTAATGTAAATTTACATTAAAAGTGCCGAGCGACTAAAAAGCGGTGAGCGTTTTCGGGAACGAGAATACGGGTCCAGCTCATTTTCCTCTGCATCAACAGGTTCAATGATTGTCTCGAAATTGGCATAGCAAACAAAAGGCACCTTTAATTTCTTTTCGAAATTTATAAACTTCAGAATATTCTCGGGGACCTCTTCTCCGTATTTATTTTTCTTCAAATCTGTTGTCGGTAATTTAACTGAAACATGGGCACAATTGTGTTCTTGATGAGCTTTCAGTTTTTGCTCAGTTGAAAAATACACCAAACAACCATCACAAAAATGTTTAACGTTATGATGCTTAAATAACTGACTTGAGATCAAGCGAGACATGTTTCTTATTAAGCAGTAATGACTATCACCAGAATCATTACTGATTAATAACAAATTTACATGATTCGCTTTCCGAGATTGAGTAAAGTATAAGGGACCAACAACTTCAATAATATTTCTACCATTTTCATAAGCGTTATCTAATCCATATACATCCATTCATAAATTGATTATAAATTGACTTACAGTCAGTCTCTAACCATTCTACAAAAACTTTATGCGCATCAGGTCCTCTGAAAGTCTTGAAAATCGAATGAGAATCGTCGAAATAGCATTTAATGTAGTAGGCGAAAGAATAAGGAACAGCCTTGTGAGTTTTAACGGTATAGGAATTTTCGGGGTCCAGGGCCGGTATTCTGGTCCTCGAAAACGCTCACCGCTTTTCAGTCATTCGGCACTTCTAATGTAAATTTACATTAAAAGTGCCGAGCGACTAAAAAGCGGTGAGCGTTTTCGGGAACGAGAATACGGGTCCAGCTCATTTTCCTCTGCATCAACAGGTTCAATGATTGTCTCGAAATTGGCATAGCAAACAAAAGGCACCTTTAATTTCTTTTCGAAATTTATAAACTTCAGAATATTCTCGGGGACCTCTTCTCCGTATTTATTTTTCTTCAAATCTGTTGTCGGTAATTTAACTGAAACATGGGCACAATTGTGTTCTTGATGAGCTTTCAGTTTTTGCTCAGTTGAAAAATACACCAAACAACCATCACAAAAATGTTTAACGTTATGATGCTTAGATAACTGACTTGAGATCAAGCGAGACATGTTTCTTATTAAGCAGTAATGACTATCACCAGAATCATTACTGATTAATAACAAATTTACATGATTCGCTTTCCGAGATTGAGTAAAGTATAAGGGACCAACAACTTCAATAATATTTCTACCTTTTTCATAAGCGTTATCTAATCCATATACATTGATGGAAATATTCTTGAGCTGCTCAAACTTGCTAATGTCTTTAAGTTTAATCGGAAATTCCATACCTGTAAAGTCCAACTCGTTCTCAAAAGGCATATAGTTCACGACTCTATTGGCGTTTTGAGTTCTGTCAACTGGATGTAGGTGAGCCAAGACCGACCACATGAAACATTTCTGATCGCTATTTTGTTTGTTCAGGACAGCTTTCTTCGCATCGATCAGTTTTGGAAGCGGCAGATATGAAGAGGCTTTTAGAGGGTTCACCTTATTAATACTTATATCTAGATGGAGGAGTTGTTGGAGCGTCCAACCTGTAAAAGACATTATTTAGCATATAAAATTGCAATTGAAATAATACATACCACTTCTTTCTCCTGAAATTCTGTGGACTTCTTGTCCAGGATGACAGAAAACTGCTGGAACAGCTCCTCCAAATCTGCACCATCGCTCACCAGTCGGAATTTGACGTTGAACGACTTGACCTCTTCTTGCTTTTTCGCCTGCAGGAGGAAGCGTCCGAAAAGCTCCACACCGACTTTGATATGGCCAAATTTATTAACCATATCCCCTACCAGCTTGACGAATTTCACTTTGAAATTTCCCAAAAAGTGCTTTACGCTGGTAGAGTCCTGCTTTGATGAAAGCCGGTATGTAGCAATTCGGTTACTGAATGTTGTTCTGACAAGGCTGACGTCTTCCTCCTGCTCCACACAGGTGTTGGCTCGGTGCTGGAGACTCCGAAGATGACCAGCCCATTGATTTATCGGAGTCTTCAAGTCGCAATCCTCGCACCACCGGCCTGTGGCTGATGTTGATGGTCCTGAAAACAATTAAATTAGATTTTAAAAGAAAAAAAAAATTATTCAATTTTAACTTACCGGCAACTTGGTCAAGTCTCGCTTGCTTCGTCATGGGGGTGGCGGGATCTCCAGCCTTTCGTTTGGGGGCTCTCGGGGCTGGGTGTTTTTCTTGAAGGTGGCGTTGGAGAGCCCCCTCCGATTTGAAAATCCCACCACATTGGTTGCAGATCCTGGCAGATGTTCGGCAATCTCCATGACGTTTCAGGTTATCCCTCCTGGTGAACGATTTGGTACAGAAATCGCAGCTAAACATTTCCTGAAGCAGATACTCACGAAATTAAAAATCCGCTGTTTATGGAGGTTTGTTTTAAAATGAATGAAAAAATAAATCCAGTTTAAATTAGTTAAAGTACCTACCTAAATTTTAGAAAAAGGTATTTGAATTATGTGTAAATGTAAGTGAAAAAGGAAACTTGTTGTAAAAAAGTTGTTAAAAAAAAACTATTGGAAATAAATTTCAATCAAAAAAATTACTTTGATATTTGAAAATAGTACTTACTGTTTTTTCGAAACCGACACAATCACTCACAATAAACTAAAATTAGTATTGAATGCTGTTGTTGCTGCTGCTATGCTGCTGCCTCTCCAACTGACTGCGGTCGAATTGAAGCGCAAACTTGTTTGTTCTAGTTATATTGACGCCAAGGAGAATAAACTTTGAATCATCAATCAACAATCAATCAATCATCAAAAAACACAGAACAGCACTTTACCATACTAGAAATATTGATATTAAAAGTAATCACCAACAAAAATATACAACACAACTTTTATAGGTTCATATGCTTGATTTTGTTGCTAATACCTAGCAGGAAAGTGATGTTCTCTGTTTTAAGCAATCCAAATAAACATAAATACCTTCCTTATGAAGTCGTGATGGACTCTTCTCAGTATAAGCAATTATTATTATCAATTTCATCAATCACGTATTTTTTCATCTGTATAAATACATGTAGAAATATAAAAAATACACACAGGTGTAATGTTATACGGGGTTTATAGATGGCGCATCAGAGAGCGGGTAAGTTGGAGTAGTTCAGGTAGATTGGGTTAGATGACATTGACAGATGACATTGACAGCTGAATGACATTGACAGATGACATTGACAGATGACATTGACAGATGACATTGACAGATGACAGCGGACTGATGACGTCACGGCGTCGCGACGTCCTGGTTGGCGCATGCGCAGACGTCACGGAGGCGTCGGAGGATGCAGAACCGGCCATCTTACACTACTAATATTTATTCATGATGGACATGGATGCGATAAAACTACCCACAACGTTATTGTTTATTCGAATGTGAGTGAAAGCACATCGTGCAAAAAGAAAAATAGTACCTAACATCAATGACCGTTTGCACCAACCAATTTATGGAAAGCTTAACGATAAGAATGTATTCCTTAAAGTGACATTTTCCCATGCAAAAATGTCATTTTAACGTAGACTTATCGTAAAGGCTTCCTTAAAACAGTCGGTGAAAACGGCCATTAATGTAGGTACTATTTTTTCTTTTTTCATTTCATGTAGGTACGTGCTTTTTTAATTAAAGTAAAACACCTAATGCTAAATTTAATGGCGTTTCCGATTGGTAGATCTAGTGCGGAACTAATGCAATTTTTTCTATTTCTGTCTCTTTCCTCTACAGGTCGATTAAAAGGATGCAAATACACTCAGTGCGCATTGAATCTACCAATCGGAAACGCCATAAATTTATTAAACCCTTTATGCCTGGTTTATACTTCTGAATTAAAAATTAAACTAAATTGAGAATGAAACTAAATTAAAAATTTAAATGTTAAAGGTCCATAATTTGATGCTGGCGTTTATACCTCAAATTAAAAAATTAAATTAAATTGAAAGTTGGCTAACTTTCAACTAAGAATTAAAAATTAAGGAGATCAATCTATTCAGCTGGTTTTTGTTTATTTCAATGTTCCTTTCTGTCATTTGTGATTACGTAAAGAGCTAGCTAGTTCAAGAAAATCCATAATTCTTCGGTTTAGTTTAATTCTTAACTTTGGAAGTATAAACCAAGTCATTATACCCAAGATGGAAATATTTCTTAATTCCTCCATCTCAATCAAAAAACTAACAATTTAATCAATATATGTATTCATGAAAAAAATCCATAGGGAATACGGATAAACTCTAAATTTCTGAATTGAATAACACGTACAAAAGACAGTTATAGATTTTTTAACATCAGACATTGTCTCTTAAATTTAATAGTAATGCTCTATCGCCTGTAACATTCTGACCCTGAATCTAGCCCATGCAATAACATTCTGACCTTTTAAATAGCTCCATCATCGTCACAACATTCTGACCCCTGATTCAGCGCATGTAGTAACATTATGCCACCCAAAATACGCACATCGAATTCGATTGGCCAGGTTTCCGGGCTATGGCTAGATTGGGTGGCAGAATGTTTTGATGCCAACCGTGTATCACTAAACAACCATATTTAAAAAATAATAATAATTGAAAATAATAAGGCAATGCCACTTACGTCAACTGAGCGACACTGACATATTTATCAGCGTTCCGACTGAAAACAGTTACACCTTAGTGCATTAGAAACCCTTTAAAAAAATCGCTTGCTTGCATACCGAAAAGGCACACGGGAATACAAACCAGACCAGACTAGACACTAATTTAAGAAAATTTTTGAAATTTTGTGAATGCCTAATAATGTTTTTGGAATAACTGTGTTTGGACTCGAACCGGAGCGGCCTTAGAGGACCAAAATTTTTTTTTTGGCTTGGATAATGAAACATAAAATGATATTTTGGTCTAAGTGGAAGTTGTGGAAAATTTTTTACTTTTAGTTCAACATATTCTTCTACTAAACCATTCAAAATTGAAACTTGATCATCAGAAATTTGAAATGCCATTAAAATATTTACTATTTTGCGTAAAATCACTATAATTTTCCATACATCACAATTTTCCAACCCAGGTACTTTTTCATACATTACTAATGGAAACTTATTTATAATAAACAAAATTTGAGAAGCACTACCAACTAGCTTATCACCTTTTTTTATTGGAGGTAAGGATGATTTTCCATTATCAATTAGGATTGTTTTATATTTGTGATTTAGGTATTCAAATGATATAATCTTCTTGGTAGCATAAAATGAAATTGCTAACATCAAATCATAGGATGATATACCTTCCAAAATATAGTAAGCAAAACAAGGAGGCAATCCCTGGGCAACATGAAAATATGTCAAATCATTCATCGTAGATTTATGCTTTAAGCCTCTGTATGACCAACCAAGGGCGGATGCATAATTAACATCAAAATCCTAAGACTCCTTACTTCTATACTGAAAAACTTCTGAGTATGATGTAATTCCAAAATTATTAACATAACACCACCGACAAAAAAAAAGGGTTAGTGTTAAAATTTTCCACTTAGCCTCCTACTTGATGACTTCCAAGATTATCTCCCACTATTATGGAAACCTTTTACATACAAATTTGTCCTAAATTGAATGCCTACTGTTTCTAAATGCCTGATGTCAGCAAGTCTTTCAAAAACCTTGGAAAATCCAAATTTTTTCAGGTCTTTTTCAAAACATATAGCCACTAAATTGATATGTTCCATTTGAGTTCGTTACCATGGAAAAAGGTTGGCAAGTGTCATATAAATACCCACAATTTTATATTTGGTCTTAGCGGAACCCAAAGGGTTGCACACTTCAAATGCATCCTGATATTAAAAAATTTTTAAGGAGAAAGGGTTATTTTTAAAGAATATATTATTTTTGTAAGTCTTAAATAGACTTGTAAATCTTAAATATCTTGATATAAACGTAGTTGATTTTCAATAGGATTTGCTATTTGATGAAATATATTTTCATTTTTCAGAAGCTTATCTAAAACTTCTAAAATAGGAACATAAAAATAAAAACTTTCTCTTCAGTTTGTATCATGTGACAGTAGATCAATTTTCACAGGTTCCACGTTCGTAAATGCTCTGTTTTTTTATTATGTGCAAAATTAAAAAGTGTGTTTGATAGAAAACTTTCTTCAGGTATATTTAAAGAAAAATTATTTATGTTCTGTTTTATATACAGTACGTTTAAACGTTCTATATCAGAAAAACCTTCAATCATCGTGTTTAATGATTTGTCAGTCAGATAAAATTTGGATTGCAAAGTAACATACATGTTAGCCAATAAACGAGTACCTAAGGCCCGTATTCTCAGTCACACCTCAAATTAAGGACCCCTCGTGACTTGAAGGTCGCCTTGAATAAGGACGCCTTCGCGCTATGCGACTTTGGCATTTCATAGTACCGAATTAAAGAGTCCTTATTGAAGGAAGTTTCGCCTCAAATTTTGCAACTGGCAACAACGGTTTCTACGAAATGTTTATTGTTATTGTCATTAAGTTGTCATTATTAATATATGGTTCTATGCGAACAAGGTCAGATAGCTGTAGAAATAGTGATTTGTCTGTGAAATTTATGCGCAAGTAATTATGGCGATCAAGTACACTGAGTCTGAGAAAATGTTCCTGGTTCAGATGGGTACTCGCAGCATAGAGTCATAGTTGAAAATAAAAAAAATAGACGCCGTATTAGGTTTGTTCGGACTTAGTTCAGAATCATTTCTGAATTGAACTGCGCTTGCGCATTTCTTCATTAAGAACATAAATAAACAAATGCACAAGCGCAGTTCAATTCAGACTTTATTCTGAATCAAGTCCAAACAAGCCCATTATTGTAGGGAAAACAGCCTGCCCGGGATGAAAAATGTATTTTCTTGACCATTTTGTAGATAACCGACAACCATGAAGTTGCTTCGCGATATAATAAGAGGTATCGGACTTCGAGGGATGCTACTACATATGAAAATAATGGAAAAAGTTCTTAGGAATATATTATGCCCTAAGATCCTTTTTTTGTTTTATGAGTAAACTACCCTCTACCCTTATGGAAACTACCCTTTCAGAACTGTTATGACTTTTTTACTATCATCATTCGCTTTGGTATCGCAATGTATGCGAGAATACCAAATTTCAAGGAAAATTGTTTGCCACTAATGCAATATTCGTGAAAATAGATAAAATCTATGATTTTCATCCACCGTTTGAAGGGCTGTAACTTCTTCATCAGGGAGCATCTTAGGGCATGTTCATAGGAACTATTTTCATATATAGTATCACCCCTTGAAGTCCGGTACACTATTTTTTTCACACCCTGTATAAACAATTATTCGATTAATTTTTTGATGTTTTCTTTTATCTGTCTTTTATGTCTCAACTTTTCAACGTTTCAACTTTCCGTTTCTTTTTCCTCTGCCAAATGCGAAGTCTAGCGACCAAAAATACTTGGTAGTTTATAATATGTGAGCAAACTTGCCCCTGATAAAGAGTACTTCTTGTCTCGAAACATATAGGGTGCTTTAACTTGATCAAAGGACTACTTCTTCAATTTCTAATTCTAATGGATTCTGCATGTCTCGATTCTCGAATGTTCCTTCTTGGCCTCCGCAGCACAATCTGCATGTGGCTTAATTCACCAAAATGTTGCAATGCCACGGATGCGGTGATATATCGACTTACAGGCATGCTAATGCCTATTTAATTTAATACTGCTTTTTCTACTATTCCACCACGGTGCCTGCACCAGCTGAATTTAGCCACACGAGGTTATCATCATCAGCGACATTTATCTCTACAAATAAATTTTCCAGCTCATTCATACTAACTACAATACTTATAATAAACTTTGCACATCAATTAAATACAGTTCACGTACTGTCACCAATTAGGTTCACGTGCTGTCACCAATAGGTTAGAAAACCAGTCTCAAGGGACCTCTGGACATTCCTCAAGTCAAGGAAGGAAATGTGCCGAAATACGCATGAGCGGCGTAAGGACGCCTTGACAATTTTGACTCTGCAAGACAATTTACTGCGAAGGTCACCTTCAAGGAATCCTCAGCACTCAAGTAGGCACTATGAATACCGGGCTAAGTTCTCTAAGTCATTTTTTGAATAACATGTATCTAATTCTTTATTTACATGCAATGATTCACACTCCGAATTTTCAGATTCAGAAACCAGTTATTGTTCTTGAATAACTGAAGCGTGTCTTGAATCAATCTTTGAGGGATATTTATGATTCCGATAAACATGGAAGCGAAAACTTTCTATATTGAAGAAAGTATTTTGATTATTGCATGTTTTAGATAAAAGGCACATTATTTCTATGTTGGGCTCTTTGAAATGACTATATACATACATGCAAAAATATGATTCTCTCACTTAAAGCAGTATAATTGCAATTATTAACATTGCAATTGATTTTGATGTTCGAGTTCAATTTATTTGTTTCACTTTCATGAAATCTAAAAACATGTCGATATCCTAAAAAAGTTTTTAGAGAAATTCGACAATCAACTCGGGGGCAAACAAATTTTGCACCCGGCCAATTCCTATGCAAATAACAATGTGTATCATATTTTTGCAATGTTCTGCATCGGAACCCACACAGGTTGCACTTAAATATGTTATTTCCCGATCATGGATAAAAAAACCAAAAAAGATTTGCACGTACCTACTTTCCCTTTAAAAAAATTGGAGTCTAATAATAAACTCTGTGACAAAACTATATCCCGCAAAACGAATGAATTAACGATATTATGTTCAACTAGCACAGAACCGCCTGAGCAATGCCCGGAAATTGCGATAATGGCAATGGCGTCAATCAATGGCGATGGTTGATGGATTGGGATAGAGCCGGTCGGTATGCATGCAGATGCAGCATGCAACGAGTCGTGATGTGATGACATTTTTGATTTTGGAATATTACAGGCAGTGTTGCCACAAGCTCTTTCTTTATTGGGGCAGATTGCGGCGAGATAGCGGGGAAGAATAGGATCGGTGCGGGGTAGCAACAAATATTTCACCTACGAGCGTGCGGAAAGTAGCATTTTACCGCGCACTATGCCATAAAGTTACTTTACCGCATAGTCTGCAGTCTGCGAGTCTGCGGTAAAATAAACTGCAAAGTGTGCGGTATAGTTACTTCATCGTATAGTGTGCGGTAAAGTAGACTGCTTTGCTAATGATATAGCTAAAATTTTATGACGCGCGGTTTTGACGCTGTTAGGTAAATAACTTTAATGTTTTAACATATTTTTCTGCATCAATTACCACACAAATTCAAAGGAGACACTGAAAGGAATCTCTAAATGAGGTTATATCTTAGGCGTAGACAAAAAACTTGTTGCTAGGTACAGTTCAAATAAATATAAATTGCTTCTCATAATTAGGATTTTGTACGTATTTTTAATTAGCGATAAGCAGAAGCATTCTTTTTCTATTATAGCATAGATTGTATTTAGATTTAATTGAGGGGAGCGGAAGGGCGAGAATGTTTTCAAAAGGGGTAGATCTACCCCGAACGGGGTAGCTTTGGCAACACTGATTACAGGAAAATGGTAGCTTTACATGTTTTAGAAATATCTGCAATTAAAATTACGGTTTTGAATCGACAATAATATTTTTACATTTCATATAATGCAACTTTAGGTTCTAAAAATACATAATTAAGAAGGGATTTTTAATATCTCGGAATTACAGTATTCGTGACGGAACAATCTAAACTTAAAATAATCTTGCAGGATAAATGTGTTTAAAATAAGGGTACTTGTATTTTTACCATAAATATCGCGAAAAAATAAATTTGGAAGTCGTAGATTTTCACACAAAAAATAAAAATACACAAAAAATTAAGCGATTTTCCCGGACACAAATATTTTCAATATACATATATTATGTAAATATTACATTACAAATAACAAAAAAAATACTATAATTTTTTTCAGTGTGGAGTGGAACAAACTGTGTGGGATTTTTATGGTCAAAACTGAAAACGTCAACATTATTGAACTACTATTTTTTCATGTAGTCACTACATATTTAGAATGTCTAACATTCTTGTTACTTCTGGCTTTAATCTGTGAAGCAATGGTATTCACTTTGAAACAAAACATTAAAATCGTTTAAAATATATATTTAAAACATAGGACATAAATTCTAGATATATTCTGGTAAAAACCTTATCTAAGCACCTAATTATTTCAAGATTTCTCCTCTTCAAAACTAGTTTTTCTAAAATATGCCCTCAGTACTTCATACTATTCAAGAACTCTGTTGGCACATTGTTCTACTGATAACCATCTAGTTACACTTGGCAGTAAGATTTTATGTATGTCAACCTTGAAAAATTTTTGAAATTCTTTCAATTTTTGTTGTATACTAAAGCTATGACTAAAATGAGACCCAATATTGCGTAAATGTCCTTTACTGATCGAGGTAGTTGTTTGAAACTGCCAAGTATATCATATGGCATGAGCATTGGACACAAACAATTTCAGGTAAATCTGCCTTCAGGTACCACATTAGTTGTATCACTTGAAAACCCAAATAGATTTGTGAGGGGAATTTTTTTATAATTTACTGTATTATCATTGGCTACTTCAACCCTGTCAAAGAAGGATGTGGTTAATTTATTTTTATATCACAAAAATAAATAATAGTAAATGCACATTGTTTTGTACCAGCCACATCATAAGTTTCATCTACAATCAAGGAAAACCAAATTCTATTTTCTCGAAACTGACTATACAGATTTTCCTTGAAATTTTCGCCGAAAGATTCTCGAACTATAGCTATTGCTTTAGTTCTTCGAACACTTAAATTTTTAGCAATATTAGAATCTGGGAAGATATACCCACACAACCTGGTTAAAGTATCCAATAATGAAAATGGCAAATTATTGGTTGCTATTAAGCCACATAATTTTAGCTCTGCCAATTTTACTCCTTCTGGAAGAGGGGTGAACATTTTTTCAAGATTACGAGTGGTCTTGATTTGCCTAAAAGAAGTCAAATGTTTTTCAGATTTACTATAACGCAATAAAGCAGTCTTGTGTGAAAATATATTGGTGTCACATATTTTACAGCGAGTCATTTCTCTTGTGTTAGCACCCTGTTTACTCTTTGTTAGTCAATCCCGAAATTCTGGAAGGTGCAGCCATTTATTTTTAAACTTATATTCCCTCTTTTTCATTGTTAGTTTTGTGATTTTCGCAACTTTTGGATTTGGTGGTGACGGTTCAATGTTGACCTTTTGAGCTGATATTACTACCTCAAAGATAATTTTATATAAAGATATAAAATAGTGTAATTAAATGGATTATTATTATTAACTGTGGTGAGAGTCAAATTTATATGGTCTGGTGGAGTCAAGATATTGTCACGAATTTCCTCAGTTCCAATTTCTTGACTGGGATTCAGGTTCAGCTGATCTCTGCTTGTTCCTGTTTCCCCATTCCCAGTTGGATTCTAAGGAAATAATATCATGTAAAATCAAAAATAAAATAATTGGTGTTATTTTTCACATAATATTCTAGATGCTCATTGAAATCTTGATTCACCTTAACGTTTTTTCTGATCACCCACTTGTCCATTTTTCTCTAAATTAGATCCGGACACTTCATTTTCATTGTTTACCATTGTTATATGACATCAAATTCCAAATCAAAAATAAACCATGAACCAGAAAACTAATCAGCAACATCAAACAAGAAAAACTTGCCTGAGAAAAACAAAGCATCCAAAAAACAACATACACAAAGCACACCATGCCTTTTCGGAAACACGATCCGAGTTCTACGAGATCAGCAGCTGATTTACTTTGTCTTTTTTTCAATCGCGTTCATTTAAAAAAGATAAAAAACAAACAGCTGGTGATCGGGCTGATGGAATCAGCGTTTCTAAAATGGCCTCTGGACAATCTTGACACGTGACGAGACATACATACGCGAACATCTTCCTTTCAATAAAAATGTTAGGCGCTTGCTATACCACGAGTTGTGACATGGCTCTCGTGCCGGGACGAATTTTGCGCGGAACGTAAAATTTGTGCGTAGAATGCGAAATTCGTATACAGAATGGTTCCGGGTTCCGAAAGCGTTCTTGAGACGGTTTATTGGCGAGTTGGTAATAATGTCCAGAATATCAAGATCGTCATTTAAAAACATTTTTTAAGTAATCACAATCCATTTTAATTTAATTTAGAATATTCAGTAAAATCAATAGAACAATAAAAATAAAAAGCAACTAAAAGTACAGTTGCGATCAAAAAAAAATAGTACAAAAATTATTAACCCCAATTTGAGCTCCCGGTGTAACATACAAAATTTTGACAGGCAATGACATATTCTAGGTTAAAAACGGGTGGAAAAAGATCAAAATAATGTCATCTGAAGCTTTCTAGGCCAAAAATATGTCATTTTTGGTTATGAATTAAAGTAATTTATAATAGACCAGGAGATTTTGGAGATTTTTCTTGTACTACTTTTTTTTGATCGCAACTGTACGTCTATAGGTCTAATCGATGTTTTAATCACCAAAAATTGGACGTTTGGTTTAATCAAAATTTAAGGTTCGCTAAACGTTGATGTTAGTGAACGGTGCAATCGGCCATAAGTATTATACAGGGTGTCCCAAAAAGATACCGACAAACTTTAAGGGGTAGTAGGGGACATCAAAACAAGCATTTTTGTTTATATAAACATATGTCCGCAAATGAGTCATTTGGGCTGTAGAGCAAATAAACTGTTTGGTATCTAGTTTTATTCTTCGCAATAATTAAATCACTGTTTACTTATTAATTTTGCTTTAATAGCAAATAAATTATGGTTTACAATAATTGTTCAACTTGCGAACTTTTTGGAATATTCCGGGAATAGCTTCTACATGGGTACAACTCGCCAATATCCTTGCTATCAGATCTTCCTCATTACGAACAGGTGTTTCGTAGACTAAACTTTTCAGTCAATGACCCGATGGTGTAATCTTTGCATTGAAGTAAATGGTCAACATTTTGAACAATTATTGTAAACCATAATTTATTTATAATAAAGCAAAATTAATAAGTAAACAGTGATTTAATTATTGCGAAGAATAAAAGTATCAAACAGTTTTTTTGCTCTACAGCCCGAATGGCTCATTTGCGGACATATGTTTATATAAACAAAAATGCTTGTTTTGATGTCCCCTATTACCCCTTAAAGTTTGTCGGTATCTTTTTGGGACACCCTGTATTTATGTCTGTATATTATGTAGATTGATGATGGTATTGGGATAACAATATATGATAAATCATTTTTAAACAATAATGTTCTTTTTGTTTTGTAGACAATAACCCAAATGACACAAGGAAAACAAAAAATGATAGTTTGGGTTATAGTCCAGGAGGTGGCGCCAAAAACATGCAAGAGTTTTCGCAAGGCGGATATTTTCAAAATAGGTCGTACTTTAGTGCTAGAATGCTAGTGTACAGTCAGCACTCACAGTTCCGGGACAGCTGGCTCTGGGACGCGGGCAAAGTTGTAATTTTAAGAAGCATCTAAACTGTTTTCTCAAAGCTCAAAATTTATAGAAATTTTGCACATTATCTGTTTGAAGGTCACAGATAACGTATGTAAATCGTCAGACGTCTAGTTCGTTGCAAAAAGGGGGGTCAGACGTCCTCAAAGTTCTTATTTTATGACATTTTCTTCGGTGTCCTGTCAAAATATATTTTTGCAGGTATTTGACAAATATATTTGAAGAAAATGCCATAAAATAAGAACTTTGAGGACGTCTGACCCCCTTTTTGCAACGAACTAGACGTCTGACGATTTACATACGTTATCTGTGACCTTCAAACAGATAATGTGCAAAATTTCTATAAATTTTGAGCTTTGAGAAAACAGTTTAGATGCTTCTTAAAATTACAACTTTGCCCGCGTCCCAGAGCCAGCTGTCCCGGAACTGTGACTGCTGACTGTACACTAGCATTCTAGCACTAAAGTACGACCTATTTTGAAAATATCCGCCTTGCGAAAACTCTTGCATGTTTTTGACGCCAGCTCCCCAGCTATTAGTTTGGGTTAGTAGTTGGCAGCTCTCTGCAAAACGAAAAGAAACCTCAGTAAATTTTGTATATGCAAGACCAGAAATGCAGAAGGGCAAGTTTACTCCCACATATACAAAAGTGGTTGCAAATGCACTTTGGGAACAAGTGTCGACAATCCTCAATTCCATAACGGGAGAGTCTATAAAGACATCCATTCAGTGGAAGAAGGTTAAACAATTTATAAATACAATAATTTAAATAGTTAAATAGTTCGATTGTTTTTCACTTTTTTTTATATTAAAAGTATGGATTTCGATCAAAGAAAGTGTTTGGGACTTACGTTTTATCGTATTGTTATTTTGGGTAATTTAAAAGCAACTTGTATATATTTCTTAAATTTGAAGTGTAAATTTCAATTATTAATTGCGCGTGAGAATGGCATTTCCATGGACTTTCGCGCGGTACCGTAAAAGGGTGCAAGAGTGCGCTCTTGATTAAAGAAGGACAGAGATTGAGTAGCCGAAAATATGTGCTGTCGCTGTCCGAAAGAGAGAACGATTTTTGTCGGCAATCAAACCAGAACCAATTATTTTTAGTGCCTAAAACCCACGCAGTTTCGGGGTAAGTCCTTTATTGGTTTTGCCATTTATCGATTTTTGATAACTTTTAAAAATACAGTCCACTGATTAGCTCGTACAGAAAGTTTTTATAGACATGGAGAGATTTAAGAAAAAATTTTAAAATCAAAGCTTCAAAATAACTAAAATACACACAATGTACAGGAGACGGTACACCAATGCCACCGGTAATACTAGAGTCAGAAGAAGATAAAACTATAGAAACAATTATTGAAATATTAACACCTGTAACGGTGGAGGGCAATATAGACGTGCGTGATCCATTTGTCATTGCTGAGGAATTAGAGGATATTATCATGAAAGTAAGTTAACCGTTAGTTGTAGTTGACTAGCCATTGTCTATTTAGGTAGCTACCCAGTTCATAAATATTAAAAAAAAAACACTGGCCCCCAGATTTTCTTGAGTGGTAATTAATTTGTTATCTGTATCTGTAAAATGTCTGCTTGTTCTATGTTTAATGCAAACCCTAAGAATAGTGAATATCACCTCTATAAATATTTTTTTCTATTTCAGACAACAAATGACATGGGCCATACTGATCATAGTAATGAAGACATGGGCATCAATATTGATTGAGCATATGCTAGCACTTCAGGCATGTAAAATAAAGGCAAACAAATAATACAGCCTGTTGATTTGCCTACTGAACCTAGGGTCGAGGTCACACAGGCAAACAGAGAGAATGCGAAACCCGAGACAAAATCCAACATACAAAAAAAAGTACACAAAATCTGCAAGACTCACTGACAGTCTAAAGAACAATAAGAAATTCTTAACACTAAGTGAGCAGGAAATCTGTTCAACAGACAGATATAGACAAAAAAAAGTTACAAATATTACAGAACCATTACGAAAAAAAAAACATGAATATTTTCAAGAAACACTTGAAATTTTTAAAAACATATCTGAAACTCTTGGGGTTATTCCTGAAAAATTTAAATAATTCACGTGTTCTTTGCTTGTTACCAAACAAATCATAAATTTCACCGAAGTTACCTTGTTTGTTAGTGTTAAGCTTCTTGGCCTTTGAGTAGGTAGATATTTTGGTTTCTGCTATCTTAATATCCAACTACGACAACTACTGTCACTGCTATATGTATAGGGTTTCATCGAGACGAGAAATCTCGCCTCGAAGGCAATTTCTCGTCTCGTCTCGATCATCGAGACGAGAAATCAACAAAATCTCGTCTCGATATTTTTCTCGAAGACAATTTCTCGATCTCGATTCGAGATTCTCGAAATTTCGTAGCGAGTAGTGTAATCATCCGAGGCCATATAGAGGCCGAATTTATTTATTATTTTATCAAAGATAGCTCGTGATTTTTTAAGTATTCAAGCTACTTCAGTGCCCACAGATAGACTGTTTTCATGAGCAACACTGACCATTAGAAAAGAACGAAGCCAATTAACTGGAGAATCGGCTCAATTTTTAATGTGTATGAATTCTTGGCTATGTAACAAAGAAATATTTACGAATGTATAAACAATAATTCGTTATCAGTTAAGAAACTTTTTTTTATATTGGAACATGTTATGCTATAGTTATATCCCGTGAGAACTCCAATTCAGCATTTATATTGTTCTATTCAGCTTATTTTTAATATTATAAAAGGAGTAATTTCTAGATTTAAGTCAGTTCTATTGTATTAGTCAAATAAAGTTTTTTAAAAACGCTCTCTCGTGTACACCCCTCGTAAGTGGCGCAGTCGGTAGGATTTTGACGGAGACTTCGGTAAAAAACAGTCCGGTTCAGTCGAAAATTTGGATTTTGCGGGCCGTAAAAAACCATCGTCTTTTCGTGCTAACGATTTACCGTCAAATCGAAATATACGTTCGTGGTATACGAAAGACTTTTGACAATCAGTGAACTCGCGACCAGGGATCGGAACAAAAATCGTCCATTAATCCTATTGGTGCGGATAGCGGAACTACATCGTCCAAAATCCATAGAAGATAAATTCATGTACTTCAAGATCAATCTGATATTGCTGTAAGTGATCCCATTATTCTTTTCCTTTTATTTTTATATTTTTTGATTTTATTGGTATATATTTGTTCGATCTGGAAGGTGATAACGAGCTTGACAATCTTATAAACATTTTTAACAATAATTTTCAACCTAATAATCAGATTCAAAATCTTGTTAATATGGCCAACCCAAATTATCAGCTTATTAGATACCAAGCCGATAATATTCCAAATTTTGATGGTAACACCAAAACACTTGGCAGATTTTTAACATCATGTGAACATTTTCTACAGAATCACCAAAATCGACAAAATGCCGCAGATCCAATAAACATCTGTTTGTTCGATACGGTAATTTGTAAATTGACAGGTAGAGCTGCCGAATTAATTGCTTCTCGCACGGAACTCGATACCTGGCAGAAAATTAAAGATTCGTTAATTGTCACATTTTCTGACCAAAGAACTGAAGATTGTCTTGTCCAAGATATCATTAATATGAAACCAGATAAGAACGAATCCTTACATTCTTTTGGATTAAAATTGCAAGATTCTAGAAGTTTGTTATTTGCTAAAATTAATAGCTCAAACGATCCTAATAATATGAAAATTCTAAAAATCGAACAATTTGATAATCTGTGTCTAAAAACTTTTATTAACAACTTAAATTACCATATGCAGTTAGTGGTAAGATTAAAAGACCCAGATTCTCTTGAACAAGCTCTCGCATTTGTACGAGAAGAAGAGAATTTCATACAATATAGAAACAGGTCTAATCAAAGCTCAAGAAATATACCTAATAACAACGTCAATAATAAAAGTAAGCCTCAATCAAGTTTTAACAATACACTTGGAAATTATGCTGCTAATATTCCAAGAATGCCTATAACACCATTCACTAATAATCCTTTCTATCGACCAAATAATTCGTTTAACAACCAAAACTTTGCAAGACCTTTCCCAAATATGCCATTCAATAACCAATTCCAAAGACCTCAAAACTTCAATAATTTCAATAGACCATTCCAAAGACCCAATATCACCCAAAACAATAGTGCTCCAGAACCAATGGACACATCGTCTGGTGTCACTATAAGACCAAATACAGTTCAAAGATCTCGCCTGAATAATTTCACTGTGCAAGAACTTTCGAACCAATCCGCAAATACTTTGTCCCCTAATACTATCACCGAAACTCAAACTCAAGACACAAATATCGACGTTAATTCTACTCCCAATAATGACGAACAATTGGATTTCAGTAATTATTACCAAATGCCAAATTCTGAAATGTTCAACTCATACAATGTTGCATATGATTATATGTACAACATGTATGACAACACTAATAATGACTATAATGAAACAAATATCGATGATTCCCAATACCAAAATTTTCAGATTACGCCCAATTACCCCAATGTGACGTAATATGCCTCAACAACTATAGTACTTCAGATTTGCCTGTAATAATTATCCCCGAATTAAATGCTAAGTTCTTAGTCGACACAGGCAGCGGAAAAAGTTTCATCAATCCGCAATTAGCATACCAAGTTTACTCTCAATTCATTTCTAATGAATATTTCACAGTAAAAACTGCTCATGCAACATCAATACATGACGAAGTCATAAATATACCCATTTTTCCATCATTCAAAAAAAATGGTTACCACAAATTTTACTTGTTTAATTTCTCTAATAAATTCGACGGTTTGATAGGTGTCGATTTTCTAATCGATATCGGTGCCAAAATAAATCTAAAGAATTTTGCACTCGAAACGTCACAAGTAAATTTACCCTTGCATTTTCAAAACAAATTATTTTTCCCACAAAACACAACGGAGCCCACACAGTCATATGAAACTGTTATACCTCCTCGTGTTTCACAAAAGGTTAAAGTACCTGTAAACAAAACAGATGGAATAGGAATACTAAACCATATTAACTTTGATGATATCGCAGAAATGCCAGAAGCCTTGGTACAAATTGAAAGTAATTTTGCATTGACAACAATTACGAATTTATGTGAAAACCCAATAAAAATTAGTTTCACAGAACCATTTGAAGTAGAACCTATAAACGAAATTGAAAATAATTTTATCGAGGAAATGGAAACCGATATGGATATCGAAGTAAATCAACCAAATGATATGAAACTAAAACAAAATTTGAAGAACTTACGTTTAGACCACTGTAATCAAGAAGAATATCAAGCGATTCGAGATCTTTGTTATGAATACCGAGACATATTTTACTGTGAAGGTATTCCATTGACTTTTACGAATCAAATCAAACATAAAATCAATCTTACAAATGAAACACCTATTTTTACAAAGACTTATCGATACCCTGAGATTCATAAGAAGGAAGTCAGCACCCAAATGGACCAGATGTTGAAAAATGGTATAATACAACCATCTAATTCCCCATGGTCTAGCCCAATTTGGATAGTACCAAAAAAGCTAGATGCATCTGGTACAAGAAAATGGAGAATAGTAATTGACTACCGAAAACTTAACGACAAAACAATCGAAGACAAGTACCCATTACCCAACATCTCTGATATTTTAGATAGACTAGGTAAAGCTCAGTACTTTACGACATTGGACCTAGCAAATGGTTTCCACCAAATAGAGATGGAACCGGAAGACGTACACAAAACAGCATTTTCCACCGACACAGGACATTACGAGTTCAAACGTATGCCCTTCGGTTTACGAAACGCCCCCGCCTCGTTCCAGAGGGTGATGAACAACGTTCTTCGTGGCCTCCAGAACGAAATATGTTGCGTTTACTTGGATGACGTCATAATATACAGTAAATCACTCCAAGAGCACATAGAACGCTTGAGACTAATATTTGAACGGTTCAGACAATCAAATTTCAAGATTCAATTGGATAAGTCCGAATTTTTACACAAAGAAGTCAATTACCTTGGACATTTAATAACCAAAGAAGGCGTGAAACCCAACCCAGATAAGATAGAAGCTGTAAAAAACTTTCCTATACCCAAAACACCAAAAGATATCAAATCATTTTTAGGACTAGCTGGATACTATAGAAGATTTATAAAGGATTTTGCTAAAATTGCCAAGCCAATGACATTATGTCTTAAGAAAAATGCTAAAGTCGAACATTCCCCAGCATTTTTATCGTCATTCAACCATTTAAAAAATCTTCTAATTAATTCCCCAATCCTTAAATACCCTGATTTCACACAGCCCTTCGTATTAACAACCGATGCTTCTAATACAGCTCTCGGTGCAGTTTTATCTCAATCAACACCCCCCAACGATCATCCCGTGGCGTATGCTTCCCGCACGCTAAATGAAACAGAACAGAGATACTCGACAATTGAAAAAGAATTGCTCGCTATCATCTGGGCATGTAAATACTTTAGGCCGTATTTATTTGGAAGGAAATTTCAAATATATACAGATCACCGACCTTTAGTCTGGCTTTTCAATGTTAAAGAGCCAGGTTCAAAACTTATTCGATGGAGATTAAAGCTTGAAGAATACGACTACACTATTATATATAAAAGCGGCAAACAAAATACAAACGCCGACACTCTTTCAAGAATTCCACTCAACGCTTTAGAAACAGAATCTCTCCTTAATAATCCAGGAGATATTACAACTGACATCGATAAATTTCTAAACGAAATCGATAAAAATCTTCTAGAAAAACATCACACTGACGAATATAACAAAATCATAAACGAACTTAATCGACCGGTTGAATTACCTCCAGTGCCTTCAACTTCTCAAGAGCCTTCAACCTCTCGAATAAAAATTCTTGAAGATATCCGAATTAAACCACCAATGGATAATACGTCCAGTACTGACACTGCTCATAGTACAAACGCAGACGAAACCCTAAATGAAATCCCAATATTAGACGAAATAATTAACAACAAAACGAATCAATTAATTGTGAAAAAATCACCATACGACGCCTACATAAAAAGAGAATTTGAAACCTTTGACGGTAATAGGATAATCCGAGCAACGATTCCCACGAAACAAAGAAGCGATAGTAAATTTTCTGAAAGAAAACCTCACAGAGAAAACTACCTATGTGCACTTTTTATCAAAAGAATTACGTGTTTTATTTCAAGAAGCATTATCTAAACACTTTTGTAATTTCAAGCTTGTAGAATGCACAAAACTCATTAATAATGTTAAACCAGAGGAAAGAGAAATGATAATAAGATTTTCACACGAAGGCAAAACTAACCATCGAGGAATACAGGAAACCCTAAAACGCCTGAAAATTAATTATTATTGGAAACCCCTGAAATCTGACGTCACTAAATTTATTAATGGATGTGAAATATGTCAAAGAACTAAGTATAACAGGAATCCACCAGACCAACCTCTTGTATTGACAGAAACACCTTCGAAACCCTTCGAGATTATTCACCTCGATACACTCCTTGTAGATAAACAAAAATTCCTAGTAATTATAGACAAATTTTCCAAATATGGACAAGCCCTTCCTTGCGTTGGCACCGCCATATCAGTATCCCAAAATCTAATCCATTTCTTTTCATTTTTCGGTATCCCTAAATTGATTGTATCCGATAATGGAACAGAATTCAAGAACGAAGTAGTTAAGGATTTATTGAAAACACATAATATTAAAATCCATTTTACTACTCCAAATCATCACGAGTCGAATTCGCCCGTTGAAAGGTTAAATTCAACCCTGATAGAACACATAAGAATACTACGAGAAAAAAACAAAAATACTGACGTATCAACCCTAATGTCCTATGCTGTAATTGCTTATAATAGCACAATCCATTCAAGCACAGGCTTTACTCCCTATACATTGATTTTAGGACACACTTCTTCTAGTGACCCTATGCAACTTATGCCCGCGCAAATATTCACCGAATATGTCCACAATCACAAAACTAACACGGAAGCTTTGTATAACAAAATACAACAAGACTCAATTAATTTAAAACAAAAACTTATTGACAAACATAATCAAAAGAAGACCCCTCAAAAACTAACCATAGGGTGTCAAATATATAAAAAACAAGACAAACGACGTGGTAAATTACACCACAGATTCACAGGTCCATTCATCTTAACAAAAATATTAGAAAACAACAAGATTGAAATTGAAAACCCCAAAACAAATCGAAAAGAGATTTTGCATATCAACGAAACCAAAATCAAATCTATTGTTACAGATGGATCCGAATCTTCAACATCGGAGCAGTAGGAATAAACTTCCATAACCTGAATAAATATCCCGGACTCCTACCTTATAAATTGGGAACTGCCAAAATAGTTTCCAATCATTGGTCATTAATACAAATTCACGACCTAACACCCCTTGTTAACGAATTTTATTTGATCAAAGAAAACGCTAACTATTTAAATAAAAACATTACAAATAATGTATCCTATGAACGAGAATATAAAAACACGTTGCTGCCTTTAATGGCATTAGAAAAACGCATAGAAAACAACATAAGGCAAATTGACCCAACGAGTAGTTACTCAAAAAGACAAAAACGTGGCATCTTGAATCCTTTAGGATCATTAATAAAATGCATTACTGGCAATCTTGATAAAGATGATGCAGATCTTTATGATAGGCAAATTAGACAATTACAAGAAAATCAAGATAAACCTAAAAAATCATCTTTTAATCAAATTAATTTATTAGGGAAAACCATTGAACAGTTTCAAAACGTTATCTCTAATATATCTGCCAATCAAATAACGCTAAAATCGAGAATACTGCAAATTGAAAGCACAATAAAAAAGGTAGCTCTGTCTGCTATTGACAACCATCAATACTTCCAAACTCACATAATAATTAATCAGATATCAATGCTATATCAAACAATTTACGATATCTTAGAAAAAACGGAAGTAGCTATCTCATTTGCTAAAATCAATACGCTCCATAATTCAATAATCGATCCATTAGAGCTAATAAAAGAAATTTGTAGATTTAAAAAACAATTAGTGCATGACGTGTTACCATTAGAAGCCAATATTGATAACATATTGAACTACGAAAAAATAATCGAGATTAAAGGTTATTCAAAGGGCCTGATTATCACCTTCATCTTGGAAATACCATTGGTCGAATCGGATGTCTATCACTATTATCAATTATTTCCGATAACAAATTCCAAGCAAACAAAATCCTGATTTCTTTATGAACTTTCCACACAAACCATACCTTGCACTTAGCAACAACAAGTACTCTTATATGGACCAAACCTGCAACCAATTGTTACCCAACGAGTACTTATGTAAAGAAGCCCATACTGCATACATTGATCATGAGCCTCCATGTGCAGTCCAATTGATTTTATACAAAGAAAATGCCACTACTTGCCACCCTTTCCGTATTAGACTACAAAATGTCCAAATCACTAAAATAACGGACGGAAAATGGATAATCACAACGCCCGAACAACTAATTGTCTCAGCATCTTGTCCAAATTCTAAGGACAACGTACCGCTTCATGGTTCCTACTTAGCCGAATCTACAAATGAATGCAGCTTACAAATAAAGTCAATTACTCTACGAACTTATAAGCCCAATCGTTTGACTTATGATGATGTATCCTTGCCTACACTGAATTTATCGATGAATTATTACCAAACAAAGGAGTTTGCTTTTAATCCACCTACACTTGACCTGAACTCCATCAACTTGAAGGAAACCAATGAAATTGCCACAACGCTTCAAGAACAGAAGAGACGACTACAAGAAATATCTAACCCAATGGAAATGCACCAAATAAATTTTTGGACAATTTTACTTTATTGTATTTTAGGAATACTATGCATTTTTACTGTCTATAAATTACTTTTGAAACATCGCCTTAAACGTGCCCAAAAAGCCTCGTTAGAAGACGATATTGTAATTTAACAATTTTACTTTTACCTATTTAGTTTAATCATATTTTTCTTTCAGCATTTTCTTTATTTTTTCCATTGTATAAAACCATACCTTTTTGGTATGCTTTTAACTTAGGATGGAGGAGTTATATCCCGTGAGAACTCCAATTCAGCATTTATATTGTTCTATTCAGCTTATTTTTAATATTATAAAAGGAGTAATTTCTAGATTTAAGTCAGTTCTATTGTATTAGTCAAATAAAGTTTTTTAAAAACGCTCTCTCGTGTACACCCCTCGTAAGTCTATCTATATTTTTCTTATGTTTTGTTATTTTTTGGGTATTTGAAGTTAATTTTTGTTTAATAGTTCAAGAGATTTTTTTCTTCAAGAATATGGAAATATTAATTCTTTGCTTTTATTTGCTTTGTTATCTTTGTTTTTTTTTTATGTTTTGTTAATTTTCTTATGTTTAAAATGAATTAAATTTATTTCGTATTCCCTAACATAGTCTTCTATTTTCGCTTTTCTGACCTATTAAGCGTTGTCTGTGCTTTAGCTATTGCAGCACCTACATTTTTTCGAGATCGAGAAATCTCGAAAAACTCTCGATCTCGAAAAATCTCGAACTGTTTTTCTCGACCTCGTCTCGAAAAAAATTCAGTCTCGTCTCGAAATCGAGATGAGACGAGAAATCTCGAATTTCGAGAATCTCGTGAAACCCTATATATGTAAATTGAAAATTATAATAAATATATTATATTCATATTAGAATAAATAATTTTATTATTATTTCTTATTACTATTTTCTTTCAACTTTAAACAGAGTGATAAAAGTAGTATCCAACTAGTCAAATCAAATGAAGTTGTTCACAATAACGTTTTGCTGAATTTGTATTGCAGCAGTCAAATCTGGATTAACAATCCTCTGGAAATTATCCGCATAATTTTCCGCACCATAAATTCCGTAGTCCGGTTCTTGAACTTCGTGTGGCTCATTAACTTCTGGTATATTGTGTTCAGTGCATAAATTATGTAAAACACAGTAAAGATTTATAATTTTTCCTGTCAACGCTGGGTCGTACTGCAGTGTACGATATCTTAGGAGGCATCTAAACCTATTCTTTAAATCCCCATTACATCTCTCAATTGTCGAACGAATGGAGCAAAATTGTTCATTGAATCTCTGCTCCCCAATATTCTGAGGGTTTCCCAATGGAGTTAACAACCAGGGACGGGTAGGATATCCTGAAAAATAAAAAATTATTAGTAGCCAAAGTTTGGCAATACACAGTAGCTTAATCAATTATTATTTTCTTCAATAAGTTTTAGCGAAAAGATTAGCAAAGAGATAGGCTACCTATAACATTTTTGTCTGACTTCTGCAACATATTAGATCGTTTTTTTTTTTTTTTTGGATCTTGCTAGTAAAAAAATATTTTTGGTTTTTACCGGAATCACACAATAGAAAAAACGAATTGCTAGGATTTCTGCGGTGAATATTTTCCATGAAATTAGAAATCGGTGACTGGGGGGGTTTACTTGAAACGTGCAATTCAAATACGTCTGACTAAGTCGCAATTTTTGCCAGTATTTCAATGCTAAAAAAGGCGACTCAGTCAGACGAATTTGAATTTTATATTTCAAATAAACTCCCCCTGTCTCCAAATATAAGCATCCTGTGTTGCCCCTGGAAATCTGGCATTGCAGTTAATGATTTTCAGATTGGTATCACAAATCTGTAAAAAATTATAAGAGCCATTTGTTTTGTTATAAAACAATAATGAATGAAATTAATATCATAACACATAAAAGGAATGTATATTATTGTATGAGTAACTTGCTTATGGAAGTCAAATATATTATTCTTAAAAAATATGTAAATTGTTAATATTGTTAGTTGTTGTTAAAGCTGAGACACGTTAGAGCGGTAACATACGGAGCTACCATATCCACTATTTCTCGGCATACATTTTTGCTTACCCTAAAAAGTTTAACGAATTTCTGGTCTGCAAGGGTAAAAGGAATTCTTTGGGTCAGAACATGCCTTCCTATTTCTATTGCCTCTACAACATCTTCCAGGTCTTCTTGGATTAGGTTATGCAAGATGATCTCATTGAAGTTATGCACATTCATTTTAAAGACACGACGCAATACACAAATAAACGCAAAAACTTGAACTTGAAAGAATACAACAAAAATAGCGTGAAGTTTTGAAGTTGGGAGCCCCGGGAACTCGTTTTCTCTTGGGGAGGGGAACTTTAGAATTTCCGGGAACTTCATAGTCCCCCTTTAAGAATATGAAATGTACCGTTTTGAGGTGAACCACGCTCACTTCTCGAGCAAGTTCTCCTCCCAGAAATCAAGAATACGGCCCCAGATCTATCAAATGCTCACAAATGTGAGCAAATGGTCACACATTGGTAACACTGCTAAAAAGAACGGAATGGTATTTATTTAAATAAACTTTCAATTTTGGTTGACTCTTGGTAGTGGGGTCCACCAGGTTCATCCAAAGAATCAACATCATTATCAATCTCCAAACCAGCTAACTCAATATTCTCAACAAAATTCAATTTTCTACCCTCACTCATGTTATGTAGCATCTTAAAATTATCATTTATGTGGAAAGAAAGTCTCATCTCTTTCAAATCCATGCCAAAGGCTGATCTCTTATCGTTTGGCCATTTAAGGGAGTTTAAATGTTCTTTAACTCTCGTTCTAAAATTTGGAAAACTGGAAAGGCTGAATTGATTGACTGATGGCCTTTCCAGCCACCAAGATATGTTACGATAACCTTCTTGGGTTCGATCTCTTTACGTATTGGCAATATTCTCGAATCTTTTAATACGGACATAAGATAAGTATATAGGCCTGTGGATAGTATTAGGTCCTTGTTCTCTAGGCTAAAAGTCCAAGTTGACACTTTAGATAAGAGAGGCCTATATCTTTTGTCCTGTGGAGATTGCTCTGCAAAGTATGTAGGACAAACCGGTAGGAGTTTTAGAACGAGAGTTGAAGAACATTTAAACTCCCTTGAATCGCCAAACGATAAGAGATCAGCCTTTGGCATGCATTTGAGAGAGATGGGACTTTCTTTCCACATAAATGATAATTTTAAGATGCTACATAACATGAGCAAGAGTAGAAAGTTGAATTTTGTCGAGAATATAGCTGGTTTGAAGATTGGTAATTATGTTGATTTTTTGAATGAACCTGGTGGAGTGTACTACCGAGAGTCAGCCAAAATTGTTTATTAAAATAAATACCATTGCGTTCTTTTTAGGATCTTTAGGGCTTCATATTTATTTCAGATAGGTGTCATTAGTAGTGTTTGATTTCTTCGATAGAGAGAAAACACTGCTAACGTTTTTATGAATAATAACGCAATAATATGTACTTTTTACTAATTAATTTTAATTTTATTAAGGACATAATAGAGAGGTATTGGAATACGGCCGTCCACTATTAGTGCCGACCTTACACTATTAGTGCACCTTAAGTGGCTGATCGAAAAATGACAGTTATTGGAAGACGCAACAAATTTTCAATAGGCGTTAATTCTAACCAGTTTTAACTTGGTTTCTGTCAACGGACAATGATAGAGATTCTATTTCTTCGTAGTTTTTAATTTTGCTGTTGTTTTTTTCTCTTGGATTCTTTAATTCGATAATGGATGAGCTTTTAAAATTGATCGTCTTGGATGGTGCAGATGTCGACGATGGCCTGGAATTTGTAATCTTGGATAACTTGCTAGTAAACAGAAATGACCTGCCTCAGAGGCCCATTTCTGACCTTAACAAATTCTCGGATCAAGAGATAAAAGAAAATTTTTCAAATATATTTCAAAGATTTATTCTATATTTGTCACTTTCACAAAAATAATAAACTTTTCCGTTGATTGTTTGTTTATTTTTAATAGTTTTGATGAGGTTATGTCGAAAAATATCACGCGCTTGATTACATTGTCAATATACGACCAGGCTGTACCCGATTTTTAAACTTCCACTAATAAGGGAAGGCACTAACACTATTAGTGCCGGCGTTAAGTCTGATAGTTTCTGCGCATGCGTAAACGTCAAAAGTGTCAAAATACTGCCCAACACTATTAACGCCTGGCCTTATAGAATCTCCAATATCTCTCTAATAAAAAAATACAACTCAACGTGATTGCGTCTAAAACATGACAAGAATGACAATCAGAGATAACTGACAATTTTAAATAAGTCAGGTCAGTTTCGAACAGTTCGAACAAGTGTCAAAATATTACCCTATTTTATACAAAAAGAAAACGCTATCTTCCAAGCTAATGAAAAATTATTGTACATTGCCCCCGCCTTGAAAGGGTACACTGTCAACTTAACTTAAATTATTCACCAATCACCAACAGACTGCGGACTGCGAAATCGGCTTGGCATCAGTTGACAGGTAGTGGACAAATTTTTGCAAATGACCGTTTAATAAGTCCATTTTTGGTACGAATTGTAGCTACTGTTGCAATTCCATCTTTTCCTGGGTGCAAAGTTTCGATCCTTTCCCTTAGCCATTTATATGTAGGAAGGTTATCATTCTTAATTATCACTAAATCGTTGATCTTCAAGGCCTCTTGATTTTCATGCCATTTACATCGTTGTTGGAGTTCAGGAATATACGCCAAAGACCATCTTGCCCAGAAATCGTTGTAGCTTCTGAATTTGTTGAAAGTGAGAAAATCTGTTCATAGGAATTTCCATTAAATTTTGATCAGCAACAGAATCCATGGGACGCCCAATGAGAAAGTGAAAGATAAAAAAACTCAATATTCTTTTTATTTATTTATTTAGTTTTGATATTTTGTTATTTTATTCGAACTCAATTATTAATTATACCAGATTCCTCATTCTTGAAACAGGGGAGCAACGTTCCCAAGAGAACGAGTGCTTCGTCTTTCTCAATGATATGTAAATGATAATATACGTAACAAAGACGGAACACTCGTTCTCCCGGGAATGCTGCTCCCCTGTTTCAAGAATAAAGACCCAGAGCTGTTTTCTCGCGTTCACTTTTTTAAAACTGTATCAAAACAGGTTTGAAACAGTATATTCTCGCGATGAACCCATGACGTCACATCAAAATTGGTCAAACGGAAAATACAATACAATCCACATTTTAAAACCATTTTCTTGCGCCGAGAAGTTATGACGTCATGTGACATTGTTTTAAACCATTTTTAAAAACGTTTTAAAACATTTCACATGTGAAAAAACACCTATTGTCTTAACACAATCATTCACAATTCTTACACAATCAGTCACAATTAGTCACAATCGTGACACAATCAGTCACAATCGTGACACAATCAGTCACAATCGCTCACAATCAGTCACAATCGCTCACAATCAGTGACAATCCTTATACAAACATTTACAATCGTACACAATCACTCACAATCGTACACAATCGCTCACAATCTTAGCAAATTTCCTTAGAGATTGTGGAATTTGGCAGTAGGTGTACACATTTTGGGTCAGCTATTCACCCCTCGTTAAAACACTGCCACAGCATTTTCTTGGTGATTATTTTTTTAATGCTTCTTTAAATGGAGACTAATTAGTATGTTGACTAATTTCCGGTAGATGTTAAATAAAGCAAAAGAAAGAGAAAATCGGGTAATGACTATCAAGCAAATTGAAAAAGCGCAGCGTACAAATTAAGGGTGCAACAGCAAGTGTCGAGTTAGGTGCGAGCAAACCCGCTAGCTAAATGGGTTGAGTCCGGGCGCCACCAATTCAACCGGTTAAATTGGAAACCTCCCAGGTGATGGGGGAACTCGCTGTCACGACCTGCAATTCCACGCTGTCACTGTGAATGAACAAATCAGCTGTTCAACTTGGAAAAATATGAAAATTCAACCTGAATTAAATTGTAAATAATAATTTAAAAAAGTCAGCAGCTCTAACTAGTAATGATTAAAATGTGAACCTTAAAATCCTGGACAGTTAACCAAATAAAACAAAGTGATCCCTCTAATCAGACACAATTTATTTTATAATGCCGGTTTTCCACCAAACGGACTGTTGAGTTTTTGTTTTAAAACATGTTTTAAAACTCGAAATTAACCCGAAAAACAAAACTCCAAATGAGCAAAACACGCTTAATGCCGGTTTTCCACCAAACAGACTGTTGAGTTTTTGTTCTAAAACATGTTTTAAAACACGAAATTACTTTCTCCACCTGTGGCAAAATACGCTAATCTTGAAAATGTTGGGGAAAAGTTGGAGTTTTGTCTGAGTTTAAGTTTTGTTTTTGTTTTGTCGGTTTGGTGGAAAACCGGCATAACAAGTTTCATAAAATATTAAAATTTCAAATTGTCAAAATGGTCACGGTCAATATAAAAATAAGATAAAATCTAAATGTTAACTAACCACTAAACTCTGGGCGTACGTGATCACGATGTAGCCCCATCTTAGGCAATTCGTTAAATCAGTTGAAAATTACTGTACGGATAAATTAAACACTAATTACAAAGGACAAAAATTCCCAAAACAAAAGAAAGAAATAGGGGACCTTATTTGCTAAACTTATCTGCTGATCTTCAGTTATGCCTGAAAGTTACAATCCTAGGCATTTATTTGGACGTCCTGTCGCACAATCCAGAGCAGATTTAATATAAGGCTTGGTCCCAATACAAAAAAGGTTCAGGAACTTAAGCTTGGTCCAAAACAAAGGACACAATCTGAACTCGGTGTAAAACTAGTCTGGTACTAGCACCCTAGAGAAAAAAGCATTCTCTAGTATTTCATATAATAAGAGGTTTAAAACAATAAATGAGCAAGAGGGGGGAAAAAAAATATTTAAACAGAATTACTTAAAATCTAAACGACTCTAGAGTACTCCGGAACGTAGCAGTGGCCAATGAACAAATTGAATTATATTAAATAACGCTCAAGGCGACAGCTCAAGAACCTGATATTTAGCACTACTAGGTTCCAGAGTCCAGAACAAAATGTTCCTCCTCAATAAATAAGCTTATGTAACTTTACTTATTCTATTTAAGAATAAAAAGTTCAATACCTATTCTGTACTTAAGCTTGAAATGTGTAATTAAATATTAATTTAAAATTTAAAAAGAACATGAGCAGAAAAATAATTAATTTCTTTTACTACTAACTTGAGAATGAGATGAAAAGTTATTAAAAATTAATCAATACTTAACGTTGAGATGGTATATTAAATTATGAGTTCAGAATTAATTCTGAAATTTGTTTAAACAAATTTAATAAACGAATTATCTCCCTTCTGGCCATGAGGGTTTAAAACACAGGGAAGTTGAGGTAGTTCCTTACAAATTGAGTAGCCAATAGCTCAAATGGGGCTCCAACTGAGTTTAATTTCCTCTCGCCTCACGCTTTCGACTATTTTAATAGAAAACGACATGTGTTAGCGACACCATATAACAAAATTCTGCACAAGAGACCCTAAGGTCCACCAATAAAATGAGAGACACGCCTTACCTTGACTAACAGACAGAAATTCCAACAAGTGGATAATTGACCTCCAATTTTCGAAGAACCCAACAAAATTTACGCCGCAAGACAACAAACGGTTCCCAGCTCGATTTTGGGGGATCAATTCACTAAACTTTCCAAGCAAATCCCATCTAGGATGGCAAAGATAAACTCCGATTTGGAAAATTTATTCGTCGTTAGACCAAACTTGGCATGATTCAAGCTCTTTTAGGAAAGAAAAAAGGACCCTCGGACAGGTCACAACGGGGAACAATTGTCAAAAACGCAAGCGTCAACTCTACCTTTGAAGGGTAATTAAAGGTACCACTTAGCCGTTCTATTATCTACGGGAGCGAGAGAGATGCAATAAACCGCAAAATCGCAGTCTGGGCGTATGCATTCAATGAACGTATCCTTTGGTGCATTCAATAGACGAAAATTCGCCGCTGCTTCCAGAACCCACCTAACTTCAAACTGTCACTTCAAAAAATGCAAACAAAATAGGAAAACATAACCTCTGGCCAAAATAAACAAAATACTGAAAAATTGAAAATACAGGAGAACTTAATGAAAAAAATGAAAATTAATTGGGATAATTCATAACCGCTCCGCCCATACACTAAGGTATGTTTAATAAAAAAAATTGAACCATGACAACATGAACTCTAATGGTGTGTCTGTGAGACCACTCTGTAGCGGTTAAATTATTTATTTCCACCGTAGCCGTTAAAGGTTAAGTTCTTCCCACTTTCTTAAGGTTGAGTCATCAAGTCTTGTTGTAATTAGGTATATAATTAACGTATCCCAACTATCAGTTGCCTCTTTTAAAGTTTTAAGTGTCCTCAGGTACTTAGAAACACTATCTACGATCTTGCGCAAATTTGTTGATGACTCATCCTGCATATTTATGGAAAAAAGAGCTTTCACATAATTTTGAATTAGGATTCTATTAATATTAAACCGATTACAAATTAAACCCCAAGCATTTTGATAATTTGAAGCAGAGAACTCCAAACTGGCTTTAATTTCTAATACATTTGAACCCAGATATGCCCTTAAATAATGATACTTGACTTTGAACTAACTTAATCAAGCTAGTTTTCATCGAGACTCAACTTTAAACTAACCCAATCAAGCCAGTTTTTATCAAAATTTGAATATCAGCCAATTTGGTGTTCTCATGAATTAAAGATTAATATGTGTCCCTAAACTCTAGCCACCGATCATACTCTCCATTAAAAGTCATCATTTGAATGATGGGTAATCTAACATCAGTCACGTCCAAGCCACTATTCAGAGATTGTTGACCAATAAGTTGCTGACTGAAACGGAGACGAAATATTGATATTCGTTTAAACGCACGAAATGCTGTCTGACGTCACAATGCGTAATGAGTTAGCACGCGCAAGTACAGTGGCGTTACTAGCTACTTGGATCAGCCTCTTGTGACGTTTCTTTTGCGATTTTTGTTGGCGATAAAGAATATTGATATTAATATTATTGTTATTATTATTATGGTTCGGTTTTAATTTAACGAGAGAGTCTGTTTTACGTTTAACAAGTATTTTGATATTGCTGCTATCTCCTTCATGTCGATCTCTGTGTTATAAGGTTTATCGAAATTAAGGTAGAAAAGGTACTATAATCTGCCAACTGTGGACGTTATCTACTATTTTTTGTTTATTTCGTTATCTACTATGGTATCAGAATGTTTGGTCAAGTGTCGACTTGAATCAGCTCCAGTCCATTGGTGTAGAAGTAAAACAGACGTTATTAGATGTAGGTATAGTTGCATTTGAACAGTGATGTATAGTTATTTACCTGTAACAAGGGCGGAAAGTTATACTTTCCCGCACGCAACGGCATTTGCACGAACAACGAGCCAACGGAATTCGTGCAAGTCGCAAGTCCGGAAAACATACTTTATGCTCGTGGCAGGCCCATTTTTTCTATGAGCGTGTGAAAAACGCGTCTTCACGCAACGATTTGCGTGCGGAAAGTAACACATTTTCGCACCTCGTAGAAAAACACGCACGTAGATACCACTCTTTTCGACTCAGTTCAACTTTGTTTGAGTCTCCCATCATTACACAAACACCGATAATTGGAGTGACTGAAGCTTCTTGGGATAAAGCAACAGTCAGCAACACAACAAATCCAATGTAAACTTCTGAACAAATCTCGCCAATGCGCCAGCTGATTTTTCGCTCCGCTCGCACAGTGACGTCACAAATGGTACTCTCGCCGCAGGGGGTCGTTTTGCTAGCCTCGCTAATTTCGTTTTTTTGTTTTTGATTTGTCAGAAAAAATAAGGGGTTTCTAGATGTTTTAACGCTTAATACGTGTTTTGTGGACCTAAAACCACCACCACTACAATTGAAAAATAGTGAACATCCCTATTGTGATACCTTTTACCTTACAGAGAGGTTAAGACATTGGTCAAATCCAAGAAATTGTATTCAAAAAATTTACTCAGTGAATAAAAACATTTTTTAATTAAATGTTTGATTTGGTGCTTAAATTGTTTCGTGGGTAGCACCTTCACAGCGGCGGGCAGCATGTTAAATAGTTTGGGACCGCGGTATGATCCTCCACTTTTTAGAGTAAAGGTAAAATAAAGGTAAAATTTGTGCATATTATTAAATGTCATTTTGTATTATTTATACTTAGAACCGCGTAAATCTCAATAAGTGATTCACGTTGAAAACTATTCCGAGCCTTTCAAAGATGAGACTATCATTGGAAGAACGTTTAGAAGTCATCACTCTATCTTATGAAAATGCAAGGGAGACGCAAAGAAGGTATTTAAATATGCACCATCGATTGCTATCTTTAAACACAATTATAAAATTGAAAAATCGATTTGGTCAAACCAAGTCTCTGGTACCAAAAAAACGAACTGTAGTCAGAAACATCAGAACTCGTGATCGCAAAATTTTGAACCATTTTGGAAGAAATCCTCAAAATTCAATTCGGACCGCTGTGAGAGATATCCCACGTCGAAGAAGGCCGGTTAGTTTTGGGACACTTAAATGTCAATAAGTTTCTCCCTTTAAAATTTTGCCCGTCCAATTGCTAACAGATTCACAAAAACAACTTCTGTTTTGTCTCTCGTCTTATTTTGTGGGAACAAGACATAGATGTTGAAGTTTTTAACAAAATTATTTGGACAAACGGAGCCCAATTTACAGGTTGCATAACCGTAAAAACACCCTATATTGGTCAACTGAAAATCCTAGACAATATAAGGCCTTCAAAAAGCAAGGAAGAACATCGGTTCATGTCTGGTGCGTGTTCTGCGAAATAAAATTATAGGACCAATATTTTTTGAGGGAAGTTTGACAGGGCAACGCTATCTAGAATTTTTAGAGGGGGAAATTTAAAATTTATCAGTTGATTTACCTTAAATTTACTTATAAATGTTATTTGGCAACAGGATGGGGCACCTCCCTCCACATTCGACAAGGGGTGTTTTAGCTTTTTTAAATGATCAATACAATCAATGGATCCGTCGCAATGGGACTGTAGCATGGTCACCTAATAGTCCTGACCTCGCAGTTCTTGATACATTTTCATGGGGGCATCTCAAAAAGACATAAAAATCAAGATACGGGAAGAGATAAACAGACTAAATGAAAATTAATAAATTATTTCGGCGAGTTTGGGCTATTTTTATTTGAATCTTGTGAGAATATATCGCAAATTACTAAAATGAAAAAAAAAAACAAATTATAATATTTGAAATGAGAAAAATTGGGGCGTTTAAAAAATAGATTCAAATATAGGTTATTCCGTTTTAAAAAATTACCTTATTCTTCACAGCGCTTCAACGAAAAATCTAATTGAATTTCGAAAAACGTTTTCTAATTCCTAGAAATAAAATACACCAAATGTCTATCTTGATTTTTAGTTTTTTTACCGAAAAGGTTCACTTTATACTGGATCACCCTGTACTGGTCGTGATGTCTTCAAAAAAATCTTACCGGATAATGAAAAATTCAATATATCGTTTGTTCAGACTGTGGGTGTACCAATGTCTTTATGATCATACCTCAATTATAGGCGTACTGCAATAGAAGTGAATCAAGATAAGGCTTGAAACCAACTTGATGGTTTATTAGATCAACAAGCTTCTTAAATGTTTCTTTTGCCATCCTGGAATTTTTCAGCATGTACTTGTAGCTGCTGGGATACAACAAACGTACTATGTGCATGAGCATTTTCTGGTAAGTCCGTATGAATTTAGAACTTTCATTTTCTTTCCTACCTCCTTCTCCTCCTTGCAATCTCAGCTGCAAATAGTATAATATTGTCTTCTGCCTCCACATTAACTTTATACTCATTTCTACACCACCTTGTGGTAGGGTATGTGGCACGTTTTTTTTTGGTGGTGCCCCCAGTAGGCCTAATTATTGAAGGGCTGGCTATAGAATCTTTTAGTCTTCCTCAGTGTCGACAGCTTCATCCGCTTTTTCGAGGAAATCCGTGGATGTTTTGTAACGGAGTTACCAGATTTTTTCCGAAAATGTGTGCGCCTTCTGACTACAATTTAATTGATTAATTGACTTTAATTCAACTATTTGCTCTAGGTAATTTTCGGTCAATTCAACGGTAATGATTTTAGCTGATTATCGTAATTTTAATTATTTGTGTAACTAAAGCTACACAACTTTTCTTTAATTTTAAAAAGAAGCAGGGCTTTCTTGAATTTTTCCGAAATATTATTTATTTCTAAATATATTAAATTACGCGTGACCTCGGAGCAAATAGCAGTTTAGCTGGGTCGCACGCTCGAGGCTGCATCGGTGGCTTTGGAGCTATGGTAGCCGAAGCGCGCACCGTGGTATTTTCTCCCACGAAGCTTGCCCTTCCATCAGTTCCATCGTCGAGCGTTTTCCTTACAAACGAACGGCGTTTGGTTAAGTCAGTCCGGCCCGAGTCCACCAACTAAGCAGACGCTTCCGACTTCCACCGAATACCGAGGTAGGCCTTCTCTCCGAAATACCGACTGCTACCTGTTTCACCGCTACGAGAGTAAGTTATTTTTCACTAATACTTGGTTGGTAAATTATATTTTTGTTTTTATTGTCACGGTCTACTTGGACGGACAGAGTTTGAGATTCTATAGACTATCACGGTTTATTTGTACGGGTAGTTTTCGCTAAGATATTTATTTTTACAAAGTAAAGTTCTATAAATTGTCACGGTTTATGTGCACGGACAGTTTTCTCTAAAAAACAATTATTTTTACAAAGTAAAGTTCTATAAATTGTCACGGTTTATGTGCACGGACAGTTTTCTTTAAGATATTTATTTTTACAAAATAAAGTTCTATAAATTGTCACGGTCAATGTGTACGGACAGTTTTCTCTAAGACTTTTATTTCCACAAAGTTTAAAGTTCTATAAACTGTCACGGTCCATGTGTACGGATGGTTTTCTCCTAGATAATATTTATACTGTCACGGTCCATGTGTACGGACAGGGATTTATTTTCACCGCCGTTGCGATTAATTTTAACCGATTTAAGGTAACCGTATTGACCAACCAAGTAAATTCATGTCTGTATCCGAAACGTCTTACATAAAGTGTGAAACGGGTACATCAGTATTCAAACCAGTTAAAACCGTTAAGATCTAACCGCTTTTGTATTGCATGACCGCTTCTTATTTTCTGTTGCTCACCGTTTGCTTGACCGCTTCTTATTTTCTGTTGCTCACCGCTTGCTTATAAACCGCCCGTTATCATTAATCTACACGCACGCACACATACACATTTTCACTCTCTCCATTGCACGCCCGCTTCATTCACTCTATTCACTCTGCTTAGGGAATGTTTAATTTTACTATAAGAATTGCCTTATAGACATAACTTTATAGCAATAAATACCAGAACTTAATCGTGATTTCATGTGTCTTCTTTTGGAGTTTTCTGGAGGATTTACAGGAAGTATAGAAGGAATAACTTACAGCATTTGATTCGACCCCTGATCTCCACTGTAACAAGCTACCTGGTACACGTGGGCCCTCAACCACAATAATCCTGAGGGTGGCGCCCGAGATAACCGTTAAAGCAAGAAAAGGAAAAACCGAAAGGGCGCTACAAAATTGGCGCCGGAGCAGGGACCTTCAATTGCTGAAAAAAAAAAGTTTCCGCCAGAATTAGACCGTTAACCAGTCCTTTGTAAAAACTCAGAGTCAAGATGACAGGAGGCAACAATACCGCTGGAAACCCGCCAGTTACGAGTACTCCAAATACCGTTGCACAGATTGTAGTTACAACCAGCCAGTCTAACCCAGTTGTTACTATCCCGACGATAACTCAGCCCGGTTGGTATGACCCCAACGATATCCGTGTGAGCTGGGTGTATCAACTAAAGAAGGACGATTTGCAGGTAGAGTTGAATAAATTCGGCCTAGAAACTTCCGGAACAGTTGACATTTTAAAAAAGAGGCTAGTTACATTTATTCGACTAGGAAAAGCTACACCAGCACCGACAACAATGACAGGTTTTACATTTCCAACATCTCCCAACATCGCTGCTTCGACCGCCAGTACTACAGCTCACCCGACAACAATCAGTCCATCTGGTACAACCAGTACAATTCTCACACCAGTACCGACTATTACCATTCAACCACCGATTTCTCCTCGCACCCATGGGTCACCAGTAATACCGATGCAGGTTCATAAATGGAATATCCATTTTGATGGACAAAGCGACACTGTGACATTCTTGGAGAGACTTCAGGAAATCTGTACATCCCAGGGGATAATCATAGATCAACTATTACCGCATATGCCCGAATTGTTTCAGGGAGAGGCTTCCCTTTGGTATCGCAACAACCGCAGTCATTGGAATACTTGGAGCGAATTTCTACAAGATTTTCGAAGTTTCTATTTTCCAATTAATTATGCTGCCGACCTAGAGATTGAAATCAGCCGCCGTTTGCAACAACCTACCGAGCCGACACACCGGTATATTACTGATTTACAAACCTTCATCCGGAGGCATGGCAACATAACCCCAGAACAAGAGCTACAGTGGCTCTATAGGAATTTGTTACCCGAATACCGACAACATATTCGGAAATGCGACGTTGCCGATGTGGTTTCACTTTCCCGCACGATAAGAGAAGTCGAAAGCTTATTAGAAGAATTGAAGACCGCAATTCCATCAACATCCACGAGTACGCACCATCCACCAGCCGACATTTCGGTGACTCAAACCCGACCAATTCCGCCCTCATCCAGAATCGGACAACAAAATCAGCGTTCACAAAGCCAACGAACAGAAAGGCCTATGAGAACAGAGGCAAGACAACAGAACTATAGAACCCAAGACCGGTCTGACGCCATGGTTTGTTGGAGATGTGGAGAAGTGGGACACAGCAGATCAGAATGCCGAGGTACGGCCAAATTATTCTGCTCTCGTTGCGGGAAAACGGGCATAATGTCACGAGACTGTAACTGCAACCGTAACCGTTCGGGAAACTAACCCGGTGCTGTCCTAGTCCGAGGTCAGCCCAGCACCTTACACGGAGAACCTCGAGTAAACCAGACCCTCCGCAAAACCTAAACCTGATTCGTCTGCCAGATTCTAGACCGCATTGGTGCGTTTTTATCGAAGAGACCCCGTTCTTGGCCTTAGTCGATACCGGAGCCGCTAACTCATACGTGGGAGACCTCGCTGCAAACATATGCCGTCTCAACAACTACCCCAAAGTACAACCCACGGTTAGAAGCGCCAGAGTGGCCCACGGTGGTGTAATCGCCATCTCCGAAGCTTACCAGATACCGTTTCAGCTTGGAGATTTTGCCTTTACCGAAACTATAAACTACTTTCCAAACTTGTCATCCGATATTGTCCTGGGGATGGATATCTTAAACCGGCACCAGTTTCAGCTGGACCTGGGCAGTGGAAACGTTTATATACAAAACCGTCTTTTGCCTCTTCCTAACTCATGTAGTCCCATTGGTCCGATAGATGGCCCCCCGAACCTAGAATTGAGATCCACTGAAGAGATGCTTTTGCAGAAATTCCTGGAGCGAGAGTTGCCGAAGTTTGACCGCATTAAAGGCACCACTCCTTTAGTAGAACACTTTGTACATTTGCTCAATCCGGAACCGATCAAACAACGTTATCGCCCTCAAAATCCACGAATGCAGGAAATTGTAAACACGGAAGTTAATAAAATGTTGGAAGACGGAATTATTGAACCATCAAACAGTCCTTGGAGTTCTCCCGTAGTAATCGTGAAGAAGAAGGATGGAAAATACCGTTTTTGCATTGACTTCCAAAAGATAAATGCAGTGAGTCGAAAAGACGCTTATCCGCTTCCTTTTATCAACTCTATCCTGGATAAACTAAGGAGAGCCCGCTACATTTCCAGCATTGATTTGAAACAAGGCTATTGGCAAATACCGCTGTCAGAAGAAAGTAAACCGATTACTGCATTTACCGTTCCAGGAATGGGCTTGTTCCAATTTCGGGTTATGCCCTTTGGATTACACTCAGCACCGGCCACCTTCCAAAGGCTAATGGACCGTATTATAGGACCAGAACTGGATAACTACTGTTTCGCATATCTGGACGATATAATAATTCTTGGCGAGACTTTTGACGAACACCTTCAAAACTTAGAAGAAGTATTCCATCGACTAAGAGAGGCTAATTTACGGCTTAACCCAGAGAAATGTGAATTCGGGAAACGATCCCTGCGTTACCTAGGACATCTTGTAACATCAGATGGCATTCGGACTGATCCAGATAAAGTGGCGGCCATCCGCGAGCTTCCTGCTCCTAGCAACCTCCGGAGCTTGAGACGTTTTCTGGGAGTAGCATCGTGGTACCGACGTTTCGTACAAAACTTCTCACAAATCGCTAGCCCCCTCAACCGACTACTCAAGAAAGGAATTCGCTGGAATTGGACCGAAGTTGAACAAACGGCCTTTGACACCCTAAAGAAAAGTCTCACGGAAGCCCCGATACTGGCCTGTCCAGATTTTTCCAGACCCTTTGTGTTGCAAACCGACGCATCGGATTACGGGTTGGGTGCAGCCCTAATTCAGCATAGTTCCGACGGCGATCACATCATTGCTTACGCCAGCCGTAGTCTGAGTCCTTCTGAAACCAAATTCTCACTAACCAAGAAGGAGTGCCTAGCCATCGTCTGGGGAGTCGAGAAGATGCGGCCGTATGTGGAAGGTTACCATTTCACCGTTGTCACCGACCATCAAAGCCTAAAGTGGCTACACTCTATGAAGAGTCCGTCTGGGAGATTGGCCCGTTGGAGTATTTATCTTCAGCAATTCGACTTTGAGATCAAGTACCGCAAGGGAGTTCTGAATAAAGTCGCTGATACACTGTCCAGAGATCCTATATACCCTCCCGAAGTTGAAGAACCAGAACCCATCGTAAGCCTGGAAGCCTTTGAACCATGTCCTTGGTATAGTGCCAAAAAGTCTTCCGTAGAGAGCAATCCTGTAGCGTATCCCGACTTCTGCATCAAAGATGGACAGCTATACCGACATTTTTGGGACATGTCCGACCTTACCGAGGATAACTTCATCGACCCTTGGAAGTTATGCGTGCCAAAGTCCGCTCGTAAAGCCGTTTTGGAAGAGAATCACGATCTCCCCACCGCTGGTCACCTTGGAATCGCCAAAACGACCACACGCATTGCCAGGAAATACTATTGGCCTGGAATGTTCAGGGATATCGCTCTACACGTCCGAAACTGCTCATCCTGCCAGCGGTTCAAATCATCTCAACAGGCCACGCCTGGGAAAATGCATCCGTCGAGAAACCATCTTCCATGGGAAACAGTCAGCACCGACTTGGTTGGACCATTGCCACGTTCATCAAAAGGCAACAGTTATATTGTGGTGTTTCAAGACCGATTCACGAAGTGGACTCAGTGCAAAGCCATCCGAAAGGCTACTGCCAAAGCCGTGAGCCAAGCGTTTTATGAAGAAATCATAACCAAATTTGGGTGTCCCCAAACCGTCATATCCGATAACGGCACCCAATATACTGGCCACGCTTTCGAAAGTCTCCTTCAAGAAATGGAAATCGTTCACCGGTTAACACCTCCGTATACTCCGCAAGCTAATCCCGTGGAACGTGCCAATAAAACCGTTAAGACGATGATTGCGCAGTTCTGCGAATCCGATCACAGAAAATGGGATCTACACTTGCCCGATTTAGTGTTTGCTATTAATAGTTCTCGACATGATTCCACCGGCTTTTCACCCGCCTTTCTAAATTTTGGACGCGAGCTAGATCCACCGAAAGCTTTGTACCGCCAGGATATGGACCACTCCAGAGAAACGGATGGAGATGACCTGCAACCCGAAGCCCTTCAAATACATAACAACCGGCTTCAAAAACTCCAGGAAGTTTTCGAGTTGGTTCGACTTAATTTAAGTCGCGCATTTACCGTTCAAAGTCATCATTATAATCTGCGCCGTCGAGAGTGGAAATGTCATGTGGGCGATCGAGTCTTTAAACGCGAAAATCCGTTATCCAATGCTGCAAAAGGGTTCGCGGCCAAATTGGCACCAAAATATTCAGGCCCGTAGGTAGTGTCCCCGGTGGTCTATGACCTCAAAAGCCCTTCCGGTAAAAAACTGCGGCATGTCCATATAAAAGACCTTAAAGCGGCTTCTCCGTCACCGTAAAAACTGACTCAACCTTTTCTTTTAGAATAATGCCGAAGAAAGTTAGCATGGAAAATCCTCCCCACTCGTGCAAACCTTCCGACCGCGATCTCTTCGTGCCCCGAATCGACGCAAGACGCGAGCGCCTCCGAAAAAACCGCTAGAGCGGTGGCCGTAAAAAGGGCCGCGTTGCAACTACACCGGCAATTCCGGAAATCAGGTCAAGAGCGCGAAACGGGACACGTAGTGACTCCACTCCCGCTCGCTACTGCCAGTACTAGTTCGGGCAGTAGTAGTACGGCGTCCGGGGTGGTAGTACCACTCACAAATGCCACCCCAAATACCGTCCCGGACATGACCGAGATCCACAACTTCGTGGCGGAGATGATGGAGAGCCTGAAAGCATTTTCCTTCCCATCAGGCTCTGTCCCTTTAGCCATGGAGACTGCCACCACCTCGAGCGACGTCCCACGAAGTTCGGCAAATGTGGTTCCCGAAAACCACCCACCTGAAACGATTCCAGACCGGGCACAGATCCAGGACTTCGTGGAACAAATGAGGAAAAGCCTGGACTCTATATCTTTTGTAACGGTCCGCGATCCTGCGAATATGGAGACCGTTACAACCACCGATATCGTCTCCCTGGGGGATGGGGATGTGCCGCCTGCTGCAGTGGTGGCGGACGCCGAAGTTGTTTCGGAGGTGGAAGTGGTGCCAGGGGTCCAGGGTTACGATACCGAGATTTCCATCGGGGATGCCCTAACTCAGTATCCCGATCCGACAACCCGCCCCAAGGAGCTACTTGCCGCTTTGGCCAAGTACAGGCCAGATCACATAGCTCATAAGGCCAGGTATCGTCGCCGATTTCCCACATCGGAAAGCAGAACGGTTTTCGCGACGATACCGTGGGCGATCGAACTTACCGGAGTAGTGACCGAACCGCCTAGTTCCTGAACATTTTTTTTTTGCTTATGTTTTGTTGGGAGAGAGTTTGGGATTTTTTTTTATTTTGGTTTTATTTAGTATTTATTTATTTATTTTTGTTTTACTTAGAGTTTTTATTTTTATTTTCGGGGCTGTGAGTAAATAAAGTTCCTTCCACTTTAAACACCGTCTCCGTTACTTCTTCTACTAGCAAAGGCAGATGTACCGATCAAACTGGCAAAAAACAACACTCTGTATACTTAACCTGTTCTTTCTTTCTCAGCAAACCGAAACCTTGGCTTTCACCATGCCTTCTTCAGTATCATCTGACGCCTGCTCTCTACTCCTCGAGCTCGAGGACTTTCTGGACGTAGATGTAAAGGAGATACCGTCACGGAAGTCTGCGCGAGAGAATTTTTCCGACGTCGAAGGAGTTTTCGTACAGACTCCAGAGTCTCCGTCCGTCTCCACTGTCCGTCAGCCGACCGTAAGCTGCAGCACTATTCGCCGCCCGGGACCGGTCTTTTTGCCCCTCCATAGGGATATGTGCTGGAAGTGCGGCAAACGCGGGCACCACCGCGATATTTGCAACGGCCTCCCGATAAAGTTTTGCTCGCAATGCGGACGCGTGGGTGTACTCTCCAGAGAGTGCCGTTGCCAGGATAGGAGGGTATCCCCACCCCGCCAACCCGTAACCGCTCCACCATCCGACAGGTCCGTCAGCGTCAGCCGCCAGTATTCCCGGGCATACAGACCGTGCCGCCATTGCGGATGTCCGTATCATCGCCATCAGTAGAGCGATCGTTACACCAGATCGCTCAATCTGAACCGGACTAGCTGCTATGGATTTATTTTTTTTTTATCTCTCCTTGTTTTTTTTTATTATTATGGATTATTAAGTTTTTTTTTTCATTTAGATTTTATTATTATTTTAGGGGTCACTATCCGGATATAGTTTTTTTTTTAGTTTAAATTGTATAAAATATTTAAGTTTAAATATTTTTTCCGAAGAAGAGAGGGTGTGTAACGGAGTTACCAGATTTTTTCCGAAATTGTGTGCGCCTTCTGACTACAATTTGATTGATTAATTGACTTTAATTCAACTATTTGCTCTAGGTAATTTTCGGTCAATTCAACGGTAATGATTTTAGCTGATTATCGTAATTTTAATTATTTGTGTAACTAAAGCTACACAACTTTTCTTTAATTTCAAAAAGAAGCAGGACTTTCTTGAATTTTTCCGAAATATTATTTATTTCTAAATATATTAAATTACGCGTGACCTCGGAGCAAATAGCAGTTTAGCTGGGTCGCACGCTCGAGGCTGCATCGGTGGCTTTGGAGCTATGGTAGCCGAAGCGCGCACCGTGGTATTTTCTCCCACGAAGCTTGCCCTTCCATCAGTTCCATCGTCGAGCGTTTTCCTTACAAACGAACGGCGTTTGGTTAAGTCAGTCCGGCCCGAGTCCACCAACTAAGCAGACGCTTCCGACTTCCACCGAATACCGAGGTAGGCCTTCTCTCCGAAATACCGACTGCTACCTGTTTCACCGCTACGCGAGTAAGTTATTTTTCACTAATACTTGGTTGGTAAATTATATTTTTGTTTTTATTGTCACGGTCTACTTGGACGGACAGAGTTTAAGATTCTATAGACTATCACGGTTTATTTGTACGGGTAGTTTTCGCTAAGATATTTATTTTTACAAAGTAAAGTTCTATAAATTGTCACGGTTTATGTGCACGGACAGTTTTCTCTAAAAAACAATTATTTTTACAAAGTAAAGTTCTATAAATTGTCACGGTTTATGTGCACGGACAGTTTTCTTTAAGATATTTATTTTTACAAAATAAAGTTCTATAAATTGTCACGGTCAATGTGTACGGACAGTTTTCTCTAAGACTTTTATTTCCACAAAGTTTAAAGTTCTATAAACTGTCACGGTCCATGTGTACGGATGGTTTTCTCCTAGATAATATTTATACTGTCACGGTCCATGTGTACGGACAGGGATTTATTTTCACCGCCGTTGCGATTAATTTTAACCGATTTAAGGTAACCGTATTGACCAACCAAGTAAATTCATGTCTGAATCCGAAACGTCTACATAAAGTGTGAAACGGGTACATCAGTATTCAAACCAGTTAAAACCGTTAAGATCTAACCGCTTTTGTATTGCATGACCGCTTCTTATTTTCTGTTGCTCACCGTTTGCTTGACCGCTTCTTATTTTCTGTTGCTCACCGCTTGCTTATAAACCGCCCGTTATCATTAATCTACACGCACGCACACATACACATTTTCACTCTCTCCATTGCACGCCCGCTTCATTCACTCTATTCACTCTGCTTAGGGAATGTTTAATTTTACTATAAGAATTGCCTTATAGACATAACTTTATAGCAATAAATACCAGAACTTAATCGTGATTTCATGTGTCTTCTTTTGGAGTTTTCTGGAGGATTTACAGGAAGTATAGAAGGAATAACTTACAGCATTTGATTCGACCCCTGATCTCCACTGTAACAAGCTACCTGGTACACGTGGGCCCTCAACCACAATAATCCTGAGGGTGGCGCCCGAGATAACCATTAAAGCAAGAAAAGGAAAAACCGAAAGGGCGCTACAGTTTTATGCTCGCTGGAATCGTCGTTCGGTAAGAAATCGTTGGACTGGTCGTTTAGTAAAATATCGAAGTCGGAGCTATCCTCATTTCGCTGAAACGTGGGCTTATTTGCATTTTCGCAGTCGTTTTCATTGCAGTGGATGAAAAGTATTGAGCACTTTAGCCCGGCTTTGCGGTAACTATATGATGAACTACAACCTTTTTTACACCTGTACGAGATAAATTTCAGCAGCGTGGCAGGAGCGCGTTCTCCAGTTGTTTTAATAGGAGTGAGGCCATTCTTGCCGCGCTTCCAGCCCCAGTCTTTCGCGTTTTTGGTATGACATCGTCAGTGTTGAATTTGGTGGTACACCCGAAAAGAATGCTGCCGTGCAGTAGCTGCAGTGGGCGGTAAGGATGCAGGGTTGGCTTTGTTCCTAGTCGCAGACCGTGCAAATTGTTCATAACCCAAGTAATCTAACGAGGTACATACATTTCGCATTGCCTCCATATAGCTTTATTATAAGTTTTTAGCCTGCTGTGGCTATGTCATCGGCAAGCGAATTTTCCTTGTTGAAACAGCTGCGACCGCCTGTAGGTCCACGTTAGTCCTTAACATGTTCACTAAGCATTGCTTTCCGTATCCAAAAAACGTAGGAGTAGTATCACATCCACTGAACGCATGCACCAACAAAATGTTGTTAGTGATCATGTCTCCAACTGTTACACTTTTCGAAGAGTATATCTGGGACGCGCCTCTTCCTTTATTAGGTTTTTTAACTATGCATTAGGCTTTTCTTGTGCTAAAGGCTGAAGCAACTAATATTACTAGAAGATCTATGTCTTCACCGACAATAAAAAAAGCATCGTTAATAATAATAATAAAGACATTTATTTGCACTTAAAACCTACAAAATTACAAACTTACAAAAACAATTTAAAATAAACTATTTCCAGTCCATATTTGTGCAAACAAATACCATAGTATGCCACAAAGACAAAACGTCGCGCGTGGCCCAGTATAGCACTTATCAGTACCTATATAGGCTAACAATCCAATTTATCCTTAAAAAGAAAAACTTACATCACTTAAAAACTAAGAATAATTATTTAATTTTATTTTATTTTTTTTTTTTTTTTTATTTTAAATACATATATATATTTTTTTTCCTTAGAAGATAAATGACACACGAAAAGAGCAAATTTTATTAGTTTGGTTTTATTGCCGTTTACTTAAATTAAGTTGTGAATTTCTTTTCTCTTGATATTCTTTGTGAATTTCTTGAGTTTAATTTTAAAAGTGTTTAGAGATATGTTTGAAAGCATTATTTCTTTTTGTTCCATGGGAAGAAAATTAAACATTTTTTGGGAATGAAAGATAAAATATTTTTGGCCTTTTTGTTTATTTGCCTTATTTGTCACAACACTGAGGCTTTTTTGTGTTCTTGTGTTATAATTATGGTTAACAAAAGTCAAACTGGTCTTATTTTTAAAAGTAAAAATCATTGTTTGGACAAAATACAGTTGTCTTAGATCGAATATGTTAGATTCTTGATACAATCTTTCTGTAGGATATCTACGTTCTTTTTTCAACAAAAGCTTTAAGAAATATTTTTGAATAATTTCCAACTTTTCCATGTGCGCATCCAGGATTCCACCCCACGCTAAAATTCCATACTGCAATCTTGATTGCACAAGTCCAAAATAAATTATTTTTAACTGATCTTTGCTCAAAAATTTCGAAAGATATTTAAACTTATACAGAACAAATCTTAAGCTGTTTAGTAAATTATTTGCGTGTTGATCCCACCTGAGATGCTGATCTATCCAGACCCCAAGATATTTGATTTTCTCAACGGAATCTATTTTGTATGTTGTATCATCATCATTTATTATAGAAAGTGTTGAGAAAGTCGGTAAAGATTTAGATGTACATGAGAAGGTTACAAATTTTGTTTTAGAAAAATTAATTGACAATTTTTTGTGGTGGAGACAATCTGTAATAATTTTTAAAGATTCCTCTGCTGATGCCTTTACAATATCCCATGATTCCCCCACCACGAAAACTGCGCCATCATCGGCAAAACTTATAATTAGACCTGGAATAGTAACGGATAGAATGCTGTTGATATAAAGTATAAACAGAACGGGACCAAGAACAGTTCCTTGCGGTATGCCACATTTGACAGTTTCAGAGTCGCTTAGTTGATTTTCTATAAGTACGTGTTGCGTTCGCCTAAAAAGATATTCTTTCATTAGATTGTATGATGTGCCTCGTATTCCAGAATCTTGCAAGACTTCCAACAGTTCTGTATGACTTACAGTGTCGAAAGCCTTGGCCAAATCAAGAAATATACACAATGAAGGCTTACTTCTGTCCAAACTGTCATATATTTTTTCTGTTAAGTATGTTATTGCATCTTGCGTGTTGTTATTTTTCCTAAATCCAAATTGCCTTTCCGATAATAATTTATATTTTTCAAAAAAAGTGACAAGCTTATTTCGCAATATTTTTTCAAAAATTTTAGCAATAGTAGAAATTAGTGATATGGGCCTGTAATTGGTTAATTGATTTTTATTACCACTTTTAAAGAGAGGTTTTATTACCGAAACTTTAAATAGACTGGGACACTTTCCTTCCTTAAATATTTGATTAATCAAATGTGTCAAAGGCAGAACAATTTCGTGGCAAACATGTTTAACAGTTTCTGACTTTATTTTGTCCATACCAGGAGCCTTACCATTTTTTAATTCATTTATAGTTTCTAGAACTTCTTGTTCATTTGTATTGTTTAGAACAAAACTATTCTCCAACACTTTTCTGGGTGCCGGGAGACCTTTAGGTTTTTCTATATTTTTTGCAAGATTTTCCCCAATGTTCGTAAAATAGCTATTAAACATATTTGACACTTCTCTAGGGTCAGTTTTTAGTTGATTTTCTCCATCCAATATCTGCATCTGGCACATCTCCTTATTTTTAGCGCACACCGAGTTTACTATGTTCCAGAGTCTTTTTGTGTTTGTTTGGTTATGTTCGATTTGCAATTTATAATACATTAATTTCGCTCTGTTTATTATTATATTAAGGCTTGTTCTGTACTTTGTAAATTCAATTCGATAGTGTTCGTTTTCCGGATATTGTTTTTGTTGAATGTATAATCGATTTTTTTCTTTTAACGAATTTATGATAGCAGTAGTTATCCAAGGTTTGCGTTTTTTCATTGAATGTTTAATCTTTATGGTACTCGTACACATGTCTACTTTATTTTGTATTTCTTTAATGAAAAAGTTTGCTTTTTCTTCAATGGTACGAATTCCATAAAAATAATCCCAGTTGATCTTATTTATCTCGGTTTTGAACTTTTTAAAATCTAGTTTTTCAATTTTGTTATTGTTGTTTTGCGTTTTTTTTATTTGGTCCGGTATATGCAAAGATGTGCCATAATGGTCAGTAATTTGGGTTTGATAAATAACCGGAAAAAAAGTGTTTCGATGAGAGTCATTATACTGGCTTTTTACAAATATGTGGTCAATGCAAGTTCCTGATCTTGGTCGCGTTATTTTATTAATAGTTGAGATGTAATTATTTTCGCTCAATATGTTAACGTAGTTTACTGCTATTTGATCTGTTCTGTGGATTAAATCAATATTTATATCTCCCAAAATTATGTGGAATTCGCAAAAGGGCCCAACTTGATTCAGATATGCTTCAAATGAATCTAAAAATATATTTTCATCGAAAGATGGTGAGCGATATATTCCGGTAAGGATAATTTTTTCATTTTTTTCTGTTCGAATTTCGAGTTCTATTGCTTTACAATATCCGATATTTATTATTTTATAGGTAAAATTTAACGATTCTCTCACGTATGCAATTACACCATCATGAGAATTTATGTTACCTTCATTGTAGATTGTATAGTAACCCCTTAATGAATGAACTGAAATATCTTCAATTTTGAAAGTTTCTGTTAAAAAAATGCAATCAAACGGCTGTATTTGGGTAAGAAAAACTTCAAGTTCCGCAAGGTTTTTTGATATACTGCAAATGTTTTGATGATAAACTGAGAAAAAGTTTTTTAAATCAAGTGACGTAGAATGCCTTGTGAGTATTTGATTAAAATTTTCCAAATTGCTAATTTCGTGTATATCAATTGGGATAAATTCATCCTGTAAAAAAAAATCCATTTTCTGTCAAATCAGAGGGATTAAATTCAAAATTATGAAAATAAACATTTAAAACATTACTAAATCTAAATACTACGAACCACTATGCTGAACTTTTACTTTCTTTGAATAGTTAGTTTTCTTAATTGCTGTTGCTGATTACTACCGCTAGTGGAACCCGATCTAGTTGTTCTTTTCGGAGTTTGCTCTGAGAAATTCTGGTTTTTGTTAATTCTACCCTTTGCCTTTGTTTGTGGATTTCTTGTTGCGTTCCTTTCTTCTTTTTTATCTGCCAGTATATCTTCCTTTGTTTGTATTACTTTTTCTTCTTCTACTTCTTCTTCAGAACCGTTCTCGAAACTTTTATTCAGAATGGTTGGGGTGGGAGGTGCACTATTGTTGCGAAAAAGTGATTGTTTATCAACAATGGGTTCTAAAAACGATCGCTTGTCTAGATTTTTCAATGTTTCCGCAGTATATTCGTCGTTGTTGATGATCAGTTTACTTTTATTTATTTTAGCAGAAAACTGTTTTTCTTTGGCAATCTTATAAAACTCATACAATATTTTGTTTTCCGCTCTTTTTTCTTGAGTGAGGTCCAGAGACACACTAATACCAGTGCCCTTGAGTTTTCTGACGTTTTTGAAGATTTCACGTACCGTTAACTCTCGAGTAAACTTGATTAAGATTGGTCTTGCTTCTCCACTTCTTTTTTCACCAATTCTATAAAAGTTATCGATGCCGTTGATGGTTATGCTTGTTTCGAGTGTTTTATTTAGGAAATCAAGAACCACCTTTTCCAACAACTCGCCCTCGATCTCCGCAATTCTGAACACCAAAATGTTCTTTCTTCTATTTAGTTCTTCTTGAAACGATAGTCTATCTCTAAGTTGTATATTTTCAGCTTCTAAAACCTCCACCAATTCTTTCAAACTTTCAACTTCTTTTTTGTAGTTTGCAACATCCTGCTTTATATCTTGAACATCTTGACTTGTGCGTTGAAGAAGCTCGAAAATTTGTTCATTGGAAATAGCACCCATTTAAAAAAACTTTTTCCGGCCAAGAAGCGTCTATAGTAGGCGCGGTAGGTACCTACTGTATTTGTTTATCGGCAATTGCTTCTGGTACCTATCGTTTTTTTTTTTTTTGCGTTTATTGTTATAGCGGTCGTCGTGATCACAATGAAATACATGCAATTTCTAACTATATTTGTGACTTACGTGTTTTGTAATGTCTTGAATAAATAGTATTTTTTTTTAGCTATAAGCTAGTCACAATTTTATATTTAACTTTTAGCTCAAACTGGTAGAAAAACTTGAATTAAAGGGAGCCACAAAATTCACGTTGTTACCTTACTATGGTCTTGACCTTACGTTAACTGCAGCCTTTTAAATACCGGTCCAGATGATGAGTGTTTCCGCATCCTCCATTGCCTGGAGTACCGTGAAATTGGCTTCTACAAACTTGCTTTTCAACATAGCGATTAACCGTATTTTATTGTTATCATTGCCGAAGAAGCGTGCCTGCGTATACGTTGCGGCCATGCTGTCGTCAAACAAAACATCGGCAGGCCTATTCTCTACGAACAGCGATTACATAGCAACAGCAACCGAGACGCAGTTGCTTTTTTAGATTAGAAAAAACGCGTTTGACGGCGACTTGACAGCGACAATTGCGCAATTCTCTGCGGTCGCCAGTTACAGAATAAGCTGGCCGGCGAGGTATGTTTTGTCGCACGGAGATGTCGCCGGCTATATCTCAGGAACTATAAGTCCTAGAGCTTCCAAGTAAAAAATTTTTTCATAAAATAGGTCATGAAAAATTGCTGGAAATATTTTTCAAGTTTGTAAGTTGACCGCTAGGGGACGCAACGAACACTCGAAAACATATTACTGTGATTATCTTCAAAAAACGCCCACTAGAAGTATCCTAAAAATATGATTATTAAAATCTTGATGAGATTACGAAAAAAATTTGTTAAGGATTTTTTGCCCTAACTCTTCAAATAAGAGGTGGGGGATGGTTCAAACTTGTTAGGAACAAAATTTATATAGCTTTTCTGTTTTTCAACCGATTTCAATAATTCGGGTCGTTTGGAAGAGTTTTTTCTGATTAATAAAATTCATAACAAAAATAACAAAATTAAATTGTTTTGTTGCCGCTAGGGGGCGCTATGTCTAAAAGTCGACAATTTTTTATTTTTTCTCGGAAATTTCAAATATAATGATTAAAAATTTTGAAAGTAAACGAAAAAGATTTCTTCAGACGGATTCCGTCTGAAGAAGGCACCGTGTGCCGAAACATGTTACGGTATAATTGAAATGAAATTGTGGAAATCTAGAAACCTTTTTTGTTTCCTTTCAAAATTTGTAATGGATTTCCATCAAGTATCGGCTAAATCAATCTCTTTTAAATATAATGATGCTTTTTTATATTTCAGATGGAAAGGGGATAAAAAAAAGGAATCTGGTGGAAACCGCAAATCTGAATCTTTATCCTAGCCCAAAATATAAATAAACAAATATTGTTATTAAGAAAATTTTCAGAAAAAACCTTCTTGCCTTTCTTTCACGGATAAAACAAACAAAATCTTATTTTTTTAGGGCACTATGAAATTAATGAGAAGAAGAACTAATTGTATGTCTGAAAGTAGCTACGAATCCACGATATCAAGAATTGAAATTTTATAGAACTATTTTCGAAGTTTCATACTTGAACTATAGTTATTTACATTCCAAGCTGCGAAAGCGCACTTTCAGGTGCGAGGTGGTTTTAATACCTCCGAACACCTAAATAGTTATTTACATTCCAAGATGCGAAAGCGTACTTTTAGGTGCGTGTATTCAAATAGCCGAGGCGGAGCGAAGCGCTATTTGAATACCTCCGAGCACCTAAAAGGGCTTTTGCAGCGTGTAATATATCAAACTTTTCACTGTTCCCATTCGGAAAACATTTTTTTTTTATCTTGAATAGGCAAGCGAAAGCGAAAGCGAAAGTCAGACATGCTAGTCATTACTTAATAAAATAAAATTATTTATCATATATGTAATATTGACTTCTCTGACTTTTGAAAAGTTTGAAAATGTCACTTATTTGACTTTTACTTTTCACCCACGGGTTGAAAGTTTACTTTCCTCCCGTGAGCCGAAAGTAAGTGAAATTGTTGAAATTTATTGTATTTTTTTGGTTTTCATTGAAATAAAAATTACAAAATTCAACTGATCGTAAATAAAATAGTATACATACCTCGATTAAAAGTTTTATTACTCTCTCGAGATTTTAGTTAAACCCCGGCTGCGCCTCGGTCTAACCGTTGTAAAATCTCTCGACAGTTATAAAACATTTTCAACCTTGATATGTAATATAATATTCCTGAGAGGAACAATGAAAAGTTTAATACGTTACACGCTACAAAAGCCCTTTTCATTCTCCCCCCTACAAAAGTAGATTTTTTTATCTTGCATAGGCGAGCGAAAGCGAAAGTGAAACATGCTAGTAGTTACTTTCACTTTCGCTACTAGCATGTTTCAGTTTCGCATGCCTATTTACGATTTTTGAGGGGGAAGGATGAAAAGTTTGATACATTACACGCTGCAAAAGTCCTGTTAGGTGCAAAAGCCCTTTTAGGTGCTCGGAGGTATTCAAATAGCGCTTCGCTTCGCCTCGGCTATTTGAATACACATCGCATCTAAAATTACGCTTTCGCAGCTTGGAATGTAAATAACTATTTAGGTGTTCGGAGGTATTAAATACACCTCGCACCTAAAAGTGCGCTTTCGCAGCTTGGAATGTAAACAAGTATAGTTCAATTCAATTTCAATTCTTGATATCGTGGATTGGTAGCTACTTTCAGACACACAATTAGTTCTTCTTCTTACTATGTAATTTTATTTTCTACTTAACAATTATCGATTCATAACACCTAGGAAACGATTCATAACACCTAGGAATACGTTACCATACCTATAACAACCTGAGGGCATTATAAGCCTAGCGGCCGTTATGACCTATAACGCCCGCTAATAATACCCTGAGGTGATTTTGTTGCTGTTGATTCATTAATTTGCACTTTACCCTATGCAGCCACTGAATGTCCGACCGAAAATAATTTTCGATCTGACCAGGATTTGAACCCGGTCTACCATCAACGTTTTCCATGTAGTCGAGCGCGCTAACCCACACCACCACCGTTGCCTTGCCTTATGAGATGTTTATAGGTGTATTAATTTATTTCGTTTCTAGGTACAGGTACTTGTCGAAATACAAAACAATATTCTGTCACACAAGTTCAACCGATTTTGTTTGAACCTTCCCCCACCTCTTATTTGAAGAGTTAGGGCAAAAAATTCTTAACAAAATTTTTTTGTAATCTCATCGAGATTTTAATAATCAAATTTTTAGGATACCTTTAGTGGGTGTGTTTTGAAGATAATCACAGTATTATGTCTTCGAGTGTGCGTTGCGCCTCCTAGCGGTCAACTTACAAACTTGAAAACTATTTCCAGCAATTTTTCATGGCCTATTTTATGGAAAAAAAAATTACTTGGCAGCTCTAGGACTAATAGTTCCTGAGATATAGCCGGCGTCCTTTCTTATTTGGACACCCGGTACAGGGTGGTCAAAAAATGGAAAAATATACAGAGTGTTTCCTGAGTACGGTTCGTAACTTCGGGATGTGATTCCTTACAATATTTTAAGAAAAAAAAATTCCATTAACATGTGTTCAGAAATGCGTAGTATCTGAGATACAGGGTTTAAAAAAAATCGTTTTTAGCTTCCTAGATAGCTTTATAACGTACTTTTTTTGGCAATTGCCTAATTATACTGCTACGGCTAGTCAGCTTCAGTTCGGAGGCCATGGGTCTATGGGTTCCTTGTATACATCTTACCTTTGGGCGCCACCAAGTTAATTGTGACTTAACTAGGAAGATAACTTAATGATGTTATAAACAAAACCTGTGCAATTGGAGAGCTTATCAATAAAACAACTAATTAGGTACAATAATGTATCTGGCTTCTTTATTAAAAATAATAACAAAATATAGGGATAGCCAGGAGGTTATTAAAAATGTGTTTAGAATAATGCTTGTACCAATTTATAAATATTTGCTTATAAAAAAAAAATAAGAATGTAAATAATGTATAAAAATATTGATTTTTAAATAAACAGTTTTGAACTGTCTGCTTACACTTGTGAAAGATTAGAACCACAATATCAGTTACACTCTACCAAGAGGCAAATTCAACACCAGAAAGGTAAAAATTATTGTTAGGGCAACCTCAGGGTAAAATTCTAGAATTTTATTTAAGGGGCACTTACCGAACGTAAATCAGTATCAAGTGATTTATATAAGATTTGCCTAAATAGTAAAAAGTGCAACTTACATGTGTACAAGTGTTGATTATCTTCAAAGGTGTGTGTAAATCTAGAAGTTTTGAAGGGATATTATCTACAGGTTCGGTCTCACTGTAGATAGACTATGGTATGGTAAGTGAGTCATAGTCATGAGTCCTATCCACGTGGTATCTGTTTTACATAGAACTCAATGTGGTTCTAGCAGAGCGGTACCAAGAGGGTTGCTGAAGGGAGGTTACCAAAGCCAACTAAGAGCAATCTAGTTCTAGTCTAGAATCTCTTTCTAGGAGCTGTCCAACTATAGCCTAAGACTGTCTAGCTACAGCCTAGCACTAGGACTAGGAGTAGGAGGAGGAGGGATCCTCTAGAGACCAAAGGTGAAGTCTTAAACTTCCAAAAGCTGCTCGGAACAGTCCGAAACAAAATCCAAAATGACCAAGGGACGACTCCAGACAATTATCAATAAGAAATTAGTCTAAACCTTGAGTTCCCTGGCACAAAATTCCAAAAGTCTCGCCCAAAATCAAATAGGCCGAGACCAACCTTTCGGTATCAAGTCTCAAGATCAAAAAGGCTGATTCTTCATTTAGATTTCGGAAGAAGGCTCTCCTTTGTCAAACTTCTAATTTTGACATTGAAGAAAATTATAGAAAAAAGCGTGTTCAGTTTCACCCCAAAAGTACGAACCGAAAGTTTGGTTGTGTATAAAATGACTGGTGAATGTTGAAAAGTGCCTATAGAACATATATCAAAAGGTAGAACAGGTCTAAAGAAAACGCCTAGACAAAACAGCTGTTCAATGACATGATGGAAATGAAAAGTCAAAGAGTACAAAAAAACAACAATTATTATCATAACCTCAGATTATTGATTGGATTTGCAAACAGAGATGGTGATGGTACTAACTCCTTTTCCTAAGATTCTAATCAATAACAGCGGGCCCTACCGTACTGAATCAAACCTTCCCAGATCAATTAACCAAACTTGCAAACCTGAACCAAAAAAAAATTTCAGTAGGAGGCAGTACTCATGGTAACAAAATCTGGACACAGAAAAGATAGTTGTTTATTCATTTATTTCATTGTAGTTCTATGTGGAATCGTATCTACTAAAGCAAAATAAGGTAGCTTATCAGCCAAGAAATTGAAAACGTTACACTACCCCCTTCCAAAAAGAAATAAGAAAGCTAGAAGATTTCTTATTAACCACAAACCACAAACGGCACAACAGAAAAGCTTAAATTTTCCCTAACATACAATGTCTCAGTGTACTCGACCAATGAAAGAGCAAACGCTAGACCTGCAACAACAAGTCAATGGCACTGAAGGCTCCTTCCCAACGTGGATCTTAAAGGGTGGGCCGTTGGAGTCTCCAGCGTGATCGATCCTAACATAATCCACTGGCAAGTTGTCACACGCCACACGCCTACCCCACCACCGACCTCACACACAGATAACAAGGGGTCCAAAAAAAATAAAATAAAAAATAAAATAAAACAAATCATTTTGGCAAAGCCAGGACTTGACCAGAGCCCTAGTGACATTATAGTAAGCCACCACCACTGAAACTACTCGAGAGTAGGGATGCAAAAAAATTGTAAATGACCGGGATAATCCGTAGTTTGTTACTGCTGTCAATCCACTTCAGATTATCTGGGCTACTTATAGGGATTAGGATTGCACAGTAGTGCCACCCAACTATCTACAACTGCAATTTGAGCAAGTTGAAGTCCAAGCGACACCCCCCAATACGCACCCCTTCCTACAAGCAGGATAACCCCAGACTCACCTGAAGTACCCAACAGCACATAACCTACCACAGGGCCCATAACAAAAAATTCAAAAAACTCTACTGAAGGTAGAAAAAAAAGGTCAAAATCGGGTTATGTACTTGCCTAAAGCAAAATACAAATGTCAAAATCGGGTATCAAAAGCTTCACTTATCTTAGAATATCAAGATAAGATCACAAAATAAAGTCTAAATAGGGTAATACTTGGTTTAATTCTTGGCGTTAGCACAACATAATCCAAACTGCAAAACAAGGTACTCAAAACTGCAGAGACAAATTATATTAGGAATACTATGTTTATGCTCACCAGGGTCAAATCCAGAGTTCCAAAATGAACTCACAAAAATATTTCCAAAAGCTAGAGACATATATGGCAAAGTGGGTGTCGCGACTACTCACAAAACCAAACGCTCAAAAAAAAAATCATATTAATCTTACAAAATAGTATTAAAACATGAGTATTGATACAATAGCCAAAAACTGATTTAAGAATCATTTGACTCAATACTTTCAGCATCACTATCCAGGTCTACATCGATACCTGTGTATGCTTTAAGGTCCTTAATATGTACTTTGCCAGCATCAGAACCATCTATATTCTTCAGACTATAAACTAAATTTGAGTATTTTTTATGTACTCTGCTGAGAATATATTTAGGTGCTAATTTTGCACTAAATTGGTTCGCTGCGTTTGACAAAATATGATTTCTCCTCCACACTTGATCACCAACATGAAATGAGGCGTCCCTCTTACGTAAGTTGTAAGTGTGAGAGTTTCTCTGATAAGCTGCACGTAAACACTTTTTTACATCAGCATAGATTTGTTTAAAATTTTCCAAGCTAGTAGCATGACAATTCCTGTCACCCGGAGTTATTTCGGCATCTTTATTCTGTAACAACTGAATATCGGAATAGAACTTCCCAGATAATGGTGGATGTCTACCAAATACTAGAAAAGATGGTGTGAAATGGGTGATTTCATGTTTGGAATTATTGATCGCAAGTTGGTTTTTAAAAATCTGATCATCCCATTGAACATGATTATCGACATAACTCCTGATGGCGGTACCTATAGTTCGATTATTCCTTTCAACAAAATTACACTGTGGAAAATACGTTGCGTTGTACCAAATCTTAACGTCATAATTCTTGCACAGTGTTTTAAAGGTTTTCGAAACGAACTGAGGACCATTGTCACAAATCAGAATTTGGGGACAGCCATAAACTAGAAGAACTTCATTTTCCAAAATACGTTCGATGTGGGGAGACTTTGAACTACGAAGGGGAAACAAAAGAGAAAATTTAGAAAACCAGTCTTCAATGACCAACAAAAACTTACTGCCTTTCTTTGACCTAGGGAACGGTCCGATCAAATCAATTGCAATACACTGAAAAGGCATATCAATAATTTTTTCTTTTCCCATGAGTCCCATGCGTGCTGTATTTGAAGCTTTTTGTGCGCCACACACCAAACACGACTTTATGAAGAGTAACACATCCTTTCTCATTTTTGGCCAATAATAGAATTCCTGTATTCGGTTCAAAGTTTTATAAAATCCAAAATGTCCTGAAGTGGGTGGAGATTGACAGTTCTCGATGATTTCCTTCACCTGAGGTTTTGGGACTAAAAGTTTCCATTCTGGAATATTGGCTTTCATAGGGGAATTATTCGGAGAAAATTTGAACAAAAATTGATCTTCCACCTTCCATTGGGGATAACGATCAGGAAACTCAATTACTTTGGCTCGGAGTTCATTATACCAAGGATCTACACGATCAATATCGACATTATGGGGATTTAGAATTGAAATACAGGGTAAGTATTTATCTGGATCGGACTCTTCCGGAATTACTCCTTCAGAATGCATACGGGAAAGCGCATCTGGAATAACATTGTCAATTCCTTTCCTATGTACAAGATCGAAGTTATGTTGTCTTAAACGAACTGCCCAACGAGCAAGTTTTCCAGTTGGATTTTTTAAGTTATTGAGCCAAAGTAAAGAATAACAATCTGTCATGATTTTGAATTTGGGAGCACCCTCAATCCACATTCAAAATTTCTCTATACAAAATAGAACAGCCAAACATTCCCTCTCCACAACAGAATAGTTCCTTTCGGTACTCGAAAGTGACCTGCTTGCATAAGCAATGACTCGCTCTTCCTCATCGATGACTTGAGTAAGGCAACCCCCCAGACCCGTATTACTGGCATCTGATTGAATAATGAAGGGCTTTGTGAAATCAGGTTGAGTCAAAATAGGTGCTGAAACTAGCAAATTTTTGATGGCGACAAAAGAAGTTTCTGCAGCATCTCTCCATGTAATCGGCTGAGATTTGCGACGTCCTTTTAACAAATCATTAATAGGAGAAACCAAAGTCGAAAAATCCTTGACAAAGCGCATATACCATGAACACATGCCAACAAACCGTTTCACTTCGGTGGCTGTCTTAGGTCGAGGATAATTGACCATCGCAGAAACCTTCTCAGGATCTGTGCGCAGACTGTTAGAACCAACAACATATCCGAGAAATTTCAGGGATGTCTTGAAAAACTCACACTTCTCGATGTTTACTGTAAGGTTAGCCTCTTTCAATTTATTTTTTACTTCGATCAAGATCTTAGTATGATGTTCGAAATCTGGACTACAGATAAGTATGTCGTCTAGGTAGGTAAAAATATAGGGCTCATAACGGGGACCAAAAATTGCATCGACTAACCTCTGCTGCATCTGAGCTGCATTGCATAGTCCAAAGGGCACAACTTGGAATCTAAATGAACCTCGTCCGACCACATTAAAGGAGGTTTTATCCCTCGAATCTTCACTAAGTGGAATTTGCCAAAATGCTTTCCGAAGATCAATGGAAGAGATGAATTTAGCATTCCTTAAGGAATTCAAAATCCTATCAATGCTAGGCAAGCAGTAGCTGTCGAAGCGAGTGAGAGCATTCACACCCCTTAGATCGACACACAACCTATATTCTCCACTAGACTTTTTGACCAAGAGTACCGGAGATGACCAAGGACTATGAGATGGCTCTATAACACCTAACTTGAGCATATCATCAATTTCTTTATTCAAGATTTGAGACATGTATGGCGACATCGGATAGGGTTTCTTATGAAATGGTTTAGCATCACCGGTATCTATGGACAATGTCAATTTGTCAGTTCTACCAAGACGGTCTTTACTCACAATTTCATTGAAAGAAGCGATAACCTGTTCAGCACAAGTTCTTTCGAAATAAGAAAGGTCACTTAAGGAACAAAGAAGTCGCACAGGGTCATAACATAAATTATTGGCACAAACCTTGACAGTTTTGACTTCAGCTGGTGCTGTCGCTAACCTAGAGAATAGAATTTGCATGTGAGCAATAAACACAGCTACAGACTCAGAATGTTTCTGTTTCCTGTGCTTTATTTGCTCCCACAATTCATCTTCTATGTCAGAATGCAAAAAATCTCTCTTCAAATATGACACTGAACCTTTCCAATCAGTCACAGAAGTCTTAATACTTTTAAATCATATAAAAGCATTGCCAGTAAAAAGTTCAGCTGCAGAAGTGAAAAGATCCTTTTGATTCACCCTACGAGATTCAGCTAATTCTGTGACACGTTCTAAAAAGTTATACAAGGTTTTACCATCACCATTGAATTTAATTTGCCATTCACTGACAAGAGGAGGTCTACTGGAGCAACTTACTATAGGAGGTGGAATATTAAATATGGGCTGCTGAATAGATGTACCTGGTGATAAAGGCGTAGGCTGAGAATCCTTCTCTGCTTTCTCATAAAGATCGGCCTCTAATGTCAAACAAGTTGCATAGCATTCCTTGAAATAATCAAGTTGATCCTTATCTCCCACAGGTATTGGCATACGATGCACTCTATTTGAAACATGAACCAAACGAGATTTCATACGGAGAAAAGTAGAATCTTGAACAGTACCTTCAAAATCATCCAGGGTTGCCAGATGGTTATAACTAATTTCCCCCAAAGGATTTCAAAAATACCCCAAAAATCACTGTTTGTCGACTAAAATCCCCCAAATAAATATAGATTTATTCTCGACTCATACTTGCAAAAAAAAAAGACAAAGTCGTTGAATATTTTAAAATAAAACCTTACCACTTTTTTATTTTTTTATATTTTTCTAATCCCAAAAATAAAATGACAATTGACAAATGACAAATGAAATAAAATGTTGTGACTGGTGACAGAACAGATAAGTACAGTTGTACCAAGAAGTTTGGATAGTTTATTATTATATTAAGCTGTATTAAAATTTAGAATACAGCAACTTAGAGGACTACGCACTATAACCGCAAAGAAATGCAAAACGCAAAATAAAAAATAAACAATGCAAGCAACGTCGGTCGTTGGGGATTCCCCCGATTCGATTTGTCAAGTCAATTGTCATTTGTCATTACAAATTAAAATAGATCTAGAACTGAGCGTTTGCGTTCATCCCGAGAAGAAGCAAACTGTATCTTTTTTATTGGTACTTGATTGAAAAAATAGATGGCGCAGTTGTTTTAATACATTTTTTACTTTAGTTTTATTTATTGAAATATACCCGATTTCCCCCAATAGCGAAAATTCTTACAATTCTTACCCCCAAAAAATCCCCCAGAAAAAACTATCCCCCAGATTTTCCCCCATCTACTTGAAAATCCCCCAAATTTGGGGGAAAATCCCCCAATCTGGTAACACTGAAATCATCAACAATACTTGTAATAGACAAAATAGACCTATCAATTTCCTCCTTTTCCTCATCAAAGTCAAGGTTGTTCAGGACGATTTCAGAGATTTTAGTTTTCCCAGAATCTTTCTCTTTCTTCAAAAGAAGGCCCAGCATCTTACGTTTCGCTTGTACATCACGTTGACAAACTACTGCTCTAATTTTCAGCTCATAATCCAGCTCATAGTCTAGTAGATGATTACTACGAAAAACTTCCTCCATTGTAGCGAGAAATTAACACACAAACCAACCTAAATAACGACACAAAAAAAAAATTGTCCCTACACACAAAAGTTACCAAAAAACAGAACCACTCTTGATTAAGAAAATTCAGCAAATAGAGAATAGTTTTAATGCAACAATAGCATAAATCAAATTAATAATTCTCTATTGCCTGTATTCTAATATTAAATTAAAAATGTAAACTTTAATCAGTAGGACTCACGAACCATTTAAATTCAAACTCCAATCAAAATAGTTTAAAAAAATATTACACATTATATAATATAAACAAAGTTCCAAAAAAATTATTGAGCCACTACTCCAATTGTATTGTTAAGATAGAGATGTATTCAAGGGCCACACACGTTTGGGTGTTAAAAAGTTAGCCACGCCCCACGTTGGGCGCCAAAGAGTATAACGTACTCTTTTTTGGCAATTGCCTAATTATACTGCTTCGGCTAGTCAGCTTCAGTTCGGAGGCCATGGGTCTATGGGTTCCTTGTATACATCTTACCTTTGGGCGCCACCAAGTTAATTGTGACTTAACTAGGAAGATAACTTAATGATGTTATAAACAAAACCTGTGCAATTGGAGAGCTTATCAATAAAACAACTAATTAGGTACAATAATGTATCTGGCTTCTTTATTAAAAATAATAACAAAATATAGGGATAGCCAGGAGGTTATTAAAAATGTGTTTAGAATAATGCTTGTACCAATTTATAAATATTTGCTTATAAAAAAAAAATAAGAATGTAAATAATGTATAAAAATATTGATTTTTAAATAAACAGTTTTAACTGTCTGCTTACACTTGTGAAAGATTAGAACCACAATATCAGTTACACTCTACCAAGAGGCAAATTCAACACCAGAAAGGTGAAAATTATTGTTAGGGCAACCTCAGGGTAAAATTCTAGAATTTTATTTAAGGGGCCGTTACCGAACGTAAATCAGTATCAAGTGATTTATATAAGATTTGCCTAAATAGTAAAAAGTGCAACTTACATGTGTACAAGTGTTGATTATCTTCAAAGGTGTGTGTAAATCTAGAAGTTTTGAAGGGATATTATCTACAGGTTCGGTCTCACTGTAGATAGACTATGGTATGGTAAGTGAGTCATAGTCATGAGTCCTATCCACGTGGTATCTGTTTTACGTAGAACTCAATGTGGTTCTAGCAGAGCGGTACCAAGAGGGTTGCTGAAGGGAGGTTACCAAAGCCAACTAAGAGCAATCTAGATCTAGTCTAGAATCTCTTTCTAGGAGCTGTCCAACTATAGCCTAAGACTGTCTAGCTACAGCCTAGCACTAGGACTAGGAGTAGGACCCTCAAATTGAGGGATCCTCTAGACCAAAGGTGAAGTCTTAAACTTCCAAAAGCTGCTCGGAACAGTCCGAAACAAAATCCAAAATGACCAAGGGACGACTCCAGACAATTATCAATAAGAAATTAGTCTAAACCTTGAGTTCCCTCGCACAAAATTCCAAAAAGTCTCGCCCAAAATCAAATAGGCCGAGACCAACCTTTCGGTATCAAGTCTCAAGATCAAAAAGGCTGATTCTTCATTTAGATTTCGGAAGAAGGCTCTCCTTTGTCAAACTTCTAATTTTGACATTGAAGAAAATTATAGAAAAAAGCGTGTTCAGTTTCACCCCAAAAGTACGAACCGAAAGTTTGGTTGTGTATAAAATGACTGGTGAATGTTGAAAAGTGCCTATAGAACATATATCAAAAGGTAGAACAGGTCTAAAGAAAACGCCTAGACAAAACAGCTGTTCAATGACATGATGGAAATGAAAAGTCAAAGAGTACAAAAAAACAACAATTATTATCATAACCTCAGATTATTGATTGGATTTGCAAACAGAGATGGTGATGGTACTAACTCCTTTTCCTAAGATTCTAATCAATAACAGCGGGCCCTGCCGTACTGAATCAAACCTTCCCAGATCAATTAACCAAACTTGCAAACCTGAACCAAAAAAAACTTTCAGTAGAAGGCAGTACTCAAGGTAACAAAATCTGGGCACAGAAAAGATAGTTGTTTATTCATTTATTTCATTGTAGTTCTATATGGAATCATATCTACTAAAGCAAAACAAGGTAGCTTATTAGCCAAGAAATTGGAAACGTTACAGCTTTATGCTTAGATATGCTTTATATAAAAAAAAAGAAGTATAAATTTGATGAAGCTAAGCAGCGTCGAGCGCGGTTAGTACTTGGATGGGTGACCACCTAGAAATTTACACGACGTTGCTTTTTTTTGAGATTATAGCGTTTTAGGGTGCTTATTGAAGATTTAGTACGCCGGCTTGAGGTCCCTTTTCAGTAAAACACTTTATGGGGGTCAACTTACCCTTACAAAAGGACCCTTAGGGTTTTTCGCTTATAATAATAAAAATAATAATAATAATTATTAATAATGAAATAATGACAGCGAATATTCTCCCATGGTAATCGTATATATGGTTGTCATGCTAATTTTTGATAAAAACGGTTGCTGACGCTAGCAACCATTTATTTGTATCAATACAAACAAATATGGACGCTGTTAGCAACATATTTTTTGCATTTTCATTCGTGAAAGAGTCCTCTTAATACCAATCGAGCTTTAAAATGGTCAAAATGGACCAGATAATTTTTCTCTCATGCGTGTTTTCTTTGCAAATTTCACTCGTCCTACGGACTCGTGAAATTATAGAAAACACGCAATCGTGAAAAATTATCCGTAATTTTGAAGCTCTGGTGGTATTATGTGGTAGGTATTATCCCCGAAAAATGATATTAAAACCTGAAAAAATGTCAAAATTTATTAAAATGAATTCATGGTTTGAAATGACAATTAATGACAATGACAATCATTAATTAGGTAGTTATTTGTCTAGGAAGCGTTATGTCAAAAATTTGACATCTGGTTTTAGCACAAAAATCCGTTTCCCAATTTTTTTTTTCAAATTTGGCAGGTTTGTTTGTGATAACGAAAAGTATCTTTCGACTGTAATATGCAAGTCATATTACATATTAACATTAACATATTAATCTGAAAAAATATATCAAAGGTTTAAAAAAATAGTGACGTCCTATTTTTTTTTCTACTTTTACCAAAAAACCCTATATATTTTTCTGTTTTCTGACCACCCTGTACATGCTATTTCAAGTTTTAATAGTTTAATACTATTTTTCCAAGAAGCAGAAACTTTTATAAGGAATAACTTTTTTTCGTAAAATTCATAATAAAAAAGTTTCCCATATGCTGCGAACTTAAGTGGACACGCTGTATATAGTTGTAAAGGATTCTCCACGTGACCACACTACACGATGCATCAAAAATTCACCATCAATTATCATGAATGCAGTTTCGGCCAAATCGAGTGTTTGCCGGAACCTCTTGAAATATTTTGTAGAGCGCTGCTTTTGGGCTTTTACGCATTCCTTCTTCTGTAAATAAGGATAAGGGGAACAGGGCCAGTTCATATTGCAGGTACTCCTTTAGTTCTTCGTCGGTTTTCTTCGCAACACACATTCGGTGGAACAACAACAACGGATTAATCGGAACGTTGACGTCGTCGACTTTTGAGCCCAATTTATAAACTCACCGTCGAGATTCCGTTTGCGTTTGCGTCGAGCCAATTGAATATTAAAAATCCCATAAAATCATTTATACTCGCCGTCGGCCTCACAGTTCGCCGTCAGCATAAGAGACTACGATAACCAGCGAGGCGGACGCAAACGCAGGCGAAAACGGAATCCCGACGGCGAGTTTATAAATTGAGCTTTACTGTACTGTTGATTACCACCAGTGGAATCACGCGATCGTTGCGTTTGAGTTTCACTTCGTCGAAGGTCTTCCCGTCTATGTTGTTGATACACAGGGCACCCATCTCCTGCGCCATATGGCAGTTAATGCGATCATTGCCGACAATACCTGTACCTATGGAACGAATTACACTATCAGGCGTACACGGATAGTTCTCTTGAAACCAACTCTCCAGGTTTTTCAAGTCTGTATTATCACGTTTGAGGCGCGATGACCGCAGGTCCACATGGTGCTCCGTTGTTTCCAAGGATACGCCACAAAATGTCTCCACTTCAGTGCACACGTTCTGCAGTGCGGTCATGCCTAAGGTCCATTTTGTACACTATCTTGTAATCCTCGATCTTGTGTGAGCCCACCTATGGATTTCATCATTCTCATTAAGTTTTCAGAAAAAAATACCAAGTCTTCCTCCACAAATAAACCTTAATTATTTTATAAAGCCCTACATGTTTCGGAACTAGAGAGTTCCATCATCAGGGGCAAGTATGCTCAGAATAAGTGCTCTTAAAAAATCATCATTTGATGCATTTTAGATGAGGTCGCTGGATTAGCAAGCGGTGGAGGAAAATCAAAAAAGAGGTCAAAAATTAAAAAAAAAAACACAATAAAAAACAAAAAGAACTTAAAGATGAAACGTATACTGAGTAAAACTCTTTAGGAATATGTAATAAGGAACTTTAATTTGTTTTGTTTTTCAGTCTTATTTTAATTTAGATTTATGGAGAGGCATGATGTAAGGGCTAGAGCTCTCCACAAAAAAAAAAAAATGTGGAGAGCCCTAGCAATTGCAAGATGCAGCAACATGTGGCCTCGTACGCCTCATCCGTACGCATGGCCGGTAGTAAGCATGTGCTCTACCGATTTCTTGGCATAAATAACGGCCGGCGCACCGTTCAAGCCGCTTTTTGGGATCAAATAGCCGATACATCCCATACATGATATTAATAGGTGAGCGCCTAGTCTTACGATAAAATTGATAAATTCAGCCTCATCGCAGTTATATATGTATAACCCGAAGGAGTTTTGGAAATTCGTCAAATGGCTGAACGTAAACAATAATTCGGTGAGCTGTAACAATTTAGAAATCTCTTCAGACGAGCTTAATACAGTTTTTACCTCGGCACCTACAAACAATATTGATGAAGATTTTATACATAACAATTATGTCAATAAGCGTTTTCCGGGACTTACCGAAAATTTTAAGTTTAATTTGGCGTCCTCCGAAGAGGTCGTAAATATATTGAGGTCAATCAAAACGGGTGCGCGAGGGGTTGACGGAATCGGAATTAAAATGTTGTTACTACTGTTACCCGCTCTGTCTAAGCACGTTACATTTATAGATAATTTTTGTCTCAAGAATGGCTGTTTTCCTTCTGTTTGGAAAAGCGCAAATGTAACACCTGTTCCAAAAAAACCTTCACCATCCTCAGCGGCGGACTTTCGACCAATCAGTATCTTACCTACTCTCTCTAAAGTGGTTGAAAAAATTGTGGCCCGACAGTTGACAATTTATTTGGAAGAGCAAAACATTTTGCCCTTATCTCAGTCTGGTTTTCGACAGGCACACAGCACGACCACTGCCCTGCTGAAGGTGACGGATGATATTATTCGAGCCACGGACAAGAGGCTTAATACATGCCTTCTCCTCCTGGATTACAGCAAGGCGTTTGATACTTTGGACCATGGGGTACTTTGCACCAAATTTGAATTTTTTGGAATTGAGAATGTGGAACTCCGGTTCTTTAAGGAATTTTTAAGTTTTAGATCGCAGCGAACTATCTGGAATAACAATTTTTCGGAATCTCGTGCTTGTGATAAAGGAGTTCCACAAGGAAGCATTCTGGGCCCTATTTTATATGCAGCGTATACAGCCGATTTCCCAAAAATGCTTAAAAACTGCGAGTCACATCAGTACGCTGACGATAATCAACTGTATTTTACTTTCTCACTTGAAGATATTCCAAATGCGGTGCAGAAAATCAATGAGGATCTAAATATTATATCCACAGCTTCATCTGCCCATGGTTTGACGCTTAATGAAACCAAAACGGAACTTATGGTCTTTGGCCCAAAGCGCCTTGAGGTGGTCCGGGATGAGAGATTTACAATCGTGTTAAATGGTCAGACTCTGGAAGCCTCTGATTTTGCTAGAAACTTGGGGGTATGGATGGATGCCAAACTTAATTTTAACAATATTCCGGAGGTAAAATACCCGACCACTCGGATCTCCGGGCGTCGGGTGATCCTGGGGGTCCTTCATGCAAAGATATAAAGAGAAGATCAAAAACTCAACTCAGAATTGATTTTAGCAATATAAGAGGAATAAGTACAAATATGAATTCAGTTCACCAACATCTTGAAGAACAAAGACCTGACATCCTTGTTCTCACTGAAACTAAAATCAGTTCTGCAACACCTATTGTGAACTATCTTTATCCCGGCTATGACCTACACCACCGATTTCGACATAATTTTGGGATCTGTGCGTACATTAAAAATGACCTTTCATGTCATCGAGAGGAGAAGCTAGAACCAGCGAACCTTGATATCATATGGCTAAAATTCACCTCAAAGTCATCGACCAAGTTTATCTGCTGCCTCTACCGACCGCCAAGTAACACCGATTACCAAAACTTTTTCGCGACATTATCCGAAAGCTGTGATAGCATACAGTCAAACTATCCACAGGCGGAAATTATCTTTTTAGGCGATTTCAACGTTCACAATATACCCTGGCTGAAACACCACAACAAAACAGATAACGAAGGCAGAGAAGCAGAAGCTTTTGCCATAAGTTGTGGTCTAACGCAGCTTGTCGATGAACCTACCCGTATCTCAGAAAGGGGCGAATTTGCAGCGCTTTTAGACTTGTTCCTAACCACCAATCCTGACTCGTACACAATTCAAGTAGATGCTCCACTTGGTTCGTCCGATCATAAACTTATAATAACAAAGTGCGAAATGCTCATCCCACCAAGCCTACAACCACTTCCTCGTAAAATGTGGCACTATAAATCGGCAAAATGGAATGACCTAAAACAGTATTACCTGGATTTTCCATGGCAAGAGGTTTGCTTTAAAACAGCTGATCCCACTATTTGCTGTAATGAAATAACACAAGCAATCTTATCTGGAATGGACGCATATATCCCACATACAACTAAACGTAGAGCTAATGCAAAACCTTGTTTCAACAGCCAGTGTCAAACGGCTGTACAGAAAAAACACAGAGCATATAACCTTTGGAAACGACAACAAACCGCTCAAAACCACACAGAATTTATAGAAGCCAGAAATAGTTGCAAAATTACTATTGACTCCGCTAAAGAAACATACAATCAAAGAATAAAAAACAGGTTGCTGAATTGTCCAAGTAGTTCTAGGTCTTTTTGGTCTCTTGCAAAAGCTGTTGGATCTAACTTCACCAAGTCATCCATACCACCACTTACAGATAAAAATAATCACTTAGCCACAACATCAGAGGAAAAAGCCAATATGCTTGCCCAAATGTTTTCCTCCAACTCCAACCTAACAGTGCCAAACGGAAAAACTCCACCGTTCATTGAAAGGGTTTCCCATAGTATGCCAGAGGTACCCTTTTGTCACAGAGAAATACGAAAATCTCTAAAAAAGCTGGATACAAACAAAGCAATGGGTCCGGATGGCATTCCCGGAATAGTACTCAAAAATTGCGCCAACGAACTTACCCCAACTTTCGCAAAATTATTCAATTTGTCTTACAGGCAAGGAGTATATCCATCATCATGGAAGTCTGCCGCAGTACAACCCATTCCAAAGAAAGGAAAAAAGACAGATCCGTTAAACTATAGACCAATTGCTCTACTTCCGGTGATATCAAAAGTAATGGAAAGAGTTGTGAACAATCACCTAACCAAGTACTTGGAAAAGTACAAAATTATCAACGATAAGCAATACGGATTTCGAAAATATAGGTCAACTGGAGATTTACTTACATTCGTCACTCACTTATGGCAAAAAGCGATTGAGTTGCGGGGTGAAACAAGAACAATTGCCTTAGATATATCTAAAGCATTCGACAAAGTTTGGCATGAAAATCTGCTCAACAAGCTCAAAGCAATGGGATTATCGCCGAAACTTTGCACTTGGTTTGAAAGTTACCTAAAGGACAGATCCATTTATGTTGCACTGGATGGCCAGAACTCCAACTCTTACCAAATAAATGCTGGTGTGCCACAGGGAGCAATCCTTTCGCCAACTCTTTTCCTGATTTACATAAATGACCTCATAGATAAAACAGTAAATCCACTTTATTGCTTTGCAGACGATGGCAATGTAGTCTCCTCACTCATACCACCCACAGGTCTTTCCGCACGTGAATTCCATCATCTTAGACTAACTCAAATATCGCAGATAAATAACGACCTGGAGATAATAGAGGACTGGGGTAACAAAAACCTTGTACAGTTCAACGCGCAGAAAACCCAAGCAGCTCTGTTTTCAAAAAAGACCAGCACCGGTGAGCCAAACATCATGCTATCTGGAAGTGCTGTCACATTACAGAGTCAGTTGAACATCTTGGGGGTTACTGCAGAGACCAACATGTCTTGGCACAGTCACGTGGCAGATATTGCTAAAAGGGCCTCCCAAAAGCTGGGGGTGCTATTTCGTACAAGACATCTGTACACACCAAGCCAATTGCTGACACTCTACAAAGCCCAGATTCGACCAACTATGGAGTACTGCTCACATATATGGAGTGCAGCACCCAAACATACCTTAATGCTTTTGAATACCGTGCAAAAACGAGCTATCAAGCTGATCAATGACCCCGCACTTACTCGTAACTTGGATGGTCTCGAACATCACAGATCTGTGGGCGATTTATCTCTCTTCTACAGGTACTATCACGGAAAATGCTCTGAAGAGTTGGCACGTATGATTCCACCGAGAGTAGCGCCTACCAGGCGAACCCGTCAAACAGACGGTAACCATGAATTTACTGTCAAACTAGAGGCACCAAGAACCTCATTATATCGGAATTCATATCTCTGGAGAACAACATCGCTGTGGAATAAACTCCCTGCGACGGTTTTCCCTTCAGGTTACAACCTGAACCGTTTCAAGACCAACATACACCGACATTTCCGCGCACTTGCCGCTTCTCGAGCGTGATAGGACATTTCCTTGCGAGTGCGCATATCCGTAAAAAAAAAAAAAAAAAAAACAAGCATATTAGCTATCTAATGCAAAAATCATATAGCAAACTCAAAGCACTTCGATTGTATCAAAAGGTTTTAAGTAAGGATGTTAAATTGAAGCTGTGTGATAGTTTAATTCTTTCTTTGATATCCTATTGTAACATTCTTTATTGGCCCGTCATATTGAACAAGGACAAGGAGAGCCTCCAAAGACTCCAAAATGCTTGCATTCGATTTGCTTACAACCTTAGGAAGTTTGACCATGTTTCGTCAAGTTTCGCTGACGCTAAGTGGCTGAAGCTGAATCAGCGCTACATTGTCTCTCTGGCAACATTCATGTTTAGATTAAACAAACGCAAAAAACCAACTTACATTTCTTCCAAGCTCACTCGATGCAGTGATGTTCATTTTAGAAGTACTAAGCATCGCAGTCTCTATTGTGTGCCAAATCATCAAACAGCACTCTTTAGAAAATCATTTAGTTTTACAGCTGTGAAACTTTACAATAAACTCCCTGAACGTATTAAATCTTTAGTTAGTGATTTGTCGTTTAAAAGGGAGATAAAAAGACTTGTTTCAAATAATCAGCTTACAGTTTCCATTTAAAAATATTCAAATAAGTGTGTAGGTGTCCTTCTGACTCTTATTTTTTGGTCTTTTATTTTTTACTTTTTTTTTTTTGTTTATTTTTTTTGTTTTATTTTTCTTTTGTTTCCTTATTTTATTTATTTTTAGTTTCCGTAGAACAAATTAATTTTTTTCTTGTAATGGTTAGTAAAATTATCTATATATTTACTTGGTTACCTATATAATTTAGTTTTGCTTGTTGTCACTTAGCATGGTTGTTGTTAGTATTTATATTATTAGATGCTCAAGGTGGTTATATGGAAGAGCGCTACTAAGCGAATATCGCCACCTGGTATTACTATATTCTCTTGTAATGAAACTTTGTGTACACCTAAATAAAGACATTTTCAATTCAATTCAATTCAATATGATGTCACGTACTTTGACGTATAGGGGCTGATCAAACGTGATGAAACAGGTCTGTTGATTTAATGCCTGACACTTCTTTGATGCGGTCAACAGCGCGGAGTAAATTGTATCGTAGTGACTAGGGATAGCATTGATGAAAGGAAGGCATGATACTTGGCTTCTCTCGAAAGATTTCCGACCGGTTACCTCCTCCATGAAACCATTCCATAGATTCCAATAGATTCATATGGAAAACGTCGCCATTTTGTGCCCAACCTCTGGCTACTTTTAAATATGAATATATAGAAATGGACTTGCATCATAAAAAATTGAAAACAACGTATCCGATGACTATAATAAGGCACATCAAATTTTGGTTGGGCACAAAATGTCGGCGGAACCCCTTTTGTCGCCACTATAGTTCTAGCTGACCAGTATGTCAAAACCACCAACCACCTTCAATTTTTTCAAGTACATCGGATGCGGATATATGTATTGATTAAACAATATGTCTTTTTATAAATGTTGTAGAATGGAGAGTTTCGTATTTACTTTGTTTGTTTTATACGATTTTATGTCTTGATTTGTGAATTTTGAGGTAAAGTAAATACGAAGTCTAGTGTACAAGGAAACAAAATAGTCCATGCCAAAGTCCTTGCAGGGATGGTCGAATGCTACGTTTAAAAACTTATTTTTTAATCTATTACCATTGTATTGAGTTGTTTCGAAATATTTTTTTTCTACAGCCGTGCGAAAAAATCAATTTTCCGCACTGATATCCGTATGCGGAAAATTGTCTAAAGAAAAACTATTGTAGGTACCTAACACTTGCGCAAAATATTTTTCTGTACTCGACTGCTTCATCACTACGCGTCGTTTGGAACGGCAGACTCGTGCGGAAAAATCCATTTTCCACACTTGCTAAAGCATTACCCTCCGGGGTTTTAAGATTCCGGTAATCATTTATTGACAATCTAGTTGGGTTGTAAATATTTCTTGGTACAAAAAATGTTTCAATAAACTCTTCTAGAATGCTTGGAGTAAGTGTTGATAAAACGGCATTATTGTCCTCCATACAATTTGCGCAATCCGCTTCGTCAAAAAAAGGCATTGCAAACATTTTTTTTGAAAACCTTGCAAAATTGAATGGCGGTTGGATTTTCCACATTTCCAAAGCAGTTTCTGATTTAGCCAAATAAATTTTCCCAACAATCTTGATTAAGCATTGAAGTTTTTTTTTTAAAGTTGAAGCGTTCAGAATATCAAAAATCTATCCATTTTTCGAATCAATTCTGCTGTAGGCTTGGCTTCTTTCGGTAAAACATTAAAGTCAATATATGTAAATATTACCATTGCCACCGAGTCACTGAATACCTGTGTTGCAAACTTAACTTTCATTTTCTGGAAGTTATTCGAGAAAATGTGCTGGAGCAAGTCGATACTGTTTTTGCTTATCAAAATTATACATTTGTTTCAAAAAAATTTCATCTGTGTTTTCATTGTTGAATCTAAATTTATAGGAAAAAAAAATATATTATTTTTGATTTCAGCAAGTGAAGTATACAGGGTTAGTAAAAAGTACTGCAACACTTAAATATCTTCAAAACTGCTTAGGTTGCGTTCACACAATTCGGAATCTGACAGTTTTCAAGCATTGGGAATTCAACAGTGCTATTGGCCAGATTTCCCAGTTTTGCGCTACACGTAGTCTTTTTGTTATCTTAAATAGAATGCCCCATTTATTATTATCGCAATGAATTGGGCGTGCCAAATTTGATAAAATTCCAAACTTTCAGAATTCTATCTCTACTAGTTGCTGAAATATGACAACACCGTATTTTCAGTGAAAGGTATAGCAACGCTCGAATATCTTCAAATGCCGCTCAAGCACGTTCACGAAATTTGGTATCTGGGGGTTTTTGGGCAAGCAAAATTCAACCGAGATATCGGCATTGTTGCCAGACTTTGCAGTTTTGCGCTACACGTAGTCTTTTTGTTATCTTGAATAGAATGCCCCATTTATTTTTATTGCAATATATTGGACGTGCCAAAATTAATAAGATTCCAAATTTTCAGTATTCTATCTCTACTAGTTGCTGAAATATGCAAACACCGCATTTTCAGTGAACGGTATCGCAACGCTTGAATATTTTTAAAACCTGCTTGAGCTCGTCCACTAAATTCGGTACCTATCTGGGAATTTATAGGCAAGCGAAATTCAACTGTGATATCGGCATTGTTGCCAAGTTTCCCAGTTTCGCGCTACACGTAGTCTTTTTGTTATCTTGAATACATTTATTTTTATTGCAATGAATTAGTTCAAATTTTGATGAGATTCCAAATTTCCAATATGCTGCTTGTACTGTTAAATACTACTACTATAGAGATAATCATTCTGGGATAGTTACCTACCTGTTTCAGGAGGAGCCGCAAACTTATCGGAAACTCCCGGAAATATGAATACCTCATGAACAAGTAACTCGTATTATTGAAGGAAAAAAAAAAACATAAGCCACGAGCAAGACTATGTGTAGCTCGAAACTGGGAAACTTGGCAACAATGCCGATATCACAGTTGAATTTTGCTTGCCTATAAATCCCCAGATACCGAATTTGGTGGACGAGCTTAAGCGGATTTTTAAAGATATTCAAGCGTTGCGATACCGTTCACTGAAAATGCGGTGTTGGCATATTTCAGCAACTAGTGGAGATAGAATTCTGAAAATTTGGAATCTTATCAAATTTGACATGTCCAATTTATTGCTATGAAAATAAATGGGGCATTCTATTAGCGATAGTAAAAAGACTACTTGTAGGGCAAAACTGGGAAATCTGGCAACAATGCCGATAACACGGTTAAATTTCACTTGCTCAAAAACCCCCAGATGCCAAATTTCGTGAACGTGCTTAAGCAGCGTTTGAAGATATTCAAGCGTTGCGATACTTTTCACCGAAAATACGGTGTTGTCATATTTCAACAACTAGTAGAGATAGAATTCTGAAAATTTGAAGTCTTATCAAATTTGGCACGTCCAATTCATTGCAATAAAAATAAATGGGGCATTCTATTTAAGATAACAAAAAGACTACATGTAGCGCAAAACTGGGAAATCTGGCAACATTGCCAATAGCACTGTTGAATTCCGCATGCCTGAAAACTGTCAGATTCCAAATTGTGTGAACGCGGCTTAAGCAGTTTTGAAGATATTTAAGTGTTGCAGTACTTTTTACTAACCCTGTATATGAAAAATATCTTTGCCGTCTACAATAAAACTAGGTTTATCCTCGGATAATTTCAAATTAGTCTTGACTAATTTATAGAAATTGGAGCCCTGGGCAGAAACTACCGCTTAAACATTCAAACCTGTACTGTTCAATCTTCTTATACACTCAAATAAAATAGATGTTATTTCATCGGATGTTGGCAAGGTTTAATAGAAGAAATATGTAATAGGTTGCTTCCAACTACTTGCGAGGCCTCTAGCCATCAGAACCAATGCACTGCCGGCAATTTTTTTACTATTTGAATTGAAACCCCCTTCAAAACCAAATATTTTATCTCTTAAAATATCGTAATATAAATTCGATTTAATAAATATTTCATCTAAATATGCATCATGTGCGATCTTTGGCTGTGTCTTTCAAAGGAGGACCTCTTAATTTAGTTACCTCAAATAAAAAATCGTTGAATCCACAATTAATTACCTATTATTTCGTGAAAAGTTCGGTAGATTTGGATGGTAATCGACAAACTGTTGCCATTTTTTTGTAAGCTTTAGGACCAAGAAAGTGAATACTTAAGGCAAACTGTTGAAATTGATCGGTGTATCGGCAACCCTTAAGAGCTTTGATCAGAAGAGAAAGTTTAGATTTCAGAAAAGCAGAGGATTCTGCTAGATAGATACTATCCAGAAACCTTTCAACATCGTCCAGTTTTACTCGAAGCTAAAATTTCTTTTTGACTTCACAAACCTCTTTTTTGGGAGTCTTTATATCCGATCTTAGTTGAATTTTTCTTGGGGTTCCATATGAAATTTCCATGGATGTTTGGCAGCATTTATCTGGAAAAAAATTGTCATTATAAATCTACTAGCTGTACCCTACGTGCGTTGCTAAGCCTCCCCGAAAACAATTGTTTTAAACTAACCCATGCTGACTCAAACTAACCCACGCTCCAAGCTTTACGCTTCACATCTATCCCACAGGAATTGTGCATTTTTCCTGGATAGAAAGTTGCCTAAAATACTCCCATTTATACAGGGTGTTTCTGAATAGTGGGATCAAACTTCTACGATAAAAAGTAGGTACTCATTAAAATAAGAAAAAAATTAAAAGAAACATGGGTCCACGAATATATACTTAGTTTTTGAGGCTGTCAAAGTTTGTAAAAAAATCAGTTTTTTAGATGAAATATCCATTTCCCGATTTTTTTTTTAAAACTTGGCAGGTTTATTTATAAATTGGTCCTTGCTACCTGCAATAATATATACTGTGGTGTTATATATATTGCCTTCTATTGGCCTTTGGAATGCCATTGCAGTTCAGAACATACCCTCCCAGATTATATTAAAAAAAAAAATTAAAATTATTGTTTTTAGATTTCACTCTTATTTTACCCCTTCTGACCTCAACCAAACTAAGGTAAAGTTTATTTAAATGATAGGTACATTGGGTGGGCACATCCCGAGGAATTTTGGAGATCAGGGACTTTCTGATTCAAGTCCACGGATTTTATTTTGTAAAGTCAAACAAATACCATTTTAAAGTCACGTGATTTTTCTCTATCCTTGTTGAATACATCTTAAACAGCGGTGATAGTAAAATTGAAAAAAAAATTGGTGTCTAATTATTGTTCATAATATTCTTACCTGAAATAGAATCCGTCACTTTCAATGATTAGTTTGTCAAATAATGATACAACGAACAGACACAGCTAATAATTTTGACTATATTAACCTTTTTCCAACTCGAATAGAAGCAAATAGAAAACGGGTACCCAATTCAAGTTCAGAATGTATTACAAACGGACAGCAGATGCGACAAAAGTGAGTCTCGCAACAATTGCAAGTATTAAAATTCCCATCCGATTGGTCAATACTACTTCAGAAACGCGTTTGAAAATGCTAGTGGGAACATATCCTAAAATTCAATAGTAATTAACCACCAGTAGCTTTTTGTAAGTGATATCAACGACATAATCAATGAACATGCGTTTTTTGCCACCAATATTACGTGACTTTAAAATTGTATTTTTCTCCAAATGACAGTAAAAGCGGCCTTTTAATGACACGCCGAGATGATTCCTGAATGTGGTAGCGATTTATTGAAGGTCTTTCTCACAAAATTGTAGGCTCTTGGCGAATAGAAAGCTAACGTGAGAGCAAAGGTTTTCAGATATTCATTGTATCTCTGCTTGCCAACTAGTAGGTTTTCAAAGATGTCAGCAGCATGCGGGTTGCGGTATCCGCAACATCGCAGTACCGCACACCGCTGCCGCATACCGCAATACCGGATAGTTAAAAATCCTACCTTTATAGATGACTCAGCTGCTTCAGTAATAAAATCTTTTTTCCTTAAGACTTCAACAATTCTTTTAATGATTTAACCCGGTTTTTAAGTCGTCTAACTTGATTTTGTAATGTGTGTATTTTTTTCCTTTCGCAGGTTATTGTAGTTTTTAGAATTTCGATATATATTTTTTTTTTCGCTTTTCAGGGTTTGAAAAGTCACTAGGTACTAGTCAAATTGCCAAATTCCTGTAAAAATTATCAATACTTGTGATTCAAAATTACCTGACATGACATTTATATAAATATGGTGATTTAACATTCATTAAAATTGAAATAAACTGCTCGCCAAAAAAAGGGGACAAGCAATTTTTAACACCATATTCAATTTCTAATAATTTTTTTTAAGTAATTTTTTTCCAATGAGGTTTTTGGTATTCGAAAGCCCAAGTTGTATATCACGTGTGAAAAAATAAAATTTTCAAAATAATGCATTTTTCAAGTTATATACAGAGTCAATAATAGACTGAAGCAAATCATAAACCTCAAATTAGGCAAATTATGATAATTGTGCTCTTTAAGGCTATTCAAATAGGTCTGTATGCCTTTTATTTCTTTGAAAATGGGTTGGGTGATACTTTGGGCCAATATCTCTCTTAGAGCCTCTTGAAGATCCCTTCAGCAACACTATGTTGAAACGATGTGGCTCACGGTTTAATGGATTGTGAAACGTAGAAGTGTCGTGGAACCTCTAAAAAAAATAAGCTTTCGAAACCTGCAATGCTGTCCGAAATCGATACAACCGTTTTCAAGCTACAGCCCTCTAAATATTGTGCATGCTTACAAGATCTTACTGCCTTTGTTGTTTAGTAGCATATTTGCTGCCAAAGAGCACTTATCAAGAAACTGTCCAATTCCGTCAATCCGATGATCCGGAAGTATTCCTATTTGTCCAATATTTTGGCTTTTTTTAGCTTAATTTTTTGGTTTTTAAAATGTTTATTTTATTTTTTTAGCCAGTAATATTTTTTAAATTTATTTTGTTTAAAATTAATGAAACGTTCTATGATTAGGTGTCCTTTTTTGTTACTCTGTATCCTTGTTTGTTTACAGCTTTGTCCTGGATTTCAAAAATTAATAGTTGGCAACCCTACATGGATATCAATAATACTTTCAGACCCAAAATAAATTTCAATAATTAAAATTAATTGCACATTAAAAAGCCTTTCATAAAACATACTTTTTGATTTCAGAACCCATATTAGAGGTTGAAACAAGGGACTTTATAATAATTTTGAAAATGGGTGTATAACAGTTTTTAATGCATCTACATTCCTCTAGTCTGACACTTTTTTTTCCAATTTAAAATGACAGATAGGTACTCACTTAGTATTTTCCTCGGCATTTTCTTTTGGAAATGGAGGTGTTCCAAAAACAGCTGAGTTAGAGCTAGAAAAATATAAATTATCGTTAGGTACAGATAAAATTTAAAATATTTTTTACCTGGTAGATTTATCATCCATAAATAAAACACACTTACAGCGTCGAGGATTGGCACCCTTTCTAATAAATCTTGCTCCATTAGATTTAATTGCCAGATCCTCTAGAAAAAAATGATCCGAGCACAACCATGGATTTTTTGGCAACACTTGTCCTTTTGCAATGCCAACTAAAAAAAAAACAGAGTTTTTTAGGAAACCTAATTTGGAAAACAAACAAATTGTGAGAGAAGCAATAATGAGGCTTGCATACAGATATAATACTCTAGATTTAGGCCCCTGCACTTTTATCGTGAAGCTTAAAAAAAATCAGAATCAAGCAACAGATTTTAATAAATGTTTACCCTACATATGAGGCCTGAAAAAAAAATTATAGAAGAATAATTATTCTCCCTGCCCCTAGATGAAAAGGCAAAAAGGGAACCTTTCTGGCTTATTATTATTATTTAATAGTATATCCGACTTTATTTTCGCGTGGGAATATTCTGTCGTAGGCATATTGCAAATTCAATTCAGGCTTTTTATAAACTTCCTTGGCATTTTACAAAAAGCCGGCAGAACGCGAGCATAAAATACATCTTTCGTTATGCCGACACCAATTCAGGCAAATTAATAAAATGCCGGCAAAACAAGAACAGAAAAATATATATCGTGTTTTGACTGATTATTTTTAGGCATTTTACAATTTGCTAAAAACGGTGCCGTCAAAACGTGAATAGATATAAAACAAGTCGACTTTTCGTTTCCGAGATATCCATCATCCATCATCCACCAGCCCCTGTATGTTAATATTGAATTTAGAAAAACAGAAACGCGCTTCGCTTTTAACCAGTACACTTATGGCGATTTCCAGTTGTCAATCAGTGCGCACTGAGTACATTCCCATATTTTTCTAAAGGCATATGTAACATGGCTCCTTTGATTTCGAGGTTATGCTTTTACGAGGGTTAATGACTTGAGTGTTTGTTTACTGTTCGGACTCGTTTCAAGTTTCGAATGAAAAATCAGTTCGTAGTAGTGTTTTTTTTTTCGTATTGTATTTTGTTACGGGCAATGTAAATAATTGAGCATTAAATTTAATGCCCGGGCAATTTAGAAAGTGCCCAAAGAGATATGACAAAATGATGAATTATATAGAAAATATCAGATTGCCTACATGCCATTATAAATGATGACCGTGTTATTATCGGTAAGTTTGGTAATGTCTGATTAAAATCGCAAACTAACCGAAATTAACCTGGTTATTATTGGTAAGTTCAGCAATGTACTCCGAACACTTGGAGTAGTTCGAAAAGTTAGAGTACTCGGAGTAGTCCGAATAGTTAATGTCTTCAGAGTTCTCCAACAGTTGGAGTAACCGGAGTATTCCGAATAGTTGGTGTATTTGGAGTACTCCCAACAGTTGGAGGTACCTACTTGTCAACAGTTGAGGTAATTCGATCAGTAGTAGGAGTACTTCGAACAGTTAGAGTACTCCGATCAGTAAAAGTACTCCGAACAGTTACAGTACTCCGAACAGTAGGAGTACTCCGGTCAGTTGGTTCACTCCAAACAGTTAGAGTATTTTGAACAGTTGGCGTACTCCGAACAGCTGGGTTGGAGCACTCCGAACAGCTGTTATTGAACTGTCGCGTAGTAGAATGGTGATAGATTTTCCTACCGTGCGAGAAACACCCACGCATTTTTATTTCAGTCAGTTATCATTATAAAACTTACCGATAATAACCCAGTTAGTTTGGCTTAATTGGGAATTTTAATCAGATATTTCGGGTCTATTCTGTAACTCAAATCGAATCGACAATCGAAAACTTAAATCGAGAATTTCATACATCTGTCAAAACTGACATTCCAACAATGTTTTGATTGCTGATTTGAATCAATCAGATTGGAATTACGCGATAATTTGCACTAGTGTAACTTATCGGATAATTGCATAGTAACTGGTGTGAGAACTGGTGTTTTGATATTTTTTGACAAAAAATTTAAATTTTTGATTCATGAAATTCTCTCATAAAAAAAAACTCGTGCAATGGAAATATATTTTTAATTTTTGACAAATTTGCACTCATGCGTTTTTGCTAAAAAAGCATTGGGGCATATTTTCCATGATAACTGTGGAAAAATGTACACATAAACTGCTGGACAATTGCTTTCGAAAAAGGTAAATATCGCCTAACATTCAAGCTCGATATTTTTGGAACCAGACTAGATATCGACCTGCGGTTTTCACGGGCTGACAGATTGACTTTTTGTGAAAAAAATTGCTATTTTGAATTTTTTTTAAATGTCTACCTTTTTTTATACAGGGTGTTAAAAGAGTCCATGTTTTTCATCCCAATTTTGAATGTGTGTAACTTTCTCAGATAATTTTTTAAATTTTATTTCTTTGCGGCGTTTTAATCAATGATCTTCTGCAAAAAAAGTAATTTCTCAAATTTTTTATACCTGCCTTAGTTTTAAAAATATCGACTTTTTTCATAACCTCCACTTTTTTCAACTTTTAAGCACCTAAACCATCCTGTACAATAAATCTTGCATCTTATGCTGCTGTTTGATATACCCCACGATATCCTGGTTTATTTGCAATGAAAAAAAATTACTTGAATAATGTGGTGTCCAGTAGCGTACTAATAATCGCCCATTTTCGGAATAATTTATTAATGGCTCACCGAATTTTACATTCAAAGGTGCATAATTTTAAAAATAATCATTTGAAGTTTCATTTGTTTAGTTCACTTTAATCATTGACATATTATTAAGAAACCAATTTCTCAAAATTTTGATATTTGCCTTTGTTTTTAAAATATCGTTTATTTAACATAACCATATTAATTTTTTCGATTTTTCCGTTCTAAACCATCCTGAATCGTTCTTACCGGTGAATTTTTTTAGCAATTGTTATACCTTTCAGCCAGCGTATTTACTATGATTAAAAATATCGAATACCTCAATGATATGCTGTACAGTGGCGTGCAAAGAGAAATTATTATTTTTCATTAAATCAATTTTATTAGCAATTGTTATATCTTTCGATTAGCGTATTTTTATGATTAAAAATTTCGAATACCTCAATGATATGCTATACAGTGGCGTGCTAATAATTATTTATACCACTGATAAAATTTAAATATTCGGAACCGATTTCGTTGTGGTGATAGGAAACCCGAATTTTTATTACCTGCTAATTTTCTTTGTAGCTTCATGTTTAAAGGTATTTCAATTAAAAATTCTTCCACGAATGGTAGCAGTATCACAAAATAAAGTTAAGGATGGTAAATTATAGTGAAATTAATTAAACAGTGTATGCACGTGATCAAAATTAATGACATAAGCACGTCGCAATGTTGCCGCTATTAACTTTCGTTTTACTTTGACATACCATGTCTAGTAAAATTTGTTATCACTAAAGCAAACAAACATCGATTTTTATATGTATACCTAGATAGTGTATTATGAACACAATCTAAAAAAAACTACTCACTTTGATAGTATCAATATACTTCACCTCTCTAACGCTATTTAATGGCAAAAAGGGGCCCCCATTATCTCGTTCCTGTTCAAAGAAACTAATTAGAGACACAACGAGTTTCTGACTCTGACTATTCAATGACTTTGGCATTTTATAGATACACAAATAGAAATAATTTCAAATTATTAAAATCAGTAACCGCAGATTTGCAGCAATATTTGGTAACATAACCCATGAGTGCCAAACTGAATGTCATTTTATCGGCCGATTCGGTTAAATGCCAACAGTGTTCTGTCTTTTTTTAACTAAGGTTAAATAAAAAGGAGAATGAGCTCTCAGCTTGAAACGAATTTTAATTTCTTACAAACTGCAATTGGCAATAATTTCGACGTCATTGATCACGTGCATACACTGTTTAAATAATTTCACTATACATTATCTGCCAAACAAAAAATTATATGAACAACGTTAATGCTTCTTTAAGTTCATTCAAAACAAAATACAAAAAATGTTCCTATAGGTTTTTTACGTTATGTTTAGGATGACGTCGTAGAACAAGGACTGACAATGTTGCCAATGCCTATTTTTTTCCTTATAATTTACCAGAATGTAATAAAAAATTATCAAGACCACTCACAGCTAGAAATAACAAAATGAATCGACACGTGTTATTTATTTGAAAATGTTTATTCAAATCATACAACGTCGCGCGCCGTTGTCAACCGGTAACATCTGAAATTCCCCTACTTTTAATGCGTTAAGAAGTACTTTCAGTTTAGTTAGGTAGATACCTAGGTAAAACGTATCAAAATAAGTGAACTAAAAAACTAATCAAACTAAGATTCAATAACAACAACAAAGTGACCTAAAAGTTAAGTAATAAACAACGTAAACTAAAAAAATTAATAAAGAACGGCCGATAATCAAAGTTATTTAATTAATAGCTAGTAAGCCCTCCCCTCACATTCACAACCTCTTGGCATCGCCGTGGCATGTTCTCAACCAAGAGATTAATGAATGCCTGAGGGATATTTTGCCACTCTTCTTCTATGGTAAGTGCGAACTTATCCAGCTTTTGGGAGCATTTTCGCGCGATCATACCAGTAACTTAAGCTGAGACCACACAAGATCAGGAGATTTTAGAGGCAGGTGTAACTGTTGCATGTTATGGTCCCCCAAAAGCTCCTAAACAATTCTTGCTTTGTGTGGTCTCGCATTATGTTCAACCATGAAGAAATGCTCCCCAATATTTTCTGCATATGTCATTTATTATGTGATTCCGATAAATTACGGCGTTAACAGTACCCCGTGAAATGAATAAGTCGGATCTATCGTTGTACATCACTCCGGCCCAAACATTAAACCCTCCTCCTCCAAAGGTTTCCTGAGAAGCCATGTTGTCTTCTTCAAATCGCCCCCCAGGTTGCCTCCATACTAACACCCTACCATCGGAGTTTCATCAGGTTGAACCGCGTTTCGTCGCAAAAGAAACACTTTCGCCACTCATGTAATGCCTTGATTAACAGAAAATGGAAGGAATAATTAGCTTATTCGCCTTTTAAATGAAGAGTTAAGCTAAAGACATGTAGCGTGAATATATTCGGTAAGCGGCAGCACTATAAATTACCTAAAACAGCTTTTTCGCCTGAACGGTCATGTCCGCTATGTGCACAGAGGTGGGGCCCCTAGGAAAACTGAGGGATGAGCAGCATGAACTCTATTAAGAGAGGTTCACAATAAGCGAACTTCGTGTTCTAGTGTTTTGAATGATAGCCTAAGAAGGCACACTGGTATAGTGGCGTTTAACAGGACCGTTATAATAACGCTAGCGCGAGCAAAATGTGTTCACCTTTTGCCAAACCATAGAAGACTTGGTCTCAAATGAGCCACCGATAAATTGGCATGGAATGACGAATATCGGAATTGTTTTTTTTTTTGTTACGAAACGCGGTTCAACCTGATACACTCCAATGGTAGGGTGTTAGTATGGAGGCAACCTGCGGAGCAATTTGAAAAAGACAACATGGCTTCTCAGGAAACCTTTGGAGGAGGAGGGTTTAATGTTTGGGCCGGAGTGATGTACAACGATAGATCCGACTTATACATTTCACGGATTACTGTTAACGACGTAATTTATCGGAATCACATAATAAATGACATTGTTATTCCATATGCAGAAAATATTGGGGAGCATTTCATCATGGTTGACGATAATGCGAGACCACACAAAGCAAGAATTGTTTAGGAGCTTTTGGGGGACCATAACATGCAACAGTTACACCTGCCTCCAAAATCTCCTGATCTTGTGTGGTCTCAGCTTAAGTTACTGGTATGATCGCGCGAAAATGCTCCCAAACGCTGGATGAGTTCGCACATGCCATAGAAGAAGAGTGGCAAAATATCCCTCAGGCATTCATTGATCTCTTGGTTGAGAACATGCCACGGCGATGCCAAGAGGTTATGAATGTGAGGGGAGGGCTTACTAGCTATTAATTAAATAACTTTGATTATCGGCCGTTCTTTATTAATTTTTTTAGTTTACGTTGTTTATTACCCAACTTTTAGGTCACTTTGTTGTTGTTATTGAATCTTGCTTTGATTAGTTTTTTAGTTCACTTATTTTGATACGTTTTACCTAGGTATCTACCTAACTAAACTGAAAGTACTTCTTAACGCATTTAAAGTAGGGGAATTTCAGATGTTATCGGTTGACAAGGGCGCGCGACGTTGTATGATTTGAATTAGTTATTTACCTAACAAGTGCGGAAAGTTATACTTTTCCGCACGCAACGGCGGCGTTTGCACGAACGACGCGCCAGCGGAGTTCGTGCAAGCCGTAAGTGCGGAAAAAAATACTTTACGCTCGTGTTAGGCACAACATTTTTCCTACGAGCGTGCGGAAATTAACATATAGTTTTTTTATTTGTTTTTGGCTCTATACTGATACAAGAAATTGTGAAAAATTTGATTTTTTAATGAAGTTTATTAACGCAATAATTTTAACAACAGAACATTAACAATTATTTCCATTATAAGTAGAATTATTTATTTATGATATACAACTCATTGAAGAGGTCGATATTGGTCAGTACAAAAACCCAATAGCTTTCTTGAAGAGAAAAAACGGTGGAGCAATTTCGGAAAGTACTAAAATGTTTGAGAAGCATGACATAGGAGGGAAAAATTGAATTAAAAAAAAAATCAGTGCGTGAAAAACTTTTCTCGGGCACAGCGTGCGTGAAAACGCGCTTTCCGCACGCTCGTAGGAAATAGCTATTTATACAATAAGTTGCGAAATGAGCGTCTTTTAGGCACGCGACGTGAAAATTGTCCAACGAGGCAAAGCCGAGTTGGACAACACGTCGAGTGACTAAAAGACTTCGTTTCGTAACGTATTGTATACAAGATTTTTCTACTGGCGTTTCATAATAAAAAAACACAATTTTATTTCATTGTTTGTTACCTGCTTTTGCTTGACACCTTTCATGGTGGTGACTAATATTCATAATAAATACAAAACAAACTTCAAATCTGTGTTTAGTGTGTTTTTTATTTCTGAACAATGAATGACACTTTTAGGCACTAGTGCTTAAAAGTTACTTTTACGCACTTGAAAGTTGCTTTTACGCACTTGAAAGTCACTTTTACGCACTGAGTGCCTAGAAGTCACTTTTACGCTCTGAGTGCTTAAAAGAATGTCGTTTCAAAACTAAAATGACAATCGAAAAGTTGCTATTATGAAACGTCAGTAGAAAAAAACATTTTCAAATGAATAACACGTGTCGATTCATTTTGTTATTTCTAGCTGTCAGTGGTCTTGATAATTTATTATTACATTCTGATAAATTAAAAGGAAAAAAAAAGGCATTGACAACATTGTCAGTCCTTGTTCTACGACATCATCCTAAATATAACGTAAAAAACCTATAGGAACACTTTTTGTATTTTGTTTTAAATCAACTTAAAGAAGCATTAACGTTGTTCATATAATTTTATGTCATACCAATACATTATTGTGTTTTCATACCTTAGATACCATCTACATAATTCATTACTTTATGCCCGTGCGGGCATAAAGTACACATTATGGCCCGCGCGGGCATAAAGACGCAAAAAACAGTTTTCAATTAACTTATTCCTTATTAACAAAATATAAATTTACGCTTATAAACATATTATTTTTGTCAAAAAATTATGATGTTTGCACACTGATGACAATTTGCGAAGTGACACTTTTTTCCCAAGTATTTATTATTCACAACCAACTGGTATGACATAAAAGTTTGTATGCACCACGGGTACTAATAGATATATATACCCTCGGGCGACTTACGAACCCTCGGGCCAGAGGCCCTCGGCTTTGTAAGGCTGTCGCCCTCAGGGCATAATCATCTACTTAGTACCCTTGATACATAAATAACTATTTTGTTTGGCAGATAATGTAATTTACCATCCTTAACTTTATTTTGTGATACTGCTACCATTAGTGGAAGAATTTTTAATTGAAATACCCTTAAACATGAAGCTACAAAGAAAATTAGCAGGTAATAAAAATTCGGGTTTCCTCTCACCACAACGAAATCGGTTCCGAATATTTAAATTTTATCAGTGGTATAAATAATTATTAGCACGCCACTGTATATCATATCATTGAGGTATTCGAAATTTTTAATCATAAAAATACGCTAATCGAAAGATATAACAATTGCTAATAAAATTGATTTAATGAAAAATAATAATTTCTCTTTGCACGCCACTGTACAGCATATCATTGAGGTATTCGATATTTTTAATCATAGTAAATACGCTGGCTGAAAGGTATAACAATTGCTAAAAAAATTCACCGGTAAGAACGATTCAGGATGGTTTAGAACGGAAAAATCGAAAAAATTAATATGGTTATGTTAAATAAACTGTGGCGGATGTCCGCCCCAGATCCGTTGGCAACCATGCAAATGGAGCGGCAACGCGGTACACCAGCGGTAGGAACGTCAACTGTCTCCGAGTCCCGGCCAGCTGATGACACAAGTCCGACGCCCGCTCAAATAATAAAAACAACACGCCCGAACAATTTCTATTTTTTCATTTTTACCGATGTTTTATTTTTGTATTTGGCATAAATAAACAGTAGATTAATTAAGTTGATCAGTGCGCCTTATTTGCCCGCCGCAAACCGGCCACAGTGGTGACCCCGACAAACGCGTGAGTGCGACGTGCTACCATCCAAAGAACCTTGACTCTTGACTCTTGACCGCGTGTGCAGTGCCCCAAAATTCACACCCACACGGCCCTCGTCTAACACGGCCAACGACGACGCCATGGACCCAACCGACGATCAGACCATAATCGCCCGTGTAGGGATCAAAGCGCCAGAATTTTGGTGCGCCAAACCAGAACTATGGTTCCTTCGACTCGAAGCACAGTTTCGGCAAGCAAAGATAACAACAGACAACTGTAAGTTTGACCACACGGTGACTAGTTTAAACAGCGAGGTCCTATCAGAGGTAGCCGACATAATACGAAACCCAACTGGAGGTACTTCTTATGAAGATCTAAAAACCCGCCTTCTCGAAAGATACGGTACTAGTGCTGATGAAAGAACCCGCCGACTGCTGAAGATAACCTTGGGTGATTTCAAGCCGACCCAGCTTCTCCATCGCATGCAAGCCCTAGCCACCACCAATGTAAGTACAGAGGTACTGAAAAATCTGTGGCTCGACCGCCTACCGCCCCAAGTCCGAGGGGTAATATCCGTCCTGGATGGAGACCTAGAAGAGCTGGCGAAGAAGGCTGACAAGTTCATACGCAATAACAGCCTTCCAGTTATGTCTATTGAGGAGAAGCCCACCTTAGAGAAAACTGTAGCTGAACTAGGCGACCAGATAAGAGCTCTGTCTGCGAAATTAAGTGTCGACGAGAAATCGCAGGAACCTCGACCTGCCCGAACAACCAACACTGCAGTCGCTGATGGGCAGTGCTATTACCACCGAAGGTTTGGCCCGCAAGCCAAGAAGTGCAGACCCCCATGCACTTATTCAAAAAACGACCAGGGGGCGCAGTAGTGGCGACAACCGTGGCCTCCCATAGACACCGTCGCCTGTTCGTGACAGATAAACTGCTCCAACTCCAGTTCCTCATCGACACCGGAGCTGACCTAAGTGTGCTGCCACGTAAGATCTGCACCGCTACACAACCAAGCACTATCAGCCTGTACTCCGCCACTGGTTCCCGTATCAGAACGTATGGGCATAAGCAATTGGAGTTGAACCTCGGTCTTGGCCAACCGGTCACGTGGACCTTTGTAGTTGCAGACGTCACCACCGCCATCCTAGGCGCTGACTTTCTCACACAACATGGCATCACCGTAGACATGCGCAGAAAGCGCCTTGTTAGTCCCACCGCTCCGAGCAGCATTGCATGTGTGTCCCGAACAGTGAAGGAGCCGGAAGTGGGGCTATCGACGGCCCACCCCTACGATCGCTCAACTGGTATGTCTGATAATCCTGGAAAAGTCCAGCACTACATTGATACCCAAGGATCCCCGGTATTCTCCAAACCACGTAGGCTCCCGCCAGACCGCCTACAAGCCGCACGAGCCGAGTTCAACGACATGATGCAAGCACACATAGTTCAGCCATCAAAATCTCCATGGGCCAGCCCACTTCACATGGTACAAAAAGCCAACGGCCAGTGGCGTGCTTGCGGAGATTTCCGCCGACTGAACGCCATTACCAAACCTGATCGCTACCCAGTGCCACATATTCAGGATTTCGCCAACCAGCTACATGGCAAGAAAATCTTTTCGACCATTGACCTCATACGTGCTTTTTACCAGATCCCAGTCCGCCCTAGAGATGTACAGAAAACGGCTGTGATCACGCCCTTTGGCCTGTACGAATTTCTAAAGATGCCCTTTGGCTTACGAAACGCCGCCCAGACACTGCAGCGCTACCTCGACCACCTCTTCCGAGGGTGCCCCTTTGTTTACATTTACATCGACGACATCCTGGTAGCCTCCACGACGGAAGCTGAACACGAACAGCACCTGGCATCAGTCCTACGGATCCTAAAAGAGAACGGGCTTCAAATCAACCTGGAGAAATCTAAATTCCGGACCCGTGAAGCCCATTTTCTGGGCGTCATTGTCTCTCCGACTGGTGTCAGACCTTTGCCGGCTAAAGTCAGTGCCATCCGAGACTTTCCACAACCCACAACGTACAAACAGCTACGCCGCTTCATGGGAATGGTCAATTTTTACCGACGCTGGTTACCAAGCGCTGCAACCGAGCTCATGCCACTAACCGAGCTATTGGCCCATCAGAAAAAAAAGCAACAAGACCTCAGCTTGACCCCAGCAGCAGCAGCTGCCTTCTCCAGAGTTAAAGAACTCTTGGCCACCGCTGCAGAGTTGGTCTTCCCAGCACCACAGGCCCAGTTAAGCATGTCAGTCGACGCCTCCGACACCGCAATTGGTGGTGTACTGCAACAACTGGTCGACGAACACCTACAACCCATAGCCTTTTTCTCACAGGGCACTCAGTTCACAATCTACACTGACCATAAGCCTTTGACATACGCCTTCCAGCAGCGTCACGACCGCCAGTCCCCACGACAAATTCGGCAGCTCGAATTTATTGGCCAATTTTCCACCGACATCCGACACGTCCAAGGTGCAGCAAACATTGTCGCTGATTGTCTCTCGCGACCTGAGGTAGACGCCCTCGCAGCGCCTATAACCATCGACTTTGACAGGCTCGCTGAAGCCCAAACTACAGACGAGAGCCTACAACAGATCCTACATGATCCTGCCAGCTCCCTACACCTCCAACGCATCATCACATCAGACACCGAACGACCTCTCTACTGTTCAGTTCAAGATGGGCGCCTTAGGGTGTATGTACCAGCCGGTTTTCAGAGGGACGTTTTCCGCAAATTCCACAACCAGTCGCACCCAGGGCATGCTGCTACACTCCGACTGATCGCAGACCGATTTGTGTGGCACAACATGAACCGCCAAGTTAAGGAATGGTCACGAGAGTGCATCCAATGCCAACGTGCCAAGGTAGGACGCCACACAGTCACTCCTGTAGCACCACTAGGAATGCCCGATGACCGTTTTGCCCACATACACATCGACATAGTAGGACCACTCCCACCAAGCCACAACTTCCGATACCTACTCACCATTATCGACCGATTTACAAGGTGGCCCGAGGCCATCCCTATCCTGGAAATGACTGCCGAAGTAGTGGTAGAAAAACTCCTCGAAATATGGATATCCCGTTTTGGTGTGCCAGCAACCATAACCACCGACCGAGGCCGACAATTTGAGAGCCAGTTGTTCCGCCAGCTCAACACAACGCTTGGGGTGCAGCACATCAAGACGACTGCCTACCACCCACAATCAAATGGGTGTATTGAACGGTTCCACCGAACCCTCAAAGCCGCCCTCATCGCCACCGACGTGGTATCCTGGACCGAAGCCCTCCCCCTGGTCATGTTAAGCCTACGCAATACCTTCAAGCAGGACATTTCTTGTACAGCTTCTGAGTTGGTGTATGGTACACCAGTTCGCCTTCCTGGACAACTGCTAGCTCCGAGTGCTGTCGCACCCGACGAACATCGATTTGTCCAACGACTTCGTGAAATTATGGGGGCATTACGGCCAGTACCAACAAGCAACCACTCAACCCGCACAGCCTATATCCACCCAGACTTGTCGACAGCAACGCATGTATTCATACGTACCGACAAAGTCAAGCCGCCGCTAACAGCCCCCTACAGTGGCCCGTTCAGAGTACTGGAACGTCACGAGAAATTCTTGACAGTGGACGTCCAGAATGCCCCGCAGCGAGTCTCGATGGACCGACTCAAACCAGCATACGTTCCAGCGTCTCATCAGGTGTTAGAAGAACATGCATATGCCAACCGCCTGCTCCTCAACACGTGCCAACAGAACCGTTCGCAACCAGCGGGTCCCTCACTGGGGGGGAGCCCTGTGGCGGATGTCCGCCCCAGATCCGTTGGCAACCATGCAAATGGAGCGGCAACGCGGTACACCAGCGGTAGGAACGTCAACTGTCTCCGAGTCCCGGCCAGCTGATGACACAAGTCCGACGCCCGCTCAAATAATAAAAACAACACGCCCGAACAATTTCTATTTTTTCATTTTTACCGATGTTTTATTTTTGTATTTGGCATAAATAAACAGTAGATTAATTAAGTTGATCAGTGCGCCTTATTGGCCCGCCGCAAACCGGCCACAAAACGATATTTTAAAAACAAAGGCAAATATCAAAATTTTGAGAAATTGGTTTCTTAATAATATGTCAATGATTAAAGTGAATTAAACAAATGAAACTTCAAATGATTATTTTTAAAATTATGCACCTTTGAATGTAAAATTCGGTGAGCCATTAATAAATTATTCCGAAAATGGGCGATTATTAGTACGCTACTGGACACCACATGATTTAAGTAATTTTTTTTCATTGAAAATAAACCAGGATATCGTGGGGTATACCAAACAGCAGCATAAGATGCAAGATTTATTGTACAGGATGGTTTAGGTGCTTAAAAGTTGAAAAAAGTGGAGGATATGAAAAAAAGTCGATATTTTTAAAACTAAGGCAGGTATAAAAAATTTGAGAAATTACTTTTTTTGCAGAAGATCATTGATTAAAACGCCGCATAGAAATAAAATTTAAAAAATTATCTGAGAAAGTTACACACATTCAAAATTGGGATGAAAAACATGGACTCTTTTAACACCCTGTATAAAAAAAAAAGTAGACATTTAAAAAAAATTCAAAATAGCAATTTTTTTCACAAAAAGTCAATCTGTCAGCCCGTGAAAACCGCAGGTCGATATCTAGTCTGGTTCCAAAAATATCGAGCTTGAATGTTAGGCGATATTTACCTTGTTCGAAAGCAATTGTCCAGCAGTTTAGTTATCGATTCAAGTTTTCGATTGTCGATTCGATTTGAGTTACAGAATAGACCCGATTATCAAACTTACCTAAAGTCTGTTTTTTTTTTAAAGACAAAAGTCAAACTGACATCATGTTGGCAATACAATGTAAAATTGTCAATGCTTCCAAATTTTTTATGTAGAAAAGGCTTGTGTTGCCAACATAGTTACTAAAATTTTTCACTTGGGGAGTTATCTTTAAAAAAAAAAACAGATTTTATAATAACCCGGTTAGTCTGGGAAATATTTACTATAACTGTATTACATATTCATATTCAATAGTATATACGACTTTATTTTCGCGTTTTGACGGCACCGTTTTTGGCAAATTGTAAAATGCCTAAAAATAATCAGTCATAACATGATATACAGGGTGTTTAAAAAGACACGGCAATATTTGGGGGGTGATTCCTCAGGTCATTTTATGGAAAAAAGTTCCCATAAACATAGGTCCGGAAATGCATTTTTTGCAAGATACAGGGTGGTAAAGATTAGACCTAAGAGCTCAAATCATTGGTGGGTGTAACTCAATTAGAAATGACCCTGGTATTTTTGAGAGAGTTCGCCAGTCAATGAGAAGATTGGATTCCTGCATCCACGCCGGGGGTGGTCACTTTGAACAGTTTCTGTAATGTTTTTGTATCATAATGGACAAGCAAGAAAATAGTTTTCATTTTTTATTTTGTAAACGAAGCAAAATACGAGAAAAATTTAAGAGACAAAAAAGTTGCAGTTTTAGTTGATTTATCTGAAAGAAAAATCGAAATTAAATTAAAGTCAGTGGCGTACATTTTTTCGTCAATAAATTTTATTAAATTGCCCCCCCTAACGCCACTGGAGTTGAAAAAATTATCTAGTTAGGGCAAAACTAGCCCCTAATTACTAAAAACAACGCTGCCAATTTTCAAAAAAATCGGTGAGAAGATATTTGAATTATTTAAAAAAAACGTTATTTTAAAAAAATCTTTAACACCCTGTATCTTGGAAAAAATGCATTTCCGGACCTATGTTTATGGGAACTTTTTTCCATAAAATGACCTGGGGAATCACCCCCTCAAATATTGCCGCGTCTTTTTTAAACACCCTGTATATTCTTCTGTTCTTGTTTTGCCGGCATTTTATCAGTTTGCCTGAATTGGTGTCGGCATAACGAAAAATGGATTTTGTGCTCGAGTTTTGCCGGCTTTTCGTAAAATGCCTAGGCGAATTACAAAAAGCCCAAATTTGCATTATGCCTACGACATATCTACCGATTTACCTACATTAACTACTTAAATATTTAAGAAACTATTTGGATAATAATGTTATGCAAATGGATAAGCAATATTAAAATAATACACAAAGTACACAAATCCCCGCCCCTGTGTAACCCAAGCAAGATTATTTTATCTACATAATCTCACTTACCTATGAAAAGTTAAATCCGGAAATAAATAATCCACTTTTCAACAAACGGCACAGCCACGAACGATAATTCTTCAATAAATAAGGTTTTTTTTCCAAAAAAAAATCACAAAAATATCCCAAAAAAGTAAAATATTTGAAAAAATAATTATAAACACGGTAAAATTCACAGGTTCTCTAAGGCAATGTCACGCAATGTCGCAAACAATAAAGTCATTGTTAAGCCGCCCGCCAAACGTAGAGTTGTGAACGACGTTGTCATGTTGCTTTTATTTTAGTATGAGAATAATTATTTTCAAAACAATATACTTTCTATTGAACAATTTAATTTGATAATTAATCAAATAATTACCAAAATAAATTGTATGATTATTTTTCTTTAGATGGTTGCAAATGAATGCAAATTATATTAAAATCGTTCAAGTTTTATCTTATTTGTAAAGAATTCACCGATATATTTCCGATAAATTTGTAAATTTGGCTACGGTTGTATAAATATAGAAAGCGGAAGGAACGATGATGGCTAACTCTAAAAATGTAAACAATTTGGTCTCTTTAGTATTATTAGGGCTGTGGAGATTTTAAACTTCCCAAAGTGCGTTTATTGTTATAATAAGCCTTGAATTTTGTGAATTGAAGCTTTATTGATTAAATACCCGCAAAATATTTGAACGCATTTTGTGTCGTGATATTTTCATTTCTATAATCATAATCAGGCAGGGTGATTGCTTGAAAGGATCATGATAAATTTTACGTTCTGTTTCATAAACACAGTTTGTTTTAATTGTAGCAAGAGAACACCTGAATCGTCCTCACAATTCATATGTGGGGAATGCATGAAGCTTTGAAAGAATAATTTTCTAAAAGTTCTTTCTAACTGTATTGGCGTAGGATTAATCGAATTGCCGCCTTGCTGTCTCATATACCCGAAACAGTGTTGTAGATAATCCTGGTTAACTCTTCTGGTTTTAAGATATTTAAAACCGACTTTAGAATGCCGTTGCCAAAGAATTGGGATTGCACCAATTGTTATCATCCAGCATTTGATAAATTTACATTTTGTAGTAACATCTCTGTTATTTGAATCGTATATCTTTTAGTTTTTCAAAAATATTTTATTCTATTGCGAATGGTAAAGTATCATTTAATCGACTCAAAAGTTGTTGTCAAAGTAACACTTTATTTGAAGTAGTGAAATCAAACAAACAAACAAACAAACAAACCCACTCATTCGTCAATTTTACCCACTCATACGTCAATTTTATCCACTCATACGTCAATTTTACCCACTCATACGTCAATTTTACCCACTCATACGTCAATTTTACCCACTTGTCCAAATCGTTATAATAATTATAGTGTTTTTGACAGAAATCTGTTGGTTATGTTGCATGATTGACAACACCAGAAATGTGTCAGTTTGTTACCTATGTTTGTTACTTTGTCAAATTTTAGCACATTTTATTCTATGATTTTAGTAATTGTGAGAAATAAAAAGTTGCTCAAGAATAAAATAGAATATTATACACTATGGTAAAAAAGCTTTACCTAATCGTGAAATTAATCCACTCGCTCCTTCGTCGCTCGTGAATCAACATTTTCCACTCACAGGTAAAGCGTCTTTTTACCGTCTTGTATAATCAATAATTATTAATCTCGTCTTGCATCTTTTGGGAATAACACCTCAATTAAAATTGTTACCAGAAGTTTCTTGATCTTGAAAAGAATTACTACAAGCTCTTTGATTAGAGCTATTCTACCTTTCAGATTATTTTTATAAAATAAAATTCTCAAATCGAATCGAGTTATATTTTATTTTAATAAAATAATACTTGATTAGGCTCGGAGGTTACTTGTCACAATTTGTTTGTGTAAAAGTAGTTTTGTAGAATGAAAAAAATATTTACTAAGTAACGAATTTTATTCAATTTATGCTTTGAATCCAAAACAAGTACCTACAGAAATAATAAATAATTTAACCTAAGTGAAATAATGGACTCAATTCAAATTAATCTCTCCTTCTCTATCTTCATTAACAAATTTTAAATAATACTTTCAAACCAAAACAAGTTCCTACATAATTAATAAACAACTTAACCTAAGGGAAATAAATTATCAACTTAATTCACAATTGGGTCTGTTCGCACAGAAATCACAAACCAATAAGAGCGAATTTCATTGGTTGAAACTAGTCAGAAAACTAGTTTCAACCAATGAAATTCACTCTGACTGGTTTGTGATTTCTGTGCGAATAGACCAAATCAAATCAGACTTTCAATGGCTAGAATTGGAACAACATAGTGGTCAATGGAAACTTCTATAGACTAGAAATCTTATTTTTGGAAAAAAATAAATTAAAGTACTACATCAAACGACAAAAATCCTCTATTCTGAGTTTTCCGAGGAGTTTTCTTCCCTTTGTTTTGTTTTAATAATTTGCACATAATCCCTGAAGTCATCCCTAAAATCAGAAAAACTCTGAGTCAAACTGGACATTCCCTTCTCAATATTCTTTAGCACTGCTAATTGTTCTGAATGAATGGTACTTAAAGTAACCATTTTTTTGGATCTTTCTGTCTTTACAGGTATTTTTCTTTTTGTAGGATATGCCACAGTATTTATTTTGCGCAGATTCACTTTATTTCCTTCAATTTTCCTGTTGTTGTGTACCTCTGCTTTCAAAAAATGCAAGGATGGTACCTTGTCTGAAACAGGAAATTTTTCTGAAGAGGTTTCTGTACAAGAAGATAGTTTTGGTATAGACCTTTGTACTGATGTCACGTTCATAGGCATAGAAATAGAACTTGTTTCTGTGATAGATGAATTGGAGGATCCTCCTGGCTGACTGGGTCCTGGTTCTTGAGGAGCGCATCTATTGTTTTCCTAAAAAATAATATATACCTACGTGTAAATATACACTGTGATTTAGGTAGCCCGTGCATAAGAATTTTTCCAGTTTACAGGTGGATTAGTTAGAGTTAGAGGCAGCATCCAATCTACATGCAAGTTGATGCACGAGCTACATAGATCACACTTTACCAAGTATTACGTGTCCTTGAGTGTGAATCGAGAAGATTTTGGTGGGAAATAAGGACAATAGTAAAGGGGCTAGGACAGAGCTGGCGCAAAATCAGTCATTTTCCCATGTAAATCTCCATAAGAAAATCTAAGGTCCGTTCTGGCAATTTTTGTACCGTTTCAAGGTCATCCGTCCAGTCCGCCAGCCGGCGCTAAGCCCCATCCCCTTTCCAGTGCCCGTGTCTTTCATCAGTCGCGTCAGCCGCCGCTGCGTTCGGGGTCATTGACCGCACCTGGCTGCAAGCGGCTCATCGAACACACATAGCAGCTCGTGACTACGTGATTACGCTGGCATCCTGCGATAAGCAAGTCCTAACAAGTCTCTAACCAATCCGAAGGCTGAGGTCTCTCGTCTCAATATAAGAAACGAGCGACAACAAGCCGGATATTTTTTTTATTATTATTTACATCATATTAATAGCTACAATGCTTTCGCTCGTATTCAGATCAAAGGCGCCGCTTGTTCGAGTGACTTGTTGAAAGTGATCAGTAAACTTTTGGATTGCGCCTATTTCTATATCAGTGTTGGAGTTAACAAAAGCGTAAGTATTATTACAGTTATTATTATTATCAACATGACTCATCATTTATACAAATATTTTTTTGCAAAATAATTCCGTCTCCAATTTTTTCCATAAGGATTTTCCTGGAATTTTTGCTTCAAATATTCATTTCCTATCAATAATATATTGCTAAATTATAGCAACATGTTCACCAACAAAAGCAAAAATTAAGCAAACGCATCACATAGGAAATTACACTGCTTGAGCCGTCCTGTCGCAATACTGATAAACTATTTTTATTTAGAATAAACAATATAACCTGTGACAATAATAGGCGTTACGTCATCAACGTGTCTGTGAATATTTTCATCGCATGACGTGATCGTTGGCGCCATCTAGCGTACATAGTGTAAAGTTCGATGTGTCCCATTATAGGATGCTGTAGTGGTAACTAAGGAAAATTCGTAACTGTCGCCGACGTTTAATGTGGGAATTTTATAAACAAGGGTATCATATTTCACGGCTATTTTTACTTGTAACTGGTAAGCGTTTCCATTCTAGCAAAAACAAGCTCAAACTTGCATTTATATTTTTTTGTCGATGATAAACAAAACATGTATGAATATTTTCACTGCCGACCAACTACCTACATATTATATTTAAAAACATTCCAGCACATAGCCCCATAATACTTCCAGTCAAGTTGGACATTATCTATTACCCAACTAACAACCCTTAGGGCCAAAAAAGGGTGATATCAAAAATTTTAAAAAGTACCTAACTATACCATAACTCTTTTGAGGCGGGAACAGCGAAGCTGCTTTTTCCGGAGTGTGCGCAACCCTAACTATCAAGGGAATGTCTGAAAACTGGATTTTGACCATCTGCGCAGGATGTCTTAGGGCCTTATTCTATTTTTTCGATTATTTCGCCTTCTAGCCATCCGATTCACTTCGTTCTTTTACCAAAAATTTTCAAATAATTAGTCGCGTATTTGAAGACCAGTTCCACCCGTTTAGCATATGCCAAAAGGGCCGTATTCTATTTTTTCGATTATTTCGCCTTCTAGCCATCCGATTCACTTCGTTCTTTCACCAAAAATTTTTAAATAATTAGTCGCGTATTTGAAGACCAGTTTCACCCGTTTAGCATATGCCAAAAGGGCCGTATTCTATTTTCTTATTTAATTAACGTTCTATCGACCCGATTCAATTTATTCTTCTGCTAAAAATGTCTAAATAATTAGTGGCATCAATGAAGACTATAGTTCTACCCGTTTAGCATACGCCAAAAGGGCCGTAATCAGTTTTTTCGATTAATCCACTTTCTATTGGCTCGATTTAATTTATTCTTTTACCAAAAACTTCTAAATAATTATTGGCATCAATGAAGACTAGTTCCAGCCATTTAGCATACGCCAAAAAGACCGTAACCAGTTTTTTTCAATCAATCCACTTTCTAGTGGTCCAATTTAATTCATTCTTTTACCAAACATATATTCCCAGTAGGTAATGCATTGGAATGTAAATATTTTAGTATAGAAAATCCTAAACACAAAACAGCAGACATTTAGATTTCAAGATAACATTTAACCATAGGCTAGATCTGAATAAAGACAAAAAAAAATATAAGAGTTGGGGGACCTTTCCTATTTTTTGGCTTCACCTTTTTATAATTTCTATGGACTTTCTATACAGTTCCAGATGACTTCGAGCGAGCGTGTAATCTCAACCATACGAGTTTAGATCTGGATCAGCAAGTCACAAAGCTTATTAACTGGAATGTTTGTACCTGTATACAAAAAAAAAAAACGCTCAAAATAGCTGAAAACCCATATTTGCTTAATTTTTCCATTGATTCTTATGAAAATCCTTCTCAAAAATCTGATAGTCGAGAGGCCTTTTTTGTCGCTGTTATAAAATCATTCAGTCCTCCGTCCGTTCTGATACTTATAGTTCTGCCACAGCTAATTTTCATTCATTACTTTGCAGTTCCTCAAAGAGTGAAGACGCGCATAGCCTAGCTCTTCTATACAGATTTACGAGTTTGTGAAAATTATTAGCCATTTCCGGTAAGTTCTAAAAAATATACCCCCAAATAAAACTAAGCGTCATTCTAAAACCTATTATTTTTTTTTCAGATTAGAAGATGTCGCTCTTCGCAGATTTAGTGAAACATATAGCCTCTCCTGGGGCTACTCACACCAAAATATAATGATAACATCGCTAAAGAAGGCCTGGAGGAATGTACTCGAGGACTAAGAAAGCTCAACAAAGCGATCAAACAAGCAACATGCATTGGTGAAAAGCAGCACTTAGAGTCATGTCTGCGAAATATAAGAAGTATGAGGAATCAGTTCAAAAATATGCAAAAGAAAGGCGCAGGACTTTCACCATCACGCCCTGAAGGAGCAAGAGAGCGGGTGCATTGGGATTATTCAAATTCAGCTTTCAGCAGCAGGATAAGAACAGGCGTGATTTCAAATTTAAAACACAAAGATCCCAAGCTGTTTTTGGTAGATTGTGCAGCTTCATTTAAACGCAGGATCCAGAATGCTCTTAAAATAGATGAAGCCATCAAAGTTAATGCAGTATTTTGTGGGGAATTCGAAATCGTCAAAGGTGATAAAGTGCTAAAAGAATTTAAGTACTTCACAACGTCTAACACGGGCATCTACCGAAATACTAATCTTGGGCAATGGTTCAATGAGAAGGTTACTGAACCCATTATGAACGAGTTGGAAGAATTCCAGGAACGAGATAGTGGTTGGGCGCTGAAGAAAATTATAAATTTGGGCATTAACATAAATAGATTCACACAACAGCTAGGCTCCTCCTTCATCAAACTACCAGCACAAATAGCAGCGAGACATGCCTGCGTAAACGTGAAAAACAACGATCAAGCCTGTTTTGCATGGGCTGTAATTTCAGCATTGTTTCCAGTAGAAAAGGATCCACAGCGATTGTGCAAATATCCCGATTATATAAATGTATTAAAGTTGAAAGGCATTCAATTCCCCATGACTTTGAAACAAATTCCCAGTTTCGAGAAACAGAACGGTTTATCTATAAATGTTTACAAACTGGAAAAATCTGAGAAAAACTTGAAAGTCATGCCCATACTCATAACAAGAAACAAACAGGAAAAACATGTTAATCTCCTACTCATCCAGAATAAATATGATGAAGAGCAGCGTGAAGACTCTTTACCTGTAAAGTATCATTATGTGTGGATTAAAAATTTATCAAAATTAGTATCCTCACAATTGAGTAAGCATGATGGGAAAAAACATATCTGCGATCGCTGTCTGCACTATTTCAGATCGCAAGATAAGCTCAACAAACACCTTGAGGATTGTGCAAAGATAAATGAAACAGCTATTAAGATGCCAGAAATTGGGAAAAATATATTAAAATTCAAAAATTTCAAAAACAAGGAAAGAGCGCCTTTTATAGTATATGCGGATTTGGAGAGCGTTTTGAACCCAACAAAGGAGGATTCTAAAAGGACTCAGCTCCATATTCCAGCTGCTGTAGGATATTACCTAAAGTGCTCCTATGATGATTCATTATCTTTTTACAAGTCATTCCGTGATGCAGAATGTATGCAGTGGTTCGCTGATGAGATGGCTCAGTTAGCAGAAAATATCGCAACTGTATTCTGGTGTCCCTACGACATTGTCGACCATACGGAAGAAGAGTGTTACAATTCGAAAAACGTGATTTTACTGGAGAGCGTTGTGAAGTTTTTTTTGTAACGAAATATTCCATAACTTTGACATTTGTAAATATTCATGTCTAATTTTTTTTTTATATACAGCGTTTATCTGTTACTTTTAACTGCAGGTGGTAAAACATTTCAGAAAATTCTGGTTTTGAAAAAAAACATAGTTGTAACTGTCTTGAACATTTTTTTTTTTTCAGGTCAAAACTTGTAACAAAATATTCTTATTGTTATTCTTTTATAATTTCACAAAAACTGCTTGTATCTCAATGATTTCGCCTTTTTTTTAAACATAATAGCGCAACAATTCAAACACATCAATTTCAAGAACCCTCAAACTGCAAACAGTTATGAAATTACATGTTACTTTCTTCTGTGGAAATTAAAAAAAAATCTTACTTACACCTTTTCCATTTTTATTGATTGTAAACCAAAATAACTAATTTCTCTAATAAAAATAAATCCATAATTCTTTGGCATTAAAATAAAGACTTATCAAAAACAGCTTACTAGCTATGAAACTTAAAACTAAAAAAGAAAATCATCTAAAGGTTTCTGAAAAAATCTAAATAATAATACGGAACACATTTTTTTTTTTTCAATCAACTCTAGTAAGCCTTTTTTCTTTGCCTCTGAAATCCCTGGTTTTTTCACAAAAGCAGGATTCAACTTTATATTGTCAAATTGAATGTTTTTTCTTTGATTAATAATTTCTGATTCCATAAAGCTTTCTTCGCCATAAGAGTACTTATAAAACAGGGTATTTGGATTAGATTTTTGTAACTTAATTACTCGCAAATTGGTAAATTTGACGTTCCTTGGGATATTGATGTAAAGCTCTGATGCCAATTTTTTCAAATCAATTATGTCTTTGAAACATAATTCATTAAGCTCATAGCTTTTTCCATTTTTTTTAGCTTGTCTAATTATAACAGCGTATTGATCTGGAACAAAAATTGAATTCGCTTTTTTATATTTTGTGACTTCGGTCTCGATTCTTGCATGTACACTGTCTCCTTCATTTTGACTATGTCCTTTTATGAAAAATTTGTGAGTAATAGACTTGATTTTCAATTTATTTATCATGTAAACATAAAGAGCCAGTATAAATTTGTTTTTGTTTTGCCCGCAACAATTATCAGAATAGAAAATTATTTCTAAGTCTTCTTCACTTTTATTCGAAATAGCTTCAATGTATTTGAATACACAAGTCCCTATTTCATTTGCACCTCGCAAACCTTCTCCTTCATGCCACAAATAGCACACGCCTTCTGTGGCTTTGATGTCAAACAGGGTTAAATTGAAAACGTTCAACTTCGAGACATAATAAAAGGAATTTGCATGACCAGTTGGACAGGGCAAAACTTTTTGAAGGTCATAAACGATAACTTTAACATCATGAGCACTATTCTGTTTGTCGTTCTCCTTTTCTTTTCGACTGAGTAATTTTTCTCGTAAATGTTCCTGATGTTTCTCTTCGAGTTTAGCTTTCTCCTCTTCTGAACCTTTTTCATACTCCAAACACATCTCGCATTGATCTTTCTTTGGTACGTGAAAGGAGAGATTGAACTCTTCGTTGAAAATTTTGCTGTATAGTTGGTAATTTCCGTATTCCACTTTCTCTTCTTCACACAATTTTACATAGTCTCTATGTAAATCTGCTAGTGTTTTACCGCCTTCTATAAATTCCCGTGTTGTATTTGACCTACAATAATGAGCTTCGACTCTCGGAATTGAATTAATGTGTAACCTTATTCTATTTTTGATTTCTTCATTTATTTTTTTGTGATTTCCATGTTTCCCTCTTTTATCGATATCAATTACCTTTCCTGTTTCACAAACATTTTGTTTTTTAAGCACAGTCTGAATGGTTCTATTGTTAATTGACAAAGTGGCCATAAAAAACTGTTTGCATACTCTGATATTTTTTCCTGAGATTATAAAGTAGAATGCATTATTTGGGTTTCTTGGGTTGGCAACATTACTATATTTATATTTGGGAATAATTTGTGTCATATTTGATGCTATGTATTCTCTTTGTTTTCCGATGTCACCAAGCTTATAAAATTCGGAAAAAATTTGTTCACGTTGTTCTTGAGAAATTTTATCCGAACATTTAATTCTACATCTTTCACCACACGGAGGTAGAATTGTTTTCTTTGGTCGTTCTTTCCTAATTCTCACCGTACGATTTTCGATTTTTCGTACTTGAGTATAAACGTAAGATTCCCCTCTATTTCTTAACATTTTTGCACGATTTTTTTGCCACATATCTGGATTCTTCTTTCTTTTTCTAGTAATGTTGTCATTTTGAGTTTGATTCAAAACTTTTCTTTTTTTCTTTGGTTGGATTTCATCCTCTTCTGGTTCTTCTGAAGAATTTGATTCAGATGATGATCCGTGGAAAGGAGGATCTTTCACACTATCATCGGTATCGTATGGGTCATTTTCTAGGTCGTTGTCGGAGGCATCTTAGAAATAAAAATATAAACGAAAATAAATCTCAATTATATCGAAAGATACTAGTAATACCTTCATTTATATTAGAAACCTGCGGGTCATTTTCTAAAGGTTCGTTTAATACCTCAGACGAGGAAGATGAGGACGATGATGAAGATGAGCTAGAAGATGATGAAGATGAGCTAGAAGATGAAGTATTCGTGGACGGCAGTGGAAGTTGCTTTTCTATAATATTAGAGCACACACATTTATGTAAAAATAAATAGTATCTAAAATTATTTGTCAGATATTATTACCTAGACTTCTTTTCTCTCATCTGTCTCAGTTAACATTGTGTCGATATTATCTTTTGGTGGTGACTTCATATTGCCTAAAAATAAGTTACATTTAAGGCAGTATTTCTTACAAAATTCTAACGCATACTCTTACCTTTGGTAGGAATAGTATTCTCACAATGAAGATTAGGTACATTAGGGCCATCACTTTTAACAAAATAGGATTCATTTCCAACTATCTCGCCGCTAAAACTTTCTTCATTGATTGGAGTTTCAGAACTTAAGGTGAGAGAATTATTTTTCACTTCAGGGAGTTGGTTACCAAGTAGATTCAGAGCTTCACCAATTTTTGTGCGAGAGGTAGCGGGTGCATCATAGGGAGGGTTCAAAATTTCAAGGGCTTTCTTATCTCTCAGGACATCAACATCAGCATTTTCATCCTCAGTTTGGATATTCGGTTGAGATGTATCAGATGATTTAGAAATGTTACTTGTAGAAGTGTGGCTTTCCCTGAGCCCAACATCAATATCCAACATGCGCAAAATGCGTGCACTTCGACCTGATTTCCAGTTTGACATCGTACCTTTTCAAAAACGATAAAAATAATGTTTTTGCACTCTAACTTCACTTTGAAAGATTATTCAAGTATGGGATTTGATAAATCTAATAAGCGTTTTTTTAAATAAAAAGTGTAACATCTTCAAATTGAAATGTAATTCCAAAATCTAGAATACGGAAAAGCGATACATTTTTACTTGAAACAAAACTTATTGTGTATTTCTAATGAACATCGTTGCTATTAAAAATGTTTCTTTTTTGTCCAAAATTTTACTATCACTATACCAACAAAACCTCGTCAATATAGATACATTTTGAGATAAAACAAAAGTTGATCTACATTTTTTCCGAAAGACTGTTATAAGTCGAAATAATACTTTAATCTACATGAAATAACTGATAGTTATCATCTTTATTCTAAGCAAAAAAGTAACATTCATAAATAAAACGTTATTTACTATAAAATCAACCAAATATCCAACTTACCTTAATGTAAAAGAGTTTTATATCAAAATATAACACTTTTTCATGAATAAACACTATGCGCAAAATGTTTCAAATTAAAATATAACGGTTTTGTCTAGACGTGACAATATTTCCACATAAACAGTTGGCGACAAACTAAATTATAACCTTGTTGCCCGCAGATTCTATGAATTTCACCGAAATTGCCATGTTACATGTCGCCATCTTTCGGGCAAAATTTGGACTAGAAATATATCCTTTTTCCACATAAAATTAGGCCATTTTTAAAGCCGATTTATATAATAATACCAAAAACTGATAATTTTGAGTTGTAACACTCTTCTTCCGTATAGTCGATATTACCAAAGCCGAAGAATCAGAGTTTCAGAAAGCTACACATTGTTACATTTGCGAGCACCCGTTCAATTCGCCAAGTGATAAAGTTCGAGATCACAACCACTTGATTCCTAACAACAACTACCGAGGTGCTGCCCATTCGTCGCCATGTAATATTAATCAACAAGATTCACACGTGATATCTGTGGTGTTTCATAACTTGAGCGGCTACGATGCCCATTTCATCATTGTAGACATAGCTAACAAAATGAAAGGATCTATTGATTTGTTGCCAATAACAAAGGAAAAATACATCTCATTCACCAAGCACATTGATGATTACCCAATCCAGTTTCGCTTTATAGATAGTTTCCGATTTATGAATTCTTCGTTGGATAAACTGGCATCAGATTTACCTGAACATCCCAATCTAAAGTCACAGTTCACCGGGCTAGACGTAGATAAGTTTAAACTTCTTACAAAAAAGGGGGTGATGCCCTATGATTACATTGACTCGTTTGATCGTTTTAATGAAGCCTGTTTGCCGCCAATAGAAGCATTCTACAACACACTGAATGATGCACCATGTCCTCAAAGATTATATCTCAGAGCTAAACAGGTGTGGAACAACTTCGATTGCCAAGATTTAGGTGATTATATCGATCTATATATGAAGACTGATATTTTATTGCTCGCCGATGTATTTGAACAATTTCGCTCGAGCTGTCTCAAAACATATGATTTAGACCCTGCTCACTATTTCACGCTACCAGGTTTTACTTGGGACGCAATGATGAAATATACCAGGCAGGAAATTGAGCTTCTTACCGATCAAGACATGTTTCTCTTTGTGGAACGAGGTATTCGAGGCGGATTGAGCCAAGTTTGCACAAACCGATATTCCGAGGCTAATAATAAATACATACCAACCTATAATCCCATGGAACCATCAAAATATTTAATGTACTTCGATATCAACAATCAGTATGGCTGGGCAATGTCACAGTATCTTCCCTATGGAGGATTCGAATGGGCTGATGCCAACATTGATGTAACCCAAGTGTCAGATGATGCCGATACTGGCTATATGCTAGAAGTCGACTTAGAATATCCTAGGAAACTACACGATGCCCATAAAGATATTCCCTTCTGTCCAGAGCATATTAATCCGAAAACTGGAAAACTTCCAAAATCAGCAAGAGAGCTAACAAAGCTAATGGCAACACTGCACAGGAAAGAGAAATATGTAATTCATTATCGAGCCTTGAAGCAAGCCTTAGAGCATGGCTTAAAAATTAAAAAAATACACAGAGTTTTAAAATTCAAACAATCACCTTGGCTCAAATCATACATTGATCTGAATACTACATTGAGAAAAGAAGCTAAAAATGAGTTTGAAAAGAATCTCTTCAAGCTAATGAATAATGCAGTATTTGGGAAGACAATGGAGAATATTCGGAAAAGAGTAAATGTCAGGCTTCTGACAAAATGGTCGGGAAGATATGGAGCTGAGGCTTATATATCGAAGCCAGAATTCAAGACCAGCACCATATTCAATGAAAATCTAGTGGCAGTAGAGTTAAGAAAGCTCGAGATATACTTAAACAAGCCAATATACGTCGGACAAGCAATTCTAGATCTCGCAAAAACCACCATCTACGATTTTCATTACGGCTACATGAAAAAAGAATTCGAAGACAATTGTTCAGTTCTATACACCGACACCGATAGTCTCATTTATGAGATAACTGAAAAAGATCCATATGAAATTACCCGGCGGGACTGCTTCAAATGTTTTGATACATCGGACTATCCAAAAAATAATCAATACAGTATACCTTTGGTCAACAAAAAAGTTCTTGGTCTTATGAAAGACGAAAACAATGGCATTCCAATGACAAATTATGTCGGCCTCCGATCAAAATTGTATGCAACTAAAGTTATGGTAACAGAAGGAGATATAGAGAAGAGGAAAAAAGAATTACATGATGAAGAATTCGATGAAGATGAAATTGAACTTATTTTATCGAATTATGGGGTTTCAAAAAAAGCAAAGGGAGTTAAGTCACAAGTTGTTCAAACTAAAATAACCTTTGATGACTACATAGAATGCTTAGAAACCTATAGCGAAAAACATATTACGCAAAATTTGATACAAGCAGAGAAGCATGTAGTATATTCAATAACCCAAGAAAAAATTGCCTTAAGCCCATTTGATGATAAACGTTTCATTTTATCCAATAGTTACAACACTCTTCCTTGGGGACATTACTCAATTAAGAATGAATCCTAGGATTGAATGTCACTAAACATCAATGTGTCTAATAATTTTCACTTGTAATACTTTCCAAGTTTTAGCTTTAAGTTGTTGTTGTTGTAACAATGTAAATATTTTATATACATAGCCATAGATATTAATGTAGTATTATTTTATTTTTACACTTTTCACTTTCAATATTTTTCAAGTTTAAATGGTTTAGTCATTGTAAATATTTTCTTTACATAGTCATAGATATTGATGCAGTGTTATGATTTTTAAGTTATTTTTCCTGTACAAAAAATGTAATTTTTTATAATAATTTAGATAAAAAAACACGATATCCATCCTCGGAGGTCACCAATACCCATAGATAGTAATTGTAAAAATTATAGTTTAGCTGTAATTAATATTCCTGCACAAAATGTTATTCTTATAATAATTTAGATAAAAACGCGATAGGTATCCTTCCTTAGGGGACACCATACCTATAGTAATCATAGTAAATAAGTAATTGAGAAAAAAAAAAACAATAGTTTTAGCTGAAGTTATTATTCTTATACAAAATGTGAATTTTATAATGTTTACTTTAGTCACTTTAACGTAATACTTATACCATTGTAATTGTACTACTAATAAAGCTGAAAAAAAAAAAACAAATGTAATTTTGATAATAATTTAAATAAAAAATATTTTCTAAAAACGATGTTTTACTTATTTTTCACAAACACCACCGAATGCGTGTGAAAATTCAGCACACAAGAATTAGCACCAAGCCACTAGAAACAATTAATTTTCCTATTAATCAACGTTCTATCATTTTGATTCACGTTTTTTTTTTTTTTTCTGAAATAAATACTCAAAGTGAAACAAAAGTATTAGTACCTAGGAAAACTTTTTTATTAAATCAATGCAAGATACGTTCATGCAGCCATATTCAGGGTCTTATTAAAAATTAAACTATAAAAAGTTTGAGTTACTTAGTCATCTGAGTCAGTTATCTAAACACGCAATTTCAATAGGGGCATAATGAAAAACAAAACTATAAAAAGGTGAAGTTCTATAATAGTTGCTATAACTAGCTAAGAGCACGTTCAGAGTGGAAGATTTCTGACCTACGCGTTAGGTCCCCCGATCTCCAAACGGATACAGGACTGATTTTAGACTAGTCTGTATACAGCTATACAGGTCTAGAGACAGGTCTGTATACAGCTGCTATACAGGTCTATAGACAGACCTGTCTCGAAAAGCTGTCTCTATAGACAGACCTGTCTCGAAAAGCTGTCTCTATAGACAGAGCTGTCTCGAAAAGCTGTCTCTATAGACAAACCTGTCTCGAAAAGCTGTCTCTATAGACAGAGCTGTCTCGAAAATCTGTCTCTACAGATAGAGCTGTCTCGAAATGCTGTCTCTATAGACAGAGCTAAGGTAATATACATATCGTCGGACAGCTATGATTGACACGGCCTGGTACGCTTAAGTGTACATCAATCATATACAGGGTGACAAAAATAGCTAACAGGTTACCAGGCCGTGTCAATCATAGCTGTCCGACGATATATATATTACCTTAGCTCTGTCTATAGAGACAGCATTTCGAGACAGCTCTATCTGTAGAGACAGATTTTCGAGACAGCTCTGTCTATAGAGACAGCTTTTCGAGACATGTCTGTCTATAGAGACAGCTTTTCGAGACAGGTCTGTCTATAGAGATAGCTTTTCGAGACAGCTCTGTCTATAGAGACAGCTTTTCGAGACAGGTCTGTTTATAGAGACAGCTTTTCAAGACAGCTCTGTCTATAGAGACAGCTTTTCGAGACAGGTCTGTCTATAGAGACAGCTTTTCGAGACAGGTCTGTCTATAGACCTGTATAGCAGCTGTATACAGACCTGTCTCTAGACCTGTATAGCTGTATACAGACTAGTCTAAAATCAGTCCTGTATCCGTTTGGAGATCGGGGGACCTAACGCGCAGGTCAGAAATCTTCCACTCTGAACGTGCTCTTAGCTAGTTATAGCAACTATTATAGAACTTCACCTTTTTATAGTTTTGTTTTTCATTATGCCCCTATTGAAATTGCGTGTTTAGATAACTGACTCAGATGACTAAGTAACTCAAAATTTTTATAGTTTAATTTTTAATAAGACCCTGAATATGGCTGCATGAACGTATCTTGCATTGATTTAATAAAAAAGTTTTCCTAGGTACTAATACTTTTGTTTCACTTTGGGTATTTATTTCAGAAAAAAAAAAAAACGTGAATCAAAATGATAGAACGTTGATTAATAGGAAAATTAATTGTTTCTAGTGGCTTGGTGCTAATTCTTGTGTGCTGAATTTTCACATGCATTCGGTGGTGTTTGTGAAAAATAAGTAAAACATTGTTTTTAGAAAATATTTTTTATTTAAATTATTATCAAAATTACATTTGTTTTTTTTTTCAGCTTTATTAGTAGTACAATTACAATGGTATAAGTATTACGTTAAAGTGACTAAAGTAAACATTATAAAATTCACATTTTGTATAAGAATAATAACTTCAGCTAAAACTATTGTTTTTTTTTTTTCTCAATTACTTATTTACTATGATTACTATAGGTATGGTGTCCCCTAAGGAAGGATACCTATCGCGTTTTTATCTAAATTATTATAAGAATAACATTTTGTGCATGAATATTAATTACAGCTAAACTATAAATTTTACAATTACCATCTATGGGTATTGGTGACCTCCGAGGATGGATATCGTGTTTTTTTATCTAAATTATTATAAAAAATTACATTTTTTGTACAGGAAAAATAACTTAAAAATCATAACACTGCATCAATATCTATGACTATGTAAAGAAAATATTTACAATGACTAAACCATTTAAACTTGAAAAATATTGAAAGTGAAAAGTGTAAAAATAAAATAATACTACATTAATATCTATGGCTATGTATATAAAATATTTACATTGTTACAACAACAACAACTTAAAGCTAAAACTTGGAAAGTATTACAAGTGAAAATTATTAGACACATTGATGTTTAGTGACATTCAATCCTAGGATTCATTCTTAATTGAGTAATGTCCCCAAGGAAGAGTGTTGTAACTATTGGATAAAATGAAACGTTTATCATCAAATGGGCTTAAGGCAATTTTTTCTTGGGTTATTGAATATACTACATGCTTCTCTGCTTGTATCAAATTTTGCGTAATATGTTTTTCGCTATAGGTTTCTAAGCATTCTATGTAGTCATCAAAGGTTATTTTAGTTTGAACAACTTGTGACTTAACTCCCTTTGCTTTTTTTGAAACCCCATAATTCGATAAAATAAGTTCAATTTCATCTTCATCGAATTCTTCATCATGTAATTCTTTTTTCCTCTTCTCTATATCTCCTTCTGTTACCATAACTTTAGTTGCATACAATTTTGATCGGAGGCCGACATAATTCGTCATTGGAATGCCATTGTTTTCGTCTTTCATAAGACCAAGAACTTTTTTGTTGACCAAAGGTATACTGTATTGATTATTTTTTGGATAGTCCGATGTATCAAAACATTTGAAGCAGTCCCGCCGGGTAATTTCATATGGATCTTTTTCAGTTATCTCATAAATGAGACTATCGGTGTCGGTGTATAGAACTGAACAATTGTCTTCGAATTCTTTTTTCATGTAGCCGTAATGAAAATCGTAGATGGTGGTTTTTGCGAGATCTAGAATTGCTTGTCCGACGTATATTGGCTTGTTTAAGTATATCTCGAGCTTTCTTAACTCTACTGCCACTAGATTTTCATTGAATATGGTGCTGGTCTTGAATTCTGGCTTCGATATATAAGCCTCAGCTCCATATCTTCCCGACCATTTTGTCAGAAGCCTGACATTTACTCTTTTCCGAATATTCTCCATTGTCTTCCCAAATACTGCATTATTCATTAGCTTGAAGAGATTCTTTTCAAACTCATTTCTAGCTTCTTTTCTCAATGTAGTATTCAGATCAATGTATGATTTGAGCCAAGGTGATTGTTTGAATTTTAAAACTCTGTGTATTTTTTTAATTTTTAAGCCATGCTCTAAGGCTTGCTTCAAGGCTCGATAATGAATTACATATTTCTCTTTCCTGTGCAGTGTTGCCATTAGCTTTGTTAGCTCTCTTGCTGATTTTGGAAGTTTTCCAGTTTTCGGATTAATATGCTCTGGACAGAAGGGAATATCTTTATGGGCATCGTGTAGTTTCCTAGGATATTCTAAGTCGACTTCTAGCATATAGCCAGTATCGGCATCATCTGACACTTGGGTTACATCAATGTTGGCATCAGCCCATTCGAATCCTCCATAGGGAAGATACTGTGACATTGCCCAGCCATACTGATTGTTGATATCGAAGTACATTAAATATTTTGATGGTTCCATGGGATTATAGGTTGGTATGTATTTATTATTAGCCTCGGAATATCGGTTTGTGCAAACTTGGCTCAATCCGCCTCGAATACCTCGTTCCACAAAGAGAAACATGTCTTGATCGGTAAGAAGCTCAATTTCCTGCCTGGTATATTTCATCATTGCGTCCCAAGTAAAACCTGGTAGCGTGAAATAGTGAGCAGGGTCTAAATCATATGTTTTGAGACAGCTCGAGCGAAATTGTTCAAATACATCGGCGAGCAATAAAATATCAGTCTTCATATATAGATCGATATAATCACCTAAATCTTGGCAATCGAAGTTGTTCCACACCTGTTTAGCTCTGAGATATAATCTTTGAGGACATGGTGCATCATTCAGTGTGTTGTAGAATGCTTCTATTGGCGGCAAACAGGCTTCATTAAAACGATCAAACGAGTCAATGTAATCATAGGGCATCACCCCCTTTTTTGTAAGAAGTTTAAACTTATCTACGTCTAGCCCGGTGAACTGTGACTTTAGATTGGGATGTTCAGGTAAATTTGATGCCAGTTTATCCAACGAAGAATTCATAAATCGGAAACTATCTATAAAGCGAAACTGGATTGGGTAATCATCAATGTGCTTGGTGAATGAGATGTATTTTTCCTTTGTTATTGGCAACAAATCAATAGATCCTTTCATTTTGTTAGCTATGTCTGCAATGATGAAATGGGCATCGTAGCCGCTCAAGTTATGAAACACCACAGATATCACGTGTGAATCTTGTTGATTAATATTACATGGCGACGAATGGGCAGCACCTCGGTAGTTGTTGTTAGGAATCAAGTGGTTGTGATCTCGAACTTTATCACTTGGCGAATTGAACGGGTGCTCGCAAATGTAACAATGTGTAGCTTTCTGAAACTCTGATTCTTCGGCTTTGGTAATATCAATGTCGTAGGGACACCAGAATACAGTTGCGATATTTTCTGCTAACTGAGCCATCTCATCAGCGAACCACTGCATACATTCTGCACCACGGAATGACTTGTAAAAAGATAATGAATCATCATAGGAGCACTTTAGGTAATATCCTACAGCAGCTGGAATATGGAGCTGAGTCCTTTTAGAATCCTCCTTTGTTGGGTTCAAAACGCTCTCCAAATCCGCATATACTATAAAAGGCGCTCTTTCCTTGTTTTTGAAATTTTTGAATTTTAATATATTTTTCCCAATTTCTGGCATCTTAATAGCTGTTTCATTTATCTTTGCACAATCCTCAAGGTGTTTGTTGAGCTTATATTGCGATCTGAAATAGTGCAGACAGCGATCGCAGATATGTTTTTTCCCATCATGCTTACTCAATTGTGAGGATACTAATTTTGATAAATTTTTAATCCACACATAATGATACTTTACAGGTAAAGAGTCTTCACGCTGCTCTTCATCATATTTATTCTGGATGAGTAGGAGATTAACATGTTTTTCCTGTTTGTTTCTTGTTATGAGTATGGGCATGACTTTCAAGTTTTTCTCAGATTTTTCCAGTTTGTAAACATTTATAGATAAACCTTTAATTGCGCCAACGAACTCACCCCAACTTTCGCTAAATTATTCAATTTGTCTTACAGGCAAGGAGTATATCCATCATCATGGAAGTCTGCCGCAGTACAACCCATTCCAAAGAAAGGAAAAAAGACAGATCCGTTAAACTATAGACCAATTGCTCTACTTCCGGTGATATCAAAAGTAATGGAAAGAGTTGTGAACAATCACCTAACCAAGTACTTGGAAAAGTACAAAATTATCAACGATAAGCAATACGGATTTCGAAAATATAGGTCAACTGGCGATTTACTTACATACGTCACTCACTTATGGCAAAAAGCGATTGAGTTGCGGGGTGAAACAAGAACAATTGCCTTAGATATATCTAAAGCATTCGACAAAGTTTGGCATGAAAATCTGCTCAACAAGCTCAAAGCAATGGGATTATCGCCGAAACTTTGCACTTGGTTTGAAAGTTACCTAAAGGACAGATCCATTTATGTTGCACTGGATGGCCAGAACTCCAACTCTTATCAAATAAATGCTGGTGTGCCACAGGGAGCAATCCTTTCGCCAACTCTTTTCCTGATTTACATAAATGACCTCATAGATAAAACAGTAAATCCACTTTATTGCTTTGCAGACGATGGCAATGTAGTCTCCTCACTCATACCACCCACAGGTCTTTCCGCACGTGAATTCCATCATCTTAGACTAACTCAAATATCGCAGATAAATAACGACCTGGAGATAATAGAGGACTGGGGTAACAAAAACCTTGTACAGTTCAACGCGCAGAAAACCCAAGCAGCTCTGTTTTCAAAAAAGACCAGCACCGGTGAGCCAAACATCATGATATCTGGAAGTGCTGTCACATTACAGAGTCAGTTGAACATCTTGGGGGTTACTGCAGAGACCAACATGTCTTGGCACAGTCACGTGGCAGATATTGCTAAAAGGGCCTCCCAAAAGCTGGGGGTGCTATTTCGTACAAGACATCTGTACACACCAAGCCAATTGCTGACACTCTACAAAGCCCAGATTCGACCAACTATGGAGTACTGCTCACATATATGGAGTGCAGCACCCAAACATACCTTAATGCTTTTGAATACCGTGCAAAAACGAGCTATCAAGCTGATCAATGACCCCGCACTTACTCGTAACTTGGATGGTCTCGAACATCGCAGATCTGTGGGCGATTTATCTCTCTTCTACAGGTACTATCACGGAAAATGCTCTGAAGAGTTGGCACGTATGATTCCACCGAGAGTAGCACCTACCAGGCGAACCCGTCAAACAGACGGTAACCATGAATTTACTGTCAAACTAGAGGCACCAAGAACCTCATTATATCAGAATTCATATCTCTGGAGAACAGCATCGCTGTGGAATAAACTCCCTGCGACGGTTTTCCCTGCAGGTTACAACCTGAACCGTTTCAAGACCAACATACACCGACATTTCCGCGCACTTGCCGCTTCTCGAGCGTGATAGGACATTTCCTTGCGAGTGCGCATATCCGTAAAAAAAAAAAAAAAAAAAAAACCGTTCTGTTTCTCGAAACTGGGAATTTGTTTCAAAGTCATGGGGAATTGAATGCCTTTCAACTTTAATACATTTATATAATCGGGATATTTGCACAATCGCTGTGGATCCTTTTCTACTGGAAACAATGCTGAAATTACAGCCCATGCAAAACAGGCTTGATCGTTGTTTTTCACGTTTACGCAGGCATGTCTCGCTGCTATTTGTGCTGGTAGTTTGATGAAGGAGGAGCCTAGCTGTTGTGTGAATCTATTTATGTTAATGCCCAAATTTATAATTTTCTTCAGCGCCCAACCACTATCTCGTTCCTGGAATTCTTCCAACTCGTTCATAATGGGTTCAGTAACCTTCTCATTGAACCATTGCCCAAGATTAGTATTTCGGTAGATGCCCGTGTTAGACGTTGTGAAGTACTTAAATTCTCTTAGCACTTTATCACCTTTGACGATTTCGAATTCCCCACAAAATACTGCATTAACTTTGATGGCTTCATCTATTTTAAGAGCATTCTGGATTCTGCGTTTAAATGAAGCTGCACAATCTACCAAAAACAGCTTGGGATCTTTGTGTTTTAAATTTGAAATCACGCCTGTTCTTACCCTGCTGCTGAAAGCTGAATTTGAATAATCCCAATGCACCCGCTCTCTTGCTCCTTCAGGGCGTGATGGTGAAAGTCCTGCGCCTTTCTTTTGCATATTTTTGAACTGATTCCTCATACTTCTTATATTTCGCAGACATGACTCTAAGTGCTGCTTTTCACCAATGCATGTTGCTTGTTTGATCGCTTTGTTGAGCTTTCTTAGTCCTCGAGTACATTCCTCCAGGCCTTCTTTAGCGATGTTATCATTATATTTTGGTGTGAGTAGCCCCAGGAGAGGCTATATGTTTCACTAAATCTGCGAAGAGCGACATCTTCTAATCTGAAAAAAAAATAATAGGTTTTAGAATGACGCTTAGTTTTATTTGGGGGTATATTTTTTAGAACTTACCGGAAATGGCTAATAATTTTCACAAACTCGTAAATCTGTATAGAAGAGCTAGGCTATGCGCGTCTTCACTCTTTGAGGAACTGCAAAGTAATGAATGAAAATTAGCTGTGGCAGAACTATAAGTATCAGAACGGACGGAGGACTGAATGATTTTATAACAGCGACAAAAAAGGCCTCTCGACTATCAGATTTTTGAGAAGGATTTTCATAAGAATCAATGGAAAAATTAAGCAAATATGGGTTTTCAGCTATTTTGAGCGTTTTTTTTTTTGTATACAGGTACAAACATTCCAGTTAATAAGCTTTGTGACTTGCTGATCCAGATCTAAACTCGTATGGTTGAGATTACACGCTCGCTCGAAGTCATCTGGAACTGTATAGAAAGTCCATAGAAATTATAAAAAGGTGAAGCCAAAAAATAGGAAAGGTCCCCCAACTCTTATATTTTTTTTTGTCTTTATTCAGATCTAGCCTATGGTTAAATGTTATCTTGAAATCTAAATGTCTGCTGTTTTGTGTTTAGGATTTTCTATACTAAAATATTTACATTCCAATGCATTACCTACTGGGAATATATGTTTGGTAAAAGAATGAATTAAATTGGACCACTAGAAAGTGGATTGATTGAAAAAAACTGGTTACGGTCTTGTTGGCGTATGCTAAATGGCTGGAACTAGTCTTCATTGATGCCAATAATTATTTAGAAGTTTTTGGTAAAACAATAAATTAAATCGAGCCAATAGAAAGTGGATTAATCGAAAAAACTGATTACGGCCCTTTTGGCGTATGCTAAACGGGTAGAACTATAGTCTTCATTGATGCCACTAATTATTTAGACATTTTTAGCAGAAGAATAAATTGAATCGGGTCGATAGAACGTTAATTAAATAAGAAAATAGAATACGGCCCTTTTGGCATATGCTAAACGGGTGAAACTGGTCTTCAAATACGCGACTAATTATTTAAAAAATTTTGGTGAAAGAACGAAGTGAATCGGATGGCTAGAAGGCGAAATAATCGAAAAAATAGAATACGGCCCTTTTGGCATATGCTAAACGGGTGGAACTGGTCTTCAAATACGCGACTAATTATTTGAAAATTTTTGGTAAAAGAACGAAGTGAATCGGATGGCTAGAAGGCGAAATAATCGAAAAAATAGAATAAGGCCCTAAGACATCCTGCGCAGATGGTCAAAATCCAGTTTTCAGACATTCCCTTGATAGTTAGGGTTGCGCACACTCCGGAAAAAGCAGCTTCGCTGTTCCCACCTCAAAAGAGTTATGGTATAGTTAGGTACTTTTTAAAATTTTTGATATCACCCTTTTTTGGCCCTAAGGGTTGTTAGTTGGGTAATAGATAATGTCCAACTTGACTGGAAGTATTATGGGGCTATGTGCTGGAATGTTTTTAAATATAATATGTAGGTAGTTGGTCGGCAGTGAAAATATTCATACATGTTTTGTTTATCATCGACAAAAAAATATAAATGCAAGTTTGAGCTTGTTTTTGCTAGAATGGAAACGCTTACCAGTTACAAGTAAAAATAGCCGTGAAATATGATACCCTTGTTTATAAAATTCCCACATTAAACGTCGGCGACAGTTACGAATTTTCCTTAGTTACCACTACAGCATCCTATAATGGGACACATCGAACTTTACACTATGTACGCTAGATGGCGCCAACGATCACGTCATGCGATGAAAATATTCACAGACACGTTGATGACGTAACGCCTATTATTGTCACAGGTTATATTGTTTATTCTAAATAAAAATAGTTTATCAGTATTGCGACAGGACGGCTCAAGCAGTGTAATTTCCTATGTGATGCGTTTGCTTAATTTTTGCTTTTGTTGGTGAACATGTTGCTATAATTTAGCAATATATTATTGATAGGAAATGAATATTTGAAGCAAAAATTCCAGGAAAATCCTTATGGAAAAAATTGGAGACGGAATTATTTTGCAAAAAAATATTTGTATAAATGATGAGTCATGTTGATAATAATAATAACTGTAATAATACTTACGCTTTTGTTAACTCCAACACTGATATAGAAATAGGCGCAATCCAAAAGTTTACTGATCACTTTCAACAAGTCACTCGAACAAGCGGCGCCTTTGATCTGAATACGAGCGAAAGCATTGTAGCTATTAATATGATGTAAATAATAATAAAAAAAATATCCGGCTTGTTGTCGCTCGTTTCTTATATTGAGACGAGAGACCTCAGCCTTCGGATTGGTTAGAGACTTGTTAGGACTTGCTTATCGCAGGATGCCAGCGTAATCACGTAGTCACGAGCTGCTATGTGTGTTCGATGAGCCGCTTGCAGCCAGGTGCGGACGGATGACCTTGAAACGGTACAAAAATTGCCAGAACGGACCTTAGATTTTCTTATGGAGATTTACATGGGAAAATGACTGATTTTGCGCCAGCTCTGTCCTAGCCCCTTTACTGACAATAATTGTTTTCATATACAATTTTAATTCATGTGCGACGTTTCGACGATAATCTTTTCGTCTTCCTCAGGCTTCGAATTAGATTGTATGCAACAACATTTTGCTTGGTGTTCGCAATGAAAGCATCTTTGGATATTTAGCATTAGAATAGATTAGGCAATCTTTTGTTTAAATCAATTTTAAATGTCCAAACTCTTCTCGATAGATCACACTGTATACTACAGAATTCAACTTGTATATGGCTGTTATTAAGGTAGATGATTTCTGAGACTTGCTTACAGCTCATGTCATAAACTTCACCCGCATAAATAACAGCCACAGTTTTTGTCCCCTATTACTGACTTCCAACCTAAAATTTTCATTAGTCGTTCCTCAATTTCTGTCAAAGGTGGTTTTTTGGGCGGCCCACCTCCTGTACGTTCCATGTCTATCTTCAAAATTGCTGCCTTATGATTTATTTTGCTCTTCCATCTTCCTATTGCCTTCAAGAATGGAAAGAAATTACAGTAAATATATATAGTATTTAGATATCTAATCATCATAGCCATGGCGTTGTACACAACAAAGTTAGATGTTATATGCAAATAATGCAACTTTTTCTGACTTTAAATAATAAAAAGGAAACATACTAGTTGTCACTTTTCACATGACTTTTGGCCATATCCAAGACTATTTAAGTGTTGGCTCAGTTTCTCCCAAATATTTTTCATATTGACGGCGTCGTTATCGAACTGGTCGAATTTGCCCCTTAATAATTTGGGATATTTTTCCAGGTAATTTATTATAATTTCCCAGTGCTCGGGTTTTGTTTTAAAATCTCGTTGATTCTCAACTGCAAACGGAAAGATTTGAAAACATTCAAATGCGTAGGTATTTTGGAAAATCACTTTATTATTGTTTGTAGTGACTTTCGAATTTTTTAATACTAAAGGACAATAAATATTTTAATTTAACTTAATTTAATTTAATAGAGATCAAACAGTCTATCAAATTTAAAAGTAAAATCATTGTGATAAATATTATATAAGAGGAAAAGCTTGTGTTTATTTTATGGCCAATATTGATTGAATGAAAATTATTACTAACCCATCATTCGAATAGGTACTAAAATAACGAAACGAATCGCTGTAATTACAATCACAACAACAAAAATAGTTTTTTTCAACACACAACATTCAACTAATAAAAATTTATTAGTAACATTAACCTCAGTTTTGTTTTTGATATATTATTTCTCGTTACTTGACTCTGCGCACATAGAGTGGAAGAGACTTATAGGATTTTATGTCTAAAAGAAAAGGAAAAACCAATAGAGAGACCTCAAAACGTCTTTCTATTTCTTGAAAGATCGGCCAACACAAATCACTGGCGAAATAAGCCGAGCTATGTTTCATGGTGCTAAATTGACATAAAGAAAAATATAAGAATTCTGTTGAGATGATATTTAGCTTGTCGAACTGCGGCCTCCCACAAACCGCCACGATGAGGAGAATGAGGTGGGTTGAATTTCCATTCAATATTATTTTTGAGAAACCATGAAGTTACCTCAGGATCAATAACAATTTTTTCAGTTGCTTTATATAGTTCCTTGATTTCTCTATTCGCCCCGACGAAATTAGTTCCATTATCACTATATATTCGTTTGCACAAACCTCGTCTTGCAACAAACCGTTTGATTGCGTTCAGGAAAGTGTGCTTAAATCACTGACCACTTCAAGATGTACTGATTTTGTTGTGAAACAAACGAAAACACAAAGGTATGCTTTAATTATTTGTCGATTTCTAAGTTTTCCGTCTTTGATATTAAATGGACCTTCGTAATCGGTGCCAAGTATAAAAAAAGGTCGATTTGGTGTGACTCTATCGGCAGGAAGATCTGCCATTTTTCTAATGATATTTTTTGGATTTACTCGAAAGCACGTGGTGCATTCACATAGGATATTTCGAATTGTTGTTCTACCATTGAGAATCCAAAATTTTTGACGAGTAGCAGCCAAAATGGTTTGGGATCCTGCGTGTAAATGCCTATGATGTTCGTTTAAGATAATGAGTCGAGTTTAGATATGATGTTGATCAAGAATAAATTGATGTTTTGTGTTGTAATCTAAATGTGATTTTGATAGCCTTCCACCAACTTTTAAAAATCCGTTGGCATCGATGAAAGGATCTAAATTTTTTAGTCTCGAATTTTTAGGGGGACGTTTAGAAGCTTCAAGATACTTGATGTTCTCAGAAAAAGACTCTCGTTGAGCAATTTTAATCAGAGTGAGTAAAGAATTGTCGAGCTCTCCTATACTTATTGTTCCCTCAATTTTTTCATTGGGATTTATGAGAAAGTTAATGAATCGAATCCAAATAGCTGTTATTCTTTGTAATTTATACAGGGATGAAAATTTGGAAAATAGCTCAAAAGTTTTCCTTGGGGTTGCCTTAAAGGTTATTTGAGATTTTCTTTTCTCTAAGTCAATTTCTGGAAGTTGGATTTGGTTAGGCCAGAATTGCTCATTGTGTTTGAGCCAGTCTGGTTCATTCCACCAAAGTGAATTGTTGAGAATATTTGACGGTTCGGTTCCGCGTGATGCAATATCGGCGGGATTAGACTCTGTAGGCACGTGACGCCACTGAGTGTTAGATGTTAAATTTTGAATTTCACTGACCCGATTTCCTACAAATATTTTCAATGTGTTTGGTTGTGAATTTATCCACGCTAAAACAATAGTACTATCAGTCCACAGAAAAGTGCGACCTATGCTTATGTTCAAAGATTGTTTCACCTTCTGATAAAGTTGACTAAGTATTAATGCGCCCTGTAGCTCTAGACGTGGTAATGTTGAAATCTTTAGTGGTGCTGCACGCGTTTTAGAAGTAAGCAGTTGGACCGACACGTTACCGTCATTGTCAATTGATTTTAAATAAATACACGCTGAGTAAGCCTTCTGAGAGGCATCACTAAACCCATGAACCTCTATTTTTGTAGCATTCGGAATGATGACTAATCGAGGTATTTGTAAACAACTTAATTGTTGCAAGTTGTTATTGAATTTCAACCAAGAGTTTGCCAGATTTTCCGGAAGGGAATCATCCCATACAATTTTCAATTTCCACATTGATTGCATAATTATTTTTGCTACTATTATGATAGGTGATAAAAGCCCTAACGGGCCGAATAATTTCGATATTAGTGATAGTACTAGCCGTTTTGTTATTTTTTCGTATGCTTGATCTTCATTGATTTTATAGGCAAGAACGTCAAGATTTGATGTCCAAAAAAGACCCAACACTTTACGGACTTCATTTTCGTCGGTAAAATATCGATGATCTGTACTGGTTTCATTGTTTTTTAGAATTTCTGGCCTATTTGAAGACCATTTCCGCAAATCAAACCCGTATTCGCTTAGTAGAGACGATAATTTTGCTTTGAGGTCTATAGCTTGTTCAATGGTGTCGACGCCAGTCAGCAGGTCATCTACATAAAAATCATTGCAAATAATAGATGCTTTTTCGGGATGTTTTTGTTCGATTTCGATTGCCACCTGACGTAGACTGCGAACAGCTAAGAAGGCTGCTGAGCTTGTTCCGTAGGTTACGGTGTTTAAGCGATAATGCTTCATTTTTTCCTCAGGGTTGGAACGCCACACAATACGCTGTAGATCACGTTGATGTCCAGCTATGTTTACTTGGCGGTACATTTTGGCTATGTCCCGCAAAAGTATTGTTAAAAGATCTGGTTGTATGGTCGGTCCAACCTTGAGAATGCCGTTGACAGAAACGCCTGTGGATGATTCACATGATCCGTCAAAAACGACGCGTAATTTAGTAGTCTCGCTAGCCTCATTTATCACACCATGGTGAGGAAGATAAAAAATGTTAGGTGATAAGGTGTTGATGCTATCTGTGTTTATTTCAGTCATATGACCGAGTTGTTCATATTCATGTATAAATTCTGTGTATTTATTTTTGAAAGATTCATTTTTTAGAAATTTACGTTCAATGCTATGTAAACGCTTTACTGCATTGTCTAAGGAGTTGCCTAGCTGACCAACGTTATCGCGAATTGGTAGATTAACAACAAAATGTCCGGTTTGATCACGAGTTACGGTTTTAGAAAATAATTCCTCACACTCTTGCTCTTCAACAGAAATGATTTGCGGTATTGATACTTCTTCAATTGACCAAAATTTTTCAACTGATCTTTCAAGTGATTTTTTGATTGATAAGTTACAAATTGAAATGTTTTGAAATTCTGTTTCAGTGTGATTTAATTCATTTGCTAATGATACATGATTTGATAGGTTTTTATGTTTTGATGATAAATTGCTTTGATTTATTGATATGGGACCTGATATGATGTAACCTAATTTTGTTTGGTGTAAGATTGGCAATTCAGAGCTAAGTCTGATTTGGTCTGATCCAAGTACATCTGAAAAAATGCTTGCTCCGATTAAAATATCAATTTCACGTGATTCGTTGAACATTTTATCTGCTAGAGCGACCTCTGGTGGTATTTTTATTAAATTGCTACTAAATGATGTCAGAGGGAGATTTTCTGTTATGTTATCTGTGACAAAAAATGATAGGTGCGCGCTATAATTATTGTAGCATGATTTTATTTGTGTTAACACAGACTTGTCTATATCTATGCCTGCGCTTCCTACCCCTTTGACTGATACATTTGTTTTTCTGGGACGTAAACTTAAAATACGCTGTAATTTTGTAGTCATGAAATTTGGAATGCTTCCGTTGTCTAGTAAAGCCCTACACTGTTGTCAGTTGTTTGCTGAATCCTTGATAAGAACTACAGCTGTTGATAAAAGCACTTGTGATTCTGGAATGCATGTGTTCGATATGGTATTATGGGCTTCTTCTGAAGTTGTATGATGTGTGAATAAATTGTTTTGTGTGTTATTTGTTGATTGTGATGTGTTTGTGTTTGTGACTGTTTCATGATTTTTTCGAAAGCAGTTGGAACATAATTTCAAATTATTGACTTCCTTTCTTCTGTCAGGAACTGATAATGACCTAAATTTGTTACAAGCAAAAATGAAATGATTTTCCTTGCAATAGGGACAACTGTAAGAATTTCCTGTAGAACCGTGACCAGAAAATGATTTTTCATTAGAATTCTTGTAAAAATGTGAATTATTTTTGTTCTGTGATTTGAAATCATTTTGAAATTTCGATTCTTGTTTCGATTTATTTTCATTTTTATCATGAGAAATTGTTTCCAAAATCAAACAACGTTTTTCCAAGAAATCTATAAAGTCATTAAATGTGATTTTCTGATTTTTTAAAGTTTTTGAAATGAATAAAGATTCCCATTCTTTCTGAGTTGCATAATTTTTTTGTCATTAAGTAAAATAAAAGAGTATCCCACTGATTAACTGGTTCACCTAGATTTTCTAGTGACCTTAAGTGCTTCTTTAAAGAATCAGTAAAACTACGCAAACCAATATGAATTTCTTTTCCGGTGACATTAGGCAATTCAACGAGAGAACTTACATGTTTTTGTATAATTATGGATTTATTTTGGTACCGTTCTATAAGCATATTCCAAGCTGTGTGATAGTTGTTGTCAGTGATTTCAATACATTCAATTATTTTCGCAGCATCTCCCCTAAGAGCATCTACAAGAAGTTGAAATTTCCTAACATTGTCAAGGTTAGGCACATTGTGTACTAATGATGAGTACATGTCCCTAAACTGACCCCATTTTTCGTAATCACCATAAAATTTAGGAACATTGATCACAGGATAGTTTACGTTTAAATTATTACAAGTTGAACTAACCCCTACGTTTTGAGTGCTAGCTCCCTGACTAATGGGCAAGAATAAGCTTGGATTATTTTGCCTATATGTGAAAATGAGTTTTTCTGCAAGCTGTGTATATTCATAGAAGGAATTTTCAAATTGTTCACGTTCTGTGTTTCCTGGACTAAGTTCGTCGGGGTTTAGAAGCTCTAGCTCCTCCTGAATTATATTGAATTTTTCAAGTAATGATAATGTGTCATTTAATCGTGTTTCTAACTGCATGGTTTTATTTTCATCTAAAGTTGATGAGTTTCTATCGACAAAGTGACAAAATCGAGTTAAAAGACCCTTGAGTGAGCCGCGCTTTGTGGTAAGCTGCCTTATATGAGCTTCAAGTTTAACTGCTTCTTGAACATCATCCATTTTTTATGATTGCTATGGATACAATAATGTGTTGAAATGATTAACTATTTAAAATGATTGAATTGTTATATTTTTCCTAATAATTAGGTTATAATTTGCTGATTTGTTTTGTTATGATACTTGATAAGTTATAATTTATAATTCACAATTGCTGTGTTATGATTTTGTGCAAAAAAAATTGCCTAAAATATGCTAAATGATTTATTGATTTGTTGTTATATGGTTATGATACGACTACGGTATTTGATGGCGATAAAATCAATTAGGACATAAGATGTTGAACAAGGATGGAAATATTATGGAACAGACTCACCGAATTTCCTTGTTGATAATGATTTATGATGATTTTGATTGATATTGATGATGCACTATGCACTGTAAAGTTATGTTTATGATTGTTTTCTCACTGGTCACTACACTCGCGGTTTTTTTTTCAATGTTTTTTTAAACGTTTACTGTTCGTTTGCCGGCGTTTTTCCTCTGAAAGACTTTATCCGGATAGAATGACCAAATTGTAAGTATTTGTGTGATTCAATGATGTTTTACGCGATTTTTAGTTTTAAATAAACTATTTATTTACTTTAATAGTTATTTACATTACAAGTGCATTTATGAGCATGATCACAATAACGAGTGTGAAGGATTAGAACGACGAGTTCGTAGACCGAGTCGTTCTAATCACACGAGTTTTGTAGTCATGTTTAAACGCACGTGTGATGTACAACGTTTTATCTACAAAGCAAAAAATAAGAGTATTTTTCCAATCATTTTCGTTCATTAATAGTTGTCTACCTTCATTTTACCTTTACAGGTTTACCTTTGACATTTGTCAAATCACCAAAAATAGTTGTGTTATAGACTCATAACCTCGTCCATAACACCACTAGTTGTGTTATGAATTCATAACCTAGTCTATAACACCACTAGTTGTGTTATGAGTCTCATGACGTAACTCAAATACTAGAAAAATGGTTATGTAAAAACGTCATAACCAAACGCTTGTAGATAAATACATAGAAAAATCGATAGAATCGAGAAAAAAAGCGAGTCCTTTTTTATTCGCACGTCGCCATGTTCTTCTGTCGTCGCCAATGATGTTCCTGTCCCTTGATTGATCGATAATAATAATTTTTGCGGAGTTGAGGGCGCCACACGATAGGCCGGTAAACTCAGTTGGTACGCTTTGTGGAGTAGTGGACTGTATTGTGATTGACTCGATTGAGGAGTTGAATGTTACGAGGGCAACACATAAAGTACTGACAGACATATCGTATCGATTTTCATTTTTTTTTTAAGCTCTTTTACTAAAAAGGTTATTTTAATATTACATATTTCTGCAATATTTTCAGACGCAGTGAAAAACAATATTAAGTCGTTCAAACGGACTTACTTTTATGTGATGATTACTCGGATTTTTATGAAATTTAGGTGTTAGTTTAGCACAAAGAAGGCAATTAGAAGTATTTTGTCGAATATCGTCCATTGAATACGGAAGGTTTCTAGTACGTACAAAATGGTTCATTCTTGAGACTTCTGCTGCCGTACTCTGTAACAACATAAAAAAATAAATTTTCTTTCCGTGATAGAAAATTGACGAAACGGAACTCTCTACCCTCTCGGCTAGAGTCGCCACCCCGAACCTGCTCGTGTCAAAGGAAATAGAAAGACCCCTTTGGGTATTGCTATTTTTCCTTTTCATTCTGCATAATCACAATTGACGTACGCTTGTCTTCGCCTTATATACAGTGTGATTTTTTAAGTGTGCAACATATGGGGATTTTGTTTAGTAATAGCACAACTCAAATACAAACAAGGCCAAAAGTTGGTGCATGTCTCATAATCATATTAGGTGCACTTAGAATGGTTGCAAGTCAAACAGCATACAGGGTAGCTCAAACAATATCAAAGCTGGTAGTGTAAAGTACCCTTATTTTAGAAAATTCAGCAAAATGTTATAGAAAAATTGTTTGGAATTAAAAGTTATGCCTAAATACCAAAATATAGCCTCCTAAGATTTTTTAAATTTTTTTTCGGAAAAATTTCTATATTTTTTTTATTTTCTATTTCCGCCCTTAAGACTTTCAAAAATTAATTAAAATCAAATCAATTTTACATAACTTTGTTCAAATTCAAGCATAGTTGTAAAATTAACTTAGATTTTTAATTTTTTATGGAATCACAAAATTCATGTTTGTTGCAATGATATTCAACACAACTTTAAAATGTCGCAATTTTTTTTTTAACAAGTTAAAACATTACTTATGATAATAGCCATATTAAAAAAACTCTCCTTGAAGTTTTATTTTATTTAAGTAAATATTAGTAGAATTTTCATATTTTTTGAGCCACCCTGTATGCTGTTGGACTTGCACCAACTTTTGGCCTTGTTTGTATTTTGATTTTGCTATTACTTAAAAAAAGTCCCATATGTTGCACACTTAAGTAATGACACTGTATATATATTTTTTTTTTTGGAAATTTAATTTTCTGTTTTGATTTGTGGTTAGAGTGACATTTTGTTTGATTTTTTCGCGAGTGATGTTGACGAGAATAGCAATAAAACAACATACATGGGGGGAATTAACAGATCATTAAAACGCAATTGGACTGGGAGCAAGAGCAGTGGAGAAGTGTCTGACGTTACATATTATACAGACATAATTGAGAATTTTTCCTTATGTAAAATCATGACTGGCACCCCAATAATTCGCATTTACATTAAGAATTACTGAGTTGTTGTCAGAAATCATTCTCAATAGGCTGTAGAATGGCTGCATGGGTGCAGCCTATAGTACCAGGAAACCCAAAGTTTTGCATGAATTGACTTTTTTTACTTCCTTCTCTGCTTGGGTCATGCATGGAAAACTTTATCCAGCTGTAATGGTTCTAATGAAATCAATAACATTGACAATCAAAAATTAAATGTCAAAAACACCGGCATGTTATTGAGATTCTAGAAAAAGTATCGACACCTATATTATCGTACATACAAACAGGGGATAGGAACGGGTGCATTATTATTTAGTCAACAAAAATGATGAATTCAGAAAAAAATATTTTTCGCTCGTTACTTCAGCCTTGGGGTTTTTCTTGGGATGGTTCCGGTTCTGTGCATCCTTGCTGCGAGGGAGTAACATTCCGAGGGAATAACATTCCGAGGGAATAATAGCTGTCATTATTGACTCGTGGTATAATCTACTATTAGACCTGAAAAATGTAGATACAGGGATTCTGCACTGTGAGCAAAGGGATGTTCAATTACTTTGTTCTATACATTTTAAACAAAGCAAATTTTCTGAATTTCAGTTGAGATTTTCAGAATAACAAATAAGATTTTCTAAATTACATTTCAAAATTCTGGATTACAAATGGAATTTCCTGAATTTCAGTTGAGATTTTCTGAATAACAAATGAGGTTTTCTGACTTACATTTGAATAAATATAGTTTAAAAAAACTAAAAAACACGCTTTTATAGTAAATTGGACTAAAAAGTGAAAAATAATTTTTAATATAAACAGAAAATATTAATGAACAAAAAATATTAGAGTTATTGTGAAAAAAGCGTGGGGTGCTTTGTTCCACATTTCTCGTACATTGAGCACCCCACGCTTTTTTCACAATAACTCTAATATTTTTTGTTCATTAATATTTTCTGTTTATATTAAAAATTATTTTTCACTTTTTAGTCCAATTTACTATAAAAGCGTGTTTTTTAGTTTTTTTAAACTATATTTATTTTTCACTTTTTAGTTCGATGTATTATTTTATTGTTCATTTTTTTATTTTGAAGAAAAAACTTTAATTCTTATTTGTGTTTTGTTTATATTTTGCACCATTTATTATATTTATTAAAATCAACGGCTAGTGCGTCGCACCGCACCGGTATCACACTCACACTGAGTGTGTCATTCCTGAATTCGCCCCAGAGATTTCCAGACTTTTGCAGACATTATCCAGAATTATTGAGAGCTTTCCAGAGTCTTCCAGACTTCATCCAGATTTATCCAGACTTGTACAGACTGATCCGGATTCTGGAAAATGATCCCTAGGTCTTTTGGGACCTTTTCCAGAATTTTTCCGACCCTTTCAAGAAGTTTCCAGGCCTTTTCCAGATGTTTCAAGAGATTTCCAGACTCTTCCAGACAATATCCAGACATATCCAGAGTTTTACAGACTTCATCCAGATTTATCCAGCCTTTATCCAGACTTGTACAGACTGCTCCAAATTCTAGAAAATGTTCCCCAGTTCTTTTGGGACCTTTTCCAGAATTTTTCCGACCCTTTCAAGAAGTTTGCAGGCCTTTTCCAGACGTTTCCAGACTTTTCCAGAAGTTTCCAGACATTATCCAGACTTATCCAGAGCTTTCCAGAGTTTTCCAGACTTCATCCAGATTTATCCAGACTTTATACAGACTTTTTCAGACTGATCCCGATTCTAGAAAATGATCCCCAGGTCTATTGGGACCTTTTCCAGAATTTTTCCGACCCTTTCCAGAAATTTCCAAGTCTTTTCCAGACGTTTCCAGAGATTTCCAGACTTTTACAGACAATATACAGACTTATCCAGACCTTATCCAGACTTGTACAGGCTGATCCGGATTCTGGAAAAAGATCCTCAGGTCTTTTGGGACCTTTGGCAGAATTTTTCCGACCCTTTCCAGAAATTTCCAGGCTCTTTCTAGACGTTTCCAGAGATTTCCAGACATTTTCCAGACTTTTCCAGGCTTTATCCAGACTTGTTCCAGCTCACTTGGCTTGTTCCAGGTTCTTGTTCATACACTTCCCAAGGGTCCAAAAGTTCGCACGCATCCCTATGTGCCCGTGCGATAAACATTTTCAATGTTACTTACAAACATACATACATACAAACATACATACATACAAACATACATACATACAGGTGAAGCTAATATAAGCGTGTTAAAAATCAGAATTCAAGTGAGATTTTCTGAATAACATTTGAAAAATCTGAATTACAAGTGAGATTTTTTGAGTTACCTACATTTAAAAATTCTGAATGACAACTGATACTTTCTGAATTACAATTGGAAAACTTTTTCGTACGCTGTGTACATTTTTTTTAATAGATATTTAAGATTATATCGGTTAATCAAAATTTATCGCCTTGGATTATACTGTCAAGGTAGGCGTCTAAAAATTTTGAACCCATGCACATACATTAAACTCAACCCGAATACGAAATCGCTTGTGGCCTATGTCATGTAGTGGCAACACTGCTTAGAAGCGCACAAGCGCGGCCTGAGACTGAACTAGGCAGTCGGTAATTACGAGTCTTTAGATTTAGATATTCCTGTTCGCGTGCCTTCCTTTAAACCAAAGAATTTCATATTAAACAAAATAAATCTTAACAATCAGTTAATCAATCATCTTTTATTACAAAACGTAACAGTGGCGACGAGGATATAAAATGGAAACGCGAATTTTTGAAGTTTAATTCTTAATTCAACGTGGTCGTGACGTGCTAAGAAAACGGCAAGATGGCGATGGCAATCGCGCCAAAATTTTCGGAATTTCACCATGAGACCGAATCTATCAAGAAATATTAGAACAGCATTTCACCGCGAATGGCATCACAGAGGGCAAGGTAAAAATCGCAGTCTTGTTGAGCTCCATGGGGGTGGAAACCTACAAACTTCTAAGGGACTTATGCTACCCAACGCCTCCAAAAGAAAAGACCTTCAATGAGCTAAATAAACTACTAAAATCACAATTTAAAGTCCAAGTCAGCGCCTGGCGAGAGAGGAAGAAATTTTATCAAATCTCGCAGGCTGACGAAACCATTACGGAATATTATGGTCGATTGAGAAGCGCAGCAGTCAGTTGTAGTTTTGGAAGTGATTTATCCAAAATTCTTGCGCATCGCTTCGTCTGTGGCCTTTCCAATGGGAAAATAATGGATAGAATGTGTGAAGAATCCGAGGATCAGGACTTGGAATAATTGGTAGAGCTGGCAATGAAGGTGGAGAGTGCAGCAAAAGCTTCCATGACGCATGCTGGTGTCAATTTGGCCAGTTCTGCTCATGATCGAAGCAGAAAACCACAACGCAACCTGACGTCAGCGACGAGGCGATTTCAAACAAGCAACAGCAACAGTAGCAACAGCCAAGAACCTCGAGGTCAACCAAATGCTCGTCATCAATCGGGTGGTTGGACTCAGCCGCAACAGCAACAGCGCAACCATGGCCGACCATATGCAACCTTCAGCCAAATGTCAAAAAAGATAAGTACTAGTAGAGAGGGAAATGTCAATCCAAATTTTAATAATCGTGATTTGCAAAAATGTAAACATTGTTTTTCCAATCATCCTAGCTTAAATTGTTTTTATAAAAATGCAAAATGCCATACTTGTGGCAAAATTGGGCATTTATCAAGGGCATGTAGGCGAAATAATTTGAATTTTGTAGATCAGGAACTGGAACAGGATGATGACATATTTTATTGTGATAGTATTACCGACTCATCAAATGTTGTAAGTGTTTTTGGGGTGGATAGAGCCTTTGTAGGAAATCCTTTTAATATTGTTGTTGAAATAAATAAAAAACCTTTGAAGATTTTTATTGATAGTGGTGCAGGACTTAGTGCACTTAGTAAAGAAACATATTTAAAACATTTTTCTAGTTTTAGGTTGAAGACAGATCAAACTCTCCTCAGAGCCTATGATGGAGGTTCATTTAGACCAGATGGTTATGTTATGTTGAATGTGGAGTATCGTAAGGTCACTAAGCCAGTAAAATTCTATGTGGTCCAGGGTGCTGCCGCGGACATTCTTGGTCGAGATTGGATGGAAACTTTTAACGTGAGGATTGAGCTGATTAACCAGATATCGCAGGAAAATGAAGTGTCACAAATCATTGAGAGGTATCCAGAAGTCTTCAATGATAAAGTAGGTACATTTTCTCACTCTGTTGTAAGCATTTAGTTGAAAAAGGAAGCTGTGCCAGTCTTTATGAGGCATAGAAATGTTCCTTTTGCTTATAAAAATAAAGTTTTTGAAGAATTAGATAAACTGGAGCAGGAGGGAGTGATTCAAAGGGTTGACAACAGTGAATGGGCAACTCCTTTGGTTCCTGTATTAAAGAGCAATGGCCAATTGCGTCTATGTGCTGATTATAAGGTTACAGTGAACAAGTTTCTGCAAGATGTTAAATATCCCCTGCCCAGAATTGAGGAAATTTTTGATAGATTGAGTAAGGGTGAAAAATTTTCAAAAATAGACCTAAGAATGGCCTATATGCAATTTTCTGTAAATGATGAATCAAGTAAAATTTTAACCTGGAACACTGAGCGTGGTCTCTATAAAGTTTTGAAAATGCCATTTGGTTTAACATGTTCAACAAGTATTTTTCAGAGAGAGATGGAAAACCTGTTCAAGGACATGGAATTTGTGTCAGTTTTTGTTGACGACATAGTGGTTTCTGGACGGACAACAGCTGAACATTTGGAAAATCTGCACAAAGTTTTGGAGAAATTAAAGCGAGCCAATCTAACAGTAAAGAAGGAAAAGTGTAAATTCTTTCAAGATGAAGTCGATTATTTGGGATTTACATTGACAAAGAATGGGCTTAAGAAGACCAAAGAAAAGGTAAAGGCTATAATAGATGCACCCCAGCCCACGAACGTAAGTGAGGTAAGATCTTTTATAGGAATTGTCAATTATTACCACAAATTCATCCCAAGTGCAGCTGAAATTTTATCTCCAATCTATGAGCTTTTGAAAACAAATCAGAAATTTTTTTGGTCTCAGAAATGCCAGCAGGCTTTTGTAAAAGTAAAAGAGATCATAGCTTCAGACAAGTGCATAATTCATTTTGATCCTAGCTTGCCAATTGTAGTCACTGCTGATGCAAGCAATAATGGAATTGCTGGTACTCTAAGTCATGTTTTGAATGGAGAGGAGCGCACTGTTGCTTGTGTGTCCCGTACACTTCAGCCATGCGAAAAGAAGATGAGTACAATCATGAAAGAAGCCCTAGCAATATATTATACTGTGAATAAATTCTATTATTATCTCTGTGGGAATCATTTCATTTTAAAAAATGATCACAAACCCCTGCTTGCTATTTTTGGGGAGCACAGAGGGATTCCGCAGATGTCAGCAAATAAACTGACGCGTTGGGCAATATTTTTATCCTCTTTTGATTACAGCTTGGAGTACATCAAGGGCACAAACAATGTTCTGGCAGACTACATGTCCAGAGCACCTTTAAAGACCACAGTGACATCAGAGGAAGCTGCTGGCAGAGCAACGTATATCCATTTCACCGAATCAGTGGATCAATGGCCAACAGATAATGAAGCAGTGAGAAAGGCAACCATAGAAGACCCAGAGTTAGCAGAAGTAGTAAGCTATGTGGTAAATAATAAATGGCCAGACAAAATTAATGAAAATCTGAAATCATACTTCATGAAAAGGTCAGAATTGTGTATTGATCATGAAATTTTGATGTGGGGGCATAGAGTAGTTGTACCGACAAGTCTGAGAAAAAAAGTTTTAGATCTACTTCACTCAGACCATCCAGGCATTGGTCGATGCAAAACATTGGCAAGATCGTTGGTATTTTGGCCAGGAATTGACAGTGATATAGAAAAATTGATAAAAAGCTGTATTCCCTGTTTAAAGACAAAACCCACCAAAAATAACAGACACTAAATGGCCAAACACATCAGAAGTTTTTCAACGGATTCATATTGATTTTTGCCTAGTAAAAAACAAAGAATGCTTGGTGTTGATTGATTCCTTTTCCAAATGGGTGGAAATCTTCATAATGGGGTCGACGAATGCCATAGCAACTACAGACAAGCTGAGGGAAGTCTTCGCAAGGTTTGGGTTACCAAAGCTTGTGGTCAGTGACAATGGACCACCTTTTACTTCCAAAATCGTAAAAGAATTCTTCCAGAAAAATGGAATACAACAAATGACAAGTCCACCTTTTCATCCGACGAGCAATGGAGCAGCCGAAAACAGTGTCAAACACTTCAAAGCCAAGATAAACGCTGCATTGCAAGATCCAAAGAACAACAATGTATCTTTAACAACTCTAATATCAAGATTCTTATTAACTTACAGAAATACTCCTCATGCAACAACAGGAAGATCCCCAGCAGAAGCAATTTTCAACAAAAGGTTAAGAACAAAACTAACATTGCTAACAGAACAACCAAAAGAAGCAATGGAATCAAGGGATCCAAGCGACAGGAAGTATAGAGAATATGAAAAGGGCAATACTGTAATGGTGAGAGATTACACACTACCAAATAAAAAACAATGGACTCAAGCAACTATAGAGAAGAGAATTGGAAGAACAATATATTTGTGCAAGACAAGCAATGGAAAGCGATGGAAACGACACCTAAACCAAATAATTCAGCAAACTCAAGACCCTGACTTGCTGGAAAATCACACAGAAGATGACAATTACTCACATATTGAAATTGGGAAAGAAAAGCCTTCCTCACGTACCTCAAATTTGGAGGAGGCAGGAGAGTCTGCGGTAGTCACCCATAATTCACCACCTTGTAACAACTCTCCACATTCTCAAAATAACTTTAATCCTAACATTTCAGAAAGTAACCAAGAACATAACATGTCTAGTGACAGAGGTGATGAGAGTTTTGACGAGTTTTCTAATTCTAGTTTTGTTTCAGCAGGTTCAAATTCAAGTGGCTCTAACCTACCTCACCAGTCACCAGGTGAAAGCAGGAAACACAGCCCTAAAAAGCAGGCCATTGACAGCCAAGCTGTGGTCAGACGCAGTGGAAGGATTATCAAACAACCTCCACATTTAGCAGAATATCTTTCTGGAAAGGAAATCGACAACCTCTGAAAAAGAGTGACAAAGAAGTAACAAAACTTTCCAAATGACAAGATTTTAGAAATGTAAAATTGATTTTGTATTTTCTGACGCCTGGTTTCGCTGGAGACTGGAAAATTGTGTATTTATTATTTATAGTAATGTAAAAGTACTTATATTATGTAACAAATGTTTAAAAAGAAAATGTATGTGACATGTATGTAAATTAAGTGTAAAGGGGGCGCGTATATGTATTGTGATTATGTTAAACTATTTTGAATCTAGAAATAGGGTTTTAAACGCACCTCAACACCTACAGTAATTTCATTCTCAAATGATTGTAAATGTGGGAGCTCTAGCACAGACTGGAGGTCTTTGATTAGGTGTGGGGGTGTCATGTAGTGGCAACACTGCTTAGAAGCGCACAAGCGCGGCCTGAGACTGAACTAGGCAGTCGGTAATTACGAGTCTTTAGATTTAGATGTTCCTGTTCGCGTGCCTCCCTTTAAACCAAAGAGTTTCATATTAAACAAAATAAATCTTATCAATCAGTTAATCAATCATCTTTTATTGCAAAACGTAACAGCCTAAATGACAAGCTCCCTGGCAATGTCCTCTTAAATCTTCTTATTCAAGTCGCAAACATATACCGGCGTGGAGGACTTGTAACTGGATAAGCATTAGCTATTGTGGTTTTAGCATGATGGTCTACTATCTCTTCTAAATAGGCCAATTGCTGCTCAACTACTCCAGGCCCATTCACCTTTAGTACTCGTAAATTACATTTTACGAAAGCTTTTATTTTGGACCCAATTTTCCATTGGATTGAGCATTGGTGAATAAGGAGGTAGCCCTAAACATGTTGCGCCTGATCCAGCTACAGCCTCCTCCAATCGAGAATGACATGGTGTATTGTCGCAAACGGTTACAAGATCATTTCCTGCATTCTGCTACTGAATCAACCACCTTCCAATTCAGTCATTAGCCAGATTTGCAGTAAATCACTCCCTTCGACGTTCCAGAAGTATTTAAATCGCCCGACTGCCCTTAACAGAACGACCCCTTGTTCTAGGACAAAACAAATTAAATTGGAATTTGTTCCGTCCATCCAAATTATTTGTTTTCCATTCCTTATGCAACGTGTTGAAAATGCAATTTTTAACATCCCCCGTAGCATTAAAGCATTAAAATAACACCCCCCCCCCCCCCCCCGCCCCCGTAGCATTAAAAATGTTACTTAAATCGTAGTGGTGCCCTAAACTTTATAGCACTAGTGTTAAAAATGAAACATCAAATTTTGAGAGGAAACGTCACAGGATACATCTATATCCTGTCTTAGAGTTACAACGCTGTCACAGTTTTATACCGCGCTTGATCGGCTTCAAAGGAAGGTACTGTTTGAGAGAAGACCTACCTTTGAATTTTGTCATTGTCTCGTCAATACTTTGAAATGTCGAGTCTGAGCGCACACGTTGAAATGACGTCTTCAAACAAGATATAAATTCATCCACATAGTATGTCTTACAAGCATCGTTTGGTTTATTGGGTTGATTGAAATAAAGCTTTGAAGATAGTAAGAGAAACCTGTCTCTACTCAGAGCTGTTTTGATCGTTGAGTTACCCAATGATTTATTTTGAGACTAGTACATATGAACTTTTGAGACACGATTGTAGGACATAACCATCATGCTACCTACAAGAACCATTATTTGATCATCATCATCAGTTTTTTGAATCAATTTCTCTTTGTTTTGTTTCAATATTTCCAACCTCTGATTGGTGCAATCCGAAATAAACATGAATAAACTTCTAGGAAAAAGTTTAAAAAATACATCTAGAATTGAGGACTTTCGATCTAACTCTGTAAGTATAACCGGACTTTGCTCTACTAGTATTTGTTTTCGAGGTGACAATAAATCATTTGCCTCTGACCATAACAGCTTTTGGTTGTGAAACATCTACGCCTTTATTTTGCTCGACAATCCCTTCTTCCTCTGATTCTGAACTTTGCTTTCTTTTTATGCATCTTTGCTGATCATGATCCGCTGCTAAATCGTCATCGCTTGACAAAGATAAATTCTGGTCACCATTAGTATCACGAAAAACAAGTTAATTCCTCGATGCATCCCAACCAGCAAAGTAGTTTTATAATTTCATCGCTCTGCGACTGTTTTATTTTATTCGTATTTTATTATTGCTTCCAAAATACTAATTAATTTTATAAGAGTGGGGATGAAAACTATTCTGTCACTAAAGCTGAAGTGTTTTATAAATTTATCATGGAAACGTTTCTAAGTGCGACACTATAAAACAAATACAAAAGTCGAGCCTATAAAATAAAATTGTTTTATAACTGTTTTCAGCAAATTTCTGCGATATTATTATGACTCTTATAAATATATTATAAAATTATTTTAAAGTAGCATTTAGTTGCTTTAATAAAACGATTATATTAAAGTATCAATGAGAACTATTTGGTTTCCCCAAGTAAAGAGTTTCCTTAGTGATCGATATAAAACTGCTTTATACAATGTTATTTGGGTTACAATATAAACACAAAAACAAAGTTCTTATAAAATTAAATTGTTTTTATGGTAATCATTTTGCTATCCCTAACAACAATAAAACAATTTTGTGTTGCATTTGCTGATGTGGTTATTGATTAGTTTTTTACGCCATTTTCATTAATTGACATGAGTGTGTGCGTGTTCCTCATCAATTCCAGTTAAGAGTGCGTGAATAACTGTAGAAATGTCGCAATTATCGCAGTGGAAAAAAATTAAGAAAAGTGGCGCCTTCCGCAGAAGATTGAAAATTTGTTACGAAAAAATGATCAGTAGTGATAATAAGGATACCAGTTTTGACAATGGTAAAACGAACGATTTAAACATAACCCAGGAATCTACCAATTTGAACGACAGTGTTTCAGACATCACAAGTGTCAGTAATAGTAACAATTCACTGATCGAAACCGAAATCTCTAGACAAGCTAGTGATAAAAATGCATCAAATCTACCAGCGGCAGAAGACCACTCAGAAGACCAGGAAATTTGTGACGATGAAGATGAAGTCAAAAAGAATTGGCTTTTAGAATTAGAGTGTGAAGAAAATAATTCCATGCAAGATATTGAGAAAAACATAGCTTTTAGAAAAAATGTTAGACAATGGGCAGTTTCCTTCAATATCCCCCAGACAGCACTGCGAGCTCTTTTCCAAAATATAAATAAAAGACTTCCTAATGTACTTCCGCAAGACCCCAGAACGCTTTTGAAAACATACAAATCGATTGTGATGATTAAAATTGGTGATAATGGTTTTTATTGGCATCATGGGTTTGAATTCAGTTTACGGCAAGTTTTACTTTCTATGCATGATTTGCGAAAATCGATTTCTGTGAATATCAATATGGATGGTCTGCCCATTTATAAAAGCAGTAAATGTGAATTTTGGCCCATACTATTCAATATTTACGAACTGCCTGAAATAAAACCCATGATAGTAGGCATATACTGTGGAAAGGGAAAGCCGTCCAACTTATCTGCATTTTTGGGACCTTTCGTCGAAGAAGCCAAAATCATTCTTTCAAATGGATTGATCATAAGTGGTAACCACGTTACTGTGAAATTGAGATGCTTTGTATGTGACTCACCTGCCAGGGCATTCATCAAAGGTAATTTCTTTTTTATAAGTATATGTTAGCTTGAGTTTTCATTTAAACATTTTCAGGTGTAACCAACTTTAACAGTAAACAGGGATGTATCAAGTGTACCACAATTGGAGAGTACTCACATCTTTCTCATACAGTATTTTTTCCAAGAGCTGGCTGCGCGAAGAGAACAGATTCCGGATTTCGAACAAAGTTGTATGGCTCGCATCATAAACAAGAAACTCCACTAACTTCATTGCCCATTGATATGATTGAAGATTTTCCGGTTGGGGATTCTCTTCACCTAATTGACTTAGGTGTAATGAAAAGGTGTTTAGTAGGATGGAGAGATGGTAGTTTTGGCACATATAAAACTAAATGGTGTGGAAAAGATATTGCTATTGTTTCAAATTTTCTAGAGAACTGTAAATTACCTTCTGAAATTCACAGGTCTGTGAGGGGATTAGATGTTTTGTGTCATTGGAAAGCTTCGGAATTTCACGCGTTTTTACATTATTTGAGCATTGTTATTCTTAAAGATGTAATACCTCTTGATGTATTCCAACACTTCCTCAATTTTTTTTGTGCAACAACAATATGTTCATCCAAATTTTATGTGCAATTTCTCAATTTAGCTGAAGCACTGTTGAATAATTATGTTGAAAATTATCGAGATTTTTATGGAGAAGATTACATAACCAGCAATGTTCATAATCTAACGCATTTAGTTGACGAAGTGCGAAGGTATGGCCCTTTATCGACCTTTAATGCGTATCCCTTCGAAAATCGACTTTATCAAATTAAAAATTTATTGAGAAATGGAAATTTGCCACTCGCCCAAGTTGCAAAAAGAATGAGTGAAATTATGCAATGTGAAAACGAATGTGTAAACAATAATAACATTACCTCATTTCCTGTCCTAAAAAAAAAGAATAACACAGGCTTATTCCTCAAAATTGACTTTCAAGGGTTTTCTCTGGCTACAGATTATAGTAATAAGTGGTTTCTTACTAAAACTGGCGAAATTGTATTTATGGAGCATGCCTTAGTCAGAAACAACATTGTTTTTATTAATGGTGGTACTGTGAATGATTTAGAAGAGGTTTTTGAGATCCCTATAAAATCCTCCTATTTAAATATATTTAAATCTCGAAGTATTATTCAAAAAACGGAACTAAAATTTTACTCAGTTAGAAATGTTAGGTGCAAAATGGTTGCCATAAAGTATAAAGACGAGACTTTTTTTATTCCTCTATTGCACTCTTTGCTTTAAGTATGTGATAAATAAACGATAAATAAATGTCAAAAATCTTGAAGCCTTGTTGAAAATTCGCCAAATTTTGAATATTCTAGGTATGAAATGAACTAGAAATTCTTTTGATATGAAAAACTTTTATATTACATAATATCACAAGAATTTACAAAACTCAATAACTTTTTCTAAAATATCTAACTGAAAATGTAACCCTAACATAAAAAATTAATAATGTAATAAAAATGTAATATAAAAACCGACAATTATTTCATTTCCTCATTTTCATCACTGCTTACCTCTGATGGGTCATAGTTTTCGTCAGCAATACTCATCTGAAATTAAAAGGTAGGAGAAATTAGTTGATAATATTTTAATCGCTAAAATACTTACATTGTTACTGCTCTCATTTTCCACCTCCAGAATATTTTCTCCTGTGGTCTCTTCTGTTGTATTATTACTTGTAACAAGCTTTGCCTTTCCAGTCTGAAAAAATATACAAATGTTACAACTATTAGCTATATATGCTATTGCTAAAAATTCGTATTTGAATTTTTTTATGTAGTTGTACTTGCCTTATAAGAAAGACTATTGGGTCTTCGTTTTTTTCCCGAACTTCTCACCATGGCACTTTCATTTCTTTTGGTGGAATTTCTTATAATACCCTTAAAAAATGCTTCACAATCTTTTAGGGTGAAGTTGTCGTCAGATAGCCTCACTACTCTGAAGAATAAATTTATGATATTTTTGAATACTTTGAAGGGAATTTTTTCCTTTCCATCCCTTGCGCCTCCAGCCCAGGAACATAATATGAATAGTTTTCTAGAGAAGAGTTTGTCTACTAGTATATAGCAATTATTTATTCCACTGCTGTTCCCTTTCCTTCCGCAAACGTAACTAAATTTTTTTATGTACTCCTCCATATTCTTCTGATCTGCCAATCTGGATTCGAGCTCCTGAAGCTCTGAGGAGGTACTGATTAGATCAAAGAAAATATCATCTTCAGTTTGTAACAAGGATGAGCATGGAGTTAAAGTCTTGCATGAACAGGTGTTAGCTTTTGAATTACTAGCAGCTAAACTGTCAAGCATCACTTCTAGTTTAGCAAGTTGCTGCAGAATTGTTGATTTCTGGTTTTCTGGGTTAGTTGGATCTTTAAAATTATCAATAATTTCTTGCTGCCTTTGCATTAAACTCTTTTGGTTAGCTATAATTGTATCCAATTTTTCACTCATTTGGACAGCCGTCGTGATTGCTTGAGTGTCAAAAAGGGAACTGAAATTTGCATCATTATTTGCTGGTAGTATCTCGTACGTAATTGATGGTTCCGTATTGACCACATTTGTTGATAAAACGACCTCAGTAGCTAACACATCATCCAAGGTTTCTTGAGCTTTCTGCATGGGCGTATTCTGCAAAATATTAAACTAGTTACTTAAATGATAGATTTACTGCCTGGAATAATAATCAGTCTGTTATCTATAGGTGTTATACTAATATGTTTAAACATATGATTTTTATGAATATAATTTACCATTAAACATTGATTTGCCAGACTATTAAAGTCATTTTGAGCCTCGGATTTTTTCTTTGGAAATATCATTCTAGGGCGCTTTTTGGGCTGAATAATTTCTGTAATTTCCTCTTGTTCGGTGTCATCATTCTCTAACATTCTCTCTAGCTCTTCTTCGGCGATTTCATGGCTTATCAAATGATTTCTCTTCAATTTACAAGGCATTGTAAACCAATTACTCTCTGGTACTGAATTTGGATTTTTGATTAGTTTATCTGCCCCCATTTTTGGCCACGAAAGTTGGTTGTTATCAACCCATCCTCCAGGGACTATTGTTAATTGTTTTAGGCCTTGTTCAATAGTTTGAACTATCTTGAACATGATGCCTAAAAATCATTAAAAAGTTTATCAAGGCACCTATATTAGGTATCATTCAAATAAGTTACCTGCTATTTTTATATGTATTTTTCTATAAATTTCACTTGGAAGCACTTTTATAGGTTAGGTATTATTGCCTGACAATAACAGAGACGCGACTCGCGTGGGGTATAAAAATGTATCAGGGGCAACAAATATGTTTTATAAGAGTCGCCAAAAAGTCGCGAATTAGCGAATAAGTTGCCAGTTAGCAATATATGCTCCATTTTGCTCGGCAATGACAGTATCAAAGTTGCGTGAGGTATTAAAATGTGCCAGGGACAACAAATTTGTTTCATTAGTGTCGCCAAAAAGTCAAAAATTAGTAAAAAAGTCGCTATTTAGCAATAAAGGAACTCTCATTACTAGAAAGAAGTGATAGCGTTTTCCACCGTGCTTCGATTTTTTAGAATATTTTGATGGGGAGCAGGGCCGTATTTTAGTATTTTTCGGATTTTTATAAAATAATTTTATGCTCGCTAATAATAGAAACACTCTACCTATTATACACTTGAATCTTAAATCGAAGAATTTTAATCTTTAATATCTGGTTATTTCTTTCAGCGAGAAGAGTCAATTATATCTACTATACTTATTAGGAATTTAAGCAGAAAAGTACACTATTTTTAAAAAAAATTCTTTTTTTTTGACGTCATTGTCATTTTTTCGTATCTCGTTCTGTTCTTGAAAAAAACTATCTAAATTTTTTTTACTACTAACCTGAGAAATTGGCAGTATTCAATCTATTTTTGTAGGAAAGGAAAAATTGAATTTCTCTCCCAAAGTGAATGAAAAAAAAAACCTAGGTCAATAGGTAATGAAAATGAAGTCATGACGCAATATTATCATGTTTCTATTGGTTTAATTTCAATTTCAACCTGTCAATTAAAAAAAAAGACAACAGGTTCTTGTACGTACCTACATATGAAGTTACCATAAGAATAGAGGGCAGCACTTCAATCAAAGAAAATGTGATCGTGCTGAATCTGAGAAAACATAAAGTATATTTCCGAATATACCGGGTGTCAACGCATGTATTAGACAAGCCATAACTTCTAGAGTGTCAGTTCTGCCAAAATGAAATTTGGTATGGGTAAATAGCATAAAAAGGGGACAGTTTTTGGTTATTTTCCAGTTTCCTGTCACTTCCGGTTTCACCGGAAATTACTCTATTTTTTAATTTTTAAATGGAACACTCTGTATATTTTGACATTTTTGGATTTCTGAGACAATTCAGGAGCAGAATAAGATAATTTGAAAAGTTTTCACGCCTTCTTGATTTTTTCAGAGCCACTTTTAATGTTGGCTCTAGGTGGCCATGATCGGATGCAATCTAATCTAAGGACCTCAGGTGATGTCAGAAAAATATAATCGCAACGTTTTAGTAGTTAGTATGATGGATAGGAACAAGACAAGTTGGCAAAATCACCATCATCAATTTTTTCAAATAGCTACCCTTTTTAAACAAGCAAAAAATTCAAAAATAGAGTCATTTCCGGTGAAACCGGAAGTGACAGGAAACTGAAAAATATCCAAAAACTCTCCTCTTAATATGCCATTTATCTATACCAAATTTCATTTTGACAGAACTGACACTGTAAAAGTTATGGCTTGTCTAATAGATTCGTTGACACCCGGTATATTCCAAAAGGTATAGTTTAAACAAAAACCATTTTACACTTGGAATTTATGATTATGTTTTTTTTTTTCTGAATAAGGTCAGTACACGAAAGTAAAACAGCTGATTTCGTGAAGAAATTCGTGAATTTATACATGTGGTAGGTATATAACGAGTGCAATGGAAATTATAGATATATTTTCCATTGTCCGAGTTGTACTTCATGATAGAATTTCACGAATCAAAAAAATTTAATTTTTTTTCAAAAAATGTCTGAACACCAGTTAGTGTGCAATTATCGCTACAAAAATGCACTAGTGCAGGCTTATCACGTAATTCAAATCATTGGGTCTATGGTTCAAATCAACAATTAAAACATGTCAGTTTGTCAGGTTTGACTGATGAAGGAAATTCTCACCCATAAGTATTCCTTTTAATTTGAGAAATTTTCATTTATAATCCAACTAAGTAGTGATTCAATTCAATTCAATCAGGATTTTTTTCTGTGAATACGAATATTTTTGAAAATAATAATTTTCTCAAATTATTCCAGTGCAAAAAGAAATTTCACATTTCACATTTAAAGTCCGACCCTGTGATTGATCTACCATGAGCCGAAACAAAATATTTTATAAAGATCGTCTAGTAAATTAAATTGTTTTATAATTGTTACACCTGAAAGTAAATTATTTTATAGAAAATCGCCATTTTAAAATGGCAGCAACCCAAGGAACCGAAATAAGTAGATTTGAAAATACTAAATATCACGCGTATAATGACACTTGCAGTAGGTTAAATACATAAAAATTACCAATAGTTAGGTCAGCAACCAATGGGTTCAAGTTTTTCTGTAGAAAATTATCATATCGAGGATGCTACTTTTTTTGTTTCTTAATTTTTTTTCCCAAAACAGTGGAAAATACGATGCCCGCTTAAATTTTGTTAGAAATATGCTATATATTTCCCAATAAAATTTCCGTGGCATCAAAAATTCTAGTCTCTGAAGCACAAATAAAGTTTGTAAATATGAGAATAAGTGTTTAATATAGGTAATATCAAGATGGCTTCTCTGCTAACGGCCTAGGGTCGTCCATTAATGTCCTTTGTCCAAATCAAAACTGTTTGGTTTATATTGCAGCATTTTAATTATCTTTAAAAAACTTTTTTATTTTATTACTGTAATTCCAATATGCATTTTTATTTTATAATGATTTCGTGATGCTATTATAAAACTGCTATATAGTTGTTTTATAGAAATGTTTATACTTTTGTAAAGTATATTTTATAGCGCAGTATAAAATGCTTTAACAAAACTGTTTTATAATGCTCTTGTAAAGTTTTTATAAGACTTGCCAAAATGTTTATAAAACAATTTTATTATGGTTTCAAAAGCTTTTACAAAATACTAACCAAAACTGAAATGTTATATAAAGTGGTGCCAATTTTACATTTATAGCTGTCTTATAAACATTTTAAAAACGTTCCTGAGAGTAAAGTTTGTTTTATAATTTTTGTATCGGAAACGTTTTGGCGACTATTATAAAATATAAAAATGCTAGTTGGATATATGTTCACAATAATTATACGTATTAATAAATTAGGTAAGTGGGATGTGGACGTTAACTAAAAATTATTTTTCATGAATTTTAATCAACGTTTGCATGCCACAAAATTCATTGACATACTGAAAATTATATCACAGACAAAAAAACTTTAAAAATTATAGCTATTCTTGGGCTCCCTCATATGATGTTTGTAGTAATTTTATTTTTAAAACAGTACCAGGAATTTGTGGCATTTGATTAAGAGTTTCTGAAATCCTTTCACAAATGCAGTTTATTGGAGTATAGGGTGTGCATGTTGGTTCAGTGGGAGCATTATTTTGTGTAAGGCCTCTATTATAGCTCGCTCTATCTCTGGAATTAGAATTGATTCTCTATCTCTTTTCCTTGGTATAACTTCTCTATGATCTATTTTATCATTTTCATCGGGAGAAGGTAGAGAAGATGGAGCTGTACTAATAATTTTTGGAGAAAATACATTTGTAACTGTAGCTCTGTAGGAAACTGTATCATTCAGAAATGTCCCAAATTCATAATTTTGCCATTTTTTCCTTTTCTTCGCTGCAGATCCACTGGGTGTATATTCGCCCCTGATTCGGATATAGGTATCCCGAAGGTTTCTCTATTTTCTAAAGGAGGTGTGCCTTAATTTTTATCTGAGTTATCTACATCATCTTGCTCTTCTATATCCCTGATAACCCTTAACTTTCCAGTTACATCGAAATCCTCAGCAAAATTATCAATTTGTCCATCATTCTGGTCGCCATTATCTGACAGAGCCATAATGGCGGAATTATTATTATCAAGCAGACAATTGCATCATTTCCCATGACTTCGACTAGGGTTGGGTGAATAGCATTTTCCAACAAATGTAAATACATTTCCCCTGTGAGGTTTCCAGGAAGGAAAAAGAGTCCAATTGCAATTATTATATATCGAAGAATTCCAGCCGAAACGTTAATTTTTTGTGGATATTGACTGTATACTTCACGAAATATTCTGGAATTAGTATCGGCCCAATATCAAAAAAAATGTCGATTAACCATTACCATCAACAAAAAATGAGCATTCATCCGAAAAACCAATATTAAGAATGTAAATTGGAATATTATTTATTTCCTAGCTCATTATTTCACAAAACTCTAAAAATAGATCATAGGCATCTTCACTTATCCCTTGGACTAGGTGGTTTATGGGGGTGAAGTCTATGGTGTTTAAAAGTTCTACTTATTGTACTACTCAAGATACCTGTTATCTGAAACACTTTCTTGTGCTTAGCGTAGGATCCGCAATTCCGCAGCAACTTGGCCGCTGCTTCATTTCTGACAAAATTTTCGAGGTATTTTTTCTTTATTCGCACTGAACCAGTCTCACAGAATTTTGCCACTATGTCGAAAATATACCTATGAGAAGTTTGCACATTGGCATGTCTTTAAATAGAGCTGCAGCAGCACGAGCACATTCATTATTTTTAAAATATAGTAAAATAATTTCAACTTTATCCTAAACTGAATAAACATGAGTCATTTCAGATTGAACTGTTGTATAACAATGCTTAAATCAAATAACAATGGTATTTTATTACTATGGATAACCTTGAAAAATCTGTTGTTTTGATATTATGACCAAAGTCGAAAGTCTTGCTTGTAAATCTAACATTATTTTAGCCTCCACCATTATGCCCTGAATATATTTGAATAAGTGGGCAAAATGATATTGAAATCTAGTGAGGATATTTTAAATAGTGAAATTTTCTAACAAAACACTCTCTGGCAGCGCTAGTACTTAGTAAATATTCTAGGTTGAAAGTAGGTATAAATGCTTTGAAACAAGAAATACTAAACCAGATGCAATAAACTGTAAATAATGTTTGAAAATAACCACTTAATAACAATAATATTCTGATTATTTCCCTACTTATAATTGCAGTAAATGTTACATGGATTGTAATGAAACCAGTACCTATATTGTGCAAGTACTTGTGTGTGTGTGTGAACAAAATATAAGCTTGTGTTTGCTATGAATTATGTTAACAATTATTAATGAAGGTAAGTGTTGCTTGACAGCGCCGGCCTTAGGGGGGTGCAGAGTTGCTAACTGCACCCGGCGGCAGAATTTAAGAGGCGGTAAACTGAGAAAATTAATCAAAATAGAAATCATGAAAAAAAATCGCAGTATCGAAGGGTATTCAGCATAATATTTATGAAAAATGTTATAATTATTTACCAGCCCGGTAATCTAATTAACAACATCGCTAAAATTGCACCGGCAACCATGCTCTGTTCGTCTGTTCGCTTCCATTTCCATCAAAATACTAAAATATTGGGTATTGTTACAAAAAATGCATCGATATCGCAGCGCCGGGATTCCAAGAAATTTAATAGTCACTTGCTTACGTCGGACAGTGCGCCTTTTCCTGGAATTCTATTATATTATATTCGATTCCATGTTTTTCTAGGTAAATCACGAATGCAATTTCGACTATACAGGGTGTTAATGAATACTGGGATCAAGCTTCTAGGATAAATAGTAATCATTGAAATAAGAAAAAAGTTAATGGAAACATAGGTCCGCAAATGCTTAGTTTTCGAGATACAGGGCGTCATAACTTGCATTTTGTCATATATAATAGACCTATCTATTTTACCAGACAAAGAGGTAATAATACGAAAACTTTATTAGATAGAAAAAGACGCAGAACGCTTATTGCGCAAGACGAGGCAAAACGTACCGAATTATGTTAGACTTACGTATAGCAATCCGTTCTTATTATTTGCACAGGATAAAAAAGGAAGGAGGAAAACCGCATGGCATGCAACGTATTTGTCAATCAAAAACACAAACAATTGAAAATCCATCACTTGTCAAGCTACGTCAAGTTGAATATCCAAGCATAATTTTATCCTTGTCAGACCACGGGCAATGAACAAGGACAAGGAGATGCCCAGCGTGCAAAAGTATTACTTCACACCTGTACTAGTTAGCCAATAAAAATGCATTGCCTCGTGTTGCGCGTGCATACAGGTAAAAATAGATAGGTCTATACCACAAGAGAAAAAAAATTGTCGGCAAAATTTTCGACTGGTATGAAAGTTTGTTGCTTGGCAATTTCGCGAATGACATTTTTGGTTTTGTCAAAAATTTCATGAGCGAAATTACCAAAAAGCAACAAACTTGAATATAACCAAGAGAATAATTTTGCCTGCATAATTTTTTCTTGAGTGGTATTCGGCTGAACTATTTCACGAGAGAAAGAAGCCAAATTTTCATTTGGAAAATTTATTTTCTTTAGGTGACACTTGTCAAACTCAATAGTTTTTCACATTACCCACACAAAATTTTGTCGCTGAAAAACCATCATGTTGGTTTTGTCCAGGTAGGAACAGGTAGGAGTTTTGTCAGTAGGAAACTGGCCGTTCCTATGACATTTTGCCAGTGTAAAACACTCTAGTGAAATAGTCAGTAGGAAACTGGCCGTTCCTATGACATTTTGCCAGTGTAAAACACTCTAGTGAAATAGTCACTGAAACTCTGAAACACCATCATGTTGGTTTTGTCTAAACTTCATTCCACGAAATGAGATAGTAGAAGTAAACAAACAGGCGGAGCTTAATAATTCAGAGAAAAACTGCAAAAATATGAATTACAACCAATGACATTTATTATTGTCAGGTTATCATGAGTCAATAGGTTTTGGTGTCATATTTCCTAGTATTTTACAACTATTGAAATAGTGTTTGGTGAATTATTATTAATTAGTGAGCAATTTAGATTAAAACGATGTCAAGTTTAACAGATTCCGCTGAAGAATAAAGATATTCAGAGAATACGGGACAAAACAACCTAAAGACGGTCCTGTCTAGGGCGGAGTATAAGTATAATCCTTTTCTAGCCAATAAAATTCGACTTACCTGTCAAAGTTTGTTTACTGTCACTATCTCGTCTGATGAAATGAACTTTAGGTAGGAGCAGGTATAGGAGTTTTATTACTAGAAAACATGCCGTTCCTATCCTATAATAAACCCCAGTACATCGACCTTAAAATATTGTAACTGTACAAGCCAAACAAATTTCCTGGGCGGCTTCATAACACCAAGTCGGACATTTTTGTTCTTATCTTCAACCTGGGCGATGGGACATTGTCGCGCTGGCTCTTCGTGAAGTTGTCATTCTGACGTCCCTGAGAACGGTGATCTCTCGTTTGTATTCTAATCGGTGACTTCACCGATGAGTTAGCTATCTTTGTTTAGTGAATGGAAAATGGCAATGACCGACATAGAATGGTGGATACACCGGTAAAATTTGATGAGAATAAAAACGCAGGATACATGTACTTATAGTCTGGCAAGTGGTAACTTGGTAGAGACGAAAGGGGGAAGAAAAGTGGGGCGTAGCCTAAAAATATTCACTGACACCTCCACTGACACCACCTGATGACAGCCATGTCTTTGGGTTCACTGGCACCGAAAACACCAAGGAAATAAACCAATAAAATTATTCGAAAAAAATTCTCTAGTTTCGCCAATAACCACGCCACTGCGTGCTGTCATTCAGGCTCTAACCAATAGAATCATGGCTCTGAATAATCACGCTTCTCTACATCCATCATTTCGCAATGTTGCCGGATTTTTTTCTATTTCAAAATACTACATCTGCTCATATAGCAAAAAAAATATGTCACCAACTTGTTTATTATTGTTTCCGTCAAGTTTGGCAAAGCAGCAAATTCTATTGCAGTTCGCCGTTTCGCTAGCCAGACAATACATACGTGTAGTTTCAATTTCAAACTACTGTTTTCTATGTTATAATAACGATATCATCATATCACATTTATCATCGGACAAAAATCTCGTGGCATTGGGGGTGTCCGATGTCGACGCCCCCAACATGTTGCTGTGGCATCATGTTTTCGTTTTCCTTGAGTTTATTTGTGATATTTATAATTGTTGCTTAATTTCATTAGTTTATCAGTGTACCCTTAGTGTACCATACCCATTCATGTATTTTTACTATCTTTTAATAATAATTTGTACAAAAAATATGTTTTATTCTATCGCGAATGGTAAACTATCATTTAATCGACTGAAAACTCGTTGTTAAAGTAACACTTTATTTGAAGTAGTGAAATCGAACAATGTTTACCCACTCATTTGTCAATTTTACCCACTCATACGTCAATTTTACCCACTCATACGTTAATTTTACCCACTTTTTCAAATCTTTTATAATAATTATAGTGTTTTTGACAGAAATCTGATATGTTGCATGATTGACAACACCAGAAATGTGTCAGTTTGTTCGGTACTTTGTCAATTTGTCATAATCTATGTAAAATTTTAGCATATTTTAGTTTATGATTTTAGTAATCGTGATAAATAAAAAGTGGTAAAATAGAATATTACACACGACGGTAAAAAAGCTTTACCTGTTCCTGGAATTAATCCACTCGCTCCTTCGTCGCTCGTGAATCAACATTTTCCACTCACAGGTAAAGCATCTTATTACCGTCTTGTATAATAAATAACTATGAATAAAAAAACCTTGCTGATGATGTATTTTCAACTTTAAATTTTTAGAACCTAGGAACCTTGAGGCGGTGGGATTTAAATTGCACCCGGCGGTAAATCAGGAAGGGGCCGGCACTGTTGGTTGAGATTGCTATTAAAAGCTGCTAAATAGATATGAAATACTCCGATTATGTAGATATGAAGGCGAACAAGAAATATTTAAGTAATAATCATAAATGAAACAATGGTTCCAAGCACAGAACTGTAAGGGAACCGACGAAGGGTAGCCTTTCTTAGTTGTTTGCAATGAATGAAATTGGATGTACTTACAGTTTCTGCTTGCTTATAAATATTGTGCTGTTTGCAAACCTGCCATGTCACTTGCACTTTCCATTCCCAATAAATGTATTATTATTCTTATCGGAGGACCAATGTATGATTAGAATTGCATGTGCATGCCAATGAACCAACGAATTGGCCTCAATGAACGATGAATAGGACCGTATTTTCATGTAGGTAGGTGATTTATCCGGGTCGTAGGACCAATGTTTGGGGCTTGGTCTTTCCCTAATCCCGGCGTTGATGTCTTGTCTTTTGTGACGTGATGAGGTGAAACAACTTCTTTTGCTCCAATATGAAAATATATATTTGAACTATGAAATTGTGAAAGCATCACAACAAGCTTTTTATCAAAATAACAAAAAATTGCAGTGCAACTGGAAAATATGTTTGTGTACTCTTGTCGCATTAAATAATATGAGCCGATGATGTAAGATTACTAAAAAAGTGAAAAAAGTAACAAAAAATTATGCGTTTTTTTCAAGCTTAGAAGGAGATAGCACAATGGAAATCTATGAATATGACAGATGCGCTGATGACAACGACGAAATCTGACACATCTGTCGGGGGATTCTACAATCACGATTCAATAGGAAACGTTGTCGACTAGACGATTTCCAAGATTTAATTATTCTAAAATCTCGTTGAATCGAAATGGGTGTTGCGTCGTGAGATCGTATTCTATAGTTCGATCTCGTGCTAATATATAGTGATCTCTTCTTTTCTTGTCGCAAGTGCAAGTTGCAGCATGAAGCGAATAGCGAATGAAAGTAGGAGAGAAAAGTTTGTTTTTGTTTTTTATTCGTCATTTGTTAATTAAATTTTTGGTTTTGAAGTGCTAGATCGAGCAATAGTACAAGTCTATTTGAAGGTAAAGCTGTAAGGTAGTGTAAGGTAAGTTTTTCATTTCATTCCCTTGTTTGGTTAAATCAATTTATTGTTTTATGAAGTCATGAGATTCTTAATAATTGTTTTTTATCAGTATTTTTCCTTCTTTCAGACAGTACTGTCCGGGCTCTCAAGGTGTGCGGTACGGTCAATTTTTTGTTCATTTTCTTATCAGTGGAATTTGCATTTATCGAAATTTAACAAATCGAAAGTGAATATTACAGTTAATTTAAAATGTGTGTGTTAATAGCGGGGGATTTCCCCTGCCCCTAATATTATAGGCCCAACTGGCGCGATTACGGGAATAGGATTACTTAAAAATCAAGACCATCATGAACCTAAAGAATCCACTATGGATATCCAAGACGATATAATCCTAGTTGATTACTCGGAAAATAATTATCAACATGGTATTGTTAATAAAAATTGTGTTTCAGAAAAAAATAAAACAAGCCAGGTAAGTGAAAATCAGGACATTAAAATAAGAGACATTAAAATAATAGTTATTTATGATATAAGTGCTAAAAGTGACATTTTATTTTGTGAAAAGGGAAGTTTGGGACACGACGCCGAAGGCGGAGTATTCCATTCCTTTGAACAAAATAAAATCACTTTTAGCACGAATATTATACACTATTTTTTCTACAAACGCACTAAAAGTGGTTACTTTTAGCACTAGTGCTAAAAGTAATCACTTTTAACACCAGTGTCATAAAATGGCATTTTAGACACTGACAGCATCCGTTAAAAATGACACTTTTAGTGACGTTTGTAGAAAAAGTATTTTATGAAAAAAATGATATGGGACCTTTCCATGTCTATATAGAAAATACATCCTCGACGTTTAGAGGTAAGCTTAATACAATTAAAGTGAACGATATTATATATTCAACACATCCTGAACTAGACAAAAAAAATAGATTCAGTGGGCAAAAACAGAGTAAAAGTAATTTTTAAAGATGGTATCTCAGCCAATAATCTAGCAAATTCTAAATACCTTGCTGATTACAATTTCGAAGCCTATATCCCAAAGTTTGGATTATATAAAAGGGGGGTTATCTATAGTATAGATAGGGACCTATCAGAAGAAACTTTAAAAAATAAAATTAAAATGTTCGATGCTCATTGCTCTTTCGCAATAATCGCGGTCAAAAGAACAACGAAAAAAAATTTCGCGTTTTGCCAAAAACTCCACCGATCACGTTCATCCAGGCCGGATGTTTGCCAAATTGACAAGAGATAATGGTATGTTTGGAAAATGTTTTCTTTTGTGAATATAGACAGAATATACCTATCCTATCTCGCATAAATAGAAAAAGAGAGCTTAATTGTAATAAATACAAGTTAGAAAGTAATAAAAGATGACATGCGCGCGCAACTCGTGGCTACAGTGTAGCCAGATTGTATTGTTGCTGAACAAATGTAGACAATACAAATCGAATATTATAATATTGAAAAAGTGATCCTAATCTACCTAAATCAGAGAAAGGAAGAGCTTTAAAGTGTATGTAAACATTATTTGCACTTTTATTTTATGATAAATAATAGGTCTGTTTCTGCAGAGATCATAAACCAGTCAGGGTGAATTTCATTGGTTGAATTTAGTTTTCTGACTGTTTTCAACCAATGAAATTCGCTTTGACTGGTTTGAGATTTCTGCAGGAACAGACCTATTATTTATCATAAAATAAAAGTGCAAACGAAGTTTACATACACTTTAAAGCTCTTCCTTTGTCTGATTTGAGGCGTTGTAAAACACTTGACACTAAAATATCACTTCCTCAATGTTATAATGTTCGATTTTTATTGTCTACATTTGTTCTGCATCAATACAATCTGACTACACTGTAGCCATGAGTTGCGCGCGCAAGTCATCTTTTATTACTTTTATTACTTGAATTTATTAGAATTTCATCCGGCCTGGATGAACCTGATTGGTGGAGTTTTTGGAACACCGTTGCCATGGGGAACCATGCGGTTGTCATGGGGCTTACGTTTCGCTATTGGCCCGGGTACCCGTAATTTTATCCTTCCATCTTGAAATATCGACTTACATTGAAATATCCAATGGCGGTGGTTTGGTCATTTTCGATTTTCGTGTACGAGTTGCAATACGATATTATACGTCCGAAAAGTTCCGCACGCAGCTGGGTAAGTAGTTTATGAATAAAGTCGCCATTTTTTTTACAACTGCATTTCCTTCACCGATGCCCCGTAGCCTCAGAATCGTTGGCCAGACATTACCTTTACGAAGTGTGATTTTTCGATAATACTCAAATCTTTTATCCACTTGTGAGACATCACCAGACTGGAAATTTTATGCTTTTTTCAAAAATCGTGAAATCCAATATGGCGGCCATAAGAAAAATGGAAGTTGAGGCGGGTTGCGGGATAACAAAAGACGATTGAGACCTGTCATGCACGCTATCTCATTGGTCTTGAAAAACTGTCTGAATAATGTCACATTTTGACATCTGTCAAATTAGCCGTTTCGGGTTAACTGGCAGAAAACGAAATCCGTCATTTTCGGTTTTTCGCCGATATTTCTAAATCTAATTGAGCGATCGTTATTCTGAAGCCGATTATTGAATGCACTTAGCTTCCTCTAAAACTTTCCCCATTTAACCTTTGCTGTAGGTATGATAGGAGCCGAGATCCCTGTATAGAGAAGCGAATCTGGGACACACTGTATAGAGCAGTATATAATTTCATTATAAACAGAAAGATAGAATTGTGACAGAACCATTGCATAAATATGTATAGCTTATAGATGAAAAAAAAAAAAAAAACAAAAAAAATATTTAAAAAAAACAAAGGAAAAAAAAATACAAAAAAAAAAAAAGAAAAAAAAAATAACAAAAAATAAATAAATAAAAGTGAACAACTATTGAAAAAAAAAAAAAAAAAAAATAAAAAATAAATAATAGTATGTAATATTAATTAAAAAAAAATAAATAATATATATACATAAAAATTACATGCATCGAGACAAATGTAAATTTTAAATCACCCTAATACCAATATCGAAATGACTCCAAGAGTATATAAGGACAAAGCTGGCCATTTGTTTTTAACAGTGCCATACAAAAAAAAAATAAAAATAATTTCTTATCAAGCTAATGTTGTGATGTCTGGATTTGTGTAAATAATTTTTTTTAATATAGCATTACTAAACTGATTTGATTTCTTATCAAGCTAATTTTGTAATGTCTGGATTTGTGTAAATAAATTTGTATAGAGCATTACTAAATTGATTTGGTTTCTCATCTAGCTAATGTTTGTTAGTTGAAGAAATACATACCTGTTTTCTTGTTTCGACATCGATATGTGTCCTGATTGAATTTAAAATCACGTCACTGGTTTTTCCATGGTTACTATGTTTTCCCCGTTTGACTTTAGATGTTTTTCTGATTTACCTAAAATATTTAGCAAAAATGATTTGCCCACTCTCACTTTTTTGCCATTATGAAAATAAAAACGGCAATTGAAGTTTCATTGGCGTTTCTGCGGAAATTCTGTATTTGAGTTGCGATTGTTCAGTACTAGAACCCACAAATTCTCTTAGTTTTTCTAAACATCCCAATTCCCAGAACTGTTCAAAAATTGTCTTTCTAAATTCTTCTGATATCTTTTGAGTGAAAAATTAAAGGTTAATGGTATTATGACTTCCGCATTTATACTTAGGTAAATTTTATCGTGGGTTTCTATTTAATTGTTTTAGAATTTCAATCCTTTAATATACTGATTTCAATTAAGTTTTGCTGTTGGAAAGCTGCTTAATAACTTTTTTTTAAAAAAATTTGGATACTAGACAATATTCTTCTTTGAAACATTGAACAACAAGTTCGCCATCTTGTCACAAATTTTTAATGAACAACAGTTAGGCATTCGTTTAATAAATTATTGTTTTTAGAATTCCAAAACTTGTTTTTATCGAATAGGTTGAATGTCAGATATAATAATAATAATTTTATAATCAATAGTAATCTAACTAGTGCAATGAAAATTATTGATAATTTTTGGGAAATTTGCCCGAATGCATTTTTAGTTGAAAAATAGCACGAGTGCACGTAGTGCACGAGTGCCTTTTTCAGTTAAAAACGCATGAGTGCAAATTTGTCGAAAATTATAAATATTTTTCCATTGCACGAGTTGTATTTAATGAGAGTACTAGTGCAAATTATCGCGTAATTACAATCTGATTGGTTCAAATCAACAATCAAAACATGTCAATTTATTGTTGGAAGACCAGTTTTGACAGATGTATGAAATTCTCAAAATAATTTTATATAAACTAGTGGCGCCCTCTCTCTACTGTACCAACACCAAGAACCACCCGAAGCTAAACAACCACTGAGCATAGTAAGGCACAGATTATGAGCATTCTTTTGTTTCGACAAAAGAGCGTTACAAAGGACATTCTTTTTGGCAACCCTGAAAAGTCTTCCCTGCCTCTCCACCTAGGCATTTGCAGAGCTGCCATATTTTTCATGCCGATCAGTGTTTCTGAAAATAAAAATATGTACTGTTTGTCGATTTAATGCCATGCATGACGTGTTATTCGTTTATTTTGGTTGAAAATGGGATCAGCTCAGTAGTATAATCATTGCATTATCTACAGTAAAAACCACAGTTCATAGTACTTATTAAATGTTAGGATGAGTTTTCTCTACTAGCTAGTTTGGCATGTTCAAACTCAGTCAATAAATTTTTTAACATACCCATCGAATCCCATATACCCGGATGTCTAACCTACTTGCTGTTTAGTCTTCGGTGGTAAGACTCCATCACGTTGTTGGTGCAGTGACGCTGTTTAAATACACTGAAGTGCACTGGGGTGATGTGCTCAATCCATTGTCTTTTAAAATAATCATGTCAATCAAGTCTCGGAAAACACCATTCAGTTCTGCACTGTCATCCTTAAGATATTACAATTATTAACAAGTCAAGTAATAGTAAAAATAGCATAAGTATACTTAAAACAAAACTAATCTGTAGAGATTCAAATACCGTAACAATCATTTCTCGAGGTAAAAGGGCCAATGCATAGTACTTCCTGAACAGAATTCTTTCATTGACGTTTTCTCCAATTTGCCGAATAACCCCTAACATCTAAGCCTTGCGTAGCACAGCCTACAATGTAAGAATAATCCAAAAATCAATGCTTTGACAATAAAATTGACACTTGACAGGCTTAAAATGTGTATTTTCACTGCCTAGGCAGAAAAAGTGGACGTTTTCTGCTAGGCATGCAATTAATAAATATAAAAAATACGATTATGCCTGAAATTGGAATAAATTCGGGGAAAAAATTATATGTTTCACACAGCAGAAAATCAGATTTAATGCTTTTGCTGGTTTTCTGCCTAGTGAAACAAATAACTATTTATTGTCCAAGTAAAAATGTCTAATTGGCAAAGCTGAAATATTCTAATCAGAGAAAGAGGGAAACATGTACTTAGCTGGCCGATCCTTGCGGGATTAGTACCTATAAAATTTGAGTAGAACTGCTAGACCCTCTCTAAAAAGAACTGAAAATTAGTCTGAAAACAAAAATAGTATTAATTAAAGTTGAATATAAAACTAATAGGTAACATGTACTGTTGAATATAACAATAGATCACAAAAAACATTTCCTTTTCCTTTGAAACTCAGTTTTTCCAACATCATTATAAATGATACGATTGGGGATAATAATAATTGGTCCATGACAAAAGTTTAAATCATGAACTCTAAGGAGACTTCACCCTATAAGAATACATAACTTCGATAATAAATACCTGGGAAAAATGAAAGGAGCATCCTCGGAGAGAAGTTTGTGGATAAGGTGCACTTAGTGAAGCCATAAGAGCAACCTCGTAGTCTGTTATGATGTTTTCACTAACAAAATTTGGAAACCTTGTTAAAAGGTATGCAAAAACAGCATCATAAAGACCTATTGTCCTCCTTTCCATAAAAATGTGAATGATTGGAAAAGCCTACAAGAGTAGAGTATTAGCAATAAAAGTTAATAGCAGATCCATATTTGATTTCATATCTTTTTAACTCTCATCTCACACATTTTCTAGATTATCTTCTTTAGTGTTTACTTATTGAAACTTTTCTTAGAGAAAGTACTACAGCAACATCAGAAAGTATGTGAAAGACATAAATTACAATTTATCACCTAAGATTTTCATTGTACTTACTGTAACAAGCATTTTAATATGCTCGTTCCAATTAAACAAATCAGTTCTAAATTTTGCACCGAATAGGGTTATCGAGCGCGCTCGGACTACATTTGTTAATTGGTGTTCGAACCACTCTTCGAGCACGGAAGTAGTTTTGTTGGTTCAATAAAGGGATTTTTTTTCGACAAAGCAGTACATCAAAAATTATTCACACAATAACCTCAATTATTGGATTTTATTGATTTTTGCGCTCTCCGCGTGGAAATGTCATTTTTTATAACAACAAAATATTATTTAAGGGAAAAACTGGAATAGGTCGTTCCCTTTCAGCTGCCAGAACTTGAAGAGAAGTGAAGTGACCTATAAATAGGCGATTTAAGCCACAAAGTAAAATAAAATTTTAAAATTTCTCATTGAGATTTCACAGCAATGCTGGATCAAAAAATAAGTTTTATTTTTGGTGGAAACAATCGTCCGCGAAAAGCTAGACCATCAGGTAAATTAATTTTCATTTAAGGCACGTGGCCATTTTCTAGCAAAATCCTTTGTTTCAGGCTTTTATTTAGACAACTTTTAAACTACTTTTAAACTACCTTTAAAGTACTTTCAACCACTTTAAACGACTATTAATGACCTTCATTTCACCTTTGTCACTTCGAGTTCAATGTTTTATCCACTGGTTGAAGCTTATTTCCAGCTAAATTTTGGCTATTAGTCAGATTTTATCATAGTCAAAAAAAAAACAGTTTAAATTTCATTTCCTCCATGCCAATAATTGGATAAATCGACGAGTTTGAGCCACTAAAAGTATTTACTTATTGCCAAGAATCAAGAAGCCCTGGTTCCCTTTCTTTGAAAGCAGTCCTTTTGACGACGAGTCTACGTTTGTTTGGGCTGGTGGCCGACTTCCTCACCAATATCAGTGGCGGCTTTAAGAAAATTTGTGGGGAGTTTTCGTGGACACCGCATTTTGCTGTGTGGCGTTTAGAAGTTCCTGACGAGTTATTGTGCGGGAAACTTCGCGGATGTTCCACAGGTAAACCCTTACGAGTCAAGCCAGGACCTTCAAGATTTACTGCACAAGATAAGTTACTTTTCTTAATTACATCTTGAACATCTTTTAACTCCTCGTAATTGATTCCCTGATGAAACCAACAACCATTTATTATCGAGCATTTTTGTACCATAACTATAGCTTATTTTATGTAATTTTATAACTATATCTGTCTGTTTGGTATAATCATATAGTCCAATATTGGCTTGGCAGTAATTATTGGATATTCATAATTTTTTTTAATTCACTGACTGACTTTGGGCTAACTTTGGGAAAACTTCAAGTTTTTTTTTTCTCTTATTTTCATTTCTTTGTTATATTTTTTTTTGAAGTAATTGTTTTCGCAAGAGTGTAACTAGAAGTTATTATATAACTAGGCTATTGAACGAAGCCAATTAATCATTAAGTACATTGGGAGACAAACTTCAAGTTTTATATCATTTTCATTAATTTGATTTTTTGGAAGTATTTGCTTTGTAAGAGTGCAACTGCAGGTTATTTAACCAGGTTATTGAACAAAGCCAATTAATAATTAATGCATTACAAGGCAAACTTCGAGTTTTTTTTATCATTTCCATTATTTTATTATTTGAAGTAAATGTTTTACGAGGGCGTAACTGGACGTTATAGTATAGCTAGGTTATTGAACAAGGCCAATCGTTAATTGATTGCATTGTAGGCAGACTTCCAGTTTTTTTATCATTTTCATTATTTTATTATTTGAAGTAATTGTTTCTACAAGAGCGTAACTGGAAGTTATTGTATAACTAGGTCATTGAATAAGGCCAATTTTATTTATTGCATTGCAGGTGTTATGAACCAATAAGATAACACAGTGATTATAGGAACATTTAATTATATCTCTAATTTTCTATTATATTTACTATGTATTTTGCAGAGAGGCCTGACCATGCCTTGTCGGCTCAATATGGCTTTACCTTTCGGACCCTTGTTTTATATCCCTCTATTTTCATAAACTGTTAAATTGTCGGAATGATGTCCAATAACTATTTACGTGCCTGAATAGGGTTTAGTTTTTATTATTGTATAAACTTCCCAAAAAAATCCCAAATCATTAAATATTTTAGCACCAATATAAGTAACATCTGTAAAATAGCGTTAAGGTACTTTCAGTGAATAACTAGAGGAACTCCCGCCCTTTCGAAGGAGGTTCCAGGACGTTTCCTTCTTTCAGGAAAGAAGACGAGAAGACATTCAGAATTCCATCTTGACTCTGACAACATCTAAAGTTACCTCTCATAACTGACAAAGTGTCCTTCCCAAAACTTATAAATTTTCACAAATAAACGAAACCTTTTTTTATTAAATCAAAAGATATAGTTTTAATTCTAGTGTAGGTATATTTGGGATAAAAGTCACAGTTCTTGTGGCTCAACTCCTAACATTGGTGGCAGCGGTGAGATTTCGTGGTGTTGCTCGCAGGAGCGCCTAGTACGCATCAACACCCTTTCCGGAAGAAAAGTCCTGGGGCTATTTGAAGGCGCGCCCAGACGCAGCAAGTTTCCTCGGCAAGCAGAGAGCAACTGTTAACTGGTTTGCAGGAGCGCGAAGACGCAGCGGACTGTAGCAGCAGAAGATCGACAACTAGTTTCCAATCCCAGGAAATGAACAAGTAAGTCCTTTCTTTGTTTTCTGTGTGACGCTATTTTCTTCAAAACTTTTTTGTTAAGTTAGGAATAAGATTTTATTAAACACGTATTATTATACAAACAGAACGTGAATATTATTATCAATAATTATTATATTTTAGATAGGTACTGCAAATAACAATTATTTATCGATTGAACGTAACATAATCAATTTTTTTTAAATTACATATAAATTTTGAGCAAAAATGGCTGGTAAAGACGCATTTGACGTTTTAAATCAAATTGATCCTTTTGATGGGCAAGGTGATGCTAATTCACTAAATTTTTTTCTAAAAAGCTGTGATGCGATGATGAAAATCGTAAAGGACACAGAAAAGGCTAACTTAGCTGAATTAATTTTCGCAACTAAATTGAAAGGGAAGGCACAAGAGGTAACACAATATAAAGAATTTGAAAACTGGGAGGAAATTAAAGACTTTTTGATAGAAAAATTCACAGATAAGAGACCTCCTTCTTATTTTTTAAATTTATTAACTAATATAAAACAAAATCATAGAGAGAGTATTAAAGAATACGGTGATCGTATCCAAAAAATTTTTAACAAATATAAAGAAACTTGTAACTTGAATTATATTCCAAATGAAGCTAAAGTACTAATAGAAAATTTGCAATTATTACTAGTAACTAATTTTAGGAAAGGTCTTCAGGACGAAAAAACTCAATTACGCATAGTTGCGGAGAATACCACAAATTTAGAAAGAGTTATATCAGTAGCAATAGAGCTTGAGCTTGAGCAATATGATAAAATGAAAAACAATCAAAATTATAGAAATATGAATGTTGTACAAAATCATGGAAATAGAAATTTTAATTTTAATCAAGGTTCAAGTCAAACTTTGTGTATGTTTTGTAATATGAATAATCATTTGACGTCGCAATGTAGACAACTCCGTAATTTTGAACAAAGTCAACCGAGAAACGAACAATTTTCATCTTCTCGACAAAGAAATTTTAATTCAAATCAGAGCAATCACAATTTTTCAAGAAATAATTCCTATTTACCAACGCCAAATAACAATATAGATCGTCCTTTTTCCAGTGGTTATAATAACTACGGTCGTAATTACCAACAAAATCATTCGTACCAAAGATTCCAAAATCAAAACTCTAGACGATTCAATTCCAACAATTACTACAATCAAAGCCAGTTTAATAATCAACGAAATTATCCCATTGAAAATGCACATGACCAAAACTTTCCTAGGCAACAAAGAGATTCGTACGAACGAAATAATGGTTCGTATCTCCCAAATCAGCAAAATCCTCAGGCACGTGATTCATTTACTTCACAAGTGCAAACCATTCAATCGCAAATCTCGACCCAAAACAATTCAGTCAATAATCCCCCCTCATTACCTAGTGCCTCATCCCAAGAAAATTTTTCGGGAAACGAGTGAACAGCCATGACCGCGAACAGCCGACTATGGTGATTAAAAATTACAATAGCTGTTCAAATAATAAATTATCATTTTCTTCTCCAAACACATCAAATAGTAACAATTCAAGCAACAATAAATTAAATTCGTCGCGTAAAACCATTATGATTTCCGAAAATTATAAACAATTAGATGTGATTGAAATATGTTCTTCAAATATAAAAAATTCAGTTGTTCGACTTTTATTGGATACGGGCGCAGACGTGTCCCTCTTAAAAGCAGGTAGAATAGAAGATGACTCTGTAATCAATAAGGAAATAATCGTAGAATTGAAGGGTATTAGTGAGCAACCAATTTACACTTTGGGTACCTGTTTTATTTCAATTAAACTAGAAAATGAAAAAACCTTGAAACACGAATTTCACGTCATTTCTGATAGCACATCAATTAAAAACGACGGTCTTTTAGGACGTGATTTTCTACAAAAGTATAAAGCTAAAATCGATTACGAAAAGGAAAGTGTTAACTTTGAGAACAACCATTTTAAATTGTTACCTTCTGAAACATTCGTAATTATTCCTGCAAGATGCGAAACAATAATTTCCGCTTTGGCGAATATGCCAGATGCCGAAGGGATTGTAAAACCAAAACAAATATCTGACAAGCTATATTTAGGGACTACATTGACCAAAGTTAAAAATTACAAATGTTTTGTCAGTATTTTGAATATTTCAGACGAAGATTTTACAATAACCATGCCTAGAGTTAGTGTGGAGCCTTTCATCCAAAATAATGTGGATATTACAGAAATAAATAGTATGAGCCAACTCGAACGTTTAGAAAAATTAAAAAAATCATTGAATCTTGAAGGACTTAACAATGAAGAAACTAATTCGCTACTAGAAGCCTGCAATCTTTATAATGATATCTTTCATTTAGACGGTGATAAACTTTCTTGTACAAACACGGTCCAACATAATATACCCACAGATCCTTCTAAGGGACCAATTAATACTAAACCCTACAGATTACCATTCAAACATCGTGAAATAATGAAAGAACAAACGGATCAAATGCTGAATGATGGTATAATTTCTCCGTCGTGTAGCCCTTGGAATAGTCCTCTATTAGTGGTACCAAAAAAGAGCGATCCCTCGGGTGAACCAAAGTACCGCGTATGCGTAGATCTCAGAAAAATTAACGATATAACCACAGGAGCTGACGCGTTTCCCCTACCTAATATCACTGATATCCTTGACCAGTTAGGACAAGCCCAATATTTCACCACCCTGGATTTGGCCAATGGGTTTCATCAAGTGAAATTGGATGATAACGATAAATTAAAAACTGCTTTCAGTACTCAGACCGGACACTACGTTTTCAATCGAATGCCATTCGGATTGAAGGGAGCCCCTGCAACCTTTCAACGGTTAATGAATACTGTCCTAAGCGGCCTTAATGGGTTAAAATGTTTTATTTACCTAGATGACATAGTAATTTATGCGAATAATTTGACAGAACATAATCACAGATTAACCGAAGCATTTCAAAGATTTAGGCAGCATAACTTGAAACTTCAACCTTCAAAATGTTCATTTCTTTGCAAAGAATGTTTATATCTAGGTCATATCATCACTGAAAACGGTATTAAACCCGATCCTGCAAAAGTGGACTGCGTATCAAGATTCCCTCAACCTAAAAACGCCAAAGATATAAAGTCATTCCTAGGACTGGTTGGCTATTACAGGAAATTTATTCAGGACTTTGCAAAAATTGCTAAGCCACTTACCAAGCTATTAAAAAAAGATGAAAAGTTTTTATGGAATAATGAATGCGGCATTTCTTTTGAAACTTTGAAAAAAAGCATAATCTCTCCGCCTGTACTCCAGTATCCAGATTTTTCCAAAGAATTCATTATCACCACCGACGCTAGTAATTATGCAATTGGTGCCATTTTGTCTCAGGGCAAGATTAATAGTGATCGACCGATAGCATTCGCCAGCCGAACTTTAAATAAGGCTGAACGAAATTACTCCACCACTGAGAAAGAATTAGCAGCAATAGTGTGGGCAGTAAAGCATTTTCGACCATATGTATTTGGTACAAAGTTTAAAATTGTGACAGATCATAAACCCTTACTTTACGTTTTCAATATAAAAGATCCAGGTTCCCGACTGACACGTTTTAGACTAAAATTGGAAGAGTATAACTTTGAGGTAATTTATAAAGCAGAAAAAAAGAATACAAATGCCGACGCGCTTAGCAGAATAGTTAATACTGTTAATACAATTAATACAAACCTAATAACCGATTACACGGAATTTCAAAGTTATCTCCAAACTCATATAATTTTAAATTCTAAAATAAAAGAAAAAAACACTACGCTTTTTCAGACCAATGACACAGATCCATTAATATTGTTCATACCCAAAAACTTTAACAAAGAGAAGTTTAGAGATTTAGAAAATAACAAACAGGCAAATAAATTCATGGAAGGATTTAATAAAGCCACTGAACTAAATGTAATTTCGGTACACCATTACCAGGATCCTGATATGTTTTTACTTGTAGATAATGAAAATACTTTTAGCGCCGCTAATTACGAAAATATCTGGTATTGTCTACTTAAATTGAGAAATCTCATACGTAATACTAAAGTTAAATTGTCATTAATTAAATATCACTATAACCCTTTAATAAAATGGGATATCATTTATCCAATGTTGAGATACCTTTTTCAGAACTTAGACATTGAAATAACCATATATAATAATAACTTAATAAGCCCTTCAGAGTCAGATAAAAATACCATATTAGAAGAATTCCATAATTCTCCCATAGCAGGTCATCAAGGAGTATCTCGTACCTATAAAAAACTTGCTAACTTATACAACTGGAGAGGAATGAAAAAAGACTTAAAAAGGTATATAAAAAAATGCGAATTTTGCCAAAAAAATAAACTGTCCCGTAAAACTAAAATGCCAATGGTCATCACAACTACTGCAACCAAACCTTTTGAGAGGTGCTTTCTGGACGTGGTTGGCCCTTTACCTGAACCGGAATCGGGAAATAAATATATCCTCACATTTCAAGATGATTTAACAAAATTTAATCTCAACATTCCTATGAAAGATCAAGAAGCTGCGACTGTGGCAGAACACTTCGTAAAAAATATAATTTGTTATTATGGAATACCGGAAATCCTAGTTACGGATCGTGGAACCAACTTTCTAAGCGAACTTTTCAAAAATACGTGCAAGATGCTAAAAATAAAAAAAATTCAGACGACTAGCTATCACCCAGAATCGAATGGCGCATTAGAAAGGTCTCATAGGAGTCTAGAAGAGTATTTACGACATTTCATATCTGATACGCAGGAAGATTGGGATAACTGGATTCCTTTCGCCACATTTACCTATAATACGTCCACACATACAGCGACACAATTTGCGCCTTTTGAACTTTTATTTGGCTATAGCCCTACCTTACCAACGTCAATTACTCAATCCCCAAAGACTTCTTACACATATGAGGACTTTGTAGCAAACTTGAAACAAAAAATGCAATATTCTAGACAAATAGCTAGAGAAAATCTATTAGACAGTAAATACAAATCAAAAAACAACTATGAAAAAAATAGCTTGTCTAGAGACTTTACAACTGGTGACAAAGTATTGCTTTATGATGAGTCTGTCCGTAGAGGTAGAAGTAAGAAGCTAACCTCATTATGGATAGGGCCATATACTATAGTAGAAAAATTATCTGACGTGAACTATGTCATTCAGAAAGGAAACAAAAAACAGACAGTCCACGCTAATAGATTGAAACATTTTTACGACTAAAAAAAAAAATTTATATATAATATGTATATACCTAGTTCCACTTTTTCATTTACATGTATATACCTATATTTAGGAAAGCACAAACCTAAAGTTCGCTAACGATATTCTCCTCTTTTCAGGTTTGCCGTCAGGGTTATGCTACTCGCTAATATTATCAATTTAGCGATGGCCAAATCTGAATATAACGTTACCTACTATGACCACAATCCGGGCATTCATTTCGAAAAATTGGGAGAAATGCGGCTTTACAACAACAAATGGAAAATTATAACTTTTGTAAATATAGATAGTCTAAGCGATAAATTTCTAAGTTTAAATAACTATTATACGATGACCTTAAATTTATGCAGACACGAAAATGCGCAATATCACTATTATATATGTGATTCTTTTGTGAAATTCACTAAATATAATCTCAACAAAATTAATAGAGAATTACAAGTTCTGCACGAATTAGTGGGTCATGATATAGTATCCAGAAATAAGAGAGGTTGGTTTGACATAATAGGAAAAGCAACAAAAGTTTTATTCGGGATCTTAGATAACGACGATGCAAAATATTATGACGCTAAAATTTCGGAATTCTCAAAAGATGAAAACTCAGTAATTAATCTTTTGAAAGAACAAACAAAAATAGTGCAATCAACCTTGATAAACTTTAACAATACAATAGGCACATTGGATTTCAATGAGAACGTCTTGAAAGGCAATATAGAAAAAATCGCGAAGGAATTGGATAAAAACCAAAAAGACGTAAAGTTTCTAAACTTAAAAACAAATTTAGAAGACCATGTTACAATAACGAATATGATTTTAAATCAGTTACAGCTAGAAATCATGTCACTCACCAACGCAATCCTTATTGCTAAAAAGGGAATATTGCATCCGGCTATCATGACGCCTGTCCAATTAACAAAAGAATTAAGACAAGTTTTAGAATCTCTTCCCCATGGGTTGGAATTCCCGATACCTTTAGACACATCCAATGCAAACATTTTGCTAAATATAATTGAGTTACAAGTTTTCTTTGAAAATAAACGTCTTATATATATCATAAACACACCTCTTGTAGAGACGCAATTATTTTATTTATACAAAATATCACCGTTTCCCAAACTAGTAGTATTGAATGAATTCATTTTAATTCAACCTTCCTCAAAATATATTGCAATAGACGAAAGTAAACAACAATTTGTACAATTTTCAGATATGGAATACATATCTTGCATTAAGTTGCTAGGAAATAAAATTATTTGTAAGCAACATAAGCCAGTATCTCTTGCACATCTCGTAGACAATTGCGAGATTAGACTATTGCAAGCTACTTCTGATAAAATTCCCGAAAATTGCGACAAACGCATAGTTACTTCTAAGAGAGGCATTTTTATTCAATTGTCAACCAGTAACACTTGGATATTTGCAGTACCTAATACAGAAACTTTAACCATATCTTGTACCAATAATGATAAGCCAATGGATGTTACTTTAAAAAATTGTGGTAGCGTCACACTTGCGAAACAATGCAAGGCTTATAGTTCTTCAACAATATTAATGCCTCATGACAATATCTATCAATCAGAAGTGTACAGTGAAATTGTTCCGCCATTTGATATTATTGATGAGTGTTGTGAAAAAGTGAAAGAACATCAGATAAATTTTTCGGAAATTGTGTTGAACCAACATTATAAAACGTTGAGTAAACACATACCCGAACTTAACATTGCTAGTCATAAGTTGGACGATATAGAAAAATTAGCAGATGATATTCACAAAAACAAAGCTACATCTCGCTACACATTTTCTGCTTCTATACTGGCGTATATTTTAGCAATCATTGTACTATTTTATTTAGGTTATAAATTCTATAAGAAATGCATTTGTCAAAAAAATAAAAATTCTTGTTGTGGCATTCCCAATTTGTGTATTAGAGTCAATCAAAATGTACAGCCATCCTATCCAAATAATGAATATGCAGCTCGATATATAAACAGAAATAGAGCAGTAAGAAGTACAACTGGTGATGATGATTCGGACGAGGAAAATGTTTCATTAGAATTTCCTCAACGGAAAAGTATTGGCTATGCACCAACAAGACGAGCAGTCAAATAAACTTAGTTTTCATAAACATTTTCTTCCTGATGTCATTTACTGTTTTTAGCATAAATATAGTTATAGGTTATATAGCTATTAGTCCATTTTTTTAATTGTATCATATTACTTTAGAAATAACTTACTATAATTATCTACTTAAATTTTATACAAGCTTGATCAGAGATTTTACTTCATTTGATTTTTCATTTAAATTACATAAAATCTCTCATTAAGAGGGGAGGTGTTATGAACCAATAAGATAACACAGTGATTATAGGAACGTTTAATTATATCTCTAATTTTCTATTATATTTACTATGTATTTTGCAGAGAGGCCTGACCATGCCTTGTCGGCTCAATATGGCTTTACCTTTCGGACCCTTGTTTTATATCCCTCTATTTTCATAAACTGTTAAATTGTCGGAATGATGTCCAATAACTATTTACGTGCCTGAATAGGGTTTAGTTTTTATTATTGTATAAACTTCCCAAAAAAATCCCAAATCATTAAATATTTTAGCACCAATATAAGTAACATCTGTAAAATAGCGTTAAGGTACTTTCAGTGAATAACTAGAGGAACTCCCGCCCTTTCGAAGGAGGTTCCAGGACGTTTCCTTCTTTCAGGAAAGAAGACGAGAAGACATTCAGAATTCCATCTTGACTCTGACAACATCTAAAGTTACCTCTCATAACTGACAAAGTGTCCTTCCCAAAACTTATAAATTTTCACAAATAAACGAAACCTTTTTTTATTAAATCAAAAGATATAGTTTTAATTCTAGTGTAGGTATATTTGGGATAAAAGTCACAGTTCTTGTGGCTCAACTCCTAACACAGGGCAATCTTCAAGTTTTCTAATTTTTATTATTTTTTTGTATTATTTGCAGTTTGATTTAATTTGATTTTTTTGAAGTTTGGCTCAATATTTCCAGTCCTACGTAGCAACTTCATTGTATGTAGGAATATAACTTGTTTTGAAACTTTCTAGATGAGATTCTAGAAAGCTTATTTTGTTTGTGTATCAGGTTCACTGAACACAAAATTTAACTTGCCGTACCGACCGGAAACTCGCTCAGTAGGTTAACAACTTGTAAGTCGACCTTGGTCTCCATCGTGCAATGTTGTTAAATCTAAAGGGTTTCGTCACAACCAACTTTTGTTTCTCAAAGTTCTGTTCAGGTTACGTCAGTGAATATTTTCTTTAGTCTTACTTACAACTTCATTGTATGTAAGAATTTAACTTGTATAGAGCCTTAGGTTAGATTTAGGTGACATGGATTCACTGTAAAATCTAATTGCTCGTCCTTCTTATTTACAACTTCATTGTAGGTAAGAATTTAACTTGATTAGAGCCTTAGGTTAGATTTAGGTGACATGGATTCACTGTAGAATCTAATTGCTCGTCCTTCTTACTTACAACTTCATTGTATGTAAGAATTTAACTTGATTAGAGCTTTAGGTTAGATTTAGGTGACGTAGATTCACTGTAGAATCTAATTGCTCGTCCTTCTTACTTACAACTTCATTCTATGTAAGAATTTCACTTGGTTTCACTTTTGTTAGATTTAGGTGACATAGATTCACTGTAGAATCTAATTTGCTCGACTTCTTACATATCAACTTCATTGAGTGTAAGAATTTGAACCTTGTATTTTACGTTTTATGTAATAAAATAGGTTAGTAACTTGTAAGTCGACCTTGGCTGCCATCGTGCATTGTTGCTAATCCTGAGTATTATGTATGTTGCAATTAACTGCAAATTGCTTTCAATTAATTGTTTGAATTAATTAATGAATTAATTCTACTTTGTTAAATTCTATTTAAATAAATAGTTATCTACATTGTTTTAAGTTTTTGGTTTTATTTTAATTGGCCTTATTATAGGCCTGGCGCCCAATAGAAAATAACATCAAATAAAGATAACCCACGCCCATTCCTCCTAAACTTTTGTCTGAGCAGCTGTAGGGCAACCCGAAGAAGTGATAAACTTTCATCATTTCAAATTGGCGCCCAACGTGGGGCCATTTTCATAAATTTGATCATTTTTCTGGGTTAAGTTACTTAAATTTTGGTTGGAGGCAATTTGGCAGTGTTCCAAAACTTTTATCTGTTATCTATTATCTTTAATATTTTGTAAAACTTTGTTAACTATTTTTACCAATACTGTGTTTCCTTAGGTCATGTTTTGAATGGAACAATCTTTTCTTGAGAATTGTCAATCCAAAGCTAGGGTGGATCTTACCTATTTGGTTTTCAATCCAGCAGAGGACTCCATATGTGGCTTTGTTCAATTTAATAAATGGCTTTTTAACATGTTGCACTCTGCAAATATTTCGCTTTCTGTATGCAATGGGAATTTAGGTTGAGGTTGGAAGGCGATACTGGGAAGCTTCACAAAACAGTGCTCTTTTCAATCAGGGGGTAATTCTTCGTGCAATTAGGGCCAATTGGGTGTTGTGCATTTTGCGCAGCTTTCGCCTTCAGTGAAAGCGTTGGGAGCTTTTTCAAAAACTTCTTACTTTTTTTTATTAATTTTTATATTCTGGTTAACAACGAATCAACAACGGGCTATAGTAACTAGAAAAACAAAAAAAATCGCCGAAAAACACCAGCATGACCATCCACGCCATGCTTGTTTTTTCGTGACAGAATGCAAAGAACGTAATGAAAATACAAACGTGAACGCCCTTTATTATTAGGAAAGAAAATTATGCAATGGCATCTTCTTTTTCAAATATTTCAAAATAGTTGCGGATGTTTCCGCAACATACTCCCGCACTTTGAAGCCACCAACTTCAACAATTCAAAAATTCAACAAGAACAACATTCGATGATGATAACATCAGACTCATCAGAACTCAGAACCACATCAGCCATATGATATAAAAACAAACTACATAAGAACAAGAACTAATTCTTTACAAACTATAAGCAAGTAGATATATAAAAAATAACATATTTAAGGCAGGGTCAGATTATGACATTCAAATTTCATTTCAGGGGGATCCTCTTGGGGTAAAGGACAAACCTTTGCAATGCTACGAGTATATATCCCATCTTGGGTTTTAAGTTTAACAACTCGTACTTTATTGTCTTTACCAGGGATAACTTCCAACACTCTAGCTAGAGGCCATTTTAAAGGAGGGGTATCATCATCTCTCAGAAGAACTATTGAGCCTGGTTTCAGATTTTCAGACTCTCGAAACCACTTGGGTCGGTGTTGGAGTCGATTCAGATAATCAACTCTCCACCTTTTCCAGAAAACTTGCTGAATTTGGACAATTCTTTGCCAGTAAGAGAGTCTGTTTTCAGGAGTACTTTCGAAATTTCTTTCAGGATGAGCAGTCAAACTAGTTCCAATCAAAAAATGACCAGGAGTAAGAGCCTGGAAATCATTGGGGTCATTAGAGAGAGGGCAGAGAGGCCGTGAATTTAAAATGGCTTCGATTGACGTTAATATGGTGTAGAATTGCTCAAAAGTAAGGCGAGCTTCTCCAACTTAACGATGAAGATGGTATTTGGTGCTTTTCACAGCAGCCTCCCAAATACCACCCCAATGGGGGCTTCTTGGAGGAATAAACTTAAAATTGATTTCATTTTGAGCAGAAAAATCTTTTATAGAATCTAAGACACTCTTGGTTTTGAAAAAATCATACAACTCACTTAGCTGGTTTCTTGCACCAACAAAATTAGTTGCGTTGTCACTATAAATTAATTCAGGATTTCCTCTGCGAGCAATAAATCTTTTGAGGGTCATAATAAAAGCTTCTGTTGATAAGCTGGTTACCAACTCTAAATGCACAGCCTTTGTGATCATGCACACAAACACTGCTATATAGACCTTGATAATCGGGGCTTTACGTAAGTTTGAAGATTTTAAAAGGAAGGGGCCTCCATAGTCTATACCAACTCTATTGAAACACCTGGTTTCCTGGACTCTTTCCTTGGGCAAATCTCCCATTATCTGAGTTGTGGGTTGAGCTCTGAACTTGAAACAAATATGACAATTCCTAATAATCCTTTTGACTTCCCATAAACCATTTAAAGGCCAAAACTTTAATCTGAAATTAGACAAAACAGTTTGAGCTCCTGAATGTCCTAACCGTAGGTGTTCTAATTTTAACATCAAAGAGACGATATAATTTCTAGAGGGCAAAAGAATAGGGTGTTTCTGATCAAAAGATATGTTGGCATTCTCAAGTCTACCACCTACTCGTACAATACCATCCATATCAAGGAAGGGCTTGAGCTGGGCCAACTGTTTATTGGAAAGAGCTTTACCTTTACTGAGGTCTTGAATTTCTTTTGAGAAGTGGAGTGATTGAAGAACTTTAACTATCAAATCTTTTGCTTTCCTCAATTCATTGACTTCAAGAGGACCAACGATTTTATTATCTTTGTTTCCAACATTGTGAACAAATCTTAATATAAATGAAACGTGACGTTGTAATTTTGAAAATTGTGAAAATTTGAGAAATAATTTTGACCAGAAATCATTCTGGAAGAACACATGCAAAGTGACAGTAGGTTTTTTCTTTTGTTCAGGGAGGTCATCGATTTTCGAAACATTTCCAAACGATTTTTCTGAGAGTCTTAACTTCATATCAAGCAAGAAAGAGGGGCCTTTCCACCATAAGTCTAAATCGATAACATCCTGTATTGGGACACCACGAGAGGGCAAATCAGCTGGGTTGTCAGCGGATTTGACATGTCTCCAAATACATTCCTTTGTAAGATCTTGTATTTGTGCTACACGGTTAGCAACAAATACATTCCAACGAGAAGCATGAGAATTCACCCAGCATAGAGCTACTTGTGAGTCAGACCAAAGATTTACAGAATCAACCTTAAAACGACCATCGAAAACTGATTTAGTAGTTTTCTAACCAATTGGGAGAGCAACAGCATAGCACATAACTCCAAACGTGGAAGAGAGACAGTTTTGATAGGGGCAATCCTAGATTTTGAAGAGAGAAGGGTGCAAGATACAGCACTATCTATGTATATTACTCTAATGTAAACACATGCTGCATAGGCTTGCATACTTGCGTCTGAAAAACCATGAAATTCAATTTGTTTAATTTTCTTTTCCAAAAATAAATATCTGGGTATTTTCAGATTTTTGAGCAGAGGTAAATTTTCAATAAAATGAGTCCAATTTTGTATAATTGACATGTCAGTAATGGGACTATCCCAATCTAGTTTCAACATCCAGAGCTTCTGAATAATCAATTTCCCAGAAACTATAACCAATGATAAAAAACCAAGGGGGTCATAGCACTGAGCCAAAGTAGATAATATTTTTCTTTTTGTGATTGGCGGTGTGAAGGAACTTTCAGGGATTGAGACACAGAAAAAATCAGCAAAGGGGTTCCATTTCAATCCTAAAACTTTACTTGGAAAATCATCAAAATTAAGATTTCGTTCAGGAATTTTCTCTTGGGAAATTTTGTCAAAAAAATTGCTTGAATTTGAACACCATTTGTGTAACTGAAAACCATGAGTATTTAAAAGAGTATTTAATTGAGTATATAGAGTTTCCAAGTCTGAGTAATTATCAACACCTCCAAGACAATCATCTACATAGGTCATTTTCAAGAGAGCTTCAAAAGCTAGAGGATTTTGAATGACATTATTTTGAGCCATTTCATGCAAAACTCTTGTTGCAAGAAAAGGGGCACAATTAGTGCCATAGGTGACAGTTGAGAGTTCAAAACATTTCAGAGTTTCCTGAGGACTATTCCTCCATAAAATGTTCAAGAGGTATCTTTGTTCTGGATTTATCAGAATTTGTCTATACATTTTCTGTATATCAGAGGTGAGCACATATTTGAAAGAGCGAAAACGACAGAGTATGTCATAGAAGTCTGGTTGAACCTGATAGCCTTTAAGAGTGACATCATTTAAAGAATATCCTGAAGAAGTTTTACATGAGGCATCGAATACTACACGCAGTTTTGTAGTGACGCTATCCTCCTTTATAACTGCGTGATGGGGCAGAAAATACTTAGGTTGTGAGTAGCAGTTTGTCAAAATGAGAGGAACAAACCTTCCATGTTCGAGGCTTTCATACTCGTCAATGAAATTTTTATAATCAGAAAAATACCTTTTGTCCTTAGCAAATCTTTTTTCAAGATTGAAAAATCTTTTCCTTGCCATGGAAAAAGAATCACCAAGCTTCAAATTTTCTTTAGGAGATTTTAAGGGTAAGTCTACTTGAAAAACACCATTTTCCAATATCTTCGTGCTTTTCATGAATAGACTTTCTGCCTCTTCATCTTCAAAAGAACGCGGAATATTTGGGGAAATGTCCTCAAGTGTCCAAAATCTAGAGACCATTTTTTCAAGAGGGGTTTCGTCGAGGGTTTCATTTTTGGTTTGAGCTATAAGAGAAACACTTAAATGTGACATCAACATATTATCTTGAGATACATTAAGAGAGAAAGGACCACCAATGACCCATCCAAGGTAAGTATTGAGTAGTATAGGGAGGTTTTTTCCTAACCGAACTATACCATTAGCCAATAATTCATAATACACATCAGCACCCAGCAACAAATCTACATCTGAAGGGGTAGAGAAAGAGACATCTGCAAGAGGCAAATTTGAGGGTATATTCCAAGAGTCCGTATTTATTTTGTTTTGGGGTAATTTACAAGTGATTTCTGTTAATATTGCACAGGAAACTTTGAACTTTCTGTGAGAGTACACATTTGAGTAGAGCGTTACATCAACCATTTTATTTGAAATGCTATTGCTCAGTGCAATACCTGAAACAGAAGTTGTTTTAGTATAGGAAATGTAATTTAATTTGTTGACGAGTTTGTGAGTGACAAAAGAATTTTGAGAGCCATTATCCAAAATTGCTTTAGCTTGTATACAATTTCCCTGGGCATCATAAAGAGAGACACAAGCAGTAGCTAATAAAACGTGGTTATTTCTAGTAGAAGCTGACAGAGATAGAGAGTCTTGCGAAAGTGCACTAGAGTTGCACGAAGAATTACCTTTGGAAGATTTAGGAATAGCACCATTTTGTGAGGGGGACAAAAATCCATTGTTTTCATTTAATCGAGTTTGACTGTTACATTTATTTTTATCAAATTTAGGCGGGTTATTATTAGAGACATTTTGAGCACCTTCTACCCGAGCTTCTAGTCTGTTATTTTGATGAGAGTGCAACATGCTATGGTGTTTCTTAGAGCAAAAAGAACAAACGTTAGTAGATGAGCACTGAGCCACTGCATGAGCAGTTCCCAGACAGTTATAACACAGTTTTTTAGAACCTACAAAGTTTCTCTTGTCTGCAATAGATGCATTTTTGAATTTGTTACAAGAATAAATTTTATGAGTATTTTCATTGCAATAAGAACACTTTGCATGTTCACTGTTTTGTGATGCGAATGCATGAAGAGAGGTTTTTAACTGAGGTTTTGTGAATTTTGGTGTAAATTGTACACCCGTACTATTTAAGTTTTCCAACACTATACATCTTTTTTCTAAAAATTCAAAAAATTCTGAAAGTTGAGGTAATTCATCCAGATTTCTCTCAGTTTCAAAGGCTCTTCTTGTACCAAAATCTATCTTTTTTCCTAACAAATATAACAAGATAAAGTCTAACAATTGTTCACATGAATAATTTAAATTATACAACGAGTCTAAATTTCTCTTACAATTGGTTGAAAATTCCCTGAGAGCTGTTGAGGTGCATTTTGTGAGTGAAGGCACTTCCAAGAGAGACACTAAAAGAGTATTTATTACAGAAAGCTTATTTTCGTATCGTTTCTGCAGAATTTCTAAGGCTGTATCAAAATTATCATTTATAACTATTAAATTTTCAATTAATTTTAATGGTTCATCCCGCAAAAATTACTTCAGATAAATAAATTTCTGTATTTTTGAGAGGCTCTGATTTTGAATTATTAAAGCATCAAAAATTTGATAAAAAGGTAGCCATTCTGAAATATCACCTTTGAATGGTTTGATATGAATGTCAGGTAATTTCACATCAATTTTAGGAGAAGGAGCCACAATAGTTTGTTGTACAGGGTGTGCATTAACGCTTGGGGGAAAGGGAGAAAAACATAATTTTTTAATTTTATCTTTGATAATACCACACTTTTGATGAACAGAGTTTTCAATGAAATCACGATCCTCATTATCAAGGGTTTCATCAGCAGGAAGAGCATCTATCCTGTCTTGTATATTTTCATATGCATGAAAAGTATTTTTTAAATAATCATACTTTTCTGAGAGCTCTCCTACTTCAGCCTTATCTGCTGTTTGGAGCCAATTATTAACTCTTGTTATTTTACCCTTGATAATGGTTCGTTGTATTTTCAATTGACTATAATCTAAATCTAAAAAATTTTCAGGAAAGTTAGACATTTTAAAATGTTTATCAATGTTCAACTGCTTACCACTTTTTTCAGGTTACCACAAGATTCACCAAGTACTCACACATTTTCCATAAGTCTCTGAGTACTTCTTGGAGTTGAGTTCAAAGTTCTATTGCTTGTCAATAGAATAAGGCACACACAAGTCAATGGTATAACACAGCAAAATGTTCAAGATTCTCTCCAAACTTATGCCATCCGGCTCGAAGGACCAATGTTTTGAATGGAACAATCTTTTCTTGAGAATTGTCAATCCAAAGCTAGGGTGGATCTTACCTATTTGGTTTTCAATCCAGCAGAGGACTCCATATGTGGCTTTGTTCAATTTAATAAATGGCTTTTTAACATGTTGCACTCTGCAAATATTTCGCTTTCTGTATGCAATGGGAATTTAGGTTGAGGTTGGAAGGCGATACTGGGAAACTTCACAAAACAGTGCTCTTTTCAATCATGGGGTAATTCTTCGTGCAATTAGGGCCAATTGGGTGTTGTGCATTTTGCGCAGCTTTCGCCTTCAGTGAAAGCGTTGGGAGCTTTTTCAAAAACTTCTTACTTTTTTTTATTAATTTTTATATTCTGGTTAACAACGAATCAACAACGGGCTATAGTAACTAGAAAAACAAAAAAAATCGCCGAAAAACACCAGCATGACCATCCACGCCATGCTTGTTTTTTCGTGACAGAATGCAAAGAACGTAATGAAAATACAAACGTGAACGCCCTCTATTATTAGGAAAGAAAATTATGCAATGGCATCTTCTTTTTCAAATATTTCAAAATAGTTGCGGATGTTTCCGCAACAGGTCAATATGAACCCAGTATATTTACACAAAGACGAAGCTGATTGGGAACTCACGATTAGAGGAATTTGCACCAAGAACTTAGCAAATCGAGAAGTCAAAGTCTCAATACTTCGAGGTCATCTCGCTTGTGAAAAGGAGAAAAATATCATCTATCCGGAGGTTCCAATGAATTTCAAGGATGAAGTGGAGATATGTAAGACTAAAATTTCATTAATGTCAAACTTGGTAAATTAATTTTTTTCTGATAATGGTCATCCTGACTATAAACGTTTTAAAACTCGATTGTTACATTTATCCTCTCGTATTAATTATTTGAAACCTTATGATAATTCATCGGCTATGAGAGCACAACTTATTTCACAAAATATGATTTTAATTGACAAGCTTGAGGAAAGAACAAATGTCAAAATTCCAATTGTAAATCAAGTAAATTCAACTGTAAAGGAAATAAATTTAATTGACATCGAAAATAATGATATCGGGGCACAGTCTCAAAATGTTCCTTTCTCTGCTGAAGAATATGTTAACTCTTTTTCTGAAACTAGTTTTTCTCAAGATAATCAAAGACGCGTTAAAATAATTTCAAATGTTTTATTGAATTCACAGACACCTAATCAAGGTGATACTGATAGTAGTGATTCAGAATTAAATCTTGAGGACGATATGTTGAATATTTGTAGTTCATATTTCAAATCGTTGGAAAATGATCCTAAAACTGATAACGTTGAAAACAAAGGAACTGACTTTGTTTATCCTTCATTAAAGGGTTATAACTTTGATAGGTCTCATAAAGATCAAGCTATGCCTCAGAATTTACCGAACAGTAAAAATCTTCTTAATGATGCTAACGGTCAAAATTTTGTACAGACTGAGTTCAATAAACCAATCAACAGTCAATATCCTTTTAGTGTGCCTATTGACAACAATACAAACTTCAACAGTGTTCCAAATCTTGTCAATTTTAATAGTGATCCTAACAGTTTTCAGGACTTTCAGAATTATGTGAATCCTCAATTTCAAGTACCATATCAATCAGGACAAAATAATCAATTTTTCAGACCACCCAATTTTCAAGGTTTCAACTACCAATCTCAGTTTCCCGAGCAGTTTCCTCAACATCGTTATGTTCAGCCTTCAAGATTTCCAAATTTTCACAGTTCCAATTTGCAATCTCAATATCCTAATTTTGCTCAACATAGTTCTCATTATTTCAATAATTCTAGAATTCCAGCCTTCGATAGAATCAATTTAAAGTTTGGTGGTAAAGGTCAAAGTCTACACAGTTTTCTGGAAAAGGTGGAAGAATTTTCTCTGTCTCATAGAATTTCTAGGGAGCACTTGCTCAATTTTGCTCATGAATTTTTCGAAGGAGATGCATTAATTTGGTATCGATCAATCAGAAGTCAAATTTTCACTTGGAATGATTTAATTTACAGATTGCGTTTGGATTTCTTACCTGTAGATTTCGAAGTAGCTTTTTGGGATGAAGTTCGTGCGCGTACTCAAGGTAGTAATGAGAGGCCCTTGATTTATATTGGCATCATGGAAAATTTATTCAAACGATTTATCAACCCTGTTGATGAGGGTACACAACTTCGACTCATTATGAGAAATCTTCTGCCATATTACCAACAGCAACTGGTCTTACGTCAACCTATCTTACTTCTAGAACTAAAAAGTCTTTGTCGTATTTTGGAGGATACCAAACTGCGTTCCGAATCATTTCAAGGTCCACCCTTGTGTAATACTTCCACTCTTGAACCTGAACTTGCATATAGGAGGGATATTTCTGATAACAACCATCATGTGAAATTTCAACACTCGAATAAGCCAAAATTTGGAACAAACGAAATAAATATATCACAACCAAGTGTTAGTTCTGAATCACAAGATGATTTAGTTAATTTTGAAGCTCAAGATAACTGCCTAAAAATTGATAATCAAAACTCCAAAGTGGAGGTTTTGAATTTGGCTTCTACTAAGTGTTGGAATTGTGATCAAATGGGTCATGCATTTCCAAGTTGCAAACTGAAAAGAAATGTGTTCTGTTTTAGTTGTGGAAAGAAAAACATAACAAAACCAAAATGTCCAAATTGCAAGTCAAAAAACGGAGATCAGGCAATTTCAAATTCGGTAGAAGTTGCCACGAAACAAAGTTAAAATCCGAATCTTTTTTCTCAAGGGAAGATTGGTCCTTATGGCTCAATAAAGTACAGCAGTTCCATAAAACTAAAGAAATTTCTCCTCTATTTTTGAAAAAGTCAAATATCGACTCCAGACCTTATTTAAATATTAAAATTGGCCAATCCTGTTTTATTGCTCTTTTGGATACTGGAGGTATGCAATCTGCGGCCGGATTATGAACATCCGATACGGAAAGATTCCGAGTCGAAGGTAAACTCGCAGCGTATACGCATCGTATTGAACGGAAAAGCGATTACGAACACACAAATCGGCTTTAATCAGCTGTCCGCGATTACAATGGTAGAATGCGAAAGCTCTTGCTGGAGGTGACGTCAGCTGCAGTCCTTTAGTGTTGCGTTTACTATGTAAATGCATCATTCATCATTAAATGCATGGAATTGATGGGCAACTTGCAGTGTTTTTATGGATTATGATTATGAATATCTAAAGATTGCAACCATCTTTCACTTTATATTTTGATATTTAAAAATACAAAAATTAAATCATTATAGCAACCTTGTGTTTTTTGACAAACAGAGAATCATATTAGGTAATTATGAAACATTTGGCCAAGGGTGATTTTTATAGTATATAAAAGCCGTGTGCTTTATGGCATAAACTTTCTAATTATACCTTTCTACACGTAGATTTTCTTTTCATATTTGTTGGTAAATTTGGCTTATAAACAGGGTTGCCAGACGTCCCACCTTAAGCCTAGTACTCATAACTGCGAAATTCGTACTTTTTTGACATTGCTTCGACAATTTGACGTTTGATTCACGCAAAAAACGTCAAATTTTTGACGCAATGTCAAAAAAGAGCGAATTTCGCAGTTATGAGTACTAGGCTTTAGGAGGGACAGTCCCGCATTTTGTTAATCGGTCCCGCCTTTTTTTTATTAATTTCAGGTCCCGCTTTTCACGTGAATTGTCCCGGTTTTCCCGCTTTTTCCACCCAATCTTCACATTTAGTGCAAAAAAACGCTCATTTTACAACTTGTTACATAAACAGCTATTTCTACATTTAAAATCGACGCAAAAATCAAATAACGAGCCTGAATCGCAAGCATTTCATTGAGGTCTGCGGGTGACGTCACCACTATTAGTTGCTGACGTGGTGACGTCACTCGCAGGCTATGTGGCAAAAACCATTATAACATGTTCATAGAAAAAGTTTTACTCGTCTAAAATCATTTTTTGCAACCTGAAAACACTACCAAACTCGGCACCGCCTCGTTTGATGCTGTTTTCGTCACGCGTTAATCAATAGTATATTGTGTATTTAGGTGGAAAAGTGACACATTCTCGGCCGACGGTGTAAGTTGACGGGCGAGGCGTAGCCGAGTCCGGCAAACACCGAAGGCCGAGAATGTGCTTTTCCACCGAAATACACATACTATTTTTTCTGAGATCGGTTAAATATCTGTTGAACGTTTGTATTTTTGTTCCAATTGTTCAGCAGTACCAGAATCACTTTTCCGGCCTAGGCCGGAAAAGTGATTCTCGTATTGTTATTTATTGATTCCTTAGCAACTATTGAAACATAATTAAAATACCAGAATATTGAGTTTTGCGACCTGTCAACCGGTCAAAAATGCTGACATTTCTTGTCAATCGCAGAAAATAGTATATTTTTTATTTATATATATATATACAGGGTGAATCTGAAAGTGAGGGTTTTTTTTTAACAGGGTATATATCTCGCCAAAATAAGTTGTTTGGCAAAAAATTGTTTATATAAAAAATTTAAGATAACGGAGTTACAGGTATTTTTAGGTTTTTGTACAATAAAAATCTAATTCCAAAAATCGAAGATTTATTAAAGAAAATAATATAACAATTATCACAATAATTGTTCAAAAGTATCCCCATTTGTCTGATGTGCGCATAGTGTTGCTCGGCGAATCCAAGACTCAGTGCAAGCTTGTAGAATGAAATTTTCGCGTCCTCGAATTGTTTCACTTGCATTTTGGATTCGATTACGTAGCTCTTCCAAAGTATTTATTTCTGAGGCGTAAACCAAACTTTTCATGTACCCCCACAGATAAAAATCACATGGGTTAAGGTCCGGCGACCGTGGAGGCCAAAAAATTGGTCCATTTCGTCCCACCCACCTATTAGGAAACTGACGATTTAGGTAATGTCGAACTCGACGACTAAAATGGGGTGGAGCACCATCGTGTAAGAACCACATTACTTGACGTATGTTTAAATTCAAATCTTCTAGCAATACCGGTAAATTACGTCGCAAAAATCTAAGATAGTTTGCACCTGTCATCCTATCTGGTAGAAAAAAGGGGCCGATAAGCATGCCATCAATCATTCCAGCCCAAACGTTAAGAGAAAACCTTTGCTGGAAGTTAGTTCTGCGAACAGCATGCGGATTATCCATTGACCAAACATGAGTATTCCGAAAATTGCTTACACCGTTTCTCGTAAAAGTTGCTTCATCGGTAACTAAAACATGTCTCGTAAAATGTTCGTCATGTTCATGTTGTTGTAAAAGCCATAGACAAAACTGCACTCGCTGGGGATGATCACGGGGCATTAGGGCTTGAACACGTTGGACATGATAGGGATACAATTGCTCCTGTCGTAGCGTGTGCCAAACTTTCATTTGACTGACACCCACCCGTCTTGCAATTTCTCGTGAACTAGTTGTGGGATCATCGTCAATCAAATTAATAATTTCCTCTTCAACTGCAAGCATTTGACGCGGTCTACCCCTTCCAGCATGTCTTCCCCGATTTTCCCGTAATTCTCCATAATCTCGAGCCCTCTGAATTAGACGCACAAATGCAGCTGGTTTGGGGTGGATACGTAATGGAAAACGTTCAGAATAAGCACGCGAAGCTGCAGCAGCATTTTGATGGCATTCGCCGTAAATTAGGATCATATCCACCAACTCATTGTTCTCGTACACATGTGCCATTACAAGGAAACAACACAAATTGAGGCAATCACAAAAGGAAAACTATTTTTGATGTCTGATGAATGCCACTTTTATCATAAATGCTGGAAGTCATACACACATTTCCTTTTTGGACAAGTTATTTTATGTAGCTAATGCGCCACCGATATACCATTTGTTTACATTTTTTTGTGCCGCGGTTTATTGTGACAACGGGTTTTTTTTGCACCTTTTTTTTGAGAAAATGTAAACAAAATGTTTTATAGTTGGAGTCTTCTTTAAACCTAAAAATACCTGTAACTCCGTTATCTTAAATTTTTTATATGAACAATTTTTTGCCAAACAACTTATTTTGGCGAGATATATACCCTGTTAAAAAAAAACCCTCACTTTCAGATTCACCCTGTATATATATATATATATATATATAGTACAACGGTCGAAATTTGATCGTGGCGCCATCTAAGACAAAACCTCAACACCAAGCAGCAATTTTCGCTGCAATATGGTGACTGAGAATCTAATCGGCCGACCAAAATTCAGTTCGTGGGAAAACCCAGAATAGGAAAACCTATTATCCACTGATGAGAAAATATTTGGTCGGCCGATTAGATTCTCAGTCACCATATTGCAGCGAAAATTGCTGCTTGGTGTTGAGGTTTTGTCTTAGATGGCGCCACGATCAAATTTCGACCGTTGTACTATGTATATATTGCCTACAAGCACGAAACTTGGTTTGGTTTTCTTTGCTTTTCCTAGCCATACTGATGAGACCTGATAGGTCGAAACGCGTCTATGGATGGAAAAGCATAGAAAATCAAACCAAATATTTTTTTATATATATATATATATATATTTATATATTTTTCCCGTCATGAATTTTTTTATTTATCGTTTCATTCCTTTATACTTCAATCATTCGCCTTAATATACAAATAACAATAACCTGTAATAATACTGCTAAGATCTAACAAACGAAATTTGGGCGTGGCTCCAAAAAAATTGTTGCGCTTTTGCTCAAGGGGGTCCATAGGGGGGGGACACATTGGGCACTTGCCCCTCCCCTTATGCTTTTGGGCTGGATAAAAACAGTCCCGCTTTTTCATTTCATAGATCTGGCAACCCTGCTTATAAATAATATAATCCATTCTAATTATCGTTCTAAGCTTGCAAAAATTTAAATTAAATGGTGATTTTTTTTCCGTTTTGAATATTTATCTTGCCAAGTTTTGTACCATTTCTTGTCTTTCTCAAAAGGAATCACCATGGTGGAATTGGAAATAAAAGTTTCATTTTCAATTTTTTTCTAAATTATTATAATATCTAAACGTCCAAACTTAATTTACTTTCAAGAATATGCAATTGTTTGATGCTATTGATGCTAGTCATGTCATAATTATAACACTAGAGCAAATAATATTTGTTTTCCGAGGCACGGCTTAACATTATTGGGAAAAAGTCCATGTGACATGGGAATAAAACTTTTCAATAAACTAAGCAATGAATTAAAAATAGACAGAAGAAAAATTGTTTAATAGTAAACTGAAAAAGATACTTATTGTGTTGGAAACATATAATAGGTAGTATACAAGAATATTTTAATGATACATACAACATACATATAACTGGATATAAAATAATATAATAATTGTTCTGAGTAGGATTATAGGTGTAAGGTCTTTTTTGTAACGCTATTTCATTTCATGGTTTACGTGTATATTTTTATGTATGTTACATGTTACTGTAATCTGAAATAAAGTTAAAAATAAATAAATAAAATAACACTGGACACAACGATTTTTAAGGTCAATTGAAATGCTCTGTTTTAAATAAAAACAATACCGTCGAGGACTGCGACTGACGGCACGTGACGTCAGTCGCAGTACTCGATTATCGTTATATTGGCGAACGTAATGTCTTATGGCCATGGGCCCGACTCGTCTATCTAGGGTGGATGCTCGCATGTATGTACCATTATTTTTAATGAAAACCATGTATAAAAACACAAAAAAAAACAAAACGAAGCAAAACGCACCCGTCGCACCCCAATACCTAATGGCAATAATGGCATAACAAGAAAAACAAGAACAAAACCAAAACAAGTGTGTGTGCAAGAAGGAAAAAAGACGATTCCGTCAACAGCTGTTGTCGGAAGCTACGGAATGGTTCTCGATCCGAGTTTTCTCGCTTCGAGTACGTTCATAACCTCAATTCGGAAAAAAAAATGGAGGATTCGCTTCGTATCGGACGTTCCTAATCGGGCCCCTGTTCTTGGCAAAAATGGATATGCACAAATTTTAAATTCTAATCATAAAATCTCAAGAGATAGTGTTTTTAAAGTAGTCACAACAGCTGATGGCAGTGTCCAACCTATTCTTGGAACAGTGATTTTGCCAATTAATTTAAATAATAAGGTTTTGGATATTGAATTTCTAATAGTTCCATCAATATGTCAAGATTTGATTTTGGGAATAGATTTTTGTGGCAAGTTCAATTTAAATTTAAATTTTAGTTCCAATTCTTATAACTTAAATTCTTATAACATCATGGAAAGTTCATCATTTGATGAAATAATCGTAAAGGAAAATTTTGAAAAGGTTTCCATTCAATCAGAAAGTGATTTGGATCTGGGACAGAAGGAGAAATTGAATGAACTTGTTCTGAAGTTTAATGATTTGGTCTCAGACAAGTTAGGATTTACTGATCTTTTAGAACATGAAATTCAAACCACCACAAATGAACCCTTCAGGAAACGACCATTTTTGTTATCACCCTATATGCAAGAACATTTGAATCGTGAGTTAGATAAAATGCTAGAACTTGGAATTGTTAGACCTTCCAATAGCCCTTATTGTACAAATATCTTGTTGGTTAAGAAGGATTCAGGAGAGTATCGACTTTGTTATGATGGCAGACCTTTAAATGCAGTCACAGTCAAAAATTCATATCCCTTACCATCTTTAACTAGAATTCTAGATAACATTCGTGACGCCCAATTCCTGACTTCAATAGATCTTAAGCAGGCATTTTGGCAAATTAAGCTAAAAGAAGGCGATTGTCCGAAAACGGCTTTTTCAGTTATTGGACGAGGACATTTCGAATTCGTTCGCATGCCTTTTGGTTTGTGCAATGCTGTCCAAACTATGCAAACTTTAATGGATAGATTGTTTCCTCCATCTATTGAGAACAATATTTTTGTGTATCTGGATGATTTGGTTGTGGTCAATAGTTCTTTTTCAGATCATCTGAAAACTCTCGAGAAGGTTTATCAGACACTTAAGTCAGCTGGCTTAACAATAAATTCCAAAAAATGTAAATTCTGCAAACCAAATTTGGCTTTCCTTGGTTATATCGTGGACAAGAATGGTCTTCATGCGAATCCTGAAAAGGTTAAATCAATTCATGAGTATCCTCACCCAAAAACTTTCACTCAGGTTAAGAGATTTGTTGGAATGGCATCTTGGTATAGACGGTTCATTAAAAATTTTTCGGAACTTATTGTTCCAATAAATAATTTGATTAAGGGCAAAAAGAAACGACAAACAGTTTCTTGGAATGACGAAGCGTTTCGAAATATCAAACAACATTTAATTTCTGCCCCAGTTCTTCGCAATCCGGATTTTTCAAAAATATTTACTATCCAAACGGACGCTTCCAATTACGCTGTTGGCGCTGTTCTAACTCAAGGCGAAGGGGAGGAAGAACATGTTATATCATATTCGTCTCGTACCTTAAATAAGTCCGGAGTGAATTATTCTTGTACTGAGAGGGAATGTTTGGCTATCATCCATGCTGTGTTGAAGTTCAGATCATACATCGAGGGCGTAAAGTTTCGTATTATCACTGACCACCATTCTCTTCTGTGGCTTTCAAAAATTGAAAAACCTATTGGTCGTTTATGTCGATGGGCTATTTTGCTTTCCCAATTCGATTACGAGTTGGTTTATGGGCCTGGAAAGAATAACGTCATTCCAGATGCTTTGAGTAGATCTTTTCTTGAGGAACCTTTGATTTGTTCACTGAACGTTGAAATTTTGGACAAATAGAACAATAAAATGATAAAGAACGTATTGGAATCTCCTGAAGATTATCCACTTTTTCGAATTGAAGATAATAAATTGTATAAACATTTTGAGTGTCCTTCAGACATTAATATAAATGCTAGAAATTGGAAATTAGTTATACCCAAGGAAGAAAGGCAAAGAATTTTAAAAGAATCTCATGATAGTCCTTCTTCAGCCCATTTTGGAATTAAGAAAACTTTCAGCAGAATTTTTGAACATTCTTGGTGGCCTGCGATGAGGCAGGATATTAAGAAATATGTCACAAATTGTCAAGTTTGCCATGAGCAAAGGGTGTCTCAGTTCGGCAGAATTGGTCTTATGGGTGCACCAAAGAATGTTTCGGTTCCATTTCAACTAATTTCAATTGATATCCAGGTACCATTTCCTAGATCTAAATCTGGTTATTGTTACCTTTTAGTAATTGTGGATTGGTTCACTAAATATACTTTTATTAAAAAATTTAAAAAGGCCATCAGTCATGAAATATGCAGTTGCCTTTCAGAATTTATTTTCAATTATTTTGGTGTCCTTCAGACAATAATAGTGGACAATGGTAGCCAGTTTACATCAAAAGAATTCAAGTCCCTCTTAAATGACTATAAAATTTCTAATATTTGGTATAATGCAAGATATCATCCACAAACTAATAATGTTGAAAGAAGTAATCGAGTAATTGGAACAGCAATACGTTCTTATATTAAAGATTCTCAACGTGATTGGGACGTTAATGTCCACAAAATTTGTAATGCAATTAATACCGCAATTCATGAACTGACAGGTTTTTCACCTGCATTTTTAGTCTTTGGCCGCAATCTTCCAATTTATGGTGATTACTATGGAATTATTTCAAATAAAAATCTGTCTCCATACCAATTTCAAGGTAGAAATGAATTGGTGTCTGAACTTTCTTAACTTCCTGATATCTATAAAATTGTGGACCAAAATATTGAGAAATCATACGAAAGAAATAAACAGTATTATAACTTGCATAAGAGACACATTGAGTTTGATGTAGGAGATACTGTGTACAAGCGAAACTTTGTTCTTTCTGATGCTGCAAATTATTTTTCTAGTAAGTTAGCTAAGAAGTATATTAAATGTAAAATACATAGGAAAATATCTCCACTTATCTATGAACTAAAGGATGAGAGGGATGTTATTGTTGGTAAATTTCATGCTAAAGATTTGAAACCTTCTGGTGCAGATTTTGATAATGAGTCTTCATGAGGGCTAAGTTTTAGTGTAAGCATATTATTGTTCATTAGTCTTAAGAAATTTAGATTGTAAGACAAACATTTATAATGCTTATGTATAATGCTTAGGTATAATGTATGTTTAAGATGTTGGTATGTTGGTTTCACAGGGATCTGAATTTTTCCAGTTTAAAGTTTTCCTCGTTGGAAGAGGGTATTTGTAACAAGCATTTTAATATGCTCGTTCCAATTAAACAAATCAGTTCTAAATTTTGTACCGAATAGTCTACCGACTACATTTGTTAATTGGAGTTCGAACCACTCTTCGAGCACGGAAGTAGTTTTGTTGGTTCCATAAAGGGATTTCTTTTCGACAAAGCAGTACATCAAAAATTATTCACACAATAACCTCAATTATTGGATTTTATTGATTTTTGCGCTCTCCGCGTGGAAATGTCATTTTTTAAAACAACAAAATATTATTTAAGGGAAAAACTGGAATAGGTCGTTCCCTTTCAGCTGCCAGAACTTGAAGAGAAGTGAAGTGACCTCTAAATAGGCGATTTAAGCCACAACGTAAAATAAAATTTTAAAATTTCTCATTGAGATTTCACAGCAATGCTGGATTAAAAAATAAGTTTTATTTTTGGTGGAAACAATCGTCCGCGAAAAGCCAGACCATCAGGTAAATTAATTTTCATTTAAGGCACGTGGCCATTTTCTAGCAAAATCCTTTGTTTCAGGCTTTTATTTAGACAACTTTTAAACTACTTTTAAACTACCTTTAAAGTACTTTCAACCACTTTAAACGACTATTAATGACCTTCATTTCACCTTTGTCACTTCGAGTTCAATGTTTTATCCACTGGTTGAAGCTTATTTCCAGCTAAATTTTGGCTATTAGTCAGATTTTATCATAGTCAAAAAAAAAACAGTTTAAATTTCATTTCCTCCATGCCAATAATTGGATGAATCAACGAGCTTGAGCCGCTAAAAGTATTTACTTATTGCCAAGAATCAAGAAGCCCTGGTTCCCTTTCTTTGAAAGCAGTCCTTTTGACGACGAGTCTACGTTTGTTTGGGCTGGTGGCCGACTTCGTCACCAATATCAGCGGCGGCTTTAAGAAAATTTGTGGGGAGTTTTCGTGGACACCGCATTTTGCTGTGTGGCGTTTAGAAGTTCCTGACGAGTTATTGTGAGGGAAACTTCGCGGATGTTCCACAGGCAAACCCCAAGCCAGGACCTTCAAGATTTACTGCACAAGATAAGTTACTTTTCTTAATTACATCTTGAACATCTTTTAACTCCTCGTAATTGATTCCCTGATGAAACCAACAACCATTTATTATCGAGCATTTTTGTACCATAACTATAGCTTATTTTATGTAATTTTATAACTATATCTGTCTGTTTGGTATAATCATATAGTCCAATATTGGTTAGGCAGTAATTATTGGATATTCATAATTTTTTTTAATTCACTGACTGACTTTGGGCTAACTTTGGGAAAACTTCAAGTTTTTTTTTTTTCTCTTATTTTCATTTCTTTGTTATATTTTTTTTTTTTAAGTAATTGTTTTCGCAAGAGTGTTACTAGAAGTTATTATATAACTAGGCTATTGAACGAAGCCAATTAATCATTGAGTACATTGCGAGACAAACTTCAAGTTTTATATCATTTTCATTAATTTGATTTTTTGGAAGTATTTGCTTTGTAAGAGTGCAACTGCAGGTTATTTAACCAGGTTATTGAACAAAGCCAATTAATAATTAATGCATTACAAGGCAAACTTCGAGTTTTTTTATCATTTTCATTATTTTATTATTTGAAGTAAATGTTTTACGAGGGCGTAACTGGACGTTATAGTATAGCTAGGTTATTGAACAAGGCCAATCGTGAATTGATTGCATTGTAGGCAGACTTCCAGTTTTTTCATCATTTTCATTATTTTATTATTTGAAGTAATTGTTTCTGCAAGAGCGTAACTGGAAGTTATTGTATAACTAGCTCATTGAATAAGGCCAATTTTATTAATTGCATTGCAGGGCAATCTTCAAGTTTTCTAATTTTTATTATTTTTTTGTATTATTTGCAGTTTGATTTAATTTGATTTTTTTGAAGTTTGGCTCAATATTTCCAGTCCTACGTAGCAACTTCATTGTATGTAGGAATATAACTTGTTTTGAAACTTTCTAGATGAGATTCTAGAAAGCTTATTTTGTTTGTGTATCAGGTCCACTGAACACAAAATTTAACTTGCCGTACCGATCGGAAAACTCGCTCAGTAGATTAACAACTTGTAAGTCGACCTTGGTCTCCATCGTGCATTGTTGTTAATTCTAAAGGGTTTCGTCACAACCAACTGTTGTTTCTCAAAGTTATGTTCAGGTTACGTCAGTGAATATTTTCTTTAGTCTTACTTACAACTTCATTGTATGTAAGAGTTTAACTTGATTTGAGCCTTAGGTTAGATTTAGGTGACATGGATTCACTGTAGAATCTAATTGCTCGTCCTTCTTACTTACAACTTCATTGTATGTAAGAATTTAACTTGATTAGAGCCTTAGGTTAAATTTAGGTGACGTAGATTCACTGTAGAATCTAATTGCTCGTCCTTATTACTTACAACTTCATTGTATGTAAGAATTTCACTTGATTAGAGCCTTTTGTTAGATTTAGGTGACATAGATTCACTGTAGAATCTAATTTGCTCGACTTCTTACATATCAACTTCATTGAGTGTAAGAATTTGAACTTTGTATTTTACGTTTTATGTAATAAAATAGGTTAGTAACTTGTAAGTCGACCTTGACTGCCATCGTGCATTGTTGCTAATCCTGATTATTATGTATGTTGCAATTAACTGCAAATTGCTTTCAATTAATTGTTTGAATTAATTAATGAATTAATTCTACTTTGTTAAATTCTATTTAAATAAATAGTTATCTACATTGTTTTAAATTTTTGGTTTTATTTTAATTGGCCTTATTATAGGCCTGGCGCCCAATAGAAAATAACATCAAATAAAGATAACCCACGCCCATTGCCTCCTAAACTTTTGTCTGAGCAGCTGTAGGGCAACCCGAAGAAGTGATAAACTATCATCATTTCATTACATGATCCATACAAGTTGCAAAAACCATTAAAATTTGTGAGAAGTTTGGTCGTCTCGGTACCGCCTTGAAAGTTCCATCTAAGAATACACATTGGGACCCCATGAAATTTCGAAGAAAGTTCGGGCTCCCAAAAATTACTGCACGATGCTCATCAGCCACTACAGCACCAGAGAAAAAATCACCATTGGTGCAGGTGCTAAATCGAGGCCACTCATTGGTTTCTAAAATTTCTACCAATTTCCACAAATTGGCAGGGATATTTGGCGTGGTCTTCTGTCTCCACGTCAACATTGATGATCGTACAGATTTGTAGGGAACGCAAAGTGAACCTTCCAGGTTCCTAACATAAATGGGATTGAAATCTAAGTGATTTTTTTTTTAATTTGAAAATTGAATGCACACTTTGCTCAATCTCAGACACAGACAACAGATTTGTATTAATTTAATACTATTGCATTACATATATCTCGTTTAATTTCATTAGCTGCAGCTATGACAAAATTGAATGAGCTATACTGACCAGAGAGAAAAAGCCAGTGATCTCTAGATTTATTGCTTGCTTACCTAGTGGCGATTCGCTCATATATGTTTTTCAAATTGCCTCTTTCTGTAGCAGCAGCTTCCTTCAACTGCCGCTTGAAATCTTTTGCTATGATATTCTCCTCAGTCCTAAGATGATTGTGAGCAATATGTATGGCCTCAAACTCACCACCTGCAACAACCTTTCCCGATCCTTTACACCCTTCTCGATATTTCACGCAGCGGACATATTTAATGGCAGATTATACCACGAGTCAATAATGATAGCTATTATTCAAAAAAATAAAAATTAAAGTTTCGCTCACTTTATCTCACTACGTCACTACTGATCCTTCTTTTTCTTCTTGCATCTTTCAGGAGCCTGCTTCAACCAAATTTCCCTGGTCGATTCGACTTCAAGTGCAGTACATCCGCATGTTTGCTTGACAATCTCTAAAAATTAAAAAAAAAATCTCTGGTAATTAAATTATATTTTATTAGAAATTGATTTTGTTAATCAGGTAATAGTTATTTACCTAACAAATGTGGAAAGTGATACTTTACCGCACGCAACGGCAGTTAAGGGCGGTAAAGGCACTTTCCGCATGTGTTAGGTACAAAATTTTACCTATGAGCATCTACATCTCTAAAAAATGGCATAGATAAAATTAATTATTGAATCAGATTAATTAATGAAATTAGATTAGATATAGAAATGATCAAAAATCCATTTTCTGAAAAAGAGAGGATTCCTGATTAAAAATATCAAATTTTACTTTACCGCACACTATGCGGTAAAGTACACTTTACCGCACACTATGCGGTAAAGTACACTTTACCGCACACTTTGTAGTCCACTTTACCGCATACTATCCTGTAAAGTTAACTTTACCGCACACTATGCGGTAAAGTTACTTTACCGCATAGTGTGCGGTAAAGTGATACTTTCCATTTGCAAATACGTGCGGTAAAGTGCACTTTACCGCACGCTCGTAGGTAAATAAATTAATTTGATTGATTACATCAGAGCAAATGTGATTTCACTAGATTCACATAGATTCATGATTTCAGTACCATGTACTATAAGTCGAGATCGAAATTATTGTCAATGACTGATGCAATTATCAACACTATATCAAGTTAGTAGTTAGTGCTATCATAATGAAGTCGAGAAGGTTTACAGTGCATTACTACCGCTTCACAGCACTTCCACCATGTTGTGATGTGAGTAGTTTCGATCTTGGGTATAGGTTTTACTCCGTTTTTTATGATAAATTTTTTCTTGGTTTTCTTCTGAATCTGAATCTTTCGGTATATGTAATAACAATATCCGAATCTGATTCGTTCTCAATAGTCCTACTGCTTTCATTAGGACTCTCTGAGGAGCTCTATTTGTTTCTTTGTTCTTAGTTTTATTCCGAGTTTTATTCTTTAAGAATAGATCTACTATTTTTTCGTAATCTGGATTGCTCATGTACAATTTATTGTTTGCCGAGTTGTTGTTATAATATGGTGTAGTGCAGAAGTAGTTCTCAAAGTTTTCAAAACTCTAATATTGCTTGTAAAATAGTATTCCAGAATCTTTTCATCAATCTTTCCACCGATTTGTTCACTTGAAAAAAATGTCGAAATGTTTTGCCATTTCAGAGTATATTATTTTCGCCTTGTACTTCCTATCTTGATGCAGCTTTTCAAAATTATCTCTGTACAGTTCAATAAGTTTTTTTGTGTCATTAAGCTTGTTCCAACACGTCAAAAACCTTCCCATGAACGGTTTCGAAGCCACTCTGTATACGAATTTCGGGTTCTACGCACAAATTTTTGGTTGCGCAAAATAGTGACGATACATTGTACGGTTTCTTGACGTGTTGGAAAAAAGCTATTATCTATTATTGTTCCAACGTTGAGTAACTAAAAATGTTTAGCTCAGATATAAGAAATAAGGTATTATTATAGCTAATAGTATTATAGTACCCTCAATAGTTCCTAATGCTTCCTAATGCTTATAGTTAGAATCATTTTTATGTATACGACTTGTTGAATGAATTTGTTCCGGCCAGATTGTTTGTGTCATTTATGCATTCATCAACTTGAATATCCTTTCCCTTTGGGTTTGATTTTTGTATGGTTTTGGTGGGTGCATGTAGCAAAATTTTATATGCCAATAACCTATTTTTCATTTCGATTTCTCTTCGTAGATATTTATTCGCTATAATCGGGCCACCGAAGAAATATAGCAATAAAACCGGGCGCTAAACCTTCGAAGGGTCTGACAGGCAATAGACGAGCGGGTTTTCACCCACTTTATACCTTCTCATGATTAATCAAATTTAATAAAAGCATGAATTCATTTTATCAGTATGTGAGTATATGCATGAATGCGATTCCAATAAATTATTTTGGGTTAAAATTACAATGAAAATCTATATACCTAATTTTAAGTATTCTCTAATTCAGGTAACCTATATAATTATTAACTCATTATGGAATATAAATTTTCTAATTTCGAGAATGTAGGTAGGTACTCAGTAATTTCTTGCTCAGGTAAAATGATGATTTTATATAATAATTATAGTGTACTCCAACGTTATTTTTTTTTTTAAACTTCTAGAAATTGTTTTCTAAAACCTTTGACCCACCAAATGTTTTTCCTAACAGGTTAAAATTTCATGATCGCCCAAAAGGCCACCAAATATTTTGTATACCTACCTGTTGCTGTTAACTTTGGTTTACATATTTATTATAATTTTACATAAATTATCTTATAGGTAAGATGGGTAGGTACCTATTTTATTACTGAGGGATAAATAGAAAAAAAAAATTACAAATTTATGTGTATGCTGAGATTGAGAAACACTCGATTTTAAATAAAACAAATGTTATTATTTATAATAATGAGTAGGTAATATATTTATAAGTATTTAACTATAATCACATAATTTGTTTATTTGGCATAGAGAATTTGTTTAATATTAAAAGAGCGATTTGGATAAAATGTATAGGTGACTACCTACCTAATTTAATAACAAATGCAATTTATTAGGAAAAAAGCTAAACATGAAAACGCGCATGCGGAGAAATTATTCCGATTCGGATGACGATGATGATGATTCATCACCATCAAAGTTAACAATCAGGGGCTCTATTCTGGTTTCCATCATAGCATCCATAGTCCACATACTTGCCTCCACTTTCAGCACATGCCCAACAGCATTTTTCCAATTTTCAGGACTAACGTTGTAGACTGCTTCATTAAAAAAAAAAAATAACATCTGCAATTTTGAAGGTTGTATTTTTCGGGCCACTTCTCCTTTGATTTGTGCCCATATCAACTCAATAGGATTTAATTCGCAGTGGTACGGAGGTAATTTTTCGACTGTTTTATTGCAAGCTCTGGCCATTTCATCAATTACGTATTGGTTCTTGTGAAAACTTTCGTTTACGAGCGTTAATAGTTCTGCTTTCACCATATCCTCTTCAAAGCCTATATTTTCCCTAGTTAGCCAGGATTGTATATCAGCTTTTTTCGTAGATGATGTCGGTTTCTTATCAATTTTTCTAGAATGGTAAGATGCATTGTCCATCCTATGACATAATTTTCTTCCAAGCGAGGTAAAATATTTTCAAACCATTGCTCAAAGACTTGGGAATTCATTTCCTCGTGATAGTCTCCAGTTTTCTTTAACTGAAAGAGGAGCAACAAATCCATCGTCTGAACCAATATGTAATATAATGAGTCTTTGTCCTTTACCTGTGGGATTCTTCAGTCCTGTAAATAGTCCATTTACGAAAGCTTGCCTCGCCGTAGTGAAAGTTTCGTCGCTCCATACTTTTGGAGTGACATGGCCAGCATTAATCCAGGTTTCGTCCAGAAAATAAATCTTTTTTCCATTCGCCCTTACTGCTCGGATATTCCGTAAATACCGTCACCTCCAGCTCACAATTTCATTTTTTTCTTTCAGCATGCTATTTCGACTTCTTCTACCATACCGAAAACCAAGTTCACGGAGCAACTTTTTAAACGAGCTTTTCTTGAAATTAGGGATGTCCTCTCGCTCTTGAATAGCTGCTAATATTGCCTTTACACTAGGAGACTCGTCCTTGATAAAAAAGGAATGAATTAATCTCCGAACTGAATTTTTTGTTTCCATATCTATATTGTCCAAAACAGATTTTTTTCCTTTGTAAGCTTTGGCTGGCTTCAGTTAATACTCGTTTTTGTGTTCCCGAAGAACGTTGTAAACGCTGGCTACTCCAATACCCATGGCCTCTGCTGTGAAATTCACTTTCTCAGTTTTTGTACGATCTGCATGATTTCGGTCACAAGTTTTGAAGGTATTTAGGATTGTATCCTTTTCAGACACTGAGAAATGTCTTTTCCTCCGTCTTCTTGGTAGAGATAAATTTCCATCATTAGGATCCATGGAAAAAAAAAAAAAACAAATTGAATCGCAAAAAAAATCACAGCACAATGTCACAGACGAACAACATCAACTAAATGCGCTCCACTATGAAATGATCTGTTCTTCAGAGGGTTGCGGGATAATTTATAATTTATGGGCGTCGGTTAGCAGGTAATCGTTTTACAACTATATTTCTTCGGTGGCCCGACTATAGTTCATTATCTATAATATATAGAAAAATACTAATACTAAAAAAAATCATTTCAAATTTTGTACAACTTTACCTCCAAAAATAATTTCATTGTATTTTTACTCAAAATCTTGTAAAGTGATTACATGACTCATTTCTATTCTATTTTCACAATAAAATTTTGGAAACAAGAAATAAACGCCCCTCAGCGCAGAATGGTCAATATAACAATAGGCGTATTTTAGCGACAGGTTAACATCATACTACTCATAATACGATTCATGACATCATTGTTACCCGAATGCCAAGTTGACAGATATTTGACGCTAGGAGACGACGTCATCACTGTTGTTTTTTCTTGTTTATTATTTATTTGTGAGTTGTTAAGTTGAGTTTGCGTTTTCGGGTTTTTTAAAGTTGTTTTGTTCGGTGATTATTATTTTTGTGGACATTTTTCAATAGATTGAATAGATTGTGTATTTGCAAAATTGGTGATAAGGAGCCCCCATTGCCAAAAAAAATGAAACTTGCACTTTTGTACTCAAGTGAAGATTTTTTTCTTGCAACTGAGCCTATAATTAATTTGCCAGTGGCTTTAACTTATTCGGTTGGATTTAAACCTTACTTTGAATCGTGGATCCCCCAGTACCTAGAGCAAGACTTTTATTTGCTCTTCCGCGTGAGAAATTAGACCATTTATGAACTTGTGAGCAATATTGGTCATCATGTGCACTCGAAAGAATACCGTGGTGGACATTTGCCAGTAGAAAAGTGTTAATTACTGTCGCATATTTAGCCAGAGGGGAAACAATGCTGTCATTATCAGATAGGTTCAATGTGGCGGTATGTACAGTGTTCAATTGCCGGGACCTAGTTGTTGGCGTTATATCAGGTCCACTAATGAGAAAATTCATTAGGTAGTCATCAATGATTGAAGCCAAGGAAATAGAGGAAAAATTTAAGGAGAAATGTGGATTTCCAGGTAGGTCCTGAAAGTAGGGTGTTATGCTGTAGATAATTATTGTAATTGTTTCAGTAGTGCAGCTTCTCAACTCAAACAAAACCTAATTATCATGATTTAAATTAATATTACCCCTCTCTCTCTCTCTAAATATAAACTAGAGGGGAAAAAGTGACAATGATGAAGTGACCTTTATTTTAAAATTGCTCTTCGCTTTTTTCCGAATATCTCCGGAAGTATTTGGAATCTTTCTAATTTCAAAACGGCATTTTATTGGTCATAAAATTGCACAACTTTGCCATAATTTAACCGACTCTGTATCTCTTACGGTTTCCGAGATCCCATTGATGAGGCTCGAATTTGGGCCACCCTTCAAACCAGTAAAGAATGTGAAAATTTAATTTAATATTCCAAATATTGGTGAACCTGATACTGCCTTATTCTTTTCTGGGTACTTTCTCTGCATAAAGATCACTGTTTGGAGTCTGGATCACCTGGAGTGACGTCACCCCAGCAATCTATCCTCTTCCTGGATACAGGAAACAATACGAAAAGCTCCAGTTCACGAAAGTGAAACCTCAACACCCCTTGAAGAGCTCCGGATTGGAAAGCAGGTACTTGGTATCAGATTCACCAGGAAAAAACCAAGTTGTTAACATTGAAATTACACATAACATTGTAAACAAAATAAAATAAAATTATTGTTTGTTGGATGTTGAGTGGTTTCATTTGCACACAAAGGGGCTACACGTTATCTTAATTTTTCTTTGAATTCACGACCCTAGGTTATCTTTATCTTAAAGTATACAAATCTAGTTTATTTGTAACACATGATTTCTCCAATAATTTTTTTTGTTGATGCAACCCACTCTTGTTTGGATGGGCCACCTGCACAAAAAAAGATTTCTACTTGCAACAATGTCTGTACAAATCTTGTTTTCGATGTAGGTTGAAGCAACAAATTTAAATGAACCTTATAAACTTTAAAACCCAATTGTCAACTGCTCTTTAAAAATGGTCAAGATTTCACCAATACCGTGATATACTACTTACGAATGAGTGCAACATTGTATGTCGTTTTAAATTTGAAAAACTCGATTGTAAATCTCTCTGAAACCACGAATTGAGGCTACATTGTATGGATTTTTAAACTTTCAAAAACCCAATTGGACATTTCGCGAGAAAGTGGATAAGATATTTACCTATAAATTTTGAAAAGGTATTGCAGAAAAAAACGGTACCTACCTTAACGTAAATGGGTTAAGATGTAAGATTTATGTTGAACCAGGCCGAAAGATTACCGAGTGTGGGTATCGAGAGGGGTTCGAAAATATGTGAACGCCCTTTTTTGGTCTTATAAAATCTCCTGAAAATTTCAGTTTAGATACAACTTGTTTGATCTTCGGTTAAGTTCTTTTTTTTGTATCTTGTTGTTGTAATCTTGTCGGTAAGTCATTTTTTCAATGATGATTCACTTTTAAATTATTTAAACAATGCTGAGAATACTACTTTTAATGACTTGAATTTTAATAACGTATGTCAAGAACATGGGTTTGAAGAGTGTTTAAGTTGTTGCATAGATAATAATTTTTCAGATTTTTCCAACAATTCTCGACCAGATTCTCTTGATTATAATTTTTCAGATTCTTCTGACGTTGAGATTTCATGTTCTTCTTTTTCTAATAGAACTATTTTTTCAAATTTAGAACTCAATGACGAGATTCAAAACACAATACACCAAACAGAAGATCTGAAAAATAATCAGGATCTTTCAAAATTTCTCAATTTGAAGAATCAAACTAATTTTTCAACAACTGACTTGAGGCAGTGTAGTTCGACAATTAAATCAATTATTTTTAGTCAAATAAATTTGGAAAAAAACATAAAAGAAAATTTCTCTATTCAAACCTTATCAGAAATTAAAAAAAATTTAGACAGACAGAACTATCTGTTTAATTATTTTTGATTTCCTCACAGGTATGTGTCACCATGACACCCAGTGTGCGAACTAGCTATTTCGCGCACACGTGCGCGAAATAGCTAGTTCGCGCACGGCGTCATGGGAACGTTAAAAAATCAATACCTGGGAAAAAAAGTGTCACTTCGCAAACTGTCATGAGTGTGCGAACTTCATCATTTTTTGACAGTTGTAGAAAAAATACATTAAAAAACACATTTTGAAAACGTGTGTAAAACCGAATGATCCTTCAAAAGTAGAAGATTTCATAATTGATGGTGAGTTTTTTTTTATTTTTTTATTGGGTTTCACTTATTTAATATTATTTACAGTTGCGCAAACTTTTTTTTTTTTTAAAGAACGCTCGCCAATAAAAATGTTGACGAACACACCTGGAATGCACATTTGAAGACAAACCTTCATAAAAATAATAGCACTATTAAATATGGTTATGGTATTGATATGATTAGAAGTGCATTTAAAGGTCGTATAGCTTCGTACAAAATATATTCCCAAAAATATCACGGATATCAAATACTTTTTGAATGAAGCAAGAGAGAATATTTTTTTGCTTATACGACAGAAGCAGCAAGAACACCAATCTATAAAACTCAATGCCGAGTTGTTTGGTGTGTACTTTTCCCCAACGTTAAAAAATATGTCGGTTAAATCTTTCAATACGCCATTTTTCATTGTTGTTGAATCAACAGATCTAGAAGAAATTTATGAGAGTCTTGTAAAAATCATTTTATCCAAGGCAGATGAATTACCAGAAAGGGATTCGGGTAGGTCAAGATATTTTTTTAAGCCTTTTACATAATGTATTATTTTAGAGGATGGATCCTACAAAAAATTCTCCATTTGGAATTAAATATCAACAAACACAACCCACTGAGTGCATCATCATATATCGCAATTCCATACTACAAATCAAAGTGTCTCATTAATATTCGGAACACAGACAATTGTTGTTTTGCCTGAGCGATGATTTCTGCAGTGTGTGTGCCAAAAGGAGACCCTCAACAAACTTCTTCATATCCAAATTTCATGGAAGTATATAATTTTACTGATATAGAGTTTCCTGTTGCTCTTAAGGATATTAAAATTTTTGAACGTAATAATAATGTATCGATAAATGTATATGGTATTGAAAATTTCATTTATTGTCAAATCTGACTTTTCAACAATGAAATACTGTTTTTTTATTGTCAGTTTGGACCAATCAGAATACAATTACCTGATAATTTAGCTGCATCTAAAAAATAGCGATAATTTTAAAATTATCGATAATTTGCACATGTGCTAATTGCTGATAATTTTTTCTCAGGTATTTTTTCACCTTTTCTTTATATTTATGCCAAATGAATTTCAATATATTTTTCAAACGATCTGTTTGAAGGGTGCATTAAAACACGAATTTTTGGAAACATCTACCTATATTTGCAAAAATATTAAAAAGTGCTCTATACAATAATTAATTAATTGTTATTGAAATTATGACAATTAAAAACACAGTTTTCAAATTTAAATACTGCCTTCGAAGAATTATTTTCAGACATTACACTATTTGAAGTTGAAATCGTCTGCGCCGAACTGAGAACAGGGGAAGCATTACAATTTTGAATTTCATTATTGGCAGCGTTATGGTTTCCTCTCATTTTATGGATAATATCCTCATGAAAGCTCTGATCCAATTGTAAATAGGGTTTTATCGAATTAACGTTACCATGGCCAGTTATTTTTATTAATTGATTTTCGCCAACTCCAGATTTAGCCAAATGGGTTACGCTTGCAGCCCTATGTGAATGGTTAGTAAATTTAATTTTTTTGCTATTTAGGCCGGCCTTTTCTGCTGCAGTTTTTGTCCATTTTGAAATTTCATTCCTGCCAGCTGGCATATTTTTATACCATGTGCCACTTTTTCTCCATTCTGGATTAGGTGTTAAGAAAAGTCTGTTGATCTTCACATTATTTCCTCTTTTGGAAATAAACAATTTGTACAACCTGGAAATAAATCATATTTGAATCAACAAGTTTACCTATTGAAGCACTTTTACTTACCTAATTGGGCATATGGCTTTATCGGCGTTGTTTCTGATAAGCCATTTGTCCGTTAGAAGGTGGCTACCACCTTGGCGTGTTTTCAAGAAAATTGGATTGTATTCAATCCTGTTTGTAGGTGTGCCATCGTGAAATTTTTCCATTTAAAAAAAATCAGTTGTGCAATTTGGAGCTTCGCCACCTCTAAAAGCCAGTTCAAATGATAAAACTTGGAACAACTTTTTTTGAAGCCCGTAGGGAGTATTTTCATCAAAAAGTTTGAGAATACTTAAATATTCTTCGGACGTAAAAGCTGAGGAACTTGTTTTTCTTTTGCTTGGATCACCCTGCAATTCTCGCCGTACGGCATCCCTGGCGTCTCTTGCTGCTTTAAATGTAATATTTGTGAATGGATCGAGGTTGATACCATATTCGCTATACTTCTGTTGAAGTAATTTGGCGGTTACATTCCACATAGTCTTGACTACGCTCTCTTTGTAAAACGAACCATCTTTTCTTCTCATATTACTTGCCCAATCCTTTAAAATATTAGCTAAAGTTTCTGGTGTTGTCTGGGCTTCCAATACGTATTTTTTCTCAGAGCAAAATTCTTCGAATTGTTTCCATATTGAATTTTTCGATTTTTTTGCGTTTTCCGGAGTTCAATGGATTTGTCAATTTCTTGCATGGAAGCGTTACCAAATCGCGACATTTTTCTTAAATGTTGAGACCCGAAATAAACTTGTTTATTGTCACTGATTATCACAAATGCCAATTGTTAAATCACCATAGAAATTGTTTAAAAAGGTAATAACTAGTAACTAGATTAAAAATAAAAATAGAGAAACACCTTCAATTTCATTTGACAAATTTTATGTGACAGTGACAAATTTTTTTCTTATACAGGACAAGTTGAAAATTCATGAAATTTTCTGATAAAATATAACTCGTGCATTAAAAATGCATCGATAATTTTCGACAAATATTCACTCATGCATGTTAAACTGAAAAACGCACTCGTGCACTCCATGCACTCGTGCAACTTAACGTGCATTCGTGCATATTTCCCAAAAATTATCGCTAATTTTTAATGCCCTTGTTATATTACTATTGAAATCCTATAAAGAAAAATGTGCATGTAAATTTACCTTTGGTAACTGCCGATGATGGTAATAATCATTATTGTTGAATAAAAGATTTAAATAGTTTAGTTTCAAAACAAATATCTAAAATAAAAGTAAGAAAGCATCTTTGTGATGGGTGTTTACAAAACTTTGGCAGTTATGAAAAATTGAAAAGGCATTCAGATAATGATTGTAGTTATGTGCGAATTGATTTACCTTCAGATAATATAATTTTAGATAAATTTGGTAACAAAATGGCCGCAAATATATTAAAATTTCAAAATATACAGAAGCAATATAAGGCACCTTTTACAATTTATGCTGATTTTGAATGTTATTTAAAAAATGTTGATGATTGTAATGTAAATGCTACAGACTCATACACAAAAAAAGTTGCCGAACATGTACCATATTCTTTTTGCTATTACATTAAATCATCATTTAATGATAATATTTCATACCTTCAGATTTATCGAGGGACTGACTGCGCTGAAAAATTTATAGAATTAATTGAAAAAGACGTTGTGAGTATCTATCATAAATATTTAAAAAATAAAGTTGATATGAAGATGTTGACAAGTAACCAGCAAAAAGAGTATGAAAATGCAAATGTATGCCATATTTGTGAAAAACCTTTTTCAGATGGTAATTTTTTAAAGTGTAGGGATCATTGTCATATTACGTACCTATAGAGGTAGTGCACATGTCATTTGCAATCTTTTCTATCAGATTCCTAGAGAAATTCCAGTTGTATTGCACTGTCTAAAAAATTACGATAGTCACGTATTTATTAAATCTCTAGGTAAAAACAAAGAAAATATTCATGTAATTTCTCAAAATAAAGAAAAATACATTTCATTTAGCAAAGAAGTATTGTAGTTGATTACCATGCAGAACGCAAAGTAGTGCTTAGATTAAGTTTTATAGACTCTTGAATTTTTACCCGAGTCTTTGGACTCCCTATCACAGACACTGGAAGATTCTCAATGTCTAGAAATCAAAAAACATTTCAAATCAAAAAATAAATGTCAATATATTAGACAAAAAGGGGTGTTTCCATATTCATATATAGATTCAAATGAAAAATTAAACGAAGTATCCCTACCATCTATAGATAAATTTTATAATAACATTATTGATGAAAATATATCTGGTGAGGATTATGAACGTGCTATATCAGTATGGAAGTTATTCAACTGTTCTACTTTGGGTGAATATTCAGACATTTATCTAAATTCGGATGTTTTATTGTTGGCAGATATTTTTGAAAATTATAGAAGAATATGTCTCAACAAATGTAAACTGGATCCTGTAAACTATGTAAGTAGTCGATCAATGTGTTGGGATGCTATGATGAAATTGAGCAATTTCAATCCAAATATTCCAACAACATATATTGCTTATCTAGATGCCACCAATTTTTATGGTTATGCTATGAGTCAATACTTGCACCAAAAAGACTTTTCCTGGATTTCTGATGATGAAATAAAATCAATTGATATTTCGAAACTATCAGACAACGCAGATATTGGCTATTTGTTTGAGGTTGATCTAGAGTACCCTGAAAATCTTCACGATGATCATAACGATTTACCTCTGTGTCCAGAACAAATGACACCTCCAATATCAAAATATCCTAAACTTATCCCTAATTTAAATAATAAGTATATCTATTTTATACATTACCGTAATTCAAAACAATGTTTGGAACTTGGACTTAAAATTTTGAAAGTTCACAGAGGAGTAAATTTTTTTCAATCGCCCTGGTTGAAATCATACATTGAGTTGAATACAGAGTTGAGAAATGCTGCAGAAAACAAATTTGATAAAAATTCTTATAAACTAGCGGTTAATAGCATATATGGAAAAACAATAAAAAATGTTGAGAAACGAGTCGATGTTAAGTTGGTGACACAGTGGGAACGATCGGGTAAAAAGTTATGTGCTGAAAGGTTGATTGCCAAACCACAATTTAAAGACTTGAAAATTTTTTCTGAAAATTTAGTAGCAATTCAACTTCAAAAAATATGCATTACCTACGACAAGCCTATTTTCGTGGGAATGTGTGTATTGGATATTTCAAAAACTGTAATGTATGATTTTTACTATGGACATTTGAAAAAAATAGATGACAAAAATATTTCTTTGTTATATACTGACACAGATAGCTTAATATTGGAAATTCAGACCGATAACTTTTACGAAGATATGAAACATAATTTGGTGAAATTTGATACATCCAATTATCCCACCCCTAATATGCACAACATGCCTATTACTACCTCAGTACAGGTAAATTTAAAGATGAATATTCTGGAATTCCTATTGAAGCTTTCTATGTGACTGGAGCTCAAGCCTATTGCATAAAAACTAAAAATAGCTTAGATAAAACAGCAAAAGGCATATCCAAATCGACTATAAAAAAACAATTAGATCTATCACTTTATAAACATGTTGTTGAAAAGAATGATAAGATTTATATCACAATGTATGTTTTTAAATCTGATATGCATAATATATATACAAATTTAATTAGTAAAATTGCATTAAGCAGCCATAATGATAAAAGATTTCTACTTTCAAGTAGTACAAAAACGTTAGCGTGGGGTCATCGAGATATTCCTGCAATTGAAAGTATGATAAATACATTGGAGACATTACTTATGGAAAATGAAGGCGAAACAAAAAATAAAAAACCCCGCTTAACGCGCCCCACCAATTGTTAAATACTATATAAATGAAATATTTGTTTTTTTTTATGAAACATTTTTACCATGTGTGCAGAAGACGATAACATGGTGGTGATGAAAAATTCAGTTCCTGAAGATTATTTTAAATACAAAAATTTTGAACAACGGTTATTAAGTTTTAAAAATTGGAAAGGCAGATAAAGCTCTCTGCAGTTGGCGAAAGCTGGATTTTATTATACTCAAGTTTCGGATATTTGTCAGTGTCCCTATTGTAAAATTCAAGCATACAACTGGGAAGTCAATGATTCACCATTAGAAGAACATTTGATATATTGCAAAAACTGCCCCTATGCCCAATGTGTAAGTGAATCCCTAAAATTAAAAAATATCCAAGATAAAAATTTTAAAACCACAGTGAAATTTGAAAAACCCGTTATTTTGTGCTTATTCGCAGTTATGGCATTGAACTTGTGTTATTTATTGACTTAAAGCAATGATAATCAACATAGTTGAAATTAGTATATAAATCATATTTAAATAGGTTAGTGTTAGTATTTTAAGAACAATGATTGTAGCACCATTAATTGTACTATTTTCCTTAATTGGAAATAAATTGTATGTTAATTATATTCCTACTAGTAAAACAGCGAAAATATGTATAAATAAATACAAAAACGACACTGATTGTTATCAAAATATGGAATTGACATATATGAGTAGTTATCCATATGTTTACAATTATAATTTTACTAAAAAGTGTGTGAGAGAATGTAATTATTTTAAAATTAAATTTTATTTAAATAATAGGGAAACTATTCACTCAAACTGGATTGAATTCAATGAAAAAGCAGCACGTACATATAGCAATAATTGCAATGGGTTCGTGATAGGTTTAGTTTTTACAATAAGTATATCAATTTGTATTATAATATGTATTATATTTTTGCTTTTAAAAAATAATAGCTATTATTAATGAACATGATTTTGAAAAAAAATCATTTCGCTCCCACCCCACTTTTTCATAGTAATTTCAGGAATATAAAGCAGAGGTTTACTTCAAAAAACGTTAGTATTTACAAAATGTTTAGCAAAATCAGTGGTACTACCGGTACACGTGAATCGGAGAAGTCTAAAGTTGATGATTCGTCGATTATTAGTGCTAAGCGATATTATTTAAATAATTCTCAAACCAAGTTTGTCAATATTGGACTATCCGTTGAACATAATTTTGAACCTCATATCCAGATTGGCGGGAAAAATAATCAATCTATATTACTAAGTGAAGAGAAATGGAAATCTATCCTACAGTATCAAGAAGTCATAAGCTGTTACAGTTGTTCCTATAACAATTTCAATGACCCGCTATATATTCAACAAGTTGCTATTTACTTTGAAAAACTTGAACAAATACCATTAATAAAAATTGTAAAAGGTAATGGTTATATTTACCTAGGCAACGAGAGTGTCTGTAAGCTCTGGGAACTGGTGCCTCTAATTGACTATCGTTTGGATATTTTACGAAAACAAAAGTTCAATACATATTTGAACTTTTTCAAAAGCTCTGGACTCGTCGAAGAAGACAACCTGCAAAAAATTCAAGACAGCCTGTGCCTGAAAGATCATCCAAATAGTGAAAATGTCAGTACAATGTTGGAATGTCTCATCTGTTACTCGAAGCAATTAATTGAACATTTGAAAGTGAAACGTGGCCATGAAAAAAGCAGTTTCTTTTGATGAAAGTAGAAACAAAATTCATTTAATGGTTGCATGGAATTTTGCCTACAGGAGATCAAGAATGGTGTCTCAAGAGTTTATAGATAAACACCATTTTAACAGAAGAATTGAAAAATCTAAACTTATTTTAGAACCTATCCTGGATAACATACACCGAGATACTGTTTATAAAAATAGATTTGTTGTAAAAAATGTTTTGAAATAAAAAAAAACAATATTAATAAAAGTTTTATTTTGCTAATTTAATACATCCTTTTTATTTAACCACGAGTTATGTTTTGGAATAACATACACCGTGTTAAGGACCAGCCTGTTTTAATAGAAACAGGCAAACTTAATTTTTGAAATAAGTTGAAAATAAGAAAAAACGACTCACGATAAAGATTTAAAAAAAATGGGTAATGGCAAGGTCTCACCTCTGTGTCCTGGATTCTAGCTTACCCGGCCGGGGTTTCTTGATGCTCCCAAAAATGAGCTTCCGGATAATATTATTGAGCGAAAGTACATCCGATAACCGAAATCATTGAGATCGATTGTTCTCAACGCGTCACCAAAAAACGCGGATGTAAAAGACCGTGACGCTCGTCGACTGGAGCTGTACTTTTAACACTCTCGTAGGTTTCGTATCTCCATCGTGAGGTATAGCGCGCAAAACCCCACAAAAAGGTATATGTTTATAAAAACTCAACGCTCGATTCTTGACTCTGTGATGGAGTCCTATTAATATCGATAAATAAGAATTACCCAATTCTGAACATTCCGCCCACCAAAAATAATAACTTATTTTTCCTTTCTGTCCGCAACAATACACTACAACGGCCATATGTATAACATTGAGCGTACCTATGATAAGCCCCCCCCCCCCCCCCCCAAAAAAAAAAAAAAATAAAAAAATCCTATAAGTATAATTAATAATTAAGGTCGATACCTGAAATAACCAGGTACGAAACCCACGTAATAAAGAAACAAAAAAATTGACAGGTAATAATAACAATAATAATAGCTAATTACCTAATAATAATAATAAAAAAAAAAAAAATACTTAATATTAAATCCTATAAGGCCAATTATTCTATGGGCAAGGCACACAACTTAACTAAGGGCCTATCCATAAAACCTTTAGCCGTACGGACTTGCACAATTCGCACGACATTATCGCGACTGAGATACAACTTAGTAATGCGCCCAAGAACCCATTGCAAGGGGGGCGAATTTTCATCCTTAATTAGGACCAGAGTGCCGACTGTAGGAGCCTTTTCCTCTCGGTTCCACTTATGCCTCTACTGAAGAGTGTGCAAGTACTCCACTGACCACCTCTGCCAAAAATGTTGATGCATGTGTTGGAGTAATTGCCATCTAGTAAGCCTGTTACTATTAATTGATGTGAGGTTTTCATCCGGAGCAGCCGTTAAAGGCTCCAGGGTTAGAAAATGTCCTGGGGTAAGACAAGTAAGGTCGTTGGGATCGGAACTCAGTCTACATAAGGGTCTTGAATTCAAGACTGATTCGATTTGTACAACAACGGTAGATAGCTCCTCGAATGTAAGCACCTGCGTACCTACAACGCGTCGCAAATGATTGTTTACTGACTTCACCGCCGCTTCCCATAATCCTCCAAAGTGAGGCGAAGCCGGAGGATTGAAATGCCACTTAATAGCGAGGCATTGCGAAGACTGTTTTGAATATTGCTCCAATAAATTATTTGCGCCCACAAAATTTGTACCCTGATCGCTATAAAGGTCAGAGCAAGCGCCTCTACGACCGACAAATCTTCGAAGAGCCGCCAGAAATGCTACCGAAGATAGGTCCGAAACAACCTCCAAATGCATAGCCTTGGTGGCTAGGCAAACAAATACGCAAATATAACCCTTCTGACTGCAAATCCCGCGTCGCCTTCCCAGAGTTATTTGCACCGGACCCATAAAATCTATTCCAGTGTGACGAAAGGGTTTTATTTGAGAAAGACGTGCAGAGGGCAAATCGCTCATGAATGGCGAAAAGGAAGTAGGTCTCAACCGAAAGCATATCACACACTTTGACAGAACATGACGAATAGCCCGCCGGGCTGAAAGAATCCAGAACTGCTGCATCAAGAGATATTCCAGAGTTTGCAGTCCAACATGGCAATGCTCACGATGGAATGATTCAATAACGAGGTCTGTGATTCGATGAAGCCTAGGCAAGAGCATTGGATGCTTTGCTTCAAAGGGAAGCTTTGAATTTCGTAGACGTCCGCCTACTCGAATAATGCCTTTCTCATCCAAAAAGGGACTCAACTTTCTCACAGTCTTGGAGCACCATTTACCTGCTCTAAGATTACGCAATTCATCCGCAAATGCGGATCGTTGCGCCAACCTAACCAATACTATCAAGGCTTGGTGCAACTCAATTTGCATCAAAGGAACAAATTGTCGCGCATTAACGCGTGCTCGACAATTATCAATGAATCGCAGACAATAAGCTAAAATACGCTTTATTTTTTGAAGAGATGAATATTTATTCAACAGAGCCTCAATAACATTAGGGGGGACACTGGCAATACACACTAAGATTCTCTCCTCACAGTCAACATTCTCTCCCACCACTGGAGAGAAACTACTAGCTGGCCAGAGCTCACTGACCTCTTTAAGCCATGGTGGCCCCGCCCACCATAACGGATGGTCGCAAAGCTGACCAGGCAAAATGCCTCTGGAAGCGCAATCGCTAGGGTTTTCCTTTCCACTTATATAAAACCAACAGGAAGGTGGAATGATTTCCTGAATTTTGGCAACACGATTAGCCACGAAACTTTTCCAATGATGGGATGATGACCTCACCCAGCTCAGAACAACCGTTGAGTCAGACCAAGCAAACACATTATCTATCTGGACAGTCGTAAAAGATGCCATCACAAATTCAAGAAGTTCGCACAACAGAACAGCCGCACACAATTCCAGCCGGGGTATAGACAATCGCTTAAGTGGGCTCACTCGGCTTTTAGCGCATAATAGGGTGACAAAGACTTCATTCGACACGTTCACTTGTCTTAAGTACACCACGGAAGCGTAAGCCTTTTCCGAAGCATCACAAAATGCGTGTAACTCAGAAAGTATCACATTATCTACAGTTGCCCTTCGAGATACACTCACACTGGCCAAACCAGGCAGCTGAGAAACAAAGGAATCCCACTGAGCGACAACCAAATCCGAAGGACTCTCATCCCATCCCAATCCTTCAATCCACAACAACTGAATTAAACATTTAGCAACAATGACTACTGGAGCCAGAAAACCCAACGGGTCGTATATCTTAGCAATCTCCGACAGAATATTGCGCTTCGTGCAAGATCTATTAATGGTCTTAACACAATACGAAAAACAATCTGACAAGGGCGACCACTGAAGGCCTAAAACCTTGATACCAGAGAACTCCCTGTCTTCAAAGGAAAAGGGTTGGTGGTGTGAATTTGGCATACCAGAAAGTACCTGAGGACAATTGCTGCTCCATTTTCGCAGTTCAAATTCTCCCAAGGCTAATAAAGATACCAATTGTCGCTGGGCTTCCAAGACACCCTCTACAGAATCTGCCATACCAATTGCATCATCCACATAACAAGAATTGGTAAGAATATCCACAGCCAATGGAAAGCTAGTCCCCTCATCCTTACAGAGCTGTAGCAATGTGCGAATGGCCAAATATGGGCTAGAAGATAATCCATAGGTCACTGTATTCAGCCTGAATTCCTGAACCGGTTGGGCAGGAGATGACCTCCACAAAATTCTCTGATAGTCTCTGAATTGCTCGCTCACCAAAATTTGGCGATACATTTGCCGAACATCGGCCGTGAAAACAATTTTGAAACGACGAAAAGACAACAAAATTGTAGCAATATCATTCTGGAGCTTTGGTCCTGTCAACAAAAGTTCGTTGAGTGACACACCGCTCGAAGTTTTGCAAGATGCATCAAACACCACCCGCAACTTATCACTGTCCGCCTTTATGACTCCGTGATGAGGGATGTAATATTTCTGATCAAGCGTTACATCACGAATGCTATCATTCACTACGGACATGTGTCCTTGATCAATGTAATCCTTCATAAATTCCTGGTACTTTTCACAGAGTATGGAATTTTTGCCAAGACGAGCTTCCAACAACTGAAATCGCCGCAAAGCTACATTCCTGGATTCTCCCAACAATACAGAACTGTCCTTGCGGAATGGGAGTGGTACCACATACCTTCCAGTTTCAGTGCGGGTACAATCTGCTTGGAACATAAGTTCACATAATTCATCCTCTGGGGACACGGACTTAGATTCGGGTACACATTCAATTTCCCAAAACCTTTTTAAAGTATCATCTAGCTCAGTTGCATGAGTTAACATGCTGTATACCTTCTGTGAAGGGGTATTTTGAATACTTCCCATGAGCACCCAACCAAACACGGTGTTCATGGCACAAGGGCCACCATTTCGACCTTTAATAAAACCCGGTTGCAGAATTTCACCAAACAAATCTGCACCCAGCAAGATATCAATCTCATTACTCCTTTCAAATTCAGACTCAGCAAGACACAACTTCTCGAGATATTTCCATCTTCGAAACGTACCGGAAACACAAGCAACTGTTTCACAAATATGGGGAATAACAAGAGCTAGGACCTCATAAGAAGGACACAATTTCTGGTATGGTCTCAAAACACACGACACGGTACCCAACGAAACACGGGTGGCCATTCGGTTGATGCCTTGAATATTATTAGACGAAGATTGTCTCGAAAGACCCAATCGAGCAGCGCAGGAGTCAGTAACAAAACTCACTTGACTCGCCGAATCCAAAAGCACTCGACATTTCTGTGGAACCCCATTCTTATCTAACACTGATACACATGCAGTAGCAAACAAAATAGACTTGGAGAGTTTATCAGAAACATCCATAGTACTGGTCATGGCCTGTACTTCCGTCTCCTTGGCCCTTGGCTGGTTTCCCTGATCAGCCTCGCCGTCTCCTTCTGGCTGCGGCTTGTCCGGAAAATGCAACAAATTATGATGACGCCTGCCACATACACTACATTTGGAAGGCGAACGACAACCCGAGATCCCATGAGTTTTTCCAAGACAATTAAAACATAAGTGCTCTCGCTTAACAAATCCGAATCTTTCAAATACCTCGGCTTGCAGAAATAACTCGCACCCAGATAAGGAATGGGCACTCCTTTTACAAAACTTACACACATTCTTCTGCGAAATCGTGGTGCTGAAATTAAGAGATCCCTTGGCTCTATCACTTGTTCCTAGTTTCGCCGATCCCTGCTCCCTGCGTCCCGCAGTACCTACGGATCCAGAGGACAGACAGCTATTCTCTAATGCCTGACAATTTTTCTCTAAAAATGAATAAAGTTCCTCATAAGTGGGAATTTTACTCTGCTTAGGTTCCAATTCGAACAAAGTTTTAAGCGAAGGACTAACCTTTTGAAGCAATAAATTAAATTTTGTAAAATTCCACATATCATAATTAAATTGACCCAAGGCGGCCAGATTCTCAGAAAAAAGTGAAATCAAGTTACGCAACTCATGAGCAGAATCACCTTTTACAACAGGAGCTCTATAAAGGGAATACCAATAATCATTAACCAACACTCTATCATTTTGGTATCTCGCTACAAGGGCATCGTACGCAGTCTTATAATTAGCTTCAGTAACAGGCAAATTTTTAATTACAGTAGCCGCATCTTTTTCTAAATATGAAATCAAAAATTGAAAACGCTCAATGTCAGTCAGCGAACTATTATTATGGATGAGACCTTTATACAAATCGAAAAATGTAGGCCACTTTCTAATATTACCGTCAAATTTCGGAATTTCTATCCTAGGTAATTTTAGAGTGTCACTCTTTTGATTAGCACTTTGATTTACTGCTACCGTCGACACCCCTGCCGCTGCAGCACTCTCTGCTTTAACAGAGGAACTGTTAAGGAAAGATTTACGATTTCAAGGTGCAGCTCCTCAAAGGCTGATTGAAGTCGATGGAGGTCCTCAAAAGCTGAACGAAAATCTGCCAAATATTTACTTTTGTTGCCTAATGCCTTTTGACCCATAGCACCCAATCTTTCTAGAGTCTTCATAACAGATTTTCGCTTTCTCTGGAGTCCGTCCATGACGAATAATCTTTCAAAATTCAAAAAAAAGAAAAAAAGAAACAAATTCGCCAATAAAGAACGAGCCTTTTTTGAAGCGCGGCTAATTATTGGCAATGTTAGCTAAATGAAAAAACTCAAATGCAAAAAAAATCAAAAAATCCAATAGTGTTAATTTACGGTTCAAAATTTTTTTTTTTTGTTTACGATAAAGGCATCCACCAAATTATGCCTTCATGCTTCAAGGTACACAACGACTAATTATCTTTTGCACGATTCACCACAATATGAATTTTGAAAATTGAAAAAACAATATCACTTATTCAAGCAATGTAATTAGGTAATAAATAATAATCCAAATATTATTTTGACCCAAAAGAAATTTGAAATTTGAACAAAAACAAATAATTTTATATGATCTATTCTCTATTTTGCATTTATTTGAATATCTAAACAAACAATGAAAATAGTTGAAATCTACACCTATCCAGCAAAAAACTAGAAACCCGTATAGTCCCAATAAATTCTTTAACTTTTATACCAAACAAGTTCCAAAACACCAAAAAAAGTCTTGGAATTTACTTGGACTTTATACTCAAGCCAGTGATTGTTGCAACCAGAAACCAAAAATAAGTCATTCTTTATAATTTCAATAATTTTAATATGCACTGTATATCCCAAGGACTTTCCATCTAGGGTCGAACGATCAAATGTTTAGGACCAGCCTGTTTTAATAGAAACAGGCAAACTTAATTTTTGAAATAAGTTGAAAATAAGAAAAAACGACTCACGATAAAGATTTTAAAAAAATGGGTAATGGCAAGGTCTCACCTCTGTGTCCTGGATTCTAGCTTACCCGGCCGGGGTTTCTTGATGCTCCCAAAAATGAGCTTCCGGATAATATTATTGAGCGAAAGTACATCCGATAACCGAAATCATTGAGATCGATTGTTCTCAACGCGTCACCAAAAAACGCGGATGTAAAAGACCGTGACGCTCGTCGACTGGAGCTGTACTTTTAACACTCTCGTAGGTTTCGTATCTCCATCGTGAGGTATAGCGCGCAAAACCCCACAAAAAGGTATATGTTTATAAAAACTCAAAGCTCGATTCTTGACTCTGTGATGGAGTCCTATTAATATCGATAAATAAGAATTACCCAATTCTGAACACACCGAGATACTGTTTATAAAAATAGATTTGTTGTGAAAATTGTTTTGAAATAAAAAAAAAAAATCATAATATTAATAAAAGTTTTATTTGCTTTGCTAATTTGATACATCCTTTTTATTTATCCACGAGTTATGTCTGGAATCCAAACCTTACCATTTTACAAAAACTTGATTCCCTTTTTTTCTTAAAATTTTTTCTACAAGATATGCATCATGGTGTTTAACTTTTTGTAGATCAATTAGGGGTATAGCCCTTGGAAAAAGCTTCTGTATGCTTACTTATGCGTACATAGTCACCCTTTCTGAATTTTGGATCCAACGTCTTTGCATGACTAAAAGCCATCTTTAAAATTTTACCTTCATTTCTTTTATTAACTTTCTTAGGTTCAATATTTATTGTTGAATGTTTTGTGTTGTTATAATTATTAACAATTGGTAAATGGTAAAATATCTAGCCACTTATAATTTCCCTGCATACTAAATTTCTTCCACATTTTGTTTTTGAGAGTTCTATTCACCCTTCCAACAATGCTTGCTTTTACATTAGAAAATGTGCTATAGTGATTTATTTTATATTTTTCCATTAACTTGTTAAATTCTTTGCAAAAAAATTCCCTCCCCCTGTCAGTTTGAATATTTTTTGGGGTAGTTTTCAAACTTTTCAAGATTTGCCCCACTGCTGTTGCTACATCTTTTCCTGTTTTGGATTTTACTGATAACGCCCAAACATACTTTGAAGAAACATTAATCACCACCAAAATATATTTGTTGCCTTTATTTATTTTAGCATAGGGTTGCATTTCAACCAGGTCGGCCTGTAGTAAATCATTTAAATGCTTTACTATGACCCGTCTTCTTTTGAAAACCCTTCTTGCTGGCTTGTGAAATTCATTCACTATGTCTTCTTTAACATTCATGATCAAATAACTAAGTTTCCACTTGAACTTGACATTTTATCAATAATTCACCGTAAAATTTCGTTATAGAGCTTAGAACTATTTTCAACACGTCGAAATGCTATCAAATCATTTTTTTTAATCTCTCTACCCTCTAATTTGCCAGTTTTTCCGTTAATCAACAAACTCACATCTTTTTTAGGATATTCACCGCTTAATATAGTACCCGACTCAAATGGATATCTATATGAAGTTCTTAAACCATCTCCTAATAACACCAAATTCTTTTCGGTTGGATTGTGTCTACCAACAAATGGTAAAACTACAACGTAAAACAATTTTACGTCTGCAATGTTAACAATGTTGAGTGATTTAGTGTCGCCATCATCACATTTATCAAAAATGTGTGTACCAAATTTATTGACCGTCATATTTCTCTTCAAAAAAAAAGACTGATCCTTTTACCCCATCTTTCACTATTTATAGTATAACTATAATAAGTATTAGCTTCTTTCAACTCTTCTATAATAGAAATTATTTCATTTTGATGTCCATTAAGACCTGCAGTCTTGGAAGCTAATAGAATTCGAAGTCGATTTACTAGCTCATTAACCAACCCAATATACATAATCTGTACTTTTTTTTATTACGTTTCTGAATAAGACCTTTTCCAATTCGAGCGACCCCTGTTTTTTTAGCCGCTCTATAAGGTGCTACAGGTTTTTCAAATACCGGTCTGGGAATGATTGTTTTAGATTTTGTGATTCCTTTTTTATATAAATATGGTCCGATAATAGTAATGTATTTTACTGAACTGTTTCCTTGTAATTATTCATTGGCATTATTATTTCTGCGGTACGCATTAGTTCGAGTTAATATATCCATGTAATTATCCAAATCGGCTTTTTTATAGCCCACAGCTTCTTTTTTGAATAATAATTCATACAGCCCTGGGGTGCCTGGGTAAAGAACATTAGGTACTTTCATATCTTTATTGATCAAGTTAACAGGAATTTGAGTAGAACCCAAAAAAAAATTGTTTGTGTCAAGATCGTGGACAATACCATAATTGTGATCAAATTTATGTTCTGTATCTGTTACATTATTGTCAATATACGTTCTAGGTAACTCGTGAAAATCACTCAACCAGTCCAGATAAACTGGATATCCAACATAGGTTTGCATTGACTGCTTTGTTTGTTCCAAAATGTCAGATAAATTTCCAATTGTTTCAGTCGATGATTGAGGTGAGCTTTCGTATGTCACTTCTTCTCTTATTGGAGGCATCTCTCTTAGTGAAGGCATCTCTCTTATTGAAACCACCTCCCTCACTCAAGGTAATCGATTTATGGACATATCAAAAAATGACGGTTGTTCAAAAGGTAGAATAGGAGTCTTGTCACTTTTTCGAGTTTTTTCTCTAGTTGGAGTTGAAGTTTTATAGGAAGATTTTGGGGTTGAAAACTCCTCTTTTGGATTAAACTCTTCTTCCTCTTTAAATGTTAGTGGTTCGGCTTTCCCAATATTTCTAATAAATTCTTTAAGTGGTTGTGTAATGGGCCTATACGCTTTCTCCAATTCTAATTGTGCGGTAGAAGAAGCTAACTTGAGCGCTTGGAATTTATCCCTTACTGCTTTTCTTGACTTGACTAATTCTCTTGCTGCACGTTTATCCATGGTTATTTAAGAAGAAGGATCTTTTGGTTTTAGTCGTTTTATAAATATATAAATGAATCGAGACTTTTTCTATATCTACCAGCACTTAAGTCACAATTTTTGTCAATTACCATAAATCCATGTGGCTCATCCCAGTGGCGGCTGTGAGAGGAAAAGTTGGCGGTGCACACACTCAGGGGGGAAGCCCCAGAGGCGCGCAAATTTTTTTGGACTGACCCAAACTAACCCAAATTTTGATCTAAAAGTTGTAAAAAAAACACGCCCCAGAAAGTGTTTTCACTTATTCTCAATTCAAACGTGGGCATTTACCATTTCTACAAAATAATAAATGAAGCACGGGCGGAGTACAGACTTATTCAGACTGATCCGGATTCTGGAAAATGATCCCGAGGTCTTTTGGGACCTTTTTCAGAATTTTTCCAACCCTTTCCAAAAAGGACCCCGCAATATTTAAATGGAAATTGGTTACCCGTGATATTTGGATGAAATTTAAATATGTTATTGGGGATGCCATAAGCAACATTTTTTACCCTGGGCACAACCCTGTATACAGGGTGTATATTTTAAGTGATACCACTATGGCTATATCCGAAACGGTAAGAGCTACAAAGTCGGTTAAATTAGAAAAAAGTTGCCTTTTTTGATGCTCATTCCAGACTTGTTTACAGTGTTGCCAAAGTCTTTTTAGTTTATGAAATACAGGGCGATTTATAAAAAAGGCCTAAAATTATTTCTTCAATTATTTTGAAAACTATTGATATTCGGGACACAATTTAAATTTGAAAGTTTTATAATTTTTTTCGCTCTACAACATGGCATCTTCAAATTTTAAATCGGACGTTTCGTGATCGAGATACCATCATCAACTTCATTTTTTTAAATACGGACCTGGACTTTTTATGTCATTTTTGGAAAGAGAATTAAGGGCGCTTCCTAAAAATGATATAAAAAATCCAGGTCCGTATTTAAAAAAATGAAGTTGATGATGGTATCTCGATCACGAAACGTTGGATTTAAAATTTGAAGATGCCATGCTGTAGAGCGAAAAAAATTCTAAAACTTTCAGATTTAAATTGTGTCTCAAAAATCAATAGTTTTCGGAATAAATGATAAAATATTTTTGGACGTTTCTTAGAAATCACCCTGTATATATATATGGCGCGTGAATAGTGTTGTCGTTGTAGCTCCGTTAAAATTGGGAAAAAGAGTGACTTTAAATGCGAAATAATTGATTCCATTCCGTTAAGGCAGTAAAGTGCGTTGGTCGGATAGTTTGTGCGTGTGCGGAGCATCGTAGCTTCCCGATTCCGCTGGCAATCTTGTAAAACAATAGTAAACTGAAAAGCTCTGCTCAGCTAGTCCCGCAGTGACGACATAGCCGCAATCATGGTTGGTGGTAGTGGTACCATCAGAACTCGGGCTGGGACTCTAAGTGAGTCCAGTGAAGACATGGAGAAGCTTATTTCCAAGGTATGTGCTAACTTTTCCAACCAGATTGAAGCCAAGCTAAACCAGCGTTTCGATAAAATTGACTCCAAACTAGCTGATATGTCTAAATGCTGGAAGTCCCTTCAAGCAGATGTTATTAACAACTCTAAAGAGATATCCGCGGTAAAATTGACCATTGATAGTAACAATCAATTGACCAAGCTAAACTCACTCAGATTCTATGGCTTGGAGGAAGCTGAAGACGAAGATACGATCGACGTCCTTGTTTCCTTTATCAAAGAGCGTCTCAATATTTCTTGTTCTAGAGGTGATGTAAGCTGTGCCTTCAGACTGGGCAAATCGGGCGGGGAAAAACCTAGAATTATAATGGCTAATTTCGTTTTGGTCTGGAAAAGGAACGAAATCTTCAGTGCTAAGAATATCCTAAAGAATACAGGCTGCTCTATCTTTGAGGACCTTACGAAGTCTAGGTACGACCTGCTTATTTCTGCGAAAAAAAAGTATGGAAAATCAAACGCCTGGTCTTCTGGAGGAAAATTATACTTTTGGAAGCAGGAAGAAAACAAGAAGTGCTTATTGGACCTTAGCGATCCCAAATTGTACTAACATGTATACTTTCATTTGTTCAATTTTTAATTGCTTCACTGTTCAATGCTGTATTAATAATTATTATACCAATAATCTGGTGCATTTACTTAGGCATGAATTTATCATCATGGTAGGTATAGAATTATCACTTGATCAATGTTCGGTTTTGCAAAGTGGATTCCTTTACTTTTGTTTTTTTTTTTTTTTTGCTGTTTTTTTTGTGGGTGGAGTGGGTCGGTGCTCCTACGCACCTACAGATTGTTGATATTGCAGAAATTGGTAATAGTTTGTTTATTTTATATGGCGCCTTATTTATTTATCTGTTTCTCATTTTACAAATTATATTGAAATGGATAATAATTTATTTGATGAATTTTCTTTCTGTATGCTCAATTTTTTATTAATTTTTTTTTTTTTTTTTTGACTTCATAAATACTATTTCCTACCTAAATCACTCTAATTGTATATATAATATTTTAATCAGTTTTAGGAGCTTTGCACAATGTAAGAATGGTAAACAATGAACTGTTGGAATTTTGTCACTTCAATATTCGGTCCCTCAGAACGTCATTTGATGCCTTCTCTTCTACTATCGAGGACTTAAAGCTGGACGTTATCGGACTGTCTGAGACATGGCTTAACCACGAGATTCCTAGTATGGCATTCAACATAGACAATTATGTCTTGGAGCGGAGTGACCGCGGTGGCAGAGGTGGTGGGGTGGCCTTTTACATAAAAAAATCTATAAAATATAAGGTTCTGGGTAGTGTGGGTGAGTCGAATGCCGCTTTGGAGCAGCTCTGGATTTCTTTTAGTGTGCTTGGCAAAAAAGTATGTCTGGGTACACTTTACAGACCACCTCAAGCAAACTTAAATATTTGTTTACAATCACTTGAGAATAGTTTAATGAATGTTATCCCACTACATGACTTTGTTGTATTTGGTGGAGATTTTAATACTGACTGTTCTGTATTGTGTGGCAACTCTGCTATAGAGTCCCAGCCCAGTCGGTACGGTTACAGGGAGCTTGGAGTCCCCCCCCTGTTTTGATGGACTTGACATTCGACAGATTAAAAGGACTTCTTCTCTCTTCTTCATTATTATTGTCAATCAAAAATCAATAAAAAATAATCGTTTTTTAATCGTTTAATCATTAATCATTTGTACTTGCAAAAATTACAAAAAACAAAAAACAAAAGCGTTTTTATTCTAATAGAAATCGAGCATCGCACATTATGGTCCTTCGGCCGCATGGCAAAAACCTGTGGAGTCAGTAAATCGTAAACAAAAAGTAAATATCGGCTCGGCTTGTTGCCGGCAGTGTGCAGAAGAAGTGACGTCATTTGTTGGTTCAACGTAGAAGACCAAAAACACATCGGGTGAGTCAGTTCCTTTGTTTTCACATTTCCAAATTAATTATTGCATTTATCATTTGTTGCTTTCTGCTTGAACAGACAAAGTGGTTAGTATGATGGTGTTGAACAGTAATTACCAATAATTAATTTAAATTACACTCATAATAATCATAATCATAATATTAATCGAGCTTGGGTTTTCATCATGTCTGACAACGAAAACAAAGACCATCAGAATGAGGGAAATGCCTTCGAAAAATCGCAAAGAATCATTTATAATAAATTAATCGCTGACCGTGAGCGCATTAAACAATACTTAAATCGTTTTACAGTGTTCCTTGACAATTTCAATGAAAAGCAAATAGAAAATTTGGAAATTCGTCTAAAAAGCATTGACAATGTTCTATTGAGGGATTTCAACGACATCCAAAACGAATTAGAGCGTATAGACGTTCAAGAATCAGATAGTGGTGAAAGAGAGGAATTTGAAAATATGCTATTTGATTGTACAGGTAGAGCAATGAAAATAATTCGTGCCTTTAATGACAACAAATTAAGTACACAGCAAACTTCAGGGTATGTTAATCAGGCAGTAAAGGTCACACCTGTGGCATCAGGTGGAACAAAGGGTTTACCAACGATAGAATTGATCAAATTTTATGGGGAATTTGATAAATGGGCGCAATTTCGTGACTTATACAAAACATTAATTCATAATGATCCTGCTATCGATAAAGTAAGGAAATTTTACTATCTATTGAGCTCATTAAAAGGTGAAGCTGCGCGAATTTTGGAATCAATTGAAATAACTGAGCAAAATTATGATTTAGCGTGGAACTTATTAATTGAACGATTTGAGAATAAACATATAACAATAAAAAATCATACTAAAGCAATATTTGATTTACCGAACGTGGCGTATAAAGAGAAATATACAATTAGAAATTTGCTAGACGATTTTCAAAAACGTTTCAGGGCGTTGAAGCTACTTGGTGAGCCAGTAGATTCGTGGTCAACAATGTTGATACATTTACTTTCAACAAAATTAGATTTTAGAACAGTACAATTGTGGGAAGAGTTTGTAATAGCTCAATCAATCAATAATCCAAACTTAAATGATTTTATCGGTTTTCTGAACAATCGTTGCAAACTATTCGAAACAACAGATTCTCATGGTAAAAGACAATCTTCTGACAAAAAACCGGAGTATCGTGGTGGTGCCAAACAATCTTATATTAATACACCAAAGCAAAAATCACAAGGATGTGTCTTTTGCCATGGAAATCACCTTATTTATAGATGCGAAAACTTTCTGAAATTGCCAATCGATTCAAGAGTTGAAGAAGTCAAAAAATTGAAATTATGTTTCAACTGCTTGCGAGATAATCACAATTACAGTGAGTGTAATGCACAAGGCTGTAAACACTGCTCTAAACGACATAATACATTGTTTCATGTAGAGCAAAGAGAGCATTCCAGTAATGGAAATGAGCACCAAGCAGATGTAAATAATAAAAATGCTGGTTTATCGGTAAATCACTCAATAAACGAACCAGAAGTTTTGCTATCAACAGCAACCGTATTAATTAGTGACGACTTTGGTAATTGGCATCCATGTCGAGCACTATTAGACAGCGGGTCTCAATCTAATTTTATAGCAACAAATTTAGCGAAAAAATTAAAATTAAAATTACATAATATTAATATTCCAGTGGTTGGTATCGGACAATCAGCAACCAATATCTCTCATCGTGTTACAACTGAAACAAAATCATTAAAAAACAATTTTGAAAGCCGTACAAGTTTCTTAGTGCTTGACAAGATAACTGAAAAGTTACCATCAAAAACCTTTAAAAAATCCATCTTAAACTTACCACAAAATATAATGCTAGCTGATAAAAATTTTAATATGTCAGAAAACGTTGATTTACTTTTGGGTGTTGCAATTTTTTATCGAATATTATGTCCAGAACAAAGGAAACTTGGTGAATCGTTACCAATATTACAAAATACGTGTTTTGGATGGGTACTATCGGGTCCCTTACCACTAATTGAAAATCGTAAGGTTATTAACTGTCATACTTCAGCATTAAACAACATAGAAATCGAACTGCAAAAATTCTGGCAACTAGAAGAATATCCAATTAAAAAAATATTATCGAACGAAGAAACTGAATGTGAAAAAATATTTAACGAAACCATAAAACGTGATGTAGATGGGCATTTTATTGCAACTTTACCTATAAAAGAAAATGACGAGCTTTTAGGAGATTCCTTAAATGCAGCAATCAATCGTTTGCATTCAATGGAACGGAGGTTCAAACGAGATTTAGAATTCAAACAAAATTATATAAATTTCATGAAGGAATATGAAGATTTAGGACACATGTCAAAAATCGAAGAGGACGAAATAAACATTAATAATAACGGAAAAAACCTATTTTACTTACCGCATCACGGTGTCAAAAATGAGTCCAGTACTACCACATCATTGAGGGTAGTATTCGATGGGTCTTGTCCCTCGAGCACTGGCACCTCTTTGAATAATATCCTTCTAATTGGCCCCAATATTCAAGACGACTTATTCTCTGTTCTCATTCGCTTTCGCCAGCATACTATAGTCATTACAGCAGACATAGCCAAAATGTATAGGCAAGTGAGAATTCCAGATAACCAACAAAATTTCCAGCGAATCGTGTGGCGCGAAAGTCCAGAAGATACAATAAAACATTACAAGTTAAAAACCGTGACATACGGCACTGCATCAGCTTCATTTTTGGCAACGCGCTCCTTGCAACAAACAGCTGTTGAAAATAAAGAAAATTACCCTAACGCTACTAAAATAATCATGTCCGATTTCTATGTGGACGACCTAATTACAGGTGCAGATAACGTTGAGAATGCAAAAACTCTTAAATCAGAATTAAGCACCATTCTGGAAGCATACGGATTTTACCTTAGAAAATGGGTATCCAATATTCCCGAAGTTATCGAATTACACAATCAAAAAAGTGACGACAAATATTATATACACAACAATGAGATTAGGCGAACATTAGGTCTTGTTTGGCACTCAAATTCCGATACTCTAACTTATTCAATCAAACAATTTAATTTTGATAGTTCTAAAATAACAAAGCGCATTATCTTATCCAGCATGTCTAGTATTTTTGATCCATTAGGTTTACTTTCACCCATTATCATTCGAGGCAAAATCTTAATGCAAAAAATTTGGCAAAGCAAGGAAGGCTGGGATTCTCCCCTTTCTTCAGATATTACAATGGAATGGATACAGCTAGTCGATGAATTAAAATCTATAGAACAATTAAACATTAATCGGCATGCATTAATTCAGAATAGCAAATGCATTGAGATTCACTCTTTTTGTGACGCTTCTCAAGCAGCTTATGGTGCTTGTATTTATTTAAAATCAGTTAACAATAATAACGAGTGTTTTACGCAATTATTGTGCTCAAAGTCGAAAGTTGCACCATTGCAAACAGTCTCCATACCACGTTTAGAGCTTTGTAGCGCAGTGTTGGCAGTCAAATTGTGCGAAGTAGTAAACACATCACTTAGATGTAAAATTGACAAAGTTTATTTTTGGACTGATAGTATGATTGTGTTGGGCTGGATTTCATTATCACCCAGTACACTTAAAATTTTTGTAGCCAACCGGGTTTCAGAGATTCAGAATCGTAGCAGGGCATCACAATGGAGACACGTTTCCACAACTGAAAATCCTGCCGATTTAACATCTAGAGGTACTTCGGTTGACAATTTAAAAAGTTCAAATTTGTGGTGGTCAGGGCCGGAATGGCTTAAAAACACAGATATCGGAACACGAGGCGTATATAAAAGCGAAAAGACCTCAGAAACATTACCAGAAGTAAAAATAAAGAGTTTGGTAGTATGCAAAGAGAACAATAGTTTCTTTAAAATTTTTAGTCGATACTCAAATTTATTCAAATTATTACGTGTTATATCTTACTGCATTAGATTCTCAAATAATTGTAGAAATAAGAACAATAAAAATTTCGAACCTTTAAGCGTCGATGAAATTGATAATTCTATGAATATTCTCATTACAATCGCTCAATTAGAAATGTTTCCTGAAGAACTAAACTGCTTCAAAAAATCGAAATGTATAGATAAAAAGTCAAAACTACTATCATTAAACCCTATCATGGATTCAAAGGGAATTTTGCGTGTAGGTGGTCGCATCGACAAATCGAATCTACCTTTTGAATCTAAACACCAAATAATCATCTCTGCGAAACATCTATTTACTAAACTCATAGTGCTACACGAGCACAATAAAAATTTACATGCAGGAATTATATCAATTTTAAACATGTTGCGTGAAAAATTTTGGATTCTGCATGGCCGCCGGGCTGTACGTAGTTATTTAAAAAACTGTACAACATGTTTCCGAATTAATCCAAAAAGAATCATCCAGAAAATGGGAAATCTTCCTGTAGACCGAGTCACTCAAAACCGTCCATTTTATGTCACAGGTGTGGATTTTGCAGGGCCGTTTTTTATCAAAGATGGAAAATTGCGAAATCGTGCTATTATCAAATCATACCTCTGCATTTTTATCTGCTTTTCAACCAAGGCCGTCCACTTGGAGGCAGTCGGGGATCTCTCAAGTGACGCATTTTTAGATGCTCTGAAACGATTTGTATCTCGACGTGGTCTTTGCCACACCATTTATAGTGACAACGGTACAAATTTTACTGGTGCAAACCATGAGTTAAAATTTTTGAAAAAATACCTGAATTTGTCAAGGAACCTAGCATATTGAATTATTTACTGAAAAACGGAATAAGGTGGAAATTTATTCCCCCAAGAGCTCCACATCACGGTGGTCTTTGGGAAAGTGCAGTCAAACGTGCCAAATTTCATATAACTCGAGTAATTGGCAAGAATCACCTTAACTTTGAAAAACTTTCCACTTTGTTTGCTCAGGTGGAGGCCGCAATTAATTCCGCCCCCATCACAATCATGTCCGAAGATCCTTCAGATTTTTCCGCACTTACCCCCGGTCATTTTTTGATTGGTTCCCCACTTCTTGCCATACCTCAAACTGACTTAACCGCATTACCCGACAATCGTTTAAATCAATATGAAGCACTTCAGAAAATGTTCCAAGTTTTTTGGAAAAAATGGTCTCGAGATTATTTACTGGGCCTTCAACATCGATCTAAATGGAAGTCTGAGTCAAACAATGAAGAATTATTGCAGATCGGATCAGTGGTTCTTATTGTTGAAGACAATCTCCCTCCCTTGTGCTGGAAATTAGGACGAGTTCTGGAATCGTTTCCAGAACTGGACCAGATGGACTTGTTCGAGTAGCCAGGATCAAGACAGCTCAAGGCAACATCACTCGTGCTATCCAGAAATTATGCCTTCTTCCTATCGAAGCCAGTGAGTGTTGTGAAAGTTAACTGTTTAGCTTGAAGTACTTTAGTATTCAAGGGCCGCCGGTATGTTCTGTATTGTGTGGCAACTCTGCTATAGAGTCCCAGCCCAGTCGGTACGGTTACAGGGAGCTTGGAGTCCCCCCCTGTTTTGATGGACTTGACATTCGACAGATTAAAAGGACTTCTTCTCTCTTCTTCATTATTATGGTCAATCAAAAATCAATAAAAAAAAAGTAATCGTTTTTTAATCGTTTAATCATTAATCATTTGTACTTGCAAAAATTACAAAAAACAAAAAACAAAAGCGTTTTTATTCTAATAGAAATCGAGCATCGCACACTGACCTTTTAAACACTAACAGTAATGGCTACCGAATTTTCTCAAATTTTCTGGAAAGATATAGCTTGTATCAATATATCCGTGAACCCACTCGTGTGGCCGATGTCTCCCACACTCTTCTTGATTTAATTATAAGTAATTCACCTGATGTTGTATCTTCCCCTGAAGTACTTAACATGGACGACATTTCTGACCATAAGTTGGTTCATTGTAAAATAAAAATTACTAAACCTAAGCACGAACCTTTTTTAAAAACATACAGAGATTTCTCTGATTTCAAATATGATGCTTTTCTATCTGATTTAAATAAACTGAACTGGAACAGCGTTTTCTCGTTAAATGATGTGAATGACATTGTGGAATTTTTAAATACTAATATTATCAATCTATTCGATGCACATGCTCCATTCAAAACAGCTAGGATTACCAAACCTCCAGCTCCATGGATGACAGATAATCTGAAATTTATGATAAAATTAAAACGTAAATCTCTCGCTAAGTATAAAAAATATAAAACGCAGCATGCCTGGAGGGAATATAAGGAGATGAGAAATGTTGTAAACATGGCTGTCAAATCAGAAAAAAAGGCCTTTCTTCAGCATTCATTTCGGACCAATCCTAAAAACTTCTGGCGTGTATTAAAATATTTAAACATACATTCTGGATTATCAGAGAGTGTGCGCTTTTCAGATATTGGAAAGCCTAAAGATTTCAATGATTATTTTTATACTGGCTCATCAAGTGTATCCCTAAACAATGAAACTTTTGTAAACGAACACTACAATAATAGAAGATATAATACTCTCTCTGATACTGATTCTTTTTCATTCATAAATGTGGATGAAACCCAGGTTGAAAAGGTTATCAGTGGCCTGAAGTCCAATGCAATTGGTTCTGACGGTATAGATATAAGAATGATATCATATGTTACTCCCCAACTCTTACCTCACTTAACTTATTTGATCAACCAGTGTTTGGCCACAAACACATTTCCTGAATGCTGGAAAAATGCGACTGTTGTTCCAATTCCCAAAGTAACCAAACCAATTGAAATAGGTCAGTTTCGGCCTATTAGTATCCTTCCGACTATGTCAAAGATACTGGAAAAAATTATCAATAAACAACTCGGAGATTTTATCAACTCATTTAGCATTTTACCCCAGACGCAATCGGCATACAGAACTGACCATAGCACAAATACGGCTCTTTTAAAAATTACTGATGATCTTTTTCGTGCCCAAGATAAGGGACAAAACACTTGCTTAATTTTAATCGACTACAGCAAAGCATTTGATACTTTGGACCACGATTTGCTTTTTACAAAATTAAAATACTTTGGTGTGGCGAATGATACACTTGAATTTTTTAATTGCTATTTTAAGGATAGACGTCAGAGAGTTTACTTTGATGGCCAGTATTCTAATTATTTGACATTGAGCAAGGGAGTTGCACAGGGTAGTATAGTTGGGCCACTCATGTTCTCTCTCTACACTGCTGATTTTAGCGGAATGCTGAAACATTGTTCCTCCCATCAGTATGCGGATGACACGCAAATATATCTGTCTTTCAAATATTCGGAAATACATGCAGCTTACAATAAACTAAATTGTGACTTGAAACTGCTTAGTGCTATTTCAGGCTATCACGGTTTATTGCTTAATGAGAAGAAAACGCAGCTAGTGGTTTTTGGTAAGGATAAATCTCTGATAAAAACTCTTGAAAATTTAAATATTTTTCTAAGTGATAGTATATTGAAACCAGTCGACTCTTGCAAGAACCTCGGACTTTTTATTGATGATGGTTTGCGCTTTGAGAGTCATGTATCATCTCTGATAAAAAAATGTTTTTGTAAACTTCGTACTCTCTACATGAATGGGGACATCCTGGATACATCCATTAAACTGAGACTCACTGACTCCTTAATACTCTCAAATATATCTTACTGTATTTCAGCCTATTGGCCTGCTTTATTACAAAGAGATAAAGCTAGCTTACAACGGCTTCAAAACGCATGCTTGCGTTTTTCCTTCAAAATTCGTAAATATGATCACATATCTGACTACTTCAATCGCTCTCATTGGCTTAATCTTGAGGAACGTTTCCAGTTACATCTTTTGACTCTTACTCATAAAACTGTTTTATGTGAACGGCCTGATTACTTGTTAAGTAAACTAGTCCGTAACTCGGATATTCATTCGCTTAATACTCGCCACAGAGGGTTGTTTAGTGTTCCCACTCATGCTACAGCATTGTTTCAGCGCTGCTTCACCTATAATGCCGTTAGGCTTTACAACAGCCTCCCCCCTCACCTTAGAGCCATAACAAGTCTTGTTTCGTTCAGGACAAAAATCAAACAACATTTAATGGACAGAAGGGACCGAATATTGAATTGAACATAGATGATTTTATTTTTATTTTTATTTTTATTTTTATTTTTATTTTTATTTTTATTTTTATTTTTATTTTTTATTTTTATTTTTATTTTTATTTTTATTTTTATTTTTATTTTTATTTTTATTTTTATTTTTATTTTTATTTTTATTTTTATTTTTATTTTTATTTTTATTTTTATTTTTATTTTTATTTTTATTTTTATTTTTATTTTTATTTTTATTTTTATTTCAATTTCAATTTCAATTTCAATTTCAATTTCAATTTCAATTTCAATTTCAATTTCAATTTCAATTTCAATTTCTATTTCTATTTCTATTTCTATTTCTATTTATATATTTATATTTATATTTATATTTATATTTATCTTTATGTTTATGTTTATATTTATATTTATATTTATATTTATATTTATATTTATATTTATATTTATATTTATATTTATATTTATATTTATATTTATATTTATATTTATATTTATATTTATATTTATATTTATATTTATATTTATATTTATATTTATATTTAAATTTATATTTATATTTATATTTATATTTATATTTATATTTATATTTATATTTATATTTATATTTATATTTATATTTATATTTATATTTATATTTATATTTATATTTATATTTATATTTATATTTATATTTATATTTATATTTATATTTATATTTATATTTATATTTATATTTATATTTATATTTATATATATTTATATTTATATTTATATTTATATTTATATTTATATTTATATTTATATTTATATTTATATTTATATTTATATTTATATTTATATTTATATTTATATTTATATTTATATTTATATTTATATTTATATTTATATTTATATTTATATTTATATTTATATTTATATTTATATTTATATTTATATTTATATTTATATTTATATTTATATTTATATTTATATTTATATTTATATTTATATTTATATTTATATTTATATTTATATTTATATTTATATTTATATTTATATTTATATTTATATTTATATTTATATTTATATTTATATTTATATTTATATTTATATTTATATTTATATTTGTGTTTATATTTGTATTTATATTTATTTTTATTTTTATGTATTGCTCATTTTTTAGGAGGTTGTATATGAGCAACCCTGTTGGATACCGCCTCCTGCTTAAAATTGTTTTGTTTTATAATTAGGTATTACCTGCATAAATAAAGACATTTTATTATTATTATTATTATTTCATAAACTAAAAGAAATTTGGCAACACTGTAAACGAGTCTTGAATGGGCATCAAACAAGGCAACTTTTTTCTAATTTAACCGACCCTGTAGCTCTTACCGTTTCGGATATAGCAATAGTGGTATCACTTAAAATATACACCCTGTATATGACTGGTGAGGCGTGGTTAGCTGTCAAATATTGGAATCTTATATCCAAAAGCAGTATAACTATGGCAGATTTTGATAAACAAAAAATCTATTTCTACTAAGTTGACCAAGTTAAGTCGAAAAATGTCAACCATTTTGACACCTGTCAAAACCGTGCCAAACGGCAGCACTCCTCTTTTCCAGTTTTCAATATTTTATGATGTCATTTGACATTTTTAACTTGTATGTAAATTCTGAATTCAAAAATTGAAAAAAAAAAAATGACAGAACTGTCTAAATGACATCTTTGTGGATTTCATTTGTAAGTGTCAAAATGTTTGAGTACTTCAATGATTTCATTATAGTAGGTACTGAGTACTATAATGATTTCATTAAAGTACTAAAAAAAAAATAAGTATATAAAATCCTTTATACTAAAACTACGTACTTTAAATGAAAATTGACATCTCTGTCAAAATCTGAAACCTGCGTATAATGTTTTTCATGCGTTATCATAAATAAGCCTAACTTAAATTGGAAAAGAACTTGATTCCGTTCTTTTTTGAATTAAAGCTATTGACAAATTCTGACAGCTGTCAAAATGTGACATGCATGAACTTTGTTCAATGTTTTATCACCAATAAATTACCTTAAAACGAGAAACAACCAGATTAGAGTATTTTTTTCTATTGAAACAAATGACAGGTTTTGACAGTTTTGTCATTTTTTTTTTCAATTTTTGAATTCAGAATTCACTTACAAGTTAAAAATGTCAAATGACATCATAAAATATTGAAAACTGGAAAAAATGAGTGCTGCCGTTTGGCAGGGTTTTGACAGGTGTCAAAATGGTTGACATTTTTCGACTTAACTTGGTCGACTTGGTAGAAATAGATTTTTTGTTCATCAAAATCTACCATAGTTACTCTGCTTTTGGATATAAAATTCCAATATTTGACAGCTAACCACGCTTCACCTGTCATATATACAGGGTTGTGCCCATGTTAAAAAATGTTGCTTACGGCATCCCCAATAACATATTTAAATTTCATCCAAATATCACGGGTAACCAATTTCCATTTAAATATTGCGGGGTCCTTTCCAAGTCTTTTCCAGACGTTTCAAGAAATTTCCAGACTTTTCCAGACAATATCCAGACTTATCTAGAGCTTTACATACTTTATCCAGATTTATCCAGACCTTATCCAGACTTGTACAGGATTCTGGAAAATGATCCCCAGGTCTTTTGGGACCTTTTCCAGAATTTTTCCGACCCTTTCAAGAAATTTCCAGGCCTTTTCCAGACGTTTCAAGAGATTTTCAGACATTATCCAGACCTATCCAGAGCTTTCCAGAGTTTTCCAGACTTCATCCAGATTAATCCAGACTTTATCCAGACTTGTTCAGACTGATCTGGATTTTGGAAAATGTTCCCGAGGTCTTTTGGGACCTTTTTCAGAATTTTTCCAACCCTTTCCAGAAATTTCCAAGTCTTTTCCAGACGTTTCAAGAGATTTCCAGACTTTTCCAGACAATATATAGACTTATCCAGAGTTTTACAGACTTTATCCAGATTTATCCAGACCTTATCCAGACTTGTACAGACTGATCTGGATTCTGGAAAATGATCCCCAGGTCTTTTGGGACCTTTTCCAGGATTTTTCCGACATTTTCAAGAAATTTCCAGGCCTCTTCCAGACATTTCCAGACATAATCCAGACTTATCCTGAGCTTTCCAGAGTTTTTCAGTCTTTATCCAGATTAATCCAGACTTTATCTAGACTTGTTCAGACTGATCCGGATTCTGGAAAATGATCCCCAGGTCTTTTGGGACCTTTTTCAGAATTTTTCCAACCTTTTCCAGAAATTTCCAAGTCTTTTCCAGACGTTTCCAGAGATTTCCAGACAATATCCAGACTTATCCAGAGTTTTCTAGAGTTTTACAGACTTTATCCAGATTTATCCAGACCTTATCCAGACTTGTCCACACTGATCCGGATTCTGGAAAATGATCCCCAGGTCTTTTGGGACCTTTGGCAGAATGTTTCCGACCCTTTCCAGAAATTTCCAGGCTCTTTTTAGACTTTTCCAGAGATTTCCAGACTTTTCCAGACTTCATCCAGATTTATCCAGACATTTTCCAGACTTGTTCCAGCTCACTTGGCTTGTTCTAGGTTTTTGTTGTGTGTTGTGTGTTAATTAAATTGCCGCAAAAACTAATCCGGGCCGTTCGATCAGGTGGCCCCGTTTATACGTATAAAACAGCTGGTTACTGGGAGCGCGGCGTGACCTTCTCCAACGTAATTGCCGTGTTGCAGCGGGGCCGTTGTGAGATGGGCTCGGACGGATAGTCCAGCGAGTTTAGTTTAGTCAGTCGCTTAAATTATTGTCTAGGAAATTTAGGAATAATAACGACAGAATTTTTTCCGTTGGGATCAAATTATAAAATGATAAGTAATTTGATCTGACGATTGTAATAACTATTGAACTAAAAAAAAAAAATATTTTAAAAGGACCGACATATTTTGCGCCAGTGCCACGGCCCCCTTAGGGCCAGCCGCCACTGGCTCATCCCAACAATAAGTGCATATTTCTTTAAACTGATCAAATGACATGTCCATTATGCAGTGGTCATTATATATATGTTTCAAACTCGTCGAATCTTGTTTAAATAATATAATGAGATTTGAATTTTCTCTTATTAATCTTTTGAAAATTGAGGAATATCCTTGAAAAATTAGAAAGCAATCGGTGATTGATTTTATATCATTGGGTGGAACAATACACCCATAATTTTCGTACTCAAAATATCCAATTTCTTTTATAGGTTTCAATAACTTTCTCAAGTATTCATATTTAGGTTGTGTCAGTGATTTTGAATAAATATACACATTTTCAAATCTAACCCCATTTGGATGCTCTAATAGTGTAAGCATTAAATTGGTTTTTCCTGAATTTGAACTTCCAACAATAAGCGCTCTTTTCGAATTTCCTCCAAATGTTTTTTGAATTGCTGTGAGCACACTTTTTTATCATGATTAACTATGGGAATTGAAAAGTTTTGCTTCTCTATTCTCATATTCGATTAGTACTAAGAAAAATGAGATTGGAGGAAAAGTATTTATATATATAAGTGCCTCCAACTTTTTCTATTGTTTTAGTACCAAACTGAGTCTTTTGATGATTATACATAAACATTATACAAGAGGCAATAAATTTAAAAAAGGTTCAGGTTTTCTGGATAAGCTTATAAACAAACTTCCTTTTGAAATCCACGTTCCTGGGTATAAATTTTGTGGCGGGATGATTTTTCCCGCACCAAAATAAAAGGAAATAAGCTTATTCACCTCTCTGAATAGCTTACCTTTCTCAAGCCACTGTTTTCTATCCAATAGTTGTAGCCAAACTTTTCATCAAACTTTTTATTTTTCCCAGAATCATTAAGTTAGAGGTTTAATAATGGAATTGATTTTCTGTTAGTAGGGTTAAAATAAATAGACAATTAATTTATTAATAAAACAAAATCACAATATTTACACTAGAACAGCTGATTGTCTGATCCGAGTAGATTGTCTAGATTGGCAGCGCTCCAAATAGAGTCAGTGACCGGTACTAACTTAATTTGAATAAGTACCATGCCCCAACTACCATCAAAATCCCCAGTACCTTCCACCTTGGAGTTTTGACAGAGACTTTTTAAAGGACATTGCAGGGACATGCAGAGGTCATTCAGGTCGAGGACTTGCCATGATTAAGTGTTCGGGAAATCTCCTCAGGCACATTTTGCCGATTTCTGAGTTGCCAAGTTTCGCTCATAGATCTAGGGTGGCTAATCCGCTATTTTAGCTCCCAATCGCCTTTTGCGGATTTTTTTGTGAGTCGAAAAACAGCAACGTGGTCAATTGTTTGTTCCTAAAGGCCAAAAGTAATTTTGGTAAGTGGTTTTTCTTATTAATCTTCTCTGTTTCTCTATTTCCTATGTAATAGCATAGTTTTCTGTTAATTATACGGTTAAATTCCGAATATCGGACATACCTACCTCTATTGCTCCACGCCCTGTCTCATAACGTCCATTTGTTTCAGGCCTTTAATCTAATCTTCAGTATTAGACGTTACGTTTTAATCGTTACCTTTTGTTCGTCACGCTTAGTCCTTAACTTGAGTAAAGAGTTAAACGTTGAGCTTACTGTGTGTTTCAAGTAGTACCTTCAATCTTCAGCCTCCTCTAGACCATTGGAAGCTTTAGTGATTCCTAATTACTGAACTTCAGTGCCCAGGGCCAGTTGCTTCTTGTTGCGGCCTTGATCCAGACCCAGGCCATCGGAAACATTGGAAGATATTAGTTCCATCCGTCAGGTTCCTCCAAGAGTTTAGGGATTACTCAGGTTTGATAAGTGTGTTGTGTTGTCTTAATATCAAACCTAAAAACCCCTTGTTGGAGTAAATCACCACAACAACGCAGTTCTTCTATCTTAAAATTATCCTTCAGATTAGATGTTATTATTTCAGTTTTAATCAATTATATATCTTACCTTTACTATATGAAATTTACCATTCCGGTTGGGTATTGTTAGTTACTTAAATTTTATTAGGTGTCTAGGTACTTATCCTACCTATATTGTTACATAATATTAAAGCCCTTCAGGTTACGTATTGTTACAACTTTGATTAATGCTGCACCAAAGAATATTATAGTTAACACTTATAGAAAACCTATTCCATGTATATTTTTTGACCCCCAAATGGAGCCAGACTTTTCGAGCCGGGCTCCATCGGAGTGGTAGGCTCGCCGTAATCAACGTGGTTCCAAAGTGTTGATGGCTACTCGGCGTTGCCATATGTCCATATAAATATGTATAATAATAACTTTAAAACGGTGACCGCGCTGATGTGAAAAAACACGATATGCGGGAAAAAAAATGGAAGGTTTTGTCTTGAAAATATCGCTGAAAAATTGCTAGACGATAATAGCAGTTCGAACTCGAGTTTCTCACAGAAATATCAAAGTTTTTCAATTTTTTTCTGGAAAACTGACTAAGTAAAAATTGTGCAATTTTTTCAGGTGAAAGACGAAAGTGAGGAGCTTATTATAGGAAAATTTCAAATTTTTCCAATGGAAAATCATCCCAGGAAAAATTCTGGAAAATTGACTTTTTTAAGCAGAATTCATTTTCTTAAATTACATTTATTTCCTAGAAAACTGGCAAAAGGAAAATTGTGAATTTTTTTCAGAAAAAAGAGGAAAGTGAGGATCTTATTATAGCAAAATTTCAAAATTTTCCTGTGAAAAAACACTCCAGGACAAATTTAGGAAAACTGACTTTTTTAAGCGAAATTCATTCTTTTATATTACAATTATTTTCTGGAAAATTGGCAGAGTAAAAATTGTGATATTTTTGCAGGAGAAAGAAGAAAATGAGGAGCTTATTATAGGAAAATTTCAAAATTTTCCAGTGGAAAATCATTTCAGGAAAAATACTGGAAAATTGACTTTTTTAAGTAAAATTCATTTTTTTTCTTTTTAGTTTTTTTCGAGAAAACTGGCAAAAGGAAAATTGTGAAAATTTTCCAGAAAAAAGAGGAAAGCGAGTTCATTAAAGTAAATTTTTAAAATTTTCTAATGAAAAGTCACTCGAGGAAAAATTCTGGAAAATTGACTTATTTAAGCAAAGTTAAGGAAAATTTACCCTCTTACATTTTAATTTTTTTCTGGAAAACTGGCAACGGGAAAATTTTGAAATTTTTACAGGAGAAAGAGGAAAGTGAGGAGCTCATTAGAAGAAAATTTCAAAATTTTCCAGTGAAAAATCACTCCAGGAGAAATGTATTTATACATGTATATTTTCGGATAACTGAATAAACTCTATTCTAAGTTAAAATAGTATATTTCCTAACTAGTGCGGAAAGTACCACTTTTCCGCACGCGATTGCAGTTTATCGACCGACGCGCAGCGAAATTCGGCAAGCAATCAAGTGCGGAAAAGATACTTTCCGCACGAGTTAGGAACACTATTTTTTCTACGAGATGAAAGGTAATATTTTCATCTACATATTTATCAATTTAAGATTTTTTTTTTCACTTTTTTGTACCTGTACCTGGTAGTATATCCTGTTAATCTGTAAGTACAGGGTGACCCAAATTCGAGCCTCATCATTGGGATTTTGGAAACCGTAAGAGATACAGGGTCGGTTAAATTATGGCAAAGTTGCGCATTTTGATGCTAAACAAAATGCCGCTTTGATATTCAGGATATTCCGAATACTTCCGGAGATATCCAGAAAAATTTCGAAATTTTGCAAAATTGTTTTTATTTTTTCCTGACTTTATTTGAAGTGATATTTCGAAAAAAATATCACTTCATCATAGCCACTTTTTCTCCCCTACAAGATGCTACCATCAAATTTAAAATCTGACATTTCGTCTTTTGGCCACCATCATCAACTTATTTTTTTTAAATACAACCCTGGATTTTTTATTTCTGATTTTGAGACCTTCTGATGTTCCAAAACCTATGACGTATCGCATTTATCCGAAAATAGTTATTTATGCAACAAGTGTGTAAAGTGAACCTTTTTTCACGAATATGAATTTTGACGCACGAGCCGAAGGCGAGTGCGACAATCACATGAGTGAAAAAAGGTGCTTTACGCAAGTATTGCATACAAAATTTTTTCTACTACCAATCAAATATGTGTACGAAAATAAATTTAGTCAAATACTTCACGCGCTAGTGCGTAAAGAATTTTCATTTTACGAACTAGTGCGTGAAGTGATTTACCAGAAAAATGCCAAATTGACAGTGTCGACATCTGTCATTGACATTACTTTACGCACTAGTGCGTGAAGTGAAATTTTACGTCTTCTGAATAGCGCGTAAAGTGAGTACTTTACGCACGGTAGTAGAAAAAAATATTATTTTTTTTACTTCTTAGTAATTTCCTACCAAAATTCTTTTCTCTGTCTCTCTCTAACACATTTAGTTTTTATGGAAAGTGCCAATAATATAAATTTTTCGAATAAATGCGATTCGTCATAGGTTTTGGGATATCAGAAGCTCTTGAAATCTGAAATAAAAAACGAGGGTCCGTATTTAGAAAAGTAAAGTTGATGATGGTGGTCCAAAGACGAAACATCATATTTTAAATTTGATGATAGCATCTTGTAGGGGAGAAAAAGTGGCTAAGATGAAGTAATATTTTTTTTGAAGTATCACTTCAAATAAAGTCAGGAAAAAATAAACATTTTGCAAAATTCCGGTTTTTTCTGGATATCTCCGGAAGTATTCGAAATATCCTAAATATCAAAGCGGCATTTTGTTGAGCATCAAAATGCGCAACTTTGCCATAACTTAACCGACCCTGTATCTCTCACGGTTTCCGAGATCCCAATGATGAGGCTCGAATTTGGGCCACCCTGTACCTGTATACCTAAAAATTTCAGGTATTCTACTTTTCGGCACGGAGTGCGGAAAAGTGATCATTTTTCCGGTGCGGAAAAAAACGGAAAAGCACTAGGCGAAAAAGTGATACTTAAATGACCTAAAATGCGTGCGGAAAAGTACACTTTTCCGCACGCTCGTAGAAAAAATTTATTACAAAACAATAACTCCGAAGGTGCTCTTTGAAATGATCTATGACTTAATCTTTTCTTTAAATTGTTATGACGTCATCGATGACGTAAGTAAAAACCCTCGTGTCGTGCAACGAACTATACATATCGGGTCTTCAAAAAAAAAACAATCAAAGATTGCTTTAGTTACGAAAACGTACGCATTATTGTTTGTATATTGGTCAGGATTTTTGACATGACATTTTGACATTAAATTTCATTGACTGACATTGTCAAAATTAAAGAAAAATATTGCTAAGACGTACGTTTAAAAAACCATAGCAATCTTTGATTGGCTTTTTTTTTGAAGACCCGATATGTTTGGTTGAAATTTCAGACATTTAAAAAGCTATTTTTCAAAAAGGCAAATGACGTAAGTACAAAACCTTCGTAAAACTAATTTTTTTTTACGCGTCTCATTTCGTCAGCACCCCTTGTATTTGGAGTTAGTTGCGCTTATGCACATCCTGAAAATGCCAGACAAAAAAAAAATCCTGTGCAATTCACACCCGGTAGAAGTGAAACCTTCATCGAACTGCATGCATTAAGCCTCATTTACACGGTGCAAGTAGCTTGAGCAAGTACTAACGCCAGTAACTAAAATTTAGTAACTTGAATCGTGTAGACACCTTAATTTAGTACTTGAGCAAGTAAACTCTTTAGTCAAGTAATTAGTCAAGTGAATAGAAGCTGGTTCTATTTACTTGAGCAAGTGGCTTCCCCCTCTCGTTTATTTTACTGACTTTAGCGGGCTGGACGTGTGTAGACAGGATTTGTATTTAGTGATTAGTGAAGTACATTAGTGGGGTTTGAATTTGAATATTTTGAGTATTGTGTTGCACCTTGCACCTATTAGTTGCCTTTGCAATGTCGTCTGTAACTGCTTCCTGTTGCCAGATATGATAGTGTAATTTCCAATGTAATTTTTACTGGAATAGCAGGTCTCATTACAGTATCTTGTGTGCTAATCATGGGTTTTATTTCGAAAAGTTAACTTATTGAATTGTTCTTTTGTCATCCGCATACAATTTCGATATTCTTTTGGATCTTCCTTAGCCAGTTCAACCAATAATGTGGAAGATGCACCATGTGTTTCTCTACGAGATATCCATGGTCGAACCCAACAACGTTTTCCATTTTCAATTTCTTTCAATAAAATGTGTGATAATTCTCCATAAACACTCAAAATGCATTTTTAAATTTCTTTTCGAACAACTGTACTTGCTGCCATTTCACCTCAATTTGCACTAATCACTAAATTCGACTTAAAATCAGTAAAATGCATGTAAACACCCACTTGCACGAAAACAAAGATAATTTAGTTACTGGCGTTAGTACTTGCTCAAGCTACTTGCACCGTGTAAATGAGGCTTTACACACATACTAACATAGACAGTGGCGTCCCCCCCTCCAAAAGACTTGAGAAAGAACGCAAATAAATATAGTTTAAAAAAACTAAAATACACGCTGGGGTGTTTGGTTCCACATTTCTCATACATTGAGCACCCCACGCTTTTTTGACAATAATTTTAATATTTTTTGTTCATTAATATTTTCTGTTTATATTAAAAATTATTTTTCACTTTTTAGTTCGATGTATCAAAAGCGTGTTAGCCCCAGATATTTCCAGACTTTTCCAGACATTATTCAGACTTATTCAGGGCTTTCCAGAGTTTTCCAGATTTCATCCAGATTTATCCAGACTTGTACAGACTGATCCGGATTCTGGAAAATGATTCCCAGGTCTTTTGGTACCTTTTTCAGAATTTTTCCGACCCTTCCAAGAAATTTCCAGGCATTTTCCAGACGTTTCCAGAGATTTCCAGGCATTATCCAGACTTATCCAGAGCTTTCCAGAGTTTTCTAGACTTCATCCCGATAAATCCAGACTTGTTCAGACTGATCCGGATTCTGGAAAATGATCCCCAGGTCTTTTGAGACCTTTTTCAGATTTTTTCCAACCCTTTCCAGAAATTTCCAAGTCTGGAACGTTTCCAGACTTTTCCAGACAATATCCAGACTTATCCAGAGTTTTACAGAGTTTTCCAGACATCATCCAGATTAATCCAGACTTGTTCAGACTGATCCGGATTCTGGAAAATGATCCCCAGGTTTTTTGGGACCTTTTTCAGAATTTTTCCAACCCTTTCCAGAAATTTCCAAGTCTTTTCCAGACGTTTCCAGACTTTTCCAGACTTATCCAGAGTTTTACAGACTTTATCAAGATTTATCCAGACCTTATCCAGACTTGTACAAACTGATCGGGATTCTGGAAAATGATCCACAGGTCTTTTGGGACCTTTAACAGAATTTTTCCGACCCTTTCCAGATATTTCCAGGCTCTTTCCAGACGTTTCCAGAGCTTTCCAGAGTTTTCCAGAATTTATCCAGATTAATCCAGACTTTTTCCAGACTTGTTCAGACTGATCCGGATTCTGGAAAATGATCCCCAGGTCTTTTGGAACCTTTTTCAGATTTTTTCCAACCCTTTCCAAAAATTTCCAAGTCTTTTCCAGACGTTTCCAGAAATTTCCAGACTTTTCCAGACAATAACCAGACTTATCCAGAGTTTTCCAGAGTTTTACAGACTTTATCCAGATTTATCCAGACCCTATCCAGACTTGTACAGACTGATCCGAATTTTGGAAAATGATCTCCAGGTCTTTTGGGACCTTTGGCAGAATTTTTCCGACCCTTTCCAGAAATTTCCAGGCTCTTTCCAGACGTTTCCAGAGATTTCCAGACTTTTCCAGACTTCATCCAGATTTATCCAGACTTGTTCCAGCTCACTTGGCTTGTTCCAGGTTCCTGTTGTGTGTTGTGTGTTTGTATTAATATAAGCGTGTTAAAAAAGTGTTGCTTTTTCGTTTAGTTTCATCGGGTCGCTTTTTCGTTTCATCGAGTCTCAAATCACTCCCATAGATTCTAAAGAAGTTTCCACTTTAAAAATGACTCCACTCAACATTCCCTATCTCACGCAGAGCATAATTTTGTTTTAGTTTATATATTTTCTATTTATACAGCAAATTAGACGTAGCAACTAGGTATCATCTAATATGTCGATGTAAAAAATTCTAAAACCGTCGCGGCAGTTAGTCTATCATCTTACAAGGTAAAATCACAAAAAATATATTAAATGCCCGAGAGAATCGCGCAACGCTGTTAAAATTTGTTTGCCGAAAAGCTAGCGCGAATATAATTTATTTCAATTTATAACACCGGAGCAGCGCCTCTAGCGGTCTGCCGTCGCCCATAAGCGTAGGTTTTCTATAGTTAACTATAATATTCTTTGGCTGCACTGAATATAGGTAAATACTTGTACATTGGGGTTAAATGGCCATTTACGAAGGTACTGCATTTAGTTCTGTTTATTGATTATGTAATGAATTTATGGCCAATTTTATCACAGTCTAATTTGAGTTAACTGATAGATTCTTATTATTAAAAGTCATTGACCAACATTCATTATTATTTTTCAAAGGTCATTAAATAAATAATTCAAATTTTGGTGCTTATCAGCTGTTTGCTGCCATTTACAATAAACAATTATAAATAACTATTTTGGGCAAATAAAAATCATGCACCGGAGTGAATTTTAAAGCGCTTTCATTTCATTTTATTTTATGCATATTTAGGTTTTTGCAGTACTTCCAATTAGGATTGAGTGTTTCCTGTTTTTAGTTCATAATCGGTAGCTTCGTTTGACTGTAGGGTATAGTAAAACAGGTGGCGCCTTTTTGATGTTTACCCACTCCACTCTCCGCTGTGTGAGTTAGTCGGACACCCTAAAAACGAAGCTCCAGTTGCTCGATTTTGGTTATTGGAGTACCTCAGCCACCTTTTTGTGTATTAATTTATTGTTAGGGTTGCCCCTAGTTTGGAAACCTTTAACACCCAGACACTGACTTGAAAACAATATTGGGTAGAGGAGACGTTGGTATCAATTCATTGGATACAGCGTGTCGAGAACACGACATTGCATATTCTCAATCTGAAGAACTGTCCAAAAGACACGAATCAGATAAAATTTTAGCCGACAAAGCTTGGAAGCGATTTAAAGCTAAAGACTCTTCTTTCAGTGAAAAAATTGCCGCCATGACTGTTGCTGGTCTTATGAAAGGTGAACACAAATTTGGCATGGGCTTGGGGGCAAAAAGGGGTAAAAAACTAAAGTTGAGAAAAAAAAAAACGAATTTTAAATCCACCTAAAAAAATTGGGGGTTTCCTACCCCTACTATTTCCACTGTTAGGAGCTTTGGGGGCTCTAGGGGGTGGTGCTGCTGGAATTGATAAAGCTGTCAATGACGCTAAAGCTGGCAGAGATCAACTAGAAGAATTACGACGCCATAATAAAGCCATGGGAGTTTCGAAAGGAAAGGGGTCTAAATCCTCTAAAGCAGGCCGTTTTCAAGGCAAAGGATTACTTTTAAAACCTTATCAAGGTGGTAAGTTAAAAAACCACATAAAAAAAGTCCAAATTAAATTTCCAGGCAGGGCCCTTACAAATATAGATATACTCAAATTTGCGAAAGATTTGAAAATTAAGATAATTGAATGTGAAATAGTTAACTTGGATAATAAAGAAAATCACGGTACCCATTGGACCGCCTACATCAAAGAACATAAAAATGTAATTTATTTTGACAGTTTTGGAAATTTAAAACCACCTATCGAACTTGTATCATATTTCAACTCAAATGGTAAAGCTAATATATATTACACATATAAAACTCAACAAAAATTTAATTCATTCAATTGTGGACAATTAGCACTAAAATTTCTGAATAATAATATAAGAAGGAAAGTCTAGGTGCTAAAACTATTTATTACTAAAATGTCTACAACCATTACCATGTCTGGGAAAACTTCCATTTTGTCAGCAGATTTTAACCCTCCTATATATTTAGAGGATAAAAATAGTAGATTATACCACGAGTCAATAATGATAGCTATTATTCCCGAGGATTATTACGAACTGAGCCGCGTTAGCGGCGAGAGAGTAACATTCCGAGGGAATAAAAGTCATTATTGCGAGTAGTATACTCTACTTTATTTACGACAAATTAATTTATTTGAGATTTTCAATGAACAAATTTCATCCGTCTCATAATTTTCAATACAAATCCACAAGCACTACACGTTTGACACTGACACTTTTGTGGAATAATGACCATTAATCCCGCTACTCGTCATTAATCCCTGGAGGAATAACATATGTCATTATACTGCCAAAATCACAAATACAATACGCACATTATACATTAGTCGTAAATAAACAATATTATTTAGGATTAGCTGATTTTGAAACATAAAAGTTTCCGAATATTGATCAAAATAATAACAAGTTGTACATAGATGATAAAATGATCACGATTCCAGAAGGTACCTATGACATTGCTGATATGGAAAAATGTATAAAAATCACAATAAGAAATGTTTTTGAAAATAAAAAATGACCTTAAAATGTCAAATATTTTTTAATAACGAGATTAATTTTTCGAAGGAAGGTTCCGTAGGAGAGCTATTGGGATTCGAAGAAAGAATTATTACTGCTAATGTATTTGATAAATCTGACTATGTGGTCAACATTAGTCAAGTGAACGCTATTTGTGTGGATTGTAATATTTGTGTGGGCTCGTTCAATAATGGTAAACCTGTACACATCATTCATCAATTTTACCCCATAGTGGCCGCAGGGTATAAAATAGTGGAGTCTACCATACCTTTATTATATTTTCCAATTAGCGTTAAGACAATTAACAACATAACTGTTAAAATAATTGATCAAGACCGAGATCTTATTAATTTTCGCCACGAGAGAATAACAGTTAGACTACATTTGAAATCTGAAGCTGTTCAGAATGGTTATTAGATATAATAGAAAAATTCAACCGCAACCTATCGAGGAAATAAAAACTTAAAAAACTTATATAAAGAAAAAAAGTAGAAATCAATCCAGTATAACAAAAAACAGCTTACAACTAACGATATAATGGATATTTTAAATGTAAATGAAAAGTTATACGTCGACAATTCAATTATAAGCTCAGAGCTACATAGCTATCAACCATTTATTTCATCAAAGTTTGACTATAATGATGAAATACGAATACCCATTCAAGAATTGGATACCTACACTTTACCTTCAGAAAGTTTTCTATGTATTGAAGGGACATTAGCAAATACTAAAGGAAAATATACAAAAAGACTTCGATTTATTAATAATGGAATTTCATTTCTCTTTAGAGAAATTCGTTATGAGCTGAATGGAGTTACTATTGATTCAGTGAGAAATGTAGGGTTGGCTTCTACATTAAAGGGATACCTTTCTTTCAATACCAATGAAAGTGTGAAATATGAAAATGCGGGCTGGTTTCCCAATAGAAATGAAGCTGACAGAATTTTGGTTGACGATAATGGAAAATATTGTGTAACCATACCGCTTAAAATGCTTTTAGGATTTTTTGAACATTATAAAAAAACAATAATTAATATGAAGCAAGTGTTGGATTTTCTAATAATTATTCCTGATTTTTATATTATTATTTATATTATGGTGCAATCTATCCTTATTGTATTGGTTACAAGTATTGGTGCAATATCAATTCTCCCAAAACATAAAAAAACCCACAAGAAGGAACAAGTTTTTTAATATGCTTCTTCCCCCCAAATTCCAATAATGGACTCGTCCACACCTAGATATTTTAAGGGAAGCGCCATTTCTGTATAAATTCCTAGGGCAGTCGTGAGTTGGCTATCGCATAAATAGGTACTGTGCTACCCGCAGTATTGAAGAAGCGGCGTCGCGAAGTCGCGTCCAAATTTTAATTAATTAGCAAGAAATTGCTATTGCACAAAATACAGACAATAAATAAAAAATGTAACTTTGTTTATTGCCGATTGTCATCGTAATGTTTTGAAAAGTTAATACAGTCCACTTTTATTAAGAACAACCCGGTGTTTCGTAATTATTTTCTATTACATAACCTCTCGGGTAAAAATGAGCTATTGAAGCTTTTATGTGTTAACATAAAATTTGATCCTTTCGAGTGCCGGATTCGATTCGTGTGTAATCGTCGGTTTTGTACATACTCTTGTGTAAGAGTATACTTGTGTAAGAGAACTTTGGATTGGTTGTGCGGTACGTGTGTACCTACATATTCCTTGTTCGGAGTGTTGGAGCTGAAATACCTACCTAGTTGGAGTTGTGAATCTCTACGAGGACTAAGGTCAGAGCTTTCCATTTGTTTTTATTAATCTATGTTGAGTTGAGATTGATAACGTTGAGTTTTTTCTATGCTTCACAAGTTTTGTCCTTTAGCAGACACAATGGAATAAAAAGACAATTTTTGATAGAACAAAAAGACACTTTTTATTTAAATAAAAAACTAAACTCATTTCATTGAATTGAAGTCAAAAAAGATTGTTAAACTTAAATTTTGTTTAATTATTCAAGTTCATAAAAATGGAGGAAGAACTAAAAACATTTATTGCTGATAGAAAAAATGCTAGAGCTAGTATTACTAGGATTGAAACTTTTTTAACAAGAAATCAAAATGATTTAATGCATAAATATGAGTATGAAAATAGGCTTGAAATGTTGGAAAAAGCTTTCGAAAAATTCTCCATTTCACAAGATTCAATAGAAAATATAGGAGCAAGTGCAGAAAAAATAGGCGATAGGTCTGAAACTGAAGATAAATTTTTCAATTTAAAAACAATACTAAAAATTTTGATTGACAAATGTTCTCCTGTCTCGAATAATGTAAATACAAGTGTAAATAGTAATGTTTCTCAAAATAACTCGAATAATTGTACAATAGGTTCTAAGATGCCTGAGATAACTATCGATAAATTTAAAGGAGCTCATCAAAATTGGTCAAGCTTTTTTGACATTTTCAAAGCGTTGGTTTTAAACAATCCCAATTTGGCAGATATACAAAAATTAATCTATCTAAAATCCAATTTACAGGGTGAACCTTTAAAGCTTATTGAGAATTTGCCATTAGTAAGTAGCAATTTGCAGGTATCAATAGATATTTTGAAAGACAGATATGAGAACAAACTAGCTAGTATTTACTCTCATATTAAAGGCCTATTGGAACTTCCATCCATAAATAGAAGCAGTTCTGCTAGCTTACGTGATTTTGTTGTTTCTATAAAGCAACATACGGAGTGTCTAAAAAATCTCAGAGTTCCGGTGGCGGAATGGGATTTAATTCTGGTTTTTATTTTGTCACAAAAGCTAGATATAAATACTAGAAGAGTTTATGAATTAGAGAGGGGTCCTACACTAATGCCAACGCTGGTTGATTTCCTAAATTTTGTGGAGAAACGCTGTCAGGCTGCCGAGAATTTGTCTTCTCCAGAGCCTATCAAAAAACATTCTAATTTTGTAGAGAAAAAGTTATTTTGTCTATATTGCAAATTAAATAATCATATGATTTATAAATGTAAAAAATTTAAAGATTTAAAAGTTAACCAAAGGAAATCCTTTATTTTTTCAAACCACTTGTGCTTCAAATGTTTTGATTCACATCATGTTAAAGATTGTACTTTTAACAATTGTCCCGTGTGTGGAGAAGCTCATAATGCACTGTTACATGTAGATAATAGTACATCTAAGTACAATAACAATCATACAAACAATAGACATCAAAATAATTCAAACAACTTTCAAACGGCAAATATTAGACAAAATGTTCAAGAGAACAGATTGGGTCATGTTGACAATTCTGGTTCAGGGTCCGCGTCGGGTTTAGCTAATGTGAGTGGTCAAAGTGGCCAAAATCAAAATTCAGAAAACTCACATACAGTGCGTCCCCATAGTTCACGTTCAGTATGTCCTGAAAACAACATTGTATTGCAGTCGAAATCTAGTTTTTTCGGTAGTGAAAATTGTCATGTTTTATTAGCCACTGCCTTCGTACAGGTAATTAATAATGATGGAACTTTTTTGTCGGCTAGAGCAGTCCTAGACAATGGATCTCAAGTATCTATTATGACACGGAAATTGGCAAAACAACTAAGGTATCCAACGTATAGAAAAAATGTTGAAATTAATGGTGTTTCTGGCGCAGTACAATGCACTGAAGCAATTGATATTGAATTTAAGTCAACTATTGACAAAAATAAAAGGTTTAAAGCTACATGCTCAATTACAGATTTCAGTAGTTGCAGGTTGCCGCAATTTCCAATTGAAGCCGGCAAGTTAGAAATTCCTAACAATATTGTCCTTGCAGATTCAAAATATTACAATCCACAACATATTGATTTACTTCTTGGAGCAGAGGTGTATTTTTCATTGTTGATTCCTGGTTTAATTAACCTTGGTAATGAACTTCCAGTCCTCCAAAACACACACCTAGGTTGGGTTATAGGTGGAAATTTGCCTTCTTCGTTAATTTCGAATTTCATTGCAAATTGTGATCCGTTTAAGCCGTTGTCATTATTTATCAGTTCAGATCAAGTTGATAATCTATTACAAAAATTCTGGACTCTTGAGGAGGTTCCTAAGGACAATATATTGTCTACTGATGATGAAATTTCAGAAAAAATCTTTGTAGATACTACCAAGTTACTTGAAAATGGTAGATTTCAAGTCGATATCCCTTTGAAATCTTCAAATGAAAATATGAAGCTTGGAGAATCATTTTTATCGGCCAAAAAACGTTTTAATTCCCTTGAAAAAAGGTTGATTCAAAATCCTGATTTATTTAGTCAATATTCTGAGTTCATTGACGAATACATAAAGTTGGGTCACGCAAGGTATGTTCCTCTGGACCTTAAAAATAAAAACAATGAACATAAATATTTTATTCCGCATCATTGCATAATTCGAAATGACAAAACTAGTACTCGTCTTAGGGTAGTTTTTGATGCATCAATGAAATCAACCTCGGGATATTCATTGAATGATATCTGTCTTAAAGGCATGGTCGTACAGCCTGAGCTTTTTGACATACTGTGTAGGTTCCGTATGTTCCGTTTTGCAGTTGTTACTGACATCCAGAAGATGTACAGGCAAATTATGATTAATCCAGACCATACTTTTTTGCAGAACATCTTATGGCGAAAAAGCCCTGGTGAAGAACTTTCTTGCATAGAACTTTTGACGGTTAGTTATGGAACCAATTTCGCACCATACGTTGCCACTCGTTGCCTCACTGAATTGGCAAATATGTATAAGCATAAATTTCCTACTGCAGCGAATGTTTTAACAAGTCAAATGTATGTTGATGATGCACTGTATAGCGTGAATTCCTTGAATGAATTAGATGAATTACGAAACCAATTAGTTGAATTATTGAATTTGGGAAAGTTTTCACTTCATAAGTGGTGTTCCAATTCTCAGCAGTTTATGCAAAAGTTTAGTTCTGATTCTGAGTTACAAAACTATTTTTTAATTTCTGAGGGCATGTCTAATAAAGTTTTAGGTATTTTTTGGAATCCAAAGTTGGATTGTTTTTCTGTGTCTTTACCTAAAAATATTGATATCACTCCTCTCACTAAGAGAAATGTTTTGGCTGTCATTGCGCAAATTTACGATGTTTTGGGACTAGTGTCTCCGATTGTAGTGAATGCAAAAATTTTCATGCAGAAATTATGGCTGTCAAAGTTGGGTTGGGATGATTGTCTCAGCGAAGAGTTGAAATATGAATGGTTGAAATTTGCAAAAAATATTTTAGATTTGTCAGAGCTACAAATTTCGCGGTGTTTGATAGATAATTTGGATGATGTGAAGCGAATAGAAATACATGGGTATTCTGATGCCAGTATAAAGGCGTATGGTTGTGCTCTTTATTTGAGAGTAATTTATAATAATGACAGTGTGTCAACTAATTTAATTTGTTCCAAGTCTAAGGTTGCGCCGTTGCGCACAATCAGTGTTCCTCGGCTAGAACTCTGTGGTTGTTTGCTGTTAGCCCAAACTACAAAAAGAATTGTAAATATTTTTAAAGACTCTTTCAGAATTGACTCTGTTAACCTGTGGACAGATTCGAAAGTTTCACTGGCATGGTTGCAGTCACATCCAGGAAGATGGAACATTTTCGTTGCAAATCGTGTTTCCATCATACAAGAAAATAGTTCTAACTGTGTCTGGAGGTATATACCTACGAAGGATAATCCAAGTGATTATGTGTCCAGGGGCCTTTCAGCCCAAGAGTTACTGTTTAACAAACAATGGTGGAATGGTCCTCATCATTTAAGTAATCCAAATTTTAATCTTCATTCCTTTAAAACTAATCTCGTTCTTGAAAATCTTCCAGAGCAGAGAAAAACGGTTTTAAGTGCAGTGTCCAAAGCACATTGTGAAAGTCAATTGCATAAAATTTTAGAAAAATATTCAGATTTTTATAGGTTGCAACGTGTTATTGCATTCTGTTTAAGGTTTCGACATAACTTGAGATGTCCAATAGGTGAAAGAAATTTTGGTTCGCTTAGTGTTGATGAATTACAAGAATCATTGTGGTTCATAATAAAATTTCTTCAACTAAAATATTTTTCTGAAGAAATTGAATGTCTGAAAAATGATAAAATAATTAAAGATAAAAAGCTACGTTGCTTAAATCCTTTTTTGGACAAAAAAGGCCTAATGCGTGTTGGCGGGAGATTATCAAATGCTAATATTCCATTCTCCCAAAAACATCCATTACTGTTGCCGTCAAAATGTCATGTTGTCAATATAATGTTGCGAAAAGAACATTTGAGACTATACCATGTAGGTGCACAAACAGTATTAACCAATTTTAGATTAAGATACTGGCCTATTGACGGGCTTAGGTCAGTCAAACGAATTATTCATAATTGTAAAACATGTTTTCGCTTTACTGCAAAGTGCGTTGAACAAATGATGGGTAACTTACCTAGGGACAGAGTTTCGATCTCGAGGCCTTTCCAAAGAGTGGGTGTTGATTTTGGTGGGTTTTATTTACTTAAAACTTCTAATTTACGCAGAGCTCCAAAAATCAAGGCATACATTGCCATCTTTGTTTGCATGGCAACAAAATGCGTGCACATTGAACTTGTGACAGGATTGTCAACCGAGCATTTTTTGCTTGCTCTTAAGAGATGTATAGGTAGGCGAGGTAATCCATCTGTGATTTACTCTGACAATGCCACAAACTTTTTAGGCTCCAGTAACCAGTTGACGGAACTTCATGAATTTTTTAAGAGTAAGGAAAATGTTCATTCCATTGAAAATTTCCTCGCGCAAAATGAAACCCAGTGGAAATTTATACCTCCACGGTCACCTCATTGGGGGGGCATATGGGAGGCTGCGATTAAGAGTGCCAAGTACCATATCAAACGAACTATTGGTGACACAGTATTAAACTTTGAAGAGTTTAGCACTGTACTCACTTCTATCGAGAGCATCTTAAATTCAAGACCCTTGAGTGTTTTGTCTAATGATTCGTCTGATTTGAATCCATTAACGCCAGGTCATTTCTTGATTGGCGATAGCTTGACTGCATATCCAGATAAAAATTTACTTGAAGTTTCCAATAATCGTTTATCTATGTATGAGAAATGTGTGAAAATCAAGCAACAGTTTTGGAAAAGGTGGTCTGTGGAGTACTTAAATAGGCTGCAGCATCGACCCAAGTGGTGCAACCCTTCACAGAATTTGAAAATCAATCAGGTGGTATTGGTCAAAGGGGACAATTTACCACCTCTCAAATGGTCTTTGGCACGTATCAGTGAGATACCTCACAGCCCAGACGGCAAAGTGAGGTTAGTTAAAATTAAAACCCAAGATGGAATTTTCTATAGGTCCATTACAAAATTATGTCCTTTACCTGATGATAAACCTATAACCGATTGTGACGATTCTTAATGTAATTATTGATTACTGATAATATTATTATATTTTATAGCTTAGGTTAAGGAGTTACTTGTTGATAGTTTATAATAAGTGTTTTAGTAAAAGGTGTGAATAGTGCTTTTCTCAGTGCGTTCATTTGATTTTTTATTGGACTTTTCATCAGAAAATGCCCAAGGCGGGAGTATGTTGGATTTTCTAATAATTATTCCTGATTTTTATATTATTATTTATATTATGGTGCAATCTATCCTTATTGTATTGGTTACAAGTATTGGTGCAATATCAATTCTCCCAAAACATAAAAAAACCCACAAGAAGGAACAAGTTTTTTAATATGCTTCTTCCCCCCAAATTCCAATAATGGACTCGTCCACACCTAGATATTTTAAGGGAAGCGCCATTTCTGTATAAATTCCTAGGGGAGTCGTGAGTTGGCTATCGCATAAATAGGTACTGTGCTACCCGCCGTATTGAAGAAGCGGCGTCGCGAAGTCGCGTCCAAATTTTAATTAATTAGCAAGAAATTGCTATTGCACAAAATACAGACAATAAATAAAAAATGTAACTTTGTTTATTGCCGATTGTCATCGTAATGTTTTGAAAAGTTAATACAGTCCACTTTTATTAAGAACAACCCGGTGTTTCGTAATTATTTTCTATTACATAACCTCTCGGGTAAAAATGAGCTATTGAAGCTTTTATGTGTTAACAGCAAGAATTGGTTTTAATTAGAGCTAGCAATGATCTGGATGGAGTTCTGTTTAAAGATGATCTAGAAATTGAAGTAACTACGAACGAAATACCTGCTATCACTTTTGATAAAATATATTGGTAAATACCCCATATTTTAGTAGACATACCTCAACAGCTTGCCCTGACAAAAATACTTGAAACCAATAAAGATATTTTAATAGGGTTTAGGAGTTGGGGAATTGTTGAATATTCTTCCCTACCCGAAACAACTCGTCATACCTGGCCAGTTAAGACAACAAGCAAGCTCGAGTCACCTCGTCATGTTGTTATTGCCTTTCAGGAAAATAGAAAGGGAGAAGTTAATAAAGATATGAGCCAGTTTAATGATATCGATTTAAAAAACATACAAATATTCCTAAATTCTGAGCGTTATCCTTATCATGACTTGTATTTGAACTTTAAAGAGAATAAATTTTCACCCCCTTATGAAATGTTTGCAAATTTCAGACATTCGTATTATGGTCTTGATAATGAGCCAATTTTCAATCCGGAAAAATTTAAAAAAATATCACCAATTATACAAATTGACTGCTCTCATCACAAAGAATCGATCCAGACTGATTCGGTAGTCATGCGAATTGAATTTGAAACCAATAGTAATATTAAGAAGGATACCTCTGTTTATTGTCTCATATTGCATGATAAAATATTTAGTTACAACCCCCTTAATAAAATTGTTAAACAACTTTAAGCTGCTAGACCAATAAAATGAAAGTCTCACCTTACCATTCGTCATTATGTCTAAGAACTTTGAAAAACAAGTATTGAAACACCTTATCAAGCTTGATAAATTAAAAAGGCAAATAAAAAAATATAGTGCTAAAAACAGATGTTCAAAAAATTTTCACAATTGAAATTATGAACATAATTTTGGATGTTCAAGGATTTAATATTGAAAATAAAAAGTTTATTGTGAAGGAATTGGCTTGTTACGATGGAAAAAGAATCAGTCACTACATTTTTAAGCCCCCATTTCCATTTCATCATCTACCACCAGAACTTCATAGACAGGCTACTTGGCTTATTAACAATCATCACTGTATCCACTGGAATGAAGGATTCACACCTCTTTACAAATGTGCAGATATAATCAAACATTTAAGTTCTCATGCTTCTTATGTCTACGTTAAAGGCTCTGAAAAGGCGGATTATGTTAGAAAATTCTCCAACAAACCAGTTATAGATGAACAACCATCTTTGAAAAAAATGGATTCAAGCTGCTTTTATCATAACAAATCACCATGTATCTGTGCCCTATCAAATGTCTTTTTCTTGTATAATCAGATTTTTATGTAATAAAACTTTAAAAAAGTTTGTGTGTTTTATTTATGTATTTATAATATTATAGTTTTATTAATTACAAAAGCGTAAAATTAATGTTTCATTGATTAAATATGTAAAAATCATCTTTCTTAAATAGGTGATAAAAAAGTTTTTTTTTAAAAGCTAGTTTTTTTTTCATACATTCGATTAAATAGTTAGTACAATTAGGTAATTCTAACTTATTTAATTTCCATAGAAGTATTTCAAAATTTCTATTTATCAAATATTCATAACACACTTGCGCTGCTCCTTCACATTGTTTTGCATGCTCCATGTATCTCAAGTATAGTCCAAAATCCTGAGCCTCAGTTTCCTGTCCCTCTATGGCATAAAATAAGGAACCAACTTTAGACATTAGAAAGTCTTCACACAATTCCCTCACAATGTCTTCCATATTAAATTAATGCTTCTTCTACAGCCATAAATCTAACTTTTTCTTGTTGTTCCTCGATATATTTAATTACCTCTCTATCCGCAATATCATCCTTCTAATCTGCTATTTGCTCGTCAAATCCTAAGCTCGTCAACTTTTCCAATAGACTGAACAAATTTTTGTTTATTAAATACTCATCACAAGCACTAGCTGCACCATAATGTTTTTCAGCTAGATAATACCAATCCACATATGAAGGTCTACTACGCATACAATTGATATCATAATACCTTGCACTTTTTTTAAACTCACTAGACAACTTTTCAATAAGCTGATTGAATCGATTGAGGTTAACTGAATCAGACATCGTGTACGAATGAATAGTCCCCAACTAGGCGCCAATAAATATGGTATTCGAGGTGGTGGGTGGTAGCGGATGAAGGGTAGGAAATTCGCGGTGGACGACTGGTGGTGGACGAATGGTAGGAAAGTGGCGGGTGAGCGGGCGGGGCCATCTGGTGAAAGTAGGTCAGTGGGAAAGTAGGTCAGCGCATGGTCTACCCCTATATTACAACTACTCTTCATTTTACCTTTAGGTTTACCTTTGACATTTGTCAAATCACCAAAAATAGTTGTGTTATAGATTCATAACCTAGTCCATAACACCACTAGTTGTGTTATGAATTCATAACCTAGGCTATAAAACAACTAGTTATGTTATGAGTCTCATGATATAACTCAAATACCAGAAAAATTGTTATGTGAAGACGTCATAACCAAACGCTTGTAGATAAAAGTAATTTCTATTATTTTCTGTTTAATTATCACGTATATTTTTAATATTTCATTTTAATTACTTGAATTGACTTCTAAATGCCATTTATTATAGTTGTTCCCCTGAGAAACCTGAAATATGTGTAAGATATTATGTAAAACGGTGGCCATGGAAAATTGATCAATTTTTTATTACCCTGTTATTATTATATTATAATCATATTTTTTACTCTCTATTATAACATGTTTTAGGTGTTTTTAGGATTCATAAATTAAATGGTATCTGTTTCCAATTGAATATTTGATTTGGAAATCCGTTCTCACTTAACTTGGTAATTGCATAATTTTTTTAAGCCTAGGTTTTATTTGTCAAGAATATGGCTATTGGCTTGATATTGTCTAATTGAGCAAACATTTTTTATTGATATAGATTTCAGAATTATTTTAAATTGTGACGATACATATTACTATTGACTTCATATTTTCTTATTGAGTAAATAATTATTTTCTTTCAAATGTAGATTTCAGAATCACTTAGAAACTTCTTAGAATTAACTGGCTTGATATTTTCCGATATTCTCTTATTGAGTAAATGTTTTTTAATAATTCAGAATCACTTAGTATTAAATATTAATTAAACACTGTTTGATTGAAAATTTTATTTAATTGTTTTCTTTTGGTATTACCTGGGTTCCGAGTTGGTTTAGTTATTTTGGTACCTATGTAATTTTTTTTTCTTTCAGGAGTATTATCTAAAGAACTTAATTACCTATCTGTATTCTTTAATTTGATTTTCAGAATTTTTTTGCTGAATTTTAGCATTTTGATATTCCATCTAATACAAATTAAATTCTTTTATACATAAAATTCAGAGGCGTTCAAATCAAACTGTATACACAATTGACCCACACCTAATTATTTACTGAGCTAAGCTGAGCATATTATGGACCCATCATTAACAAAAGGGGTTACAGTTCTCAGAAGCCTCGTCAGCGTATTCAGCATTAATCAACATTTCCCATGAGAACTATGCTGACTCCGTAATTAAATAGTATAAATAAAGTAATTGTATTAGAAATAGTTACTTAAGTTTTAGTTGTTAATCATTGTCGTGTGCGTGCGCAAAGTAGTACTTTTCCGCATGCATTTCTGTTTCCAATGTAAAACTTTTCCACCGTGCGAATAAGGTCTATATCCACGCTGAGAGCCAGAAAAAAACATTTTTACAAACATTACAAACATTGAATATAATTAATTTTGACACATCATTGTTCGCCATTATGCAAGAATCTACAAACTTCTTATCAAATTTAAACGTTTCCAAAATTATCAGCTCTGACAGCTTCCAAATTCCAGTCTAGCGGTCGCAAACTCTGCAAGTTTAAATTTATTGCCCGCTAAACCTCAAGAAAAATATGAAAAACAATAAAAAAATATTTTGAATACTTGTGCCGCAAAAAAAAGGACAAATTTCAAGGAGGAGGTGTTTCTGGCCTATATTGCAGATTTACAAAAGACATTTTAGTCAAATACCTCATGGAGTAAGTACTCCATGTTAAAAAGTGTCTTTAAAGTCAAAATAAACTTGGATTTGAGTAAACATTTCAAGCGAACCCCCTAGAAGCAGACAGCAAAGATACATATTGGCGCAGTCGGTAGGATTTGGGCATCGATCTGGTATAAAGAAAATCATAGAAGAAATACATCGTTGATTGTCTAGATTAACATCTTAGGGACATACAGATAAATCAATCTATTATTTGGGTGCCTTTTAGATTAGTGTGAGATTTAGTAGGTGAATACATATTAATTTATATTATATATGTTTTTCCTTACGCATACAGGGGTTTAGTCTTCTAGGTGCAATATTTGTTTATAAAATTGTAAATTTAATATTTCTTATGTAATTTGTAACAATGTGTGGAAATATTCAATAAATAAATATAAATATAAAGTTAAAAATAAACAGAGATAAAGTAGGAGAATAAAAATATAGTGCCACGAACTTGGATTCTTCTCGGTGCAATATCTGAATTCGATAGTTTAACACTTAATAAATAGACCAAATGAACTGGTTTTATACTGGCCTTGATAGCTATGAACATTTTATGTTTATCTTTAATTTATTTGGCCCCTAAGTAAATCGATTGAAATATTATACGAATATTAAAGAATGTAAACCCAGGATCTTGTCTCCTCAAAATGAGTTTTTTAACTATGGTAAAAATCAGGCGAAATATGTGCAACAAAGAAATTCACTTCAGATTCAATATTAGTGCATGTACTGTCAGTGATATTTTTATTACTTGGATGAATTTTTTATACTGGCAATTTAAAGGATTAAATGTGTGGGGTCCTGTGAAAACTATAAACGAAAATTTAAAAATTAGAGGACTAGAGGACGAGACTGTGACAGTTCTGTAATTATTATTGAATGCACAGACGTGAAACTTGTGCATCCCAAAAATCCTCTTAATCAACAACAAACATTCTCCATGTACAAATCTTCTAATACGGTAAAGTGTTAGTTGGTATTTCTCTTACTGGAACAGTAACTTTTGTATCTGTGGTTTTATAGACCTTCTTGAAGACAAAGGCAGCATAATCAGCAATTGAGGCTTCAATGTACAAGATATTGTTGCATATAAAAATGTGACCGTTAATATACCAGAATTCCTAAAGCACAATCCAGGTCAGTTTGAGCCAGAACAGCTGGTATGTTACAAAAAAATATCATCAAAAAAAATTCATATATAGAACGGGTAAGACATATAAAATATTAAAGGGTATATTTGAAAAAAATCAGCTTCAGTTAACTGGACGTATTATTTTCGTTTGTTTTGTGCTTACTAACTTTTATGCAGAATCGGTATGGATACTCTTCGTTTTGAAAGTTGTCGTCAGCGTCTAGCTTATCAACAATTTCCCCTACAAAATTATCATTTCTGTCGTAATTAAGTCTAAAAATTTCATTTGGTTTTATTAAAAAACTTTCTACTTTCCAAATTATTTATGCTAGATGTATATACCTTTGAATTAATTCTTCCTTTAACTTACGTAATAACGACCCTTAGATAAAAATAGGACCTCTCACCTCTCTTACTAATGTTGGCTGCAGTCAAAAATCAACTAAGTTATAGAAATAAAAATAGTTTATTTTATTGCAAAATATTTATGGATATTTTTCAAAGATTGAAACCAAATTTATAAAACTTTGGAGCCTTATAAAATCCAAAATTTAATATTCGCAATAATTTGGATCAGGATTATCAGGAGTTACGTTACAGGAAATAACTATCTTAGGAACCATTGAAAATATTGCATAAATATCGATTCCAAAACTACAGGAAGAAACTGGTATAGCAAGTACATCTCTGCAAGGAAAGTTTCAAAAAAACATGTATTTAGAGATTTCGAACAAGAAAAATTCATCATCTTCATCCCACTGATCGTGATAGACACCCATAATTTTGCCGATGGTATATTGAAAATTGTAACGCCAACGGAGATTTTTGGTATTAATTGTATTTGGACAGATTAAGCATACGTGAGCAGTTCGGTAATTTTTAATAGATACAATTCCTATACTTGGGGTCGTAATAATCCTCACAAAACAGGGGGACTATGCCTTCAAGGAAGATGTAGTTTTAATGAGTGGGTTGGAATTTATCAGGGAAGATTAATTGGACCTTATATATATGATTGTTTTGCGCTTAGCACACTTTTGTGCAATCACCTTGTTGCACTTGCAGGGGTGATATTGCACTAGATTGAGTTTTGAGTTTGAAAATAAAAAATACTTCTTTTGACCAATTTTACGTCGTTTATTAGTAGGTATATCAAGGACCCAGCTCTGAAGAAAAATAATTCGAACCTTTTCTACATATTTAAGGCATAGAAATCGCCACAAACAAAAATGAATAAATGCCAAAAAACAAGATAAATTAGATTTCTTGGCTTCTAGAGCAAGCGACTTGTCTCTGCTTGTTGGTTCTACGGTTGATACCTGAGAGAGGGTAGGGCCGCTCGCCCCACAGCTGATCGAGAGAGAGAGGACGGTGCGGTACGCATTTCCCTTAAAGCCGCCCTTACACTATGCGTTGGGTTAATGCTGCAAGCAAATCCCAACATACCGCCGCCCTTGAAAGTACCAGGATAATAATGCAATTAGTATCGTGAAGCTTTCAACAAAAAATAAAATAATGAGATTTTTATACATAAACTTATTTCTATACAAAGATTTCAGAAGCTGAGGTTTCCTAAAAACTAAGATTATAAAATAATATAGATATTATAAACATAGGTTTGGCTATTAAATACCAAACTGATAACGTAACAAAAGGATAAAAATTAACAAAATTAAATTTTCTGATAACATAAAGTCTAGTTTGTGTCAAAAAAACAACTCAGGATAATAATTGTTAAGGAATAAGTAAAGTGAATAAAGAAAAAACAAAACAAAAAATCGCTATTTCAGCACACTGCACTCATTGTTTGACTCGATTGGAAGCGGGCAAATTTTTACTATGCTTCGCTTAACAATACCGTTTGTCGTTTTTACACTCACCACCCGAACCACATTGTCACTACCTGGATGTACGGCGACGATACGTCCTAGACGCCATTGTAAAGGGGGCACTCCATCCTCCTTGAGGAGCACTAAGGTACCAAGTAAGTCCCCTTGCTTGGTTTGGAACTTCCATTTATGACGTTGGTGTAATGTATGAAGATATTCGGCAGACCATCTAGCCCAGGAATGCTGCACTAGTTTCTGGATATGAGCGTAATGGGAGAGACGGTTTGAGGCTGTTTGCGCTAAGTCGAGTCCGGGTATAGAGTTCAATGGACGACCAATTAGAAAGTGGCCTGGCGTGAGAACTTCGAGGTCGTGGGGATCGTCGGTGAGAGGAGTTAGAGGACGCGAATTTAAAACCCCTTCAACTTGAACAAGGAAGGTATAGAATTGCTCATAAGTGGGCGGCGTGGAATTAAGAATTCGTTTTAAATGCTGTTTGACCGACTTGACAGCAGCTTCCCACATTCCTCCGAAATGAGGTGAGGAGGTATAAAATGCCACTGTATCCTGCTATGGACAAGAAAGTTCTGAATCTCACCACTTTCCACGAGTGCATAAATAGAGGCAAGTTCATTATTGGCTCCTATAAAGTTGGAACCGTTGTCTGAGTAAAGGTTCTGACAAATACCGCGCCGGGCGGTAAAGCGCCTTAACGCGGAAATAAATGATTCTGTACTGAGTTCCGTAGCAAGTTCCAAATGAACTGCCTTGGTTGTCAAGCAAACAAAAACACATATGTAACATTTGAAAAATTTCTTGTTTCTGAATTTTGAATCCTTCAATAGAAAGGGACCAGCATAATCCACACCGGTATTACAAAATGGATATGATGGCGTTACTCTTACACTTGGCAAATTACCCATTTGGGTGGTCAACGGTTTTGGATTGGTTTTAAAACAAGGAATGCATTTTCTCAGAATTCCTTTAACTAAACATTTTTCTCCCAAGGGCCAGAATTGTTGTCGTACGGATGAAAGTGTTGCTTGAAATCCAGAGTGGAAATTTCGAGTATGCTCATGGAGCACGATTAATTTGGACAATCGGTGATCATGAGGAAGTAATATCGGGTTTTTTTGGTCGAAATTTAGGTTGGCATTTTGGAGTCGTCCTCCTACACGTAATATGCCACAGTCATCAATAAAGGGATTCAAAGTTCTTAAGTGGCTACTTGGTTTTACAGAATCAGAATTCTTCAAATTAGTTATGTCTTCAGTGAAAACTTCCCCTTGCACCAACCTGACAACACGTTGCATGCTATCTAAAACTTCAGATTGCTTCAATGCACCCTTTTCCCGTTGGGCTTTGGGCAGTCTGCAATTTCTTGAGAACCTTAGCCAATAGGCTACTGAGTGTAATAGACCTGTGTAACAAGAAACTTTATCAAGTGTCAATCTGAAACTGTCCGAAATAGTTTGTGCAAGAAGAACTATAGCCCTTGGGTTTAATTCAGGAAGATCCAATAATTTTTCATTGTATTGACGAGTATAATTGGATAAGTGACTATCTGATGGCCATTTTTCGCTTTCCTTTGATAAAAACGCAGGGCCATGCCACCACAGTTGATTATCTCTCAAGTCAAGAGGATTGACTCCTCTAGAAATTAAATCAGCAGGGTTCTGCAAGGATTTGACGTGGTACCAATTATTAGTATCAGACAACTGCTGGATTTCTGATATTCTATTTCCCACAAACGTTTTGAGACTACGAGGTTCCAGTCCGAGCCAACTCAAAACGATTGTGGAATCAGTCCAATAGAAAATCTTGTCTATCTGTGAATCTAAAATCTGGCAAACATTTTTTGCCAGTTTGGTTAATAATAACGCCCCACACAATTCAAGTCTGGGTATAGGAAGCATAATCTTTAGAGGAGCTACGCGGGATTTTGCACACAATAGGTTTGTAGTTATCTGGTCATGGAAATCCTCACACCTTACATAGATGCAGGCTCCATAAGCCTTTAGAGATGCATCACAAAACCCGTGTATTTGGATGGTTTTAGGGTTTTTTGCAGTAACCTGCCTGGGAATTTTTAATGAGATTGCTTCTGATAATTGTTTAGTGAAATGTATCCAAACGCGGCACAGGTCGTTAGGTATAGGGTCATCCCAAGCAATTTTCAATAACCATAATTTTTGTAGCAATAGTTTAGCTTGGACTATAATAGGACCTAAGAGTCCTAAGGGGTCAAAAATTTGGGAGATAATAGAAAGTATGGATCGCTTTGTAATTCGATGTTGTGGAACAGTCACCTTAGACTTATATATAAAATTATCAGTATGAGAATTCCAAGATATCCCTAAAGTTTTAGAGTCTTGAGAATTATTTATCATGAAATCTCTAGGAGCTTCGTGCACTAGATCTGACAGAATGGTTGGATGATTTGAAGCAAATTTTCTCAAGTCAAATTTATAGTTTTTAAGTATGGAGGTTAAATTTTTTCTGATCTCAATGAGGTCATCAATAGTCCGGGCTCCGGTGATAACGTCATCCACATAAAAGGCATGAGACAATATATGACTTTCTACAGGAAAAGTCGATGCACACTCAATTGAAATTTGCTGAAGGCATCTGGTTGACAAAAAAGAAGCACTAGCTGTTCCGTAAGTAACAGTATTAAGTTCAAAATGAGTAAGTTCGTTTTCCTTGTTGTCTCGCCAAACTATACGCTGCAAGCATCTTTGGGTAGGCTCAATAAGTATTTGGCGGTACATTTTGGCAATGTCGCCAGTGATAACAAAGTTGTGCCGTCTAAAACGAATGAGGATGGAAAAAATGTCGTTTTGAATGGTAGGACCGACTCTGAGAACATCATTTAAAGAAATGCCAGAAGAGGTTTTAGCGGACGCATCAAAAACTACTCTGAGCTTGGTTGTTAGACTATCTGTTTTTTCTACAGCATGATGGGGAAGATAAAAAATAGGGTATGAAACGTTTTTATTTGGATCAATCTTTGACATGTGACCTAGATTGTGATATTCATGTATGAAATCAATGTATGCCTTTTTATATTCTTGGTTTTTCTCAAATTTCCTTTAAATGGCAAGAAATCTTTTTATTGCTATCTCCTTTGATTCTCCCAGTCGATTAAAATTATCCTTTAATGGGAGGGTGACTTGAAATCTGCCCGAAGGCGTACGGCAGTGTGTATTAACAAAATGGGATTCACACTTAAGTTCTTCTGTGGAAAACTTATTTGTACTGATGTCGTCCGATACTTCTTCAATTTTCCAGAACTTCTCAATGGTTTCATATAAATTATCATTATTGATGCTAACAAAGCAGGCTGTATGAGAAGGTTTTGGATTAGGAAGAAAGATGGGACCTGAAATTATCCAGCCAAGTTTGGTTTGTTGAAGAATTGGGTTGTTTTTTCCAAGTCTTATTTGCCCTGTAATTAATAAGTCAAAAAAAAGTTCCGCTCCTATAAGCATATCAATATCAGACTGCTCATGGAAACTTGGATCGGCTAACTGGATATTATCGGGGATGTTAATTGAAGATATGTTAATAGCTTTTTGAGGTAGTGGTTCAGTTATTCTGTCTATTACCAAGGTGGATATTTTAAAGTTATATTTTTTGTGAATTGAAGTAGCATTCAGGTGGACGCGCTTGTTTATGAATGTTGTTCCCTGGTTAATTCCACAAATTGGAACATTTACCCTCTCAGGAGTGTGGTTTAGTTTGGTAAATAGGCTTGTGGTTATAAAGTTTGACTGTGATCCGCCATCTAGAAGGGCCTTGCACAGTACAGGTGCTCTATTTTGGTCATAAATATACACCAAGGCGGTGGCTAACAAAATAGACTTATTTGGGTTTGCATTGGCGCATGACAGGCTTTGAAAAGGGATTGAAGCATGATTGTTCAACTGGGTATTACCTGGTACAGGTGGTGCTTGGAAATTACCTTGGGTATCATTGGGTTTTATTTGATTAATTTGATTTTGCATTGTATTAATTGATTGTTGATTGTTTGGTAAAGGACTGATGGTTGAGTACAACATTTGATGATTTGATGAAGGGGTAATATTGCTGCTAAAGCCTTGAGAATAATTATTATTATAGGTTGGGTTTGGTGAATAATTGGGGTTAAAATCTATGTTCGCAGAGGTCTGATTTGCAAATTGTGGTTTTCAAGGGTTTGGAATTGTGCAACATTATTGGTTGACTCATTAGGGTTGGTTGAGGTGTAAGCATTGTAAGCATAGTTATTTGCTTGTGCATGCAGACTGGCTTGAGGACGCGGGTTGTTTTCAGAGTGGCCAAAAGGCCCTTGTCCTCGATTTTGTGCTTGAGAGGAAGAACTTGAGGGGAGATTGTTGTTATGTAATAATGAGTGGTGTCTTTTTTGACAGAATCGGCAGGAATGTATGGACTTACATTCGGATGTGAAATGTCCAGGTCGTAGACAATTTGTACATAGATTAAGGCGTTTAGCTTCATTATAACGGGAATTGGTAGGTAAATCAATGAACCTTTTACATGAATAAACAAAATGTTTATTCTTGCACATTGGTCCAGATCTGTCATGTTGCTTTTCTGGTTTTGTATTAGATTTTATATCTATGGATTCTAATAACTGACACCTTTCGGTTAAAAATTTAATGAAATCATCTGTTGTAGAATTGTCTATATTTTTTGAATAGATTTCCCATTCCTGGCGGGTTGTAGAATTTAATTTTGAAGTCAGCAAGAATATTATTGGAGTGTCCCAATGAGAGACATCTTCTCCTAATTTTTCCAGCGAACGAAAATGTTTTTGGAAAGTGTCTAGAAATTTACGAAGATTTGAATGGGTTTCTTCTTTTATTGGAAAAAGGTTAAATATTGACTTAATATGTGCATGTATTATGGCTTTTTTGTTTGCATATCTTTGCCTTAAAAGGCTATTTTGTAATTAGCATCTGTAGCATTTAAGGAGCTTATAATTTGGAATGCATCACCTTTCAAGGCTGCTTGCAAGTAATAGAACTTTTGGACATTTGATAGGGATGTATTTTGGTCAATGAGAGAATCAAATGTTTCAAAAAATTGTGTCCACTTATCGTAAGAACCCGAGAATTCTGGAATAGTGATTGGAGGTAATTTTGCAGGAAAATTATTGGTTACATTTTGATGAGTTTGGGACGTGCTACTTAAAATGGGTTGTTGCTGAGATGGTTGATTTGCCAAGTGTAGTAGATTTTTACCAGTTTCTAATGCTAATCTACCTCTAGAAATAATGGTATAATAAGTTTCTTCAAAAATAGCACGCTGATCATCTTGTGCTTGATCAGGCAAATCGTGCTCAATACATAAATGCTCTATATTGGATTGTATGCGGTCAAATTCGCTTATGGACCGTTGTAATGTGTCCATACGAATTTCAATTTGCGATAAAGTCTCAGGAGAACCCAAATCTTCATCGGAAACTTTAGATAAAAATGTATTAAATCGCGTAAGCGCTGCTTTTACCTGCCCACGACGAGATATCAAAAACTTGACTTCAGTTTCTGCCTTTTCTGCAAGTTGCTCTTGGGTTAGTTCCATATTTATTCAAATAAAATACAATATATATTAGTGAAAATTAAGTCAAGTTTTATATGTGTAAGAGTATTCTATAAGTGAGTATTAGCTTGATTTTATTTAAATAATTTATATCAACCAGTTACTGATATTTGAGATTCAAAAACCCTCTAAAAACTTAGCAGCACACAGTGGATAGTTTATATTAAGGTAAAAAAAGAATATGCCAAGGGTGCTAGGTATTTATTTTCTGCTGGGTATATTTAATAAAAATAAGCAGTAACTTCTTCAAAGGAATGTGGCTTTAGTTTAAAAGTTCGGTCAATTAGCATGCATTACAGGTTCAAAAAATAGTTAATAGGTTATTAGCAATCGTTATTAGTTATTACCGTTTCAAACCAAGTTCAAGTATGATGGCTTTAGGTTAGAGCAGTGGTTCTCAAAGTGGGCGATAGCGCCCCCTTGGGGGCGCTAGAGTTCTTCAGGGGGGCGGCAGAAAGTTCAGGGTAAAATGGGGGGCATTAAGGCGGTCTAGGGGGCGGTGACATATATTGAAAATTTATCTTTCAGTATGTTTTATGACAGCTCTATAAAGTATTTTTTCTTAACTTCAACAACAAAATAATAATTGAATACATAGGTACTTGGAATTTCAATGATCCGCCCCTGCTACATACTGTACGATTATGGCGAAATCTAAATAAATTTATACTTATTCCCCCAACAATCACGCACGAATCGACAGGAATAATATCCGTCATAACTTGTCTGTAGGAATTCGGTTATTTACATGAGATAATTCCTGTCGGTACTTGTTGCTTTTCCAATCTATTTATAATGCAGGGTGGCTTTATTTTATTTCCATTAGCGTTTCAGCATCGGTAGCAGTTTTGTAAGGGTACACACGCTTATAAAATAAACAGTTTTTTTTCTTTTTACTTAAGACTTGAGTAGTGTGCTGATCATGTCAGAGGCAAAAAAAAAGAAACGGCAGTACAGTGCGGAATATATTAAATATGGATTTATTGAAAATCCTACAAATCCATCATCGCCAATGTGTCTTCTTTGTCAAAAAACTTTCTCAAATGAAGCCATGAAACCTTCGAGATTAAAAGAACATTTGAATAAAATACATCCGGATAAGAAAGACAAAGATGTGACATATTTTCAAGATTTGGAAAAGAAACACGAAGCTCGGCCGACTATATCAAAACTTTTTGCAACCTCTTCTCGGCAAGATGATGACGGATTACGGGCTTCGTACAATATTTCATTGTTAATTGCCAAGTCAGGAAAACCACATTCTATTGGGGAAGATTTAATTTTACCTGCAGTGAAAGAAGTCATAACCACTGTGCTTCAAAAACCAGCTGCAGACATTATCCGAAAAATTCCTCTGAGCAATAGTTCCGTGCAAAGACGAATCGATGAGATGGCTGAAGACATAGAAGACTCATTGTGTAACTATCTGAAAACATGCCAATTTTCAATTCAGCTGGATGAGTCCACTTTACCAACTAACGAAGCTTTATTGTTGGCATATGTGAGGTTTATCAAAGATGAGAAAATACGTCAAGAATTATTATTTGCCAAAAACTTAGAAACTGATACAAAAGGAGAATCCATATTCAAGACACTGAAAAATTTTTGTGATGAAAAGGAAATTCCTTTGAAAAATATTTTATCAGCTGCTACGGATGGCGCTCCTTCTATGACAGGGAAACACAGAGGTTTCATAGCATACTTAAAAAATGAAGTTCCAGATGCGATTGCCGTACACTGCGTCATACATCGCCAGCATTTGGTTGCAAAAAATTTGAGTGAACGTCTGCACATTTCACTGCAATATGTCATCAAAGCAGTTAATAAGATCAGAAGCAACTCACTGAATGACAGATTATTTAGTCAGCTTTGCGTACGCAATGATGAAGATTCCAACCGTTTGTTGCTTCACACAGAAGTGCGCTGGTTATCAAGAGGTACTTGTTTGACTCGCTTTTACAGTCTGTTTGATACTGTGTTAGAGTTTCTGGAAAGCAAAGACAGAGAACTACGCGATAACGTCATCACATCAAAACATGATATTGCCTATTTGACAGACCTGTACAAATTGTTTAATGATGTGAATCTCCAGCTTCAAGGCGACGATTTAAACTTGATTAAAGCAAAAAATGTCGTTGCTGCTTTCGTGGCCAAATTGGAACTATACAAAAAAAATATATGCAGGCGTGAATTCAATAACTTCCCTAGTTTATCAGCAATATCTTCCAATATCAACAATGAGGACTTGTTTGTTTACTGTCAACACTTGGAGAATCTTCACGCTGATTTCAAAGAACATTTCAGGACATTTTGAACATGGAAATACCAGCCTGGATGTTGGATCCTTTTTCAAATGTCGACACAGCAGGATCATTCCAGTTGGAAGAAGAACTTATAGAATTGACAACAAATGAGGAATTAAAAATTAAGTTCAAAAATGGTTACCAAGAATTTTGGTTGCAGAAGCCAATCCCACAACTGTATCCTAGATTATGGTCGACTGTTCAACGATTCCTAGTAGCATTCCCATCATCGTATTTATCTGAGCGCGGATTTAGTGCAGTTACAACCCTGCTAACTAAGAAGAGAAATAGGTTGCATATTACTGAACGCGGAGACTTACGCCTGTATTTAAGTGACTTCGAGCCCAATATTGCTAAACTTGTTAAAGTGCATCAGATTCATCCCTCACATTAGTTAAGTGTTAAGTGTTACATTCAAAGTTTTCTTTAAATATCAATAAAAATATTTTTTTACTACTAACCTGAGAAATTGTCATTATTCAATCTATTTTTCTAGAAAAAATTGAATTTCTCTCCCTAGGTGAATAATGAAAATAATGAAAAAATACCTAGGTTAATAATGAAAATGACGTCATGACGCAAGGATATTGTCATGTTTCTATTGGTTCAATTTCATTTTCATACGTCAATTTGAAAAAAAATACAGGTTTCTGTAGGTACATAGGAAGTTATCATAAGCTGTTGATAGAGGGCAGCACTTTCAAGAGGGCGTTCAAAAAAAAAATAATTGGAGCACATATTTTAAACAAATTTTTCATTTTCTTCTAGCAGTAGTAAAAAAAATTCTATATATTCCTCGGTAGAGAAAGTCATTATATACCTGACTCATTATAAACCTCGGCGCGAGCGCCTCGGTTTATAAAAGCGCTCGGTATATAAGGACCAACTTCTCTACCTAGGTATATAATATACTATTTTAAATGTATATTTTTTTTATTTATTCCTTTCAGAGAAAAAAAAACATTCTTATTTAAGCTCAGAAATAAAACGTCGTCATGGCAATGTCGTAATGTCCTGAAATCGTATCTCTTTAACTGCGACATAAAAAAAAAGAGGTTCTATATTCGCCGTGGACCTTTTTTTTTGTATGTTCACGAATTTCTCGGGAACCACTTGGGAAGGATTTCAATATTTCTGGCCTCATTTTGTGCTGGAGTTTTCCAAGTTGGTCCCATCTCCGAAAGGGTAAATAATTTGTTTAATATTAATTATCTGTAATAGAATTAATTATTTTTTGCTTATTTAGTGATTTTTTTAAAGTCGGCTTTATTTTTTTTTCAATTTTTTTTGTTTATGTTCAATTAGAGTTGTCTATTAGATACTTATGGCCGGTTTCTCAATTTCGAGTTATATTTTAACCCTGGGTCAATGATAACTGCCTCTGTCATTCACCTAATGTTAGAAAGAGATAGTTCTCGTTTACCCTAGCTAGGGTTAAATGTGTAACTCCCCATTGAGAAATCGGCACTTACTCAGATGTAATATATTTAAAAAGTTTTTTTGGGGGGGGGGGGGGGGGCGCTACACAAATTTTTATTCTTAAAGTGGGCGGTGGCCAAAATAAGTTTGAGAACCACTGGGTTAGAGTTATAGGTTTATTGGATTATTTATTGGTTTCTTGGTTCAAAATGGCTATTTGGTTAAAATATTATGGACTGGACTGACCTTTATTTTTGATGTGGAATCCTTGATGTTTGTTTTCTTCACCCAAATCCGGCTCGAAGGACCAATGTTTTGCGCTTAGCACACTTTTGTGCAATCACCTTGTTGCACTTGCAGGGGTGATATTGCACTAGATTGAGTTTTGAGTTTGAAAATAAAAAATACTTCTTTTGACCAATTTTACGTCGTTTATTAGTAGGTATATCAAGGACCCAGCTCTGAAGAAAAATAATTCGAACCTTTTCTACATATTTAAGGCATAGAAATCGCCACAAACAAAAATGAATAAATGCCAAAAAACAAGATAAATTAGATTTCTTGGCTTCTAGAGCAAGCGACTTTTCTCTCCTTGTTGGTTCTATACGGTTGATACCTGAGAGAGAAGGCGGTAATTGTTTGAACGGGCTCCAATGTTGCCAAATTTTTTTTCTTTAGCTCTCAGACTTTTATCCAAGAATCTATCAAAATACAAATTATTCTTTATGAAAAAGTTCATAATGTGCTTTTTCTTCCTACAACTCTTATGAAGATTTAAATTTTCTGAGAAATCGATTAACTTTGTACAAATTTCTCCTACCTACTTACGACATTTTTTGAAAAATTACCTCGAGAATTAGGTACTGCGAAAAAAAAAAAAAAATTCAAAAATACCATTCGACGGTTTCGTGGTATTTTAAAGTATTTCTCTCTTACTGTTTTGTTTTGTAGGAAAATGTTGAAATATATTGAAAAAATGAATCACTAGCTAATTTTGTCACAAAAAAATATTTATATTTCAGTTTAAGTTAACAAAATACAAACGATCATTACCTTATTCTAACATTGAAAGTATCTAAATCAACAATTAAGTATATTTATGATCATTATCGGGATCATGAGAGGTATATTCAGATCCAGTCAATAATTCCTTGATAATTTTCACTTCGCTTTTGTCTGGCTTTTTGTTATAAATGGTTTTTTTCTGTGTTTTTTTCTTTGTTGAAAAGAAATATTGCTTTTCAATGTTTTTGTTAGCTGGTGGTAACACTGGTTCTTTTCTAGGAGCTTCATTATGAAGATTCGCGGTTTCGGTTATGGTGCTATTATTATTGAGACTACTAAGTAATAATGCAGACTTCATATTTTGTAATATTTGTTCTAAAATCTCGGTATTATGTGGCCCTAAATAATTGATATTTTCAACCACTTGAAAAGCAACTCTTTCAATTTGTTTTACAAGTGTTTCAGATTTGGTTCCTTTTACTTTAGCCTGATCCAAATTGCCAATCAAGTTCATTATTTCATTTTCATTTATATTTGTATCACTAATATTGTGATTGATGTCAGCTATTCGATTAGAAGACGGCTCATCCTTCACACAGACATAGTGTATATGTTTACAAATGGTATGTTTAATGCTATAGTCCATGCAAGTACATTCATACATATGCACACAAATATTGCAGAATTTGCAAGTAAGTCCACAACATAAATGTGAACTATTTTGCCTAACAGTAACTGGCATCTCTGTCGAATTACACTCTACAATTTTTTGAGTACAGCATTGCTTGACCTATTAGCTGATTTGATTCTTTTTCTATGTGATAATTTTCAGCAATAGCAAGTCGATGTCTTTTATGAATTGCACTGGTATGCTCAGTATATTTTCCTTTAGTTAGACTTATAATTCGCTCAATAGTTTTATCTCTAATTAATTTTTCTAAAACATTCAAGGATTTATCTAGCCTCCGAACACTTTTTCCTTCAAGGTAAATGTGCTTAATAACCTTGTGCATATTTTCAATATGCATGTTGGTGTTTATCCCTGAATTCTTTCTGTAACAATATGCCCATTGTGACCTATTATTTATATAGTGAGCAGAAAAATATTCATAAAAAGAAGCAGATTTAGCATTTAAAATATCCAAGAAACGTTGAAATTCCTCTTCAAACTGTACTTCATTCAATGTAGTCTGTAAGTATTTTAGGGTTTTGAATATCCATTTTCTATCCTCAGAGTCATTTATTTTGCTCAAGTTCTGTTGCGACGCCCTGTCCACGTGCCAGGAACAATATAATTGCTTATCAACAACTCCCATGATTTTCTTCCATGCATTATAGAACACTCCTGTCATATCCGTCATGAATACTCTGGCCTTTATCTCACCCACAACCCCTTTGATTTCATTGAAAAATATTTCATTGATATATGTATCTTTCTTATTCGTAAACATAAAAGCAGTGGGAAATCCTCGACCAAATTCATCAATTACCAAAATAGTGGTCAACTCGAAGTCATATGGGTTCAACCCATGTGTACTGTCAATACAAATTATATTACTACCAAACTTTTGAAGCATTTGCTTTTGAACTTCATTCATGAATATGATACAAAAATCTTGTTTTTTAAATTCATATGAAAGATTCTTATCATCCAAATCTTGTTGTTTATACAGTAAAATTGGATTCTCATCCCACTGTTTCCATTCCTGTACTCGAAGATGAACACTTACTTTGTCATTTTTATTCCTATAGCCATCCCTTATATGAATATTATATGCATTTCGGATATTTTTTATATCTTCCTTGGTTAGCAAATTGTCTCTTTTGAAATCACTTGAAATATTTTCTCGGGCAGAATCAATAATACTAGAAAAAAAAATCATTGCAGTGAATAAATCAGCTTAAATTTTGAATTAATATTTGAATCTACTCACTGTTGTTTAGAAACACCTATAACAAGTTTTGAAGCAATTGTTTCCCTAACAAATTTTGATAATCTCAAATGTTCCAGATTTTCTTCATGGCCATAATGACTTTTGTAAAACTTCACTAAACATCCTTTCTTTGATGTATTTACAATAATTTGGCTCGTACAAGCTCGATTTAGCTTAGATGATCCTTGGCTCTTTGACATTCTTTTAAGTCTGGTTTCCTGCATAACTCTCTGCTTGCCTAAAAATTGGATAGGTAGGTATCAAATACCCAAGCAAATACAAATAAGCTATTTTACGAATTGGTGATATTTCAATTTACCTGATCTAGCACAATTGAAATACATTAAATTGATTTTTTCTCCACTCCCATCTTTCTTTATTTTGTGTCCGGTTTTTATATACCTAATGTTCTCATTTTTCTCTTTTAATTTTAGCCAAACTTCAAATTCTAGAAATAGAAAAAATGGAATAATAGCATAAACAAGAAAACCACTATATTATTATTATGCCGCTATTTTTAGTTATTCCGCTATTGTCATGAGTTATTGATAAACATGATTTTTTAAATAAGTAATAAATAGGATTTCAAACAGTTATTTGTGCTCTTAGGTACCTACCGTTAAATGTTGAGAATGGAAACTCTTCGAACTCTTGAGAAATTTTATGCTTCTCTTGCAAATGCTCCCTTAAATTTTCATTGAATTTGAAGGATATATTACATCCTTCTAAACACTTGAACATTCCTACATCTTCATGATAACTAATGGCACACGCCGGATTGTTATGGACCTCTTTCATATGTCTATTCAAATTACTTTGTTTAGAGAATACTTTTTCACACTCGAAGCAAAAAACACCCATCTTATAAATACGAAAATAGTTTACAGACAAGACAGGATCGGTTTCACACGACGAATACAATAAACAAAGCAGAAAATTTGAAAATTATTCATTTAATATTATTTGAGGTTAGAAAATCCATATGAAGCATCAAGAAGATAACCTGGCAACAGTGGAGCCTGGTCAAACAATTACCGCCTTCTCCTGAGAGAGGGTAGGGCCGCTCGCCCCACAGCTGATCGAGAGAGAGAGGACGGTGCGTTACGCATTTCCCTTAAAGCCGCCCTTACACTATGCGTTGGGTTAATGCTGCAAGCAAATCCCAACAATGATGGTTCTTTGAATTCGGTACAATATTTGAATATTTTACAAGAAGAAATCGAAGAATTTATGGAGAATTTGCCGATAAAGCAGTTAAGACATACGTTTTTCCAGCAGCAGGATGGAGTGCCGCCACAAATAATGCTGGAATTATAAGCAATTTTTCAAATAGAGCCGTTGGCAACAATTGGATGGACAATCGGGGTCCAGCAAGATCACCAGACCTCACACCATTGGATTTTTACCTCTGGGGAAAAATTAAAGAAATTACGTATAAAAGAGCATATACCTCAAGGGCAATGCTAGAAGCATCTCTATTAAGGGCTATTGAGTCATTAAGACCGATTGAGCTGATAAATGCAGCAAACAGTGTCAAAAGAAGCTGCTGATTATGCATACCCTAAAACGGCGCACAATTTGAACATTTAACAAATGGAACAGCGCTACTAAGCGAATATCGCCACCTGGTATTATTATAATTTTTTGTAAACAAACTTTGTGTATACCTAAATTAAAGACATTTTCAATTCAATTTAATTCAATTCAATTCAATTCAATTCAATTCAATTCAATTCAATTCAATTCAATTCAATTCAATTCAATTCAATTCAATTCAATTCAATTCAATTCAATTCAATTCAATTCAATTCAATTCAATTCAATTCAATTCAATTCAATTCAATTCCATTCGATTCGATTCGATTCGATTCGATTCGATTCGATTCGATTCGATTCGATTCGATTCGATTCGATTCGATTCGATTCGATTCGATTCGATTCGATTCGATTCGATTCGATTCGATTCGATTCGATTCGATTCGATTCGATTCGATTCGATTCGATTCGATTCGATTCGATTCGATTCGATTCGATTCGATTCGATTCGATTCGATTCGATTCGATTCGATTCGATTCGATTCGATTCGATTCGATTCGATTCGATTCGATTCGATTCGATTCGATTCGATTCGATTCGATTCGATTCGATTCGATTCGATTCGATTCGATTCGATTCGATTCGATTCGATTCGATTCGATTCGATTCGATTCGATTCGATTCGATTCGATTCGATTCGATTCGATTCGATTCGATTCGATTCGATTCGATTCGATTCGATTCGATTCGATTCGATTCGATTCGATTCGATTCGATTCGATTCGATTCGATTCGATTCGATTCGATTCGATTCGATTCGATTCGATTCGATTCGATTCGATTCGATTCGATTCGATTCGATTCGATTCGATTCGATTCGATTCGATTCGATTCGATTCGATTCGATTCGATTCGATTCGATTCGATTCGATTCGATTCGATTCGATTCGATTCGATTCGATTCGATTCGATTCGATTCGATTCGATTCGATTCGATTCGATTCGATTCGATTCGATTCGATTCGATTCGATTCGATTCGATTCGATTCGATTCGATTCGATTCGATTCGATTCGATTCGATTCGATTCGATTCGATTCGATTCGATTCGATTCGATTCGATTCGATTCGATTCGATTCGATTCGATTCGATTCGATTCGATTCGATTCGATTCCATTCGATTCAATTCAATTCAATTCAATTCAATTCAATTCAATTCAATTCAATTCAATTCAATTCAATTCAATTCAATTCAATTCAATTCAATTCAATTCAATTCAATTCAATTCAATTCAATTCAATTCAATTTAATAAATTGAAAACTTATCATGAACTGTCTGCTATATTTTCAGCTATATAGTATTCTATATAATTGTTGTTAGCAGTCTTTTTTTGTTAATATATCAATCTATCTACTATAATAAATTTCTATCAATCAGAATCGCAAAAACCTGACGGGTAAAAAAAATAGGGATGTTCTAATCCTCACCCCCCCCTCTCCCAGTATGTGACGCCACTGATTAAGATTTTTGAATTTTCAATTTAGTATCTTAATTGCCATCAAATATTTATAAAATACACCAATTTTCAGAATCCATTTGTGAAGGGTTTCAAAGTTATAGAGAAAAATACGTCTTTCAGGTGTCCTATTCGAAGGGACGTAGCTCCCTTAGGAAGCATTTCCGGACTCATGTTAATAGGAACTTTTTGTCTTATTTTTATGCAAGGAATACGCCCCCGAAAGGATGCCGCTTACTTTGGAATCGCCCTGTATATGGAGTAGTATTGAAACCCATTCGAGTGAGAAAGGAATAAGGAATAAGACTAAAAAAGCCATAGAAACCAAATGGGAGAATCATATTAAAACATAAAAAACAATAATAATACTAGTGGAAGAGGAGCGATTAGATTTCAATTTGAGGAAAACCACCTATTTAAAATATTATTTCTTCAAATCTTTACCTTTAAAAAAAAATGTTTACTGAATAAAAGTAGATCTTGCAACCATGTATTGTTCAGTGGAATTCATGAGAAGAAGAGCGCGCCATCAAATTAAGGGGACCGCGTTCGAGCCGTACTGCGAAAGGGACACGGAAGAGAATAGGCAACTAGACGCTAGACTGGAGAACAGACTGGTTCCTTTAAACGCGTGTCTGTAATTATTCATTATTCAATTTTCATTCCTATTTTGCATTAAAATTAATTGTTCAATCCAATTTGTTATTAGTGTGTGTGTCAAGAAGCGATCACAAGGTTTTGAGAGGTCAATTTACGCAAGTGTTATGTTTTTTTCCAATTTTTATGTTTTTTTTTGTTTGTTTATAACAATTTTTTATAACATGTGCATTGTTTATGTATTTAACCAAAATCATTTCATGCTGTAAACAACACAGGGGCGAGTTCAGAAATAACACACCGGGTGCGAGTGCGATTTTATGGGTGTAACTAAAATGACAATTCTTAGGAGACAACTTTCGTATGAATTTCTGAACGCTTGGTGTGACCAATCGAAAATTTCACCAAATCTATTAGGATTACTTTTTTTTGTTGTTAATTTTTTTTAATTTGAAGGAAAAACTTTTATTCTTATTTGTGTTTTGTTTATATTTGGTGGGATTATTGAGATTATGGGAGGAATGGTTGACATTGTTGACATAAAGACACAATCACATCGCAGCCACACCAAAAAATTATGGTGTGACCGGTGCTGAAGCGCGCCCAAAGTACTTTCTGAACGACACAGAGTGCGCGCACTTGGTGTGCCTATAGCATTTATGAACGGCTAGTGCGTCGCACCGGTGTCACACTCACACTGAGTGTTTCATTCCTGAACTCGCCCCTGATAAAGAGTAAATTAAAACCCAAGAAATTATGTGCTGTCTTTTGTGCTGATATTTTGATTTAAGGTATTCAGAGCGTGCATTAGAGCCTTGTTGAATTAACTAACATTTTCCTACCCTGACGAGAGAATATACTAACAAATTGAAATAATCAATCTAGAGATATTGGCTCAAAAACAACTATAGCTGAGTAGCTTCCCGTATGGGACCTCAGTACCTGCTGGGAAACTGGCTAACTAACCAAAAACTCTTCAGTATTGATTATAGGTAGTGTTGATTGAATGTAGTGTGTGTAATTGAAATTTTAGCACAAGAACAGGGGCGGTACCTGATTTAAACTTTTATTGACTTAAATTATTGAATTATTGACTCACAATTATTATTTAAAATGACACAGTATGTTTCGATTTTTGAGGAATGTTAGATCGAGGTTTTCTCTGCCGTTCTCTTTTCCTTCGAGAATTCTAGGTCGAGAACGGTACGATTTACTTTAATAATAAAGTAGACGTTTCAGAAATTTTTCGTTTCTTTTACATATCACAACTCCCTCAAATTTCCCAAATATTTGCTACGTCGGGCGCATGTCCAGTGAGTAAAATTGAGTAAGTTTCCAAAACGTAGGGCCTATTTGTTTTTCATTTCATTTTTCAGAAGATTTGTTGTTTAAAAGGTAATAAAAATTCTCATCGTTCAATCTTACTGAGCGAACCCGGGTATGTTATACTACAAATTTATGAATGAAACCGAAGTTGTGTGTGAAAGACGACTAATACAAAATACACATTCCGTGAGTGTGAGCGTTACCCAGTTTTTATCTGGAAATGACGCAAACAGACCATGTAGTAGTCAAAATGAGAATAAACAATCAGCAATGACAAGTGAAACTAGAAAACATAATAGTGTGGACCTCGGTGTGAACCAATCAAAATCAACTCTATCAAAAAAAAAAAAAGGAAGAAGCTAGCACGATGTTTACACTGAAAAGAAAATACTTGAAAGAAAAAATAGATGCAATGAATGAAAAAAAAATAAAAAATTGCAAGGGTACCTAAGAACTAAGAAAGAGAGAGAAAAGAAAAAACTTGAACTGAAGAAAAAGAGCTTGATATTGAAGAGCGGAAGCTGTAAGCTATGGAACTATTCCTTCAGTTTCTGCAGAAGAACTAAGACCTGAATCGAGGTTATACCATACTCAGTCTAGAATTTGTGTTTTTGTTAATGTTCCTACTTTTTGATAGCCAATGATTTCCTTTCAATGTGATTTAAGAATAGGACGTGATGAAGTGAGTCGTTTAAAAGGAACCTATTTAGCCACAGTACAAACTTTTGCGGCTATCGAAATATAGGCCAATCGCATAATCGTGTGGCTAAATAGATTTTAAATTTAGTTTATCAGGTTCCTAATATTTGCATAGACCTACAAAACACCATTTATGAATTATATGGACAGATAATTTTGAAAAATGTTTTTTATTGAAATAAAATATCATGAATACTAGGTATGCCTCCTCAGTACTCACGTCTCATGTTTTTTCTTTGGCACATTACACTAAAAATTATAATAATAAATAATTAACAAAATCTGCTTTATAAACTTTATTTAAAAATTTTGTGTAAAAATAATTGACAGAAATTACAGATAAAACCAACAGAACCGACACCCGGTAACTATTTTGACATTTTGTTAACTAGATTTCAGGAAACCGAGGTCTTAAAGTAACCACTTTTAAAGGAACCAGAGTGGTTTGATTACTTTCGGACCTCGAAACCACAACCCAGGTTACATTCGGACCATAGCCTAAATTTGTGTTTAAAAATGACTGAGGCTGGTTATGTTGAAGCCCATTCGAATGATTTACCTGTTGTAGACGTTGGAAGGATAGCTATTTTTTTTTCTAAAATCGAGATTTTCAACGCTGCTGAAACTCGAGGAGTCAAAGCTTACAGGTTAGTGAAATGCTCGGTAAAATGTCTTCCATTTATGAGTTGTCTTTTATATTTTTTATAAATTATTTTTTGTGCTGGTAGAAAAAGCTATAGTGCTTCGGCTGTAGGATATGTGCAACTCAAGAGAGAAGGGAACATTTGCATTCAAAAATCAAAAGTATTTCCTGAGCATAAAGTGAGGGTGGGGGTACAGTGTGATAGTAACAATCAATGAGTTGGGGGAGAAAGTTACCAGTATCTCGTGCAATGAATGCCCTGCTTTATCAGATAAAACCCAACCTTATGCCTTCTTTTTATCATAAAACATAGTTATGTCCTGAAAAGCTTGAATATTTTGCGTACGGCATATTCAATGTTATTATTTGCCAAATAGGGCGAATACAAAGTATATGTGTTCGGTATATTATAAACTCACACATAAATAGCTATTTATGGTTTTCTTTAATTTTTTTCAGGTGGCTGTAAACACGCAGTAGCTTTTCTTATGTGGTTACATAGGCGAAGTGAAGAGCCATCTCCAACAGAAACTGTGTGTTATTGGAAAAAATCAAAACTCTCATCTGTAGGCGTAAGTCTTAAATTTATAAAAGTGAAATATTTTGGAGCATCTCCTGCCAAAAGACTGCCCACTTCACCACCTGGAAGTTTTTCAAAAGCTGTAACTAGAATTGGAAGAAAAAGGGGCTTATAAAAACAACTTTTAAAACATTTTCCACAAAAAGACAACAAAAAACGACAATCTGAGCCAGCTTAGCCTATACAAGTTGCTTTTACAATTTTTAAAAGAAAAGTTGAGAAGATCTCCCATCGAATTCTGCTCATATGCAACTAAAAATATCAGTGCTAAGGAGTGCGAAGCTGCGTGTAATGCTACATTTGAGGGCATTAGGCCTACCGGAAAGGATGTTTTGTCAATAGGAGATGCTCCTAAACCACATGATTTGACATCTTTACGAGCCTTTCTTAGGTTGGTCAATTTTTATGGACGGTTTATTCCAAATTTATCTTTTTTATTGAGGCCATAAACTATTAGAAAGAAATAAAAACTGGAATTGGAGTGAAGAATTTAAGATATAAACAGAGCATGCAGATTGCACATGCCGATACGTTATCACAGTTGCCTTTGTTAAATAGTGCGATGAAAGTGAGGCAGAGCTAAATGTCTAATTCTAGTTCTAGCAATAGTGATGTTCTTGAGCCACAGAAGAAAAGACAAAAAAAAAACCTGGAACCCTTAAGCGAAATATTATAAAATGTGCTAAAGTTACAGGATTCCAACATTTCAACTGGAAAGGAAAAATTGTATCAGCACCCAGAACAGGCTCGAATTGCAAATGAGTTATTAAAAAAATATATTTTTTATGTTTCATTTTCAGTTAGGGGGAATTTTTTTTAGTGCAAAAATCAATGCTTTCGAGCATTTTCGTTGGAGGACTGGAAATTCTGCTTAACAAGAATAAAAGGCCTTAGTACTAAAGACGAACAAGATATTTACCTCTAACAGTTGATAGAGAAAGCACCAGTGAAAAACCATAGGCTTCGAAAGGAAGATGGAGTTCCACGTCAGTTAGCATTCAAGTACTTCATGGATATCGCAAGCAAACGAGCTAGCATCAGAGGGCCTTCCTAGTAATGTGGATCAGTTACGTAAATTATATTATCGTTTCCACAACGCCTATGCCATGGTTTAGCTGAAGTTGACGCGAACCCCTCTGCATTCAGATCGTTTTTCTTTTTGGAAAAAGTTCAAGAACTTCAAAAAAGGGAGAGTTAATACAATACAAAGTATTTGTCAGGGAGTTCTCTAAGTAAAAATATATTTTTTTTCTAACATTATGTGACACGGACAGAGGATCAAGCACCCTCTGAAATAATAACCCAAAAAGTACGCCTTCGAAGGGCTGTGCAGAAAGATTAGTGCAAAATTTAAAAATTAAAAAGTCATATGGGCAGGTGAATTCAACATCAATCTATCACCCACAGAAAGTAGCGAAAGGAATAAGAACAAACTTTTAGACTTGTAACATTCGTATAATTATGAGCAAACTATCTTCGAAATAACTATCCTGAAAAAATATCTTGTATTGACCACTTTTTTCCAAATTTCAGTAATTATCAATAGTTATTTATTATACAAGACGATAAAAAGATGCTTTACCTATGAGTGAAAAATGTTGATTAACGAGCGAAGAAGGAGCGAGTGGATTAATTTTACGAACAGGTAAAGTTAAAATATCTGGAACTCACATAAAAGAATTGAGAGGTGAATGTAATTTTCTTTTTATCACTTACAAAAAACCGCATGAACAAGCATCGTCTCTAACAATCAGCAGATGGACAAAGACAAGTCTTAAATCGAGTGGTTTAGACACAGGTAAATTTGAATCCCATAGTACAAGACATGCTTCAACCTCGTTAGCTGCTCGAGAGGGAGTCAGTTTTGATGAAATAAGATTAGCAGCAGTGCAGCAGAATTACAAAGCAGAATATCGTTTTTTTTTTCATTTCAATGAATTACTCGAATTACTTCTATTGATGTAAAAAAATCACTATCGAGTATGAACTTTTTAGTTCTTAATTTCTTAATCAGCTTAATTAGTTTTCAAATAGGTAATTAAAACCAAGATTGAAACTAGTATTTTATTTTTTAGGAGAACAATTTGAATTCCGGATGTTGATGAAATAAGAAAAATTTTAATTAATGCAAAACAAAAAGCACTAGAAGATTGCAGATGTTTGGAATGGACAACATCCAAGATGACACAGTTGACTGTTTTGGCGGATGTACTATCCCACATACAATTATTGACTCCGAACTTTACGACAATTTCAACATAGATGAACTCAACTCGACTGATTCATCTGAGACTATTCAGGAAACTAATAATGACGTAATGGCAGACGAAGAACGAGAGGAGCTTAAATTTCTCAAAAATTATATGGACAGGGTGGACTTCAATGTTAAGATTACCATGCGCAGGTGACAGATAAGAACCATAGGAACTTTTTAAAAATTTATTTAAAAAACGGACAGTCTAAGACAGTGAGGAACTCAACTCTATGTTGGATTTTTGCTGACCATGCATCAGGAAAAGTACACTAAAAACAGTAGTAAAAAATTTGCCTAATAAATATTTTTTTTCTATTTCGCCCAAATAATGATTAGTGAAACCAACGACAATGTATTTAGTTTAAATAAATCTGTGTAGTTGGTTTTTTCAAATTATTTGTTTGACTTGTTAAAATGATACGAGTTGCATTATTAAATAAATATGTATTTAGAACGAACGTCAAATTTATAATATATTCAGATTTTTTAAACGAAATAACAGTAGGCATTCGGCAATTTAGGCGCATGTTCGAGTTCCGAGTACTGCATCCCTCTGCATCGATCCCCTTGCTAGGCCTGCTCGCTCGTTCCTGTTGTTGGTTTGGCACGCGTCGTATGGTGTTAGTTTGAATTTTTATTTTTCGGAGTGTTTTTCGCAAGATGGAAGATCTTTTGGTAGAAGCGGGCGTGCAACATCTGTGGCCTTTAATACAAGGGAAGTTAAAATTATAATACCTTCATAATAGGTATTTCACAATATTTCCAAATCATGCAAAAAACCTTAACGTGTGTGAAGACAGCAGACGAAGGATAGCAGATGACAGAGCCGAAGGTAGCCGATCGTAAATACACTGCCCAACCTAGTCTCAGTCCACCTAATATTTTAATGATTATTTAATCGAAAATATCCAATTTTATTAGGATGATTAAAGACTTTTTTGGTTATTATGGAAGTATTTGATCAAACGGCTACCCTTGGCCTAGCAAATGAAACAAAAAATTAACCTTAGTTCTTGAACCATGGGATTATACATCAAAGTGATAGTGGTTTTTAGTTGCTATGTGGGTGGGTAATTACCACCTAACCTTGGTTTGGACTCGCAGGCCGAAGGGAATGAAATATAATTTTTTTAATTCCTAGCAGCTAGAACAGAAATAAATTCGTAATTCTAAAACCATGGGATTGTACACCAAAGTGATGGTGGTTTTTAGTTGCTATGTGGGTGGGTAATAACCGCCTTCCCTTGGCTTGGACTCGCAAACCGTAGAGGATGAGATAGGATTTTTTCAATTCTTAGCTGATTGAACAGAAATAAATTCGTTACGTTGAGTACTGCCCCTTGTCGAAACATCTCTACGTATGGCGCCGTTTTTGGTTTAAGTGTTGCCAATTTGAGATACAGAATGTAGTCAGCCTCACGCTGGCTGCTTCGAGAATCGTGGAAACGTTTTAGTTATATGCGTAGTGAAATTCCGCTACGTTTGTCAACTCTGCGCTACGGAGTTCGGTGGGACTTTGGCGGCACTATCTATTTATAAGGGGAGCACGTGCTTTGAAAAAACATCGTTTTTTTTTTCACATAGACGTCGATAAAAGCGGTAAAAATCAAAGAAAGCCCAGACATTCTGTTATCAAAAATTAGAATGTGATAAAGCATATCAGAACCATGCATAAAAATATGGAAATATACTTATTTTATTATAGAGGAATTTTTTTCTATTTTGAACAGTCCTCTTAAAATGCAATTTTCAAAATGGTTTCATTTACCATTTTATTTTATGCCAACAATTCTCTATACTAAGTTACTTTGCATTATTGCTTTTGCTTCTGTTCAGGTGGCTGGTGTTGACGCGTGTTGTTACTTGAATGGTTTTTGGGAAGAAGTAATTTTCTGGAATAAGCTATTTTTAGGTTTTCAGAGTATTATTTTTAGTTTTTCTTGGGTTAGACATTTTACGGAAATATTTCGTATAGAATATCTTTTGAGTTTTGAATTATTTTTAGGGTTGAGAATTTATTTTTTTATTATTTTACCTTTGGAATTTTTTTTTTAAAGACTTACCTGGAGCTCGATTAGATATACTTACCTACCCATTTCATTTCCTTATTTGTTGTGCTCGTGATTATATTTTTTATTGGGAATACACGTTGCCAGTTTCTTAGGCATTATGCCTACTTCCAAAAATTTGCTTCCTAAAGTATTGGATGCTTTGATCAAAGAACTTCCGAAAGACTCGGATTCTATTTTGAATCAAAATTTTGATAATGATATTTTGAGAAGATTAATACAATGTACTGATGATGAAAGATTAAGATATTCATGTGACTTTTTGCGGTATATATTGAGGTATAAAAAGGCCCTCATGGAATTATTACATAATAAAATGCCCATAGCTCAATACGACCAAAAATCTATTTTGCTAGAAACCATAAAAAATTTGGATACAAAAGTTGAAAATCTTAGTTCAATTCGAAACAATACTATTCTAGAGCAAATATGTAAGCGAACAAATAGAAAAAGTACATTAAAAAATAAATTGAATATGTATTACTGTAAAAATTATTGCAGTCTATGGCCTAACTCGGTTGATCAGAATATTTCTGAAGATGATCAAGCTCTTTTCATGTCGAGTCATAAAAATGAGGAAATAATATCGAAGGCCCTTTCAACTGACGACTTAATATTAATAATTGACAACCCCCCCTCACACAATGATACGTCAAATAATAATGTAAATGTAAATATTTCTAAAGAAGAAGATCCAGGACTGCATGTTTCAACCAAGAGTGCTAATGACTATGATATTATAATGGACTTTAATTTTGATTCTTGGGATTCCAATAATTGCAGATATATTTTCCAGCCGAGCAGTAAACAGCTTTCAATAAATGACGAAAGTAATAAAAACAATCACTATTCAAATTCTGCGACTCCATCACTCAGTGGCACCGTCATCGCCACAGATAAAGTTGATGATATAACTCCATCGCAAATAGAATTCGTTCCAGTTTTACCAACTCCAGACAAAATTGAGATGCCTGATACACTTATAAATTTATCAGAAAAGGAGGTATCGCAACTTTGCCATTAAATACTAACAATGTGGACACACTTCCTGATTCCAAATACACCAATTGTAAAATTAAGAAAGGCACTTGCGAACTACGCAAAAAATACTTCATTTTAATATTTAATAAAGTTAATAAAAAATTGGACACTTTTTATTACACTTGAATATTGAGAAATCGAATTAGAAATTATATAAATAATACTTGTGTTCCGGTTAGTAGGTATTTAATGAAAAAGAAAATCATGAGCTGGAGAAGAAAAAAAAACAAAACAGAAGTAACCAAGCAAATAAAAAAAAAGTAGAAGTGACTTTTTGAAAAAATAGAAAAAGTTTTTCATACGTTTGTCAATTTGCTCGCTGCCACGCATTTTTTATATTATTCTTTTTAATAAAACATTTTAAGAAGCTCGTCTGCAGTCCACTGTTTTCCCTGAGCACAGGGTGGTCCTTCGCCAGTTGAAATTCACGCTCGAACATAAGAACTTGCATTTTACATTTTAAAGACAAGTCATAATTGACAAATGGGAATATTAAGATGTATGCAATATGCAAACATGACACCTGCAAAAAATTTATAATTATTATAAATAATCGCACGATGACAGTATTCAGTTCATCCCAATATTTTTGTCAAAAAGAGAAAATAACTTCTTACGTTAAAGGGGCAGACCGATTGCTAGTTCGACAAGAACTTCTTGAGAAAATGCCTTCCCGGTACAAAAAAGAAACAATATTTGAAGTCAACAAAACTCTTATGCATACCGCAAAAAATTTGCAGAGTTTAAAATCTGATCCAACTATGACCAAAATTCGATCTGAGGCTATTGCTCATCTTGATCAAGATAAAGATGATCTAATAGATTTAATAAAAATACAACGGGGTCATCCGGAATACGTACGAGAGGTATCATTTCCGTTTTCCATTATAACATTCAGTGCAGAACAATTATTTATGCTTGAGAAACAAAATTCAGGAGGTGTGTTTAGGACCAGCCTGTTTTAATAGAAACAGGCAAACTTAATTTTGAAATAAATTGACAATAAGAAAAAAAACGACTCACGATAAAGATTTAAAAAATGGGTATTGGTAAGGTCTCACCTCTGTGTTCTGGACTCTAGCTTACCCGGCCGGGGTTTCTTGATGCTCCCACAAATGAGCTTCTGGATGGTATTATTGAGCGAAAGTACATCTGATAACCGAAATCATTGAGATCGATTGTTTTCGACGTGTCACCAAAAAACGCGGATTTAGAAGACCGTGACGCTCTTCAACTGGAGCTGTACTTTTTAACACTGTCGTAGGTTTCTTATCTCCATCGTGAGGTATCGCGCGCAAAACCCCAAAAAAAAAGGTATATGTTTATAAAAACTCAACGCTCGATTCTTGACTCTTTGACGGAGTCCTATTAATATCGATAAATAAGAATTACCCAATTCTGAACATTCCGCCCACCAAAAATAATAACGTATTTTTCCTTCCTGTCTGCAACAACACACTACAACGGCCATATGCATAACATTGAGCGTACCTTATGATAAGCCCCCCAAAAAAAAAAAAAATCCTAGAAGTATAATTAATAATTACGGTCGATACCTGAAATAACCAGGTACGAAACCCACGTAGTAAAGAAACAAAAAAATTGATAGGTAATAATAATAATATTAATAATAGCTAAGTAACTAATAATAATAAAAAACAAAAAAAAACTTAATATTAAATCCTATAAGGCCAATTATTCTATGGGCAAGGCACACAACTTAACTAAGGGCCTATCCATAAAACCTTTAGCCGTACGGACTTGCACAATTCGCACGACATTATCGCGACCGAGATACAACTTAGTAATGCGCTCAAGAACCCACTGTAAGGGGGGCGAATTTTCATCCTTAATTAGGACCAGAGTGCCGACTGTAGGAGCCTTTTCCTCTCGGTTCCACTTATGCCTCTGCTGAAGAGTGTGCCAAAAATGTTGATGCATGTGTTGGAGTAATTGCCATCTAGTAAGCCTGTTACTATTAACTGATGTGAGGTTTTCATCCGGAGGAGCCGTTAAAGGCTCCAGGGTTAGAAAATGTCCTGGGGTAAGACAACTAAGGTCGTTGTGATCAGAACCCAGTCTACATAAGGGTCTTGAATTCAAGACAGATTCGATTTGTACAACAACGGTAGATAGCTCCTCGAATGTAAGCACCTGCGTACCTACAACGCGTCGCAAATGATTTTTTACTGACTTCACCGCCGCTTCCCATAATCCTCCAAAGTGAGGCGAAGCCGGGGGATTGAAATGCCACTTAATAAGAATCCAGAACTGCTGCATCAAGAGATATTGCAGAGTTTGCAGTCCAACATGGCAATGCTCACGATGGAATGATTCAATAACAAGGTCTGTAATTCGATGAAGTCTAGGCAAGAGCATTGGATGCTTTGCTACAAAGGGAAGCTTTGAATTTCTTAGACGTCCGCCTACTCGAACAATGCCTTTCTCATCCAAAAAGGGACTCAACTTTCTAACAGTCTTGGAGCACCATTTACCTGCTCTAAGATTACGCAAGTCGTCCGCAAATGCAGATCGTTGCGCCAACCTAACCAATACTGTCAAGGCTTGGTGCAACTCAATTTGCATCAAAGGAACAAATTGTCGCGCATTAACGCGTGCTCGACAATTATCAATGAATCGCAGACAATGAGCTACAATACGCTTTATTTTTTGAAGAGATGAATATTTATTCAACAGAGCCTCAATACGATTAGGGGGGACACTGGCGATACACACTAAGGTTCTCTCCTCACAGTCAACGTTCTCTCCCACCAGTGGAGAGAAACTATTAGCTGGCCAGAGCTCACTGACCTCTTTAAGCCACGGTGGCCCCGCCCACCATAACGGATGGTCGCAAAGCCGACCAGGCAAAATGCCTCTGGAAGCGCAATCGCTAGGGTTTTCCTTTCCACTTATATAAAACCAACGGGAAGGTGGAATGATTTCCTGAATTTTGGCAACACGATTAGCCACGAAACTTTTCCAACGATGGGGTGATGACCTCACCCAGCTCAGAACAACCGTTGAGTCAGACCAAGCGAACACATTATCTATCTGGACAGTCGTACAAGATGCCATCACAAATTCAAGAAGTTCGCACAACAGAACAGCCGCACACTATTCCAGCCGGGGTATAAGTGGGCTTACTCGGCTTTTAGCACATAATAGGGTGACAGAGACTTCATTCGACACGTTCACTTGTCTTAAGTACACCACGGAAGCGTAAACCTTTTCCGAAGCATCACAAAATGCGTGTAGCTCAGAAAGTATCTACAGTTGCCCTTCGAGACACACTCACACTGGCCAAACCAGGCAGCTGAGAAACAAAGGAATCCCACTGAGCGACAACCAAATCCGAAGGAATCTCATCCCATCCCAATCCTTCAATCCACAATAACTGAATTAAACATTTAGCAACAATCACTACTGGAGCCAGAAAACCCAACGGGTCATATATCTTAGCGACAGAATATTGCGCTTCGTGCAAGATCTATTAATGGACTTTACACAATAAGAAAAACAATCTGACAAGGGCGACCACTGAAGGCCTAAAACCTTGATACCAGAGAACTCCCTGTCTTCAAAGGAAAAGGGTTGGTGGTGTGAATTTGGCACACCAGAAAGTACCTGAGGACAATTGCTGCTCCATTTTCGCAGTTTAAATTCTCCCAAGGCTAATAAAGATATCAATTGTCGCTGGGTTTCCAAGGCACCCTCTACAGAATCTGCCATACCAATTGCATCATCCACATAACAAGAATTGGTAAGAATATCCACAGCCAATGGAAAGCTAGTCCCCTCATCCTTACAGAGCTGTAGCAATGTGCGAATGGCCAAATATGGGCTTGAAGATAATCCATAGGTCACCGTATTCAGCCTGAATTCCTGAACCAGTTGGGCAGGAGATGACCTCCACAAAATTCTCTGGTAGTGTCTGAACTGCTCGCTCACCAAAATTTGGCGATACATTTGCCGAACATCGGCCGTGAAAACAATTTTGAAACGACGAAAAGACAACAAAATTGTAGCAATATCATTCTGGAGCTTTGGTCCTGTCAACAAAAGTTCGTTGAGTGACACACCGCTCGAAGTTTTGCAAGATGCATCAAACACCACCCGCAACTTATCACTGTCCGCCTTTATGACTCCGTGATGAGGGATGTAATACTTCTGATCAAGTGTTACATCACAAATGCTTTCATTCACTACGGACATGTGTCCTTGATCAATGTAATCCTTCATAAATTCATGGTACTTTTCACAGAGTATGGAATTTTTGCCAATACGAGCTTCCAACAACTGAAATCGCCGCAAAGCTACATTCCTGGATTCTCCCAACAATACAGAACTGTCCCTGCGGAATGGGAGTGGTACCACATACCTTCCAGTTTCAGTGCGGGTACAATCTGCTTGGAACATAAGTTCACATAATTCATCCTCTGGGGACACGGACTTAGATTCGGGTACACATTCAACTTCCCAAAACATTTTTAAAGTATCATCTAGCTCAGTTGCATGAGTCAACATGCTGTATACCTTCTGTGAAGGGGTATTTTGAATACTTCCCATGAGCACCCATCCAAACACGGTGTTCATGGCACAAGGGCCACCATTTCGACCTTTAATAAAACCCGGTTGCAGAATTTCACCAAACAAATCTGCACCCAGCAAGATATCAATCTCCTTTCAAATTCAGACTCAGCAAGACACAACTTCTCGAGATATTTCCATCTTCGAAACGTACCGGAAACACAAGCAACTGTTTCACAAATATGGGGAATAACAAGAGCTAGGACCTCATAAGAAGGACACAATTTCTGGTATGGTCTCAAAACACACGACACGGTACCCAACGAAACACGGGTGGCCATTCGGTTGATGCCTTGAATATTAGTAGACGAAGATTGTCTCGAAAGACCCAATCTAGCAGCGCAGGAGTCAGTGACAAAACTCACTTGACTTGCCGAATCCAAAAGCACTCGACATTTTTGTGGAACCCCATTCTTATCTAACACTGATACACATGCAGTAGCAAACAAAATAGACTTGCAGAGTTTATCAGAAACATCCATAGTACTGTTCATGGCCTGTACTTCCCTCTCCTTGGCCCTTGGCTGTTTTCCCTGATCAGCATCGCCGTCTCCTTCTGGCTGCGGCTTGTCCGGAAAATGCAACAAATTATGATGACGCCTGCCACATACACTACATTTGGAAGGCGAACGACAACCCGATACCCCATGAGTTTTTCCAAGACAATTAAAACATAAGTGCTCTCGCTTAACAAATCCGAATCTTTCAAATACCTCAGCTTGCAGAAATATCTCGCACACAGATAAGGAATGGGCACTCCTTTTACAAAACTTACACACATTCTTCTGAGGAATCGTGGTGCTGAAATTAAGAGATCCCTGGCTCTATCACTTGTTCCTAGTTTCGCCGCTCCCTGCTCCCTGCGTCCCGCAGTACCTACGGATCCAGAGGACAGACAGCTATTCTCTAATGCCTGACAATTTTTCTCCAAAAATGAATAAAGTTCCTCGTAAGTGGGAATTTTATTCTGCTTAGGTTCCAATTCGAACAAAGTTTTAAGTGAAGGACTAACCTTTTGAAGCAATAAATTAAATTTTGTAAAATTCCACATATCATAATCAAATTGACCCAAGGCGGCCAGATTCTCAGAAAAAAGTGAAATCAAATTACGCAACTCATGAGCAGAATCACCTTTTACAACAGGAGCTCTATAAAGGGAATACCAATAATCATTAACCAACACTCTATCATTTTGGTATCTCGCTACAAGGGCATCGTACGCAGTCTTATAGTTAGCTTCAGTAATAGGAAGATTTTTAATTACAATAGCCGCATCCTTTTCTAAATATGAAATCAAAAATTGAAAACGCTCAATGTTAGTCAGCGAACTATTATTATGGATGAGGCCTTTATACAAATCGAAAAATGTAGGCCACTTTCTAGTATTACCGTCAAATTTCGGAATTTCTATCCTAGGTAATTTTAGAGTGTCACTCTTTTGATTAGCACTTTGATTTACTGCTACCGCCGACACCCCAGCCGCTGCTTTAACAGAGGAACTGTCTGCAACAAGGTCGCGATGTATACTTCTTATGGAAAAGCACAACGCTTCAACATGAGCATGAACTTTGTCTTCCATATCAAATTCAGCATCACTACAAAGATTTACGATTTCAAGGTGCAGCTCCTCAAAGGCTGATTGAAGTCGATGGAGGTCCTCAAAAGCTGAACGAAAATCTGCCAAATATTTACTTTTGTTGCCTAATACCTTTTGACCCATAGCACCCAATCTTTCTAGAGTCTTCATAACAGATTTTCGCTTTCTCTGGAATCCGTCCGTGACGAATAAACTTTCGAAATTCGAAAAAAAAATTAAAAATACAAATTCGCCAATAAGAACGAGCCTTTTTTAAAGCGCGGCTAATTATTGGCAATGTTAGCTAAATGAAAAAACTCAAATGCAAAAAAAAATAAAAGATCCAATAGTGTTAATTTACTGTTCAATTTTTTTTTTTTTAAATAAAGGCATCCACCAAATTATGCCTTCATATTTCAAGGTACACAACAACTAATTATTTGTTGCACGATTCACCACAATATGAATTTTAAAAATTGAAAAAACAATATCATTTATTCAGGCAATGTAATTAGGTAATAAATAATAATCCAAATATTATTTTGACCCAAAAGAAATTCGAAATTTGAACAAAACCAAATAATTTTATATGGACTATTCTCTATTTTTGAATTTATTTGAATATTTGAACAAACAATAAAAATAGTTAAAATCTACACCTATCCAGCAAAAAACTAGAAACCCGTATAGTACCAATAAATTCTTTAACTTTTATACCAAACAAGTTCCAAAACACCAAAAAAAGTCTTGGAATTTACTTGGACCTTACACTCAAGCCGGTGATTGTTGCAGCCAGAAACCAAAAATAAGTCATTCTTTATAATTTCAATAATTTTAATATGCACTGTATATCCCAAGGACTTTCCATCTAGGGTCGAAGGATCAAATTTTTAGGACCAGCCTGTTTTAATAGAAACAGGCAAACTTAATTTTGAAATAAATTGACAATAAGAAAAAAAAACGACTCACGATAAAGATTTAAAAAATGGTTATTGGTAAGGTCTCACCTCTGTGTTCTGGACTCTCGCTTACCCGGTCGGGGTTTCTTGATGCTCCCACAAATGAGCTTCTGGATGGTATTATTGAGTGAAAGTACATCCGATAACCGAAATTATTGAGATCGATTGTTTTCGACGTGTCACCAGAAAACGCGGATTTGAAAAACCGTGACGCTATTCAACTGGAGCTGTACTTTTTAACACTGTCGTAGGTTTCGTATCTCCATCGTGCGGTATCGCGCGCAAAACCCCAAAAAAAAAAAGGTATATGTTTATAAAAACTCAACGCTCGATTCTTGACTCTTTGACGGAGTCCTATTAATATCGATAAATAAGAATTACCCAATTCTGAACAAGGTGCTTTACCTGTTTTGTATTTCGACGCTACTGGAAATGTAGTACGAAAATCCTTTAGTGGATGCAAACGTATTTATTTGTATTCTGGGGTGATTTCTCTAATGCAAACTAGAAGGATAGTCCCCATTTTTGAAATGATATCAGTACGGCATTTTTCAAAGGACATTTTTAAAATCTTTCATGAATTTAAATTATTGAAGAATGCGGAAAATGGCCATTATTTTCCAGTGTTGTCACAGATTTCAGTTTTACAACCATCCACGCTTTAAAAAAAGCGTTTAATGGGATGGATTTGAAAGAATACTTGAAAAAATCTTTCGCAGTTACATGCAGTAAGACAAATTTGCCGGAAAAATGTATCACCATTCATCTTTGCTGCGCCCATTTTATTAAAATATTATCCAAGGTATAGATCAAGAATATCCTGATAAAACAGTTGCTACTACAATTAAAAGTTTTATTGCCTCTTGTATCAAAATTAATAATATTAGTGCTATAACTGATTGGTTTTTGTGCGCAGCGACTTTGTTTACGTCACCCTCCTTTAGCAAAGGCGTTAAGAGTGCATACGAGAGCCTACTAGCTATCGCAGTTATGTCAGACATGCAACCTACGATTAAAGATTCTGCAATCATATCCGATAATACCAAATTTAGTAGCTCCGATAATACCAAATTTAGTAGCTCCGTTAAGCTGCCCCCCCCCCCCCAAATTGATTTTTATTACCAAAATGCTGGCACAGGTAAAACATAGCTAGCACAACCTAGCACACCAATTTTTAACGCTAGCACACCCATAGTATAGCAAAAAATTGATTTCGAATTCGGGGGGGGGGGGCAGGTTAACGCTAGCCCGCCCCCGGTTGGATTTACTCAGCCAAAATGCTGGCACAGGTAAAAGATACCTAGCACAACCTAGCACCACACCATTTTTTAGAGCTAGCACACCCATAGTATTGATTTCGAATTCGGAGGGCGTGGTTAAGTCTAGCCCCTCCCCGTTCGATTGGATTTTCTTCGTTAAAATGCTGGCACACATTAAACACACCTGGCACGTAAAGAGATTTGCTGTTTCTACTCTAACTTACTGAGTTACTTTTTTGTTTTTGAAAATTTGCAGTGAAAAGTGATTTTTTTTTTTTTGACGTAAGTACCTACAAGCTGAAATATTGATACCTTCAAGGGCGTCAGAACTCAGGCAGAAGTAGCAAAATTTTGGAAAGACCTTTCTGGTTTCATTGTTTTAGCAGATTAACGTGAAGTAGACAATCAGTTTCAAACCTTGATGCTTTGTCCCCGAATTAAATACATACTTTGATGATTTTTTAAGGTAAATACTAACCCGGGTTTTAATTTCGTTAAATGGTTTTGATAGGCGAGTAGATTTATGATAATCGAACTTTTTTAGAAATTTTTTAACCATCATCAAATCAAAGTAAACAAAACAAAAATAAATTACCACACAAGTAGGTAAGTATTTAATGAAAAAATTCTAAAATGAAACATATTATTGCTTAAAAAAAAATAAAACAAAGAGCTCAATTTAAAAATATACAGAGTGTCCCAGCCGAGAGTGTCCCATTTTAAATGCTTATAACTTTTGAACTAGGTGTGCTAGCTACCTGCGGTTTGTGCCAATCGATTTCTCTTGGCCTAAAGTTTTTTTAGTAGTTTGCTAATTTTTCTGAAACTTATACAGGGCGAGAAAAAAAAATCCGTCGAAATTCTCCACTATTTCTAATGGAACACCCTGTATATCACAACGTCAAAAAAAATCATGTTCAAGTTATCCATATACCTATAGACATCGTCCCTGAAACTTGAAGTTTCAGTCGTAAAAAATCAAAATTTTAATCTTGGTATTTTTGCAAATGCATGCAAATGCTATGATATGACATAGATATCAATTAAGTTCCAGACTATTTTCTCTAGAACTCTTTAAATAGAGATACCCCAACAGTAATGGTTTGGTGTGCAATCTCTATTGAGAAAAAATACAGCCCATTTTCATTAATGAACCAACGATAAGAGAAACTGTATACACTGATATGTTCTTTTTCCCACAGTTAAGACAGGAGGGTATCTTGGATGATATCTATTTTCAGCAGGATGGTGCCCCCACCTTATTATTCTTTAATAGCAAAGGAATCACTAGATATGACACTTGGAGAAAGACGGACCAAGAGAGCTGATCCTATAGAATGGACACGCTCCTGACTTGAGAGTTCTAGACTTTTATTTTATCTCTGAGGTTATATTAAGGAAAGATGCGGTAATACTTTGCCTAAATAACCTGGAAGATCTTAAGCGAAAGATTTGTAATGTTATCGAAGCGAGTCTCCAGGAAATGTTACCAAATTCATTAAACCATTTACTGATCCATGAATGCATGGAACAGAATGGCTAACATAAACATATACAGCATTTTGTATAGTTTTATGTGGTTTTTATTAACTTTTTATTAGGCGCCAAACATAAGTTCCGAGTTTTGAAAATATGCGTTTGCAAAAATACCACGATTTCGATTTTGATTTTTGTGCATGGATACCTTGAGCATAGTTTTTTTTTGACGTTGTGATATTATCACAACGCTCAAACTGCATAAAACTATACAAATTGCTGTATATATTTATGTTAGCCATTCTGTTCCAGGCATTTATGGATCAGTAAATGGTTGAATGAATTGTGTAACATTTCCTAAAGAATCGTTTCAATGACATTACAAATGATCCGCTTAAGATCTTCCAGGTTATTTGAATAAAGTATTACCGCATCTTTCCTCAACATAACCCAAGAGATAAAAGTCTACAACTCTCAATAAGTCAGGAGAGTAAGGTGTCCATTTTATAGGACCAGCTCTCCTTGTCCGTTATTCCCCAAATGTCATATCTAGTGATTCCCTTGCTATTAAAGAATAATGAGATGGGAGCACCATCCTGTTGAAAATAGATATCATCCCATCTTAACTGTGGGAAAAAGAACATATCAGTGTATACAGTTTTTCTTATCGTTGGTTCAATAATGAAAATGATCTGTATTTTTTTTCAATAGAAATGTACACCAAACCGTTACTGTTGAGGTATCTCTATTTAACGAGTTCTAGAGAAAATACTCTGGAACTCGTTAAATTTTCTTGGAAAATGTATTTTAACTTAATTGATATCTATGTTTTATCATAGTGATATCAAGCATTGCATGAATTTGCAAAAATACAAAGATTTCGATTTTGATTTTTCACGGCTAAAACTTCAAGTTTCAGGGACGATGTTTATAGGTATATAGATACCTTGAACATGATTTTTTTTTTGACGTTCTGATATACAGGTTGTTTCATTAGAAATAGTGGAGAATTTCGATGTTGAAAAACGGATTTTTTTTTCTCGCCCTGTATAAGTTTGAAAAAAATGTGCAACCTTCTAAAAAAAAATTTAGGCCAAGATAAATCGAATGGCACAAACTGAAGGTAGCTAGCACACCTGGTTCAAAAGTTATAAGCATTTAAAATGGGTCACTCTCGGCTGGGACACCCTGTATTATTATCCAATTTACAGAAAAACGCACACCGAAACATAGACAATAAAGAGCATATTTTAAATTGAATAAAAAAATAGTACTGCCCTTATTACAGTCGCTGGTGATACTGCTTTCACTTTTGTTTGTAAATCATCATATTTAAGCCATTTATTGTTATGCCTATAACCATAGGCAACAAAATGTCCTAGATGATCAGGATCAAAGTCGCCCTAGTATCCTACAAGTCCCCTCAGAAGGTATCTGTTTTGCTTGCATTGCAAATATTTCGGCACATAGTCCAAACTTAATTTCAATTCCAAGCTGATTTCATGAACATTTATAGGTTCTATAAGGATATAATTATCAAATAATTCACTTTTTCGATCCATCGAATTATTATTACAATTTGTGCATATTTTATGTTCACGAGGTTTTGAAAAAAACTCAGCAACGTTATTATTTATTTCTGAAATGTAATTTATTTCTACCGAAAGAAAATAAATTTGTTGGGACATTTCGTTTTTGCATGAGGTACACTTCCTAATTTCTGTCCCCATATAAGAAGTTGTTTAATACTTTTGAGACTGTGTTAAAAAGAGTACTTTCTCCCTGACCATAAATAATGTTTCCGGGCAGAACATCGTGAGGAAATTAGTTCAATAATATTCAACCTCGAATAGGATAGGTTGAAGTTATGCCACTTTTAATAATTTTCTGGATGAAATTCACAAATAGATTGGTTGGATTTTGGTTGAAAATTTTTTGGGAGGGAGCACTGTCGCAGAATGCAACACAAAATAAATGCGATATAGCGTCAAAGCTGCATGTATTTTGCAGCAGTACTAAATTATTGTCAATTTTCAGTGGGTTTTTATGTACAATGTTTCCGTTTCTTAATAATCCAATTGCTGTAGCCCTATATGTTTTTGTGTAGTCTATCATCAGCATTTCATCATCTGGTTCTAGATACGAACAGCGAATACGTTTCTTGGGCGGTATGTTTTTTCTCATCCATTGCTCTTCCACTTCTTTCTCCATAAATTGACTACCGTTAGCGCGAAGCTTGAAGCAAACCTTACATATTATTTTTCCTTCGTATTTAACAATGCAGTTATCGTTATCATGTAGAATAATTTTACAGATGGCACAGCTATATTTGTCACTAGTTGTCTCGAGCTGCAACTGACATGAGGAGCAAACGTTGTTGCGTAAATTATGGTCTAAAAATGAAAATGTGAACTTGATCTAATAAACACTCGCTTTTGTATTATACAAGGTGTAAAAATATAGTGTACTGGACTTCGAGCGGTAATACTACATATGAAAATTAGAAAAAAAGATTCTATGAACATATGCCCTGAGATGCTCCCTGAAGAAGTTACAGCTCTTCAAACAATAGATGAAAATGATAGATTATTTATTTTCAAGAACAGGAACCCTGCCGTTGCGTGGGGTATAGTATCACTTTCCGCATTTGTTAGGTAAATAACTATTTAATTTTCGACAAATTTGCACTCATGCGTTTTTAACTGAAAAATGCATTCAGGCAAATTTCCCAAAAATCATCAATAATTTCCATTGCACTTGTTATATTTTATTGTATTCATGGTTGTCATGCTAATTTTTGATACAAACAAACGGTTGCTGTTAGGAACCATTTATTTGTATTGATTGTTAAGTTGTTCAAATCGTTTAATAAATATTTATTTGCATATTTTTTGCATTTTCATTCGCGAAATAATCCTGTAAATACCACTCGAGCTTCAAAATGGTCCAGATAATTTTTCACTCATGCGTGTTTCCTTTGCAAATTTATAGAAAACACGCAATCATTAAAAATTATCGGTAATTTGGAAGCTCTCGTGGTATTATCCCCGAATATTTATCGTCCTAAGCAGTTCACCCATCCGATTTTTATATGAGATTTGAGACACTTACTTTATTTTCTATGTTTGACGTAACAAGTATCATTTGTCCTTGTATCTGGCGTAGGTAGCTCAAAACAAAGTCATCGGCTCGTAATGGCAGCTGTTTATCTTGCAATAGTCTCGTCTTCAGCTGGTTGAAATGGCTTTCTGACGAGGCAGAAGAAGCGATTCGTTTCGAGTTAGGATATAAAGGACACATAATGCTCGTCCACATTGGCAATGTATTTGAAATTTTAACTATGTTATGTACCAACATTGGGAGCACCTGTTGATTTCCTCTATCTCCAATTTGTCCAGGAGTATTTGCTATTCGTTTTGCCTCATCAGCTAAGTTTTGAACCCATAATTTGAAACTATTTTGGCTTTCATCATAAGAGTCGTACGTTGGCCGATTTATATTTGTCACTATTTCGGTATCTTCCAATTCAACGGTTCCAGTGCCTATTCGCCTGAGAAGCCATTTTTTGCGAATTTCGCAGATCGTTGGCTCACCGTTTTCATTCGTTCCCTCCGTATCTGAATAAGCCACAAGAAAAATAGCTTCTAGAAGTTCTTTGAGGTCGGAAATTTCTTGTGATTGAATCATTTGTACAAAAGATCTCATATAGAAATGCTTGGTTAATCTGTGAACGTTCTTGAGACACTCCCAAGTAGTCATCAATTTTATGGTGTGAGCAACGTCATTTCGCAGGAAAGTTTTTGGTACGTTATGTTGCCCTAAGAAAAGAGCAATTGTCTAAATATTCGACTAGTGAACGGTACTCTGTGAAGACAGAGACAACAGCATACATTAAAGCCAACGACATATCTGTAACCACTTCACTTGGTGAACATCCCACGACTCGATTCCAAACGTCTAGCCACGTGCCAATTGTGGACGCTGAATGACTGTCACTTAGCATCGAAGCAACCGAATATTGACTATGATAGTTTATCACAATTTCATATAGAAAAATATTTTTTGATTTCACACCATCTGGATAAATAATTTTTTTCACAACACCACCAGTGGCGTCAATGCTTATTCTGGTGTACCTTTCCTTGCCAAATTTCCTAAAAACCATAGTTTGGCTATTGTTCCAGAAATAGACGTAAAACGGACTGTAGCCAATATTATGTATGGTGTTCGAATATTCTTGCTTACTCTTAGCTTTGTGTAATGCGACGATGGGATCATCATCCATTCTGGTGGATTTCAAAAAGGCTGATTTGGCCCCTCGCAAAGTGGATAGTTTAGGAATATACGTAGGTTCCAATTCATTTTATCTCATATATTTTCGGGCCAGTTCATTCCGAATGCTGCTAGCGGACTTATTTTCTTTAACCATTCGGGAAACTATTTCTTGCCGTTCCTTGCCTTGTAATGGTAATTTCGCACTATTTGTATGTTTTTGAGAATAATTTCCAGATATGGTAAAATTAATGATACGATCGCCTGACGATAAAATTTTGCCGTATAATACTGCCTGACATTCTCTACAACTCGCAGTTATTTTTGCGTAAAGTGGTCCATTCGGAAATATTTTAATTCTTTTGAAAACAAAAGAACATTTCAGATTCGTTGCGCAAGAATTTTTTTTTCGCAATTCTGAAGTCCAGCTAAATTTCTCCCAAACATAATAATCCCTCATTATCCTCATTCGGTGCCCGGATTTCAATTTTGATTTATCCATTCTCTTATATTGTACGACCTGCTCTGAAAAGTTATTAAATTCGTCTATCGTCAGATGAATATCAAATTCTTGGGTTTCGCTTTCAGAGTCTGTGCATAAAGAGCCACTTGATGAGATCGACATTTCAGAACTTTCCATAGCTTCTTCCCCTTCTTCATATTTTCCCATTATTTTCAACATCTCCCATATATTATAATAATTTTTGTTGGCAGCTGTGAAAAGACCTATTGGAGAGATATTAACTCCTTTTGTTTTCAAAGTCTCTGACAATATATTCCATATATTGTCATGCCTATATGCAAATGTTCTAGTTGAAAAATTATAAACTAGTTCTAGTTGTGTTTCCTCAAAACACTGGAGAATTATTGGAATATCTTCTTTCGATCTCTTCTTGCCCATTTTCCTCACTGTAATAAAAAATAAGATTTGTATAACCATAAATGGGGCTTTTACAAATTTTTAAATTTTTAACCTTAAAACACCTGTTTCGTTCTAGATTTTTCGTTAGGTATACTGCAGATATCTTTCAATCTGATAAAAAAACACTCTCCCGGCTAGCGGCCGTTAATTTAACGGCCGGCAACCTGTTATTTATATTTAACGAGCCGGCCGATTTCAATTTCGCCCATGTTTTATCAAGATAACAGTACAGTGTCACGAAATAGTATATTGTGTATTTCGGTGGAAAAGTGACACATTCTCGGCCGACGGTGTAAGTTGACGGGCGAGGCGTAGCCGAGGCCGGCAAATACCGAAGGCCGAGAATGTGCTTTGTCACCAAAATACACATACTATTTTTTCTGCGATCGGTTGAATATCTTTTAAATCTTTGTCTTTTTGTTCCAATTATTCAGCAGTACGCTTTCCCGGTCTAGGCCGGAAAAGTGATTCTCGTATTGTTATTCATTGATTCCTTAGCAACTATTGAAACATAATTAAAATACCAGAATATTGAATTTTGCGACCTGTCAACCGGTCAAAAATGCTGACATTTCTTGTCAATCGCAGAAAAAGAGTATTTTCGTCATAGTGTATATACTGATATCTATTATTTCATTGAAATCCCCATTCAATAGAACAAACGCTATGATTTTTGTCTCATTATCCCATAATCCCCATTATTTTTATTTATTTTTTCAATTTTAACTGCACAGATAACGATATAACCCTTGCCGCGCACTGCTGTTTGCCGGCACATTACTTTTTGACCTTGAACGAAAACAAAAACTTCGAATTTGAACCCTAGTCCAAGAAACGGGGATCCGAAAAGAGGGGTTACCTCAACATAATTAGAAGTTGAAATTTTTTTGGGGGGATCGGTCCATTTTAATATGCTAAACAACATATTAAGTTTGCGACCTTGTACTTCCATAGGGTTTTCAGTTAGGGGTGGTTTTTAGGGGTAATTTGCAGTTTATGGAGAACGCTACTCAAAGGGATGGTCCAATAGCAAAAAGTTTCAAATGAATGTTGTAGCTGAAGTTTTTCGCTATAAAAAACTCAGCGGCAGCACCCCTCTATCTTCTATAGTTTTTTTTCTGCAGCGTCTTGAATATTAGCATGTTTTTGTTCAGGGCCACTGAATCAACGTTTTGCCATTTTGCGCGCATTTGTTGCAGCAGCGGCCGAATGCATAATCCGATTTCAATTTTTCAAACACCACATTATTGCTGATGAAATGCACTCTCCAATGCTTTTTTGTTCGAATGTTTTGCTTGAAAATTAAGCGAGCACGAACTTGTCTAATGTGCGAGGAAGTTGTAAATTGCTTCGAAAACTACCCCCTTCTTGCATTCGCTGTAATTTCTAAACGGGGCCAAATATTTGGTGACAGTTTTCGACAATCGGCAGCCCATTTATTCCTCTCATAATGCCCCAGCTGATTTTTTTTTCGTTAATTACTTAATGACTTATTGGCCTGAAAACGTCGCGCGGGATTTTTCAAAAAGTAAAAAAAAATTAAAATTGTCACATAGCGCTGAAATTTGATACGATGGCTTTATTTATTCTTCTTACGAATATACTGCAATTTTAATTGCTTCACATGATATAAAATTGCAGTATATTCATGAGAACAATAAATAAAGCCATCGTACCAAATTTCAGCGCTATGCGACAATTTTAATTATTTTTTCACTTTTTGAAAAATCCCGCGCGACGTTTTCAGGCCGATAAGTCATTAAGTAATTAACGAAAAAAAAATCCGCTGGGGCATTATGAGAGGAATAAATGGGCTGCCGATTGTCGAAAACTGTCACCAAATATTTGGCCCCGTTTAGAAATTAGAATGAATGCAAGAAAGGGGAAGTTTTCGATGCAATTTACAACTTCCTCGCACATTAGACATGTCCGTGCTCGCTTAATTTTCAAGCAAAAAATTCGAACAAAAAAATATTGGAGAGTGCATTTCATTATCAATAATGTGGTGTTTAAAAAATTGAAATCGGATTATGCATTCGGCCGCTGCTGCAACAAATGCGCGCAAAATGGCAAAACGTTGATTCGGTGGCCTTGAACAAAAACATGCTACTATTCAAGACGCTGCAGACAAAAAACTATAGAAGATAGAGGGGTGCTGTCGCTGAGTTTTTTATAGCAAAAAACTTCAGCTACAACATTCATTTGAAACTTTTTGCTATTGGACCATCCCTCTGAGTAGCGTTCTCCATAAACTGCAAATTACCCCTAAAAACCACCCCTAACTAGAAACCCTATGGAAGTACAAGGTCGCAAACTTAATATGTTATTAAGCACATGAAAATGAACCGATCCCCCCCAAAAAATATTAACTTCTAATTATGTTGAGGTAAACTTGCTTCATTGCTTGGCCTACCCATTATACACGAGAACATAAACATTTCCAATATTAAAACATTATAGAAAATTTAAATTGATGAAAATTTCATTTCCGACGCCATAATTTGTTTTATCTACGACCTGCACAAAAAATAACTATATATGTCATTAATTTTTGCTCATTTGCGTTATGTAATGAGCCCTATTATCCCACTAGTGTGTTAAGAGGTCATTATTTTTTTTTTCAACAACACAATTGACAATTGACTACGCAATAGTTATTTATAAAAGACAAACGATGATATTCACTTTGTACAGGTCGTAGATAAAATGCACCACCTCGTGTGGTTACCCGTCGTGGCAATATTCCCCACTCGTTACTGTAATGAAGCTCATCATACCGTACTAGTAATATAAATAGCTATTAAATAATTGTATTTAAACAATATCTAATACATAGGTTTTTCTAATAAAATACCGATAATATCATACCTAATTATACGGAACTTACCTTTCACTACAGGACCACAAAACACCAGGCGCGGCTCGTGAGTTTTTTTACAGGTGGGTCAAATTAAGAGGGACAGCGCCGCATTCTAAAATAGCTCCTTAGGCGAAACATTTTTGGTATTAAACTAAATTTTTTGGCTTCAGTTTTCGTCTTTTTGTAGGAATTTAAATTTGAATATTTGAATTTCGCGCTCATTTATGGTTATTTTGAAATTTGACAATTGATGACGTAGATGTTGGGTTAGTTAGCGGAGGAGAGGTGTAATATCCTTGCTCCTAATTTCAGGTTATGTCTTTATGTCTTACGTCAAGTAGAAAACAACAGGGGTGTGTTCAAAGACGGCAATGCTTATGCCAAAACTTACTTTTCCCCCTCCACCGGTAATGCCGAACTACGTAGGTCGGACCCAAACTCGAACGCAAAATGCCAATTTTGGCTTGGCTGTAGCCATTCCTGAACGCAGCCCAGGTTAGAAACCTTTTTAGAATTCGTGCAGTAAATATTTAATTGATAAAGAAAATACAACAATTAGTTAATTAGACCCATCCCTACATTTTAAATAGAAAAAATAACTTACTTCAGGTGGGTCTAATGTTTATTGTTTAAGTCGACTGAGTCCCAAATTTAGACACGTTTGAACAACAATCAATTCTCCTATCGTTCTGATGAGCAATGTGGTCAATAACTAGTTCATTGAAGTTGAATTTTTTGATAAATGCCTTCTCAATACTGAGCATAGCCAATGCACTGCAACCTAGACTGCTCTTTCGTAGTTTGGCATATATCAAGCTTTGGTTTTGGACGACCACTTTTCTTTAATTCCAACCGTTTTTCAAAAGTCAATCCCCCACTGGAAATTAAAAAAAAAAATTCCTGGACAAGGGAAACCATTTTTGTGAAGCGATTAAAGAAAGATTCAGGACAGATTACTAAAAAAATTGAATCAAAACAAAAGCAATATGCACAATGACATTTCAGTAAGTGTTTTAAGAAAAATAACTCTGGACACCCCAACACTCTAGTACATTTGTTTTTCATCTTTCTTCAATAAACGCGATTGAAAAACGACAATAAAATCGTCGAATTCTGAGCGCTCTTTTTCCATTCCGATAAATACCTATATCGATCGATCGAGGATCTGGCGCCGCTGCCGGCCGTCGACGTGATGGAACATATGAAAGCAAATGTGCCTCTTTATCTTACTCATTCACGCCCGTTATGTCTCTCTCTCTTTGATTCCTATTGCATTCGCCTATGATCATTCCAAAGCTATAAGCCCAATTTTTAATACGGCCGAGCGCAGCTAGGCCTGTATTTTGCAATTTTAAAAGGCGGGTACCCAATATGCGCAAAAAAGAATCTTCGATTTCTGTTGAGCGTGATGTTGAATAATTTAAAACGTAATATTCAAGATGTTTAATTGAAAATTTATTGTTTGATTTTTTGGTGGGTCATTGACCGAATGACCTTACAGAGGAGCCGCGCCTGCAAAACACAAATATTTAAACTTTTATTAAACCAATTAGGTACTCGGAATTCAAATACCTACACATAAGATTGCAATCCATCACAATTCACAAGAATCACAAGTGGTTGGAAGGTCGCCCCGTGAGCTAAAAAACCTGGAAAAATGGACAGTGCATTGAGCCAGCGCAGCCAAGTGTTAACTTTGAAGTTACCCCCTCCTAAAAGTTTTTCTTTATGTGTACCGTTGGCCGTACGCATATTAGTGTGCGAAAAAATCGTAATCTCTTGAGCGACTCAAATGCAGGGACCCGGACCGAAATTAAATATCGGTTCCGTTCCGGTTCCGGTCCACAGCGTCATGACAAAAACCGAATTTTCGCGACGAATGTAGTTCATCTTCAGACAAGGAAAAGGGCGAACCATAGTTCATCTGTGACGTCATGAGTTTGAACGCTAGTTAGAAGCAATATGACGTCATGCGTCATGAGTTTCACGCGAAAGCGTTTTTGTTCATGAAATCATGGGAGTAGTTCGTCGCAAAAATTCGGTTAAATATCGTTTTCGTTACGGTTCCGGTTCTCAGAAAAATATTTCGATCCGGGTTAGACCAATAATTTCGGTTTTAACGGTTCGTTCCGGTATAGTTTTTCACAAATATCTAACAGAAAAATATATATTTCTGTAATTTGTGGTTTATTTTTCAGTAGATTTCTCTGTCTATCTGCAACAACTTTTATAATTAATAATAGATAAATTTTTGTGTTCTCCGGTCAGTTAATTACACTTTGTATTTTTTAACTTTACCCTTGCGTCATCAATGGCACCTTGCTTATAGCAGGTAATTTCCTAGGTGCGAGGAGTAGGAACATGGAGTTGGATAAAGCCTTGTACTTATAACTGCGAAATTCACATTTTTTTGACATTGCTTCGACAATTTGACGTTTTATGCGTGAATCAAACGTGAAGCAATGTCAAAAAGTGCGGTTTTCGCAGTTGAGAGTACTAGGCTTAATAAAGCTGTTTTTTTTCAGGTATTTTGAGATCCAAAATAATGGCGGTATAGCTAATTCCTTAGGCTAATTCAATGCTTTACCTGTCACTTGGTGTACAAATACCTATTTAAAACTGGCACTCCAGTTTCATAGCAGAATGACGCGTTCCTACTCCTTATGTCCGTAGGACAGCGCTTTTCCTGCTCTAAGGCACCATCCATATTCTTCTGCAAGTGGTGTATTGCCAGTAGAAATATAACTAGTGCATAAAATATTTCCGGAAATTTTTGAAAATTTTGTCTGAAGCCAATTTTTTGACAAAATCATGAGTGCATAGCGCCTGAAAAAATCCCGAACCCGAAGGGTGAGGGATTTTTTCTTTGGCGCTATGCACGAATGGTTTTGTTTAAAAAAATTGACTAAAGACCAAATTTTTAAAAATTTCCCTTAGGAAATATTTTATGCACGTGTTATATTTTGATAGGAAATTTCCCGAGTTTGAAGTTTATTTATTATAAGTTGTGGCGAATATTTTAATTATGATGATGTGTTCTGTGATGGTGATTGTTATTGATATTTCCCATTTAAATTGCGTTTGTCAAAAAATATACACTTTGTCAGATTTCTGACATCAATGCATTTTAAATGGAAAAGCTGGTCTCAATGCCAAAAATGACAACCTAAAGGTGGGTTTCCGACAGACGCCGCGCGGCATTGTCGCATTGGAAATTGCACCCGGAAATATCCCTCTCACCTGGGGTGCGTTCAGGGACGGCAATGCTAAAGCCAAAACCTACTTTTCCCCCTCCACGGTAATGCCGAACTACGTAGGTTGAAGCCGAACTTGAACGCAAAATGCCAATTTTGGCTTGGCTGTAGCCATTCCTGAACGCAGCCCAGGGATATTTCCACTTGTCAATTTTTGAAAATTACGAGGTAAATTTCCAGTTAAATATGCACAAGGGAAATTTCCATTTGAATAGACTTTCAAATAAATATTAAATATTATTATTATAAAAATAAATAAAAATCTGAAGCCCTCCACCACGTCAAATTACAGTGATGACGTAGTCAGCGTGTCGTTTCTTGACGTAGGGCCAGTTTCTCAATAGCAAGTGACCTCCGGGTTAGTTTTAACTCCAGGGTACACGTGTCCAGTTGCTATGTTTACCCTGGAGTTATGCTTAACCCGGAGGTGACTCGCTATTGAGAAACCGGCCCGTAAGGTGTTTGCACCACAGGTTAGATTGCCCTTATTTTTGTTTTATGCATATTTGGTTTTTAGTACATTATTCAACATTCTAAAGAGAACCTTTATTTAGATCTTGTTTGCATCTACCTCTTTGGCTATTATTTTAAAAAAAATTAAATAATATTTTTCATCATAAATGTTTATTCCTAACCACGACCGCTGACGCAAACCGCTAACGACACCGTTGATGACGTCGGCAACGGTGCAACGCCAGATGAACTTGATTCCAAAAATCGAGGCTGATGAGCAATCTTGTAGTAGTGTGTAATATCCTTGGTGTAGCCTAGCAGAGCCGCTTTCCATTGTCGAATTTTTAAGGTACTCCACACCCGTAGCTTCACACTCTGGTGCTCCAAATAACTGCCCACACAACACATAACATCCCCAGGATATTCTAGGAAAGTCGGAATATCCCACTACAAGATCATCCTGCTAACGATATCTATAGGTTATTCTCTAGACATCCTAAAATCCAGTAGATGTCTTAGAACAGGATGTTCTGTAGATATCTTAGTCATATATCTTATGGATATCTAGCTAAGATAAATAGGGGTGCTCGATAAAATTAAATATCCTTACGACATCGCTGCGATATTTGAAAAAAAAGTAATTATGTACGACTTTTTATGTTGCGTAATTTGTAAAACTGTGAAACCATTTCCTATAATTATATCTTAAAACATAGTATTTTTATTTCCTTCGTCAGCTTTTACTTGGCATCGAGTAAACACAAGATATCCTGTTAATATCTTATGGATTTTTTTTTGCCTATTGCGTTAGTCACTCCCATGAGTCCCACTTTCAATTTCAAATTACCCGCGTAAATAATTTCCCACAATCCAAGCTTGACATATTTGCCTTGGCGCGCTTGGCCGCTCCCCGCTCCAAAACTAGTCAATTTTATTGGTAGAACCCGTGCAGGAAAAATGTATTTTCATCTCTTTCTTATACAAGCTGTTAGAAAAAGACACGAATACACTCCGTGTGCACTAGCCCCTTCAATATAAATCGCTATATGTCATGTCAACGGCCAGGCCGGCGGCATGCGGCATTGATTGTAATTGCAAATGGTGGACGGACGCCGTGTTTTGTAAATTCGTTGTTTTCGGTGGAAATTCAAGTTTAAAGTAATTTTTTTTCTTTTCTAGGAACTACAAAGTCGACTACGAAGTTTTTAGCTGTGGTGTGGAATATTTGAATTTTATTTAACTCGATATTTATTAACTAATTTTGAGTTCAAAGTTTTTACGTGTTTGTGTTTCTTGTTTGTGTTTCTCGGGCTGTGTGCTGTGCTGTATTCTATAATACTGTAAGTAAATAGTGTTAATTAAAAGTTAGAACATTGATATTATAAAGAAAGCCTACCTAAATCTAATTCACAAAATGCCCAAATTTAAAAAAAGTAAGTCTTCTTTTTACCGGACTCTGAGACAAGATTCTTTAAATGTGACTTCTCGTGCGACTGCCAGTACTTCTAAATTTAATGTTAGGGACGATATAGTGCCAATAGTTGCAGGAAGTGCAAGTCAAGAGACTGCTGGGTCATCAAGTTTGGAGAACCATGCTTAATGCTCGATTGAATGTGGCCCCCATCCAGTAGTTTCAAAGTTAAACCCTTCTTTAATTAGCGTATGTGATGAAGCTACTGCAATCACCATTCCTAATAGTTGTGAGCCATTAGAAGTGCCATTTGAGTTACTTAGTAATAATGATAATACTGAAATAGAGTCTGAAAATGACTCCAGTGAAGACCCAATTATTCTCGAAAGCGACGAAAGCACTAATGAGCCTGCTTGCATGTCCTCCCAGAACGAAAGCACTGATATGCCACAGCAACTGCAGCAATGGGCTCTCTCAAATAAAGTAAATAACATGGCATTATCTAATCTGTTGAAAATTTTAAAACCACATTTTCCAAATTTACCATTGGATGCTAGAACCTTATTAAAAACACCTAGAAACACTTTGACCAGGTTGATGGATCCTGGTGAGTTTTATTACTTTGGCATAGAAAAGCAGTTTATCAAACTTCTTCAAAGGCATTATAAAACAATTTCCAAACAAATCATATCCTGTGAAATATTGGTGAATGTAGATGGTTTGCCTATAAGCAAAAGTTCTGGGAGTCAATTGTACCCAATATTGATTTCTCTTCATGATTCAGATCTTGTGACTGTTGTTGGACTTTATCATGGGTACGAAAAACCTAAAGACTCCAATAATTTATTGAAAGAATTTGTTGAAGAAGCTATCGGTCTTTCTAATAATGGGGTTTGTTTCATGAACAATATTATTCCCTTCAAAATTAAAGGTTTTTTATGTGATGCTCCTGCAAAATCTTTTGTTAGGTATACTAAAGGTCATAACGCCTATAATTCATGTACCAAATGTTGTCAGGAAGGATCCTATATAAATAACCGTATATGTTTTACTGATATAGAATTTATTAAACGTTCAGATGAAGATTTTTTGCTATTACGTCACGAGGAGCATCACACAGGAACCTCTATTCTCACTAATTTACCAAATTTTGGATTAGTTTCCTCATTTCCGTTAGATCCTATGCACCTAATATTTTTGGGTGTTATGAAAAAACTTCTCGTAGCATTGTGGTGTGAAGGAAAACCTCCTTATAAGTTATCAAGTAGAAATTTATCAGTCATGTCAGAAAGTTTATTGCAATTAAGAAAGCACATCCCATGAGAATTTTGTAGGAAACCAAGGGGTTTGAATGAAGTTAAAAGATGGAAGGCTACTGAATTCCGGCAATTTTTGTTATATACAGGACCATTGGTAACCAAAAGTAGTTTGGAAAAAAAATATTATCAACACTTTATGGTTTTACATACAGCAGTATTTATATTATCTAGTTCAGAACTAACCGAAGATAAATTAGTCTATGCAGAGAGTCTCTTGGAATATTTTGTTAAAAAGTTTCCCGTTCTTTATTCTGTTCAATATATGTCACATAACATTCATAATTTGTTGCACTTGACTGATGATTGTCGACATTTTGGAAATTTGAACAAATTTAGCGCCTTTCAGTTTGAGAACTTTTTACAAGTTTTAAAGAAATTAATAAGGAAATCTGATAAACCCCTAAAACAAGTAATTAATCGGATAAGTGAAATCGAGAATGTTGAATTAAGAATCCCCTGTCTCAAAAATAAACATAATCAACCAAGAACTCATGCCTCAGGACCTCTTCCTAATGGCTACTATAATCCACAATATATTGAACATTTCTTCCCAAATTTTACAGTGAAAATAATATCACCTGATAATTGTTGTGGTTTAGCAAATGGTAACATTATCAATTTTGAAAATTTTGTTACAAGCCTTAAAAACGAAGTTAGGATAGTAGGAAGAAAATTTAAAAATATTGGTGATTTTTATGAAAAACCATGTCCCTCTTCAGATCTTGGAGTTCTTGAAGTCTCAGAATTGGATGATAATTTAGAAATTTGGCAATTAAGTGAAATAAAATTAAAGTATGTCAAACTGCCTATTTCTAAAAACAAATTCATTGTTTTTCCTTTATTGCATATTTAAGACAATCTAAAATCAATTTAGTATTCATAGCTATTTATACAGGGAGTTTGGTGCATCGTTTGCCAAATTCAACTGGCTGGAAGACGGGGCCATTTGCTTAGGTACTCTTCAGCCATAATAACTCATCCGTGACCCCACGGGTTTTTTTTTTTTAATTTGATTTTTTCTATTTTTTTTTTTTTGAATCTCAAAATTCGCCGTTTAAACTTAAATTAAAAAAGAAGTTGTTGGCCTAGCTTCCAAATTTGAGTTTTATTTTAATATGTACTATGGTAAGGTTCCACCAAATACAAAATTACTTGCCAATAGCTTCTAGTCTTTTTATTATTAACTAATAAAATTTTTGAAACAGGTAAAAATAAATTGAAAAGTGAAATTTGCAATGCAATGAAAAAAAAAAACTAAAGTCGATCGTGATCTTCGAATTCTCTCAAAAAGTTCTCTAAATGGCCCCGTCTTTTGGCCAGTTGAATTTGGCAAACGATGCACCAAACACCCTGTATAGCAAGCTGTATAGGTACAAACAAACAAATATAGCGGAAAGCAGCTATAAATAAGTAATGGGTGTTTTTACAACTCGTTTTACAATTTTTGCTTTTTTGGTTCTCTGGCATGGTTTTGATAAAATTCTTTGTACCATTTCAACTTTAATATTAATACAGATATAATACACTGATTTATGTTTTAATGTTTTGTCTTTTGTCCTTTTATATTGTTATTGGGTATTTCAGGTTTTTTAAAGCGCTGTTAAAGTATTGAGTTAAATAGTTTCAGCCTAATCCAGCTATTTTTCAAGTTTGAGTATTTTTTTCCATGTACATATTAGGCTCTAAGTAGGTATCAGAAAAGGAAAGCTTTTTATTCCACCAATTCAAACGTCTTCAAATAAAAAATAGCATTGCCAATTCATTTTCATCTAGTTTCACAAGGTTTCACACACTGTCCTGATGCTGGTATAATTTTTACTTGTGATATAAATTGATAACTACTGGTATTGGGTATGTATCTTCTGTAGGTGAGAAGTTTATTACTAGGTATCTTTTTTAGCAATATCATGGTATTGGCATGGCATATAGTTATGTTTGTGGAAGAAGAGAGGGTGGAGGTCTTTCCAAAATGTTGGGTCATTAATAATAATCTGGGTTACTGGCCTAACCAGAAAAAAGCTAGTGGCATACTGCCATTAATTAAGGGCTGTTCCATGCCAGAAAAGGACAAATGGGATGTGGTCCGTATCCGTATTATTAAAAAGAATAAAATTTATGGTGAGTACGTTTAAATAGTTATTTGTGTAACTAGGGCAAAAAGTCTATTTTGTTGCAAGCTGCATGAAGTTTTCAGCTCGAGCCTAACTCAAGAGTCGCAATCATGCTGAGTGCAGCAAATATGCTTTTTACACATGTTACACATGTTTGTTATTCACACTAGTAAGTTACTGCAAGCCAGACCAAAGTAGAACTGTGTTTTGTTTATGTTGGCAGTATTTTATTACAATGTTCTGGCCACCATCCACTTATTTTTCCATAAAATTGACTGGTTTTTATATAAAATAAATTGAAACTGCCTTCACAATTTTTCTGGCAACTGTAACTGAAAAAAAGATTTTGCTTTATGTTTTTAAAATAGGTTGGTAAATTTTTAGATGATTATGCACAGGCATCTCTGGCTGCCTCCAAAGCTTGCTATAAAACAGACGTTGATGAATCCACTGAATGTGATGAAAATACTAAAACTCCTAGCTCCTCAAAGGGTAGACGAATTATTTATAACAAAAAATATTCACAAGAAGATGAAGCGTTTGACAGTGATGATATTGAGAGTAGCGACTCATTAGAGTCAATTCCATCCAAGCCTCTCAGAGGTACCTACCGAGGTAACTACCTACCATTTTTATTTTTCTATAAGCGTTTTCACGAGTTTTGGTATGAATGTGGTATCATGAACCATAACACACCACTCGTTTTCACGAAGTGTTTCGGTATGTCATTTGACAACCTGGTTTCAATTCGGTCCGTCAATCTTCTAACCATCTCGGGATGATGGTATGAAGATGCGGTATGAGACGTTGAGGCTAGATTTTGGCTTGTTTATGAAATTATGAATTTTGTCGATTTGGTTTTAGTTCTGCGTTATCATAATTTAGTTTTAGTGAGTTTATTGTTCGACAATGCTCAAAACCTGTCTCCAAAAAAGTCCTTCTCTTCACAGCAAAAGGAAACTCATCGCTGAAAATCACCATTTAGCTACGGCTACAACTTGCAAAAAATCTTTGGTGTTCATTTTTAATTAAAAATTTCGAAATTTGAGAGCAAACATCAACAAACAACGCCGAAATAATACCAAAACATTTCACAACCTTCTGATAGTTCTGCTGATACCGATCGGTTTCAACTGACGTTAATGATAGACCAGAGAGTAACCCGGTAGCAAATGGTTTCATGATACAACTCCGTGAAAACGCTTTGTATTTAATTATAGCTGAAACCAGGAAAGATGATAATTATCATGTCATACCAGCAAATCCCATAGGATTATGCTTAGGCCCAGTTGTACAATCCAGGTTCAAACAGAGGTTAAGTTGAACTCTACTGGTACTTGAACTTTCCCATTTGAAGTGCATTGCTGTTCTTATTTGTTGAATCACCCTGTTCTGTACGCATAATATTACAAAATTTAATTTAGGGATTGTCGTAAAAAAAATATAAAATTTTTAATTTAGCAGCAACTTTAATACTTACAAATGCTCAATACTGACATATTTATTTTCTTATTAAGTTTTCCATGATTTTTTCACCAGACTCTAGGGAGCTTTATTTGAATTGAGTGCAAATCTTTCACACTTGAATTTGCATCATTTTGACATATTTTCAAGAAGGATACATTCAGACGTAACGCCTAACAGCCAATTTCATAATCAACTTAAAGTGAACTTTAAATTTAAAGCTCCCTTAAAAGTTGAAAATCCGTTTTGATTTTCAACTTTAAAAGAGCTTTAAATTTAAAGTCCACTTTAAGTTGATTATGAAGTTGGCCGTAAATGACGCAAATTCTAATGTGAATGATTTTTACGGATTCCAAATGAATAGCTCCCCTACAATAATAATAATTGTCTAATAATAGTCCTAGCAGAATATCCTGAAAATATTCTATAATGCGCCCAAAGTCATCCCTATATTATCCTAAAAATATCCCGAATAATCCTAAAAAGGTTGTCACGGGATGTCATGAAGATATCTATTTTAGTGTCATCTGGATATCCCATGAATATCCCTCTCTGATTTTAGGATATCCCTAGGATAAATACTATATCCTTTGCGGATATTCTATGGATATCTATAGGATGGTATTGTGTTATGTGGGTGTTGTGTCACTGGAACGCACCCCACTTTAAGCGTCGTGTTTTTGATGCACCAATCAAATTGCAAGTGCCTGAGAGGGCAGGGGAGAGGAAAAACGAACAGTTCAGTGGCACGAGACTCTAATGCACTAGAACGCCTATAAACAGCCCGGGGCGCTCTAGAGCAGCTCAGAAGTGCTTAAAATGCGTCACTGGAAAGTAACTCTGAGTTTAAAAATGCGCGTTTTTCAACGCTCTGTTTTTTAGAGTGAAAATAGCTATTTACCTAACAAGTGCGGAAATAGTTATTTACCTAAAAAGTGCGGAAAGTTATACTTTTCCGCACGTAATGGCGTTTGCACGAACGACGCGCCAGCGGAGTTCGTGCAAGCCGTAAGTGCGGAAAAGATACTTTACGCTCGTGTTAGGTACAACATTTTTCCTACAAGCGTGCGGAAATTGACATATTGTTTTTTTTGTTTGTTTTTGACTCTACTGATAAGAGAAATAGTCTAAAATATGATTTTTTAATTAAGTTTAGTAACGCAATGATTTTAACAACAGAACATTAACAATTATTTTTATTATAAGTAGAATTAATTACAGGGCCGATCCTAGCAGGTGTGCAGCGCGTACCCCGCACGCGGGCGGCCAAATTTAGGGGCGGCCGCAAGCCGCCAGTAGTTCTGTCATTCAAGATTCAAGCAGTAGTAAAACTTTTCACGAATTTCTCAAAATAAAACTACTTCTAACAAAGAAATAATCTGAACTCCGATCTCCCGATAGCTTAAATAGAAAGTTCAGTGCAGTCAGTGTGTAGGCTCACGCATAATATTTTAACTCTTTACACATCCATCATTGGATCGCAAATTTTTTTATATTTTCTAAATACTTCTGCTTTGTTTTTTCAAAATTTTTATTTTTGTTCCCCATTCACCTAATTCTGCAAGAATAATTACTAACCGTCCAACAGAACTAGGTGAATACTGCCGCTAACTAACAATGTTACCAACTTTTTGGGTACCAAAGACTTCCAAGTGCAGGTGGGTATGTTTGTAGGCAAGTATATATTACGACTAGGGACTGGGGTGTCTTAATTTTTCACTGATGGCCGTTTGCACCGACCATTTTGAGGAAGCCTTAGCAATAAGTGTTTCTTAAAGTGACGTTTCTCCATGTAAAAATGTCATTTTAAGGAACACGTACTTATCGTTAAGGTTTCCTTAAAATGGTCGGTGCAAACGGCCATGGAGCCTTATTTTTCATTTTCGTACCCAGGCCCAACCCTACTTAGTTTTAGGATAGTATTTGTCATTATTGACAGCATTCGAACAACTCGTAGAAAACAAATATGTTCCAAACAAGGTTTTTTTTTAACTCGAAATGCCCAAAAACGTTCATTTTGAGGTTTGAAACAAATGCTTTTGGGCGTGGCACCCAAAAAAATTCTTTCTGCCTCCGGTGGCGCCTGCGGCGGGTTACCACCATCGGCGCCTCCTACGTAAGGAACGTATGGAGGGCTATCCCTATGGGGCGGCAAAATTGCGCTTAGCACGCGGGCGGCCGACACCCTAGGATCGGTTCTGATTAATTATTTATGGTATACAACTCGTTAAAAAGGTCGATATTGGTCAGTACAAAAACCTAATAGCTTTCTTGAAGAGAAAAAACGAAAAAATTTTTGAGAAGCATAGCATGACATGTAGAGAAAAATTGAAAAAAAAATAAATAAATAAGTGTGTGAAAAACTTTTCTCGGGCACAGCGTGCGTGAAAAATTTTTTTCGCGCACTTTGTGCGGTAAAAAATTTTTCACGCACGCAGTGCGGAAAAGTGGTACTTTCCGCACGCAAATCAGTGCGTGAAAACGCGTTTTCCGCACGCTCGTAGGAAAATGATTTTTTCCGCAAGTGTTAGGTACAATATTTTTCCTACAGGCGTAAAAATGTAGAATTTTTCTTTTTTTTTTGACAGCCGTGCGGAAAAAAAAATCCGCACTGAGAGCCGTGCGGAAAAACTTTTTCCGCACTGATATGCGTGCGGGAAAACTCATTTTCCGCACGGCTGTAGGATATAGTATATTTCCAAACTAGTGCGGAAAGTGCGGAAAAGAGATTTTCTGCACGAGTTAGTAACACTATTTTTTCTACGAGATGAAAAGTTAATATTTTTACCTACATATTTATCAATTTAAGATATTTTTTCACTTTTTCGTACCTATACCTGTAGTATATACCTTGTATACCGGTAAATACCTGTACATACAGGGTGTCCCAAAAAAATACCGACAAACTTGAAGGGGTAGTAAGGGACATCAAAATAAGCTTTTTTGTTTATAAAAACATATGTCCGCAAATGAGCCATTTGGGCTGTAGAGAAAAAAACTGTTTGGTACTTTTATTCTCCGCAATAATCAAATCACTGTTTACTTATTAATTTTGCTTTATTAAAAAATAAATTATGGTTTACAATAATTGTTTAAAATGTTGAAAATTTACTTCAATGCAAAGATTGCACTGTCGGAATATTCCGGGAATAGCTTCTACATGGGTACAACTCGCCAGTATCCTTGCCTTAGACAAGGAAAGAGAGAGGACGCGTAACATCCTTTAGGGCGAGTATTATAAAACTACTTTGTGAGTTAACTTCTGGAATTACATGTAATTCAAAAAGTTAACTTCAAGTTAACTGTCAAAGCAGTTTTACCTGCACTAGCAGCTGGTTGTGACCGTTTGTCACCAAATAATGGCGACAATTTTTCATGGTGTCACTATGTGAATTTTACTTCAGACTAACATTTTTGTGATATTCAGCATGGTGGATTGCTAGCATATGGCTGCAAAACCCGCAGAGAAAAAAAAGTCGACGGGATTACATTTAACAGGCAAAAAACAATATACTTTCTAGGTTATGTTATGAAAAAAGCAGACATTTTTTGGTGGCAAACTGCTTCATTTTCACCTGCTGTGATACGAGTCCCCTCTCTTTCCTTCTCTAAGATCCTTGCTAACTGATCTTCCTCATTACGAACAGGTGTTTCGTAGACTAAACTTTTCAGTCAATGTCCCGACGGTGCAATCTTTTCTTCAATGAAAAGATTGCACCGTCGGGTCAACATTTTGAATAATTATTGTAAACCTCAGAGGAAACCATAATTTATTTGTTAATAAAGCAAAATTAATAAGTAGGTAAACAGTGATTTAATTATTGCGAAGAATAAGAGTACCAAACAGTTTTTTTGCTCTGCAGCCCAAATGGCTCATTTGCGGACATATGTTTATATAAACAAAAATGCTTGTTTTGATGTTCCTTACTACCCCTCAAAGTTTGTCGGTATCTTTTTGGGACACCCTGATGTATACAAAAATTTCAGGTATTCTACTTTTTCGCCTTGAGTGCGGAAAAGTGATACTTTCATGACCTCAACGTGCGGAAAGGTGCACTTTTACGCACGCTCGTAGAAAAAATTTATAAAAACAGCTGCGATTAGGGATGCCACCTTTGAAAGTAAGTTGAACCGGAGAAAAAAAAACCATTATTGAAAGAAAGCTGAAACAGAAAATCTGCAGATCTACAATGCAACAGATGCATTACACTTTACTATCTGTCTATATGTATATACACAAGTCCCCCCTCCCCAGCATCACCGGATGTTGCTTGAGGTTGGGAGTTGAGACGGTTGGAGAAAAAGATTCAAGAATATTACACACTAAACAGAATAGCCTATCTTCATAAGGCCTTTGTAGATCAAATCTCAACCCCTTCACCTCGCCAAAGATCCAAAGAACCAGTGATGACGTAGGCAGCGTGTCGTTTTTCGCCTTGAAGTAGGGTGTTTGCACCACAAACTATGATTCCGCAGGCTTTTGGCTTATGCATACTTGGTTTTAGAACATTAATTAGCAATCTAAAACAACTCCTTTTTAGATCTTGTTTTCATCTTCCTCCTCTTTGCCTATTATGTTAATCAAAATTAAATATTATTTCTTTTCATAAATGTCTATTTTAAACTACGACCGCTGACGCAAACAGAAACGACACTGTTGATGACTTCGATAACGGTGCAACACTATAGTCTTGATTCCAAAAATCGAGTCCAATGAGCGGACGTGTAGTAGTGTTTAATATCCTTGAGGGAGATTATGAGGCTTTGAGGTTCGTGGGCTGTCTATTCTATCGCTAACCTGCATGTCGGAGTCGGAGAATTTCTCAATTTCTCCGAGAGAAACCGTATTTGCACAAACAGGATTGCGCTGTTGCTAAATTCTATTTTTTTTTTTAAATGCGTTTTTTTGTTTGTTAAATGCGGTTTTACTCGGAGAAAACACCTAGTAATCCGGAGCCCGAAGACCATGTAAAAACCAGTAGACTCCGGGAGAAACCCGGAGAGGTGGAAACCCTAGCTGCGATTTAATGAAACAACAAACAACCAATAATAATTGGAATAATCAAATCGATCAGATTATTCATTTGATGTTTTCGCGCTCCGAATCTAGAAGCAATTTTTGGCTTCTCCACAGATCTGCAAGCTCTAAAAATTGGTGTGCTAGGTATTTTTTATCAATGCCAGCATTTTGATGGAGAAAATCCAATCGAACAGGGAGGGGCTAGCGTTAACCACGCCCTCCGAATTCGAAAGCAGTTTTTTGTCAAACTATGAGTGTGCTAGCTCTAAAAGATGGTGTTCTAGGTTGTGCTAGGTTTTTTTCTGTTCTAATTTTTTCTCACAAAATAGTCAATAACAGGCACAAATAACAAAAACAAAAATATATTAACACAAAATTGCATAAATCTCCATATAATCAAACTGTAAACACAAATAACTTTCGACAAAACATAGCCGATATTCTGCAGCCAATCAAAAATGAGTCCCTCTATTGTCGCCACTGTCTTGTATAGAGGCACTGTAGTGCTAGGTTCTTGCACCTGTGCTAGCATTTTGAGTTGACTGAGTAAATCCAACCGGAGGGGGCTAGCGTTAGCCTGCCCCCCCCCCCCCCCCCGAATTGGAAATCAATTTTTTGCTAAACTATGGGTGTGCTAGCTCTAAAAAATGGTGTGCTAGGTTGTGCTAGGTATCTTGCCACTGTGCTGGCATTTTGGGTGAGTAAATCCAACCGGGGGGGGGCTAGCGTTAACCTGGCTCCCCCCGAATTCGATTTTTTTTTTTTTTTTTTTTTTTTTTTTTTTTTTTTTTTTTTTTTTACGGATATGCGCACTCGCAAGGAAATGTCCTATCACGCTCGAGAAGCGGCAAGTGCGCGGAAATGTCCGGTGTATGTTGGTCTTGAAACGGTTCAGGTTGTAACCTGCAGGGAAAACCGTCGCAGGGAGTTTATTCCACAGCGATGCTGTTCTCCAGAGATATGAATTCTGATATAATGAGGTTCTTGGTGCCTCTAGTTTGACAGTAAATTCATGGTTACCGTCTGTTTGACGGGTTCGCCTGGTAGGTGCTACTCTCAGTGGAATCATACGTGCCAACTCTTCAGAGCATTTTCCGTGATAGTACCTGTAGAAGAGAGATAAATCGCCCACAGATCTGCGATGTTCGAGACCATCCAAGTTACGAGTAAGTGCGGGGTCATTGATCAGCTTGATGGCTCGTTTTTGCACGGTATTCAAAAGCATTAAGGTATGTTTGGGTGCTGCACTCCATAGTTGGTCGAATCTGGGCTTAGACATGTTGGTCTCTGCAGTAACCCCCAAGATGTTCAACTGACTCTGTAATGTGACAGCACTTCCAGATAGCATGATGTTTGGCTCACCGGTGCTGGTCTTTTTTGAAAACAGAGCTGCTTGGGTTTTCTGCGCGTTGAACTGTACAAGGTTTTTGTTACCCCAGTCCTCTATTATCTCCAGGTCGTTATTTATCTGCGATATTTGAGTTAGTCTAAGATGATGGAATTCACGTGCGGAAAGACCTGTGGGTGGTATGAGTGAGGAGACTACATTGCCATCGTCTGCAAAGCAATAAAGTGGATTTACTGTTTTATCTATGAGGTCATTTATGTAAATCAGGAAAAGAGTTGGCGAAAGGATTGCTCCCTGTGGCACACCAGCATTTATTTGGTAAGAGTTGGAGTTCTGGCCATCCAGTGCAACATAAATGGATCTGTCCTTTTAGGTAACTTTCAAACCAAGTGCAACGTTCGATAATCCCATTGCTTTGAGCTTGTTGAGCAGATTTTCATGTCAAACTTTGTCGAATGCTTTAGATATATCTAAGGCAATTGTTCTTGTTTCACCCCGCAACTCAATCGCTTTTTGCCATAAGTGAGTGACGTATGTAAGTAAATCGCCAGTTGACCTATATTTTCGAAATCCGTATTGCTTATCGTTGATAATTTTGTACTTTTCCAAGTACTTGGTTAGGTGATTGTTCACAACTCTTTCCATTACTTTTGATATCACCGGAAGTAGAGCAATTGGTCTGTAGTTTAACGGATCTGTCTTTTTTCCTTTCTTTGGAATGGGTTGTACTGCGGCAGACTTCCATGATGATGGATATACTCCTTGCCTGTAAGACAAATTGAATAATTTTGCGAAAGTTGGGGTGAGTTCGTTGGCGCAATTTTTGAGTACTATTGCGGGAATGCCATCCGGACCCATTGCTTTGTTTGTATCCAGCTTTTTTAGGGATTTTCGTATTTCTCTATGACAAAAGGGTACCTCTGGCATACTATGGGAAACACTTTCAATGAATGGTGGAGTTTTTCCGTTTGGCACTGTTAGGTTGGAGTTGGAGGAAAACATTTGGGCAAGCATATTGGCTTTTTCCTCTGATGTTGTGGCTAAGTGATTATTTTTATCTGTAAGTGGTGGTATGGATGACGGTGAAGTTAGATCCAACAGCTTTTGCAAGAGACCAAAAAGACCTAGAACTACTTGGACAATTCAGCAACCTGTTTTTTATTCTTTGATTGTATGTTTCTTTAGCGGAGTCAATAGTAATTTTGCAACTATTTCTGGCTTCTATAAATTTTGTGTGGTTTTGAGCGGTTTGTTGTCGTTTCCAAAGGTTATATGCTCTGTGTTTTTTCTGTACAGCCGTTTGACACTGGCTGTTGAACCAAGGTTTTGCATTAGCTCTACGTTTAGTTGTATGTGGGATATATGCGTCCATTCCAGATAAGATTACTTGTGTTATTTCATTACAGCAAATAGTGGGATCAGCTGTTTTAAAGCAAACCTCTTGCTATGGAAAATCCAGGTAATACTGTTTTAGGTCATTCCATTTTGCCGATTTATAGTGCCACATTTTACGAGGAAGTGGTTGTAGGCTTGGTGGGATGAGCATTTCGCACTTTGTTATTATAAGTTTATGATCGGACGAACCAAGTGGAGCATCTACTTCAATTGTGTACGAGTCAGGATTGGTGGTTAGGAACAAGTCTAAAAGCGCTGCAAATTCGCCCCTTTCTGAGATACGGGTAGGTTCATCGACAAGCTGCGTTAGACCACAACTTATGGCAAAAGCTTCTGCTTCTCTGCCTTCGTTATCTGTTTTGTTGTGGTGTTTCAGCCAGGGTATATTGTGGACGTTGAAATCGCCTAAAAAGACAATTTCCGCCTGTGGATAGTTTAACTGTATACTATCACAGCTTTCGGATAATGTCGCGAAAAAGTTTTGGTAATCGGTGTTACTTGGCGGTCGGTAGAGGCAGCAAATAAACTTGGTCGATGACTTTGAGGTGAATTTTAGCCATATGATATCAAGGTTCGCTGGTTCTAGCTTCTCCTCTCGATGACATGAAAGGTCATTTTTAATGTACACACAGATCCCAAAATTATGTCGAAATCGGTGGTGTAGGTCATAGCCGGGATAAAGATAGTTCACAATAGGTGTTGCAAAACTGATTTTAGTTTCAGTGAGAATAAGGATGTCAGGTCTTTGTTCTTCAAGATGTTGGTGAACTGAATTCATATTTGTACTTATTCCTCTTTTATTGCTAAAATCAATTCTGAGTTGAGTTTTTGATCTCTTTATATCTTTGCATGAAGGACCCCCAGGATCACCCGACGCCCGGAGATCCGAGTGGTCGGGTATTTTACCTCCGGAATATTTTGATCCTGGAGGCGCCATCATGCTATCTGTTACTCATTGTTGGAACCGGACTGCCAGCGCAGTAGCGGAACGTGGTGATACCACTTAGCGCTACTCAATTCTGGCATGGTGGTATCTCACCGGTCGACGCCCAATGAGTAAAAAGCGTCTACCACCTACAGCTAAAATATGGGTGTGCTAGCTTTAAGAAATGGTGTGCAAGCTTGTGCTAGGTATCTTGCACGTGCGTGCTAGCTACGTTTTTCCTGTGCCAGCAACGGAAATCAATTCGGGGGGGGGGGCAGCTTAACGGAGCTCCTGAATACCGCAACTCGATATCTCTTTCCGTTCCGAAAATATCGAGATTTGAATTCGGGTAAAATTTTCCATGTTACAAAGCAACTGTCCACCAGCTTATTTATAGTTATTAATGATACTAGTTCGATATGAACACCATAATGAAACGCGTGTAACGTTTATTTACACAAGTTTCATTAATAAGGTTCATATCGAACGTGTATCATTCAAAATTTAATCTACGATAGTCCTAATAGATTTGATTTGCCTTGAAATAGCAAAAACTTTCCAATTTAAAAATCAAAATTTAGCAGGTGCCCGTACTAGTCGGGCTGCTGGTGTTGATTTTTAGAATTTTGACTTTGGCAGCATTAATATTGGAGTCCATTTTCGTGCCATAAATTCAGTTTTATAGTGGAAAATAATATTAATATTAGTGATTCTGAGTTCGAAAGTGTCCCTTCGAATATCGAGACAGCATCAATGAAAATAGGTTCTTCTGGTACTAACTTTCTTTTTGTATATTTTCCATTTCATAATTTGGGCGTTTTTATGAATTCTTAAACGCACTAGTGCTATTATGAAGGACCTAATTACATTCAAATGACAATGCTAAATGTGTCATAGTGACACCGACGTAAATTCAATAAAATAATTATATATCTTCAAAAGTAGTCATTTGGCCAAAAATAAGGAATTTGAATTATTACTTCAATTTTTATATGAGTAAAAATCATAACAACAAACCATTGAGGTTAAGGTTTTATTTAAATAATGAACCCATTGATTTGATTTTAGGCTCGAAACTTTAAATCTAGTAACCAAAAACTGAAAATCCCTAACTTTCCCCTAGAATCTGAATGACTTGTTTCAAGGTACCGGAAAAGAAAAAAAGTAGCTAATTCGTGATGCGACAGAACCAGATTTCAGTGAGAAGAAGCAACACCTTTTGCTTTTCACGTAGCTTTTTTGGCCGATTATTTAAAGGTTTAGGACCAAAATTTAACCAAAGGTGGCTATTAATCCTTTATTATAGCACCATAGCAGTAGTTTGCTGATTTATAGATAAATTGATTGGAAAAAAGACCTACACTTTGGTTCCACGTTCCACGTTTTTGATTTTGTGCAAGAAAAGGCCAATTACTCATTGGTAAGTTTCTTTTTTTGACACTATTCTCATCTTTCTTACTTCTGAATATTGATTCGAGCCTGTACTGGAAAAAATATTTAAGTAAATACGTACATACCTTGGTTTTCACGAGCCTGCGATGCAATGATCGTTCTTTTAGGCCTTTTTTTTTCGTACGTTCTGTATCGTTCCTGATAGTCTTGTTATTGCCGCCCTATCAAGTGTGTTGAATCCAACCCTATCTTGACGACCTCGATGTTCACAGACCCTTAAAGTGTATTTGGAGGTTGGTTAGCTCCAGATAGGCAGTCCTGTATTTGGTGGATCGCCTGATTTTATCAACCACTAATCCTCCCAGCCTATATTATTAAGGTTTGAGTATTGTTGTGCTGTCTTTGGGAACCATTCAAGCGTCTAACTTAGCTTTCAAGCACCACCAGCTGAACTTTAGTTCCATTGTACTAAACTTAAATTATTAACCCTCCAGGTTTAGAGCTTAAGGTTAACCCTTACTTACTTACCTATAAGTATCTATTAATCCTTTGGACACAAATAACACACACAAATTTGTATACTTTTTATTATTGTCACTGTACACCAGATATAAATAGATCTATTTACGAAGGTATTTTAGAGTCCATTGGTTTAATTGGTTGAGGGACGAATTAACATACCGAACTACCACCCCAAATTGTTTTAGATTACGGTATTTACTTCAGAAATCAAAAATTATTGTAGTAATCACCACCTACAGATAGTGGATTCAATATACTGGTTCGGCGATTGTATATATTTTCAGTGTCTATTTTATCAGTGCGGTGTTTTTTTTTGGGTATCATTTGTTTATCCTGATTTGAAATATTTAGATTTTTCTTTAGCATTTGCAGATGCATGGAAGATTATTGCAAGAGAGAGTAGCTAGGTACTAATTAATTAAATTCATTAAATTAATTTAAGGTGCTTCTTTTGTTTACCTTTGGCCAATTTCGGCAGTCAAGAAAGGATTTTAGTTTGGCAGTTACAGTACCGACCTTTTGTTTAGATTTCCTGTTCCTGTTCGAATTATCGGAAGCTCTGTTTAACTGAAGGACATTTAAACAGGTGGCGCTCTATTTAATAACCCACACCACTCTCCACTGTAAGAGTTAGTCGGCAGCCCTAAAAACAGTTTCCATCTCCAGGTACTATAGTCACCATAGCCACCCTTTCTGGCTTGCCCTTTTGTTTTTAATTTAACAACGTAAGATTTACAGATGAAAGGAAATTAGTCCTTTTATAGGAATTTTGTTTCTAATTGGTGCCTTGAGGAGTTCTAAAAAAAAATGCACACAAAATATGGGATAATTCGAAAGGCAGTGGAGTATGTTATCTTGCAATGAGTGAAAAACGTTTTGTTTTAGGTTTTTGCCAAGAAGTCTAAGGTTTGATGATATTAGAACAAGAAATGATAGAAAGGAAATCGATAAATTTGCAGCCATCAGAAAAGTTTTTCAGATATTCGTTACTCATTTCCAAAACAATTTTATTTCGAGTGAATTCTTGACAATAGATAAGCAGTTATTGACTTTTAGAGGTCGCTGTTGTTTTAGACAATACATACCCAGCAAGACCGCAAGATATGGATTGATTATATTTGCATTAGTAGATGCAAAAACGGCCCACACAACTGGTTTATCAGTTGTCAAAGAGTTGTTGGAGGAAAAAAAGCTGACATATATTGGCGCTATGCGGAAAAATAAACGCGAAATACCTATCGAGTTTTTGCCAAAAAAAAAAAAAAACGAGAAGAAAAATGATCATTTTTTGGTTTTCAGGAAACGTACACCATGGTTTCATATTGTCCAAAGAAAAACAAAACCGTCATACTGATTTCTTCAATGCACCATGATGATTCGATTGACCTAGAAACTGGTGACAAGAAGTTACCTGAAATAATAACCTTCTACAATAAGACGAAAATAGGTGCAGATTTGGTAGATCAGATGTGCGAAAAATACAATGTAGCGAGAACCACGAATCGATGGCCATTGGTAATATTCTACGACTTGCTAAATATATCATGAATTAACGGTACCTGCGTTTATAAACTAATCACCCTAAAAAAAAGGTTTCAAGATGTGATTGAAAAGTTTTCTTGGGAGATGATAAAACTACAAATTGAACATTTCTCAATAATTCCCAATTTACCAAGAGAAATTCGGTGTCGAGCGCGGCACCTACTTGGTCTAGAAGAGATCTTACCCCCTCCACCACCCGATATGCCACTAAATTACGTTCGACGTTGCAACATTTGTCCAAGAAATCGTTATAAATCAACTAGAAGAATTTACCAGAAATTTGGACAACATGCATGCAAAGATCACATAAGAGATGTGTGCACCGCATGTTTTTTAGACTAAGAATTATGTATATTTGTGTGTTTTTTCGTTTATATTTTTTTAATTTCTTTTACTGTTCAGTTTATGTGAAGTATTAGTTTATTTTGGTTTAAAAAAAAGTTTACTATGCATTTTCTGGATAAAATTAACATAACTAGGAGTTTGACAATATAATTCCTCCCTCCTTAGGATGTTGCAAATTGGGGTTGTTGTAGCGTACTAAGATCAGACAACTCAATTTAAACATTTGTATCTCTTTGTTGTTTGATCTTTTTAAAAAAATATAAAAATATTAGAAAAATTATTATAATTATGATTAATGCTATCAATATATAATTAGATAAATAACTTTGATTAAATGAAAGCTTCCGTAGAGGTACCATTCTTAATTTTTCAGTTTTTTCGAAGGCTTCTTGAAGAGCTTCGTGATCCATATTCTTCAATTCCAAGGTTGTAATGTTTTCTGTTACAAAAGGGATCTCAATCTTTGGAAGTTTTAGTTCAAAGTTGAAGCTTTCGATTAATTTTGAAAATGTTTGGTTTTGTATTTTAACCTTGCAATTTTCAAAATTCACATGTCGGTTTCATGATAATGTCCATATAATTGGTTCTGTCACATTGAGCTATAGTTGTTAAGCTCTTTTTGGGTATAACAAGTAGTTGTTCGTTAGGTAACTGCCTAACTGTTGGTTCTTGATAGGATATTTTCAGAAATGGCATTTCTGTGGTCCATTTATGAGTGTATCATAGATGCATGAGTCATCTCGTTTCAGATGGTCTTGATTACATAGGTAAGTATTTTCAACTTTAGGGCATTCCCATAAAGCAATGTAATAATCTTCCGTAGATAGTAGTAAGTGAGGGTATACGGATTTTATGGTAAGATCTTGGATCGGTATTGGATATACTTTATACAATAAAAAAGGTCTTGGTTAAATTATTGGTGTGTAAATAACAAAAATAATCAATTCTTTTTGGATTTTCACCTGAGTTGACATTGTCTCATAATATTTAATAATATTATCAAAAGGTATTTGCTGAGACTTAGGTATTTTTGTTAGAATGTGATTCAAATATCGCAAAATTGTATAATGCATTACACCTAATTGTGCGAAATTAATTGCTAATCGAATATGATCTGTTAGGTCTTTTATTTTGTTACTTTGTATGTTTATGTTATTTAAAATAGGATTTAAATTTAACATTGCATTCAAATTTTGATTTTCCATTGAAATGTTTTTGAGTTTATTTATTATAATATTTTGGTTGGATTCAACGTTCAAGAATTGATCATGAAAAGTCTTAGTAACTTGCTTTAGCACTTGAGCTTGATTTTTCAAATTTTTATCAAGAATTTCTTGATTTTCATTAAGTGTTTTGATATAAGAATCATATCTAGCACCATCTAAAGTACCGTAAAGCCATTTTTGCGCTGTACCCATAAAATTTAGTAAACCTCGATTTTTCTATCATTGAGATTTTTGATAGTCTTTTTCATTGTTTTAATCTGTATAAGATTAGTTTAAATATTTGTTTGAAACAAAATTTCAAAATGATCTGATCATATTGTCTTATTTAATGTTTTAATTAAACTTGATAGTGTAGTGTCTAGTTTGTGTAAACTTTGTAAGATAATCGTGGTATTTATGTGATAATAGGCTGTATAGTCACATAAGTGGTTCCTAAGGAAATAGGTAGTATGGGATTTTCCATCGTAGTTAATACGTAGGCGTTTGTTATTCCCATTAGAATAAAGAAGACTGTGGCTTTCATTCTTGTGCACCTGAAATATGATATTGCCGTTTCACATTTTGCTTACTAAAGTGTAATGGTATTTTATTATCATATCGTGGGCTTATTTTGTCTCTATCAAATTGTTTGATGAATATGGGTTTTTCCAAGATGGGTTCTTGTTCACGATTTTCATTACGTTTTTTCAAAGTTTTACTTTGTTTTAATAAAAGTTTTTCCTGAATTTCCTTATTTAAATTAGTTAAGGAATCAGCTAAATTATTTATGTAATCAGTCAATAATTTATTTGGTGGTTGCTCTATTGGCATAGCATAATTTAAATCTCCTTTTATTATTTGAAAGGGTGTATATTCCGTTCTGCTATGAATACTATTATTATAGTTTAAAATAGCAATTGTCATTAATTCACTCATCGACTTATTTTTATTTATAAGTTGTAGACTTGTGATGCATTCACGCAACGTTGAATGGAATCTTTCGATAGGGCTATTTGAAGTTGGATTTCTCGGAGTTGTATAGTGAAATTCAATGTTATACAATGTACATAAATCAGAAATTATTGCATTCTTGAATTCTGTTCCGTTATCCGAAGTAATTCGTTGAGGTATTCCGTGATCATTAAATTACTTTAAAAGTTTTGAAACAATTTCCACGGCTGTTTTAGTTGTTATCGGTATAGCTTGACCGAATTTTGAAAAGCTTTCTATTAAGCCCAATTTATAAACTCACAGTCGAGATTCCGTTTGCGTTGGCGTTTGCGTCTATGGGAGTTCTGATATTAGTGCAGCGAAATAGGGTGAAAAATGTTTCAATTTTTTTTTTGAGGTATAACCAGATTAAACCTTTATGATATCATTAGATGCGTCATTGGACATACGAAATGGCCGTTTACAACTTTTTTTAACGGTACCGTTTTTTTCTAGATCAAAAAATATGTAAAATTTGTGAAAATAATTGTTTCGTACTTTTTTACACATAACTCGCAATATCTCGGAAACTAATTGAGATAATTAAACAATTTTTTTTAATCGATGGAGGAAATATGAGCGAACGTAACTGTGCCAATTTGGTTTCCTCGAAATACATATTTTTTTCTGCATATTGGGAGGAAACGCGCACAGGAGGCGCGTCAAGGGAGAAGGGTAGCGTGGCCAGAGATATTTTCAACTTCAAGTACCGATAACTTGAACAGTAGGCATCGTATCGTACTGCGGTTTTTAAAAAAAACTTTCTCGGAGCCTTAGCTTTAATTCATACGCAGATAGTATGGCAAAATTCCTTAAAACAAAAAAGTTTCTCGCTTACCGAAAAAAGTGCTGCAAAAAAACTATCTGTCCAAGTTTCCTCCCAATATGCAGAAAAAACTATGTATTTCGAGGAAACCTAATTAGCACAGTTACGTTCGTCCACATTTTCCCCATCGATTAAAAAAAAATTGTTCAATTATCTCAATTAGTTTCCGAGATATTGCGAGTTATGTGTAAAAAAGTACGAAACAATTAATTTCACAAATTTTACATATTTTTTGATTTAGAAATAATCGGTACCGCTAAAAAAAATTGAAAACAGCCATTTCGGATGTCCAATGACGTAGCTAATGATGTAATAAAGGTTTCATTAGGTTATACCTCAAAAAAAAAAAATCATCAAGGAAGCGACTTTTTCCTTGTTTTTTACTGCACTATATTCACTTGGTAACGGCGTGCTTAACGCAAACGTTAACGCTCGACGGTGAGTTTATAAATTGGGCTTTATCGTTAAAAACTTTTCTTCATTTATCATATAAGTTTCAATGTATAAATGATCGAAAGGTTTTGCTCCAATCGGTGTTGGTTTAAATATTATTTTATACGGTTGACGTTCATATTTAGTTTTATTACAAATTTTACAAGCTTTCACATATGCTTGGACATCTTTATCAATATGAGGCCAATAATATCGCTTCTTTAAAGCTGATACATTTTCCGTTACTCCTCGATGAGACGTTTTAGTTTCATGGAAGAATTTTATTTTTTCTTGTTGAGTATCATTGTCTATTATATCTTCTACGAAGGAGTTAGCTATATACAATGTAAAAGAATTTGCATAAAAGTTTGTAATGCTCGTATTATTATTGGTTCCAATGTCTTGTTGAATAAGTAAAAACAATATATACCAGGTGGCATAAATTCTTTAACAAGATCAGTTATTTATTGTAATGTTGGATTGTTTGGTAAGAAAAATATTATTCTTCTTTTATTAGGAAATGGTTTGATTATTTCTTTCCGAATTGAATTATCATTGGAATATCGAAATATTATCTGATTTTGAAACAAATTTAAATGTTTGTTAGTGTAAGGGGCCCTAATATTGGATGTTCAAGTGATGTATGTATTATTAATTTGTTCATTTTCTGTGTGCTGTTATTGTTCTTTCATCTTCAGAACTTTGTTTAAATCTTATTGAAAGATAAGATTTTTCTTCTTGATGCATTTTTGAAGATTCACCCTCTTCTATTGGAATTTCCTTTTTTTTTATTTTTTGGAGGTATCACTATTTGTGATATTATCTTAATTTTTGGACTTTTCTTAGGTTCTGATGCCGTTTTCATCAATTGAGGTGATTCAGTTAATGATTTTTGTTTCTCTTCCTCAGAAGATTGTTTTGGCATAAAAGGTTTTGAAGTAGTGAAATATTTTTTAATTATTCCTTCATTATCTAGAGGCGTATCTTTTAACATTTCTCCTAATTTTCTTTGAAATTTTTCATCTGATTTTGTTAATCTTGCATCAGGATATGATCTATCAATAGCATTTACTTGCATTGGAGGATTTCCTGATAGCGCATCTGCGTTTATATTCAAAGTTCCTTTTTTGTATTTAATATCATAGTCATATTCTGATAGTTTTCAATCTCCAACGTACTAGTTTAGAACTCGGTTCTTTTACATTAAATAACCATTGTAACGGTTTATGGTCTGATAATATGGCAAATTTTCTTCCGAAGAGATAGGGTCTAAAGTATTTAGTAGCCCAAACTATCGCTAATAGTTCTTTTTCAATTGTAGAGTAATTACACTCTGCTGGGTTCAATGTTCTACTTGCATAAGCAATTGGAAGGTCGGAACCAATAGGTCCTTGCGATAATACTGCTCCTATCGCGTAATTGGATGCGTCCGTCGTCAACACAAAATGTTTGTTGAAGTCAGGATGCTGTAGTATTGGATCATTCATTAACACATTTTTACAAGTTTCAAAACTCTTCATACATTTTGTGTCATGTATTATTTTTCTGTCTTTTTTCAAGCAATTTGTCAAAGGTTTTGGTAACTTGGCAAAATTCTTTGTAAATTTACGGTAGTACCCTTCCAATCCTAAAAATGATTTTATTTCCTTTACAGTTTTAGGTATAGGAACATTTTCAATTGCTGATATTTTATTTGGATTTGGTTTAACACCCTTAGGTGTTATTTGTTGCTTTTTAGGTGTTATAATATGTCCTAGAAATTCTACAGTTTTTCGTAAAAATTCCGACATATCTAATTGAATTTTTAAATTATATTGATCAAATCTTTCAAAAACTTTCTCTAAGTTTTTAATGTGTTCGTGTAGAGATGTTGAAAATATAATTATGTCATCCATATATACCAAGCATATTTTATTTTGTAATCCAGACAATACATCGCCCATTGCTCTTTGAAATATTGCTGGTGCGTTTTTCAAACAAAATGGCATTCTTCGGAATTCAAGTGACCATTTTCAACATTAAAAGCCGTTTTTGATATACACTCGCCGGCACAAAATTCCGCCACCCTGAAATTTCGGCCAAATTTGATGTTTTATAACTTTTTTATTTATTATCCGATTTCCGTGCTTTTTTTATCAGTTTGTAAATTCATTTATTGTGTTTTTCTCTAATTAATTCATAAAGTAACATTTTTCGATTACACTATATTATACAGGAGTAAAGCAGACTGTTGTTTTTTGTTGTTTTTGGTCGTAACTTCTAAACACCCTGTAGGAAAATTAGGGTGTATAATTTTATTTATATACTGTTCTTTGTTATCTTTGATGTATTCTAAACATTTCGTTTTTTGATTCATTCCATTATCTCGTTCCTGCTGCAAGCTGCAAATTTTTTACTAAAACGATGTTATTTTTGGGAAATGTTTGTCAAGCTTTCGAATAAAAACTATCGAGACTCTGGCGCGAAAGGAGAATGACCACTGTAGCTGATGATTGCTTTGTCATTGTTAGTTCTTCAAGAAATCGAAGATCTACTGCTGTGTGTCTAAAAAATGACATGCAAATGAATCGTCGAGTAGACACATGTGAGTAAATGACGATACGAAGAAGATTGGCAGAATATGAGCTCCATTTACGAAGGCCATCAATATGTCTACAATTACTTCCTCGACATCGACAAAACCAACTGCGGTTTGCACGATTGTATTCTGACTGGACTCTAGAACAGTGGGGAAACGTTCTATTCACAGATGAATCCAGGGGTTGTCGCTGGATGGTCGTGAGCGGATATACAGACGTAGAAATCAAAGATATGCTGACTGCACCATATAAGAACGAATCTCATATCATGGTGGTTCAGAATAAGGCCCCAATTATTCTGTAAGAACGAACCGTTCGATTCGGTAGTATTTCTTCGATTGTGACGTCATTTTTGGTTTGGTTTTCGCGCTACCCAACCGAAAATGACGTTACAATGGAAGAAATTCTACCGAAACGAACGGTTCGTTCTTTATAGAATAAGGCCCCTGGGCGGGTATTTCTACCGAAGCACGCACAGATCTTGTATTTGGTGTGAAAATGGAGCTCTAACCGCCCACCGTTACATTGAGAAAATCCTCCAAGAAGTTGTTCCATTTGCTCTTTTCATTAGGAACCAATTTACATATATGCATGATAATACTAAACCTCACGTTTAACATGCAGTGAGCGCATATCTGGATGAAGTAATGGAATTGCAAGGTTGGAATGGCCCGCATATAGCCCGAATCTCAATCGAATATCTTTGGAATTAATGTAGAAGGGCCAGTCGGCGTCGTCGTCCTGTGCAACCACAAACCACAAACCTTGCAAGACTTACGACTGGCGCTGACCGAAGAATACTTATATGAGGTTATTCTTCAAGAAAGAATAAGTAACCTTAATCATACGCAATATTGTTTTTGTTAAGGCCGCGGTAATGACATTCGGAATCTCTTAGTTCTGTTACAGAATAACAAACAATCAGAAGGAACACAGAAAGAGAGATGATATGGCCACGGAGGAAGCCACGTCCCTTGGGCAACGGAGGAAATATTTTCAGTGGTGGCGCGTTACCAGTTATTTTTATCAGTATTCTTGACGTTAAATGTCGTCGGAAGACAGTTTAACCAGTGTGCACCACTGATATTTCCTCCGTTAGCCCGGTTCAAGGTAATAGAAACGCAAATCGGATCCCTCTTTCTGTGTTCCTTCTGATTGTTTGTTATTCTTTTTTTTTTTCTGTGTTTTTGTGCTCTGATTGGTTGATTTTCTAAAATCCGTTTTGGAAGAGAAGAAAAAAACTCACATCAGAATTGGCTGAAATTTGGCATAAACCTTCTTTGAGCGATTATCTACTTTCGGAATATTTTAGCTTTTCGATATTTTGCTTTTTTCACTAAATGAAAAGGTGCATATCTCGTTGCCTATTTTCCAGGACTAACGGCTTGCGCGAACTCCGCTGGGCGCGTCGTTCGTGCAAACGCCGTTGCGTGCGGAAAAGTATAACTTTCCGCACTTGTTAGGTAAATAACTATTTTCTACGAGCGTGAATTTTTTATCACTTTCGCGCACGCATCTTAGTTCCGAAAATGTCACTTTCTCGCACTAGTGCGGGAAAGTGGCGTTCAGAAGTTTTGTTAATTAATCAAACATTTTATCAATTTAGTCTGCATACATTTTTGCTAGATATACTAACTAATTTATGCGCTCATAAACTATTTGAAATATTCCTATTTTAATCCATATTAATCTAATTTGTGGACCTTTTTTTTCGACATTGTTTCATTTTTTGGTTCCTTTGAGGCGGGGCAGTTTTTTCACCTTAGAAATTTTGTTTATTGTGATTGGCATCAACCGAGGCACCAACTGCAGCACCAACTAACCATGCTGGGCCGGCTCTACTGAAACACCAGATGGCATCAGCTATTAATTTACAGCATACCACAAACTGTACTTTTAATATTAATATCCATAATAACAAGTAATTTTGGAATTAAACGATTTCATTAATAATATATCGCTTTGAATTTTACTTCGCTTTTCTTCCTTGGTAATTAGACTCGTAGTATCGCTGATTCATACCTGGCCGGTACATTTCAAAGCCAAAAAGCTTCTAACATAAACATAAACACAAAAACCAACCCAACGACAAAGGAATGTCGTGGCTTCACTTCGTTATTTGTACCTGCCGGTAAAAGTGCGAATATAAATTCGCTGAAATAGTGTTATTTAAAAAAGTGATTTAAGTGTTTTTTTTCTTTTATTTAAATATGCCAAAAAGGAAAAGAAATGAAATGTCGAGGGACGACGTGAAAAAAGCAAGAAGAAGGAAGTACGATAAAAGCAAGGGTAGATTCAGATGAAAGCTCCAGTGGTTCGGGAGATTCTGATTCTGAGAGCGAATGTAAGTACTCTACTTATATTAAATGTTTGGTGCTGAAAAAATATTGGTTATTATGAACATCCACGTAACCGTTATGTTACGAAATTACACATTGATGTAAAACCAAATAAAAAGTAGTCGTTATACTACTAATGATAGCCCTGAAACTTGGTCGTTAAACTAAGCAATTTTATGCCTACCTCAATTGAGGCTGAAAATTAAATAAGACACCTTTTATTTCAGCCGCATCAGATGAACAACAATCTATACAGATTGTAACTACTGCAGACGTCCATACGACTCCAGATAATGCATCAAAAGATGCAGACTATGATTTTCTGGGATTAAAACCAAAATCAACAAACATGGCTCCTGACCCTTTGCACGACGAATTAGCCATTAGATGGACAAGCTACCTACAACAAGGTATAGATAAAGATAAGAAGAACGAACTTCTGGAAAAATATCCGCTGTATGCGAATTGTCCCTTATTAAAATCACCAATTTTGGTACCAGAAGTAACATCATGTTTGGATGAAAAATTACTGAGGCAAGATACATTTATGACAGTATTGCAGGATGGAACAGGACATGCATTAGCAGCTTTGGGTTCTCAAATGAACAAACTATTGGAAAATTCAAGAGAGGAGTCCAAAGAATTACTCACTGTGTTGGCAGATATTTCTCAATTAGTCTGTAATGTACATTATTCCATTTCTACCCACAGAAAATATACCATCATGCCCTTTTTAAAACAATCCGCAAGAAAGCTAATAGAAAAAAGTAAGACCGATGAATTATTGTTTGGAAAAGACTTCGTATCTGACCTCAAAGCCATTGACGCAGCCAAGAAGACGAGTTACGAATTAAAGCCTACAAGGAGCTACAAAGGCTTTACGTCATTAAGATCTATGGCCCATAAACAATATGACAATACAAATACTTCTCAAAATAAGTATTTAAACTGGAAGCGCCCGAATCAAAAATTCAGGAAGAAACAATACACAGAAAAGAAGGACAAGACGGACAAGATATACAAGAAATATTACCACAGTCGCCGTTAGTGAATAATAAGGTAAATAAAATTTATGCAGGACGTATTCAGTATTTTTCAAGCGAGTGGAGAAAACTTACCACTGATAAAAGAGTCCTAAAATGGGTAGAAGGAGTTGTTATACCGTTTAAAAGTTACCCTCAACAATTATTTGTAAAAAAGGTACAGTTTTCCCAAGCTGAAAAATTACTTTACGATCAAGCACTTGATTTATTGTTAAAGGGCGCGGTGTCCAGGTGTCAATATGAAGCAGGGGAATTTTTGTCCTCCTATTTTTTAATCAAAAAACCTAATGGAAAAAGATGATTTATTTTAAATTTGAAAGATTGTAATACATTCATTGAAGCTGTAGCCTCTTTTTTAACAAAAAGGGTACTGCAGTGGCAGCTGTTCGCCAGAGAGCATAATTAGGGTGGATAAGGAGTGTCTTTAGTGGGCGCCAGAAGATTTAAATTTTAAGTTCCAAATCCTCAAATGAACTTTATCAAAAATTGCATAATAATAGAAATCTGAAAAATAGGTAATCCAAAAATAATTATTGTAACAACTGTCTGCACTTAGTTTTGTTTATTAATTGAAACTTTGATGTTTTTTAAAGCCTGAGTGCAAAAATGTATATCCCTCATTAAATTCTTAAACCTAAAAAGCTGAAATTTTCCCTAATCCTTATATCTAAAAAAAGCTTAAATGTTCCCTAACAGTTCATTGAACCCTGTGCAATGTAACAGTACAATATAACCCTTGACTGCTTGGCCTGATCAGGACCAAAAGTTATTAATTAAATCCAAGAATCTAAGACATAAAGTTGACCTTATAATTATAAAAAAAACCTGTTTAATCCATGACCAGCTAGGGTGAGTTCAATTAAAGAACCCTCATAAGAGCCACCATGAAGACATTTCTAAAGGTGCTGGAGGCTGCGAGCTGCACACTCTTGTAGATAAAATTGCAGTGGTTTTTGGCGACTGGCACCACTACAGTTGGGGCCCCTCGGTAGATCCTAATAATTATATTTATTTTATAGCAACCCTTGCATGGTGATTTAAGGGATTATCATAGCCGAAGCAAGCTTACCTTGAAAATCAAGGATCTGGAGACAAAAAGAGTGGCTCAACCACGAAAATATTGATAGAGGGCATCTCCCAGGCCATCCAAATGCACTTCAATCTATAATACAAGACGAAATTAGGCAGGATGCCTTAGATAAACTTGGAAAATCAAACTTACCGGCGATGATCTCAAATGAGGTCACGGAACTTTCTCGATAACACAAGGGAAAAACATTTCCGCAAGCACTAGGCCACTATGAGCAATTAACCCTTACTCATTTAAAGTACAAGTCGGAGAAACTGACAAAATTTTGACTTTCTGAAGGGATGAGGGATAAAATTATTATTTGAGGGACCAGGGCTGCGTTCAGGAATGACTACAGCCAAGCCAAAATTGGCATTTTGCGTTCGATTTCGGCACCAACCTACGTGGTTCGGCATTACAGGTGGAGGGGGAAAAGTAGGTTTTGGCATTAGCATTGCCGTCCTTGAACGCAACCCAGTACGACTGTACCGTCCGAGCACCTTCAGAAAAGTGGCTTGGAGAACGACAGGAAGCAATGACATGACATTCGGAGCATGAATGTAGCAACAAACTTAAGGGCCTGTATACAACAATAACTTAACTTAAAATTATTTACATCTTGTTATTAAACCTCAAATATAGCCTTAACGGTAGCATTGTAAATATTGCTCAATAATCTTAAAAAATAACAATAATAATAATAATAATAAACAGTTTAAGATTATCAGCTGAAAACAATATCAATTTTGACGAGTAGCAAAATCAAGGTTACAACTGAGAGAGGTTGTCTGGTAAAAATACATTTCAACAGTTAAGCTACGTCATCAACGGTACTGTACAACCTGCTGCTCCAAGACATTTTTAAATAAAATTCACAACTAAATACCAAGTAGCTTTCAAACGCTACACTACCCTTCTCCTTAAAAAAAAAAGAGTTATCGCAGATGACTATTTTTTTCAAAAAAACATTATCTAACAAAGACGATAACCGAAATCTACAAATCAATGAAACCATAGAATTGAAATATGCACTCTGTCAAAACCTAAAAGTTATAAATTTGTTTTATTGTCCTGTATTATTTAATATCTTTGCCTTTAGTCATGATAACTTACGCGTATCACTCGCCTTATAAAAGGAGTCACAATTGATAGGTCATTATCGGGAAAATCTCAAATCGGTAGGGGTCTACTAAAGGTAAAGAAACAGAACATGGTTCTAGACAAAAAACAGATTTGGTAAGTCCCTTGACAGGAGATATGGAGAAAAAGTATTTTTAACTAATAAGAAAGTTGACGTAAAAAAAAGTGATGCTCACATATCATCACAGATATTTACACTATATGTACACCTTACAATTACAACCCACTGCACCATAACTACTTTCAGATAGTCCCTATGGACTCGTAGGTTACACAATGTGCAGAAAGTTATGCAATTGAAAAAACACTTTGTCTGAAGGTAAATTGAGATATATGTATAGGTAAAATAGTAAAAACAGACAAGTGAATTGAACGTCCAAAAAAACTTATCTTAGACATGATTATCCTGAGACACTCCAGGATCAGAATGTTGAGGTAATAAGATAAAAATCTTTAAAGGTAATATTTAAATAAGTCCGCAAATATACGCGACTGCATTGAGGTAAAAAAAAATGTTAAGGTATCTATGATTCCAAGAGGTAAAATTTAGATATTAAAGATAAAGGAATCAAACTGAGGTAACCAATCTCCAGAGATAAAGCCAAAAGAGCAAAACTATGTGGCTTCTTATGAGATTGTAGGGATAGACAGAATGAGGTAGAGATAGATAAAATAAGGTAGAGATAGATAAAATAAGGTAGAGATAGATAATTGAGGTAGAAAAGAGAAAGAAACGGGTGCTAAGGTATACAAAAAAAATAGAGCATGGCTCTATCTTTCTTTCAGTTTCAGCACTAATTGCTCGCGACAAGGCTTTATTATGGGATTCTTTCACATTCCTTGCATTAATTTAACGCCACTTTAAGGCAATTACCAAAATAATAATTTAAACCAAATAATAAAAAACTAGCACAATGCCACGACAAGGCGTCACATGAAGCTTTTACTTCAAACCCTTGCTTATATTTAACGCTACTTTAAGGCGTGCCAAATAATACCTAATAAAAACGAAGAAACAAAACGACTGGTAATTATAGCCACGACAAGGCTTTTCAATGGAAATTCCATATACCTTGCAACTTTACCGCACTTTAAAGCTATGCCTACTTCTGCGTTGCGAGAGGGAGTCATGCCCGAGACAGAGGAAATTTGAAAAAAAGAACAAGAATTCAATAGCAAAAGGCAGTTCAGATAATAAGAAATATGGTCTTAATTGGAAATGGAGGTAGAAGTTAAACTAATTTGGAGATTTAGGTCTCCTCAGAGGTATCAGATGACGAATCAGCATCTGAATTTACAGAACCAACATCATTGCACGGTAACAAATCTTTTACGTGCCATTTGCCTGCCCTTGAACCATCTATGTTTTTCAGTTCATAGACCACAGTGGAAACTTTCTTTACAACTACACTAAGAATATGCTTAGGGCTTAACTTAGCTGCAAACTTGTTCGCTGCACTAGACTGAACTTTATTAGGACGCCAAACTCTATCTCCAACTTTGAAACTCAAAGGTCTTCGGCGAAGATTATAGGACTTAGAATTCCTTTCATCAGCTGAGTGAAGTTTCTGACGTACCTCAAGAAATAATTTGCGAAAATCAACAAGTTCCCTAGCATAATTGTCTCTATCACCAGGAAGCAATTCTACCTTTTCATCAAGTGGATACTCAGAATAAAAATTTCCAGAAAGAGGAACATGTCGGGCAAAATTCAAATAACAAGGAGGAAAACCAGTAACTTCGTGGACAGAGGTATTAATTGCTTGTCTAATTTCAGCAATGTGAATATCCCAATCTTCATGTTTCCGGATATAACACCGAATGGCAGTACCAATGGTCTTGTTTGTTCTTTCAACAAACATTGCGGTGAATAAACAGGGGTATACCATTGTTTAACGTTGAAATCTTTACAGACCTGCTTGAAAGAATTACTAACAAGATTTGGACCATTGTCACAGATGAGATATTCAGGAACTCCATAGTTGAGAAAAACTTCGTCTTTAAGATACTTAATAATTGCTGGTGACTTAGAATTCTTAAGAGGAAAAATTAGAGTGAATTTTGAGAACCAGTCTGAAATTACTAGAAGCCACTTGTTACCCTTTCTGCTACGAGGAAATGGACCAATGAGATCCAGAGCAATAATCTGAAAAGGGCGTTCCGCTACCTTTTCTTTACCCATGAAACCTGGCTTAGCACGATTTGAATGCTTCTGCGCTCCACAGACCAAACATTTTTTGACAAAACCTAAAACGTCGGAACGCATATGAGGCCAGTAATATGACTCTTGAACACGATATAGAGTTTTACGAAAACCGAAATGAGCAGCGGTAGGTGGATTATGACAATTGTCTAGGACTTTATTACGATGACTTTTAGGTACTAAAATTTTCCATTCACTATTATTGAAGGTATAGTAAGACTTAGAAGGAATGAATTTATAAACCATAAGATTTTCCACTTTCCATTGAGGGAATTTTTCTGGAGATTCAAAAATTTTGGAACGCAAAGAAATATACCAGGGATCGGCTTCAGAAAGATCGAAAGATAAAACAGAAATTTGAGTTACATCACCACATGTAGATGGTTTACAATCGTCTTGGAATTCAACATCAGAATCAAGTGAAGAATGAGGAATACGACTGAGAGCGTCTGGCACAACATTTAGGGCACCTTTTCGGTGTACCAATTCGAAGGTATGCTGTCTAAGCTTAATAAGCCAACGAGCGACTTTCCCAGCTGGATTCTTCAAATTTTTCAACCAAAGAAGACTGTAATGGTCTGTGATTACCGTGAAACGAACCCCTTCAATCCAAGGTCTAAATTTTTCTATACAGAAAATCACTGCTAAGCATTCACGCTCAGTGACAGAGTAGTTACGCTCAGCCCGAGTCAAAGCTCTGCTAGCATAAGCAATTACACGTTCTTCACCATCCACATTTTGTGTCAGAACACCGCCTAAACCTACGTCAGAAGCGTCTGCTTGAACAACAAATTCTTGAGAGAAATCAGGTTGAGAAAGAACCGGTGCGGAAACAAGTTTCTCTTTAATGGTGATAAAAGCTTTCTCAGCCTCCTCACTCCAGGAGATAGCCTGTTTTTTCTTTCTACCCTTTACAAGTTAATTAATCGGACTGACAAGAGAGGAAAAGTCCTTAATGAATCTTCTGTACCATGAGCACATACCTATGAAACGTTTAACCTCTGTAGTATTTTGAGGACGGGGATAATTAACCATGCTTTCAACTTTTGACGGATCAGTAGCTAAGGAATTGTTACCAACAATAAAACCAAGGTACTTAAGGGATGTTTGAAAGAAATTACATTTTTCCAAATTAATCGTGAGACCAGCGTGTTCTAGAAGATTTTTAACAGTTGCTAGTAAGTCCAAATGATGATCCAAGGTAGGAGAACATATCAAAATATCATCAAGGTAAGAGAAAATATAAGGTTCATATTTCGGACCAAAGATAGCATCAACCAGTCTTTGCTGAGTTTGTGCAGCATTGCACAAACCGAAAGGTACAACATTAAATTGGAAATGTCCCCTGCCAATAATTGAGAAAGCTGTCTTCTCTTTTGAAGACTCGTCTAGAGGGATTTGCCAGAAAATTTTTCTGAGATCGAGGGCAGAAATAAACTTGGCATTACGCAAGTTATTCAGAATTCTATCAACATGAGGTAAGAGATAAGAATCGTGTTTACTAATATCATTAAGGAAACGACCATCAAAACAGAACCTGTATTCTCCATTAGCCTTCTTAACAAGAAGAACTGGAGAGCTCCAAGGACTTTCTGATTCACTTACAACACCAAGCTCCAACATGGAATCTAATTCTTTATTCAGGACATCCTGCATATACGGAGAAAGAAGATGTGGTCTTCGCTTGAATGGTTTATGGTCACCAGTATCTATTGTTAACTTAATTTTATCAGTTCTGCCAATTCTATCTATTTTTTTGAAAGAATCAATTACACGTTGAGCCCTTAAAGTGTCAGGAGGAGAGAGATCATGTAAAGAGAAAAGTTTACTAAAAGAAAATGAAGAGTTATTTAAATTATTACGGGCTTCAGACATAGAATTTGGTATTTCCCAACTATTGTTACTAAAATCCAAAATCAAATTAAACTTTCTGGCAAAATCACTACCAAAGATAAGAGACTGTGTTACAGAAGGTACAACCAGAGCTTGAATAACTTGACATGAATTATTAATAAAAATTGGTAAATCAACAACACCAATCACTTGTTGTACACCATCAGCAGTTAAAATTTGCCTATCAGTTATAGGAAATACTTTAATTTTGAGAAAATTTAAAACCTCTAACCCTTCAGCTCCTATAACAGAATTGGTAGCACCAGAATCAAGCAAGGCATCAATCTGATAGTCAAAAATTCGGACAGAAATATAGGGCCTATTATCAGGTAACTTGTCAAGAAATAAAGGAAGAGCCTTAGCTGGCTGAATAGATTTCTTATGAAAATTTGAGATAAAGGAAAGCCATTTATTCCACTCTTCCTGATTGAAATAACTAGATTTAGTGGTGGCCAATTTAGGAAACCGGTCAGTGTCACGACCACGAATAGGCACTGAGGAATCTAGTTTTTTGAACACTTAGGACAGTTCGATATCCTAACATTTGGTTCACCACAACGGAAGCAAAACGTCTTACGTTTAAGTGTACAAGCATTGTACATGTGGTTGGGCAACCGACAATTGAAACAAACTATTTGGGTTCTCCCATTGCCACCCTGTTCCGAAGGAACTGCTGGTTTAGGTTGGGAGGTAGAAGTCGAACCAGAGTTGGAACCACTAGCTTGGGCAAAGCTCACGTTTTGCCTTTGGCTATTATTTGATTTTTTATGAAAGTCAGAATTTTTATTTGACTGATTCCGATTGGTGAAGCTAGAACGGGAATTTTGAACTAAATCTGAATTAGAATAATCATCTAAATAAGAAATATGAGAGCTATGTGATCTCTTGGAGGTAAGGTAGACAGCTTCTTCTAAGTTTCGACACAAACTTGTCAAGGTAGCTATAGAGTCTATTGGATGCAAGGCAAGCTGTTGGATGTATTCAGGGAGTAAATTCCGTTTGATGTACTTGACTTTAGTTACATCAGCAACTGGAGTAGATAAACGATTGAAAAGATTCTCAAGCTGGGCAATGAAAATAGTAATTGTCTCATTTTTCTTTTGTTTCCGGTTTCTGATACTGTCCCATACTTCATCATCTGAATATGGAGGGAGAAAATCTTTTTTTAAACGAACAACAAGAGAGCTCCAGTCATTGACCTGAGTACGAACACTACGAAACCAAACAAATGCGTCTCCAACAAACAACTCAACTGCTGAATTAAAAAGTTCAACTTCTGTCACACCACGAGCCTGTGACAAGTCAGAAACTCTTTCCAAAAAATAGTACAAAAATTTAGGGTCTCCACTGAATTTAACACCCCAAGTAGATAAGGGTTGCTTTTTAGAACGGCAAGAGAGAACTGGGCTCACATTAACAATCGGCGCTGCCTGTTGAGATACAAAACTTAAGTTAGCTGTTTTCGGAGTTTGAGTCACTTTATCATCCAAGTCAGATTCCAACAAAATACAGGTAGCATAAGATTCCTTCTTAAAATGTTCCACAGCAGCATCATCATCTGGCTCAGGTATTATCAACCGATTTACCCTACCAGTTAAATGAATCAACCTAGATTTAACTCGGGTATATGAAGAGTCACTCTCAGTACCCTCAAAATCAATAATTAAATCAGTAATTGACAAAATACTTTTATTAATAGCTGCTTCTTCAGTTCTAAAATCATAATCATATTCTTCAAAATGAACTTGAGAACCAGGGTCATTAGCATTTCTTTCTTTCCTCAATAATTTAGTAAGCATTTTACGTTTATCAGTTACATTACGAACCGTTTCAACGCATCTAATGGCTAGCTCGTAATCGAGTTCGTAATCCAAGAGATGATTGACAGAAAAGAAAGCCATATTGAAAGAAAAATAAAGTTATAGATAGGAAAGTAACTGAGTAAGAAAGATAAATTGAAAAATTCAATTGAAAGAAATATTCAGTGTAAGGACTCTTAAGTATTTGTATCAAAAATGTTAGGGAACCAGTATTACTGATGTGGTACCAATTTAAAAATATTTTGCAGGCAAAAAAATAAAAGGAAAATATTCACGGTCAAAATCAGGTAAATAGCAATGCTATCAAAATACCTAAAAACTATTAATAGCAAACAGGCAAAATTATAAGGTAAACATATAGGTACTGTAAATATGTAAGGTAATAAATTGGAATTTAAATTCAACCGCAGTTAAAGGATCATTTCAATAATAACTTTGAAACAAAAAAATTTCAAAAACTTGAGTGCAGGTAAAAAAAATAGTCATCTACTCAAACCAATTTAAAGAACAAAGGCAGAAAGGCATAAGTTAATAATTTACTCAAAGAAACTAGAGAACAAGTAGAGATAGTTGTTACAATTTTCAGAAAATTTTTAAAGACACTCGAGCCCCACAATTGGGCGTCAATTTATGTAGCCTCTTTTTTAACAAAAAAGGTACTGCAGTGGCAGCTGTTCGCCAGAGAGCATAATTAGGGTGGATAAGGAGTGTCTTTAGTGGGCGCCAGAAGATTTAAATTTTAAGTTCCAAATCCTCAAATGAACTTTATCAAAAATTGCATAATAATAGAAATCTGAAAAATAGGTAATCCAAAAATAATTATTGTAACAACTGTCTGCACTTAGTTTTGTTTATTAATTGAAACTTTGATGTTTTTTAAAGCCTGAGTGCAAAAATGTATATCCCTCATTAAATTCTTAAACCTAAAAAGCTGAAATTTTCCCTAATCCTTATATCTAAAAAAAGCTTAAATGTTCCCTAACAGTTCATTGAACCCTGTGCAATGTAACAGTACAATATAACCCTTGACTGCTTGGCCTGATCAGGACCAAAAGTTATTAATTAAATCCAAGAATCTAAGACATAAAGTTGACCTTATAATTATAAAAAAAACCTGTTTAATCCATGACCAGCTAGGGTGAGTTCAATTAAAGAACCCTCATAAGAGCCACCATGAAGACATTTCTAAAGGTGCTGGAGGCTGCGAGCTGCACACTCTTGTAGATAAAATTGCAGTGGTTTTTGGCGACTGGCACCACTACAGTTGGGGCCCCTCGGTAGATCCTAATAATTATATTTATTTTATAGCAACCCTTGCATGGTGATTTAAGGGATTATCATAGCCGAAGCAAGCTTACCTTGAAAATCAAGGATCTGGAGACAAAAAGAGTGGCTCAACCACGAAAATATTGATAGAGGGCATCTCCCAGGCCATCCAAATGCACTTCAATCTATAATACAAGACGAAATTAGGCAGGATGCCTTAGATAAACTTGGAAAATCAAACTTACCGGCGATGATCTCAAATGAGGTCACGGAACTTTCTCGATAACACAAGGGAAAAACATTTCCGCAAGCACTAGGCCACTATGAGCAATTAACCCTTACTCATTTAAAGTACAAGTCGGAGAAACTGACAAAATTTTGACTTTCTGAAGGGATGAGGGATAAAATTATTATTTGAGGGACCAGTACGACTGTACCGTCCGAGCACCTTCAGAAAAGTGGCTTGGAGAACGACAGGAAGGAATGACATGACATTCGGAGCATGAATGTAGCAACAAACTTAAGGGCCTGTATACAACAATAACTTAACTTAAAATTATTTACATCTTGTTATTAAACCTCAAATATAGCCTTAACGGTAGCATTGTAAATATTGCTCAATAATCTTACAAAATAACAATAATAATAATAATAATAATAATAAACAGTTTAAGATTATCAGCTGAAAACAATATCAATTTTGGCGAGTAGCAAAATCAAGGTTACAACTGAGAGAGGTTGTCTGATAAAAATACATTTCAACAGTTAAGCTACGTCATCAACGGTACTGTACAACCTGCTGCTCCAAGACATTTTTAAATAAAATTCACAACTAAATACCAAGTAGCTTTCAAACGCTACATCGTCAACCCGTGAACGCAGCGTCGATGACGTACAAATACAGCTGATGATTATTGATTTCAACAAGCCAACCAAAACAAACTTAGAAAATCCCAAGGTAAATTTTGTATTATGAAATTATAGTCAATTTATGAATTATTTCTAGATAAGGAAGAAAATACCGAAGTGCAAAAATAAAGCCATCCCTACTCTCACCATGACAACAACTCAGCGAGTCAAATCAAGGAAGCCCCAGCTCTTGGGAATAAGGTAAGTAAAGTATTACGTTCGTATATTTATGTCTAATTTTCCTTTGTTTGCAGACAGCCAGTTTAGCCGGCGGAAAATAACCAATTTCAAAACAAATACCTAACCCAAAGCTAGTAAAACCTCTAATGGTGATTTTGGAACGTTACAACTCCACCTTTCCCTCCTCTCAAAAATAAATGAAATTTATTTTTGACAAAATACATTAACCTGGTACCAACCAAATTATTGCAAGAAGAAGAGCAAGAAAAACAACCAAAAAAACATAAAAGAAATAAAAAAAATGAATGAAATGAAAATTTAAAAAAATTAAACAACAACTAATCTCCTGGATCTGGTTTCAGATCCTTAACATGAAAATTACCCACGGAAACTTCATTCCCATCTTCCAATTCATAGGTACAATAACCTATCTTCTTACGAACTCTAAACGGTCCACAAAATTTGCCAGCAAGCTTGGAAGCAAAATAATTTGCCCCGTCGGACAAGACAAACTGCCTTTTCCACACAGAATCTCCCACACCATATTCAACGTGCCTTCTACGGAGATTATATTGATCACGAGACCTCATATATGCCTCATCCAGCCGCTTTTTCACAAACTCTCTCAGTTTCGATAAATTTCCTGACTTATCAACATCAACTGACCTGTCGTTCTCTGGATCCAAGCGCGAGTTGTATTCATTTCCATGAATTACCATTTCTTGTCCAAAATTCACAAAATAAGGAATTGCATTTATGACTTCGTGACGTGCACTGCGATAAGCACAACCAAGTTCAGCGAGACACTCATCCCATTTCCGATGATTATCCTCAACATATGCTGATAACATGGATTTTAATACCCGATTCACTCTTTCAGTGGGATTGCAATGAGGAGAGTAATTGGGATTATACAAGATCTTAACACCGTAAGAATCACAAAGGTTTCTGAATTCACGACTTTTAAACTGTACACCGTTATCACAACGTAGCTGTTGACACACTCCAAACATCATAAAGAGGTTTTCCTTTATAACCTTTGTTACCGCAGTAGCTGTAGCACGACGTAATGGGAAAAACATACTAAACTTACTGAAGTTATCAGTCACCACCAGAACATACTGATGGCCATGAGAAGATTTTGGAAGAGGTCCACATAGATCGGTACTAACAACCTGCCAACACTTAGTAATGTCCATCTGTTTACCCATAAGTCCAGCTGGTCTCTTCTGTTCAGGTTTTGTCTTTAAACAGACTTTACACCTCCTGACATAAGAAGCGACGTCGCTTTTCATTTTCGGCCAATAGAAAAGTCGAGAAAGACGATGGAAAGTCTTATATGTACCCAAATGACCAGCAGTCTTATCATCGTGATGTTTACGAAGAATATCGCTACGAATTTCTTTAGGAATCACCAGTTTCCAGTAATCTGTGCCATCCCGAAGATACTGATAGTCGGGTTCAAGATATTTATAGATCTTCCCATGTTCACCCCTCCACTTGGAATATTTTAAAGGCGACTTTTCAATCAATCCACGCATCTTTATGTACCAAGGATCCTTCACATCTTGTACATCTATAAAATTTACCTCTAAGTTGTAAGGTACAGCCCTGGATAGTGCATCTGGCACTACATGATCTTTGCCTCGTCGATGAATCACCTCATATTCGAACTGCTGTAAACGCAAAGCCCAGCGACCAAGTCGACCTTGTGGATCCTTTAGATTTTCCAGCCATAAAAGAGAATGACAATCTGTGATCAAATAGAATTTCGAGAGCTCCAGATAACATCTAAGCTTTTCCACTGCCCACAATGCTGCCAAACATTCTCGTTCGGTACTGGAGTAGTTTCTTTCAGCTCGAGACAACGAGCGCGACAAATAATAAATCACAAACTCGCGACCGTCGTACTTTTGCGTCAGGACTGCCCCAAGCCCATAAGCAGAAGCGTCTGTCTGGACATAGAATGGATGTTTGAAATTAGGACAGGCAAGTATGGGTGCCGAAACAAGAGCATCTTTGATTTTAATAAAGGATTCTTCACAAGCAGGGTCCCAGAGGAACTTCTTATCTTTTCGCAAAAGTGCTGTGAGAGGAGCCAGCAAATCGGAGAAATTATCCACAAAACGACGATACCAGGAAATCATCCCGATTATCTTTCGCACCTCCTTCATAGACTTTGGTCGTTCAATATTGATTATTGCTTCCACCTTGGCAGGATCAACAGCTATACCAGAGCGATTAACAACAAAACCCAGAAATTTAAGTTCAGGTCGACAAAAGTAACACTTGGTCTTGTTAAGGGTTAAGTTAGCCTCTTTGAGACGTGCAAAAACAAGTTTCAACACCTCCAGATGCTTTTCAAAGGATGGAGTCGCTATAATGACATCGTCAAGGTACCTGTGCACATATGGTTCTAGTTCTGGACCAAATAAACTGTCCACCAAACGCTGGAACGTAGCTGGTGCATTATGTAACCCGAAAGGCATCCGGACAAAGTGATACAATCCTCTAGACGGAACAGTGAAGGCCGTATAAGGGCGAGAAGATGGTTCAACCTCAATTTGCCAATAGGCGCTAGCAATGTCCAAGGTAGATAGATATTTAGCGCCGCCTAGTTTGCGTAGGATATCCGAGATGTAGGGAAGAGGATATGCATCTCGTTCACTGACTCGATTCAACTTCCGATAGTCGACACAGAACCGCCATGTATTATCTTTCTTTGGTACAAATAAAAATGGAGACGACCAACCGCTATTGGATTTTTCCACAATTCCCAACTTAATCATCTTGTCCAATTCAGCATTTATAATCTCCTGCTTGAATGGTGAGACTGGATAGTATCTTTGTTTAATGGGTTCTGTCTTAGTGAGACTAATTTTATTTTGAACCAATCCTGTAAAACCTAGCTTATCAGGATCGACAGAAGAAAAATAACCATCAACTACCTCATCAAGACTGGCAAGTTCATCAGGTCTCAAATTTGAATCCGATTGGATAGAACTCAAAACTGGTTCGCTCAACTCAACATCAGAAAAACGCCATTCTCCCTTCCTCACATCTGGAACTATTCCCATCCTAATCCAGAAGTCAATACCCAACACTAATTTGTGCCTCAATCGGGGAACGATATACACATCTATAACCCTAACTACGTCGCGCAAACGTATTGGAACTGATGCTATTCCTACACAGTGACATTCACCATCGTTTGCCACACGACAAGAAACATCCGATTTACGAAGTCTAACACCAACAATTTTTAATACATCCCAACCATCCGAATTCATAAATACCTTCTTAGCTCCGCTATCCAGAAGACCAAAAATCGGAATACTCAAAATTTCAATTTTAACATAAGGACATTCTCCATCTCCTCCCTGAGCCAAAATATAGTCCAAAACAAATTTATTTTTAATATGTTCGACCGAGTTAACATTATTAGAGACAAAAGTTCGGTCGCCTACCGCCTCTGCTGACCGTTTCCCGAATTCGTGGGTGCGTTGTCGCGACGGTTGTTATGGTTGTGCCGATTATTGTCATAGCTTTGTCTATTGCGTTGCCAAGTTTCTCTAGAAGTGTCATTCTGTGGTTGCGCGTTATTATGTGATCGCGAATTTGAACCTTTATTACACGTTGGGCATGTTGCTTTTGTGAAACCAGCACGACCACAACTGTAGCACTGAAAATCATGCTTCGGTCTGCTGCAATCCTTCACAACATGACCACGTTCTTTGCAACGCCAACAAACAAGTTCGCGGACATTAATTTCATCGAGTCTATTTCCAGCTCTGCGCGGTAAACCTACATACGCCAAATCTGGTTCTAAAGACAAAGATGAAAGGTTCGGTGGTTTGAAAGAGCTAACTGAATCGCGAGCTATTTCTAACTTCCTACATAGTTCAATCAACTCAAAGGGCGTTTTAATCTCAGTTAATGCTAAGCGTTCCTGAAAGAACGGAAGAATATTTTTACGCAATACCTTCAATCGCAAAGAATCGGTTACTGGAGTGGGCATACGATCAAATAAACCAATCATGATAGCCACATACAAACAAACTGATTCAGATTCCCCCTGAGTTCGTGCAAGAATTTGCTGCCACAGTTTGTCAGCCGACGGAATATATTCATCCTTCATCAAAGCAACCAAACCATCCCAATCAGAAACGAATCTTCTCAGCCAGCTGTATAACCGCAACGCATCCCCTGCAAACAAATCTCTTGCAGACGGAAAAAGCTGTGCCTTATCCACGCATCTGCTACGGCAATGCTCATCCACCTCCTCCAGGAAAGCATTGAAGCTTTCAGAAGGTTTACCAGAAAATTTAATTTGCCATTTGTAAACAGGCACACTTTGTATACTGGAAAACACTTGATTAACAGCACCGCTGTTTGAGGTCGAAGGCTGATTAGGTGAAGAGGTGTGTACTGGAATAATTGGAGTAACATTTCCAGACCCTGATACAGAAAAGTTTGGATCTGCAGGACTGTTTTGTTGTTGCGCTATCTGTGGATGCTGCAAGGATCCAACTTTACTATTATATTCGGCAATCAAGTTCATCGATTCTCTCAGAAGTGTTGATCTCTTTTCCAATAAATCATCATCTTTAGCATTAAAGCGATGAAGCCTATCGTTTATGTGACAGATCTTTGTTTCAATCTTCCTAACCTGAGATGTAGAACCAGAAAAGATTGATAATACACTTGAAATGTCTTTTAGCTTCGCCTCACAGATGACCAACTCATCCAAGTTACTTTCTACTGAAGGCAAATGAAAAACAAAAGAAGAATCTTTTTCAATAGAAAGAGCACTTCTCAGACTCTTTCTTAAAGCGTCAACATTATCAGACTCAGCTATACCTCTTATCTTGAGCTCATAAACCAACTCATCCTTAACAAGTCTATCAACATCCAGTTTGAAAGGCATTTTGAAAATTTGAAAATAATAAACACTGCTATTTCAAAACAAGAAATTCTCAATAATGTTCAAGAGCGGAACCAGAAAAACAATAGAAAAAATCAGAAAAATAAAGCAACTACTTATATATGGTTTGCTTCTTCAAGCCACTTTGGCAAAAAAAAAAACAAAAAAAATAAAAAAAAATTAAATTAAAAATGACATGGATAATTAGGCTGGGGGGTCTCATTTTTTATAGAGTCAAAACACGTAAATAAATAATAAATGCCTACCACCACAAGGGTAAACAAGATTCTACCTGCAGCCAATTGAGCCAATAAATCAATTAAGAATGCATAAAGAAAATCTATAATATTTATCTATTCGGGCCTGTGGGCTTAAATTCAAGATAAACCCATTAAAAAAAATAAATAAATATCAGCGAATGCCAAGGTCAGCATCCAATCTAAATCAAAATAAGCTTCTAAAGTCAACACACGACACCAAAATGCAGTATCAATTTAATGCTCTTATGTAGAATCAACTAAAATAACTTAATACCAAAAAACAAATCTTTGTTTTGTTTCTTTAAATACTGTTCAAGTTAAAAAAAAAAAAATCAAGTAAAACCTCAAGTTACCAGCTTACAAAATCAAGTCAAAACAGTGAAAGTGCTACCAAAACCAACAGAAACAAAAAACTGGTAGGTAAAATGCCATTAATTAAAATAAAATTTAAAACACGTTGTGGCGCCAACTTATAACGTTAGTTGTTATACTCTAACCTAGTAGGGATTCTCCGGCTACCTCAAAAATAGAATAGTCCTACTAAGTTATTGCATGAGACTCTAAGGGGTTGTAGTTTCTTGTTCTGTTGGATTATAGTAAAACACCTTAATGAAAGACAGAAATAACATTTACGTAGATATATATTATTATCTGATTAAAATAGTACAGGCAATGTGAGAGTAGTATAGGTACCTACAATTTAATATAAACTGATAAGAGAACTTGTTACTTCAATTAAAAAGAAGGTGCACCCCATAGATTTAATAAATTATTCACTCTCAGTGATATCAATAATACCCTAAAGTTCAACTCCTATAATGATAAATTAGGAATCAAAAATACCTACTTATATATGAGAAACTTTGGCGAGCTGAGCTCCCACTTGAATATTTTAAACAATTAAACACAATCCGTACACTTACGGTTAATGACTTAGTCAAGTACTTGAAGTTTTGGAATTTCCCTTGATTCTTGAGAAGAAAAATAGCTAAAGTTATCTTACTTGATACGTCGTTCACAATTACTTCTAGTTGACTTGTGTGTGTGTGTGTGTGACTGGGTTTCAAACCAGCATAGGCCTGACGGAAGAGGATTGCAACTTGTTACTTGGCTGAAGCAGTCCTCTACTTGAAGTTCGATATATGAATTCAAAACGACGACACGGGCGTGACGTGGATTCAAAAACTTGAATCTTGAAAGCTTGGAAAACCCTTGAAAAACTTGTAATCTTGAAATGCCTTGTGGTGGTGCCTCTCTCCTAACTCGGACAACGTAGTTGCCGGGTGGCAAGAAATCCTATAAGAAGTAATAAAAAGACTAAGCCCAAATTAAAGTAAGCAACACGTGCCAACTTACCAAAGTTCCAACAAAATCCCTACTAAGGTAAAACAGTTCCAATCAACGTGCAACAAAGCACCGGCAAAGCAGCCTCAACGAATTTAACAGAACTATTTTATTTGTGTGCTCAGTAAAATAAATCCCGCAATGGATGGACACTTGGCCAAAAATTAACTTGCACATGGACTTTGGATTTCTAAAATGGGTCTAGGAACAAGATGTCGGTGGTTCTTGAAGGTTTCGAGAAAAAGGAAAGATTTTCGCCAGGGTTCCAATGAAGAAACCTAACCTAGTAAGAACATGCGCCATGCACACGAAATAACGTCAAGAGAAAACAAGGTTGCTACAGCGAACAGCAACACCAGTGGAGTCGCAACAGAACCAATGGGGTAGAAACAAATTCGAGCATTGCACTTAGTGCACCTAGTTCAAAATATTGTTCCCTGTTCCGAGTATTTCGGTACTTGGCGAATCGATACGATCTTACAGTAGATCGTCAACCCGTGAACGCAGCGTCGATGACGTACAAATACAATCAGCTGATGATTATTGATTTCAACAAGCCAACCAAAACAAACTTAGAAAATCCCAAGCTAAATTTTGTATTATGAAATTATAGTCAATTTATGAATTATATTTCGGTGCCCCGTCCGCGCACTTATGACCACAAATTTTAAAGAAGAAGAGGCAAATAGCGTGCCCGTTCTGCCGCTAACTTCTCTTAATTCCTTTCACCCTAACCTCATTATTCGTTTTTGTGCGCAACGTGACCACGCGAAAAATATTTAATATAAATTTATTTAATAATAATTCCTTTTTTTTGTAGGGCAAGATGCCTAAGAGGAGTCGAGAAAGGTCTAGATCTCGCTCGAGATCAAGACACCATCGTAGACGCAGTTCTATCAGCTCAGGTTCTCGTTATGTCTCCGACAGGGCCTCGACAGCGTCTTCAGCTTCCACCCTGGAAAACAGGGTAAAGAAGCTAGAGGATTTAATAGTTTTTCAAAGAAGTCAACTTGAGGCTGCTCGTAGGCATCCAAGAAACAGTAGCAGTAACAGTGACTCTGACCCTCCCAGGAGTAGAGGGCATAGCTCAATTTATGAAAGGACAGTAGATCCTAGAGCTGCATCAGTAGTCAGGTCAGGGGGTAGTAATCCTCCTGATATTCCTTCCCCTGTTGTTAAGGAAGATGATGGAATAAATAAGGAGAACGAGGAGGAAAATATTTTAGAAATTGATTTGGATCCTGAGACCATTAAATCTCTAGGAGGCGATCCGGCTAAAAAGACCGATGAGGGGATTAATTTACACCATTCAGTGGCTGGTATTTGGGACCACATTTTATCTAAGGGATTAGATAAAGATACTAACCAAGAACTTGTGGCGAAATACCCCAAACCAGTAAATTGTTCCTTTCTCAAGGCTCCTAAGTTAAACGAGGAAGTTGAGGTTATTTTATCACAAGAATCCAAACAGGACACAAAGATGGCCAATGCCCTGAAATGGGATAAAAGATTGGCTAATTTGCAAAATTACATGTCAGCTGCAGCAGCCAGTTTGGGATCCATTATAAATATCATACTAGAGGAGAAGAATATGCCTCAGCGAAATACTTTAATAAACCATGCTGGTAATATGGGACAAATATTAACTAATACACATTACGTGGCCTCGATCTATAGGCGCTCAGCAGTAGCTCCGTGTCTATCAAAACCTGCTAGGGATGTGGGTTTTGGTAATCTAGTAGACGACTATCTCTTAGGAAAAGACTTTAGTGAAAAATATAAGAAGATAATGGAATTAGAAAAGTCTAGCAAGGACTTAAAATTCAAACAACCTTTTGTTGTTTCAAATAAGGCTGCACTAGCTTCGACCACCAAACCAAGGACATCTATATCCTCGAGCAGTAGACCTCGAGAGACAGTTCCATCTACAGTTTCGGTTTCAGAAGGGAACAGATCTTTAAACTGGAGGGGCCCGCCCCGAGTTGCGAGGGACTCGAGGCAGAGAGGGCAACCTCAGAGCCAGGGAAACAGGAGGAAATATTACGAAAAAACACGGAAATAGAGGTAAGTACCATAGGTGGGCGATTAAAACATTTTGCATCAAGATGGTCAGATATCACTAAGAGTAACAACTATGTTTTACAGTGGATCACTGGGTATAAATTGCCTTTCTTGAAGGATCCACCTAACAACCATGGGGTTTACCTTCCTCCCTCCCGTTCGGACCCTAGCTTAGTTTCTAGATGTGTCAGGGACCTTTTAAATCAAAGGGTCATCGAGGAAGTTGATAAGAGTTGAAAAACCTAACAAAAAAGCCAGATTCATTCTAAATCTCAAAGTCTTAAACACATTTATCAGAGAGGTCCATTTCAAAATGGAAGATTATAGAGTGGCCTTGAGGCTCATAAAGCCCAAATCTTTCATGGGCACCATAGACCTTAAGGACGCTTATTACGCAATACCAGTTCACAAACACCATCGTAAATACCTGAGTTTTAAACTTGGGGAAAAGATTTTTCAGTACAAGGCATTGCCTTTTGGACTTTCGTCTGCTCCTTACACGTTTACTAAGTTAACAAAACCAGTGGTTACCTACTTACGAAGTCTGGGTGTATACTGTGTAGTATACCTAGATGATTTTTTAATTATAGCAGATGATTATGAAACGTGCAAGGAACATATAAAAATTACAACTTCATTACTTGAATTTCTAGGTTTTATAGTAAATTATGAAAAAAGCAGTCTAGAGCCTTCCAATGAATGTGTTTATTTAGGTTTTTTATTTAACAGTTCTAGCATGACATTATCTTTGCCTGAGGAAAAGAGGATAAAGATCCTAAACCTTATAGAGGAGCTGTTAAAGTCTAGGTCCTGTAGTATACGATTTCTAGCGAAAGTAATTGGTTCTCTAGTTGCTGCTTGTCCAGCTGTCAAATATGGATGGCTTTATACAAGGGAACTAGAAAGTTTTAAAACAAAATCCTTGATAGCCAACAGTCAAAATTTCAACAGTAAAGTGAATATTCCTGAAAGTGTAAAGCCTGATTTAATATGGTGGAAAACCTCTATACCAAGTTCCCAAAACCAAATTCGTGCAGACTTCTTTGACTTGGAAATTTTCTCAGATTCCTCCTTGACTGGCTGGGGAGCTGTTTGTGGTTCTTCGAGGACTCATGGTTGGTGGACCATGGAAGATCAGGAGGAGCATATAAATTTTCTTGAACTAAAAAGTGCATTTTTAGGTCTAAAAACTTTTGCAAATCAAAAGTCAAAAAATATCCTTTTACGAATAGACAACACCACTGCCATAGCCTATATCAATCGTATGGGTAGTGTCAAATACCCACATTTAGCAAAATTGGCAAAGGATCTATGGCAGTGGTGTGAACAACGGGATTTATGGATTAAAGCAAGTTATATCCCTTCATCTCAAAACATTATAGCTGACCACGAATCAAGGATACTACCCTCTGAAACAGAATTTGAATTAAATAATACTTTGTTCAAAATAATCACTAATTTTTTGGGCGATCCAACTATTGATCTTTTTGCATCTTGCATAAACAAGAAATGTCCTATATATGCCTCATATCTACCAGATCCAGGCTCAGTCGTTATTGACGCTTTTACCATTTCTTGGAGAGAATTTTTCTTTTATGCTTTCCCTCCCTTTTGTCTAGTACTTCGAGTATTGAACAAAATACAGCTAGACAGGGCTACAGGTATTTTAGTGGTTCCAAGATGGCCCTCACAACCTTGGTACCCCTTATGGAGAAAGATGCTTATTAAAGATCCAATTATTTTCCATCCAGAAGATAACCCTATTATTTTTCCTTCCAGGTGCTTCAAACAACTGAACCTTTCCCTGGAGGCAGGGCTCTTATCAGGAGAGCATTATTGAAGAAAGGTAATCCAGAAGCTGCAATACCTATTCTTATGAGATCCCTTGAAGACTCTACTATCAAGCAATATCAAAGTGCATATAAACATTGGTGGGATTTCTGCCAACTTCACAAGCTCTCCGTTTTTACAGCGGATGAACAACAGGTGATCAATTTCCTAAGTGAACAGTTTCAAACTAAGCAGCTCAAATATGGTTCTTTCAACACATACAGATCTGCTTTATCACTTATCTTGGATTTTGATATAGGATATAAACCAAATATAAGACGGTTTATGAAAGGCATTTTCAAGTTAAGGCCACCTAGAAGAAAATATGATTTTATTTGGGACGCTAACACAGTTCTAGATTTCCTGGAAACAAAAGTTCCCAATGAATCTTTATCCCTAATAGCCCTATCGCGAAAGATTGCAACCCTTCTGGCTTTAATCACTGGACATCGATTACAAACACTGGCGAGAATAAGAGTTAACAACATAATCATAGATTCATCAGGTTTACAAATATTTATATCAGATCACATAAAAACTACCAGCAGCAACACTAATAATCTCTGCTTGCAAATCCCATATTTTCAAGAAAGACCCCAGATTTGTCCAGCTTCCTGTTTGGAAGCATACATCTCACGAACCGCTGAATATAGATCCGAATGTCAGGAATTTCTATTTATATGCACTCGTCCTCCATTTAACACAGCAAGTACTAATACTATCAGCAACTGGATTAAGGCTACTCTATCAGAGGCTGGAATTGATACCAGGATATTTGGTGCATACTCTACTAGGCATGCAGCTACGTCTACAGCCTTTAAAAACGGGGCTTCTTTACAAGTAATAAGAAGGACAGCAGGTTGGACAAACGCATCCCAGATGTTTGCTAGACATTACCGTCTACCTGACCAGAAATTACACGACTTTGCTAAAGCCCTAACTAAGAAGTAGTAGACAACTTTAGGATAAATGATTTGTTCATGGACTTTTCTACTTGTGTAATCCTTTTAATACAAGTGTTGATAGAAACTTTTTCTCTTTTCAAATAGGTATACCTAATATCCTATCCTAATGAGAGGAGCCAAGGTCTGCTTAGATGCATAAGCTTAAGAAGCTAGGTAGTTATGCATAGGCCTAGAGCAGATTTATGAATCATATAGGGGAAGAAAAAACCTAAATGCTTTAAACAGCTACCAAGTGTGATATCATAGGACGGGGCACCGAAATATAATTAACCGATTAAACGAACTTACCTGTGATGTTCAATCGGAATTATATGAGGTGCCCCGTCCGTAGATATCACAACCCACCGCAACCCAGAATGTGTTGTCAATTGAGATTATGCTGAATTAAAATTCACGAAAAATCATCAATGTAATATCATGCTACAATAAATATTGTTTTTTAATTGTGTATTGGTATTGGTATGTATTATGATATTCATAATTATAAATATCATGCTGATGACAATTTGACAACAATCCCCAGGGTTTTTTCTTCCCTCCAATGCTTTGAAATAATGAGGTTAGGGTGAAAGGAATTAAGAGAAGTTAGCGGCAGAACGGGCACGCTATTTGCCTCTTCTTCTTTAAAATTTGTGGTCATAAGTGCGCAAAGGCGACACTACCAAGTGTGATATCTACGGACGGGGCACCTCATATAATTCCGATTGAACATCACAGGTAAGTTCGTTTAATCGGTTAATTATTTCTAGATAAGGAAGAAAATACCGAAGTGCAAAAATAAAGCCATCCCTACTCTCACCATGGCAACAACTCAGCGAGTCAAATCAAGGAAGCCCCAGCTCTTGGGAATAAGGTAAGTAAAGTATTACGTTCGTATATTTATGTCTAATTTTCCTTTGTTTGCAGACAGCCAGTTTAGCCGGCGGAAAATAACCAATTTCAAAACAAATACCTAACCCAAAGCTAGTAAAACCTCTAATGGTGATTTTGGAACGTTACAATATTGTGCTGTGATATTGAGAAAATGGGAACTAAAAGGATTAAAATGTCTACCGCTAGAAATAGTAGAAAGTTAATTGCAAAAAGATGTTGAGTGTTTTATTTATTGAATACCTTTTTGAATACCTAAATTACCAATATACAGTGTGTTTCAAAAGCCTGGGAACGGTCAAATATTTCTAGAGCCGATTGAAATAATATAATTACGAAAATTTCCAAGATAAGGATGAGATACCATTAAGTGTGATTTATAAACTCCACCGTTCCCGTCACCGTTCGTTGTTCCCGTTCCCGTTCCAACTTCAAATATAGGAAATTAATGTAAGCATTTATATCCACCGTTGCCGTTCCCGTTCGTCGTTTTCCTCGCGAACGGCACCGTTCCACCTTGGTTAACTTTTAACTCGACCGTTCGACGTTCGTGCAGTAGCCAATCAAATTAGACAATTTTGGTCATGTGATTCAAGATAAATATATTGGGTTAGGATGTGTTTTTGTTTGTGTTGTGTTTTCTAATTTCCAAAGCAACACAGTTGAGGTGGTGAAGTGAATAGTGATTAGTGAATCCTATTTTATTTATATTTAGGTACCTATTATTTATTTACAAATTGTGTGCTGGGGCAACTGAAATTTTGTGTTTGCCGTTTTTCTATAAATTGTGGGGATGGATTCTGAAAATGGTAAGTAAATACTCAATATAAGAGCCATATTTATTTTTAATATCAATTAAAAAATAGAATTGCAGTACCAGCAGTCGCTGGATTTGGGTTTGCTCATAGAACTAGTCCAAGGCTATAATCACCTCTATGACCTTTCAAATAAACATTACAAAGATAACAACAAAAAGGAAGAATCTTGGAAGGAGATCTCTGAGATTATGGGCGTTTCAGGTAAGCAAAGGTACTCAAGTATTTCCCTGATTATGATTCAACATGTTTCTAGTACCGGAGTTGAAAAAAAATTGGAAAAATGCAAGGGATAAATATATGCGGGAAAAACGAGAGAAACCTTCGGGCTCGGGTTGCTTGGAGTCCCAATGGAAATTTTACAAAAAAATGGAATTTTATGGAAAATTTTGTTGACCTAGAAAGTATGATTATCTATTTTTACAAGATTATTTCAAAATTATAGTGAGACATTTGTAAAAAATAGATGACTGAGAATAAGAATATAGAATAACTTTGTCAGTATGCAATTTTGAAACCGCTTCAATTCCAGGACTAGTTCAGCTACACCAATACTGAAAGAAAACAGAGAACCTAAGTCGCCATGCTCCAATACAAATGTTTGGAATACTATGGAAACAATTATGTCCCCTGCGACTGAAACCGAACAGAATACAGACGTAGAGGTATCGGGGGGTGAACATGAACCATTATCGCGTATGGATAATATAAAAAAACACCTAGTAAGTATAGCAACTAGCATCACATTCCTGTATTGTGAATCCATATCTGTTTATCTATTCTGCAGCTTCCAGAAGTTTAAAGAGAAAAGCAGATCCTGATTGTGCCGAGATGGTGGAGGCTGCAAAAAGAGTTGCAGACTCTATTAGTTCTCGCAAAAGCACTGCAGTAAAAGAGCCAACTCAGAATGAAGCATTTTGTCAATATAATTTATCTCGGCTCAATTCTATGGACAAGGATGAAGCTAAACAGAAAAGGCGGAGAATGCTACTGATTGTGGAAGATTTAGAGTAAATAAAATTAAGACAATAAATTTATGTTTTATTCCATATATGTAAACCTATACAAAAACTAAAAAAAAAATAGAATATTATGTTCGAATTTACTCAATTAAATCGCCTTCCTCTATTTATGACATCTTCTTGCCAGGAAACACTTCCTTCATTTGACATGAAATATTCTGACAATACTTGTCTTATCTTGTACAGGTTTTTTTTGGCAATATTGGAACCTTGCCTGCCTAAATTAGTCAGGAAGTTTCCTTCATCTCTCCATTTCCCATTTCTTTGGCCATCTGAATCCATAAAGTCGCTGGGGCAGTACATATTTCCTGTTCCTGTTTCTTGATCAAATTTTGTTTTGCAAAAATTGTGAAGAACAACTGTTGCTTTTACGATGTTATCTACATTCTCAGCTTTGGCATTTATTGTAGTTTTTAGCACTCGCCATCTAGCCACCAGTATGCCAAAGGCATTCTCAATAGTTTGTCTAGCCCTAGAAAGGCGATAATTAAAGATTCTTTCTCTGGGGTCTAAATTTGTGGATGGGAAAGGTCTCATTATATATTCCTTTAATGGAAATGCTTCATCAGCGACCAAAAAATACGGAATCTTTATTGGACAGTTTCCAAGCTGCCTTGCTTCAGGGACATTCATGTTTTTTTCCTCTAACCTCTGGCCAAAAACACTATTTTTAAATATACCACCATCACTTTGGGAACCATAGGCACCTATGTCCACCAAAGTGAACAAATGTTTAGCGTCACATGCTGCCAATAAAACGATACTGAATCTTTTTTTATAATTATAGAACAGGGACCCACTACCAGCGGGAGCCTGTACATTAACATGTTTCCCATCAAGCGCTCCCAAACAATGTGGAAAGTTCCATTTCTGTTGATATTCATCAGCTATACTCAACCATCTTTCCTCAGTTGTGGGGGATTGTAAGTATTCTGGGCTCAAAACATCCCACAGAACCTTACATGTCTCGTGGACAATAAAATGGGCTGTAGCAAGACCAATATTGAAACTCCAGGCCAAACTTTGCAGAGAACAACCTTGCGAAAGAAACCTACAAATTTTTTTCAAACCAGTTAGGTCCTAGCAACATTGCAAAGTGAAAATTAAAACTTTTATTACATCTAGCAATAGCAAACTTACTGCAGAGTTAAGACAAGTCTTTCCTCAGCATTCACTCCATCCTTTCTTGGTGCTCTCTGAATGTGAGGTTTTACTTTTTGTAGTAACTCCTCAAAAATGGGAACAGTCATTCGTGTGAACTTAAAGAACTGTTGAGGATCCCACATTTTCATTTTTCTATAATAATGAAAATTGCCTCTGTCCCGTCTTGCCCTATTGATGGGTCTTACTTTAAATCTTCTCGTTCTTCGTTTCTTATGTTTCAGCATTGCACAGAGTAACATAATTATGGTTAGTCCTGCAGCATCCATATCAACAGTATCCATGTTTGTAATTGCTTCCAGCTTTTAACTTTGATAAACAAAATTTTATAGATGGGTATAATCAAGTTTATCATTATTATTTGTACTTACCTAGGTACCTATTATTCCAGTCCAAGGCCCAAATGATTAAATAATGTACTTATGTATGTAAGAAAACACCGAACATAACAAAAACTATTTATTTTCTACAAAGTACCTACAGAGAAAAAAAAAACACACAATATCGATAACGACAATATAAATCTTATGATATAAATCTAACCTAAAAATGTATACATTTTGTCAGCGGGAACGGCAACGGTTTAGAGTTTATAAATGCTCAGAAACGACACGAACGGTGACAACGAACGGGAACGGTGACAACGAACGGTGACTGAGAGTTTATAAATCAAGCTTAAGGATCTGCGAAACGGTTGGAATTACAATATTGGTTAAATTAGGTAAAAGTTGCACAATTCAACGCTCAATAAACTGATACTTTGACATTTGAAAAGTTCTGAACAATTTCGGAGATATCCGGAAAAAAACAAAATTTTGCTACGTCACATTTTAAATTTGATGGTAGTCCCTTGTGTGGAAGTCCGAGTTGGGTCCCAATTCTGGCAGGTATATTTAATTATGGTCCAGTTGGGTCCGGCCTAGGGCCTAATTGGGTCCACAGTAATATCCAAATAATTGAATAAAACTGAATTTTAATAGGACAGTGTTGCCGATTTAGGATAGTCTCCTAGATTTCATGGTAGGTACTCCAAGTAATTAATTGGAGGTTCGAGAGGGTGGTATTACAGGTATATTTCCTATTGTTATAAGGTTGGTACCCCATGGTTATTAAGTTCACTCGCTAATTAAATTCGTTTGTTGTTAATTGAGCTGTTTAAATTGTTGTTAGTGAGAGTAGATAAGTTAGAAGAATGGAATGTACGCTACTTTCAACTGAGAAAGGAAAATCGCTGTTACTGATTAACGGGTGCAAATTTGGCTTCCAAAAAGACTTGGCAGTTGGTGTAAAAAGGTGGATATGTACATGCAAAAAATCATTTTGCAAAGCCTTTGTGAAAACAACTGGGGAAAACCTCATAATCGAATCAACGTTGGAACATAATCATGAAAAACAACCAAATCATCTCTCAAGTCGCCAAGTTTTGTCTCAATCCGTCAAGAGAGCACCTGTGGATATCCCTACGGAGAAACCCATGAAGCTGATACGTCTAGAATTATATAAATCCGATCTTGAATCAGTAACAACACATGACATTACCAGATCAAGAAAAAATGCTTATCACGCCAGAACATCGATTTTATGTAAACTTAACAAAAATGTCCACGAGTTTCAAGAAGTGATAGAAGGCAACGGGGCAAAAACAAACCAAAATGAACATTTTCTTTTGCTAAACGACAAAGTTAATCATATTGTTATTTTTTCAACGAACACTAACATAAAATTTCTAACTGGTGTTCCAGATTGGTATGTTGATGGAACCTTTCAATATTGTCCAAAATGTTTTGTACAACTTTTCACAATTCACGGCTTAAAGAATGGCCATTATACCCCAGTAGTATCCCACTATATTTTGTTAGGAATTTAGAAGTGCGGCAACAAGGCTATTTTTTCCCATTTTTTTCTTAGAATCTAAGATATCTTCTTCGGTCCCAATTCGGCCCACACCTTTTTAAGGGCAGGTAAGTGAATAAGGTTTGGGACCCAACTCGGATGCGTCCCATCTTGTAGAAGGGATTTCCATATTTTTGTTATACACTGTATAAAAATCATCGAAATTTGTTTTTGTTGATTTTATTCGTTGTTTGACTAAATGGGGTAGGTACTTGAATCAATTTTTTTATCGCTGATTTTGTTAGTCGATAAAAACTAAGTCAACACGTGTTTTTTCTTTTTTTTTTTAGTCAAAAATTGACGGAGATACAACACTATGAAATATGCCTATGACGTCACTTATCGTATAAATTTATGACGTCGCACATGCTCAGTATATCTATACATACAAAACTTATTATTTGTATAACTTCCGGAATAATCATATTTGGGTAAAACAAAAAAATATAACATCGATTTTTTTTCGATTTCCTACAGTTTACAATAAACAATAATCAATTTAATTTTTCATGCAAGTACCCTATTGTTGCAAAAATAGTATATTGTTGTATTAGGAGTAGAAGCTTTACTTTTTTGTGCTGAAGCAGTGGGTTTGCGAGCCGAACGTAGTGAGGCTTGCAATACTGCTGAAGCACAAAAAAGTGCTTCTACTCCGTATGCAACACGCTATTTTTTCTCCAAACGAATGGGGTAAGCTCGGGGGTAACTGAATGGTTAAGCGGTAGTAAAAGTACGAGCGGCACTAAAAGTACTTTTGCTGCCGCTCCAGCGGCACTAAAAGTACTTCTACTGCCGCTGCGGTTGCCTAGCAGCATAGAAATTAAATTTCTACCACCTCGACAGGTGTTAACCCGCTGGAATTGCCTACCAGCATAGAAATTAAATTTCTAACATCTTGACAGGTGCTGACAAAGTGACGTTTTTTAGACGTTTGGAGAAAATAGTATATTATATTATAAGGATTAAAAATGAGCTTTGAGTCCGCATGATATATACTATTTTATTCCCAACCAAGACAAATTAAGTTATTAAACAATTCACTTTTATTCCGCCGGAATTAAAGTGATTTACTGGTGTTTAGTGGAAAGCAACAAGCATATTTTTGACCAATACGAGAATTGTTGGCTTTTGCACCCGAGCATAGTCTAAAAATGTCTTTTTTTTTACCGTTTGGGAAAAAATATATTTTCTGCACTTTTGGGACTCAAATTTTATTTCAGTCAATTCAGTGGTAAAAATTGAAAATTTTAAGAACTAGATAGATAGGTAATAAAATATGTACCTACTCTTTTCATTTATATTAAATAGCTGAGCAGTAAAAAAGAAAAGGGAATGACCAATGAAGCTTCTATGTCAGCAGCTAATGAAAACAGGAAAATTGCCGAGAATATATCAGATATAGAGATAATAACCCCATCCGACAGGTAAAATTTTATTTCTATATGATTTTTACTAAGTACATATTAATAAGTCGGTAAAATTGTAGCACTTATTCACATATGGACAATGAAGCTGTGGAGAATACCGAGTATACACAATCTCAACAAACTCTACTCAGTCCTACAATTGAGACAAAAGGGAGAAAGAGGTAATATTATTATTATAATTATTATTATGCCTGATAATATATGATATAATTACATAAAACACGTTTCAGACCTATCAAAGATGAAAATTCTATACTGGAGGGCAATCGGATAATAAACGTTAGGCATTTTCTCGAAGAAATTATTTCATTCAATCATTGCGGGCTATTCTCCTGTACACCACGAGAACTAGAAATAGTCAATGAAAAAAGAAAAGGTTTTATTTCAGACATTATTATTAAATGCAAAATGTGTGAAAAAGACCGTTACAATAATACCAAGAGACGGAAAATTGAATACCAATCAAGCATCGGTTTTAGCCACAATAAGTATTGGTTGCGGATTTTCACAGCTTTCGGAATTTGCCAGCACCCTAGACATCCCACCAATAGGCTACAGGCTATACAAAACGGAGGGAAAAAAATTACAAAAAGTTATAGAAGAGGAAAACTGGAACATCATGAAGGAAGCTGGTGCAGAAGAAGCTAAGCTTGCTAGAGAAAATGGTGAGGTGGATGAAGATGGAGTTCCAAAGGTAACCGTAATAGCCGATGGAGCTTGGTGAAAACGCTCATATCGCTCGGCATATAATGCTCATTCTGGCGCGGGTTGCATCGTTGGACAAAAAACAGGAAAGTTACTATTTTTGGGCATAAGAAATAAGTTCTGCGCGATGTGTCAAGTAAATCCTTCAAAAGATCATCTATGCTTTAAGAACTGGTCAAGTACGTCAACATCCATGGAAAGTGACATCATACTTGAAGGATTCAAACGAAGCATAGAGATGCACGGCGTAAAATACTCCCATCTAGTTGGCGATAGCAGTGTTTTCAAAAAATTGCAAACTAATAGACCATATGGAAACTTTGCAATCCAGAAAATCGAATGTTCCAATCACCTTAGAAATTACTGCAATACCATCAAAGAGCTGGCCACTAAAAAATTTAGTTCCAAAGGTTTAGCAATCAGTACTGGTCTTAAAACATCTTTGAAGAATAACCTCCAAAGATTGAGAGTTGCTATAGATTGTGCTGTAAAATATAGAAGAGCTGAAAACGTTTCTTTCCAGCAACAAGTCCTAAATCTTAGAAAAGACATTGAAAACAGAATTTCCCATGTATTTGGTGACCACTCACAATATGATGAATATTTTTTCAATGGAGACAAGCAGAATGAGTGTAACCTTATTCCAAGCATGAAAGAATGTGGATTATACAATGATATTATGTCTCATGCAAATCGTCTTATATTTAACAGCAGAAGCTTGGTAAAAAATATGACCAATAATAATGCCGAAAGCTTCAACAGTGTCATTGCAAAATTTATTTCAGGAAAAAGGATTAACTTTTCCAAGAGATGTGGATACTCGCTACGTTGCCAGGCCGCTGGTATTTCTTTCAACAAAGGAGCAGATTATTATGACGTTTTACACAGGGCCCTAACAGGTGAAAGTCCAAGAAAAAACATGAAAACATATATTGTTAGGAAAAAAGGAATTGCTAGTCGAATATTTACTAGAAAAAAATTATTCCCTCGAAAAAATAAAAATAAAGCATTCACGAAAAAGAATAATAGCCAGGAAGCTGACGAAGATTATGGGGATGTTCAACCTTTGATTGACGATGAAGAGTGGGAACGACGAAAGGATCAATTTTTAAATGGGTTAAGAAAAGATAAGATGGAGATTAAGCAGATTATGGAAGCCACGAAGGAACAGAGAGATTCTGCAGTTTGGATTTAAGAAAGGCGCAAAAGAATAACGGCATCAATTTTTGGTAAAATTTGCAAGTTAACTTCCACAACTGATCCAAAAAAAACTGTACAAGCAATGCTGAAAAGTTTTACGGCTCTGAGCACTGCTTATGGTATAGATCATGAGCCAATAGCTGTTAAAGAGTTCGGAGAATCGTTAGAAATAGATATAAAGCCGTGCGGATTTTTTGTGGATGAAAACGACTATTATCTTGGGGCAGCACCGGATGGACTTGTAGAGCCAAATGGTCTGGTGGAAATAAAGTGTCCATATAGTTGTCGGGAATTATCGCTAATAGATGCAATCCAGACAAAAAAGCTGACGATGTATAAGTATTTGGTGGGAACCGGGCACGTTGGTTCTTGATCAAGGACGTGAGAGACGGCCTACTCAAGCCAAGCAACGCGGTGTCGGATTGGAGATTGGATGGGTGACCGCAGTAGTACGGGACGGTGGGTCGACCGCGCTGCCGCCAATCATCTGATCTCCAAGTATGAATGAAAAGTATGAATGAGAAGGAGTAGAGCCCATACGAATGACATACAAAAAGCCTATAAAGGCGGCAGTGTAGAGTATGGGCTCGAAAGGGTGAAACCAAAAATCTATAACTATTTGGTTATTTTTATGGCCATACATTTTTCATATATTTTTGAGAAAATTGGTAGAAGAGAAATTGGTCTATAGTTCTCAACACTTTGTGGATCTCCCTTCTTAAATACAGGTATAACCAAAGCTTCTTTTAATTTAATAAGAAGCAGACATTGACAAGCTTTGTAAGTGGGACAATAATTAGATTTTTTATTGTTTTTATTAATTTAGTGTTCAGTCCTGTGATATCGGTACTGTTTTCATTTTCTAGTTGACAGATGATATCTCTAACTTCAGTAAAGCTCACTTCATCAAAAGTAAAAACATTATCATTTTCAGGCAATCTCAAAAATGAGAGAGGATCTCTATCAACAGGTTCTATATTATTATACAGTTTTTCAGCTATTTCAGAGAAATAATTGTTGAAATCACCCAGTATGTATTCTGGCAGATACATACTGGGTCTTCTGATGATGATTTAGCTGTTTTTACCCTAGTTTTATTGATAATCTCCCATGTTGTTTTTATAGGATTATTTGAGTTGCGAATCATAGTATCATTGGCCCTGATTTTTTAATTTTTTATAGCATTTTTATATGTATATCTGGCGGTACTTTCTTAGCTCGATTTTATTGGCTTCATTTTTATATTGATTGTACACTTCACTGAGGAAGTTTAAGTGTTTGCGCATATTTCTTAGATTAATGTTAAACCAAGTGATGTTATTGGCTTGATCCGATCGTACTATATAAGTTTTTTGTGGGAATGACTGCAAGAACGCACCCTCAATTTTTCCTAGGAAAACATGAAATCGCCTCTCTACATTTAAGTCCGAATTGCCTATAAAATCCCAATTGATAGCTTCGACAGAGCAATAAAAGTCCTGCATTCCCCTCTGAGTGATGGGTCTGCAAAGCTTCCTACTCTTCAGCACTGCCCCTGTCAAAATTGGCACACTTATGCCCACTTGCACCAACCGCAACTTAAATTGGTCTTAGCTAAGTCAGGTCTTAATTTTAAGTTAGCCTTTAATTTAATTTACTTGCACCATAGACAAATTGTGCCGACTTGGCAAAGTCGGACTTAATAATTTGGGTCGATGGCAACGTTGCGAAATCCTCAGTAAACAGACAGAAAGTGTGACAAAAGTTGACAAATAGTCTTTAGTATTTTGTGGTTTTTCGGAGTTTGGGTGTTTCTGATTGAGAGTTTGAGCAATGAAAGAACGAAAAACCCAATTCTAAAAAGCAGAGGGGCGTGAACTTTACATTAGCATAAAAGGAGGCCTTAATTAATATAGTGGCAAGACTTAAAAATATTGAAAATAAAAAAACTAATGCTCAATCCATTCATGAAAAAAACGCGGCCTGGGAGAATATATGCAGAAATTTCAATGCTGCTTCATCAAGTTTGGATTCTTTGAAACAGTATTATAAGAATCAAAAAGAAGATCTACAGAAACAAAATAAGATATATGAGAAATTTATAGGTTATTACGGGTTAAATTCTTTGTTAGATTCCACCTTAGGGCCGGTTTCTCAATAGCGAGTCACCCCCGGGTTAAGCATAACTCCAGGGTAAACATAGCAACTCGACACGCTTACCCTGGAGTTAAAACCACTGGAAGCGACTCGCTATTGAGAAACCGGTCCTTAATGGGTTCTAACAAAAAATTTAACTTAACTTAACCTAACCTAACTTAAGACTCAATTTAAATTTATTTTTTGTCGTTCATAAAGAACTTTAATTTAATTTAAGATTTTATATATTCTGCCAATGATACATGACGTATGCCAAAATTCGCGTTTGCGCAATGCCCTAAATCTACATTAATTTAAGGAAAAGATAAAAGTTGGCGAACTTCTTGTAAAGTTAGGTTATATCTTAAGTTAAGTGGAGCTGTATGAACGCCGTCGTTAGCCTGAATATTTCGAACTTCCTAGGTAAAAGTCTGTTTTTTTTTTTTTTTTAAGATAAAAGTCAAAATGACATTATGTTGGCAATACAATGTAAAATTGTCAATGCTTACAATTTTTTAATGTAGAAAAAGCTTGTGTTGCCAACATAGTTACTAAATTTTTGACTTAGGGAATTATCAATAGTAATATAACTAGTGCAATGGAAATAATTGATAATTTTTGGGAAATTTGCCCGAATGCATTTTTAGTTGCACGAGTGCACGTAGTGCACGAGTTCCTTTTCCAGTTAAAAACGCATGAGTGCAAATTTGTCGAAAATTATAAATATATTTCTTTGCACGAGTTGTATTTAATGAGAGAATTTCATAAATCAAAAATTTAAATTTTTTGTCAAAAAATGTCAAAACACCAGTTTTCGCACCAGTTCCTATGCAATTATCTGATAATTTGATTTGCACTAGTGCAAATTATCGCGTAATTCCAATCTGATTGGTTCAAATCAGCAATCAAAACCTGTCAATTTATTGTAGGAATACCAGTTTTGACAGATGTATGAAATTCTCTTTAAAAGAAACACAGACTTTAGGTCAGTTTAAATGTTAAGTTAGATTCAATTTTCTGTTTGAACCCACCTTTATATTATGTTAAGTCGGTGCAAGTGGCCATTAGGCAAATTAATAAAGATATTGTCCAAGCAGGCACCCTGCCTTGTGCAGTCATCGAGGGTAGAGGAAAATCCATAACCCCCAAGAACATCACAAAGCAGAGAGCATTTTTATCTCAAAAAATGTCACAAGTGAAACTCTACGTTTTGCTAAGAGATGGCCCAAGTGTCATTTCGTGTATTGATCGATTGGTATCGACGGGTTTCTAGAAAACTGCCACAAGTTAGTTGATTCCTAACCATGTTAGGGGAAGTGTCATCCATTTGTCTAGAAAAACGTCACATGTAAAAAAGTGCCGTCCAAAATTAATATTTCACCCGGATTATTCCACGAAAAGCGGCATATATCAAAAAGTGTCAGAATACAATTAGGCTCTCCAAACCACGTGATTTTTCAATATGGCGACCGTGGAAAATTTGACGTTTGTTTGTTTATCTTGAGTTTATTGGGAATATTTTCAAGCTAATTACAGTTTACTTTGTTATAATATACTTTTTCAGATGCAGAGTGAATATTTAAAGACTTGAATGCAGGAAAATCGGGATCTGGGCGAACGGTTAGTTTAAAAAAATGTCCAGATGACATTTTGATCCAGAGTTCACATTAATGAGCAAATGGAGGCCTACAAAAGCTTAGATTCTTACGAATATTTCGAAAATGGCTTTATTTCAGATGCAGGAACAGCGGTAGTGGAAAATTTTCACGTTTTAATTGGAAAATTTTGAAACAAAGGGCAATGAAAAAACCCTGACTTCATCCTTGTTACCTTGTTGAAACTGCTACCACAATCAACTTCAAGACCCGTTTGTGGCATTTTTAATTGTTAGAAACACTAATAAAGTCCATAAAATAAAAAAATAAACACAGTTCATTCACAAAACAACCACAAAATGCACTTTGAAAAGCTTTAAATTACATACTCTCATATGCGGGATAATGAACTTCTGCCAAAACGCACTTTTTGACAGGTCGTTGGAATGCCTAATACGCTTAATTTATCAAGAAAAGTGTCATATTTTGTGTTGTGACATTTTGATGATAAGGTAAGTCCAACAAACCGTTTACTTTTATCAGTATGGTGAATCTTTTAGAGTTTTGTCAGTTTTCTTGAAAACTTTTAAATTTATTGAACGACTTAACTAATGATCTTTGGAGTTAAGTCTCTTTTCTGGAAATAATTATAGCATGTAATAGTGAGTAAAAATACCATTTTGGAGTTGTGTCAGTTGTATTAAAGTAATTATCATTAATTTATCATTGCTTTGTAGAAATGGCAGGAACACGAGGAAGGAAAATATTGGAGATGGTGTATAAAATCAATACCACATCCAATGACCGTCAAAACGACGAAACTATAGTAGACTTAAATCAGGTTCCACCACAACAAGATATACTTTACTGTTAGTTAAACATTTCAATTTTCAATTATTTTTGTCAACAATCAAGACAACAATATCTGGATGTCCTTTAGTGCTGTTCAGTCGAGTCCTTCTATTTTGCATTGAAAAATGATTTATCTACAAACAACATTTCAGATTCAAACGAAAGTTCAGAGTTTAACTCAACATCAGCTACCGATCAATTATCCAATTCTGAAATACTGAAGAGAGAAACAAATTTGCATCAGATGCCACCTGAAGGTGAAATTGCTTGTTCAACTTCCCACCAATCTTCTACTTCTGGTATACCGAAAGAAACGCATGTGCATCAGATACCCCCTGAAGGTACTATGATTTTTGATTAGTAAATGGAAATAAGAATAATATAGGGTGGTCCAAAAAAAAACGGAATTTTGTTTTGAGCTGTAACTTTTTTATTTGTTGACCAATTTTCTTTTGTTTTGGCTTTTTGAAAGAGAAATGAACAGACTAACGAATCAGGGTAAAACTTTTGAAATTTGAAAAAAATCCAAAATGGCGGACTCCTTCAAAAATTGCCTAGTTTTGGATAGCGCTGGAACTTTTTTGTGACACCCGGTATAAGTTTTTTTAATAAATTCTTAAAGTCCATCATTTTGCGAACATATTAAGACCTCGACAGAAAAAATCGGTTGAAAACTAACTGAAATATTGAATTTTTGGTAATATCGAATTTCAATTTTTTATATTGACAGGAAAATCTAGGATATGCTATTTCAGCTGAATTTTTTTTTTTCTACTCGATATAATCTTTCCATTTGGGGCTTGTTCGAAAGATAAATAGATAGGATAAGGATTCGAAACAAAGATTTTGACTGGTTGAGAAAAAATTAAAGATTTCCAAGTTCCTTCAACATAGCCAATTTTGAAAAACTTAACGATAAGTTTTCTAACAATACGACTAATATTTTTATTTATGAATTTTAAAAAATAAAGTAAACACATTTAAGGGGCGATATGCCCTCCGTGGGCCTCAACAGCCTATGCTAAACGTCTACGCCAAGAATCGATAAAATTGGCAATGTTACGTTGTTCCAGCAGTTCTCCCCAACACTCTCTCCACAACCAATGATTCGGTTGCGCAGCTCTTCTAAATTATCGAACGTAGCCCCATCTCCGTGGAGTTTTTCTCCCAAATCCCCCTATAAAAAGTAATCGCAGGGATTCAAATCTGCGCTATAAAGCGGCCAGCCGCCAGTCAACTTGCTCTCTTTGATATTTGATAGTAAGGAATAATTAAAAGTGATTTAATGCTGAAGCATGTTAAACGGGACTACACATTTGAACTATCCTACTTAATAGATTAAGAGCCCGTGCTGAAATCCGAAAAATTTGGCTCAGTGATGGGAAAATTTTCACCTTATCCGGGGTAAAGAATTTGCCAAACGACCAACTACAAATTTCCCTCCAAGCTAATAAAGGAAGAGAAAAAATCAGCAGTTATTTAATGGTATCTTTCTGCAGCAATTTCTCGAAGCCACAAAGCACAACTAATTGTTATCAACCAAGGAGTTCGCTTGGATTCACGCAAGTATTGTCAGCTTGTGTTCGCCATATTCTATCCGAAATCAATCTTGTTTGAGAGAAGTAGGTTGCCTGATAACTTTTATGACGTCATCTGTATGCCTGAACATAATGCAAATCTCCATGAGGTACTCTAGATGCGTCATCAAGTTACCCATTACCAGACAACCTATTAACTTTAAGAACCTTGATCCGAAATTGAACAGCTCACACCTCAAGACTACACTTTTATGCAGGTAATTTTTTAACTTACCTAGTTAACATTTATTGTTCAGATTTTGGTTCTCACAAAAACTTTGATAAAATTGAACGTTTTTGTATTTTTCTTTTTATGAATAAAGGTAATACATACTGTCTGTATGTAAGATGGAGCCAGGTGACATATTAGCCAATTTACTATCAACTATCTAAGAGAGCAAGTTGCGGATTTTATACAGCCCGTTGACTGGCCGCCTAATAGCCCAGATTTGAATTCCTGCGATTACTTTTTATGAGGGGATTTAGAATAAAAAGTACACGGAAATGGGACTACGTTCAATAATTTAGGAGAGCTGCACAACCGAATCATTGAGTGTTGGGGAGAACTGCTGGAACAACGTAACATTGCCATTTCTATCGATTCTTGGCGTAGGCGTTTAGCATGGGTTCTTGAGGCCCACGAAAGGCATATCGCCTCTTGCCCCTTAAATGTGTTTTCTTTATTTTTCAAAATTTATAAATAAAAATATTAGTCGTATTGTTGAAAAACTTAACGTTAACTTTTTCAAAATTCGCTATGTTAAAGGAACTGGGAAATCTTTAATTTTTTCCCAACAGTCAAAATCTTCATTTCGAATCCTTATCCTATCTATTCATCTTTCGAACAAGCCCGAAATAGAATAGTTATTTTCCTAACAAGTGCGCAAAGTGTTACTTTTCCGCACGCAAACACAGTTATACGAACGACGCGAAGCGGAGTTCGGATAAGTGTTTGCGTGCGGAAAAGACACTTTGCGCACGTGTTAGGAACAAAATTTTTCCTACGAGCTTCATATCAGGTAGGTAACAACAAAAATATTTTTAAAAAAAACGATAATTTGTTCAATTGTTTTCAATTAACTTGAAGCGAACCTATTCATTCATCAAAAAATTACATAACAAAAAAAACAGCAAATTGAAATCCTCGTCAGAGCTGTTTATCTTAAAGTGTTTAAATTTGATGCGAAAGAAGTTTGTAGATTCTTGCATGTAAATGGAGAACACAAATCTGACAATGTGTCAAAGTTAATTATATTCAGTGTTTGTATAGATGTTGGCTGATATAGAAACAGAGGAAAAATTTGTCATCATGTGTCAAAGTCGACAGGTGCACTTATTGTTGTTTGACAATTATTTTTACTTTTCGGCACTCAGTGCGGATAAGGCCCGTATCCGCACTGAGTGCGGAAAAGTGTAACTTTGAGAATCGTAATGCGTGCGGAAAAGTACTACTTTGCGCACGCTCGTAGGAAAAAAATATTTCGAGTAGAAAAAAAAGTTCTAGCTGAAATACCATATCCTAGATTTGGCTGTCAATATAAAAAATTGAAATTCGATATTACAAAAAATTCAATATTTCACTTAGTTTTCAACCGATTTTTTCTGTCGAGGTCTTAAAATGTTCGCAAAATGATGGACTTTAAGAATTTATTAAAAAAACTTATATAGGGTGTCACAAAAAAGTTCCAGCGCTATCCAAAACTAGGCAATTTTTGAAGGAGTCCGCCATTTTGGATTTTTTTCAAATGTCAAAAGTTCCACTCTGATTCGTTAGCCTGTTCATTTCTCTTTCAAACAAGCCAAAACAAAAGAAAATTGGCCAACAAATGAAAAAGTTACAGCTCAAAAACAAAATTCCGGTTTTTTTTGGACCACCCTATATTTTAAAAATAATATTAAATTAAAATAGAAGACGTAAAGATTATATTGTTAACTTTGTTTCAGGTGACAGCAATCCTTTAGATTTTCACCCACCATTAAGTTCACATCCGTCGTTAAGTCGCGAAGTACTGGAATCGGAAGCAAATAATCAGCAGGAGCCTTCACCTGGAGGTGCGATTTTTTGTCAGATATATTTTTTTCAAGTTAAGATTTAGGTACATATTTTTATTATCAATAAAAATATTCAATTTTTGTTTTAGATGAAAACACTTTGCCTTCAACATCTACTCATCAATCGTCATCATCAGATTCAGATTCTGATTCATCCTCATCAGATTCCTGCAGTTCAAGCGAGGACTTTTCACGTGACGACAGCTTGAAAGATCCCAACTATAATGATTCTTCATCTTCTTCATCCTCTGAAGTAATACCTGAAGAAGTAGAATTACAGAAAAAAAGAAAAAGGAAGGCTGACCAAAACACATGGGAGAAAACTGCTGCCAAGATTCGCCGTAATTCTGGGAAAGAATATGTATCCAGTTCTAAGAGCAAGAGGATTTATGGTGCTAAAAAAATTGGAAAGGCATGCACTAATAAATGTAGACTATAGTGCGCTACAAAAATACAGGTGAAAGAAAGGCAGAAAATATTCGAAGAGTTCTGGAAACTAGGCGATATCCAAAGACAGCGTCAGTTTATCCTATTTAGTATGGAAAGCATTACACCTAAATACCAATATAAAAGAGAAAACAGCAATAGAATGTGCAATAATGCATTTCATTTTCATATTGGGGGAAATAAAATACGCGTATGCAAAACATTTTTTAAGGGGACCCTGGCTATAACTGATCGCCCAATTCGAACAGTGCTTCATAAGAAACAACAATCAGTAAGCGGAATGATAAGCACAGATTTAAGAGGCAAACACAATAATCATCGTAAAATTGATGATGCAATAAAGGAAGGAGTTCGGCAACACATAAATTCGATCCCCAGAATAGAGAGCCATTATTGTAGGAAGGATTCAAAAAAAGAATATATTGAAGGAGGAAAAACCGTAGCAGAGTTACATAGGGACTACGTCGAACAATGTAGAGAAAACGACCTTCCTCATGCCAATTACTTAATGTTTTTCAGAGTGTTTAGCGACTTCAATATTTCCTTTTTTCAGCCCAAAAAAGACATGTGCGAGGATTGCGTATCATTTACCAACGCATCGGAAGAAGAAAAGGAGAAGTGTAGGGTGAAGTATGAAAAAGATCTTGTCGAAAAAGATCTAGCGCGAGAAGAAAAGACGAGAGATAAGAATAATGTGAATAATGATTTAGTTGTCGCCATGTACGATCTACAGGCGGTTCTGCAATGCCCGAGGGGAAATAGTTCTTCTTTTTATTACATATCAAAAATTAATGTTTTCAATTTCACGATTTTTGAGCTGACACGGAACATAGCTAAATGTTATGTTTGAGATGAAACAGAAGCCAACCGTGGAGTTAATGAAATTGGAAGCTATGTTTTGTTGTATCTGCAAAGTTTAGAAGAACAAGCTAGCAAAACTTCTAACAAAGTATTGGCTGTCATATTTTATTCAGACAATTGCTGCGGTCAGCAGAAAAACCGTTTTATGATGTCCATGTACCTATTTGCTGTACAAAAATATCCGCACATAAACTCGATTACTCATAAGTTCCTTGTGAAAGGCCATAGTCAGAACGAAGGTAATAGTGAACACGCGACAATTGAGCGAGAAATCACAAAATCACTGAGGTCGGGACCCATCTATGTTCCGCAACAATACGTTAGAATCATTCGTGCGGCCAAGAAACGAGGCACGCCGTATGAGGTATGTGAACTAAATCATGAATCCTTTTCAGATTTGAAAGATTTAGCTGCAAGGTTAGGATTTAATGTCCTCAAAACCACAAATGGAGAACACACTGGCAAACTATTGAAATCAAGAAAGCTCGAACATCATCCACTCGTAAGATCAATGAACCTTCAACAACAATGGAACTGAAACAAGCCTACAGTGCAAAACAAAAAATTAAAGATAATAAAAAGACAGACCTATTAAAACTGCTGGAAAAAAAACATTATTCCAAAGTTTTATTCATATTTTTATACAAACCTTTAGTTTTTTTTTTTTTTTGAAAATATCTATCACTGTTTTTTGAGGCAAAAAAATGTCTCTTCGTTTAGAAGATGCTTTTAGTTGGTTAAGTTCGGTTGAGTTATAAAAAAAAAAGATAATTTGAGATACTTTTGGTTTATTTTTCTATCTATTTTCTTTGCGGCTGTAGTCTATAGTATCTTGAATTACATACTACATGTTTATTTTAAGATACCAATGTATGTTCATAAATAAGAATGTTATTTATGAATAAAAAACTATAATTTCCTAATAAAAACTGTTCCCAGCAAATATAGCTTTCAATGTTTGAAATCATTTTACTAAACAATGGTAAAAAAATTTCAAGAAAAATGACACATTTATGAAAAACTAATCCATTTTTGCTCCTAAATCATCAAAATTTTTATAATAAGTCATTTTCTTGGAGTACTTCTTTGTAACAATTACCTAAAGCCATTAAAAATTGACAATACTTATCAAGGTTAGAAAAATCCATTTTTTTTTTCTCGGAACTGCTTTATTTTACTTATGTCCCTTTTCTCGGAAACCATCGACTTGTTTCAATACTTAGCCTTGTTATATGATCCAAATGTCGATCAGTTAAGGATTTTTTAAAATATATTGCTGAACCTCCCCCTCGGTGGTACTTCTGCGCAAAGTAGCTGCCAAGATCAAGCTTCTCCATGTTTATTGCCACTAGTTCTTCTTCCGATAACCAATGTTCGGTGATACAAAGAACATCAAGGTCGTCTTCTACAAATGCTGCCTCAAGTTCAGGCACTTTATTTCGCAGTGATCTGACATTGAAGTTTGCCAGTTTAAATTCTAATTTTGCACTGGCCGTGGATGCTGTTGATGTACCCGATTTCGAGGGAATTCGCCTCGGCGTTGAATGTTCAAAAAATGGTTAATAATAGAGTACCCGTTGGCCATAGACCAGCGTTAAGATAGTCAGTCTTTTTATCGCTTGGGACTTCCAGTTTAAATGAACTTTTTTTGATGAGCTTAGTTTTCATTTTTTCACAGCGGCATCCCGATTCCATGTTATTATTTTTTTAGAAATTTAAAACCTCGGAATCAAATCCTGAGTCAAACACATATTTTTTTCCGGCCATTTTCAGACCAGTTTCCTCGCTATTTATCCCCAATGATGGTTTTGGTCTTATTTCTTGGACTAGCTTGTTTCTGCTATGTTTTTTCCTCGTTGCCAGGATCCATCCCTGTTCCTGGCCATCGGTCAAAACTTCATTGTTGTCTTTATTTTATTTGTTTTTGTTTTCATTTTCATTGTTTTCATCATAAAATACTTTATTTTCGTCATCGTTATTAGAGATGACAGCGAGCTTGACTTTTGAATCAGCTATTTGTTGTTGTATTTGGCGTTTCGCTATTTTCGGGTACTCGCGCTCGCCCAGCTCTACTTTACGTTTTTCGACGGTACGCATATCGGTTTTTTGAGATTTTCTGGTGGCGCCATCTTTCGGCCTTGACTTGAGTTCGGCCGCATCCTCTTTACCCATGACAGATAACTTTATGGGCGGAAGAGGTGGGAAGGGGGCAGGTTGTTTATTTTTACATTTTCCTCAGAATTTGCGTTTATTTTCCAAAGGATGTCTAGTTTTTCCTCTAGAAGTCTATAATTGTCTTCCAGGTTTTTTATTTTCTACTTTAGACTGGCTATTTCTTTATCCTTTAGTAAGTTTTTTTGTGTTACATTTTCTTCATCCATTGTCGCCGCCATTGTTGTTGACAATTTTGGGTTTGTTGTTTGGTGGATACAAACGGCCGATTTTTTCCCTGCTGCCTGCTTAAGGCACGATGGATGGAATTTTTCTTCACACTTCACACATTTTACCGGATTTTCACAAGTTTTTTTGCAGTGAATACACACGGATTCACCAATATTTTCGTTTTTTTCGCACTCAGGAATGTCACCCTGCTTTTCAGTTGCCGTCATCTTCCGTCAAACTGATGATTTGTTTGTTTAGCCAAAGAAAGGGAAAATATTTTGGTCCGTATTTTCGAAACTACTTTTAGGAAGAATCAATATAAAACCAACTGTTGAAAAGTAAATCTTTGTGTTATTTCTTTGCCGTTGCGTTTCATTATCTATTGTTTGTTGTTTAACAGATCTTGTGAGTTAAAAAGTTTATAGTTCAATTTCATGTTTCCAATTTATAATTTTTGTATTAATTGTATTATAAAAATGGCAAAACTGGATAGTGGTTTTGATAAAGCTTCATCAGACAATCTTCTAAAAGTGTTTAGTGGAATGGTTAATGACTTTTATGTGGATAATTTAAATTATGTGAGTGCCGAAATGAGAGGTGTCAAAGCAAAGAGGTCGACAAAGGAGTCCTATGGAGATTCAGCTGTCCATCGCGTTCAAGTAAAACGTATCGATAATTTGTGTACAGTAAAAGCCAAAATAACACCGGAAACCAAATTACATCAGACTCTATATATACACTGTGATAGCAGTTATTGATGAAACAGAATCAAAAGTGATTTCATGTGAATGCTTTGATGTTCTGCTTCGGCTGGAGGTTGCAAACACGCAACTAATTTTTTATGAGTCATAATTTGCACGTTAAAAAAATACTAAATGCTCGATAAAAAAATCCAAAATGCTCGATAAGAAAATAAGGAATGCTCTATATTTATTATAAAATCGCAATATAAAATATACAATTTGCACGCTAAATTATGTTCGGTATATTAATGAAATGTGCTCGATAAAGAAATATAAATGCTCGATAACTCACGTCCGCTATTAAATAAAAGTTTGCATTTCAAATTAATATAAGCGCTCGATAAGTCGTATTCACTAAAATTTTTTTTGTCATCATAAAGTTAATGGACTGATTTTAAATAATTACCTTCAGGTACTATACGTATAGTTAAGTAAAGTTCCTTCAAAAAAATATCATGCTTCTTCTTTATAGATAGTTTAGTTTGATCCCAAAATATTGTTTTATGATAAAAAATGTTGGCGCAAATAACTATAAATTGGATTTTATAAATATTGAATGAATCCTCTTCTCGACCTTTGACGCAGATCAATATATAATATCTATTCTTATCAGCTTAATATCACAATCGCTCTGGTTAGCAGATAAAAATTTAATAAACATGAAAAGCATCATGTGGTAGATATTCGCGAGGAGAGAAGAGCTAAGTGTTCAAACCATTTTACTACCCATTGAACTATTGAAATTTGTACACTTAAACCAACAGTAACTGTGCTGTATCGAACCTGATCAAAAATATACAAACTAACCCGTGTTTGTACTGCGTGCTAGTCCTCGTAAATTTACCTGATCGGGAATTACAAAAAAATGCAAAACAACCCAAATTAACCCATTCTTGAAATGCATGCATCCTTGAATATTTTTATTTTATCTAGCTCGTCGCGCTTGGTTGTCATTGTTAATCAGTATACTATATCCAGTTTTAGATAAGTAATTATTTAATATCAGTCCTTTAATATTAGGGTACAAAAAATCAAATTAATTAATTAATAATAATTACTGATTTGTGCCCACATTTTTAATCATAGAACAATATTTCAGGATCAAACTGAAGTTTCTATGAAGAAGAAGCATGACATTTTTGTGAAGGATCTTTACATCTCTGACCTTTACTAAGTAACACAAACTTACCAATACTAACCCAAAGTATCCCAAACCTAGCAATACTAACCCAAATTATCCCAAACTTACCAATACTAACTCTAAGTGACACAAACGTACCAATACTAACCCAAAGTAACTCAAACTTACCCATACTAACCTAAAGTATCTGTTTAAGATTAAATAGGGTAAAATTATAATTAAGTATAATAGAGAATTCAAGGTAAAGCAAAAATCCGAATTTTTCTAAATTTAAAGCTATTTTAAGTATTTATGCGCGAGAACACTGTTTGCCCCTTCCAGGTCTTCATGAAGAAAAAGGAGAAGACACCAGTGAAACGTACGATAAAAATCATTATCGGTCAACGCGTGAATCAGTTAAAAGGTACCAAAAAATTACTGCACAAACCTAAAAGACTCTCAAAACTTCTTAGCGATTTTCTTAAACCGTAATAGAGCAAGTGGCAGGGTACCCTGGGAAGCCTAAGTTGGAGCTGTGCACATTTTAGAAACAAGGTAGGCAAACAGTTCCGATTTATTTGATTCTTACTTTGCAATACATAAAATCCGCGAACCAGCTTCAAATTGTTTTTTTAATTTTTAACATAAAATAAAATGGTCCTTCGACGACGGATTTTTGTTTTGCCTTAAAGTTTTCTAGAATTTCTAATTTGTAAAAATATTTTCGGGCACCCGCCATATTTAAATTCCATTCCCTCATCATTTCATATTTCACGTAGGTACTAGGTATATCTATATCGAATATCGACGCATTCACTTGGCGCTGCATACCTTTTGCAAAACTAGATTTTCCATCTTCGTCTTCCTTACCGCTTAGTACAATAAAATTCAATTTATTTACAAAACAAAAAAAAAAAAACAACGCACTAGTCTCTATTGTTGTAATTATTTAGTTTAGTTAAATAAAATTGGGCCGACAATTTTATTTAAAGAATACTTTCAAAAATATAATTATAATTTATCCATTTTATTTTATTATTAATTCCAAAATTCTGCTAATTTCGATTTTGTTTATAAAACTGAAATGGGTAACGAAGAGAAATATAAAAATGCCCAAATCTATAGAAGTGTGGAAGTGAATCGCATTAATGAATTGTTAACGATTGCCCAAAATTCTCTTACGGATAATGGTAAGCACGGTAACTTTAAAAGCCGATATGAACATGTAGAAACTGTGAACGATTCTTTCTATAAACAACATAATGTTGTTTTGAATTACATGCCAGAAACTGATGAGGAATTCGAAATTCAAGATAAAATTCGACAAGAGTTTGATAGCAATTATTACACAATTAAAGCCATATATTTCCAAATTTTTGATGATAACAATGACTCTAATTCCTCTACTACAAACGCCGTAAATATTTCCGCGGGTTCATCAGTACATTTACCAAAGCTTAGTTTAGTATCATTTAATGGGGATGTAACTAAATGTACTTCCTTTATTGACGTTTTCGATGCATTAGTACAGGCTAATCCCAATCTAACAAATATAGAAAAATTTTCTCACTTATTATCCTGCCTTGACGGCCCGCCCAAAAACCTAATTCAATGTTATCCGTTATCCGCCGCAAATTATATGATTGCTTATAATGCCTTGCGTAATAGATTTTCTAATAAACGCATTGTTGCAACCGCGCATTGCTTAGAAAGTTAGTAGATATTTTCGTAGAAAACCTCGCCGCTCTTCAAAATATGGGATACCCTGTAGATCAGTGGTCTTTTTGGCACAAATGGTATTGAAGAAATTGGATGCTTCTCTGATTTCAAAATTTGAATCACTTCATGCGTCTACAGATATGCCAGCCTTCAATGACATCATAGAATTTCTAAACAAACAATGTATTGCTCTAGAAACAGTTTCATCAAATGCAAATGCAACTTCAAATTACAATTCACGCACTAATAAAAAAGCCACAGTGCCTCAGCGCACATATTATACCGAGCAACCGCGACTTTCTAATCCAAACTCTGAAACCTACCCCTGTATTTTTTGTAGGCCAAATAAACATTTAATTTATAAATGCCCATTTTTCTTAAATAAGTCGGTAATAGAACGTTATAATTTAACAAAGCAAAATAAGCTTTGTGCTAACTGCTTAAGTAACTCACAGGCTTTTAAATTTTGTAAATCTACATCTACTTGCAAACAATGCAATCGCAAGCATCATACATTATTACATGATAACGATTTCGTACAAAATAGAAGCTTTGAACAAAATAATCAAAATACAAATTTTCAAAATAAACAGACGTCAAAGCCGCAAAATTCTGAATCATATTGTACAATGACACCGCATTCTGAAAATATTCCTATTGTGAATTCAATTTGAATTCAATTCACGCACTAATAAAAAAGCCACAGTGCCTCAGCGCACATATTATACCGAGCAACCGCGACTTTCTAATCCAAACTTTGAAACCTACCCCTGTATTTTTTGTAGGCCAAATAAACATTTAATTTATAAATCCCCATTTTTTTTAAATAAGTCGGTAAAAGAACGTTATAATTTAACAAAGCAAAATAAGCTTTGTGCTAACTGCTTAAGTAACTCACACGCTTTTAAATTTTGTAAATCTACATCTACTTGCAAACAATGCAATCGCAAGCATCATACATTATTACATGATAACGATTTCGTACAAAATAGAAGCTTTGAACAAAATAATCAAAATACAAATTTTCAAAATAAACAGACGTCAACGCCGCAAAATTCTGAATCATATTGTACAATGACACCGCATTCTGAAAATATTCCTGTTGTGAATTCAAGTTGCAATCTAGCTAATACATCAAATGTTCTGCTCTCTACAATTAAATTAAACATACAAGATAATCTCGGAAATTTTATTGTAGCGCGCGCTCTAGTAGATTCTGGTAGTGAATCGTCGTACATCTCTAAACAACTATCACAAAAACTAGGTCTAAAATTAAATAAAATATCATTAAACATACAAGGTTTGGGTGGTATGCAAAAACTGGTCAGTGGAGGTACCGTCGAGTGCTCCATTAAACCCTTAAATAGAAATGAGCCGATTAACGATTTTACCGCGATTGTTATGGACAAGCTATGTTCTGAAATGCCGCATTTTGATTTTGACATAAGCAAATGGTCTTTTATTTCTAATTTATTGCTAGTTGATGACTCATTCAATATTTGTAGTCAGATAGATATAATCTTAGGTGCAAACCTATTCCAAAAGATATTACTTGATGGTAGAATATCCATTAACAATGATTTGCCCACGTTTATCAATACCACTTTCGGGTACATCGTCATGGGTAACATAAATCAGCAAAATACTTCTCGGCACGTCAATGCTTTTTTTACAACAAATAAATTTGATATTTTAAATGATACTTTAACAAAATTTTGGGACTTGGAGGAAGTACCCTCAAAAAAGCTTTTAGCACCCGATGAAGAAAAATGTGAAAAAATATTTTGTAACTCTACCTACAGGACTGTATCGGGAAGATATGTGGTCTCATTACCGTTCAGGGATTCCAAAAGCCTGCCGAACTTTGAAAATTCTAAACTACCTGCGTTAAAGCGATTTTTTTCCATGGAAAACCGGTTAATGAAAAATCCAGAACTTCGCGAACAATATTGCAATTTCATGCGAGATTATTTAAATAATGGTTTCATGGAGCTAGCAAAAGAAGATAACGATCAAGCCTATTTTCTCCCGCATCATTGTATTTCCCGACCCCACGTTATAACCACAAAAACTAGAATTGTTTTTGATGCTAGTGCGAAAGATTCAAAATTTATTTCTTTAAACGATACTTTATTGATAGGTCCAAAATTACAAAAGGACATTTCTACCATTCTTTTGAATTTTAGATTACATCGTATTGCTATAACCGCAGACATAAAAGGTATGTATTTACAAATTCTAACGAATCCAGCGCATGCGGACTTATATCAAAGAATTTTGGAGATTTTCTCAAGATGAACCTCTAAAACAATATATATTAAAAACAGTTGTTTTCGGCATCAATTCTTCTCCATTTCTTGCACTTAGAACTCTACAACAACTAGCTGTGGACGAACAAAAAAACCATGCATTCGCTTCTCAAATATTGCTATCTGATGTATACATTGACGATTTGGTCACATCTTGTAAAGATATATCCACTGCTATAATGCTTCAAACTCAAATGATTTCCTTGCTAAAGAGAGGAGGATACTTGTACAAAAAGGACAATTCTGTCTGATTTGGCCAAGATATTTGACCCTCTCGGTTATTTAACGCCTGTAAGTGTAGTTGCTAAAATCATCATACAAAAATTGTGGCGTTTGAAACTAGATTGGGATGAAACCCCTCCGCAAAATATTTTAACCCAATGGGAAACTTTCAAACTTCAATTGCCTTGTCTTTCCTCAATTGAAATTCCGCGCTATCTACAGTCTGAAAATGCAATTAGCTTTGATTTATGTGGATTTTGTGACGGTTCAACTAAAGCATATGCCGCTTGTGCTTACATTCGAATTATTTATAAAAATAACATAAAAACTTTTCTATTATCCGCAAAATCTAAACTTGTACCGCTTAAAGGATTAACAATCCCAAGAATTGAACTTTGTTCAGCTTTATTACTTTCAAAATTGTTGAACTTTTTATTGAAGGCATTCTCCGAGAAAATAGAATTTCAGAATATTGACGCGTTCAGCGATTCAACAGTTGTGTTACACTGGCTGAACTCATCACCTCATCGATGGAAACCTTTTGTTGCTAACCGTATCTCAATAATCCAAGAAAATATCCCAAACGCAATTTGGAATCATGTATCTACAAATATCAATATTGCTGATTGTGCTTCCAGAGGACTTTTTCCTGAGGAGTTTGTCAGTTTTGAGCAATGGTGGACTGGTCCTACTTTTTTAAAATTGTCCTATAGTTGCTGGCCGATAAGTAACACCCCACCAACTCTAGATATTAGTGAGGAAGCTAAAACAACAGCTCTCACCACTTTCGACTTCTTAAAATTTGTAGATTTGTTTCTTGAGAAATATTCTTCCTTAGATAAAATTTTAAGAATAATATCCTATTTTTTAAGATTTATTTTCAATATTAAAAATAGGGACGCCAGGCAGATTGATCATTTTTCAGATTACGATTTTCAAAACGCACTTTTCTTTATAATTAAACATGTTCAAGAACTCCATTATTCTCCAGAAATTAAAAACATTTTAAATGAAAACCTACCCTCTAAACGATTTCGAAAATTAGCCGCATTTTTAGACGAAAAAGGCATTCTACGAGTCGGAGGTCGTTAACAGAATTCTTTATTAAATTATGATAAGAAATTTCCAATAATTTTGCCTTGCTCTTGTCGTTTAACAGAACTGATTATTGAGGATACTCATAAGAAAAACTTTCATCCTGGATTGCAAACGATGCAATTTTTACTTGCTCAAAATTATTGGATATTATCCCTGCGCCGCGCGATAAGGAAATTTTTATCGAAATGCTTGAAATGTTGGCGACTAAATCCTAAATCTTTAACCCCTCCAATGGGAAGCCTTCCAACTGATCGTGTTACCGAAGCGAAAGCATTTTCCATTGTTTCCATTGATTTTGGAGGCCCTTTCTTTATTACTTTGGGAAGGCATCGTGGTGCAAAAAAGATTAAAGCCTACATTTGTATTTTTGTGTGTTATGCAACCAAGGCAATTCATATCGAACTTTGCACAGATTTATCAACAGATAATTTTTTATGCGCACTCCGGTGTTTTATAGCCCGTCGTGGCCGTTGTATTAAAATTATTAGCGACAACGGAACCAACTTCGTAGGTGCGAATAAGTACCTACTAGAAATTTTAAAAAACGCGTCCGCTGAAAAAAAAATTAAATGGCAATTCATCCCACCCTATGCTCCGCACTTCGGAGGTTTACATGAAGCAGGTATAAAGTCGGTTAAAACTCATTTGGCTCGAGTAATAGGATCACAAACTTTAAGTTACGAAGAATTTAACACTGTTTTATTTCAAATCGAATCATTATTAAATTGCCGGCCACTGTGTGCCACTAGTTCGGACCCTAATGACTATAACGTTTTAACGCCTGGTAATTTTTTGACATTACAACCTCTTACTTGTCTACCTGACCCCGATTTGTCACTTATTAAATTGAATCGTCTTGACCGTTATCAATTATTAATAAGATTACATAGAGAATTTTGGGATCGTTGGCATGCTGAATACTTACATACTCTACAGCAAAAATCTAAATGGCATGAGCCTAATATTGACGCAAAAATTCGTGCTTTAGTACTCATAAAACAGGACAACGTTCCTCCCATGAAATGGAAATTGGCACGAATTTTAAATTTTTTTCCTGGAAAGGATAATATTCCCAGAGTAGCAGAAGTGCGCACTACCCAGGGAACTTATTCTCGTCCTCTGGTCAAACTTTGTATGCTACCAATTGAATAGGTAGTAGCAAGGTAATAGTACATTTTAATTATTAATTATTAGTCTTAGGTATACATATATATATATTCTTTATTTTTTTTTCTTAATTTTGCAAAACCTGTTGCAAAATTGGTGTGGGAGTATGTTTAAGATTAAATAGGGTAAAATTATAATTAAGTATAATAGAGAATTCAAGGTAAAGCAAAAATCCGAATTTTTCTAAATTTAAAGCTATTTTAAGTATTTATGCGCGAGAACACTGTTTGCCCCTTCCAGGTCTTCATGAAGAAAAAGGAGAAGACACGCGTGAACCAGTTAAAAGGTACCAAGAAATTACTGATAAAACCGCATTCTTAATTCGCGTTCTGCACAAACCTGAAAGACTCTCAAAACTTCTTAGCGATTTTCTTAAACCGTAATAGAGCAAGTAAATAGTGTCAGGGTACCCTGGGAAGCCTAAGTTGGAGCTGTGCACATTTTGGAAACAAGGTAGGCAAACAGTTCCGATTTATTTGATTCTTACTTTGCAATACATAAAATCCGCGAACCAGCTTCAAATTGTTTTTTTATTTTTAACAGTATCCCAAACTTACCAATACTAACCTAAACTTATCATTAGGTACTAACTGAAAGTAATACAAACTTACCAATACTAACCCAAAGTACCTCAAACTTACCAATACTGACCCAAAGTAACCCAAACTTACCAATACTAACTCAAAGTAACCCAAACTTACCAATACTAACTCAAAGTAACACAAACTTACCAATATAATACTAGCGTAAAGTAACTCAAAGTAACTCAAACTTACCAATACTAACCCAAAGTATACGAAATAATGACGGAAACTAATTGAATTTAGATTTTTCTCTCATCTTTGATACAGATCAGAGTTTGATACTGAGCAATCCTCATAAATCAATCAAACCTATATTATTTATAAACAAATATTTATTGATATAGGATATAGGAAATATTTGAATTTATTTCTGATTATTTGCTACATTTATTGAGCCTATATATTTTTATAGAGTATTTAATAATTTAGGAAGAATATGAATTTGTTATGGAGCAATTATTTTATTTATCGAGTGTCTATTATTTTTATCGAATATTTATAATTTTAACGAGCAATGTAAATTTTATATCGAGCATTCATTAATTTTATCGAGCGTCTATTACTTTTATAGAATATATAATTTCTTATCGTGCATTTGATCAATTAGCTGGAAAATGTAATATGCACTCGGAATGAAAAATCGAGCGTATAATTTATATCCATTTTTTATTTTGGTTGCATAGGCAGACTGAAGAGCCAAGTGTTACTTCCACAACGTGTTATTGGAACAAATCAAAACTTTCTGAGGCTGTTAATGTTGAGCAAAGTATGGCCGATCTTCTAAAAACTCAATATAAGAAGAAACCAGTTACACCTGGTCCAAAAGATCCAGATTTTTTGCAAAAACTCGCGGCTGCATGTGTAGGATCGAGCGGGATGTTTGAAATGGTTGCTGGGAGACAGGAGGATCTTAATTAACCTGCATTAATTATCTTTTTCAAATGTATTCACATTCTAGTCAAAACATTAGTGTTGAGAAATTTTTAGATTTTGCCAAAAGCACAATCACTACGGAAATGTGCAAGAAAGTAAAAGTATTGACTAGGGTTTAATCTAAAAGTTCCACATGGAAACAAATGAGATATGGTAGAATAACCGCATCAAAGTTATATGAAGTGGCTAAATGCAAAACAGCAAGAGGATCGACTTTTGAAAAAATAATGGGAGCTGACCCTTCACTTAAATCAGAGGCTGTTAAAAGGGATATAAATTTGGAACAAAAAGTCATCAAAGCAGTGTGTAATTTGAAAAAGATACAATCGAATCGATGTGGTTTATTCCTGAATAAGGACTACCCAATTAAATGTCCTTTTTCAGAGAAAATAGAAAAAAAAATACATACAAGATGGAGCACCTACAACAAAAATTGATTACCAAGTGCAAATGGAATTGTTCTTTGCTGATAGGACAAAAGGATTGTTGTTTTGTGTTGCTTCCCCGGATTTTGAAACCACAGGACTCGTCGAAATATTTGAAGTTAATTTCAACAGAGAAGACTTGGAAAATGTCATGGAACAGGCACAACAGTACTGGGAAAATTTTGTTTTTCCATCTTTAAATACTACTGAATAAAACTACAAAATCTCAAAGTGTATTTATTTGTTTTTTATTCAAAGAAATGTTATAGTGTTGCGTTGCACGCCGATTGGCTAATTTTTGGTGGGCGGAGCTTGTGAAGGGTAGCGACCAGAAACTATAAAAGAGGCCCGTTTTCGACGTTTGAGTCAGTCTGTTTCAGGTAGTCAGTGAGTCTTCAACTCCACTACTTGCCCCGCTCTCCGCGCCGGAGACAAGAAGAGCTCTCGAATTTCTTTTTCTCGACAGAGGCACTGTGACATGTACCCGGTGTCTAGGAGCGCGTAGAAGGCTGGTAACACATCGGCGTGGGTCCCCTTTCCTCGGGACCAATATTTCTTGGCCGGAAGACGAGCCCCCCGTTGTGTTATTGGTGCGAGCTGCCTACGGGCACGAAGAAAGAAGAGAAGAGAGCCAACGACAATTCCCTCGGGCGTGTTTAAAGCCTCCGGAAGCTCAGTTCGCAGGCAGGAAACCTGCATCAGTCCTCGCACTGGAGGCTGATGTCCTAGGGGAGTACTCCACTTAAAATTGCCAACAATACCCGGCGAAGTCTTTTTCAAGATAATGGCCAGGAAGTAAAAGAAAATTCGTTTGAAATTCTGATGGTTCGTAATCGAGCCCGCGCTTCTAATTCGGCACAATCGTGCAGCAATCCATCTAGGAAATCCTAGATTCCTCCTCCGCGTAATTGTCACCATTGTTTCCGGACGCCTTCTTCAAAGGTCTCCGCCCCCCGTGTCCGTCTCCGACGATCTCTTTCGATTTCTAGGGAAATCCACTTCTCTGAAAGCTCCTTCGTACCGAATTAAAGCTAAGAAAGCATACTATCAATTTCCACGAATAATGACTCGCCAAGTTGGGACAAAATTTTTTATAAAAGGCAAGAAGCCGAGACTAACTCCAGCTTGATTTTTTACTTGGAATTTTTTATGAAAAAAACCCAATTTCAGTTTAAAATGCGCCAAGTTGAGACAGAGCTTTTAAAAAAGGCAAGAAGTCGAAGCTACCCTCAGCTTGAATTTTTTCTTGGAATTTTTTAGAGGAAAAATCCCATTATCAACACTGTAAATAAAACTTCGCCAGGTTGGGACAGAGCTTTTAAAAAAGACAAGAAGTCGGAGCTACCTCCAGCTTGATTTTTTCAAGGAATTTTTTAAGGAAAAATCTCCGTATAAATGTAAAATATTAAAGCTATAGATAGCATTCGCCAGGTTGGAACAGAGCTTTTAAAAAAGACAAGAAGTCGAAGCTACCTCCAGCTTGATTTTTTCAAGGAATTTTTTAAGGAAAAATCTCCGTATAAATAGCACTACCCAAGTTGCGACAGAGTTTTTAAAAAAGGCAAGAAGTCGAGACTACCCGCAGCTTGAATTTTTTTTAGGAGTTTTTTAGGAAAAATCTCCGTATAAACAAGACATCCGACAGACAAAAGTTGACTCGAAACACACGAAACTTCAAAGGTCAGACTGTGGTCCCTAGGACCTGGTGCACTATTTTCGTTCCTCCGTGTTCATTTTGTCACTTTAACTTCTCGAAGCCGCCCGACGGTTTCCTCGGAGTGCCATCCGAGTTTCAACGTCTGTCGTTGTAATTAAAATAAGTTCTAGACACCGTGAAAAAGTATAACTTTGGCCCCTTGACTTTCAAAAACCAAGTTGGAGCCCTGATCCAATTCCCCCAAGAATACGTCCTTTTCACTACTCTTTTTCTGGAGGCTGCTGGTTCGCAGATTTTCCACAAAGAACCAGCGGGGTGGTTTTGGCGGGACCTCCTCTCAGTACAACTGAGGAGTTGTGCTTTTAACCGCGGTGGGAACAAAGGGGGTTGTTACTTAACCCAAACTAAAAGTAACTGGCATCCCAAACACTGACTTTTACTCGACAATTTCGACAATGGACAGTTACGGTCTGGACCTTTACGGCGCCACTTTGGACGAGTTGAACGAAATATTGATCCAAGGCCCCGAAATAATTGTAGAAAGTAACGAGCCTGAAGTCGCATTCGCGGCAACAGTGAGTCCGCCCGACGCAGCGGAACTAGAGTGTCTTCGCTCTATGTTTGATGACCTGGAAGAATACAGGCAATTTAAAACCTTTAAAGCGAAGAAAAGCTTATTGCGCGACATGGCATCCCTGGTGGGGAATTCAGACAATAAATGTATTAGCACCAGGTGCTCAACCCTATGGGGAAGCTCCCCAACCTAACACTGACTCCTGGGGCAATCAATTGCCCGACCAGAGAGAAAACACAGTGCTGAGGCAAAATATGTCTAATACGTTTAAAAACAGAGACATTTGCGTCACTGAAAGGGCGCCCAGAGAGGCTTCCCTTGCCCACAGTAGTTTTGGCCAAACTGTGGCCCAAAACCCCGATATGAGTATTATATTAGCAAACTTGGTGAGTCAAATGCGGCTACAATCCGACATGAATAGTCCGTGGCTGAGTACATTTAGTGGACTACCCGAACAAGACCCTGTCGAATTTGCACAGGACATTGCGTCATATTGCCAAGATAACGCCGTCCGTGGAGACGATGCGAAGCGCGTCCTACTTAATAGAGTAAAGGGCGAAGCCAAAACTTTTGTGGAAAAGCAATTAAGCAGACGCCAGTCCTTCGACGACATCTTGCACCGGCTCGTCATTAATTACAACAGCCCCGAAAATTTGGCCACCGCGTCGACGCTATTTTACACGGAGAATCAACTTCACCACCAAGACGTGGAAACTTTTGCTTTAAAAAAACAAGCGCTATTCAAGCGAATTCACCCAAACGGTCCGCTAAGCAACCTGCCTGGTGCCGTCATCGAACGGCTAAGGCCTGAAATACGGGTACATCTTCGGCTAGCTAGTTTCCTAGACATCGAAGACCTCATTGCTAGATCCTCCAGGATCGAAAAAGACTTAGGCTTGATAAGCCAGACAAACCGTCGCGAAGTACAAAAAACCGAAAAGGTGGCCGAACCTTCTGCAAAACCAACAATCACTTGCCGAATCTGCGGAGGAAATCACTTATCCTTCAGATGCAATAAAAAAGCAAATGAGACAAAGCCGAAGCTCGCAGCCATCGAAGGCCCTACTGACATGGATAGTAACGACGAGTTCTCTCTTATCGCGATGGAGGACGCTGAGGCGGTCGAAACAGGAAAACAAGCAGCCGCTGAAGGCACAACCCTGAAGGGTAAAAAATCAAAGAGGCGCTCAAAAAACGTTTAAAGGGCCAGCACTCCACGCCTGGACATGTTGGCCTATGTACTAATTCCTTGGATTCTCAAAACACAAACCGACCCATCATCACCATCCGACTTAACAGAAAGCCCATACCGGCCCTAATTGATACAGGCGCCGATGTGAACTTAATAAGTGACTCCCTAATGACCAGAGGCAGCTACAAACCAGTTAACATACGGCTACAGCTAGCTTGCGAAGGCGAGAGTGCCAGGGTAATAGGAAATTCCAACCTAACTATTGACATTGAAGGGATAATATTATCAGCCAATTTCTTGGTCGTTCCAGGCATAGAACCCCGGATAATATTAGGAATGCCTTTCTTACAAGAAAATCAAACAATTTTAGACTTCACGAGAGGGTGTGCTTACTTGGGAACGAAGACCCGCAAGACAATATTTTGGAGTTCCAAACTAAGGGCAGTACCGGGGGAAATTCAATTACCCCCGCTAGACAACAACCTCCCCCAGGAGTTTCAGGACCTAGTGGAGGAATACTCTGACTTATTTGACACCGGGCTCAGACAACCAACCACCCGCACCACTCTTCACAAAATCGAGTTGAAAGAACCAAAAACTGTTAACAAGCGCTGCTATCCGATGAGTCCGGAGAAACGTAAAATTCTTTATGGGCAACTAAATCAAATGCTGCAGGCTGGGGTAATAGAGCCAACAACATCGGCGTATGCCTCACCAACAGTATTGGTGACGCGACCAGATAAAGAACCTCGATTCTGCGAGCTGTTAATGATTTAACCATCGACGAAAGCACGACGCTACCTCGAATTCAAGATTGTGTCAAACCCCTAGCACAGGCGAAGATCTTCACCTTGCTCGATTTGAAAAGTGGCTACTGGCAAATTCCAATGGATGAACAAAGTAAAAAGTATACGGCTTTCTCAACACCTGATGGGGCTTCTTATCAGTTCACTGTCATGCCCTTTGGCCTGAAAAATGCGCCGAGCACCTGTCAGAAGCTCATGACACAGGAAGTACTCGTAGGGCACCTTCAACACTTCGTACATGTCTACCTCGACGATATAATTATATATAGCGAGACCATGGAGGAGCATGTGAATCATGTACGTAAAGTTTTCGAAAGGCTTCGCATACACAAACTTCAGGTATCAGAGGCGAAATGTCAAATAGCCACCCAAGAACTCGGCTACCTAGGGTATCATATCAAGGGCGATATCACCGTTCCCCAGACTAAACACCTCAAACAGATAGAGACTTTCTCTCACCCAGTAAACAAGAAGCAGCTGCAATCGTTCATTGGAACTTGTAATTGGCTACGGGAACACGTTCCGCACATGGCTGAGGTCATGGCACCCATTACCGACCTATTGAAAACCAATAACGGCAAAAGCTTCAAGTGGACTCCTGGCGCAGACGAAGCTTTCAACAAAATCAAGAGCATTATTGCACAAGCACAACCCTTAAGTAGACCGGACTTCAGTAAAACTTTCGTCCTACAGACAGACGCTAGCAGCATCGGCATGTTGGCCGTGCTTTACCAAGAGGAGGGGGAGCGAAGGTTCATTATTTCGCACGCAAGCGCTAAGTTTAAACCAGCAGAAACAAAATACCACATCAACGAGCAAGAATGCCTTGCCCTAGTATGGGCTATTAGTACGTATCGAGCCTACTTAGAGGACAAACCCTTCATAGTTAGAACCGATAGTAAGGCATTAACATGGTTGAAACAGTTTAAGGACACCAAGTCAAAACTGACAAGATGGGCACTTCTTCTGCAGGAATACTCATTTAAAATTGAGCACGTTGCCGGAAAAAACAACGAACTTCCCGACCTCTTAAGCCGAGAACCGTACGACGCTCCGTATGATGCAGTACCCGACGACGATCGTTTGATACCACCGCTACACCCTGACTGTAACAACGAAATACCACTGACCGAAGTCCAAATTAACGCCTTAAACGCCGGAACTTTATATGATAATGTCGCTGAAACCCAGAGTACTATCCGGAACATCCGCCGCGCCAAGATGGCACTCAAACTAATCGACCTGAGAGGTCCCCAGTCTAACTCTGAGCGAAAGCTGTTTCGCCGATTCGTGGTGACAGAAGATTTGCTTTGGCGCCGTCATCCTGAAGGAGACAGGCTAGTCGTCCCCCGTCACCTAACCAGCCAAGTCATCCACACGTATCACGACATCGAAGATCAAGCGCACCCAGGTTACCAGGAGACCCTCAGACAAATTCAGAAACATTACTTTTGGGGATGGATGTTTAAAGACGTCCAGAATTACGTAAAAAAATGTATTATGTGCTCACTTGCGAAGCCCAGAAGGCAAACTCCAGCACCTCAACGTGCACACACTGCACCAAAACAACCCTTCGAAACACTGTCAGTCGACGTCCTGGGGCCCTACCCGGAGTCTAAGTTCCATAAGAACACTCTAATTGTTCTTGTCGAAGATGTTTTTAGCAAGTGGGTTGAGGCGTTCCCATGCCAGCGAGCACAGTCACGGGATATTTGCAAAATCCTGGCTAATGAAATTTTTTGCCGCTATGGAATCCCTAAACAAATCATAACGGATGGTGCAAAGACCTTTTCCTCGGACCTAATGAACAATTTCTACGAACAAAACGGTATTATCGATAGTACCTCATCAATATACCATCAACAAGCCAACCCTGTTGAACGACGAGTCCAAGAACTCAAAAAAGTTCTCAGCGTTTTACTTCACGATAAGAGAGAGACTCTATTGGAGCAGTATCTGCCTAAGGCACTTCAAATCCTTAGGAGCCGGCGCAACCGCGCGACGGGCGAAACCCCTGCCGCCCTGGTACTGGGATACGAGTTACCGTGCCCAGGTGAATGGAGAACTCTTTGGAAAAGACATAATAAACCCAAGAAAGATAGGCCAAAGATCCTCAAGGAAGCTATAAAACGTACGCTGGATTTCCAACGCAAGGAATATCCCGAGAACCGTGACCCACTTACAGCATTTCTGGTGGGAGATCGCGTAAATGTACGAAATCGCCCTAGAGGAGCCTTTGCCCCTATATGGACAGGACCACATCAGATTGTGAAAATAACTGGAGAAACCACTTATGATGTACAAAGAGACGGAGATCTAGTAAACGTTCATGTAGAAGATCTACGACTGGCAAAAGAAGGCAATGTAGTAAACTTCAGCGACGATGAAAATTACGATTCGTCCAGCGAATCGGATGTAGAGGAATGGCAGGCGATTGAACAAGCAATAACAAACTACCTACCTTCAGAATCGGAGGATAGTGAAATCCAACCTCCAGAACCTGTACTAGTCGACGTTGACATTCACGAACCTCCACGCCAAATAAATCCGAATCTTCGAAGCGACTCTCTTGAAGCCATCCCGCAGATCAATGCCATTACCGACACTATTCAACCTTTTGAACAAATCATTGCCAAAAGCAAAAACCTTTCCGAAAAATCCTATCAGGAAATGGAAGAGGCTATGACTCAAGCCTGCTTGAAACTTGATTCTATTGAAAATCCAAAAGGAGAAATAGCAATAAGGTCGGCACGTAAATCAGCAATTGCCTTCATTGAGAAGCTTAGCGGATCGCTCTATCATAAATTCTCTAACCCGGAAAAAGTAAGCAAGACCTCATCAAGGCAAACCCCGGAAACGTGCAGCTCAGCTGACACCTCTCCATAGACAGACGGAATTTCAAAAAACGCTTACAAAAAACTGCGGTTTTACCAAGTTTTTGAAATGTTTTTTGTCTTGGGGAGGGGGTGTTGCGTTGCACGCCGATTGGCTAATTTTTGGTGGGCGGAGCTTGTGAAGGGTAGCGACCAGAAACTATAAAAGAGGCCCGTTTTCGACGCTTGAGTCAGTCTGCTTCAGGTAGTCAGTGAGTCTTCAACTCCACTACTTGCCCCGCTCTCCGCGCCGGAGACAAGAAGAGCTCTCGAATTTCTTTTTCTCGACAGAGGCACTGTGACATGTACCCGGTGTCTAGGAGCGCGTAGAACGCTGGTAACACATCGGCGTGGGTCCCCTTTCCTCGGGACCAATATTTCTTGGCCGGAAGACGAGCCCCCCGTTGTGTTATTGGTGCGAGCTGCCTACGGGCACGAAGAAAGAAGAGAAGAGAGCCAACGACAATTCCCTCGGGCGTGTTTAAAGCTTCCGGAAGCTCAGTTCGCAGGCAGGAAACCTGCATCGGTCCTCGCACTGGAGGCTGATGTCCTAGGGGAGTACTCCACTTAAAATTGCCAACAATACCCGGCGAAGTCTTTTTCAAGATAATGGCCAGGAAGTAAAAGAAAATTCGTTTGAAATTCTGATGGTTCGTAATCGAGCCCGCGCTTCTAATTCGGCAAAATCGTGCAGCAATCCAGGGAAATCCACTTCTCTGAAAGCTCCTTCGTACCGAATTAAAGCTAAGAAAGCATACTATCAATTTCCACGAATAATGACTCGCCAAGTTGGGACAGAGTTTTTAAAAAAGTCAAGAAGCCGAGACTAACTCCAGCTTGATTTTTTACTTGGATTTTTTTATGGAAAAAACCCAATTTCAGTTTAAAATGCGCCAAGTTGAGACAGCTTTTAAAAAAGGCAAGAACTCGAAGCTACCCTCAGCTTGATTTTTTCAAGGAATTTTTTAAGGAAAAATCTCCGTATAAATAGCACTACCCAAGTTGCGACAGAGTTTTTAAAAAAGGCAAGAAGTCGAGACTACCCGCAGCTTGAATTTTTTCTTGGAATTTTTTAGAGGAAAAATCCCATTATCAACACTGTAAATAAAACTTCGCCAGGTTGGGACAGAGCTTTTAAAAAGGACAAGAAGTCGGAGCTACCTCCAGCTTGATTTTTTCAAGGAATTTTTTAAGGAAAAATCTCCGTATAAATGTAAAATATTAAAGCTATATATAGCATTCGCCAGGTTGGAACAGAGCTTTTAAAAAAGACAAGAAGTCGAAGCTACCTCCAGCTTGATTTTTTCAAGGAATTTTTTAAGGAAAAATCTCCGTATAAATAGCACTACCCAAGTTGCGACAGAGTTTTTAAAAAAGGCAAGAAGTCGAGACTACCCGCAGCTTGAATTTTTTTTAGGAGTTTTTTAGGATAAATCTCCGTATAAACAAGACATCCGACAGACAAAACTTGACTCGAAACACACGAACCTTCAAAGGTCAGACTGTGGTCCCTAGGACCTGGTGCACTATTTTCGTTCCTCCGTGTTTATTTTGTCACTTTAACTTCTCGAAGCCGCCCGACGGTTTCCTCGGAGTGCCATCCGAGTTTCAACGTCTGTCGTTGTAATTAAAATAAGTTCTAGACGCCGTGAAAAAGTATAACTTTGGCTCCTTGGCTTTCAAAAACCAAGTTGGAGCCCTGATCCAATTCCCCCAAGAATACGTCCTTTTCACTACTCTTTTTCTGGAGGCTGCTGGTTCGCAGATTTTCCACAAAGAACCAGCGGGGTGGTTTTGGCGGGACCTCCTCTCAGTACAACTGAGGAGTTGTGCTTTTAACCGCGGTGGGAACAAAGGGGTTTGTTACTTAACCCAAACTAAAAGTAACTGGCATCCCAAACACTGACTTTTACTCGACAATTTCGACAATGGACAGTTACGGTCCGGACCTTTACGGCGCCACTTTGGACGAGTTGAACGAAATATTGATCCAAGACCCCGAAATAATTGTAGAAAGTAACGAGCCTGAAGTCGCATTCGCGGCAACAAGCGTGAGTCCGCCCGACGCAGCGGAACTAGAGTGTCTTCGCTCTATGTTTGATGACCTGGAAGAATACAGGCAATTTAAAACCTTTTAAGCGAAGAAAAGCTTATTGCGCGACAATAGGTAGGCTGAAAAGCAATACTAATGATTAGTTGTTATTGATGTCAACTCCAAAAAGTGATTCAATTCCGAGGAATGAAGACAAAGAACGAAGAGGACAAAAAAGAAAAGTGTAATTTTCCAAGCACAAAATAAATAACACTAGAAAAGTGAGTGTTGGTGGTTTGATAAATAATAAAAAAATTCAACTTATAGATAAGAAAATATCAGTCCTAGATATAATGAAAAAAGTAGAAGAGGAAAATCTCGAAGGAAAGATTCTGGATAATGAGATGAAAGCCATAATAGAAGAAAAAGAACTAATAGAATTCACGGCAAAATAACTCCAATATCCAAATATTATCGCTCCTCCCAGATTATTGTAGGGCCATATAATGACCAGTTTCATGTTAGTTTGGTCCACTAATATATTTCAATTAATTTTGCAATTATATTATATTATATTATTACCTACCTCAGTTATTTCCAAAATATTTTGCAGAAGAAATGTAATATTGATGTTTGTTAGTTTTTTTAAGTAGGTTTATGTTAAATACCTATATAGTTTGTTACCCGTAGTAATAATAAAAGCTTTAATATATTTATTTCATTATGAAAGTATTTATGTCCGATTGACCAATAAAGTGCTATTTATAGAACAGTTTTTTATCCATAAAGTAGGTACCACTAGTAAAATAAAGTGCTACTTTATTTTACTACCTGGACTGTTGTCTACCTGGACTACTGTCCTACCTGGACTACCTGACAACCTGCCAAGGTGAAACAGGTTGCTACTGCGCGAATTTTATTTTTTTTCATTAAATATTTCAATTTTTAACAAAAACCGTCGCAATCGTACCTAAAATCATGTATACAGTGTGATTTTTTAAGTGTGCAACATATGGGGATTTTTTTTAGTAATAGCATAACCCAAATACAAACAAGGCCAAAAGTTGGTGCATGTCTCATAATCATATTAGGTGCACTTAGAATGGTTGCAAGTCGAGCAGCATACAGGGTAGCTCAAACAATATCAAAGCTGGTACTGTAAAGTACCCTTATTTTAAAAAATTCAGCAAAATGTTATAGAGAAAAGTTGTTTGGAATTAAAAGTTATGCCTAAATACCAAAATATAGCCTCCTAAGATTTTTTTTTATTTTCTTTCGAAAAAAATCTATAATTTCTATATTTTTTTTATTTTTTATTTCCGCCCTTAGGACTTTCAAAAATTAATTAAAATCAAATCAATTTTACATAACTTTGTTCAAATTCAAGCATATTTGTAAAATTAACATAGATTTTTAATTTTTTATGGAACCACAAAATTGATGTTTGTTGCAATGATATTCAACACATCTTTAAAATGTCGCAATTTTTTTTTAACAAGTTAAAACATTACTAGTGATAATAGCCATATTAAAAAAACTCTCCTTAAACTGCAAAAGTTTTATTTTATTTAAGTAAATAATAGTAGAATTTTGATATTTTTTGAGCCACCCTGTATGCTGTTTGACTTGCAACCATTCTAAGTGCACCTAATATGATTATCAGACATGCACCAACTTTTGGCTTTGTTTGTATTTTGATTTTGCTATTACTAAAAAAAAATCCCATATGTTGCACACTTAAGTAATGACACTGTATAACACTTACATAGACAGGCTTTATTGACTCATTATTTAATAGCCTCGCTCGCAAGCTCGCTCAGCCATAAAATTATTCGTATACTGAAGCCTTACTTTATGTACTTGTTATATAAATAGCTATTATGTTTTAGCTATTACTACATTTTGATAAATATTCAATATTTAATTCTTACTTGAATAAAACAGTGATTTTGAAAGAATGTGTATATTTTTTCCCTGAATATATTTTATACATTTTCAGGCAAAGCTAGGTAGGTACTTTCCAAAATATTAAGTAAAAACTGTGCCAATTAACCCTCCATTAGTCGCGCGTGTATCTGAGAGATACATGCCTATTATTTTTGCAAATAAATCAAAAAGGAAAAACCTTATTATTTAATGGCTTGTAGTAGTCCTCAGGCACCCTATACTCATTACTTTCTCAAAATTACATGGTCGTACCTCTACCTGGAAATTTGGAATTTTGGAATTTCCAAAAAACTCCGGGTGCGCTCGGCTTTGTACCTGACTGATACAACGCTGCTATTCTTGTTACCATCGGTGCTCCTCAATTGTAACTGTTTGCTTGCTATGCGAATATATTTTTTTTATACATATATTATGGTACATGAGCTTAGATAAAGATGGAACTCGATAAGACAAAATTCCTCCCAAGCTGACTCGGATGAGACCACAACTAATGCTAAAGCTGCCGGGCGTTGTGGGCGAAACTGCAACGACTGCGGAAATAGAATTTAACTTCTGGAATTTCTTTTTCAGTGAAAATATTTTATCTTTGATTGCTGAGTACACGAATCAATACATAGAAATTGTAAAAATACGGCTGAATGATGTACACTGTAGATTAAGCTTAGATTTTGGAGTTAGTTTATCAAGTGTCCAAAGGGCTCTTCTTGAGGGGGTTAAGAAAATAGCTAATGTATTGCAAAATTTTATTTTTTCACCTAAAAAATACCAGATTTTGAGTGTTTCACCAATGCACTTTAGGTTAAGGTATAGTAATGTAAGTTTTATAATAGATTGTGTTGAGATTGAAATTGAAAAACGATCAAATCCTCTCAACCAAAGTTTTACTTGATCAGAATACAAAAAATGCAATACGGCCAAATATTTGCTGAGTGTGACCCCTCACGAGTTTATTAACTTTGTTTCTGCAGGATTTGGTGGTAGAATAAGCGATAATGCTATTGTAAGTGGTAGTGGCTACTTAAATTCAATTAAAGACTGTGCCATAATGGCACATAGAGGCTTTAAAAATGTAGCCCATTTGCTAGCCAACAAAAATTGTATTTTAATTAGACCACCAAGTATGGGGGAAGAAGTATTAGGAAAAGAAGAAGTAAAGGAAGCTAAAAGAATAGATGCTTTACGGATTTATATTGAGCATACGATAGTACGTATTAGAGAATTTACTATGTTGGATGCCCATTCCAAAATCAATAATCACATGCTAGATATATTGGATGAAATTGTTGTGATTGCATGTGGTTTAATAAATTTGCAAGGACCATTATTAAATGTATAAAAAACATATACATGTTTTAAATCTACCTAACTACATACTCCACTACTTAAGTAGGGCATCTATACTCATATGTTGTTTGTTTTTTATTGTTTACTGCATTGTCTATTTTTAATATTTGTTAATGTTCCAAAAAGTTTGAAATTTCTAATTTATTGTTTTGTCCTCATTCAAGTCAGTTTTTTTTTTCTCTCTTTTTCATTTATCCTTTTAGTTTTAATATTTTTACATATTTTAATTTACTTTTAGACTCAAGACTAGCTTTAGAAGTTCAAATCTCTTTTTTAATTTTATTGTGGTATAGTTATAGTTACTTTAACATGCTTCGTCAACAAAAATTCGATTTTTTTAGATAATAAATTTTGTACTTGACTCGAATATTTTATTTATTGGTTTTTATTTTAAAACATTAATGATTTCACTATTTAGAACGCAGATATAATATGATTTGGCTTGAACATTGAATAATCATGCAGGGTTATTTTTGAGTAATAATGATAGTAGATGGAATAGGGGGGTACACCCCTGCGCTGGCGCTGACCTACTTTCCCACTGACCTACTTTCACCAGACTAGCTGAAAAACATTATGGTGCAGCTAGTGCTTGTGACGAGTATTTGATAAACAAAAATTTGTTCAGTCTATTGGAAAAGTTGACGAGCTTAGGATTTGACGAGCAAATAGCAGATTTGAAGGATGATATTGCAGATAGAGAGGTAATTAAATATATCAAGGAACAAGAAGAAAAAGTTAGATTTATGGCTGTAGAAGAAGCATTAATTTAATATGGAAGACATTGTGAGGGAATTGTATGAAGGCTTTCTAATGTCTAAAGTTTGTTCCGAATTTTATGCCATAGAGGGACAGGAAACTGAGGCTCTGGATTTCGGACTATACTTGAGATACATGGAGCATGTAAAACAATGTGAAGAAGCAGCGCAAGTCTGTTATGAATATTTGATAAATAAAAATTTTGAAATACTTCTATGGAAATTAAATAAGTTAGAATTAACTAATTGTACTAACTATTCAATCAAATGTATGAAAAAAAAACTAGTTTTTTTTTTTAAAAAAACTTTTTTATTACCTATTTAATAAAGATGATTTTCACATATTTAATCAATGAAACATTAATTTTACGCTTTTGTAATTAATAAAACTATTATATTATAAATAAATAAATAAAACACACAGACTTTTTTAAAGTTTTATTACATAAAAATCTGATTATACAAGAAAGAGACATTTGATAGGGCACAGATACATGATGATTTGTTATGATAAAAGCAGCTTGAATCCATTTTTTTCAAAGATGGCTGTTCATCTAGCTCTATAACTGGTTTGTTGGAGAATTTTCTAACATAATCCGCCTTTTCAGAGCCTTTAACGTAGACATAAGAAGCATGAGAACTTAAATTTTTGATTATGTCTGCACATTTGTAAAGAGGTGTGAATCCTTCATTCCAGTGGATACAGTGATGATTGTTAATAAGCCAAGTAGCCTCTCTATGAAGTTCTGGTGGTAGATGATGAAATGGAAATGGGGGCTTAAAAATGTAGTGACTGATTCTTTTTCCATCGTAACAAGCCAATTCCTTCACAATAAACTTGTTATTTCAATATTTAATCCTTGAACATCCAAAATTATGTTCATAATTTCAATTGTGAAAATTTTTTGAACATCTGTTTCTTAGCACTATAGTTTTTTATTTGCCTTTTTAATTTATCAAGCTTGATAAGGTGTTTCAATAGTTGTTTTTCAAAGTTCTTAGCCATAATGACGAATGGTAAGGTGAGACTTTCATTTTATTGGTCTAGCAGCTTAAAGTTGTTTAACAATTTTATTAAGGGGGTTGTAACTAAATATTTTATCATGCAATATGAGACAATAAACAGAGGTATCCTTCTTAATATTACTATTGGTTTCAAATTCAATTCGCATGACTACCGAACCAGTCTGGATCGATTCTTTTTGATGAGAGCAGTCAATATGTGTAATTGGCGAGAGATGGCGCTTGAGTGGTGAGCAGCAGTTTGTGACCGCCTTATAAGTTTGTCCTAAAAAAAGCCATTTGCAGAAAGCATTAATAAATAAAAAATAGTTTCAAGTTGTGTGCAAGTTGTAGTCCTGTGAATCCAATATAGGAAAACAAGTGATCAGTGTAATTGACTGAGAATTCGGATTTGTTTCGTCAAGAGTTCAGGTGGCCCAGTCGCCATTATGGTTATCTCGTCAGCAGACATGCGCGAAATTAAAAGTGCTATTACAAGTATTTTTAATGAAAAATTTCTGCAAGAAATTGCAGATAAAGTGGCCGGAATTGTGGGAGGCAAGCTTGATGAGAGACTTAATCAGCAATCGGCGGCGATTGAAGCCCTTCAACGCCAGGTTGATGGGTTGACAGAAGAAAACAAACGACTTCTCAAAATGGCCGACGACCAGGAGCAATCCGCTAGAAACCAAAACGTTAGGATATTCGGCGTAGAATTTGAAAAGGAAGAAAACATTGAAAAAAAAGTCCTCAGCATATTTGAGAATCGAGTAAAGGTGAAGGTAGAAAAAAACCAAATAATAAAATGTCATCGCATACCAAATAAAAAAAAAAATAATAATGATATACCAAGCGGAATATTAGTCAGGTTCGCGTCGTGCAAGGTGCGTGAATTGGTCTTAAAGAATAGAAAAAACCTCAAAAATTCAGGAGTGCAAATTAAGGAGGATTTAACAAAATCCCGCCTCGATTTATTTAAAAAGGCTATTCAGCTTTTCTCAAAAAATGGTGCCTGGGTGCTTAATAGTAATGTGTTTGTGAAAAAAAATGATATGGTGTACCGTATCAACAACGAGATCGAGCTGGATAGAATATATGCTGGATAGTTCAATTCTGTTAAAAAAAGAGTGTTTATGTGTACCTATTCATTAACTTCTATCAAGGTAACTGCATGCTATCTATACTCCTGTTTCTGTACCTATATGTTTACAATAATATATTAATAAAAAATCTGAAGGCAATTAATATAGAAATTAATATACAAATACCTACTTAAATCAACTATTTCAGTCTTGGTCGATTTAAAACTTTTCATGTTGTTTTTTGATCTCGTCGCTTTTTTATTTTATTTTGACTGGCTGTTTTCATAAATTTATTATACTATTCATATTCATAGCAGTCCAAGTAAACAATTTTTTTTTCTTCCATGTATTTATTAATAACTTGTATTTTTGTATTTTTGAGGAAAAGGAAGCGAGTACCTAGTAGTGCTTTGTTTATTTTTTTTTTTTTTTTGAAATCGTGCATTCATTCATAAGTATAACAATAATAACAATTATATCCATCTTTGTAATCTAAACAGTATTTAAAATACTGGTATCGACCATAATAAATCTAATATTTATGCAACAGTACTATTGTTATCTACTACACATTATATAACAATAATTATACTATAATAAAACATTTAAAAAGAAAAAAAGTATACATATATTTACCTATATAGTAAAACAGTACAATCACTAATCCATGCTTTACATATCCAAAAACAACCTAACCCTCTTTACAAATCTATTACCCCCAACAATATTTCTTATTTCTAAAGGAAGACTATTATACATAGAAGAGGCTTGATACAATGGATTCAAAATTCCCCTATTTGTTCTAACATGATTAAGGTAGATGTCCCTCTGAGATCGTGTATGGTGTGAATGTAAATGCAAAGTTTATGTGTGTATTGGTTTTTTGTTTTTTATTTATGATTTTATGCATTAACTTGCATTGTTCTAATTTAAGTAGTTTGTCAATCTGACAGACACCCAATTCAGCATATAGATCTTCAGTGTGTGTTAATATATTATAGTTAAAGAGGACTTTAAGTACTTTGTTTTGAAGTGTTTGAACAGTTTTGAGGTTCATTACACCACAGTTTCCCCATATGGGGAGCAGATATCTAAAGTGAGATAGGAAATAAGAATTGTATACATTCATTTTGGTTTTATGAGTTAAATAGTCTCTATTTTTGTACAAAGCCCCAACCATTGGCACAATCTTGTCCGAAATTTGATTTATATGTGCATTCCAGTTAAGTTTTTCGTCTATGATTAGGCCCAGATATTTTACCTTTTCTGCTTTGGCAATATTGATGTTGTTTATTTTTATCGAGGGGGCTCTGATTGTTCTGTTTTTTTGCTTAAATATCATATATTGAGTTTTTTCTGTATTTATTTTAAGTCTATTGCACATCAGCCAATTCATATACTTCTGTAAGTCTGTATTGACTGTAACTTCTAGGTTATGCTCATTTTCCAAACTATATAAAAGTACCGTATCATCGGCAAAGGCAAAATACCTAGCTTGTATTCCTGAGCAAGCCACATAATATTGACTTCTCGTTCTCTTTCTCATATTGCTTTTCTTTTTGGGGCAATTTTAAAAATGTATTATGTACAACTGCGGTTTGTAGGTGTAGAATTTACTTATGGGTCATTTCTTTGGGGCAAATAATATGGTTGTTTTAATAAATAATTTAGTTTTAAACAAAACCGAGCTGTACAGGATGGGGGGAAGGTTATGGACTTGCGGTGGTACTGGGGGATGGGTTCCGGTAGATTATGGCTGATCAGGGAGATGCTCGACAGCTGGGAAATATTAGTGATGAGGTATATAATGATGATTTTCTGATTAATGGACTTCATAATTTCTCTGTTGGCCATCTAAATGTGAGATCTGTCAACACTGGGTTTGACGAGTTTACAAACTATATGTTGAGGTATAAGTTTGACATATTTGGGTTGACTGAGACGTGGTTGAGCCCGGATGTGCCGTACAACCTTCCTGGTTATAGGCTTTTAAGAAAAGACAGGGGTGCGAGAGGTGGCGGTGTGGCTCTATACATAAAAAATAGCATTAAATTTTCAATACTTCAACTTGATTTTGATTTTTTTGAACATATAGCCATACAATTTACCGTCAACAACATGAAATATACTTTCATCAATATTTACAAACCGCCCTCTGAGAGTGACACTGTTTTTCTAGACAATTTTGAAAATTTGCTTGGATACTTAACGGTCACCTATGACAATATTATTATGGTGGGCGACTTAAACATTAATCTTCTTAATAATACAACGTACTCGGTTAGACTAAAAAATATGCTGCAAACATTTCGGTTAACCCAACATGTCAGGGAGCCTACAAGGTACAACTTTAGCACTCGTACGTCGAGTTTAATAGATTTAATAATCACTAATTTAAATTTATATTGCACAAGATCGGGTTCATTGGCAATATCTCAGTGTATCACGGATCATAATCTAGTATATGCAATACTCGATCTGCCTAAACTCGAATGTCACAAGAAATCCATCATCTATAGAGACTATAGAAACATTAACAACGAATTATTTATGAGCGAGGGCAGACTGATTCGATGGGATCGGCTTTTCTTGGCCGATAGTGTTGACGTGAAGGTTAGTATTTTTTGCTCTTACCTTCTTCAAATTTTAAATAGGCATGCACCCATACAAACTAAGAAAATAACTGAAAAACCGTACTTACCATGGATAACTTATAATATAAAACAGATGATTAAGCTCAGAGATAAAGCTCATAGAAAATTCCTAAAAACCAAATCAGGTGGATCCTTACAGTATTATAGGCAACTGAGAAATTTTACAAAGCATGCCATAATAAGAGAGAAGATTGCTTTTTTTAACACATTCGCGCAAAGCAAAGGAAGAGACTTTTGGGATACCGCAAAAAAACTTAAGCTTGCATATAATAAAAATCAATCCGATATCCCAGACAATATTAACAATTCCTCTGTTATACATAATTTCTTCCCGGAAACAGATAACCAACCTGACACAATCTCCAGAGACCTTATAGAATTTTATAAAACTAACAAGCTCAGAAACAACATCAATGAACTTAATTTTCAATTAATTGATAAAGAAAGCTTAAATAAAATAATTTCAAAGATATCCTCTAACGCTGTAGGTGAAGATGGGCTAACAATTAAAGATATAAAACTGTGCATGCCTTTCTGCGAGGATGCGTTAATCAATATAATAAACTCATGCATTCTCGATTCATTTTACCCATCAGCCTGGAAAAAAGCGATTGTCAGGCCACTGGGCAAAATAGCTGAACCAAAGGAATTAAAAGATCTAAGACCAATAAGTATACTTCCTGTTTTATCTAAAATTTTTGAAAAGCACATATATCATCAAATTGAGTCATTTGTCCACCAGAACGAAATAATACCAGATTGTCAATCAGGATTTAGAAAAAATTTTAGCACAACTACGACGTTGGTGAGCATTTCAAATGATGTTAGAGAGGATCAAGAGCGGGGAAATGGTACTTGCATTACGCTCTTGGATTTTAGTAAGGCTTTTGATACCATTAGTCACGAAATGTTGTTGGCTAAATTACGCTATTTTGGTTTTTCTTATAAGGCCGTCGATCTCATGCAAAATCTTATTGAATTAAGACAGAGTTGTGTCCTGACATCGACGGAATTTGGTACTGAGAGATCAACCATTAAAACATTGAAGAGGGGTGTTCCTCAGGGATCAGTTCTCTCGCCCTTACTATTTGCCCTATATGTTGCTGATATGAACAGCTGTGTTAAATTTTGTAGATTCAAACAGTTTGCTGACGACTCCCAACTTCAAATACCTATAAATATCCAAAACGTTGTAGAAACCCAAGAAAACTTGAATTCTGACCTTAAGAGAATTTTTTCATATGCAAAAAAACATAATTTAAAACTAAATGCGTCAAAGTCGCAAACTTATACTAAACAAAAATAAAATAGCTAGAGAACAAATTGAACAAACCATACAAATTACAGTAGACGACGACACAATTCCAGTAGTACAAAAAGCAAAAAATTTAGGCGTTATTTTTGATAATGACTTATCCTTTCAGTATCATGTAAAAAACAAATTAACTACAGCTTATATCCGACTGAAAAATATAATAAACTAAAAAATAATCTACCACCAAAACAAAAATATTACCTATGTGATGCTCTTGTCCTCTCTTTGTTTGACTATGGTGATGTTGTCTATGGGGACTCAATATCCTGGCTAATGAAAAAATCAATACAAAAAATACAAAACAGCTGCATCAGATTGTCATACAAAATTCCATACAGACACCACATAACTCCTTACCTTAACCAACATAAAGTCCTTAATATGGCTCATCGAAGAGAACAGCATATATATACATTTGCGTATAGAATAATAAAAACTGGCAAACCTCCTTATCTCAGAGAAAAGTTTGCATCTTTGGCTAGGACTCATAGAACCAGAAACTGTCAAAATTTTATTATTCCGCGACACAGAACCGCATCTTTTCAACGGTCATTTTCATATATGGCTGTTAAAATGTGGAATGGGTTACAAACAGAAATTAAAAGAATGCCACTTTTATCATTCAAAAAAACTGTAAAGAATATGCTTTTACAAGATCAACTACGATTATAGCTTTGTATTATTATTTTTTTTCTATCCGGTTTTTTTTTAATTTTTTTTTTTTTTTTAAATTTTTTTAAATTTTCTATCCCGGTGTCGAGTGTTTGTTGGTCTGCTCGTTACCCCGGTTGCCCCTGCAAGTCCAATATCACAATACATATTATCTTAATGACAATCTTATGTTATCATATTTCCTCAAGGTACGGTTCGGTTTTAGGTAGGTTTTAGGTATATATTTTTTTTTTTGTACCCACTATAAGTGAAGTAAGCTGTACGTTCAGTTCCATTTATTTTGAGTTAAGTTTTCCTAGTTTATTTAATAATATGTATTTAGGGTCTTTTCGCAAAGGTCCACCTATACAGGGTGGTCTTTTTGTTATCGGTTTCATAATCGTGAAAGGATCCTTTTTTGTCAACATCTAAGATTATATTTACTATATTGTAATTTTTACATATGGCAAAATAAAAGAATTGATTTTGATTTTTGATTTTAATTGGTGATTTTTTTTTTAATTCTTCCGGATTGAAAATTGGCTCATTATTAAGACCATAATACGAATGTCTGAAATTTGCAAACATTTCATAAAGGGGTGAAAATTTATTCTCTTTAAAGTTCAAATACAAGTCATGATAAGGATAACGCTCAGAATTTAGGAATATTCGTATGTTTGTTAAATCGACATCATCAAACTGGCTCATATCTTTATTAACTTCCCCCTTTCTATTTTCCTGAAAGGCAATAACAACATGACGAGGTGACTCGAGCTTGCTTGTTGTCTTAACTGGCCAGGTATGACGAGTTGTTTCGGGTAGGGAAGAATATTCAACAATTTCCCAACTCCTAAACCCTATTAAAATATCTTTATTGGTTTCAAGTATTTTTGTCAGGGCAAGCTGTTGAGGTATGTCTACTAAAATATGGGGTATTTTCCAATATATTTTATCAAAAGTGATAGCAGGTATTTCGTTGGTGGTTACTTTAATTTCTAGATCATCTTTAAACAGAACTCCATCCAGATCATTGCTAGCTCTAATTAAAACCAATTCTTGCTTCATATTAATTATTATTTTTTTATAATCTTCAAAAAATCCTAAAAGCATTTTAAGCGGTATGATTACACCAAATTTTCCATTATCGTCAACCAAAATTCTGTCAGCTTCATTTCTATTGGGAAACCAGCCCGCATTTTCATATTTCAAACTTTCATTGGTATTGAAAGAAAGGTATCCCTTTAATGTAGAAGCCAACCCTACATTTCTCACTAAATCAATAGTAACTCCATTCAGCTCATAACGAATTTCTCTAAAGAGAAATGCAATTCCATTATTAATAAATCGAAGTCTTTTTGTATATTTCCCTTCAGTATTTGCTAATAACCCTTCAATATATAGAAAACTTTCTGAAGGTAAAGTGTAGGTATCCAATTCTTGAATGGTTATTCGTATTTCATCATTATAGTCAAACTTTGATGAAATAAATGGTTGATAGCTATGTAGCTCTGAGCTAATAATTGAATTGTCGACGTATAACTTCTCATTTACATTTAAAATATCCATTATATCACCTTAAGTCCCAGTGATTCTAAAAATCTGCGATTATGTTGTGTTAGTTGTAAGCTGTTTTTTGTTATACTGGATTGATTTCTACTTTTTTTCTTTATATAAGTTTTTTTAGTATTTATTTCCTCGATAGGTTGCGGTTGAATTTTTCTATTATATCTAATAACCATTCTGAACAGCTTCAGATTTCAAATGTAGTCTAACTGTTATTCTCTCGTGGCGAAAATTAATAAGATCTCCGTCTTGATCAATTATTTTAACAGTTATGTTGTTAATTGTCTTAACGCTAATTGGAAAATACAATATAGGTATGGGAGACTCCACTATTTTATACCCTGCGGCCACCATGGGGTAAAATTGATGAATGATGTGTACAGGTTTACCATTATTGAACGAGCCCACACAAATATTACAATCCACACAAATAGCGTTCACTTTACTAATGTTGACCACATAGTCAGATTCATCAAATACATTAGCAGTTATAATTCTTCCTTTAAATCCCAATAGCTTTCCTACGGAACCTTCCTTCGAAAAATTAATCTCTTTGTTACAAAATATTTGACATTTTAAGGTGTTTGTATTTGGTTTGAGTGAAAACACAGGTACCTTCTGGAATCGTGATTATTTTATCATCTATGTACAACTTGTTATTATTTTGATCAATATTCGGAATACTCATAAAAGTTTCAAAATCAACTAATCCTAAATAATATTGTTTTTTATCCTCTAAATATATAGGAGGTTGAAAATCTGCTGACAAAATGGAAGTTTTCCCAGATAATGGTTGTAGACATTTTAGTAATAAATAGTTTTAGCACCTAGACTTTCCTTTTTATATTATTATTCAGAAATTTGTTGTCAATTGTCCACAATTGAATGAATTTAATTTTTGTTGAGTTTTATATGTGTAATATACATTAGCTTTACCATTTGAGTTGAAATATGATACAAGTTCGATAGGTGGTTTTAAATTTCCAAAACTGTCAAAATAAATTACATTTTTATGTTCTTTGATGTAGGCGGTCCAATGGGTTCCGTCATTTTCTTAATTATCCAAGTTAACTATACCACATTCAATTATCTTAATTTTTCTAGGAAGATCATTTCTCATAAAAACACCTCTAAAATTTGGAATTTTCAAATCTTTCACAAATTTGAGTATATCTATATTTGTAAGGGCCCTGCCTGGAAATTTCATTTGGACTTTTTTTTATGTGGTTTTTTAATTTACCACCTTTATAAGGTTTTAAAAATAATCCTTTGCCTTGAAAACGGTCTGCTTTAGAGGATTTAGACCCCTTTCCTTTCGAAACTTCCATGGCTTTATTATGACGTCGTAATTCTTCTAGTTAATCTCTGCCAGCTTTAGCGTCATTGACAGCTTTAGCAATTCCAGCAGCACCACCCCCTAGAGCCCCCAAAGCTCCTAACAGTGGAAATAGTAGGGGTAGGAAACCCCCAATTTTTTTTAGGAGGATTTAAAATTCGTTTTTTTCTCAACTTAAGTTTTTTACCCCTTTTTGCCCCCAAGCCCATGCCAAATTTGCGTCTACCTTTCATAAGACCAGCAACAGTCATGGCGGCAATTTTTTCACCGAAAGAAGAGTCTTTAGCTTTAAATCGCTTCCAAGCTTTGTCGGCTAAAATTTTATCTGCTTCGTGTCTTTTGGACAGTTCTTCAGATTGAGAATATGCAATGTCGTGTTCTCGACACGCTGTATCCAATGAATTGATACCAACGTCTCCTCTAGCCAATCTTGTTTTCAAGTCAGTGCCGGGGCCACAAAATTTATACCCAGGAACGTGGATTTCAAAAGGAAGTTTTATAAGCTTATCCAGAAAACCTGAACCTTTTTTAAATTTATTGCCTCTTGTATAATGTGTAATCATCAAAAGAATCAATTTGGAACTAAAACAATAGAAAAAGTTGGAGGCACTTATATATATAAATACTTTTCTTCCAATCTCATTTTTCTTAGTACTAATCGAATATGAGAATAGAAAAGCAAAACTTTTCAATTCCCATAGTTAATCATGATAAAAAAGTGTGCTCACAGCAATTCAAAAAACATGGTGATTGATTTGGAGGAAATTCGAAAAGAGCGCTTATTGTTGGAAGTTCAAATTCAGGAAAAACCAATCTAATGCTTACACTATTAGAGCATCCAAATGGGGTTAGATTTGAAAATGTGTATATTTATTCTAAATCACTGACACAACCTAAATATGAATACTTGAGAAAGTTATTGAAACTTATAAAGGAAATTGGATATTTTGAGTACGAAAATGATGAGTGTATTGTTCCACCCAATGATATAAAATCAAATTCTATAATTATATTCGATGATATTCCATGTCAGAATCAAACTGTGATAAGAGATTATTTTACATTAGGTAGACATAAAAATACCGATTGCTTTCTAATTTTTCAAGGATATTCCTCAATTTTCAAAAGATTAATAAGAGAAAATTCAAATCTCATTATATTATTTAAAAAAGATTCGACGAGTTTGAAACATATATATAATGACCACTGCATAATGGACATGTCATTTGATCAGTTTAAAGAAGTATGCACTTATTGTTGGGATGAGCCATATGGATTTATGGTAATAGGCTCCTTGCATCAAATTTTTTTATTGCTGATTTCGATAGTCCATGAAAAATAAGTTAACACGTGTTTTTTCTTTTTCTTCTTAGTCAAAAATGGACGGAGATACAACACTATGAAATCTGCCTATGACGTCACTCATCTAATAAATAAGTGACGTTGCACATGCGCAGTATATCTATATATACAAAACTTAATATTTGAATAACTTCCGGAATAATCATATTTGGGCGAAATAAAAAAAAGTAACGATTTTTTTTCGATTTTCTACAATTTGCAATAAACAATATTCAATTTAATTTTCCATGCAAGTACCCTTTTATTACAAATGTTGGGAAAGCCGAACCACTAACATTTGAAGAGGAAGAAGTGTTTAATCCAGAAGAGGAGTTTTCAACCCCAAAATCTTCCTATAAAACTTCAACTCCAACTAGAGAAAAAACTCGAAAAAGTGGAAATACTCCTATTCTACCTTTTGAACAACCGTCATTTTTTGATATGTCCATAAATCGATTACCTTCAGTGAGGGAGGTGGCTTCAATAAGAGAGATGCCTTCACTAAGAGAGATGCCTCCAATAAGAGAAGAAGTGACATTCGAAAGCTCACCTCAATCATCGACTGAAACAATTGGAAATTTATCTGACATTTTGGAACAAACAAAGCAGTCAATACAAACCTATGTTGGACATCCAGTCTATCTGGACTGGTTGAGTGGTTTTCACGAGTTACCTAGAACGTAAATTGACAATAGTGTAAAAGATACAGAACATAAATTTGATCACAATTATGGTATTGTCCACGATCTTGAAACAAACAATTTTTTTGTGTGTTCTACTCAAATTCCTGTTAACTTGATCAATAAAGATATAAAAGTACTTGATACTCTTTACCCAGGCACCCCAGGGCTGTATGAATTATTATTCAAAAAAGAACCTGTGGGCTATAAAAAAGCCGATTTGGATAATTACATGGATATATTAACTCGAACTAATGCGTACCGCAGAAATAATAATGCCAATGAATAATTACAAGGAAACAGTTCAGTAAAATACATTACTATTATCGGACCATATTTATATAAAAAAGGAATCACAAAATCTAAAACAATCATTCCCAGACCGGTATTTGAAAAACCTGTAGCACCTTATAGAGCGGCTAAAAAAACAGGGGTCGCTCGAATTGGAAAAGGTCTTATTTTGAAACGTAATAAAAAAAAAGTACAGATTATGTATATTGGGATAATGTTAATGAGCTAGTAAATCGACTTCAAATTCTATTAGCTTCCAAAACTGCAGGTCATAATGGACATCGAAATGAAATAATATCTATTATAGAAGAGTTGAAAGAAGCTAAAGTTATACTATAAATAGTGAAAGATGGGGTAAAAGGATCAGTCTTTTTTTTGAAGAGAAATATGACGGTCAATAAATTTGGTACACACATTTTTGATAAATGTGATGATGTCGACACTAAATCACTCAAAATTGTTAACATTGCAGATGTAAAATTGTTTTACGTTGTAGTTTTATCATTTGTTGGTAGACACATTCCAACCGAAAAGAATTTGGTGTTATTAGGAGATGGTTTAAGAACTTCATATAGATATCCATTTGAGTCGGGTACTATATTAAGCGGTGAATATCCTAAAAAAGATGTGAGTTTGTTGATTAACGGAAAAACTGACAAATTAGAGGGTAGAGAGATTAAAAAAAATGATTTGATAGCATTTCGACGTGTTGAAAATAGTTCTATAACGGAATTTTACGGTGAATTATTAATAAAATGTCAGGTTCAAGTGGAAACTTAGTTATTTAATTATGAGTGTTAAAGACATAGTTAATGAATTCCATAAGCCGGCAAGAAGGGTTTTCAAAAGAAGGCGGGTCATAGTAAAATATCTAAATGATTTACTACAGGCCGACCTGGTTGAAATGCAACCGTATGCTAAAATAAACAAAGGCAACAGATATATTTTGGTTGTAATAAATGTGTTTTCAAAGTATGTTTGGGCGCTACCAGAAAAATCTAAAACCGGAGGAGATGTGGCTGCAGCGATGGGGCAAATCTTAGGAAGCTTAAAAACCACCCACAAAAATATTCAAACGGACAGGGGAAGGGAATTTTTTTGCAAGGAATTTGACAAATTAATGAAACAATATAAAATAAATCACTATAGTACATTTTCTAATGTAAAAGCAAGCATTGTTGAAAGGGTGAATAGAACCTTGAAAAACAAAATGTGGAAGAAATTTAGTATGCAAGGGAACTACAAGTGGTTAGATATTTTGCCAGAAATTGTTAATAATTATAACAACACAAAACATTCAGCAATAAATATTGAGCCAAATAAAGTTAGTAAAAGGAATGAAGAAAAAATTTTAAAGCTAGCTTTTAGTCATGCAAAGACGCTCGATCCAAAATTTCCGACATTCAGAAAGGGTGACTACGTACGCATTAGTAAACATAGAGAAGCTTTCTCCAAGGGCTAAACCCCAAATTGGTCTAATGAGATTTTTCGCATAAAAACAATAAAAATTACTAACCGAACAACATATTTACTTCAAGATGAAAACAGCCAAGATATTCTAGGAGGATTTTACGAACAAGAATTACATAAAGTCCAACATCATGATGCATATCTTGTAGAAAAAATTTTAAGAAAAAAAGGAAATAAAGTTTTTGTAAAATGGTTAGGTTTGGATTCCAAACATAACTCGTGGTTAAATAAAAAGGATGTATTAAATTAGCAAAATAAAACTTTTATTAATATTGTTTTTTTTTATTTCAAAACATTTTTTACAACAAATCTATTTTTGAAGACAGTATCTCTGTGTATTCTATCCAGGATAGGTTCTAAAATAAGTTGACAATTTTCAATTCTTCTGTTAAAATGGTGCTTTTCGATAAGCTCTTGAGACACCATTCTTGATCTCCTGTAGGCTAAATTCCATGCAACCATTAAATGAATTTTGTTTCTACTTTCATCAAAAGAAACTGCTTTTTTCATGGCCACGTTTCACTTTCAAATGTTCAATTAATTGCTTCGGGTAACAGATGAGACACTTCAACATTGTACTGACATTTTCACTATTTGGATGGTCTTTCAGGCACAGGCTATCTTGAATTTTTTGCAGGTTGTCTTCTTCAACGGGTCCAGAACTTTTGAAAAAGTTCAAATATGTATTGAACTTTTGTTGTCGTAAAATATCCAAACGATAGTCAATTAGAGGCGCAAGTTCCCAAAGCTTGCAGACACTTTCGTTGCCTAGGTAAATATAACCATTACCTTTTACAATTTTTATTAATGGTATTTGTTCAAGTTTTTCAAAGTAAATAGCAACTTTTTGAATATATATTGCCTCATGGAAATTGTTATAGGAACAACTGTAACAGCTTATGACTCCCTGATACTGTAGAATAGAGTTCCATTCTTCTTCAGTTAGTAATATAGATTGATTATTTTTCCCTCCAGTCTGGATATGAGGTTCCAAATTATATTCAACGGATAATCCAATATTGATAAATTTGGTTTGAGATTTATTTAAATAATATCGTTTAGCACTAATATTCGACGAATCGTCCACTTTTTCCGATTCACGCGTACTGGTACCACTGATTTTGCTAAACATTTTGTAGATACTAACGTTTTTTAAAAGCAAACATTTGCTTTATATTCCTGATACTGTTATGAAAAAAGTGGGGAGGAATAAAATAAACTTTCTTTTTTTTAAATCATGTTTAGTAATGGCTTTTATTTTTTAAAAACAATAATATAGTACATATTATTATAATACAAATTGATATAATTGAAACTAAACCTACTAAAAATCCATTACAATTGCTATCTGTACAGGGTGCTGCAATTTGGAGTGTTTTAACAGGAAAAATACTTCCAGACCAGATAGAGGAAAATTGACTTAGATGTCATGGGATTTTCGAGAAACGTCGATTGTCAAAAACCGTATCGCGATATTTTCAATGGTACCATTAATACAGGGCGATTTTCGATTTTCCCCTATTATGGAAAATAGTTATAAGTTTTTTATTTAACACTTTTTTTCATTTCTGTAAAAACATTATGGAGACACTTTCTTGAGCACAATCCAGTGGCGGACTCGGTTTTTTTCTATATCGCTCCGATTTCGAGATATCGACCAAATTCCGATATTTTGAGATGAAACATCCTTTATATTATTAGCTCATTGGATAACTCTGTATTTGCTGATTTCAATGATATAAAGTTCGATAGGTTTATCTCTAACAGTTTTCCAGAAAAAAACAATATCTGTTTCAGTCATAACAATGTGTTAGAAAGAGACCTTCCTCACTTTCCTTACACATATAAAACACATTGGTCCTTACGACAAAAATAGATATAATTTTTCTTCTCGAAAACTGTTAGAGATAAATCTATCGAACTTTATATCATTGAAATCAGCAAAAACAGAGCTATCCAATGAGCTATTAATATAAAGGATGTTTCATGAAAATATCGGAATTTGGTCGATATCTCGAAATCGGAGCAATATAGAAAAAAACCGAGTCCGCCACTGGATTGTGCTAAAAAAAGTGTCTCCATAATATTTTTACAGAAATAAAAAAAATTAATAAATAAAAAACTTATAGCCATTTTCCATAATAGGGGAAAATCGAAAATCGCCTTGTATCAATGGTACCATTGAAGATATCGGGATACGATTTTAGACAATTGAGGTTTCTCAAAAATCGATCCCATGACATCTAAGTCAATTTTCCTCTATCTGGTCTGGAAGTATATTTTTCCTGTGGAAACACTCCAAATTGCAGCACCCTGTACATGCTGCTGTTTCATTCAATTTAATCCAGTTTGAGTAAATAGTTTCCTTATTGTTTAAATAGAATTTAATTTTAAAATAATTACATTCTCTTGCACAGTTTTCAGTTAAATTATAATTGTAAACATATGGATAATTGCTCATGTATGTCAATTCCATATTTTGATAGCAATCAGTATCGTTTTTGTGTTTATTAATACAAATTTTTGCTGTTTTACTAGTGGGAATATGGTTAACATACATTTTATTTCCAATTATGGAAAATAGTACAATTAATGGAGCTACAATCATTGTTCTCAAAATAATAACACTAACCTATTTAAAAATATGATTTATATACTAATTTCAACTATATTGATTGTCATCCCTTTAAGTCAATAAATAACACAAGTTCAATGCCAGAACTGCGAAGAAACAGATAATAATGTGTTTTTCAAATTTCACTGCGGTTTTCACATTTTTATCTTGAATATTCTTCAATCTTAGGGATTCAGTTACACATTGAGCATAGGGGCAGTTTTTGCAATATATCAAGTGTTCTTCCAATGGCGAATCATTGACTTCCCAGTTGTATGCTTCTGTCGTATAAGCAAAAAAATATTCTCTCTTGCTTCATTCAAAAAGTATTTGATATCCACGTGATATTTTTGGGAATATATTTTATACGAAGCTATACGACATTTAAATGCACTTCTAATCATATCAATACCATTACCATATTTAATAGTGCTATTATTTTTATGAAGATTTGTCTTCAAGTGTGCATTCCAGGTTTGTATATCAACATTTTTATTGCACTCTTGACAAAAACGAGTTTGTTCTTTCTTAAAAAAGTTTGTTCGACTGTAAAAAATATTACATAAGTGAAACCCAATCAAAAAAATATGAAATACAGTTAAACTCACCATCAATTATGTAATCTTCTACTTTTGAGGGATCATTCGGTTCCACACACGTTTTCAAAATGTGTTTTTTAATGTATCTTTTCTGCTTAAACTCTTTCAAGCAATGTGTGCATACAAAAGCCATGGTTACTAAACTAATTTTATTTACAGACTGATTTATATTATAAATGTATGCCCCTTCTCTTTTTTTCAAAGAAATAGGTACACAAATTTGCTAACAGATTGTTCTCTCTGTCTATATTATTTTTTATCTCTGATAAAGTTTGAATACAAAAATTTTCTTTCATATTTTTTTCCAAATTTATTTGATTGAAAATAATTGACTTCATTGCTGAGCTACACTGCCTCATGTCAGTTCTTGAAAAATTAGTTTTATTCTTCAAATTAATAAATTTTGAAAGATCCTGATTATTTTTTAGATCTTCTGTTTGGTGTATTGTGTTTTGAATCTCATCATTAAGTTCTAAATTTGAAAAAATAGTTCTATCAGAAAGAGAAGAGTCGCTAGATTCTTCTATTAAATCAAAAGTATTGATTGTTGAATTGTGTATAGCTTGGGATGTTGAAGGTTGGGGAATTAGATTTTAAAAAATATCAACATCTACATCTTTTTTTCCATATGAAATCTCAACGTCAGAAGAATGTGAAAAATTAAAATAATCTGGAAGAGAATTGTTGGAAAAATCTGAAAAATTATTATCTATGCAACAACTTAAACACTCTTCAAACCCATGTTCTTGACAAACGTTATTAAAATTCAAGTTATTAAAAGTAGTATTCTCAGCATTGTTTAAATAATTTAAAAGTGAATCGTCATTGAAAAAATGACTTACCGGATCACACATTTGCACAAAGGTATCAAACAAAAAAACAAGATACAAAAAAAAGAACTTAACCGAATATCAAACAAGTTGTATCTGAACTGAAATTTTCAGGAGATTTTATAAGACCAAAAAACGGCGTTCACATATTTTCGAACCCCGCTCGATACCCACACTCGGTAATCTTTCGGCCTGGTTCAACATAAATCTTACATCTTAACCCATTTACGTTAAGGTAGGTACCGTTTTTTTCTGCAATACCTTTTCAAAATTTATGGGTAAATATCTTATCCACTTTCTCGCGAAATGTCCAATTGTGTTTTTGAAAGTTCAAAAGTCCATACAATGTAGCCTTAATTCGTGGTTTCAGAGAGATTTACAATCGAGTTTTTGAAATTTAAAACTACATACAATGTTGCACTCATTCGTGGGTAGTATATCACGGTACTTTTTTTTTTCAAGATGTGTTTCATGATCCTTTGTCCTCCTAATTGGTAGGTACCACAGCCTCCTATAGTTAACAAGCCATGAAATTGGAAATGACGGCAACGTCGCGTATGGTGCTATTTTGTTATTGGGTTATGTGTTTCTGTGTATTGCTTTCATTGTGTATTGTTGCAATTTAGTATTTTTATGGGCTTTATTGACGAAAAAGTGGATAGAAACACACCAATATATTGCCCATATTTAGTTGATACCTGTTCCTTTGTGCTTTGATTGCAAATTTTTAGCAAATGGGTACAGGAGCAAAAATGAAGGTAAGGTAAGGTAAAACAATAAAAACAATATTAATATTTGTCTGCAAGAGCATAGGTCTCGATATATTACCTAAGATATTTAAACTTGTTCCAGATGCCATGAAACTACTGTGTTCCTGGGTGCAAATCGAACTATTAGGAGTTCCTTAAAAACTGAAGAAATGCAAACATTTTTATTTCCAAAAAAATTCTGAAGTGCAAAAAATGTGGATGAAAGCAATACACCAAGATAATTATACCCGAGATTATACAATAACGAAAAATTCTGTGGTGTGTTGTAAACATTTTGAAGAAACCGAAATAATTAGATTTGAAACAAACAAGGATAAAGGCGTAGTTCGAGAGTTCAAACTAAAACGTCCTTCTCTTAAAAGTAGGTACCTCTTATTTTCGAAAATCAGCGCAAGTATTTGAATGGACTTGCCTTCCGAAAAAATCCCGAAGAAAGAAAAAGTTAGATTTTCAAAAGACATACTGAAACATAGGCCTATAACACTTTAGACTCTAGAAATATATTCATTTAAATCAATTATTTACTGTTCTTATTTACACAAATAGTTAAATTATTCATTGAATTACTGTTTTTGGCCCTTTAGTACAATAAATTATGTATTTTTTGTGATTCATATTAATAAAATAAAAAATATATATTTATACAAACAAACACCACCAGCACCACTTGGCGGTGAGATTGTGGTGTTGCCTTTTTAACTTCATGGCTTGTTAAATGTAGGGGGCTGTGTAGGTACCCATCATAATAGTAATTATTCTAAATTTTTCTTTTCTAAAGTATGATTGTTAATATTTTGAGCTTCACTTTTATTGCACATTATGCACACCGGTGTAGGAATTTAAAAAAAAAGTATTGATTTGCATATTGCACAGCATAGATCGTCTTTTTCACAACAATAGAATCTCCTTTGATAGTGAGTGTTCACAAATTTGTGCTTTCCTATAGGTACTTCTAGACCATGGGATTAGTGACAATTCAAACACAAACTGTACAGTCCTCCATAAATTGATTCGATGACAACATAGGATTGAATAACACAAATCTGTTTCATGAGATAATTTGGTAAAACAGTATCACTTGCGTTAATTTCTTTCGTAACTACATCGGCATTTTCACCACAAGCTGATGGGATCTCAATTTCGTCTACACAAATTGCCTCATCTTCAGAATCCTCATCGTCCTCACGTGTGTTGTTTTTATCTATGCTGATTAAAATGTTGCTTCTCTGTCTTGATTTGTTGTTCTGATCTTCATGAAATATTAACTCTTCATCATCATGCATCGAAGTTATAGTTTGATCTAAAGTTGACATTGCAACTTTTTTTGACGTAAAACAAATAACTCGTTTCGACATTTTTTTTTTCTATTAGATATTTCACAAATTCACTGCACAAAAAAATCGAACTATTGCCAAAATTCACCTGATTTCAAGACAATAAATATCCTCTACAAAAGTCGGAGGAAAAAAAAATACTTCCTCTCTGAAAAAAAGTGGGTTGGGCTTGCATGGTGTACCAGGCCTGATAAAATCCCATAACTAAAAAAAGGTAGTGCTTGAGTCAGAAGTGGTGGTCAAAAAAGTTGTTTCAGTGGTGGCCCAGTAGCCGAGAAATTTTTAAAATTTTAAACTTAACCTCAAAGGAGCCACTAAAGGCCGTGCTTAACTCTGCTGCCTGAGGTGGTGGTCAAAAAAAAAGTTGTTTCAGTGGTAGTCATTTGTGGTGGCGGAATTTTATGGGGCGGGCGGTCTGCGGCAGTAGGAAATTCGCGGCGGACGACTGGTGGTGGACGAATGGTAGGAAAGTGGCGGGTGGGCGGGCGGGTCCGTCTGGTGAAAGTAGGTCAGTGGGAAAGTAGGTCAGCGCCAGCGCAGGGGTCTACCCCCCTATTCCATCTACTTCAAATAACATTCATTACCCATATATTGGAATTCAAAATGTTATTAAGTTCACTGCGAAATGTTGGAAAATTTTCGTAAGTAAAAGGAAGTTCTAGAATTCCTGACCAAGTATGTCCTATCGGAGTCCGACTGTGCCCAGATGATGCATTGAAATCTACAGTAATTTTTCCGACTGGCAAATCTGAACCTGTACAGAATCTTAGTAGGGCTTGTCTGGTTTTGGAATCGCTTTCTTTTATGTACTTCTTTAAATACGAAAATGTTTGTATTTCTTCAATAATCAGGTTTTCTTCTTTCTTTTGTAAAATAATCTGTTTTAAACAATTTTTCACACTTGGTTGTAAGTCCGTGTAAAGATTTTGTATCACTTCTAATGTAATGCTACTTTTTGAAATTATTTGATGAAAACATTTGATTACGAAAGAGGGTTTTTGAATAGGTTCCTTATGAGCGATGTCTCTGATTAACTGTTTTATGTTGTCTTTTGTTAGATTCCATTTAGAATCGTACCCCGAAACAAATTCCAGGATTTCATCGGAATCCACATTTTCGCAATCAATAAAGGAATCTTTCACCATTTTCGAATCTGAATCTGATATATAATTTAAGAAATTTTCTACGAGTTCTTCATCTACGATTGCAGAGTTGTCAATACAAGATTTTATAAAAACTGGTGCTAAAAGTATTGGGAAATATTTTTCCCAAGTGTAACCTTTTACTAGAATATTAGCAACAGCTAGCCATTATGACTCACCAAAATCGTGTCGAATGTAAGGGATTTTAAATGTTGTTCCAGTGGTGCATCGGTCATAAAATGTGGTCCAAAACTCTGCGAGAGAATCCCTTAAGACTTCGCCCATGTCTTCTCCTTGCTCGATTTCTCCATTTGGTAAAATCATTACAATTTTTATATTATCGATGACAACAATATTTTCTTTGAACGCTTCCAAAAACTCTTCAAAAACTTTTCCTCTGTGAATCCTAAGCACAAAGGTATCTTGCTCTACTACGTTACGGCCTTCTAGGAAATCTTCAAAAATTGAACGCTAAATATTGATAACTATTTATTTATGTACCCTTAGTATAAGGGTAATAATTACCGAGGAAAAAGTTTATTTCAATTGCCCGACGTTATTGACACCTTATAATTCTCGTGGCAAGTACAGGATGATCCACAAAGTACGGATATGATATTATATTCGTAGAAGCTTTGTCTGGAACGTTCTCAACTACTATTTTTCAATAAATATCTGTATATTTGAGGTAGATTCATGATATTACCTTGCATTTTTTGGGACTTACACCTCTGGTGAATATTTTCATTGGGGTGTAGGTAAGTCCCAAAAAATTAAAGGTAATACTATTTTCACTGGCTCAAAAAATTAGGAAAGGAAATGTTATGTGGGTCACCCTGTACACAGTTTATACCGTATCGATACAGTTAAACAACTCTCCACGTTTTTTGAAGCCAAAAACCTCAACCAATAGGCGAGCGTGGGTTACATATTTGCACATGCGCTCAATGAGTGAACGAATTCCGTAAAATTGAGAAGTAGTTCGGCACATACGTGTCTCTTTCCAATCCTGTATGCGAAAGAAGATAGAGCTAGTTTCGGCGAGAGCCCGCGAGAAACAACTGTGAAAGAATACATGAAAGAAGATAGAGCTAGTTTCCGCGAGAGCCCGCGAGAAACAACTGTGAAAGAATACATGCAACAGGGTTGTATCAGGAAAAAATAAGAACAGTTTGTTGATGAACCCAATAGTCTATTGTTTGTTTGAGAGTCGACCGGCTTTGTTGAGAGTGTGTTTCTTATCGTGCTTTATTCGTCAATTTTGTGTATTTATTATTATTTACAAATTTATTATGATTGCGTTATATTTTTAATGTCAATTCGTAGTAGATATAGTTGGACAGTTCTGCATCCTCCGACGCCTCCGACGCTTCCGTGATGTCTGCGCATGCGCCAACCAGTGCGTCGCGACGCCATGACGTCATCAGTCAGCTGTCAATGTCAGTCAGCTGTCAATGTCATCTGTCAATGTAATTCAGCTGTCAATGTCAGCCACCTGTCAATGTCACTTGTCAATGTCAGTGGTCTGTCGATGTCATTCATCTGTCAATGTCATTCATCTGTCAATGTCATTCAGCTGTCAATGTCAGCCACCTGTCAATGTCAGTCACCTGTCAATATCAGTGGTCTGTCAATGTCATTCATCTGTCAATGTCATTCATCTGTCAATGTCATTCATCTGTCAATGTCATTCATCTGTCAATGTCATTCATCTGTCAATGTCAGTCAGCTGTCAATGTCATCTAACCCAATTAACCTGAACTACTCCAACTTACCTGAACTGCTCTCTGATGCGCCATCTATAAACCCCGTATAACATTACACCTGTGTGTATTTTTTATATTTCTACATGTATTTATACAGATGAAAAAATACGTGAATTTATACATGCATAAATACATGAAGAAATATAAAGAAAATAGACAGATGGGCTCAAGAAAAAAAAATACTAACCTCAAACAATTTTTTATTTAAAAACATACATTTTTTAAGACTCAACTATTTCAAAAAGCCATATTTGGTTTGGTCGTCCTACATCCTTCTGGCCTCTGTATATTATTGAATATTTTCCATCCATAAACTGCTCAATATGATCTTCCGATGATTTGGTGGTACGTTTTGGAAGAAACACTGCCTTATCGTCAAGTTCAATGAGGATGCTCGGTCCGAATTTACTCTGGGTTTTTTTAGCAGAACATATTGGGTACTTTCTGCCAGGCTCCATGTCTTGTAATTTCACAAGTGTTTTTTGATCCTTTGCTACGAAGAGGCAGGTCTCGTTGATTGATTTCAAATCCATATCTAAAAAATATTGTGTAGGTATTGATATTAGTACATAAAAGATTTACTTACTTGTTAAAAAAAAAATGTGCAATAATTTTATAATAATTATAATGTTCACTGTTGACGAGATCGAACAAGACTGAAGCTCAAGTATCATAAAAACCGATTTAAACCTCAACGTACATACGATAATAATTATTTCAGCAGTGTTTGTTTGTTTTACAATGACATCCAAACGCGTCTCGAGTACCACATTTAACTATAGTCCGAGAGCGAGCGCCAATTTTCAGCTTTCATAAAGCATTTATTTTTTTTATCGCTGACTCTTCGACTAAATCTAAATCGTACCGACGTCAATAAACACTTCGTCAACAGTTTTTCTTGTATCAACAAACAACAGACCGCGGCTCTCCGACACTAAATCCATAAATCGTACCGATGTCTAGACGCTTCGTAAACAGTTTTTCTTATATCAACAAATAACAGCTCGCGGCTCTCCGACATTAAATCCATAAATCGTACCGATGTCTAGACGCTTCGTCAACAGTTTTTTCTTATATGAGCAAGTCGTGACAGGTCGCGACCCTGAAGTCAGGGTTATCAGAGGTGAAGCAATTCTACTGGAACAAAATTTTACTCTGTGATAACAGTCGTCGTTGCATCGCACGCATAGACACATCTCCGTTTTCGCGCGCGTATTTTCAAGTGTTTTAAACTGATCAACTCAGGCGTCCGATTAATTTTTTGAGTTCAAGTTTATTATTAACCGTAAGTAATTTTATACATACAATTAAGTTTGCTTAGAATATTTTTTTTTTTTATATTTTAGAAAATGTTTATCTGTGAGTTCTGCAACCGTTCATTCACCAGGAGAGATAACTTGAGACGTCATGGAGACTGTCGATTCTCTGCCAAGATCTGCAGCCAATGTGGCGGGATTTTTAAATCGGAGGGGAATCTGCAACGTCATCTGCAGGAAAAACACCCAGCCCCAAGAGTCCCCAAACGTAAGGCTGGAAATCCCGCCACCTCCATGACGAAACATGCTAGACTTGATCAAGCTGCTGGTAAAATAAATTTATAAATAATTTTCCTAATTAACACTTTCTTTTTTCATATACTTTTGTCTAATTCCAATTTATTCTTTTTAGAACCGTCAACATCAGCTACACGCCGGTGCGAGGACTGCGGTTTGGAGATTCCAATCAGTCAATGGGCTGGACATCTCCGCAGTCTTCGACACCGAGCAAACACCTGCGTAGAGCAGGAGGAAGATGTCAGCCTTGTCAGTACAACATTCAGGAACCGAATTGCAGCATACCGGCTTTCTTCGAAACAGGACCCTACCAGCGTGAAGCACTTTCTAGAACATCTTCAACAGAAATTCGTCAAGCTGGTAGGGGATATGGTGAATAAATTTGGCCATATCAAAGTCGGTGTGGAACTTTTCGGTCGCTTCCTCCTGCAGGCAAAAGAGCAAGAAGAGGTCAAGTCGTTTAATAGCAAATTCCGACTGGTGAGCGATGGTGCAGATCTGGAGGAGCTGTTCCAGCAGTTTTCTGTCATGCTGGACAAGAAGTCCACATAATTTCAGGAGAAAGAAAGTGGTATGTATTATTTCAATTGCAATTTTATATGCTAAATAATGTCTTTTACAGGCTGGACGCTCCAACAACTCCTCCATCTAGATATAAGTATTAATAGGGTGAATCAAAAAATTGTTATCTCTCAAACTTATAATTTAGTAGAACAATCTGTTAAATTAAAGAATAATCTATCTAAATAGTTGACCACACCTTTTGGCTACGTTTTACATCTGTGATAATAACCACAATTAAAAAATCCTTATACTTAAATCTAAAAATAAACTGTTATCAAAAATAAATTAACTCACCTTTGAAAATATTTTCTAGAAGAAACACAGTTTTCAATAAAACCACGAAACACAGATAAAAATTCGGGATGATTAGAGCACCTAGTTATCTCTATGACGCACTAATCTCGAATGAGCATCCCGATTAAGCGTGTCGCGCAATAAGCTTTGCTTCGCTTCTAATTCTTCGAATTGTCTGTAGGCCTCGAGCTCGGCGTACAGGGAGCGAAGTAAATTAAGTTCCGCTGCGTCGGACGAATCTGCCCTTATTGCGGCGAACGGGACTTCAACTTCGATGTCGGATAAGTCAATTAGGTCGTCCATTGTACTTTCGTCGAGTTAAAGTCGGTGTCGGGATGCCAGTTGCTTTTTTGTTTGGCTTAGCAACAACCTTTTAGTTCTCACCGCGGTCAAAAGCACAACTTCTCAGTTGTACTGAGAGGAGGTCCCGCCAAAACCACCCCGCTGGTTCTTTGTAGAAAATCTGCGAACCAGCAGCCTCCAGAAAAAGAGAAGAGAAAAGAACTTATTCTTGGGGGAATTGGATCAGGGCTCCAACTTGGTTCTTGAAAGCCAAGGGGCCAAAGTTATACTTTTTCACGGTTTTTGAACTTCTTAATAACAACGACAGACGTTGAAACTCGGATGGCACTCCGAGGAAACCGTCGGGCGGCTTCGCGAAATTAAAGTGACAAAATAAACACGGAGGAACGGAAACAGTGCACCAGGTCCTGGGGGACCACAGTCTGACCTTTTAAGGTTCGTGTGTTTCGAGTCAAGTTTTGTCTGTCGTGGGTTTTGTTTATACGGAGATTTTTCCCTTAAAAAATTCCTCAAAAAATTCAAGCTGCGGTTAGTCTCGACTTCTTGTCTTATTTAAAAACTCTGTCGCAACTTGGCAAAATGCTATCTATAGCCTTAAACATATTTACATTGTATGTACAGTTTAATAATGAGATTTTTCCCTTAAAAAATTCCAACTAAAAAATCAAGCTGAGGGTAGCTTCGGCTTCTTGCCTTTTTTTAAAAACTCTGTCTCAACTTGGCAAGCTCTCAAGCTTCTGTGAGTCTTCTTTGAAATTGGGTTTTTTCCTTTAAAAAATTCCAAGAAAAAATTCAAGCTAGAGTTAGTTTCGGCTTCTGGCCATTCTTAAAAACTCTGTTCTAACTTGGCTAGCCATTTGTGGTTCAAAGAGAATGTTTGCTTTCATAGCTTCAATTCGTTGTGTAGCTTCCAAAGAGAAATCGTCGAGGACGGACACGGGGGGCGGAGACCTTTGAAGAAGGCGTCCCAAAAAATAATGGTGACAATTTCGCGGTGGAGGAATCTAGGATTTCCTAGACGGAATGCTGCACGATTGTGCCGAATTTGAAGCGCGGGTTCGGTTACGAACCATCAGAATTTCAAACGAATTTTCTTTTACTTCCTGGCCATTATCTTGAAAAAGACTTCGCCGGGTATTGTTGTTGGCAATTTTAAGTGGAGTACTCCCCTAGGACATCAGCCTCCAGTGCGAGGACCGATGCAGGTTTCCTGCCTGCGAACTGAGCTTCCGGAAGCTTTAAACGCGCCCGAGGGAATTATCGTTGGCTCTCTTCGCTTCTTTTTTCGTGCCCGTAGGCAGCTCGCACCAGTAACACAACGAGAGGCTCGTCTCCCGGCCAAGAAATATTGATCCCAAGGGAAGGTGACCTACGCCGCCGTGTTACCAGCCTTATACGCGCTCCAAGACACCGGGTACATGTCACAGTGCCTCTGTCGAGAAAAAGAATTTCGAGAGCTCTTCTTGTCTCCGGCGCGGAGAGCGGGGCAAGTAGTGGAGTTGAGGACTCGCTGACTACCTGGGAAAGACTGACTTAAACGTCGAAAACGGGCCTCTTTTATAGTTTCTGGTCGCTACCCTTCACAAGCTCCGCCCACCAAAAATTAGCCAATCGGCGTGCAACGCAACACCCCCTCCCCAAGACAAAAAACATTTCAAAAACTTGGTAAACCGCAGTTTTGTAAGTGTTTTTTGAAATTCTATTTTTGCCTATGGAGAGGTGTCAGCTGAGCTGCACGCTTCCGTGGTTTGCCTTGATGAGGTCTTGCTTATCTTTTCGGTTTCGTGAATTTATGATTTAGCGACTTGCTAAGCTTCTCAATGAAGGCTACTGAAGTTTTACGCGCTGACCTTATTGCCTCTCCCTCCAAAGGTATAGCTACATCATCTAGCTGTAAGCAAGCTTGTGTTAGTGCCTTCTCGATCCTCAGATACGATTTCTTGGTCACTGCTTTACTTGTGGCGATGATGTTTACTACTGGTTGGATAGCTTTGGCTATAGCGGTTAACTGTTTCAGCACTTCAATGATGTCGCTTTGAAGTTCAGGTTGTACTCGGCGAGGAGGTTTGTGTACGTCCACTTTTACTGTCATAGGTTCATGGGTGATGTTGCTATCCTCCGCTTCGGAAGGTACTTGGCTTGATGCCTGCTTAATCGCGCGCCAATCCTCTACGTCTGATTCGCTTACGACTTGAATTTCATCGTAGCTCGAGTGTTGTACTTTGGTTTCCTTTGCCGGGCGTAGATCTTTGACTTGATCTCTTTCCCTCTGGACTTCAGATGTTAATTTGTTTGTCTTCGTCGGGGGTTTTTTGTGTCTCCTTTCTCTAGGTGTAGAGGCTTTTTCAGGGTGTTTTCGCACATTTACGCGATCTCCCACTTGTTGAGTTTTAAGTGAGTCACGGTTTTCAGAAGATTCCTGATGGTGGAACTCCGGCGTGCATTTTGCTACCCTTTCGTATGCCTTTCGCCTATGTCTGCGGGACGTTTTTTGTTTTTCACAGAAGGTTATCTTCCTGGCTTCAGCGCCCATGTATGCGCAGCCTTTTGCGAAATCTAACTCTGTTCGTGTCTCAAGTATGAAGGGCATTCCCAAAATTAGCCTAGGTTTAACTCCTGGAACCACCAAAAATTTGGTCTTGACTGGGATGCCTTGAATGTCTATGGTTTGGGTATAACTTCCAATTGCTTTGGCTCTACCGCTCTCGGTTGCAAGTTGTAGCAAAGTGTTGTCGGGCCGGTAGTTGCCTGGCGCAATAAGGGATTCACATATCAAATTCACATCAGCACCTGTGTCAATCAGAGCTGGTAATTGCTTGTTTAGGATTTTGATTGTGATCATCGGTCTGTTTGATTTTTGAGGGTTTGTCGAGCTTTTTTGGTTTGGCTTACGATCACTCATTGTGCAAATGCCTACATGTCCTGACGTGGACAGTGGCTTGTTTTCGGCCTTCGGTTTACGTTTGCGGGCCTTTCGGAGAGTATCTCCGGCAGCTTCTTTCGCAATATCTTTGACTTTGATATTGTCATTCAAATTGGCTTTAGGCAGCTCAGAGACTGCAATGCTGCTTGCACAAACAACGGGCCCTTCAATGGCCGTGAGTTTCAACATATTCCCTTGCGCCTTCTTCGGACACTTAAATGAGAAATGGTCTCCTCCGCAGGTTCGACACTTTATTGAACTGACGGGCTTGTTTGAAGTTGTGGTTGGTTGGTTTGGACTTGGCAGATGCAAATTGACAGTATTCTGGCTTATCTCGCCTAAATCTAGCTCAATTTTGGATGAACGGGCAATAAGATCTTCTAGATCTACGAAATGTGCTAACCTGAGATGAATTCTCAGCTCTGGCCTTAACCGTTCGATGACGGCACTCATGAGGTCTCTTAGCGAACCGCTCGGGTGTATGCGTTTATACAACGCTTGTTTTCGTAACGCGAAACTCTCCACGTCTTCGTGGGTTGTCTGTTTCTCTGTATAGAAAATTGTTGCCGCGTGAGCAAGTTTTTCGTGGCTGTTGTAGTGGAGGACTAGCTTGTGCAGAATGTCTTCGAAAGGGATTCGCTTTTCGCATTGTTTTTTAACAAACTCTTTGGCGTCGCCTTTTACCCTACCTAGTAATACGCGCTTTGCGTCCTCGTTTCCTAAGTCATTCTCTTTGCAATAGGCTAAAATGTCCTGTACAAATTCCACTGGGTCTTCATGGGTTAACCCACTGAAGGTACTTAGCCACGGGCTGTTCAAGTCGGTTTGTAACCGCATTTGGCTTGATATGTTCGCCATTATATTATAAAAGTCGTTATTTTGGGCCTCCATCGGGCCATAACTACTGTGGGCAAGGGGGGCCTCTCTGGGCGCCCTTTCAGTGACGCAATTGTCTCTGTTTATAAATGTATTTGGCACATTTTGCCTCGGCACTGTGTTTTCTCGCTGGTCTGGCAATTGATTGCCCCAGGAGTCAGTGTTGGGTTGGGGAGCTTCCCCGTAGGGTTGAGCACCTGGTGCTAATACATTTATTCTCTCTGAATTCCCCACCAGGGATGCCAAGTCGCGCAATAAGCTTTGCTTCGCTTCTAATTCTTCGAATTGTCTGTAGGCCTCGAGCTCGGCGTACAGGGAGCGAAGTAAATTAAGTTCCGCTGCGTCGGACGAATCTGCCCTTATTGCGGCGAACGGGACTTCAACTTCGATGTCGGATAAGTCAATTAGGTCGTCCATTGTACTTTCGTCGAGTTAAAGTCGGTGTCGGGATGCCAGTTGCTTTTTTGTTTGGCTTAGCAACAACCTTTTAGTTCTCACCGCGGTCAAAAGCACAACTTCTCAGTTGTACTGAGAGGAGGTCCCGCCAAAACCACCCCGCTGGTTCTTTGTAGAAAATCTGCGAACCAGCAGCCTCCAGAAAAAGAGAAGAGAAAAGAACTTATTCTTGGGGGAATTGGATCAGGGCTCCAACTTGGTTCTTGAAAGCCAAGGGGCCAAAGTTATACTTTTTCACGGTTTTTGAACTTCTTAATAACAACGACAGACGTTGAAACTCGGATGGCACTCCGAGGAAACCGTCGGGCGGCTTCGCGAAATTAAAGTGACAAAATAAACACGGAGGAACGGAAACAGTGCACCAGGTCCTGGGGGACCACAGTCTGACCTTTTAAGGTTCGTGTGTTTCGAGTCAAGTTTTGTCTGTCGTGGGTTTTGTTTATACGGAGATTTTTCCCTTAAAAAATTCCTCAAAAAATTCAAGCTGCGGTTAGTCTCGACTTCTTGTCTTATTTAAAAACTCTGTCGCAACTTGGCAAAATGCTATCTATAGCCTTAAACATATTTACATTGTATGTACAGTTTAATAATGAGATTTTTCCCTTAAAAAATTCCAACTAAAAAATCAAGCTGAGGGTAGCTTCGGCTTCTTGCCTTTTTTTAAAAACTCTGTCTCAACTTGGCAAGCTCTCAAGCTTCTGTGAGTCTTGTTTGAAATTGGGTTTTTTCCTTTAAAAAATTCCAAGAAAAAATTCAAGCTAGAGTTAGTTTCGGCTTCTGGCCATTCTTAAAAACTCTGTTCTAACTTGGCTAGCCATTTGTGGTTCAAAGAGAATGTTTGCTTTCATAGCTTCAATTCGTTGTGTAGCTTCCAAAGAGAAATCGTCGAGGACGGACACGGGGGGCGGAGACCTTTGAAGAAGGCGTCCCAAAAAATAATGGTGACAATTTCGCGGTGGAGGAATCTAGGATTTCCTAGACGGAATGCTGCACGATTGTGCCGAATTTGAAGCGCGGGTTCGGTTACGAACCATCAGAATTTCAAACGAATTTTCTTTTACTTCCTGGCCATTATCTTGAAAAAGACTTCGCCGGGTATTGTTGTTGGCAATTTTAAGTGGAGTACTCCCCTAGGACATCAGCCTCCAGTGCGAGGACCGATGCAGGTTTCCTGCCTGCGAACTGAGCTTCCGGAAGCTTTAAACGCGCCCGAGGGAATTATCGTTGGCTCTCTTCGCTTCTTTTTTCGTGCCCGTAGGCAGCTCGCACCAGTAACACAACGAGAGGCTCGTCTCCCGGCCAAGAAATATTGATCCCAAGGGAAGGTGACCTACGCCGCCGTGTTACCAGCCTTATACGCGCTCCAAGACACCGGGTACATGTCACAGTGCCTCTGTCGAGAAAAAGAATTTCGAGAGCTCTTCTTGTCTCCGGCGCGGAGAGCGGGGCAAGTAGTGGAGTTGAGGACTCGCTGACTACCTGGGAAAGACTTACTTAAACGTCGAAAACGGGCCTCTTTTATAGTTTCTGGTCGCTACCCTTCACAAGCTCCGCCCACCAAAAATTAGCCAATCGGCGTGCAACGCAACAAGCGTAGCCCTTTTAACCTGTAGGACGGACGGAGGACAGAACGGTTTTCGTGTAACTGATGAGAAAGGCCCCCCAATCTATCAGGTGCTTGAAGACGTTTTCCATAAGAATCAATGTAAAAGTGTAGCAATTATCGGTTTTTACCCAATTTGAACACATTTTCCCATTTAAATACATGCATTTTTAGTTTAAAGCTTTGCGGTTTTGTTCAAGATACGATGTGGGCGGTGAGTCATCAATGCAATTATTTCATAAGTGAAAAATGGTGCAAGTTAAATGATACCATCCAGCAATAAACTTGATTTTTCGTTTTGGGGGCTTCTGTTACAAAAAATTTTGGTACAGGAACGTTTTCACTTCTATGAAAAATGTTTTAGGGATAATTTAAAATTATTTCGTCAGTTATCAGTTAAATGATGGCTGCAAAACCGCAAGGTCTTCCTGTTGCCAAATTTCATGGAATAGTTATTATTTTGATTGAATCCTCAGTTTTTTCTCTGAGGATCTAGGATCTTTTTTTGATAACATAAGTAATTGGAATCTTTTTTTGGATATAAAATTATAATCAATATCTTTTCAAGGTTGGACTAGACTCCAGAGAGATAACGCCTCTTATAGCTTTACCTAACCTTTTCAAATTAAACAATAATTTGCTTTTTTGGTTTATGAATCGAAATGCTGTGTCTCTTATTTGTTGTGATTATTATTGATTAGTTTGATTATTGGAGCATTGGAGACAAATGATTATGTATGAGAATGATGAAGCGCGAGGGTGTTGGATTGCAAGTGTGTTTGTATGTCCGATGCGGTCATTGACCCCACCTCAAAGGTTGTGTGCGAGCTAGTGAGATCGACTAAAGACGTGGGCTTTGGAAAGGTGCTGGGTTATAGCGACGGTAGCTGACGCGCTGGATGATGTTTACATGAAATATATTTTATATTATAAAGTAAAATTATTTTGTCAGTTATCAGTGTAATGATGGCGGCAAAACCGCAAGACTCGATTGGTATAGTGTTCATTTTTAAATTAAACTTTTAAACTAATCTATGTTTCTTAGATATTTTATAATTACATCGCTAGTTATTTCAAATTGTTCTTGCGAACGTGTAAAAAATTTTGGTCTTGTTGTCTGCTGAATTTCTTGGAATAATTGATTGGTACCTCTTGTTGATATCACACAAGTAAGTGAAATTATTTTGAAATAATTGGCTATCTGTGTTATCAGTAAAAACCGCAACTCTTGTTTAGACTCGTCAACTAGTTTTGAATTAAACTTTTAAAGTAATCTGTGTTTTTCAGATATTTTATAATTACATCACTTATTGTGAGGTGCTCATGTTAATGATGGGTACTGAATTTCTTGGAATAATTGATTGAAACCTCTGACTAACTAGGATCTTTTTCGATACTTAACACAATCTCTTTTTATATTATAATCAATTTTTTCCAAGGCGATGGATTTCTATTAGATGTATGCACTGAGCTGATAATAAAACCTGGTTTCCTACAAGACCATAACAAAAATAATTTGTGTTTGTTGTGCGAGAGAGAGATTGGTATGTGGTATGAGCGAGAGGTGTATCATCATCAGTACCTTGTATGGAGCATTAAGGTATGCACGGTCTATGTCCACTCGATGGATTCGCTGAATATTTTACAATTTTTATTTTCTCGACAATTATTTCATCCACATCAATTTTAATTAGTAACGCCATTATCAGTATGAGGCATGAGACACCTGAAATTTGAATTAGTGACGCCATTATCAGTATGAGGTATGAAACACCCGAAATTTGAATTAGTTGCGTCATTATCAGTATGAGGTAAGAGACACCCGAGATTTGAATTAGTTACGCCATTATCAGTATGCGACATCCAAAGTGCCTATATGACCTAGGTAACACCGCTCCTCATGATTGCATGTTGTCTCCTCCTTTTCACCATTTATTATCAACTGCTAGGATAGCCTAGTGGTTGCTGCAGCGGGCTTTCAAGCTGGGGACGGGAGATCGGTTCTCAGTGGTCCCCGACTTTTTTTTAATTACTATTTCGTGATGCTGTAGCTGCGTGGGCCGATTATATATGAGAGCGGGAGAGGTATGAGGTATGAGAGCAAGAGAGCGAGAGTTACGGCATCATCAGTACCAGTTCTCGTCGTATCGTTGCAGCGTGCAGTCGATAAGCTCCCGAACAAACAAACCTTTTTTGCCCACATTCTTCTTGTGTATACAAGCTTTTTCTAAGGCACATTCAGTAGCGAATGTGCCATAAGTTTCCAGTGTTTTGCCGAGTGAAACACACGCCGGGTAAGTTCTGGATAGGCAGACTACCCAGAGTTTCTTCCGGGGCGTTGCCCCATATATTTTTTGGCCAGATTGGCCAAAATTTATTTTTCCCATTTTTTGTGGCAAATACCACAAACCTCCGCCGCACAACACAGTGGAAACAAGTTAGGGTACCCCGAATCCAACCGAGAGCTCACACAGCAAAAGTAAGGGTACGCCGAAACTTCCTCAAACCATCGTTAAAAACGACCAAGTCCACGGGCCAAGTCAGGGCACGTCGATCGAAGACAAAAGTTGGGGCACCACCACCAACAACAAATTCGGCTAAGTCCATAGCCCAAGTAAGGGGACGTCGACCTCCGTTGGCTCGACAAAAAAAAATTCTAAGTCCGAAATAAGTGAGGGTATCGGACTTGGAGATATTAATATCAGCGAAAGTGAGGGAACGTGCATCAACCAGGCACGTCGAAAAATACGCTAAGTCCAGCACCAAGTAAGGGGAGCTGGACTTAGGAAAATATTTCCGAAGCCAATAAAAGTGAGGGCAAGACAAAAGTGAGGGTACTGCCGTAAAGTAAGGGCACGGCAGATACCATTACTTTTCCCGCTTTTCTCCCACAAACAAGTGAGGGAACCTCGGCTTGAAGGACCCCAAACAAAGTGAGGGGACTATTCAATACTAAGGTACGTCCAAAGAGCTACACAAGTAAGGGGCATTTCAAAAGGCAGGGATACCCCAGAAGGGGATCCCAAGATGAGCGACGTAGACTCAGACAATGAGAGCGTCAAAAGCTTCTCCTCCACAGCCTCCAGTTCCAGAGAGGTGGTAAGGGGAATACCAAAAGTAAAAGCGAGATTGCTAATCCATTCTGGATCGTGCAAACAATGCAATACGCATTATCAATATTTAGACACCCACACAGAGGCAGAGGGGAACGCCATGGTTGATCTAATCATATCCCACATTAGAAGGAACCATCTATATGTGGCACCCAAAACCAAAACACAAAATAAGAGACCCCTGGACACTAGCAGCCCTGAACAGAGGGTCTCGAAGAAGGTAGCGGAGAGGCACGAATTTGCCAAACCGCCCCCACGTTCCCCTACACCCCTGCAGAATGCAGACATACCCCCTAGCTGCACCTCCACCCCAGCGCTGATCAAGGCAACGGGATTCGGGAAGTTATTTCAACTTCCCACCAGAAATAGATTCCAGGTTCTGGAGACCAAGGAACAAGAGTCAGAACCTGAGGTAACCATCCAGAACAGGTCTCAGGAAGAAATCCAGAGCAAGGTGGCGGACACTCCACTACCCAAGACAGGCACAACCAAGGGTAAAAAAGCCCTCCCCCCCCCCATCATAGTTAAGGGAAGGCTTAACAATCATAAGGAATTCCTCGAGATGGCAGGGCGCATTACCAAGGAGCCTCTCGAGCTAAAATATGCCAGGAATTCGGTCATATTATACGCGAAAAATATGGCCGACCACGAAAGTATGAGCAGACACCTAAATAATGATGGTGCTGAGTTCCATACATACTCAGCACCATCCGAGAAGACCCATGCTTTCGTGATGAGGGGGATGAAGGGCAATTACACGACGAACGAAACCAAAGAATATCTGGTAGACCGTTACAATATGAAAGTAAAGGAGGTCTACCAGATGAAAAACACGGGGCAGGACAACCCATTGTACCTGGTCGTCACATCTGCTGAATGGACACTAGCCAAAATGATAGCCAATGTGAGGACAGTGTTCGCGTCCAGAGTACAATGGGAAGAGAGAAAAAACAGGAAGGACATCTCGCAGTGTGTCCGATGCCAAACATGGGGACACACAATGGCGGGATGTCATAGGCAGAGCCGATGCTCCAAATGCGCAGAAGCGCACATGACTGCTGACTGCCCGAATCGCGACAAGCAGTCAGTGTGCGCTAACTGCAAGGGTGCACACCGGGCAATGTCTACAAGCTGCCCGGTGTATAAATTTAAAAAGCGCATGCTTGAAGAGAGATCGGCTCCAAAGCCTACTTACGTTCCTGCCCCGTTGCCCAGAAACCCTGCCTGGGGTAGAAGAGAGGTCCAGCCACCAACAAACCAGCTACCACGACAGCCACCGATGGATTACAATAGAGATTTCCCGAGAGGTTTAGTGCGCGATCGTGGGGTGCGCGAGACCACAAACGTGAATGTGCGCGAAAACCAATCGAGTGCCCAACCTCTAGCACGGTCCAACCAACAAGCACCTGTCAATCTAGGTGACACATTCGCAGCGTTCCAGGCCAAGTTTGCCCGCCTGGATTCGCTGATAAACATGGATGGTATGATGCGGGCATTGGACCATTACATTGGTATGCTTGAAAAATGTAATAGCGATATGGAGTTGTTCAACGCCACCCGCCAATTTTTCTTGATAGAAATTAAAAAATTTAATGTAGGTCCAATTCAAGATAATAGAGTGGAACGCTAACAGCCTCAATGGTAAAGTAGGTGAGCTCATCCATTTTCTTCATCACGAGAGGATCGACATCGCCGTAGTCGTGGAAACATGGCTGGGGGATGAAGATCGTTTCGTGGTGAAAAACTTCTCCTGCGAACGCTCTGACAGAGCCGGCCGCCGCGCAGGTGGTGTGGCGATATTGATCAGGAACTCAATCGCGTACAAGCGGATGCCACAGTGGCCTAGTGCCATTGAACACGTGTGCATCCAGCTTGCGAATGGCGTCCTGATCAATGGCTGCTACAACGCCCCGCAGACCCGTCTGTCAGTAGCTAACCTAACTCCATTCTTCCCCCAAAACACTCGCTCCTTGTTGCTTGGAGACATGAATGCACGACACAGACTTTGGCGGAATCATAGAGGCAATACCAACGGTATGATCCTAAATGATTTCGTCAATGACAGACCGGAGTTGATACTCCTCAGTACTGAATCGCCCACCCATTATCCCAGCAATAACATGACACCCACATACATTGACATTGCCATCAGCAAGGGACTCAGGGAACTTTCCGATCTCGTTACGATCAACGCCCTGAGTTCAGATCACTTACCCGTCTTCTTCACCTGGGGTGAACTTGATCCTCCCCGCCCACAAGTTCGCCTGAGTTATAAAAACTTCAACTGGCCCCTGTTTCGGTAGACTCTCAACACCATTACCCAAATTCCTGGTCAAATTGACACCATTGAAGCTCTTGAGCAAGAGGTTTCAACCTTGACCAGGAATGTCCAGCAAACCCAAACTTCCCTTGCTAACCGTGTGACTGTCCATCAAGGCCGAGAGGAGCTCTCACGAGAGCTCATTGCACTCATCTCGCTGAAGAATCGCACCCGGAGGAGGTGGCAACACCTCCGAAGGGACGAGGATCGCCAACGAGTTCGGGAGCTCGAGGGTGCCATTAAAAATGGCATCAGCGAGCACCGGAACCGTAGATGGACACAAACCCTCCAAAACCTTCATCCTCAAGACAACTCTCTGTGGCGTCTTCAGTCCAAAATGAGGCGGCAGCCTGTGCGTACCCCTGCACTTACTAGTAATGGCAGGGATTGCGTCACTGCCCCAGACAAGGCGGAAGCTCTGGCTTCATTCATGGAGAGTATTCATTCCGGACTCCCACCCAACTCCCCTGAACAGGATGAAATCCAGCGTACAGCGGCAGCTTTTGCTATCCGGAAATACCCCATCCCCCAGCACTTGCTCGCTGAACTCATAGTCACGCCCGGCGAGATGACAAGATTTATCCGCCGGCTCCCAAGCGAAAAGGCCCCCGGACCAGATGGCATCCCATATCGAGCCCTCAAAAATCTCCCGCGTAAAGTTATTGTCCAACTGGTACAAATAACAAACGCTATCCTCAAACTACAGCATTTTCCTTTTCAATGGAAAAAGGCTGTAGTGGTTATGATTCCCAAACCTGGAAAAAACCTTACACTCCCATCCTCTTACCGCCCAATCTCCCTTCTAAACTCCTTTGCCAAGCTCGTGGAGAAGTTAATCCTGGCCAGGGTCAACAGGATCGTCGAAAACTTCTCCATTCTCCCAAACGAGCAGTTCGGATTCCGCCCTCGTCACAACACCACACTTCTTGCAGCCAAAATCTGCTGCGATGTTTTCCAAGCGTTCAACAGTCGCATGAACACGACACTTCTGCTTCTAGATATGGAGCGCGCCTTCGATAGGGTCTGGCATGCAGGCCTTATCTACAAACTACTCGCACAATTCGATTTCCCATTACACATCATCTCCCTGATACAGTCTTTCATCAGCGGCCGCACTTTCTGCGTCAAACAAGGAGACGCCCTCTCAAACTCCAAACCCATTCAGGCCGGAGTGCCGCAGGGGTCGGCACTCAGTCCACTGCTGTACTCTCTGTACACAGCGGACATTCCAAAATTCCAGAACACAAATCTGGCGCTGTACGCAGACGACACCGCTGTTTATGCTCAATCCTTCTACACGCAAGCAACGAAATTTCAACTCGCCCATCACCTCTCTATCCTTCAACCCTACTACGATAAGTGGAAGCTTGGCGTTAATGGGCAAAAAACAGAGATGATATGTTTCCATAAAAAACATACCAATAGCGCCATGCCCAACCCACTTATCGTAAATAACATCCCAGTGACCCTATCTCCGAAAGCAAGATACCTCGGCATCATATTCGATCAGAGAATGAAATTCCACCATCACGTTTCCCACGCTCTCGCTCGCACCTTCAGTGCGCAGCAAAAACTCTACTCCCTCATCGGTCCCAATTCAGCCCTTTCGCCAGGTAACAAACTATTGATTTACAAACAGGTCCTGAGACCTATGCTAACCTATGGGGCCCCTGTCTGGAACATAATCTCACTCACTCAAAGGAACCGCCTTCAGCGGTTCCAAAACCGCATTCTGAGGGGAGTCCTGTCGGAGTCCAGGTACGCCAGGATAAGGGATATGCATGCTCAAGCATCCATTCCTTATATCTCTGAGTACCTGGACGAAATCAGCGACAAGTTTTATCGTCATCAAACTCAAGGTTCTCCCCTCACACGCAGCTTAACTGCAACTAGATATGATCCAGACAACCCCATAGTTCACGGGCCGCCTTACAAGAATTTACCCATCTATTTTGAACCCCCATGAAACCTTCCCCATCCTAAAACCTGCAAACCACACACCCAAATAAGTAAACAACCCATCCAAGCACAGCTAAAACCCAAATCGCCGAGACATAATTAGACAAGAGAGATTTGGCGCTAACGCCAATAGCCTTAGTCTAAGCAGGAGACTTAGGCAAATCCAGTCATAGGTCTAATTTCAACCCTCAGTTCTTCGGAAAATTCCAACTTGACAGCGAACTAGTGTGTAGCAAACTCCTCTTTCGCTGACTATGAGGAAACCACTTGTCTAATTACCATCAAAACACCCCCAATCCGACCAAAAATTATAGGCAAAATTGCCCAATTTAGCTGATAAATGCTGATCCCAATCCCGGTAAATTCTTGCACCCAATCCCCCCAATCCTCATTCTCTGACACCCTTAAAACACCTACCCCTAGAGCTCAGCCTTTGCTGTTGAGTCTGCGTCCCTCTAGGACCAAACCGCCCACAAGGGCACAACATTTTTTGTTTTGTTTTGTTTTGTTTTAAAAAATATCAAGTAGAAGTGGGGTTTTTAATTATTTTTCCCCACACAACGGGCGCTGTGCGCTGAGCAACCCATATCCCTGCATTTACCAACACCACACCATTTGGTAGGCCATGTAATGGCCCAGTGCTTGCCATACCATGGCAGTTATCAGCGACCCCAGGGTCATTAAAACAGCGCGTGAGGGAGACCAGGTAACGCTGCGAAAAGAGTCAATCAAGGATAGGACAGAGGCTTTTAGGTCAAAACATCGGACCGTGCTAAAACACGCCCACACAGCACGCCAGGCGTGTCTGGGGCACAGTGCGCTGCGTCGCACTGGAGTTTTTAGTTTTAAGTTGTATGTCCTAGAATAAGTTATTGTTGTATATATTTAAGTTTGAGGGGGGCTTAACCTCCCTACCTGAATTGTACATACATAAGTAATTATTTAAATAAAGATTTTGAGTTGAGTTGAGTATCAGGTAGCGAGTATGTGTGGCTGCCTCGGCGGCTACTGAGGTAGTGCGAACGGTCAATGCAGACCTGGGCGCTGGAAAGGGGGCGGGGCCTAATTCTAGGAAATTTTACCCCCACTCCAAAACGGTCCGAAAAGTGGCAGAATGGACCTGAAATTTTCTTATGGAGATTTACATGTAAAAATGGGCGATTTTGCTGCAGTTCTGTCATAGTACCTTTACTCCTCTAAAAGCCTCTTCATATCTGCCGCTTCCAAAACTGATCGATGCGAAGGAAGCTGTCCTAAACATACAAAATAGTGATCAGAAATGTTTCATGTGGTCGGTCTGGCTCACCTACATCCAGTTGACAGAACTCAAAACGCCAATAGAGTCGCGAACTATTCACCTTTAGATAACGCTTATGAAAATGGTAGAAATATTATTGAAGTTGTTGGTCCCTTATACTTTACTCAATCTCGGAAAGCGAATCATGTAAATTTGTTATTAATCAGTAATGATTCTGGTGATAGTCATTACTGCTTAATAAGAAACATGTCTCGCTTGATCTCAAGTCAATTATCTAAACATGATGGACAAAAGTATCTCTGTGATGGTTGCTTGGTGTATTTTTCAACAGAGCAGAAATTAAAAACTCATCAAGAACACGATTGTGGTCATGTTTCAGTTAAACTTCCTACAACAGATTTAAAGAAAAATAAATACGGAGAAGAGGTTCCCGAGAATATTCTGAAGTTTATAAATTTCGAAAAGAAATTAAAGGTGCCTTTTGTTTGCTATGCCGATTTCGAGACAATCATTGAACGTGTTGATGCAGAGGAAAATGAGCTGGATCCCGAAAATTCCTATACTGTCAAAACTCACAAGGCTGTTCCTTATTCTTTCGCCTACTACATTAAATGCGATTTCGATGATTCTCATTCGATTTTCAAGACGTTCAGAGGACCCGATGCCCATAAAGTTTTTGTAGAATGGTTAGAGGCTGACTGTAAATCAATCTATAATCAATTTATGAAAAATATAGTGCCTATGGTTCCTCTTAGTCAGGAAAAAGAGAATGAGTTTCGCAATGCAAAAAATTGTCATATTTGCGAGAAACCATCTAAAGTAGAAGACGAAAGAGTAAGGGACCACTGCCACTTTACAGGTAATTTCCGTGCTGCAGCTCACTCTGTATGTAACCTAAATTTTAAAACCCCAAACTTCATCCCCATCTTCTTTCACTCTATGTCCAATTTTGATTCTCACCTTTTTGTCAAGGAGTTGGCTCAAGAAAACGAGAGATTGGATGTTATCCCTCAAAATAAGGAGCGGTACATTTCATTTACCAAACATGTTTTGGTGGATAAGATCCCTCTCGATCAATCAGGCAAACAAAAACAGGTATTTTTAAAATTACGCTTCCTCGACAGTTTTCGATTCATGGCATCAAGTCTAGATAAATTATCACAAAATTTAAAACCAGAACAGTGTCGAGAAGTTAGAAAAAAAATTCCCGCGAAAGATGAGTTTCAGATTATTCGTCAGAAGGGCATTTTCCCGTATTCTTACGTAGACTCATTTTCAAAATTAGATGACATCAAGCTCCCATCTATTGATGGCTTCTATAACGATCTTAGAAAAGAAGGCATCAAGCAGGAAGATTACAAGCGTGCAAGGAAAGCATGGAAATTGTTTAAATGTAAAACCTTGGGTGAATATTCAGATATTTATTTGAAATCCGACGTTTTGATTTTAGCTGATGTTTTTGAAAATTTCAGAGACGTGTGTCAAGCAACTTACGGTCTAGATCCTTGTCAGTACTATACAGCTCCAGGGCTATCTTTCGATGCTGCTCTCAAAACAACAGCTGTGGAGTTGGAATTACTGAGAGACATAGACATGATACACTTCCTGAAACGCGGTATTCGCGGAGGGGTCAGTCAATGTAGTGAACGGAAGGCTGTCGCGAACAATAAATTTATTCCCCATTATGATGCTTCCAAACCTACTTCATACCTCATGTACTTGGATGCTACCAACTTGTATGGTGCAGCGCAGCCATGTCTCAATATTTACCAACGGGTAACTTTGAATGGCTTGACGCGGATGAAATTCAAAATTTAGATTATCTAAAATTAAATAAAAATTCAAACACTGGTTATATTTTCGAAGTTGATCTAGTATACCCGGAAGACCTTCATTATAGGCATAACGAACCACCTTTTTGTCCAGAGTCCTTTGCCCCAGAAGGTTCTAAAATCAAAAAACTTATTCCAAATTTCAACCGAAAAGAAAAATACGTCATTCATCTTCAAAATTTGCAGCACGCCTTACAACATGATTTAAAATTAGAAAAAATTCATCGCGTTCTCACTTTCAATCAATCTCCCTGGCTTAAAATTTACATTGACCTAAACACAGCCAAACGGAATGCTGCTTCCAATAAGTTTGAAAAAGATTTTTTCAAACTTATGAATAATGCTGTGTTTGGGAAAACCATGGAAAACGTGGAAAAAAGGATAGATATCAAGCTGATTACCCATTGGGAAAATATTGATAGGAAACTGGGGGCCGAAGCATGGATTTCGAAACTACATTTCAAAGACGTCACTATTTTTGGTGAACATTTAGTTGCTATTCATATGGCTAAACAGAAAGTCATATACGATAAACCGATTTATGTAGGATTCGCTATCTTGGACATTTCCAAAACAATCATGTATGACTTTCTGTATAGAGCTATTATAAGCCTAAATATGGAAATAAAGCAACCTTAGTATATACAGATACCGACTCCCTCATTTTAAATGTAGAGACACCAAATTTTTATCATGATATGAAAGAAAATTTAGACAAATTCGATACTTCCAATTACTCACAGGGCAACCCACACGGTCTTCCTGTAAACCGGTCCATTTTAGGTAGAATGAAGGATGAGTATGCAGGAAAGATCGTGTGGGAGTTCTATGGAACCGAAGCGAAGGCGTATTGTGTTAATGCGGAAGGAGAGTTGACTAAAAAAGCCAAAGGCGTGTCTGACTACGTCACCAACACAGAACTTAGTATTGAAGACTACAAGACAGCGGTTGACGTAGAAGGTACGCTTATTCATCGGCAAATGAATACTTTCGGTTCACATAAACATGATATGTACATCGAACTGAAAAATAAAGTAGCCTTGTCTTACGCGGACGACAAGCGTTACGTTATACCCGGTACAGAGTACACGCTTGCTTGGGGTCATCGAGATTTAGAAAAGTATAAGGAATCATCGGAAATTCCTGAGGGTCAAGACTGATTGAGGTAGCTTTCTTGGCTTCAATCGCTTTTGGTAACGGTAGATAAGACGATGCTTGTAGAGGATTATAGTTTAAGATTTTTACACTAAGGAATGTATATATATATTTTTTAATTCGTTATTTATTATATCCATGTATTTAGTGATAGTTATTTTTTTTTTATGTTATAAAGATGATTTTTTTTTGTTGTATATATTATTTTCATGTATTTAGTAGTGGTAATTTTTTTTTTATGATATATTCTTACAAATAATTAGTTAAGTATGTATGTACAATAAATTATGGTTTTTTTTTTTAAATAAAAACACTTTTTTCTGTTTTACTCAGTTGTTGTTTTATTTCATTTTATAAACATATCTCATACAGGTTGTATTTATGTCTCAAAACTAACTCAAGATATTTTTCGTTCAAAGCCATCACTTCATTGGTTCAAAAATCAGCTATAATCATTCCTCTACATTCTTCCTTCTGCCAATAGCTCACATAAATGTAATCACCAATGTAGAATTTAATATCACACTGGCCATCTTTATCGTTGATAGTTTCGAGAAAATATAGAAAGTCTCCAAACCCGTCATAGGTAAATTTTATTGCGGGTTTATTGCTGTGCTGTAAGATAACCTCATTTTTATCATCACTGTATTTAATTTGCACAATATTCTCGATGTTATATTCTTTATAAACTGGCTCGGAAGTAATTATTCCACTGGTTGTTGTTTCAGATTTCGGGGTTGAAACATTATCCCATTTCTAACCCATTTCAAGATTTTGGAAACTCCTAATTAACAACTTCTTTTGCTCGTAAAATTCTATATCTTTTCTCAAGCTAGAGAGATTTTTCAGATAACTTTCGATTCTTTTAGCTACTATACAGCTCATGATCTGAAAATAGACTGAGCTTATTCAGTCAAATGTTCTGTAATTTATAGAAAACAAAAACGAAGTTTGTGAAAAAAAAATTATTGAGGTAAAAGACTTGTGACATAATTATATAATGCATAGACATTCTTAACACTTTGTGTCAAGGAGTTGGCTCAAGAAAACGAGAGATTGGATGTTATCCCTCAAAATAAGGAGCGGTACATTTCATTTACCAAACATGTTTTGGTGGATAAGATCCCTCTCGATCAATCAGGCAAACAAAAACAGGTATTTTTAAAATTACGCTTCCTCGACAGTTTTCGATTCATGGCATCAAGTCTAGATAAATTATCACAAAATTTAAAACCAGAACAGTGTCGAGAAGTTAGAAAAAAAATTCCCGCGAAAGATGAGTTTCAGATTATTCGTCAGAAGGGCATTTTCCCGTATTCTTACGTAGACTCATTTTCAAAATTAGATGACATCAAGCTCCCATCTATTGATGGCTTCTATAACGATCTTAGAAAAGAAGGCATCAAGCAGGAAGATTACAAGCGTGCAAGGAAAGCATGGAAATTGTTTAAATGTAAAACCTTGGGTGAATATTCAGATATTTATTTGAAATCCGACGTTTTGATTTTAGCTGATGTTTTTGAAAATTTCAGAGACGTGTGTCAAGCAACTTACGGTCTAGATCCTTGTCAGTACTATACAGCTCCAGGGCTATCTTTCGATGCTGCTCTCAAAACAACAGCTGTGGAGTTGGAATTACTGAGAGACATAGACATGATACACTTCCTGAAACGCGGTATTCGCGGAGGGGTCAGTCAATGTAGTGAACGGAAGGCTGTCGCGAACAATAAATTTATTCCCCATTATGATGCTTCCAAACCTACTTCATACCTCATGTACTTGGATGCTACCAACTTGTATGGTGCAGCGCAGCCATGTCTCAATATTTACCAACGGGTAACTTTGAATGGCTTGACGCGGATGAAATTCAAAATTTAGATTATCTAAAATTAAATAAAAATTCAAACACTGGTTATATTTTCGAAGTTGATCTAGTATACCCGGAAGACCTTCATTATAGGCATAACGAACCACCTTTTTGTCCAGAGTCCTTTGCCCCAGAAGGTTCTAAAATCAAAAAACTTATTCCAAATTTCAACCGAAAAGAAAAATACGTCATTCATCTTCAAAATTTGCAGCACGCCTTACAACATGATTTAAAATTAGAAAAAATTCATCGCGTTCTCACTTTCAATCAATCTCCCTGGCTTAAAATTTACATTGACCTAAACACAGCCAAACGGAATGCTGCTTCCAATAAGTTTGAAAAAGATTTTTTCAAACTTATGAATAATGCTGTGTTTGGGAAAACCATGGAAAACGTGGAAAAAAGGATAGATATCAAGCTGATTACCCATTGGGAAAATATTGATAGGAAACTGGGGGCCGAAGCATGGATTTCGAAACTACATTTCAAAGACGTCACTATTTTTGGTGAACATTTAGTTGCTATTCATATGGCTAAACAGAAAGTCATATACGATAAACCGATTTATGTAGGATTCGCTATCTTGGACATTTCCAAAACAATCATGTATGACTTTCTGTATAGAGCTATTATAAGCCTAAATATGGAAATAAAGCAACCTTAGTATATACAGATACCGACTCCCTCATTTTAAATGTAGAGACACCAAATTTTTATCATGATATGAAAGAAAATTTAGACAAATTCGATACTTCCAATTACTCACAGGGCAACCCACACGGTCTTCCTGTAAACCGGTCCATTTTAGGTAGAATGAAGGATGAGTATGCAGGAAAGATCGTGTGGGAGTTCTATGGAACCGAAGCGAAGGCGTATTGTGTTAATGCGGAAGGAGAGTTGACTAAAAAAGCCAAAGGCGTGTCTGACTACGTCACCAACACAGAACTTAGTATTGAAGACTACAAGACAGCGGTTGACGTAGAAGGTACGCTTATTCATCGGCAAATGAATACTTTCGGTTCACATAAACATGATATGTACATCGAACTGAAAAATAAAGTAGCCTTGTCTTACGCGGACGACAAGCGTTACGTTATACCCGGTACAGAGTACACGCTTGCTTGGGGTCATCGAGATTTAGAAAAGTATAAGGAATCATCGGAAATTCCTGAGGGTCAAGACTGATTGAGGTAGCTTTCTTGGCTTCAATCGCTTTTGGTAACGGTAGATAAGACGATGCTTGTAGAGGATTATAGTTTAAGATTTTTACACTAAGGAATGTATATATATATTTTTTAATTCGTTATTTATTATATCCATGTATTTAGTGATAGTTATTTTTTTTTTATGTTATAAAGATGATTTTTTTTTTGTTGTATATATTATTTTCATGTATTTAGTAGTGGTAATTTTTTTTTTATGATATATTCTTACAAATAATTAGTTAAGTATGTATGTACAATAAATTATGCTTTTTTTTTTTTAAATAAAAACACTTTTTTCTGTTTTACTCAGTTGTTGTTTTATTTCATTTTATAAACATATCTCATACAGGTTGTATTTATGTCTCAAAACTAACTCAAGATATTTTTCGTTCAAAGCCATCACTTCATTGGTTCAAAAATCAGCTATAATCATTCCTCTACATTCTTCCTTCTGCCAATAGCTCACATAAATGTAATCACCAATGTAGAATTTAATATCACACTGGCCATCTTTATCGTTGATAGTTTCGAGAAAATATAGAAAGTCTCCAAACCCGTCATAGGTAAATTTTATTGCGGGTGTATTTAATTTGCACAATATTCTCGATGTTATATTCTTTATAAACTGGCTCGGAAGTAATTATTCCACTGGTTGTTGTTTCAGATTTCGGGGTTGAAACATTATCCCATTTCTAACCCATTTCAAGATTTTGGAAACTCCTAATTAACAACTTCTTTTGCTCGTAAAATTCTATATCTTTTCTCAAGCTAGAGAGATTTTTCAGATAACTTCCGATTCTTTTAGCTACTATACAGCTCATGATCTGAAAATAGACTGAGCTTATTCAGTCAAATGTTCTGTAATTTATAGAAAACAAAAACGAAGTTTGTGAAAAAAAAATTATTGAGGTAAAAGACTTGTGACATAATTATATAATGCATAGACATTCTTAACACTACATGAACAAAAATTAATTCTATGGTTTTTACAATGTGTAAAGCTAGGATTTAACTTAGGAACCACCCAAATATTCTAAATTAACAATAATTGGAGGATCAACGTTCATTTCTGTGTATACTTTGATTAGAAAGTCTTTCTTGATGTGTCCTTCAACATAAACAGTTTCGATGCCTTTCAAATTATCCATAAGCACCATATCCAACTATTGACCTGCTTTCCATCATAGATAGCTAATTCCTTAACTAGGAAATCAGCAGAAAAGTAGCCTTGAGCATCTAGTACCACAAACTTCATCTTCAAATGCTCGACGTGATTGATTAGATCAAGCTACGGACAATTCCTGATAAAGGCAAATACTCCAAAACTCTGTCATGTACAATGATGCAATAGGCTCTAGTATCTTTAGGGAAATTTTCAGAACTTTGAATCTCGAGCTTAACATCGATTGTGCTACTTTTTAAAGCCTCATTCTGCTTCGAACAATCTATTACAAACATGAATCGATTTGCAAATGAGGTAAAATCCAGTAACGGTTCAGCATAGGTCTTTCCCATACAGGATTTCTGGAATTCGGTGTACATGCGATACACTTCGGTATATTGTCTGTTTTCAAAATTCAGGTTCAAAGATTCGTAGGGGTAAACTTCAGAGTTTAGGTATAGTTTAATATCAGTAATGTTGACATTATCGAAATATGTAACGTCTTTCTGATAGTTGTCTTTACGGTCAGTTTGGAAAAATACAATAACGTATCGTGCTTTCTCCGACATCGATTTCACAGTCCAAACATCTTTCTTCGTGTTTCTCATTGTAGGCAATTCATGAATTTCCCAATTACGGAACCCGAAAAAGATTGGTTTATTTTTGGAAATTTCCTCTAATAATTGCAGTTTTAGGACATCGTTGGGATAAATATGTTTAACTCGCAACTCAATCGTCGATATTGTTATAGTAGCTTTTTATTACCCTTAAGGTTTACGTAGCAATTGTCATCATTTCTAGCTCGAAGAAGTTTTAGTTTCTGCTTTCCCATAACTGCACTGGTATAATCAGCGAAAACACCTAGTAGAAAATTTAACGGTATCAGTAAATTGAAGTCTTTTGTTTTTTCATTCATTTCATCCTGCGATGTCTAGTGCTTTGCTTTCCTGTTCATTAAAGCATAGCAAACTTTTTACTGTGCTTGTCAGTCCAGGGTCTCGAACTTTCTCAATTTCTTTGCCATTTAATTCATAAGCTACGGTCTCGAACAGAAATGCTCCCACATTATTTGTCAACGAACATGTTCCTGTCGTCCCACCACCCGCACCTGCCACCGTATTGCCCTCCTTAAAGTTGGCTTCAATGTAAAGCTCAGCTTGACTAATGTCCATAAAGACATCTTGCTGGTTGATAACTATCTCAATCACATCACTGTAGTTGAATGATTTTGTGAATGGATGATATGTATGCCATTCTTCTCGAGAAAACCATATTTGTGCGATAGAGAGCCTAAATGAATCAGACTCTTGTGTGTGAGTGACTGTTTCGGTGTCTGACTAAAGACTGAATATGGGTTGAAGTATTCACTACTTTTATTATATCTTTGCTGTTGCTGATTAAAAACTAAAACCATGTTTTTTTAGTTCTAGTTTTACAACGATTTCTTCTCCTCTAAAATTGACAGGTCTTGCTTCCTGATCCAAAATATTCAAAGTGATGTTATCGATCCTAGATCTATTCACCGGAAGATAAATCAGATTTCTCGGCTCAACAATTATACTATATCCTGGATCAACTGTAGGCGTGAATTCGTATAATGTATGTGAAGGATTGTTTGTATCATAGGATCCGGAAATAATGTTGCACTCAATTCGTATAGTAGTTACTTGTATAATCTCAACTGGAATATCTGATTCGTGTAGCGTGTTTGCATCTAGGATGAGTGGTGAGAAGCCCAGCAATTGGCCGATACTATCTTGAGGTTCAAAGTCTATATCGTAAACACTCTTGAGCTCACACTTTAGAGTGTTATTGTTCGATTTCAAAGACAGCAAATTATCACCATCAGCACCACTACCGCCATTCGCAGCCAATTGATTTTGGAGGTATCTTTCGATATCTGGAATTTCGTAGGAACCTGTTGGAATTTCAATTACTTGCTCGTCTCTGTCACTCAAATAGTAGTAAAACTTGTTTCGACCTGTTTCGATGTTTGGAATAGAATTCCAGGTACTTAAGGAAATTAGGGCCAGAGAATAACTGTATCTAGAATCTAATTCTATTGGTGGAATAATGTCAACAGTTAAACAGCTGGAGCGACCTTTCAACGTGAACGTCTGGGACATGACTAATGTAGAATGAAACAGTAACTGGATTTTATAATCATTTAATGTATAAAAAACTTAAAGACAAATGTCCACAATTGTATGTATCGAACGTTTGATACTGATCGTGATTGTAGAAAATTTCGCGCAATTCTTAAAATAGCGAACAACTTCTTTAGGCGGATTCAAGTTGCCAAAACTGTCGAAATATTCAACCATGTTTCCGCTTTTTTCGTAAGCTACCCAATGTGTTCCAGATCCGCTGAATGTGTCCAAATTAATTACACCACATTCGATTTTTTTCGGTCTAGACGGCAATGTATCACGCATAAACACTTCACGAAAATTCGTTATTTTCAATTTTGATATCAAATTTCTAATGTCTTTATCGCATAGCGGTCGTTTGGGTAGCTTCACTGGTAGTTTTTTGGCATCTTTTTCAAAAACAATCCATGTCCGGTCTTGTGTTTAGCAAGATATACACCACTTCCTTTTTTACCTAAGGCAAAGGCTTACATGGCCCGATTATGTCTTTGAGATTCCTTAAGGTTCTTGGTTGCTGCTCGGGCATCGTTTACGGCCTTCGCTATACCCGCTGCTCCTCCGCTCAATGCACCCAGCGCACTGAGACCGGCAAATATAGGAATAAAGGTAAGACTCCTCCAACTTTGGGCACTGGGATTACTCGAGGTAATTTTACTTTCTTTCGGCCACCAACTTGCTTGATTGCCATGCGAGCAGCTTTCAGAGCCAATTTTATGTTTTCCTTTGTTGGTATTCCTTTTCCATATTTTTTTACGTTTTTTAATTTTATTCAAGATCCAAGATTTGAATGGCTTAGCTTGACTTCATTTACCCATACCGAGCTTACGTTTAGCCTTCATCACGTTTGTCACAGGCCAAGCTGCACTCTTCTCGCCGAAGCTAGAATCTTTAGCTTTAACTCGTTCCCACGCCCTGTTCTCCAACACCTTATCGGCTTGATGCCTTTTATGTAACTCCTTGTTTTTAGAGTATTCAATGTCGTGTTCTTTGCAAGCTGCGTCCAACTTGTTCATAGGCTGATCACCTCGGGCTAAACGTTCAGCAAGCTTCGAGCCAGGTAATCGGAAAAGACATAGTGAGCTTCTTCCAAATACCATTAGAGCAATTATTTGTGGTCCTAGTAATTCAGGAAAAACCAATGTGATGCTGAGTCTGTTAACCGAGCCGAACGGACTCAGATTCGAGAATGTCTACGTTTATTCAAAGTCTCTATATCAAGATAAATACGAGTTCCTCGAGCAGGCGTTGAAAAATGTTCCAGGTGTAACCTTTCAGGCTTTCAGTGATAATGATATGGTGTTGGATCCGGAAAATACGAAACCAGATTCTGTATTTATATTCGACGATGTGGCTTGCAAGAAACAGGACCAGATACGAAACTACTTTTGCATGGGTCGACATAATGCAGTCGATTCATTCTACCTCTGTCAAACGTATTCCAAAGTGCCCAAACAATTGGTGCGAGATAACGCAAACGTGTTGATTTTATTCAAGCAAGACGATATGAATCTAAAGCATGTCTATAATGATCACGTGAATACAGATATGTCGCTGGAAAAAATTAAAATCCTCTGTTCTGAGTGTTGGAAAGATAAATATGGATTTCTGGTTATTATTAAGGATTGCGATATATGTAAAGGGCGGTACAGGAACAAGTTTGATACCTATATAATCCCCTAGATGATTACACTAGATTCAGTTTCACTAAAGACGTTATCGCATACAGACCTGTCTCGAAAAGCTGTCTCCATAGACAGACCTGTCTTGAAAAGCTGTCTCTACAGACAGACCTGTCTCGAAAAGCTGTCTCCATAGACAGACCTGTCTCGTAAAGCTGTCTCCATAGACAGACCTGTCTCTATAGACAGACCTATCTCGAAAAGCTGTCTCCATAGACAGACCTGTCTCGAAAAGCTGCCTGGGTAGACAGACCTGTTTCGAAAAGCTGTCTCCATAGACAGGCCTGTCTCGAAAAGTTGTCTCTATAGACAGACCTATCTCGAAAAGCTGTCTCCATAGACAGACCTGTCTCGAAAAGCTGTCTCCATAGACAGGCCTGTCTCGAAAAGCTGTCTCCATAGACAGACCTGTCTCGAAAAGCTGTCTCTATAGACAGACCTGTCTCGAAAAGCTGTCTCTATAGACAGACCTGTCTCGAAAAGCTGTCTCTATAGACAGACATATCTCGAAAAGCTGTCTCCATAGACAGACCTGTCTCGAAAAGCTGTCTCCATAGACAGACCTGTCTCGAAAAGCTGTCTCTATAGACAGACCTATCTCGAAAAGCTGTCTCCATAGACAGACCTGTCTCGAAAAGCTGTCTCCATAGACAGACCTGTCTCGAAAAGCTGTCTCCATAGACAGACCTGTCTCGAAAAGCTGTCTGTGTAGACAGACCTGTCCCAAAAAGCTGTCTGTGAAGTCAGGCCTGTCCTAAAAGAAGCTGTTTGTGTAGACAGACCTGTATCAAAGTAGTTGTTGTTGGTGGTGCAATGACTCTGCCTGTTTTAAGTAAAGCTGACAAAGATGTCAAGAAACGAATTAATACTGTTGCTAGAAACATACGGAAAAAATATTTGTCTCTGAAGCTGGAGAAAAGTAACGAAGATGAAGCATTGGATAGACTTTTAAACCCTATAACCGGTCCTCTAAATAAACTTGTAGAAAAATCTAAGAAGCAACCAAAAAATGATGTGTTTGTCGATAACGCATCAGAAGATGATTTACAACAATCAATTGGAGAACAAACTCCGAGTTATGTAGAATTTATAAAACAATATCCAGAGATACCTCAAGACTATGTTCTTAAATACTTGATTGGTTCTAATGAAACTGATTCGACCAATGGATTCAAATATAATGCGGAAACCGGTTCTTGGACTATGGGCACAGAAAGAGCCGATTTTCTACCAAATGGCGATATTAATGTTGGTAACTTAACTTATCCCAAGAGTCGCGGTCTATATGACTTCCTATTTCTCAAGCATCCTCGACTGAATACGCAGGAAGACAACGAACAATTCAATGAAATCTTATCTCAATAGACTTGGCAACTACCAGTCTATACAATAAGGTGCTCATCGCAAATGAAGCACTTGGCGCCCTTGGAGAAGCAGTGGATAATATGAGCGATCAAGTTAAAAGCAGTATGAACCGCATTCAGGAATTGGATCAAATCCTGAACAGAAACGTCCACGATGACCTTCGGGGCCTTAGTGATCTAGCAAGAGAGACTGGAGAAAAGATGAGTCAGCTGGCCATGACGTGCGAGGAACGTTTCCAGAAAATGGAACAATTTGAAACAACCATTGGCCATCAGATTGATCAAATTAAACATATATTGAATATTGTGTAATAGTTATTATAAATATATGTATGGGAGTACGTAAATAAATATACGTGCTCCCATACATATATATTTAGTTGTCTTTGTGAAATGTCTAGAGAACAGGTGGTTAAGGAGCTTCATCGACCGGCTCGTAAAAACTTCAAACGTAGAAGATTCATACAATATGGCCTCGACGATACTTTTGCCACTGATCTGGCACAACTTGATCAGTATGCTGGAGAAAAAAATGGATTCAAATACATATTGGTTGTAATCGACTGTTTTTCCAAGTACCTTTGGACGCGTCCCATTAAATCGAAATCTGCACCAGATGTTACCAACGCTATGGCGGAGATATTCAAAACATCTGGAAGAATTCCCAAAAAAAATATTTCTGATAATGGGAAGGAGTATTACAATGCTCAATTTGCAAGTCTAATGAAGAAATATGGAATACATCATTATAGTTCGTTTAGTCCTTTGAAAGCATCTATTGCAGAAAGAATAATTCGAACCATTAAAGAAAAACTTTTGAAGCAATTTACATTGAATGGGAACCATAAATAGTTGGATTTAATACGGTCTATAACTGATGCATATAATGATAGCAAACATAGAACGATACATATGAAACCGAGTAAAGTGAATAAACAGAATGAAAAGGCTTAATACTGTTTATAGTCATATTAAAGTTGCTGGTAAGCAAAAGTTCAAGGTTGGTGACGTAGTTCGCATAAGCAAGTATAAACATGTTTTTCAAAAAGGATATACCCCAAATTGGACTACAGAGCTCTTTAAAATAGCCAAAGTTCATATTACGAATCCGATAACGTATCTGTTAGAACACTTGCAAGGTCAGCCTATAAGTGGAGGTTTTTATGAAGAAGAATTACAGAAAACAAAACAACCAGACGTATTTCTCATGGAGCAAGTGTTACGAAATAGAGGAAAAAAATTTTTGTAAAATGGCTAGGATTTGATACATCGCATAACAGCTGGATTGATATGCGCAGAGATGTGGTTTAAATTGTAACTCACTGAGATTTTTTATACATTCAAAATCATGAATCTGTACTGTGATGTTTGTGAGGAAGTCATTTCTTCTTATTCGCATAACCTAAGTCATAAACATAAAAACAAGTGTTGTAATGAACTTGAACCTGAAATACATATTCTTAAGACAGCGTTTAAAAATCGACTAATTTCCTATAGACTATCCACAAAGCTGTATCCAACCAGTGTCGAACTTTATTTGGAGGAACTGAAAACAAAAATCATAAGCCTGATAACGAAGAAGTCCAACATAAAATTAAATATGGAATTATATGGTTTATATATTTTGGGAGAGATGCAGGAAATAAAGTCTTTTAATACTTGTTTTACTGTAATTTCTCCTAATACGGATCTGCTCAAGGTACTCGATGAATTTAAACAAGTAATAGTTTCCAAATCTAGTGGATTCAAGGAGAGAGATAGTGGATGGTCATTAGTTAAACTCTTATATCTAGAGGTTAACATAAACAAGCTCAAACCATTAAAATAAATATGGTGGGGGTATTCTAAATAACATCTTTCTATCTCCTGACCTTTTGTTATAGTTCTCGCTCAGCATTCGTTGAATAAGGTAGTGTATCATATCGAGTTTATTATAAACCTCAAATTACTACATTTTCATTATTTTAACGTAGTCACGGTGAAATCGGAAGGTATATCACAGTCCAGCTCTTCATCGAATTACGCAATGTATGAAGATATCAGTGCCAACGACAGCGATGATTCGCAGTGTTCTTCAGATTATTGGAAATATTTCGACAGTATGATTTTAAGAAGTCGAATGGAAATTGCTGAAGAGAAACGTTTACTAAACGAAGTTATTTACCATCTGAGCAATTTCAAATTTATTGTGGGCCTAAGCGTTGCTCGAGGAATGCTGCCCGCAGTCAAAATAATAAATTCCATGCTAAATTTACCTGAAGACCAAACTTGCATAACTCTAGCGGATTTCGACTGGTACGAATTTCTGGAAAAGGTCTCCAAGATGGTGAATGAAACTGATGCTGCCGTCAAAGACTCTGCTGAACAAGAAGTGTCTGGCCAACAGGCGTTATCCGAGAATTTCACTCTATATGTTATATCGTTTTTCGGTGAACAAACTTTAACTCTGAAGTCGGGTAATTGTACATTGTGTTTTTGTTTAGATGATGTTAAACAAATTTTAACTGTTAGTCATCTTATCAATTATAGGTTAGAATTAGTTAAGAATTTGAATTTCATTGTAAACTATGATGATTACCTACAATATTTGAATGTAACTCACAATACCAACAACAACAACAATAATCTTATGCAATCAATTATCAGCATGTGTAACTTGAATCAGTGTGAATGTAGCTGCTACTTTCTAGAACTTGCTTCTATGAACCTAGATAAAATTGTTAGGGATTTAGATAAGCTCAACGCATGTATCCAATTTAATTAGTAGTAATAATAAATATTTAAAAACAGTATTGCTTCTTATTTTTTTCACAGTCTAATAGCAACCTTTAAAGAGCCAAAATGTCTGAATGTATTACTGGTGGCGAATGCCGTGATCATTCTTCCTGTATAAGACAAGCTGTTTGTTTGCTACGTACTAGATTAGAATCAGACATGTACTTTTTACTTTGAGAACTTTTTGAACTTGAGAAAAAACCCTCTAATGGATTCTGCTGGATTTCTGCGCAAGATGTAGAAAAACATGAAAATGGTGTCAATTGTTGTAATCTGTATCTGGATAATTCCATCTCCTTGGAGGACCTATGTGTGCTAATGAATAAATATGGACTAAATGAACAATTAAAACAGCATGTCGCTAAATATGTGTGAAGATATGATTTTAAAATATATAGGTTATGATGAAGTTGACTAATTCATACATTTTTTAAATAATAAAAGTTCCTAATAAAAATGCTTTTCATTAATAATTATCATTACACCAATGCAATAGTAATTCGTTAAATTGGAGCTGCTTGTTTATATTAACTAAGTATATTACCGGGTTTGTTTATTGTCATTTAATTTTCAGTCCTAATTTCGTGATCCAGACTAGTAGACTAAACAATGACATCGTGTTTAGAGAGGCATTATTTTACATTCTTTTTTTTTTGTATTGACGATTGGCTGCTATTTTATTGAAATTGAAAAAAAAAATGGTCCGCGGTTCGCAGCAGACCCGGTCGGGTACATTAACTAAGTGTATTACCGAGTTTGTTTATCGTTATTTATTTTCCAATCCTACTATAAGGTAACGTCGCGTCAGACTCGTAGACTAAACAATGACATCATATGCTATAAGTCTACACAAATCGATGATGGAGAGATTTCGCGCCTCCCTGCACTTCTCCGATCCTGATACAAATTTTCAGCTACTCCCCGCAACTCTTCTATGGTCTCTTTTTTTTTCATCATCGAGCAAGTTGAGACTTGTTTGCTTCACAAGCTCAATATATACAAGGCAGTAGGTATCATATTTTTCTGATAATTTTCTAAAATAATACTTAATACATTTTTATAGTACCTATCTATAATTATTAATTATTTAATCTTGCAACAATTTGATTCACTCACTGCACATATCACGTCTCCTCGAAGAAGAAAATTCATAGAATATCCATGTATAAATGCTTTTGCTAAACAAATTGAAAACCATACGTGGCGCAATGGTTAACACCTCACATTATGATCCGCGAGCCGCGGGTTCAATCCGATCGAGAATCCGGCTTTTTTCAATTAATATAATAATTAAAGGTGGTATCGGTTAGATGACTGGTGTGATTCAAAGGATCGATACTAGATGGCGTGTAGGATTGTTGTTGTAAATGATGGATGATAGATGGCGGACAGTTCGAATGGCTGCCGATAGGTGACGCAGTTAATGATAGCTCGAACGATTGCCGGCAGATGGCGTGACAGCAATGATGATGACATTTACAGATGAATGACATTGACAGATGAGTGACATTGACAGATGAATGACATTGACAGATGAATGACATTGACAGATGAATGACATTGACAGATGAATGACATTGACAGACCACTGACATTGACAGGTGACTGACATTGACAGGTGACTGACATTGACAGGTGACTGATATTGACAGGTGACATTAACAGCTGAATGACATTGACATATGACATTGACAGCTGACTGACATTGACAGATGACAGCTGACTGATGACGTCACGGCGTCCCTCGTTGGCGCATGCGCAGACGTCACGGAGGCGTCGGAGGCGTCTGAGGATGGTGAACGCATATACTATATCTACTCATGTTGCGGGTATCAAGACAACAAGATAACTTCTAATATTTCGATACTATCACCAGTCAAGTTTCGCCCATTGAAAGAAGATTTAACAAACAAAAAAATTATTTTGCTGCCCTACAAGTTTGAAGGTTTTCATTGGGTGATGTTAGTACTAGATTTAGTTGATTCCAAAATATAACTGACTGACATAAGTTGAAAAATAAGTTAAATTATAGGAAATGGTCTTTAGCCCTCTCGAATACAGCTTATTCTCAACAAAAAGTTGATGACAATTTTAATTGCGGCATTTAAATTGTTACGATAACGCTGACGCCAAAAAAATGGCGTCCGCCAGAAGAACGGCGTCCGCCATAAGAACGGCGTCCGCCAGGCTGTCAAGAATAATTCGCTAGATTCTAGGATATTCGATCCTAGAATCTAGCGAATTATTCTACTATAATCGAGAAAATAAGATTATCGTGTGTGTTCTAGATTTTACAGGAATAGATTTAGGGATATAGTAAAGGCCGGTATTGCTTTGTAATTTAAGTTTCAGTTCGATTCTGATACGATTTAAATAGTGATTATTTTTGTAAAGAGTTTAATTGTTGAGTTGAAGTAATTAGTGTCAGAGTGTATTGTTACGTGGAATAAATTATTGCTGTGTTAATTGGACTTTGATTTTTGAAATAAACGAAACGAACCCAAGATTTCTGTCAGACGATTCAAAGCCGTGAAAATTGGTGTCAGAAGTGAGACATAAAAGGACTGCAGAGTGAAATCCAATTACGGAAGCGCGGGGACACTAGTGTAGTGTAAAAACTGATCACTAAGTGAACACTGGGACAGTTAGTCAGTGCAAACAGTGGCAATCACAAAAAGATACTTCACCGATCGTGTGAATTACCCCGGAAGTGACTCTATACCCGGTTTTGACTGTGATAGTGAATCTCCGAGTGAGTTCTAGAAAATTATATTTGGAAACTAAGGGAGATATCGAATTTGTGAATTCGCCGACGCATTCGGAACACCAATCGTCATTCACAAGAGGTTTTTCGAGGAGTTTCGGGAAAATTCTAGAACATTCTATTTGGAAACCAAGGGTGATATCGAAATTGTGACTTCACCGACGTGTTTGCTGTATCAATCGACATCTAGAAAAGAAGTTTCAAGAAAATTCCAGAACATTCTATTCTAGAATAAAGCAAGTTATCCAATTTGTGACTTCACCGACGTGTTTGGAACTTCGAGCAAAGACCAGAAAAGATATTTGAAGAAAGTTCGAGGGAAATTCTAGAACGTTCTGCATATGCCTATCACAAGACAACAAGCAAAAATGGACGAACAAAAAGTTGAAGAACTTCTGCGCAAAATGTTGGAACTTCAAGAGACCAAAAAACAACAAGAAAAACAAGACGAAGAAGCCAGACGACAACAAGAAAAACAGGACGAAGAAGCCAGACGACAACAAGAAAAACAGGACGAAGAAGCCAGACGACAACAAGAAAAACAAGACGAAGAAGCCAGACGACAACAAGAAAAACGAGAGGAAGAAGCTAAACGACAACAAGAAGAGGCTAAACGACAACAAGAAAAACAAGAAGAAGAAGCTAGACGACAACAAGAAGAAGCTAGGCGACAACAAGAACGGCAAGAAGACCTTGGAAAACTGCCGAAGATATTCCAAACCATACAAGGAACTGTCGCTAACCTAGACCAGAAGATTGTAAGAGTTAAAGACGATGTGCAAGAAGTTAAACACGACGTCCAGAAAGTAAAAACTGAAGTCAAAATCGATGTTCAAGAAGATAAAAACGACGTTCAGGGAGTAAAAGCTGAGGTCAAAGCCGATGTTCAGCAATTAAGACAAGAAGTTGAGGACCAAGTTCAAGCACTCGAAGATAAGATGAGTAGATTAGAAATACAGTCCATCAATCCAGCTAGTGTTGGAGCATTCTCCAGTATGAAGATAAAACCACCAACTTTTGACGGTTCTACGTCCTGGACCATGTATATTCGACAATTTGAAGCTGCTGCAAATACGAACGGATGGAACGATCAAGAAAAAGCTACAGCACTGATAGTGGCGCTACGAGGACCAGCCTTAGATCTTCTTCAGTCCATTCCTTCAATCTACCAACAGAATTACCAGCATCTTACCAATTACAGACAAGAAGTATTCAGAACTCAAGTTAAATCAAGAGTTCAAAAACCCGGCGAGAGTCTACAAGAATTCGAATCGGAAGTTAAAAGGCTAGTGGGTTTGGCGTTTTCTGCAGCTGGGGAAGACATGCAGGAATGGATGGCAGTATCTGCGTTAATTGATGGTCTCAGAGATTCGAAGATCCAGGAAAATCTCAGAATGTCTAAGTTCAGACAAAGTAGCGAATCCCTTGTCCGAGCATTAGAACTGGAAGCAATCTTTGGTGCCTCACGACCCAGAATACGAGCAGTGTCCATTGAAGACCCAAAAGATAAACAGTGGTCAAAGGAGGATGGTAACTGTAATGAGTACTTTCATGGAGAGAATGGAGAAACTATTACTAGAAGATAGAAAAATGGGAAACGATTCCAGAAAAACATCAACCAAAGAAACCGAATAGAGTGCTACCGGTGCCATAAGCGTGGGCATATTCAACGAGATTGTAGAGTAAGGATGTCCTCTCCATCAAGGGATCGTTTCCAACGCTTTACGAGATCGAGAGACGCCAGCCCTAATAACAGACAGGGAAACGAGAACTAACCAGTATGGAGGGGCGAATGCTGGTTAGTGATGACGAAGCCCCCAGGGTTGTTTACATAAAATCATTGGGCAGTCATTATAAAGGATTGAAATTCGAAGGACAAATCAATGGAGAATTGAAAACCATCACTTTTGATACGGGTGCTGAAGTTTATTAATTAGAAGAACATTAGTCAAGCCTCGAGCAATCCAACCGCTCACTAGAAACCTGTCACTTCGAACAGTCACGGGCGAATCTGCATCAGTTCAAGGAGAAGCTATGACTGAGCTTACTTTTGGATCTACCACCTTCAGGCACAGAACATTAGTCGCTGATATAGAAGATGATTTTATTTTGGGAATGGATTTGATCGGACAACATTGTTTCTCTTTTGATCCTTCCATGAACATCCTTAAATTTGGTAATGAAGAAATTGTCCTAAGAACACAAGAAGAATCCGATGCCGTTAAGATCTTGGCCACAACCCCAGTGAGGATTCCTGAAAGTACTGAGAAGATCATTTGCGGAAGATTAAAAACAAACCCCGGGTGCTGCGTTGGACTAACACGTAATTTTATTTAAGATAAACCAGAAAGATTTCTTGTTGGGAAGACTCTAGTAAGAACAAATGGGGACATTATGATGAGAATTGCCAATGTTTCTTCCGAAACAGTAAGAATAAAAGCCTAAGGAGACATTATTGGAACTCTCGAACCAGTTAAGCAAATATCGAACTGTGACCTTCCAGATAAGCGACATTCTGTGAAATCTAATTTGGATACAGACACCTTGATGCAGACTTTGGCGAAATCATGGAAACATCTCGATCCAGATAGACAAGAACACAGATTTTATCTTGAAAGAAGCAGACGTACTTGTGATGGACAATCAAACCGGAGGGACCAACTTAATTCAACACAAAATTGATACTGGATTGGCACACCCAATTAGACAACCACCACGACGTATGCCAGTAGCTAAGCAACAGGAAGTGGAAAACCAAATTGATAAAATGCTTCAAGAGGGAATCATTGAAGAGTCAAATAGCCCATGGTCTGCGCCAGTAGTATTGGTTACAAAGAAAGATGGGAGTCTTAGATTTTGTGTGGACTACCGACCATTTTCAGAAGTATCTTTACGGACGCAGGTTTCTAATTCGAACAGATCACGCAGCTCTAAAATTGCTTTTGGAAATGAAAACTCCTGAAGGACAGCTTGCTAGATGGATTGAGAAATTGCAGCAATACGATTTCGAAATTAAACATCGACCTGGAAACCTGCATAAAAATGCTGAGGCTCTGTCTAGACGGCCATGCAAAGAAGATTGCAAACATTGTCAAAGAATCGATATACATGAGAAAAACACTAGTCCAGCTGTAAGAAGAACGGGCCGCATATTCATTTTCTGCCAACGTAATAGGACCTTCGGCTGCATTCGCGTTCGTTCGAGCACAGCGTAGGCAAATTATGATTGAAGTGCACTAACGTTGGCAGTTTATAGAGCCTGCCTGGCGTTCGTAAAAATATCCTCCAAATAAATTCAGATGGAAACTGGCAGTTATTGTTAGTTGTTGGCACATGTTTCAATGCGAAATGCGATAACGAATGAAGAAATACCGTTATTAAGAGTTTAAAAATTAATCATTGTGTCTATTCAAAGGCCCCAGAACTTTTTTGGTGGATTTGAGTTAGTTTCGGTTAGGTTTCGATAGTATGGGTTATTTTTGGTTAATTTGAGTTAATTCGGGTTAGTTTTCGTTTGAAAACCGCACTAGGCGCTGTTCCTTCCTGTTTCCTTTTTTCAAACAAAGACATGAAAAGTACCTAATCCAAATTAACCCAAACTCGAGGACTCCTGGAAATGCGAACCAATCTCTGTTTCTATGAACCTGATAAAATAACGAAAAAAGAGCGCGTATAAAAAATAGATCGCATATACAGGGTGGGGACTTTAACTAGAACTAATTCGCTAGAGCCTTCGGATAAAATATGTGGACAAAACGCAAAAACACGTCGATCAAGATTTTTTTTTGAAATTTTTCCATATTAATTTTTTTATACAGGGTGTTCCAAGAACAGCTGTACGGTTATCAACTTTATTTTTCCAAATGGTAGCCCCTGTATATTATGACATTTCTGGATTCTGCTGAAAATTCTAGACATATTTCATGTACAATGTTATATACCTATCTTCAACTGCTTCGGAAATATTGACAGTTGAAAATTGACTTTTTTGCAACTTTGACAGGCTGTAAAACCTGAACGGTTAATTTTAGAGGAAAACCAGTTTTACATTCCTGTCTTAGATTTTCATAAACTATCATTTGACACTTACTTTGAATTTAACTGGAGATTGAATTTAACTGCAATTTTTAATCATGGATTAAATTCAAAGTTGGTGTCAAATGATAGCTTATGAAAATCTAAGATAGGAATGTGAAATCGGTTTTCCTCTAAAATTAACCGTTAAGGTTTTACAGCCTGTCAAAGTTGCAAAAAAATCCATTTTCAACTGTCAATATTTCCGAAACAGTTGAAGGTAGGTATATGACATTGTGAATTAAATATGTCTAGAATTTTCTGCAGAATCCAGAAATGTCATAATATACAGGGGGTACCATTTGGAAAAATAAAGTTGACAACCGTACAGCTGTTCTTGGAACACCCTGTATAAAAAAATTAATGTGAAAAAAACTCAAGCAAAAAATCTTGATCGGCGTGTTTTTGCGTTTTGTCCACATATTTTATTCGAAGGCTCTAGCGAATTAGTTCCAGTTAAAGTCCCCACCCTGTATGTATTATTAAATTTTGAATAAATATTATGAGTCACTGAAGTTGGCTTCTCTGACGTTGTGCGACAGAAACACAGTTCAGCCGAGAGTTCAGCTGAACATTCATTGTATTCTTTTATTTTACAAAAAAATAATTATGTAGAACCAAAAGAGAAAAAAGATCTTTTGTATTTTGAACTTTTCATATTTTCGTCATTTTGCATTTCTCAATTTCTACCTTTTGTGTTTTATTATTTCAATTTTTTTCTAGCTCACACTCTATAAAATAGTTAGTATAAAAGGTCCATCGGGTAGTTCGAAAGACATCGGTAGTTTTATCTAACACAATATCATGCCATTGTTTTAGCTGAAATTTTCATATAAATATATCTTTTATCTTCCCTTCCTTTGAATAAAATAGTATATTACATACCGAGGTGGAAAGTGTTTCATTACTGTCGAGAGCTTTTAGTTAGGCCGAGGCGCAGTTTATCGGACCTAATTATCAATAAAATGCTTGTAACATACAGTCACATGAAGTGCCAACGTCTGGTTGCGATGCTCATATTCTGCTAACGCTTCACGGCGCAGGGCACGAATCTAGCCGAATATCAGTTGCGTTGGCAAAAAATGAATATGCGAACGGGCCTGATCGTCGATGACAAATGGACTACCAAACAAATGAGAGAAGATCAGGAGGCAGACCAGGACATCGGGCAAATTCTACATCTTGAAGAAAATGATAAATGTAGGCCAGAATGGAGGGAAGTGTCAAACAAGAGCTTGATTTACAAGGCATTGTGGGCCCAGTGGAACTCTCTGGCCGTAGAAAATGGTTTGCTCAAAAGAGTTTGGGAAAGTGCCGATGGGAAATCCACTAAGAGCCAACTGGTTATCCCAAAAGACCGAGTGGAAGATGTATTAAAAGAAATACATGATGGAACTTCAGGGGCACATTTCGGAGTTAACAAGACTTTGGACAAAATTCGGGAACGTTTTTACTGGGTTCACTACCATGAAGACGTTAAAAGCTGGTGCCGAAAATGCGACATCTGTGCTACCAGTAAAGGCCCTAAACTAAGATCTCGGGGGCCCATGAAACAGTAAAACGTCGGCGATAGATGTAGCCGAACCGTTCCCAGAGTCAGAGCGTGGTAACAAATACATCTTAGTTTTCATGGATTACTTCAGTAAATGGCCAGAAGTTTTCGCTATTCCCAATCAAGAAGCCATCACTGTTGCCCAGGTGCTAGTGGATGAAGTTTTCAGTCGTCATGGCGTGCCACTTTAGTTGCATTCAGATCAGGGACGAAACTTCGAATCTGCCATATTTAAGAAAATTTGTCAGATCATGGGCATTCGTAAGACAAGGACAACACCTTTACACCCCCAATTTGATGGCATGGTGGTACGATTCAATAAGACCATAGAGGAACATCTGACAAAAGTGGTCGCAAGGAACCAGCAAGATTGGGACAAGGATTTGCCTCTATTTTTAATGGCCTACAGAGCAGCTGTTCACGATTCAACAGGTGAAAGTCCAGCTAGAATTGTTTTTGGAAGGGAACTCAGGTTACCTTGCGATCTGATGTTTGGAGTACCCGAAGAAGAGCAAAAATAAATTCGAGACTATGCCGACGAAGTAAGGGCACGACTTCTGGGTATCCATGATTTTTCTCGGGAGCATATTCAACGAGTAAGTGACCGGATGAAGACCAGATACGACCTTAAAGCCAATTCAGCTGGATTTCAAGAAGGTGATTTAGTGTGGTTGTATAATCCAGCTAGAAAGAAAAGAGTATCGCCGAAATTGTCTTCAGCATGGGAAGGACCCTATAGAATAATCAAGAGGATCAATGATTTGGTTTATCGAATCCAGCGCAACACCAGGAGTAAGATGAAAGTTGTACATCTAGACAGATTAACGAAATATCATGGGCGTGAAGCTGATCGGGACGATCAACCTTAAGAGGAGGGCAGTGTTACGATAACGCTGACGCCAGAAAAACGGCGTTTGCCAGAAGAACGGCGTCCGCCAGGCTGTCAAGAATGCCTGTCGAATATCCTAGAATCTAGCGAATTATTCTACTATAATCGAGAAAATAAGATTATCGTGTGTGTTCTAGATTTTACAGGAATAGATTTAGGGATATATAAAAGGCCGCTATTGCTTTGTAGTTTAAGTTTCAGTTCGACTATGATACGATTTAAATAGTGATTATTTTTGTAAAGAGTTTAATTGTTGAGTTAGTGATTAAAGTAATTAGTGTCAGAGTGTATTGTTACGTGGAATAAATTATTGCTGTGTTAATTGGACTTTGATTTTTGGAATAAACGAAACGAACCCAAGATTTCTGTCAGGCAATTCAAAGCCGTGACAATATTTTATATTATATGGATACAATAATCAAATCACAAAGCATGGATAATTTTTTTGCGTCATTGGATATGGATTCTGATCCGGAACTATTTAGAATTAAATTGTAAGAAATTCTTTTGCTTCAATCAGGAGATGTAACTAGGAGGTGTTTCATTTGCGGACGATTTTATTCTAATGCCGATGACACTATTCAATGCAAAATATGTGAAAGGTATATGCATTTACGCTGTGTGATATCATCTAACGCTAATGAAACATCAAATTATTGCAAAATCTGCCAAATGAGTTTTATATCACACGAAATTCCGTTTAAAGATCGCGAAATGAGGGACATAGTCTTGTTTGATGATATTTTATACCATTTTGTTTCACATTTCAAATGTGATCTTGAAAACGTTATCAACAAAAAAACCGCTCATTATGAGAGTATGCGTTTCAAGAAAACAAAACATTTAGAACACATCAAAAGGGACTATTCCACGGCATGCATTTCATCGGAGCAATTCGCCAAAATAAGAAATATCATAATATCATTATTTCCTTATTAAAATTATAATTACATTTGCTTTGTTTTGGTACCTTTTATAAACTCCAAAATTTTTTATACATATATATTATGGATGAGACTCCAGAAAAAGATATGGTGCAAACGTTCATGGAGAGATTTAAAATTGAAACCGCTGAAGAATATCCTTCGCCCTATACTTTAATGGATCTTGCGAATTACAAACTTGAATAAACATAATTTCACTTAAATTTATCATAATGTTAAGGATAAACAGATGACTAATATCAATATCGACTATAAATAATTTCATAGTACCAAATAAACCATAACCCCCTAATTTTAATATAATAACAGCTAAAATTATAGATTCTGAAATAGGGCCACTTCTTTAAATGTAAGTAATTTTGATGAAGTCTTGCAAGAAAATATCATAAAACATATTTTGAAAGCCGCAGATGGATTTCAAGTTACTCACTCACATTCTACACGTTGGTTTGGAAAAATGATTCCTGCATGGACAGTCTAAAAATTTAGAATTTTCTGGATGAATAGTTAAAAAAAACATATGCCTATTATTAAATTCAAAATTACCCGAGAATCGCAACATAAAATTCTCCCTAAAATAATATTTTATATTTTATTTATTGTTTATTTCACTATAACTATAGGATTATTACTCAGGTGTTCGACGGTTTCTTATGTTTTCCTTTATTACTTGTATATGTTATGCATTATGTGTGGTACAACATTTAATGCTTTAGAAATTTGAAAAAAAAAAAAAAAAATGGCTCTACCTAGAAATAAGTTATATTCTAAGGAAGTTTTTGATGTTCGATCTGTGATTGTTTGGAGATGAGCATTTTTTTTATACATATTTCATATAAGAATAGCAGTAGGTAGTTAAAAAAATATGTGAATGGTGATTACCAGAAAATGAATTAGCGTAATTATCGTATCGAAATACACGAAAATAGTACCAACATAAATTTTTGGATATTATTAAGCAATTTTCACTGAAAATATATAGTCTGAATGTATACTAGTGTAAATAAGAAACTGGATAAAATATTTATCTATGTCATTAGGCCAAAAAGTGGTCCTTGTAAGCTTCGCAGCACATGTTTTCGAAAAGAATGATGTATTTAAAAGTTTTTTTAGGCTTTATCTCCATGTATTCTGACTGCAAGTGAATGCATTTTTTCTGGTATCGATGATAAATTAAATGTATGTAGGAGTTATATTGTAAGACCCTATGTTATCTTTATACTAATAATTCTCCTTTCCTATGATAATTATAAGCGTACGCCTATGTTAATACTAATAAATATATAAAACTGCTTAATCAGCGGTACTGCACTGGTAGTACCATTATATGCCGACGTAAATGCTTGGATCAGCAGATATTTCTTATTTAAGCCGGCGCATTCCCTTAAGGAGCGTTCATTTGTTTTCAGGCACTCCCTGTAGCAATTTGATCCACATATTTTTCGTTTGTCACTATTGTATTTTAATTAATAAAATAAATGTTTTTTAAAAATACAAGTTTCTGAATCGAAAATATAATTGGCGCAGTTCGGTGCACATGTTATTCAGAGTGCTATAGAGTCCAGAGATTGAATTTTCGAAAAAGTTTAATCCAATTCGTTCCACTTTTTGAAAAAAATTACTGAAGAAAAGAAGCAACAAGATCAACGTACAAAGTTAAAAGTGTTATAGTTTCAAGCATCTTGCCTTGTAAGTAATCCTTTTTTCCTATAAATTGTATTTTGTAATTGGTGTTTCATAATTAAGTTCTTTTGAAAAATTTCTTTTTTTTTTTATCATAATTTTTTTTTTCAATTTCAATTTGTTTTGGCATTGAGACCAAATACAAATAAAATAATTTTAGGCAAGTAACCTACGAGACTAAATAATAAATTTAAGACTTTAATTTTTTACGAAAAAAATTAAATTTCCAATTTTTAATTTTTAAACTTCAAGAAATTGAATAATTAATTAAAACCTTTAATTTCTAAATGTTTTAGAGAAAAAAATTCCAATTTTTTCATTTTTTATTTTCAATTTTCAAGAAACTGATTGATATTATAGGCCGTTGCATGGTTCTTGAGCTACGACTACTAAATAGACAGAGGAGACAATGGGCTATTGCTGCGTTGTCATATCAATAATATTTATTATTACATGAAAATGAAGGAAATTTTATTGTAATTTTCATGTATTAATAAATATTATCGATATGACAACGCAGCAATAGCCCATTGTCCCCTCTGTCTATTTAGTAGTCGTAGCTCAAGAACCATGCAACGGACAATAGACTTAGAAAATTTTTCAAGAAAAAAAATAAAATTTCCAATTTTCTAATTTTTATTTTCAAGAAACTGAATAATAAATTGAAACCTTTAATTTTTTGATTTTTTGAGAAAAAATAAAATTTCCAATTTTTTATTTTTCAAACTTCAACTTTCAAATAACTGAATAATTGATTTAGAGGTTTCAATTTTGATTTTTTTGATTTTTAATTTTAAGCGAAACATAAAAATTCTTGAACCTCGTTGACCAATCAGAAACAACTACTCCGAGGGCAAACACCCCTACCGGCATTGAACTACACTGATTGGTCTGAGCTTTCGTTGGCAATGAAAATTGTTTGAAAGTTTTTTCAGGTAATGACCAACGTGCAAATCAGGGACAAGAGTCCCTGTTTGGGAATCGACCCACTGAGTAGTGGACCCCGCATTCCCGTGCCAATCCTTGACGCGTTTCGTCCTTGTTAGGACTCATCAGAAGGACACAGGCTGAAGCTCCCTGTTCAAGCAAAATAGAACCTCGTTGACCCCAATTTAACTTAACTCATTTATATAATCCAAGTACTAATAATTCGTTAAGAAATAATAATCATCAACCAAGAACCATGGGTGATAATTTGAAATCTATTGTACAATTACTTGTGCCTTTTGGTGGCGAAAAACAATACTTAGAATATTTTATCAGTAATACCGAAGAATTTTATACTACATATTATACTGGCGAAAATGCACAGAAAGAATATGTTATAACAGCGATTAAATTAAAATTAATCAATGAAGCAGGAAACTTCCTTATGTCACGTCCTGACTTAAAATCATGGATTGATATAAAGGACGCTTTAAGATTAAAATATGGAGACCCATATTCTAGACAAAACTTAGTACAAGAATGTATGTAATTAATCTACTCGAAATATTAAAGAAAAATCAAAGTGAATATGAATATGAAGATTTTGAAAATCCTGATGAACAAGAATTTGATGAATCCGAAAATTTTTGTTTAAAAGCCTCGGATCAGCATTAACTTTAAATGAATTCCAAATTAATCAATTACCTTTTATAGAAATTCAATTTCCACCTTGTAAATTAATAATGGGCTCTTTCACTAATTTTTGAAATTGGCATATTTGGATAAAGCAACTAAAAACAGAATTTTCTGTATTTTTACTTTTGAAAAATTCATAGTCCTTCTTGAGAAAACAGAAAAAAAAGAAATACCTCCAAATAAAAACCCAGAATTTATTTCTATGACGTCGCAGCTCGCTATTTGACCGTGTTGCCACTAATTGTCAACATTGAAAATTTGTAATAGATTTAATTCTGAAATGTTCCCAAAATATCATGAAAAGTAGTTAAATTAATTAGTTATGGATTCAAGATTTTATAACATTTTTATTGAAATTATGCTTAAACACAATTTAATATAATTTTCTATGTTTAGTTTTATTTATTTATTTTACATTGCACTACATTTAGTCACCACCGACAACAGCGCATTCGAACCTTTACCTGCATTTACTACAGGATAAATACAGCAGAGGCGGACAGCTCTTTGCAACAACAAGCGAAATGAAAAATATTTATGCGACGTCAGCAAATCGGCGCGTTTTTAAATAATTCAAATTTTGGTAGTTTAAAATGCCTGTAAAAAACTTATTTAACCTTGTAGAACATTTTTTTTTGGTATATGTGCCTAAAATATTCCCTCCTTTGGGATTTTATACCTAAATTACGTATTTAAATTTTAGTGAAAGAGCCCATTGATACCGGAAGTTATGCCTCACTAATAAGACCTTCCATAGCTGAAAAATACTTTAATCAGTACATTACTAATACAAAATCTAAACTATCCACATGTACGGGAACAACCACAATAATTAAAGGAAAACTTAAAATTCCAATTTTACAAGAATATGACATAAATGAAGTAGAAATGCTCATGTATTCATTTAATGATTATTTCGATGGAATTATAGGAATCAAAGCTCTATACGATAACAAACTTAATATCGATTTTGAAAATATGTGTCTTGTAAATGATCAAACATGTATACCATTTCAATTTAGAAGTGACTTTGAAAATCAAACTATTGAAATTCCCCCTAACACAGTTCAAAAATGTGAATTTCTAACAAGAATCCCAGACGGAACTAAAATAATAACTGACATTGTAGAAAATGAAAATTATTATATTTCATCAACTATTAATACAATTAAAAATGGTAAAATACCACTTGATGTTTATAATTTAAAAGACAAAATCCTCACATTAGGTTGTCATATTGATGATATTCAAGAAATATGTGAACCTTTTGAAGAAGAGAATTATCAATTGTTTAACCCAGAACAGACAATTACCCAAAACACTAATGATTATAAAGACAAACCTTATAAAAAAATGTCCCTAAACCTTTTAAGAACTGATCATTTAAACTCAGAAGAAGTTAAAGCTTTACAAAAACTTGTAAATTCGTTTCCTAAAGTCTTTCACAAACCAAATGATAAGCTATCATCCACAAATCAAGTTAAACACGAAATTAAGACCAAAGACGAAATCCCAGTTCAAACAAAGACGTATAGATACCCACATATTCATAAACAAGAAGTGAATAAACAAATCCAGAAAATGTTAGAAGATAACATTATTCGACCGTCATGTAGTCTCTGGTCATCCCCTGTCTGGATTGTACCTAAAAAGTTAGATGCTTCAGGCATAAAAAATGGCGAATGGTCGTAGATTATAGAAAAATCAATGAAAAAACGATAGACGATCGATACCCATTACCAAATATAACAAACATTCTCGACAGACTTGGAAGAAGTAATTATTTTACTACTCTAGACTTAGCTTCTGGATTTCACCAAGTTGAAATGCATCCAAACTCAATAAGCAAAACAGCTTTCAATGTAGAAGATGGACATTACGAATTTAACCGTATGCCCTTTGGTTTAAAAAATGCCCCTGCCACATTTCAAAGAGTTATGGACAACGTACTAATAGGTTTACAAAACAAAATATGTCTAGTTTACATGGATGATATTATTATATTTTCCACTTCTCTTCAAGAACATATTGCAAATCTTAAAAAGATATTTAGAAGATTAGAACAATTAAATCTAAAAATCCAATTAGATAAATTCGAATTTTTAAAGAAATCAGTAGAATTCTTAGGACATGTCATAATCCCAAATGGTATTAAACCAAACCCAAAGAAAATCGAAGCAATAAAAAAATTTCAATCCCAAAAACCGTAAAAGAAATTAAATCATTTCTAGGATTGATAGGATATTTTCGAAAGTTCATAAAAAACTTCGCTAAAATCACAAAACCAATGACAATTTGCCACGCTTTTTCGCTGATTAAGAAAAGTTTATTAAAAAAAAATAAATTTAGAAAAATAAATTTAAAAAAAAATTAAAGTCGAGAATAAAAAAAAATCAAAAAAAAATAAAATAAAAATAATGAAAATAAAAATAAAATAAAAATAAAAATAATTGAATGAAGAACTTGAGATTATAAGACTGAAGGTCGAAGTGCGTGCAAATTAAGCCCTAGCTCAGAACTAAATAATTCGGAGAGTAGGGGTGGGTTTTAGTTTTGGGCGCCACCGACTCTGAACAGATGAGTCGGACTCTCCAGGATGGTATCTGGCTTCAGGTCCTTACAATCCAAATAATAATATAAAAAAATAAAAATATTAGCAAAACCAGGCTGTGTGCATAAAACCAAATAAAAGTCAATTCAAATCAAGTGCTATAGTCGTTTATTTATCAAATGGCCGTAGTCCACAATGAACAATAATTTGAATTTAAGAGAGAAAAAAAAACAGAAATAATAATAATCAAGTAAATTAGCAATTAATAAAATGGCCCTGTCAAGAAGCGTTAATTAACAAATACAGAAATGCAATACTATGTCATGATCAGTTAAATTTAAATGCAAAAATGTCATTGAAACTGAATAACTAAGTAATTAAAAAAAAAAAGATATATATGAAAAGTAAGGTTTGAAAATTTAAAAAAAATAAAGAGAATAAGAGAGAAAAAAAAACTAATAACGTAGAATTAGTTCTCGGAACGGTTATCTTACACTTTCGTAACCAGAACTACCAATAAGTTGACATTAACTCAACAGGTTACGTCTAGTTAAGTTACCTATTTTAATAATTCATTTACCACACTGGGGCCAGCAATGAATTATTCCCTGAAATACCGAGGTGATCACCGGGTGTACAAATAGGGACAGAATGTAAATAAACAATAACAATCAGGATAACTAAAACTAGTACGATACCAAAATGTTCCAGATGATGGTGGTTCATTCAATTCACCAGATTAGTCCTGGCTACTGGTTGTGGTTAACTTGATCGATGACTTGAGTAACCGTCCGATTACTTAGGCTGGTGTCTGTTAGCCTTTTGGTTCAATTTCGGTTACAATTGAACGTCTATTGTTATAACCGTGACTCGTGAGGGTATACTTGATGGTAAAGTACAACCTCCTAAGAAAAAACCTCGTGAAAGAACCCTAAGAGAAAAAATTGTTATACACACTGTATTTGTAATTGAACCAATAGCGAAGCACTTCATGAATAAATTGAATCAATAAAAAAAAATGAAACTATAATGATTAGTTTCTAATAGCAAATTTACTTGATAAAAGACTATAGCTCTTGAAAATTATTTTAATAGAAAAATTGAACATTAAGGTATTAATTAATTAAATCAGATGAAATCATAATAAGGCTTTGATAGCAATTGAGAAAAATGTGACTTGAGTTAGCAAAAATTGTTATAAGGTTATGTTTTTTTTTTTTTACCTGATGGAATTAGGGTTTGTCTACCTCGGAAATCTCCGGAAATCTGGATCGAGGTCTGGATTGAATATCCTGGAGTAGGTGAGATTATTCTCTACTCCTTAGGGCAGCTTTCAACTAATAATTGAATGGAAAAAGTCAGAAACTTCTATTGGAAAAAAGCGTGCAAGCAACTTACCACAACGACTGTTTTTTTTTAAATCCGATAACATCGGCGAAAATTATGGCACTTTACGAAAGTAAAACACAACGCAAGATAACTCAGTGTGCCATAAATTCAATTCAGAAGAAAATCAGGCCCAAAATCCCTTTTTAAGGTGAAGAAAAAAAATTAATTCTTCTGGAGGACTTGTTTCTTCCAAAGCAGTCAACGTGAAAGAGAAAGTGCTGCACATTCAATCAATAAGCTAACCTCACCTAAAGGACTTAGAGATGATTTAGAATAACGACAAACATCAACAATTAATCGATAGAATTCTCACTTACCAAAAATTGCACACAACAGCATAATCCGAGAAAAACGACAACGGCTAATGAATTATGATATTAACAACAAATAATCAACCCATAAAACAATCAAAACTTGAAGAATACAAAATAGAGTAAGTGTTCCGTTTTCAAAATTACAGGGCTCTAAGAAGAATCGACGATACTGAAAACATTACTAATCTACCGCTGGTTGCCAGAGATTTTTGACAATCAAAAGTCAAAGAAACGAAATCAAAGGGTGCGTTCAAGATGTCTCAAAGAACATCGAACCAATGCGCAACCCGGGGTTAGCTAGAATTTGCGCCGAGATCAATAGCGCTCCATAACCGAACAGTCAGTACGAACGGTACACCCACTTGAAAACGGGTCATCATGATTACGGAACACAACCCACGAAATATTTTTGACACATGAATTATTTTTGTTATGAAACAGATGATCGAATTTAAAATCGAAATCAAAATATTGCTTTGTTTTGATTTAGAATTGAATTAAAATATGGATTAAAATGAGGAAAAACCATTACAGCAAATAGAATTTGACTATTGAAAATTAGGAAATTTGAAGGATCTACAACCGTTGAGATTATTGATGAAATTTTATAGAGAAAATGTTGACAAATTTAAGGAAATCTTGAATATAAAATTGAAAGTAGGTAAGAATCATTTATGCAATTTTGGCCTGTTACAAATTTGTTTAAAAAAGGATAAAAAAGTAATTCACGATTCTGAATTTCTAAAAAGTTTTGAAACTTGTAAAAACTTATTATTCAATGATCCTATTTTACAACACCCTGATTTCAATAAACCATTTTTATTAACTACAGACGCATCAAATTATGCTATTGGCGCTGTATTGTCACAAGGACCAGTAGGTTTAGATTTACCAATTGCTTACGCAAGTCGTACATTAAACCCTGCGGAATGTAATTATTCCACAATCGAGAAAGAATTACTAGCCATAGTATGGGCAACTAAATACTTTAGACCATACTTATTTGGACAGAAATTTACAATTTTATCTGATCATAAACCACTTCAATGGTTATTCTCTGTTAAAGAACGCGGATCTAAATTAGTCCGATGGAGATTAAAATTAGCAGAATATGATTACGAAATCAAATACAAGAAAGGAAACCCAATATGAATGCAGACGGATTATCAAGACCTCCTTTACAACTAAATGCTATTTCCAGATCAGATTCAAGTACAGAATCAGATTCCGATGAAATGTTTCATAAAACTCTAGGAGCAATGTTACCTCTTAATAATGACGAGATTATTGAAAAATATTTCAAAGATAATGAAATTTTTAAACCTCATATACAAGCAAAGAAACCTATTATTAAAGGCAAAGAAATTAAAATAAATGACGAACATAAAGATATTCCATTGTCCGAATCTACTCGTTCAGCAGATTCACCACAAAGAGATAAAGAAATACCTGAGATTAAAATTTTATCTCACGTAATAATACCTCCAAAAAGATTGAAGAAAAATCCAATTGAAACAGATATAATTGAAAAAGATTTAATTCAAGAAGATACAATTGAGAATGAAGTAATCGAAGACGATCAAACTATTCACACTTCTCTTGAAAACCCTATTTTAGGAGCCCTTTATAACAAAAAACATGTTAATCTTTTTGCTAACCAAATAATTTTTAGATACTCTAACAATAATGCTATTCGCAAAGAAAGTATTATTCCATTTCCTAACAAAACCAGAATATCATTCTTTTTACCTAATGACCCATTAGAGTATGATTAGAGGAACAAATTATTAAATTAATAAAGGAATATCTTCCACCCATTACGTATTGTATGTATTTCCACAACAAAACGTTAGAACCTATTATACTTAGAGTTCTAAGTACATCATTCAATTCGAATACGTTCAAGTTATGTATTTCTAATTCCTTTGTCGAAGACATAACAGAAACTGATGAACAGCAAGAGAAAATTAAACTATACCATGAGACTAAAACATCTCGTCGCGGAGTTACAGAAAATGTTTCATCTTTAAAGAAACGATATTATTGGCCTTATCTAGAAAAAGACGTACAAGCATATGTCAAAACATGCGAAATTTGTAATAAGACAAAATATGAAAGGCAACCCTATAAAATAATATTCAAACCAACTCCAATCGGTTCAAAACCCTTTGAACACCTTTATATTGATACATACGTAGTTTCGAATCAAAAATTCCTAACAATTATTGACAGCTTTTCGAAGTTTGCACAAGCTGTCCCAATTATTAGCAAAACTTCAGTTGAGATTGCATCACAATTAATAAGATATTTCAGTGACCATGGAATTCCACAAAGAACTACTTCCGATAACGGAACTGAATTTAAAAACGCAATTGTAACAGATTATAATAACAACATACATAGTGTTACCGGTTATACACCTTTCCAAATAATAAAAGGCGGTTTAAATTATTCAATACCTATTGAAAATTCACAAAATAAGATAACCACAGATTATATTAATAATCTTGTCGAATCATTAGAAACTCTAAATAATGTAATTCATGACAAATTAATATCAAAACAAACACAGAATATAGAGAAAATCAATAAGCAACGTGAAAAAGAACCTGAATTAAAGGATCCTATTTTTATTAAGCAGTTTGACAGAAATAAAATTAGTCCTCGTTATGGTGCTAAAACACAAGTCAGATTTAAACAAATGGTAAAGCGAGAACATTTTGTTTCAGAAAAACCAAAATGTTCACGGCAGCTTTCATCATCCTCCTCATAGGAATTTCCAGTAACGCCTACACATTAACTCCATTAAGAAATCCTATTTTACCGATTTCTATAGGAACCACTTACATCACAACACAACACTGCATGTTATCACATTAATACTACCCTTATTGGAAACAGTATTAAAACTCTCGAAATAACTTTAAAGAATTTAAACAATACTTTAATTTAACCAAATGGTCTAATAAAGACGAAATTGTTACTTTATTACAAGTAAATATTGAAACTAGTCAATCACGTATCAATACATGGAAGAAATTTGTAAAACAATTTTCACACGATCGAATTAAACGTGGAGTATTCAATTTCATTGGTACCGCACAAAAATGGTTGTATGGTACATTAGACGCAAATGACGGCGATAGATATGATTCTTACATTCAAACATTAAATGAGAATCAGCAAACTATCGATAAAAATCTAAAAGATCAAGCGAACGTACTTAAATAAGTTACGAAAACATTTCATGATCAATGTTCTACTATCGAAAATAATCAGATAATAATCTTAGACAAGATAAGAAATATTTCGACGGATAATCAAAATATTCAAACTATCTTAATGATGAATCTAATTTTAGAAAATATTATTATGCACAGTAGTAAGCTACGCGAAATAATTAGCCACATACAAAACGCAATAAGCTTTGCACGCGTAGGCATAATGCACTATACAATTCTGCAGCATCATGAGTTAAATTTTATCTTGAAAAATATACCCGAGAGAGAACAAATACCCTTTGATAACGTAATTAAATACTATGAGACAATGTCCTCTCATGTAATTTTTCAAAAGGAATTATTTATTTTTACTATATTCACACCAATAATTAATCCTAAACCTTTTATATTGTATAAATTATATCCTATACTTATCCAAAATTATACAATTAGTGTTAAGTATCCTTACCTTTTACTTACCGCAGACACGTATTACAACGCTTTACAAAAATGTCCAAATGTTGAAGACATTTATTTATGCAAAATGGAACTATTGAAACAAGATGAGCCCTGTGTTCCCGACATTGTATCTAGTGAACAACAATTATGCCCAATCACGAAAATTCAATATGAAGAATCGACAGTTGAAGAAATACCTAATAATCAAATATTGGTTATTCCAAAACGACATGTGACAGCAATGCTGCAATGTGACCAGAAGAAGTACATGGAAATCATTTCCAGTCCAATCGTAATTTCCAAAGTAAATGTTCAATAACAATTATTAATCGAACATTTTTGGAAGACACGCATGAGAACTTCAACCTAGAACTAGAACTACCCATCATCGAGATTCCTGAACTTCTAGAGAATACCACAACTGTGAGACTAAAAACAGTTGTTTGGTTTTCGTATCCCTCCATTATATATTGTTTACTGTTTCGTGGGTTATGGGATAGGCAAAAAAAAGACTAATTATTCTTTGGGACGTTTCGGTGCTGTATTGCGCCTTTTTCAACCCTAATGTAACAAAACACTCTTATTAATCATATTATGCAAATAAATGAAAAGCTTAACCACTTACATTAGAAAATTAAGTCAAAAAGCCTGGCTCATTCTTGGTGTGGATGTGAACCATCACAAAGTAACAATGCTATTACACATCTCCCAATCGTGCAGAACTAGGTGCTTGTTGTAATTATTTAATAATTAATCGTTGGCAATGATCCGCGATTTTTTTATTGGCGATTTTTTTTTTTTTAGTAAAATTCCTTGTTTATACGAAAAGTTAGGTTAATATCCGTCACAGATTTTATAACCAATAATGTGTCAACCTATATTATAATCATAGTATTAAGTTCTATTTGCATAACCATTATTCTTATTCTATATTTTAGAGGAAAATGAACTAAAACTGAGGTGCAGATTGAATTGCCCAACATTGTTAGTCAATCCCAATTTGCAACCACTTAAGGAGGGAGGAGTTATATTGTTAAACCCTATGTTATCTTTATAATAATAATTCTCCTTTCCTATGATAATTATAAGCGTACGCCTATGTTAATACTAATAAATATATAAAACTGCTTAATCAGCGGTACTCCACTGGTAGTACCATTATCTGCCGACGTAAATGCTTGGATCAGCAGATATTTCTTATTTAAGCCGGCGCATTCTTTTAAGGAGCGTTCATTTGTTTTCAGGCACTCCCTGTAGCAATTTGATCCACATATTTTTTGATTGTCACTATTGTATTTTAATTAATAAAATAAATGTTTTTTAAAAATACAAGTTTCTGAATCGAAAATCTAATTTAGGTGTAACATATAGCACTTTAGAATTATTGTTGATACTGATTCATCTTCACTTCCATAAATAACAGATGCCGGTATTTGGATAAATATATAGGTGCTGCAATTATTCTTGTGTCTCTCTAGATAAGTCTGATTTATTATGATTTCTACTAATTTATTACTCTGATGACAATAAAATAACAATTATGAACTACTTATACATATCTACCATCTAAGTTAATATTATTGAGGTAAATACCTGAATTTGTGCTCATGTGAATACTCCATATTAATATGATAAATGTGGTAGGGTTGCAGAATCTACTGTTCCCTCCAATTAAACGAGAAATTTTTTCTTCAAAAAATCCCTGCCAAGCATCATTAATTTTCCACGAATTTTCAAACAAACTATCGTTTTCCTCTCGTAGTGACTCTCCCAGACCTAACTTAACTGAAGAAAATATCCTAGAATGTGCCTAAGGATTATTTCTACCTTTTCGGGATCCCAGACATCCCCTATATAATATAATAATTGTATTTGATTGAATTTCGCGGTTTTTAATTTTTCTTTTCAATAATTATCTGGTCGACTATAATATACACGAATCTGGATATGAATATGAAGCTAACTTCAGCCACGTTCTCAGTGGTAGTTATTATTACCTGCTTGAATAAATTACAGGAACAGGTCTATATATACCTACCTGTAAATAAGTTTATTTGTAATTATTATTTACATATGTTATTTCAGTTGTGTTTGTTTATTCAAATAATGACAATGTCTTCCATTAAGAGTTTTTAAGTTTGGAAGAAAAAATAACAGTGGTAGAGTACTCCGAAAAAAATAAGAGAGTTTTTGGTGAAAAATTTAAAATCAGAAACACACAAGCGAGTGACCTTATAAAGAAAACCTTAGAACTAAGAAAGTTGTATAGTCAAAATGGAAAGCTGCAGCAAAAAAAGAAAAGAATTAAAACTGAAGGAATTGCTATCGATTCTGTAGTATATGACTGATTTTGTAAATATTCCAGTTTCTGGACCAATTATTTAAAAAAAGGTTTTGGAAGTCTCCAGAGAGCTAAAAATTAACTTCCAAGCTTCTAATGGATGGTTAGATAAATTTTGCTCACGACAATATCTGGAAAATCAGTAATCAGTAAATGTAAACATTGACGAAAATTCAGAATGGAAAAGAAGACTGCCCAATTTAATAAGTGATTACTCATCCAAAGATTTTTTCAATTCGAAACTGGCGTTTATTATCGAGCCTTGCCGAGCAAAACTTTTAAATTTCGTAATGAAAAGTGCACTGGTGGCAAAGCTGCCAAAAAAAGGCTTACCGTATTATTGTGTGTGAACCTTAAGGGAGATACAGAGAGACCGTAAGTAATCGGTAGAAGTAAAATTTCTATTTGAACCGTAAGAATACACCTACCTCACCTACCTGAGCATTCAGGCCAGACAAAGTTTTTCGAGAACCCTGACATAGTTGAATTGAATTTTATTTGCCAATATTCACAATACATAATTAGATTTGGGTTAGTTTGAGTGAGATGTGGGGTTTACCTAATTAATAATAATATACATACTATAATACAGTCTCGTGAAAAAAATAATAAATTTGATGAATTGATTTAATTAAAAGACATTAAAAGTAGATATAGGAATTTGCATATTTTTATAAATATTGAGTCAATTTTCCTTTTCAAGACCAAGACGAGAGTCTCGAGAGAGAGTCTTGGTCTTGAACGTCAAGCCTTGGTCTTGGTCTTGAGAAGATATTCTATTTTATGTCGCGTGGAGAGTAGACGTGTTTTAGTAGGCTCCGATAAAATATTAAGTTTTTGTGGTTCAAAGTGCAAGTATTTTGCTGAATTTTTATTATATTCTTTACCGGCTTCAGTTATACAGTGCTTCACCTTCTTCATCTAAAAAACAACGTTTGTTTGATTAAAATCCAGTGAATAACTACTCACACAGATTCGATACAATGGTATTTACCGAGCGGCAAAAAAATGAACTCAAGACCTTGACATCCGATATTGTTCGTGATATAGTAAATAGTTCCTTATTTGACCAAAAATTTATAAATACATTAGTAGAAAAAATTTCCGACAAGATCTCACAATCCATCAACGATACACTGGAAAAAATTTCTTTAAAAGTTAACAACTTGGAATCTCAGGTGAGGGACTTAACAAAGGAAAATGATGAAATGAAGGCAAAAATGGATGAACTGGAACAGAATTCAAAACTGTGTCAACTGAGGATCTATGGTTTGCCGGAAAAGAAGAATGGCTCTGGCAGTGAATCCCTGAACAAAGTAGTTGCCGAAATGTTAAATTCAAAACTCGGTCTACAAAACATAACCCCGGTAAACAGCTATCGCCTTGGCCCTGTTTTACCCAACAAGAATAGGCCCACAGTGGTCATGTTCAATAATATGCTGCAACGAAATGCTGTTTTCCAGAACAAAAAGAGTCTAAAGGGAAGCAAGTTGGTGATAGTGGAGGAACTTACGAAATTCCGGTATGAGCTTCTGGCCCTGGCCAAGGAGAAACTGGGCAAAACTGCAGTGTGGACATCGGGCGGCAGAATACATGCGAAAGTGAACAACAAGAAGATCTGGATTAAAAACGAAAATGACGTTGCTAATGTCTCAGGATAAAAAAAATGGAATCCCTATACCATAAATCTACGAACATTGAATTATATACGTATACTTACATATTTTTATTTTTCTTTTTCTATGCATATTTTTCTCCTTGTTATTTTTACACGTTTATATTTGCCTGCATATAAATTTGGTAAGTACCATGCCTGATTAATTAAATTATGAAGAATTTTAGAGCTGCTTTTCTTAACATAAGGTCACTTGTGGCTCATTTTTCTGATTTTAAAACCATCGTCGAACAAGGTAAATATGATGTGGTAGGTCTATCGGAGACTTGGCTAGGAAAAAATATACCGGATGATATCATAAACTTGAATGGATACAGTGTGGTAAGATCAGACCGATCCGCTAGGGGTGGGGGTGTAGCACTTTACATAAAAAACAATTTACAATTTTCCATTTGTCACGTTTTGGATGTCACCCTCGAGGAGATCTGGGTCGAAATAAATATTCTCAAAAAGAATTACGTTGTTGGCGTTTTTTATAGACCTCCTAAAGGTGTGGCTTCTGACTTTCTCAGGGTTTTCGAAAAACGATTATCTGATTTCCAACCTCTCGAAGTTTTCTGTGGTGGTGACATTAATTTAAATTTATTGAATCTAACAGATCAGCACACCATTACCTTCTATGACTATGTAGAAGCACTCAATCTGCAACAAGTCATATTGGAGCCAAATAGGGTTACAAAAAGTAGTGCTACTTTGCTGGACGATGTTTTGGTGTCAAAGAGAGAAATAAATATCGATTCAGGTGTTAAGGAGGAGGGATTGTCTGATCTTTTTCTAACTTACTGCTTCATTTCCGACACTTGTCAGAAACAGGCAGACAAAATAAAATTTCGGAATTTAAGAAATGTTGATAAAGAACTCCTAAATGATTTTTTGAGTCTAACTCCTTTTGGAAATATTATATACATGAACACAGTTAATGATAAAGTCACAGCTTTAAAGATTTTTTTGAATAATATTTTCGATACCCTTGCACCCCTAAGGGAAGTAAGTTCAAAAACTAGAAAGCCACTCTGGCTTACATATATAATAAAACAAATGATACGGTTGAAAAATAAAGCTTTTCACATACAATTAATACTAATTTAAATAACTCAAAGTTATTTTGGAAGAAATTACACGACTTAGATATACATTCAAAAAAAAAAGTTAATTCTATACCGGATAATTTTAACAATCCCAACGAAATAAATAAACATCTTTTAACACCGTCCACAGATAAACAACTTAATGATTTCTATAAAACTAATTTAAAAAACGGAATTTCTTCAACTTTTTTCTTTCATACTGTTTCGGATACTGTCGTTAAAGAGTGTCTGCTGAATATTAAGTCCTTGGCTCCGGGAGTCGATGAATTAAATCTAGATATGATATTACTCTGTGTTGATAGGATCCTTCCTTTCAATACTAATATAATTAATTCTTGCGTTCTGGAGAATACTTTTCCTGATTCATGGAAAATCTCAAGAATTTTACCAATAACTAAAAAACAAAACATAGAAAGCTATAATGATTTAAGGCCCATAAGTATTCTGCCTGTGTTATCAAAGGTTTTGGAAAAAAAAAAGAAATTTCAAATAAATAAACACTTAAGCTTGCACAATATTTTGCCTCAATTCCAGTCAGGTTTCACGGAGGGCCATAGCTGCGGTACTGCTCTTTCGCATATAACTGTTGATATTATTGTCAACTTGGTCTATAAATAAAAACCATCCTGTATATCAAAAATAGTTAAAACTAACTAGAACACGATTTATCGACAGTCAGCGGTTTAAGCAGGTCAACGCGTAAATTATGTTTACACGCCATGAATATAAAAACCCGATACAACCATGGTATCGGCATCCATTCGGGTCTTTCTCTTCTCAGGGTCTCCTTACCCCAGGAAGCCTTAACCCCTTCGGATCACTCTCTCCTCAGGGTCACCTTACCCAAGGGAGCAGTAGCTACATTCCTCTTCAGGGTCACCTTACCCCAGAGAGTCTTACCCTCCAGCAGGGTAGCGTTGCCTATACGTGCAGAACCCGTATTCCTACATAGAGCCCCAGCACAAGAGTCATGTGGTACACCTACGTAGTGCCTCTTTGGTAATGTACCTATTGGACGACAATATACACTATTCCCGTTGTAGTTGTGTGTTTTCCTGAAGAGCAAACCCTAACCTCAGGTCTAACCCTCACGAGCCGAAAGGGCCTTGTGTGATATTATTCATGTGATTGACAGAGGCAAAGCAACCATACTTGTACCTTTTGACTTTAGTAAAGCCTTCGATAGAGTTGATCATGAACTACTTCTGTCAATCCTTCACTATATTGGTTTTGGTGATGCGGCTGTTGGGCTCATGACTAGTTATCTCAACGATAGGCTTCAGTTTATGGGGACGGATAAAGGTGCTTCGACTGTGGAAACGCAGATATTTGGCGTGCCTTAAGGTTCCATCCTGGGGCCGCTTCTATTCTGTGTTAACACAAGTAACATCATTGATTCTATAAAGCACTGCCAGATTCATCTATACGCAGATGACACACAACTGTACATTTCGTTTCATCCGAACGAAATTCATCTAGCTCAAGATAAATTAAATGAGAACCTAACTAGATTACTCGAATTTTCACAAAAACATAATTTATTAATTAACTCATCCAAATCTACTTATTTAATCTTTGGAAAACCTAATTTAAGTCAAGATATTGTAACGGAGTTACCAGATTTTTTCCGAAAATGTGTGCGCCTTCTGACTACAATTTAATTGATTAATTGACTTTAATTCAACTATTTGCTCTAGGTAATTTTCGGTCAATTCAACGGTAATGATTTTAGCTGATTATCGTAATTTTAATTATTTGTGTAACTAAAGCTACACAACTTTTCTTTAATTTTAAAAAGAAGCAGGACTTTCTTGAATTTTTCCGAAATATTATTTATTTCTAAATATATTAAATTACGCGTGACCTCGGAGCAAATAGCAGTTTAGCTGGGTCGCACGCTCGAGGCTGCATCGGTGGCTTTGGAGCTATGGTAGCCGAAGCGCGCACCGTGGTATTTTCTCCCACGAAGCTTGCCCTTCCATCAGTTCCATCGTCGAGCGTTTTCCTTACAAACGAACGGCGTTTGGTTAAGTCAGCCCGAGTCCACCAACTAAGCAGACGCTTCCGACTTCCACCGAATACCGAGGTAGGCCTTCTCTCCGAAATACCGACTGCTACCTGTTTCACCGCTACGCGAGTAAGTTATTTTTCACTAATACTTGGTTGGTAAATTATATTTTTGTTTTTATTGTCACGGTCTACTTGGACGGACAGAGTTTAAGATTCTATAGACTATCACGGTTTATTTGTACGGGTAGTTTTCGCTAAGATATTTATTTTTACAAAGTAAAGTTCTATAAATTGTCACGGTTTATGTGCACGGACAGTTTTCTCTAAAAAACAATTATTTTTACAAAGTAAAGTTCTATAAATTGTCACGGTTTATGTGCACGGACAGTTTTCTTTAAGATATTTATTTTTACAAAATAAAGTTCTATAAATTGTCACGGTCAATGTGTACGGACAGTTTTCTCTAAGACTTTTATTTCCACAAAGTTTAAAGTTCTATAAACTGTCACGGTCCATGTGTACGGATGGTTTTCTCCTAGATAATATTTATACTGTCACGGTCCATGTGTACGGACAGGGATTTATTTTCACCGCCGTTGCGATTAATTTTAACCGATTTAAGGTAACCGTATTGACCAACCAAGTAAATTCATGTCTGAATCCGAAACGTCTTACATAAAGTGTGAAACGGGTACATCAGTATTCAAACCAGTTAAAACCGTTAAGATCTAACCGCTTTTGTATTGCATGACCGCTTCTTATTTTCTGTTGCTCACCGTTTGCTTATAAACCGCCCGTTATCATTAATCTACACGCACGCACACATACACATTTTCACTCTCTCCATTGCACGCCCGCTTCATTCACTCTATTCACTCTGCTTAGGGAATGTTTAATTTTACTATAAGAATTGCCTTATAGACATAACTTTATAGCAATAAATACCAGAACTTAATCGTGATTTCATGTGTCTTCTTTTGGAGTTTTCTGGAGGATTTACAGGAAGTATAGAAGGAATAACTTCCAGCATTTGATTCGACCCCTGATCTCCACTGTAACAAGCTACCTGGTGCACGTGGGCCCTCAACCACAATAATCCTGAGGGTGGCGCCCGAGATAACCGTTAAAGCAAGAAAAGGAAAAACCGAAAGGGCGCTACAAAATTGGCGCCCGAGCAGGGACCTTCAATTGCCGAAAAAAAAAGTTTCCGCCAGAATTAGACCGTTAACCAGTCCTTTGTAAAAACTCAGAGTCAAGATGACAGGAGGCAACAATACCGCTGGAAACCCGCCAGTTACGAGTACTCCAAATACCGTTGCACAGATTGTAGTTACAACCAGCCAGTCTAACCCAGTTGTTACTATCCCGACGATAACTCAGCCCGGTTGGTATGACCCCAACGATATCCGTGTGAGCTGGGTGTATCAACTAAAGAAGGACGATTTGCAGGTAGAGTTGAATAAATTCGGCCTAGAAACTTCCGGAACAGTTGACATTTTAAAAAAGAGGCTAGTTACATTTATTCGACTAGGAAAAGCTACACCAGCACCGACAACAATGACAGGTTTTACATTTCCAACATCTCCCAACATCGCTGCTTCGACCGCCAGTACTACAGCTCACCCGACAACAATCAGTCCATCTGGTACAACCAGTACAATTCTCACACCAGTACCGACTATTACCATTCAACCACCGATTTCTCCTCGCACCCATGGGTCACCAGTAATACCGATGAAGGTTCATAAATGGAATATCCATATTGATGGACAAAGCGACCCTGTGACATTCTTGGAGAGACTTCAGGAAATCTGTACATCCCAGGGGATAATCATAGATCAACTATTACCGCATATGCCCGAATTGTTTCAGGGAGAGGCTTCCCTTTGGTATCGCAACAACCGCAGTCATTGGAATACTTGGAGCGAATTTCTACAAGATTTTCGAAGTTTCTATTTTCCAATTAATTATGCTGCCGACCTAGAGATTGAAATCAGCCGCCGTTTGCAACAACCTACCGAGCCGACACACCGGTATATTACTGATTTACAAACCCTCATCCGGAGGCATGGCAACATAACCCCAGAACAAGAGCTACAGTGGCTCTATAGGAATTTGTTACCCGAATACCGACAACATATTCGGAAATACGACGTTGCCGATGTGGTTTCACTTTCCCGCACGATAAGAGAAGTCGAAAGCTTATTAGAAGAATTGAAGACCGCAATTCCATCAACATCCACGAGTACGCACCATCCACCAGCCGACATTTCGGTGACTCAAACCCGACCAATTCCGCCCTCATCCAGAATCGGACAACAAAATCAGCGTTCACAAAGCCAACGAACAGAAAGGCCTATGAGAACAGAGGCAAGACAACAGAACTATAGAACCCAAAACCGGTCTGACGCCATGGTTTGTTGGAGATGTGGAGAAGTGGGACACAGCAGATCAGAATGCCGAGGTACGGCCAAATTATTCTGCTCTCGTTGCGGGAAAACGGGCATAATGTCACGAGACTGTAACTGCAACCGTAACCGTTCGGGAAACTAACCCGGTGCTGTCCTAGTCCGAGGTCAGCCCAGCACCTTACACGGAGAACCTCGAGTAAACCAGACCCTCCGCAAAACCTAAACCTGATTCGTCTGCCAGATTCTAGACCGCATTTGTGCGTTTTTATCGAAGAGACCCCGTTCTTGGCCTTAGTCGATACCGGAGCCGCTAACTCATACGTGGGAGACCTCGCTGCAAACATATGCCGTCTCAACAACTACCCCAAAGTACAACCCACGGTTAGAAGCGCCAGAGTGGCCCACGGTGGTGTAATCGCCATCTCCGAAGCTTACCAGATACCGTTTCAGCTTGGAGATTTTGCCTTTACCGAAACTATAAACTACTTTCCAAACTTGTCATCCGATATTGTCCTGGGGATGGATATCTTAAACCGGCACCAGTTTCAGCTGGACCTGGGCAGTGGAAACGTTTATATACAAAACCGTCTTTTGCCTCTTCCTAACTCATGTAGTCCCATTGGTCCGATAGATGGCCCCCCGAACCTAGAATTGACATCCACTGAAGAGATGCTTTTGCAGAAATTCCTGGAGCGAGAGTTGCCGAAGTTTGACCGCATTAAAGGCACCACTCCTTTAGTAGAACACTTTGTACATTTGCTCAATCCGGAACCGATCAAACAATGTTATCGCCCTCAAAATCCACGAATGCAGGAAATTGTAAACACGGAAGTTAATAAAATGTTGGAAGACGGAATTATTGAACCATCAAACAGTCCTTGGAGTTCTCCCGTAGTAATCGTGAAGAAGAAGGATGGAAAATACCGTTTTTGCATTGACTTCCAAAAGATAAATGCAGTGAGTCGAAAAGACGCTTATCCGCTTCCTTTTATCAACTCCATCCTGGATAAACTAAGGAGAGCCCGCTACATTTCCAGCATTGATTTGAAACAAGGCTATTGGCAAATACCGCTGTCAGAAGAAAGTAAACCGATTACTGCATTTACCGTTCCAGGAATGGGCTTGTTCCAATTTCGGGTTATGCCCTTTGGATTACACTCAGCACCGGCCACCTTCCAAAGGCTAATGGACCGTATTATAGGACCAGAACTGGATAACTACTGTTTCGCATATCTGGACGATATAATAATTCTTGGCGAGACTTTTGACGAACACCTTCAAAACTTAGAAGAAGTATTCCATCGACTAAGAGAGGCTAATTTACGGCTTAACCCAGAGAAATGTGAATTCGGGAAACGATCCCTGCGTTACCTAGGACATCTTGTAACATCAGATGGCATTCGGACCGATCCAGATAAAGTGGCGGCCATCCGCGAGCTTCCTGCTCCTAGCAACCTCCGGAGCTTGAGACGTTTTCTGGGAGTAGCATCGTGGTACCGACGTTTCGTACAAAACTTCTCACAAATCGCTAGCCCCCTCAACCGACTACTCAAGAAAGGAATTCGCTGGAATTGGACCGAAGTTGAACAAACGGCCTTTGACACCCTAAAGAAAAGTCTCACGGAAGCCCCGATACTGGCCTGTCCAGATTTTTCCAGACCCTTTGTGTTGCAAACCGACGCATCGGATTACGGGTTGGGTGCAGCCCTAATTCAGCATAGTTCCGACGGCGATCACATCATTGCTTACGCCAGCCGTAGTCTGAGTCCTTCTGAAACCAAATTCTCAGTAACCGAGAAGGAGTGCCTAGCCATCGTCTGCGAAGTCGCGAAGATGCGGCCGTATGTGGAAGGTTACCATTTCACCGTTGTCACCGACCATCAAAGCCTAAAGTGGCTACACTCTATGAAGAGTCCGTCTGGGAGATTGGCCCGTTGGAGTATTTATCTTCAGCAATTCGACTTTGAGATCAAGTCCCGCAAGGGAGTTCTAAATAAAGTCGCTGATAGACTGTCCAGAGATCCTATATACCCTCCCGAAGTTGAAGAACCAGAACCCATCGTAAGCCTGGAAGCCTTTGAACCATGTCCTTGGTATAGTGCCAAAAAGTCTTCCGTAGAGAGCAATCCTGTAGCGTATCCCGACTTCTGCATCAAAGATGGACAGCTATACCGACATTTTTGGGACATGTCCGACCTTACCGAGGATAACTTCATCGACCCTTGGAAGTTATGCGTGCCAAAGTCCGCTCGTAAAGCCGTTTTGGAAGAGAATCACGATCTCCCCACCGCTGGTCACCTTGGAATCGCCAAAACGACCACACGCATTGCCAGGAAATACTATTGGCCTGGAATGTTCAGGGATATCGCTCGACACGTCCGAAACTGCTCATCCTGCCAGCGGTTCAAATCATCTCAACAGGCCACGCCTGGGAAAATGCATCCGTCGAGAAACCATCTTCCATGGGAAACAGTCAGCACCGACTTGGTTGGACCATTGCCACGTTCATCAAAAGGCAACAGTTATATTGTGGTGTTTCAAGACCGATTCACGAAGTGGACTCAGTGCAAAGCCATCCGAAAGGCTACTGCCAAAGCCGTGAGCCAAGCGTTTTATGAAGAAACCATAACCAAATTTGGGTGTCCCCAAACCGTCATATCCGATAACGGCACCCAATATACTGGCCACGCTTTCGAAAGTCTCCTTCAAGAAATGGAAATCGTTCACCGGTTAACACCTCCGTATACTCCGCAAGCTAATCCCGTGGAACGTGCCAATAAAACCGTTAAGACGATGATTGCGCAGTTCTGCGAATCCGATCACAGAAAATGGGATCTACACTTGCCCGATTTAGTGTTTGCTATTAATAGTTCTCGACATGATTCCACCGGCTTTTCACCCGCCTTTCTAAATTTTGGACGCGAGCTAGATCCACCGAAAGCTTTGTACCGCCAGGATACGGACCACTCCAGGGAAACGGATGGAGATGACCTGCAACCCGAAGCCCTTCAAATACATAACAACCGGCTTCAAAAACTCCAGGAAGTTTTCGAGTTGGTTCGACTTAATTTAAGTCGCGCATTTACTGTTCAAAGTCATCATTATAATCTGCGCCGTCGAGAGTGGAAATGTCATGTGGGCGATCGAGTCTTTAAACGCGAAAATCCGTTATCCAATGCTGCAAAAGGGTTCGCGGCCAAATTGGCACCAAAATATTCAGGCCCGTATGTCATCACCAAGGTAGTGTCCCCGGTGGTCTATGACCTCAAAAGCCCTTCCGGTAAAAAACTTCGGCATGTCCATATAAAAGACCTTAAAGCGGCTTCTCCGTCACCGTAAAAACTGACTCAACCTTTTCTTTTAGAATAATGCCGAAGAAAGTTAGCATGGAAAATCCTCCCCACTCGTGCAAACCTTCCGACCGCGATCTCTTCGTGCCCCGAATCGACGCAAGACGCGAGCGCCTCCGAAAAACCGCTAGAGCGGTGGCCGTAAAAAGGGCCGCGTTGCAACTACACCGGCAATTCCGGAAATCAGGTCAAGAGCGCGAAACGGGACACGTAGTGACTCCACTCCCGCTCGCTACTGCCAGTACTAGTTCGGGCAGTAGTAGTACGACGTCCGGGGTGGTAGTACCACTCACAAATGCCACCCCAAATACCGTCCCGGACATGACCGAGATCCACAACTTCGTGGCGGAGATGATGGAGAGCCTGAAAGCATTTTCCTTCCCATCAGGCTCTGTCCCTTTAGCCATGGAGACTGCCACCACCTCGAGCGACGTCCCACGAAGTTCGGCAAATGTGGTTCCCGAAAACCACCCACCTGAAACGGTTCCAGACCGGGCACAGATCCAGGACTTCGTGGAACAAATGAGGAAAAGCCTGGACTCTATATCTTTTGTAACGGTCCGCGATCCTGCGAATATGGAGACCGTTACAACCCCCGATATCGTCTCCCTGGGGGATGGGGATGTGCTGCCTGCTGCAGTGGTGGCGGACGCCGAAGTTGTTTCGGAGGTGGAAGTGGTGCCAGGGGTCCAGGGTTACGATACCGAGATTTCCATCGGGGATGCCCTAATTCAGTATACCGATCCGACAACCCGCCCCAAGGAGCTACTTGCCGCTTTGGCCAAGTACAGGCCAGATCACATAGCTCATAAGGCCAGGTATCGTCGCCGATTTCCCACATCGGAGGGCAGAACGGTTTTCGCGACGATACCGTGGGCGATCGAACTTACCGGAGTAGTGACCGAACCGCCTACTTCCTAGAACATTTTTTTTTTTGCTTATGTTTTGTTGGGAGAGAGTTTGGGATTTTTTTTTTATTTTGGTTTTATTTAGTATTTATTTATTTATTTTTGTTTTAGAGTTTTTATTTTTATTTTCGGGGCTGTGAGTAAATAAAGTTCCTTCCACTTTAAACACCGTCTCCGTTACTTCTTCTACTAGCAAAGGCAGATGTACCGATCAAACTGGCAAAAAAAACAACACTCTGTATACTTAACCTGTTCTTTCTTTCTCAGCAGACCGAAACCTTGGCTTTCACCATGCCTTCTTCAGTATCATCTGACGCCTGCTCTCTACTCCTCGAGCTCGAGGACTTTCTGGACGTAGATGTAAAGGAGATACCGTCACGGAAGTCTGCGCGAGAGAATTTTTCCGACGTCGAAGGAGTTTTCGTACAGACTCCAGAGTCTCCGTCCGTCTCCACTGTCCGTCAGCCGACCGTAAGCTGCAGCACTATTCCCGCCCGGGACCGGTCTTTTTGCCCCTCCATAGGGATATGTGCTGGAAGTGCGGCAAACACGGGCACCACCGCGATATTTGCAACGGCCTCCCGATAAAGTTTTGCTCGCAATGCGGACGCGTGGGTGTACTCTCCAGAGAGTGCCGTTGCCAGGATAGGAGGGTATCCCCACCCCGCCAACCCGTAACCGCTCCACCATCCGACAGGTCCGTCAGCGTCAGCCGCCAGTATTCCCGGGCATACAGACCGTGCCGCCATTGCGGATGTCCGTATCATCGCCATCAGTAGAGCGATCGTTACACCAGATCGCTCAATCTGAACCGGACTAGCTGCTATGGATTTATTTTTTTTTATCTCTCCTTGTTTTTTTTTATTATTATGGATTATTAAGTTTTTTTTTTCATTTAGATTTTATTATTATTTTAGGGGTCACTATCCGGATATAGTTTTTTTTTTAGTTTAAATTGTATAAAATATTTAAGTTTAAATATTTTTTCCGAAGAAGAGAGGGTGTGTAACGGAGTTACCAGATTTTTTCCGAAATTGTGTGCGCCTTCTGACTACAATTTAATTGATTAATTGACTTTAATTCAACTATTTGCTCTAGGTAATTTTCGGTCAATTCAACGGTAATGATTTTAGCTGATTATCGTAATTTTAATTATTTGTGTAACTAAAGCTACACAACTTTTCTTTAATTTTAAAAAGAAGCAGGACTTTCTTGAATTTTTCCGAAATATTATTTATTTCTAAATATATTAAATTACGCGTGACCTCGGAGCAAATAGCAGTTTAGCTGGGTCGCACGCTCGAGGCTGCATCGGTGGCTTTGGAGCTATGGTAGCCGAAGCGCGCACCGTGGTATTTTCTCCCACGAAGCTTGCCCTTCCATCAGTTCCATCGTCGAGCGTTTTCCTTACAAACGAACGGCGTTTGGTTAAGTCAGTCCGGCCCGAGTCCACCAACTAAGCAGACGCTTCCGACTTCCACCGAATACCGAGGTAGGCCTTCTCTCCGAAATACCGACTGCTACCTGTTTCACCGCTACGCGAGTAAGTTATTTTTCACTAATACTTGGTTGGTAAATTATATTTTTGTTTTTATTGTCACGGTCTACTTGGACGGACAGAGTTTAAGATTCTATAGACTATCACGGTTTATTTGTACGGGTAGTTTTCGCTAAGATATTTATTTTTACAAAGTAAAGTTCTATAAATTGTCACGGTTTATGTGCACGGACAGTTTTCTCTAAAAAACAATTATTTTTACAAAGTAAAGTTCTATAAATTGTCACGGTTTATGTGCACGGACAGTTTTCTTTAAGATATTTATTTTTACAAAATAAAGTTCTATAAATTGTCACGGTCAATGTGTACGGACAGTTTTCTCTAAGACTTTTATTTCCACAAAGTTTAAAGTTCTATAAACTGTCACGGTCCATGTGTACGGATGGTTTTCTCCTAGATAATATTTATACTGTCACGGTCCATGTGTACGGACAGGGATTTATTTTCACCGCCGTTGCGATTAATTTTAACCGATTTAAGGTAACCGTATTGACCAACCAAGTAAATTCATGTCTGAATCCGAAACGTCTTACATAAAGTGTGAAACGGGTACATCAGTATTCAAACCAGTTAAAACCGTTAAGATCTAACCGCTTTTGTATTGCATGACCGCTTCTTATTTTCTGTTGCTCACCGTTTGCTTATAAACCGCCCGTTATCATTAATCTACACGCACGCACACATACACATTTTCACTCTCTCCATTGCACGCCCGCTTCATTCACTCTATTCACTCTGCTTAGGGAATGTTTAATTTTACTATAATAATTGCCTTATAGACATAACTTTATAGCAATAAATACCAGAACTTAATCGTGATTTCATGTGTCTTCTTTTGGAGTTTTCTGGAGGATTTACAGGAAGTATGGAAGGAATAACTTCCAGCATTTGATTCGACCCCTGATCTCCACTGTAACAAGCTACCTGGTGCACGTGGGCCCTCAACCACAATAATCCTGAGGGTGGCGCCCGAGATAACCGTTAAAGCAAGAAAAGGAAAAACCGAAAGGGCGCTACAATATGAAAATTAATATTGGCGGTAACGATATTCCTTATTCACAAACATGTCGCAACCTGGGTTTATTTTTTGATACAACTTTGAGGTTCAAACCTCACGGTAATAAATGCATTCAACGCGCTTATGCGAATCTAAAAAAACTCTTTCCACATAGACATCTTTTATCAACATCTCAAAAAGTACACTTAACAGACTCTCTCGTACTCAGTCACTTCAGTTTTGCAGATGTGGTCTACCGCCCGTGTCTGGATAAGGTCGACTCAGACAGAATTCAGCGTGCCCAGAAACCCTGCTTAAGATTTATCTATGGTATTCGTCGTCGTCAGCCTGCATCTCATAAATTGGGCGCTACCAAATGGCTCTCAATGGAAAATAGAAGAAAGTTACACTCTGCCACACTGTTCCATAAAATAATACGGTCTGAGCGTCCCTCGTATTTGTCTCGAAAAATTAAATACCGAACCGACGTACACTCGCTAAATCTCCGGTATCGAGACTACATTTCTCCGCCTATATACAGAACAACTTTTTTCGAACGAAGTTTCTCTTATAATATCTATATGCTTTATAATAACATATCTGCTGGCCAGTTTTAAACTAAATATAAATATTTATTACTGAAAGACACACACAATCAGTGACCTTACATTATTTTATATGTATACTATTGTTCTTCTTTTTTTTTCTTCTTAGTTATTTATTTATTTTTTTGCAATCAGGTATGGTCTTACTCACCACGCATAGATAAAAAAAAAATGTTTGTTCTCATCATGGGGGATGAACTAAATAGTATCTTTTTTAAATTGTTTTTCATTCCTCCTTTTTGTCAATATCTTAGAACTAGTTTTAGTATCTACTTATTACGTTCAAAACACTGTATTTTGTATTGGCAAATAAAAAATTTATTATTATTATTACTTATTAGGTCTTGGTCTTGGTCTTGCTACCAGGACCAAGACTAGTCTTGTGGTCTCGCGGAGCCCTGGTCATAATACGTACCTAATTCATGAATCATTTCTATAATTCATTTCACAATTCATAACTTTAATTGAATTAAAAGTATTATCTTCAATTGATCCGTTTATGAAATTTGTAATTTTTGGCTGTTAAATAACCTTGAAAGTTCCTAACTTTTAACTTTCATCCATCAATCAATGTGAAAAACAATAAATGCGCGTGGTATATTTCACATTCATTTTTCAAATGGCTGGATTTACGAAGAAGGGTTATTCATAGAATGTGTGAAAAATTTTCCCTGTTTGTGGGATTTAAAAAACATCCGTCACACAAAAATAAAATTGCATTGGAAAACGCTTGGAAAATCATTGCTTCAATCAATGAGACTTTCGGTAATTTTGAGCACCTTTTGAAACTTTTTGTTACCATATTCGTTTCAGTAGAAGAATGACAGGATTCCTGGAGAAGCCTGCGGGCAAAGTTGGTGAAATAAGGTGATAGGAGAATGAACAATATCAAAATTACAAGTGAAGGAGAAAGATTTACAGTTTTACATGCGGGTTACAGAGGTGGGTTTCTTCCAAATTGTGGGTCACTTTTTTCAAGTAAAAATTATGATAGGGATTACTACGAAACAATGAATTGAGAGATATTTTTTGGTTGGGTAAAATATAAATTAGTTGCGGATCTAAAAGAATTTGAAAGAAAATGTGTTATTGTGATGGATAATGCTCCGTATCATTCAGTAATTTTAGAAAAACCTCCATCAAAATTCTATCTAAATCTAATCAATCAATAATTTCGGCCTTTTTGTAAAAAAAACTACATTGATATTAATCCAAATTTAACCAAAAAGGAATTGTGGCAGCTAGCTAAACCATTTATAAATGGCTCAGACATTTAAAAACAAAATGTAGTCGACGAATTTCTTAAATCCGGAGGTTTTGATGTTCTTCGACTACCTCCCTATACAATTGTCAGTATAACCCAATTAAAATGGTGTGAGGGTTTTGTAAAACGGACTACAATAAACTTATTTCCAATTTAGAACTTTCGGCAATAGACAAAAGCCGATTAAACGCGATGGAATATTAATAACCGAGTCAAAAATGGTATTACCATTCACGTAAACGCGGTTTTGGTTATTTTTGACCATTTCGTAGTGCCGTCATCATTTGGCCCTTTGGGACGTAATAAATCAGCTGTGTTTATCTTTGGTTCAACCATTTTTAACCTACCTTTGGAGCTAGATTATTATGTTCTGTCCTTGTCTAGAAAAGTTAAATAAAGGAGAAATACCCGAAATGGCGGATTTTGACGGGTTTTTCGTGGTTCTGTTGTGTTTTGTGTGTAGTGTTTTTTTGTGCAACCCCAAAAAAGGAACTTCGAACTAATCGGAAAATCAATTTTTGAGGATTTGATATAGGTCAACACAAAACTAAACACTAAACTTCACCAAATAATAAAAATAATAATTATGTACTGTACTTCAGGTAAAAATTCAACAAAAGAACAATCACAAGATAGAACAGAACGGAATAAACAAAAAAAATGGGGTTAACGGAATAACCATAGCATAAACGCGAGCTCTCTCAGGGTAATCCAAAAGGGTCGACAATCGCTGTTTCAAGGATAACCAAAGAACTGACCAAAGATATAACCGCGGTTATCAATATTCCATCGCGTTTAATCGGCTAAAAGTTTCATCAGTTTGGCAAAATGCTCTTTAAAATTTTTCTAGTGATGTGGAATAACTGTGTGAATCATACAGAACAATTAATAAGGGAAGACTGGAAAAAGAACATGGGAGACATGAACATATGTAAGGTCCCTCCTTTAATAATACCATTTGAACATGAATCATACTCTGATTCTAAATTTAGCCTTCATTCTGAAAATTCTGATAGTTCTGATAATGAGGACTCATTTTCAAATGATATACTTGAAGGAGAAGATTAGAAGACTTCTTTGCTTTATTTTCCAGTATATTATAGTTATTTATTGTATAAGTGTTTTAGGAAGCATTTTATCCACGCAAGAATGTCTAATTTTCTTAAGTGGATAAAATGCAACTAAAACACGAATATAATACAACGTTTTATCCACAATCACACGTACATACACATGGCGGATGGAAGAGCTCCTTTGTTGCTGAAAGTTATATCAAGGATTCCATTTTCAATAAGCTTAGTATTGCAAACAAAATTCAAGGGGAAAATGTCCCTTACAAGAGGAGACACCTTATATTCCTGTTCCTGGTAATTCTGCCAAAACACCCCTAAACGTGCGTTCCCAAGCTGATAGAAATTATCACCTTTTTACCAACAATAACGAATTTATAGAAGACAAATCAAACAACGGAGTATCTAGTAATATAAATGTTAATGTTAATATCAATAAATAAAATCAAAATATTGTATTTCTTGATTTCATTCCACTAGTGGAATAAAGTTATTTTATTCCACTAGTGGATAAAGTATCACTTTAGACGCTCCATATGAGTGGATAAAACTGCCATTATTTGATGATTGTGGATAAAATAATTTGGTTATTGATGTCTGTGTTTTGTGATAAAAAATTAGGGGCAACAATATGCATTATCCATCACAATGCTTTTTAATTCATATATTTGTGTAAAACACACTTTTACACGACTGATTTTAGTCCAGATAATAAGCCTTTAAAGGTAAACAATACAGTACAATACCACACAATACGATGCAGTATGAAATACTATTTTTCTATTTTAACCAATTTTTCCTATTTGGTTAAGGAGGGAAGGGGTAGACAGTTCGTTAAATAATGCGTTCTATCATATTATCTGCCCTCTTCGAGCATTTAAAGACTAATGTTGGAAAAAATATAAGCAAAAAGAAGTGAAACGAGAATAATAAGGCCCAATAGCAGAAGACATGCAAGAAATGTAAATATAATTCACTTATTTATAATTTTTATTTATATTTAAATCTTTTCTCTCCTTTTTCAGCTCTGTTTAAATTTTGTTGATGTTTGTGAATTTCAATCGCCTCTCTATGGACCCTTGGATAACAATATAATTTGATAAGATTTGTTCAATAAACAATACTCACGTTATCACTTCGTCCGTGAAAAAACGAATAAAAAACGAAAAAATGTACATGAAATAGTGATGGAATGATCGATTTGAATACGGAAAAAATATGCAACAATAAATAAAACATAACGAAAAGTGGTGCGGACTTAATTATTACACGCGAAAAATCGGAAAACCCAAAATAAAAAGTGATAAGACATAACCTCACTTCTATTTTCCTCGACCAAATAAATAAATCAGCCATCGACTGGCCTTCAGCGGTTTTGACAACAACAAAAAACAGCTGTTTTTTTGTTTTTATTCTTAGTAAACAACGACGAAAATTTGTAAACACAAGTTTAAATCAATTTAATAATTAATAAAAGTGGAATCACTGACACAATGAATTTTAAATGTCACAAATAATGGGAACTGAAAGTATATTGCTGCATAAATTGTTATGCTATAGTGCATAAATCGTGTTGGGACGGGCGTCGTCAATCTCGGCCCGGGGGCACTGGTATAATTTATAAAAATGGACAATTTGGCCCGACATTGAAATCTACCTGTTTTTAAATAATCAAACTCGGCCCGAGTCTCCAAATTCAAATCATATTTTTCATTTATTAGGCCCATTTTGGATAGAAAATAAATAACATACATTTTCATTTAGATATAATTTTTATTAAATATAAAAAAAGAAATATACAAAATAGAATACATTATACAAAAATCTACTTCTGAGAATGATAATAGGAAACTATTTTTACATCTGATAATTTTGAAATCTCCTTAGTTCTATACTTTATTATTTTATCCTCAATTAACTCTTGCTTTTTCCTTATGGCTAAATTTCGAGATTTATGCGGTATACTAATACTATTGCACTTAACATACGTTTCTGTTTGTATGTTTGAAAGTTGTTCAAGAAAAATAAATATAGACGGATGTGTCTGATAAATTGAATTATTAAAATGCGCATGAAATGATTCGCAGGCATATGTGGTTTTATTTAGAGCTGCAGATGCACTTGCCCAAATGTGGGGTGGAAATTTTGATTCTTTGGTCAAATATGTATGCAAAAGATAATCTGAAAATTTTTCCAAATTTGTATTTTGCGGCTTTATCTCAAACAATTCGAAAAAATAAAAATCTTCAACGTCATCTGGTTCTAAAAATAAAAGCCTGCCTGCAGCCAGTAATTTTTATGTCATTCTACACCAGAGTCGCTGCGTTATGAATTGCAATTTCATAATTTACGACTATTTCTTTTGGCGAACATGCTAACTTGATTCTGGTACATAATTCCGAAATTTTAGATAAGCATATCTTATAGTCCAGGAGGCAGTGAAATTTTTTAGCACTTATTTTCCCAGTTGATGTATAATAAATAGTAGTTGTTCTCTTGGTGATACAAAACAAGAATATTCGAGTTTCGTAAACATTTTCGGATGGGTTAACAAGATCAATGAAAAATACAAGTACACTTATTTTCCCAGTCATAAATATTTCACATTCACTACAATAGAACATAAAGTATATGTAAATAGCCACAGCCTCCTACATTTAACAAGTTAAAAAGGCAACACCGCAATCTTACCGCCAAGTGGTGCTGGTGGTGTTTGTTTGTATAAATATATATTTTTTATTTTATTGATATGAATCACAAAAAATGCATAATTTATTGTACTAACGGGCCAAAAACAGTAATTCAATGAATAATTTAACTATTTGTGTAAATAAGAACAGTAAATAATTGATTTAAATGAATATATTTCTAGAGTCTAAAGTGTTATAGGCCTATGTTTCAGTATGTCTTTTGAAAATCTAACTTTTTCTTTCTTCGGGATTTTGTCGGAAGGCGAGTCCATTCAAATACTTGAGCTGATTTTCGAAAATAAGAGGTACCTACTTTAAAGAGTTGGACGTTTTAGTTTGAACTCTCGAACTACGCCTTTATCCTTGTTTGTTTCAAAACTAATTATTTCGGTTTCTTCAAAATGTTTACAACACAGTCAACACACCACAGAATTTTTCGTTATATACTGTAACGAAGTTACAGAAATTTTCCGTTCGCCCACCGAACGCAAACACATTGCGAACTCCCTCTAGGCCAAACACATGATGGACAAGCTCTATGCCCCAACAGGCGTCCGCGTCGCCCAGCCGCCCTACTACTTTACCACCAAAGTGGGGACCGAACCCAGCGAGCCGAAAAAGATTTCGGAAAAGAGGGACTAGCTGACCGACCCCCGACTAGACTAGAAGTCCGAAAAATTATTTTTTTTTTTTTTTTTTTTTCCTGTAATTAATTTTGTGCCAGTGAATATTCTGCCGGTATGTACCGTTAATTTTAATATTTTTTTTCTGCCGTATTCCGAGCTATAACTTCAATTAAAATCCGAGCAGGGCTGTTGGTTGAAAGATGTGGGCTAAGAATCTCCGACTTTAGTCTATTCAGAACGAGATTACTAGCACAGCGTCTTCGACTTTCGAATTGCGTGAGGCACAATTAGTTCTAGTCAATGGAAATAGTTGTCCCGCACGTTTTTTTTTCGCCCTGATCTCTGAACCGAAATTTCACTACAAATTATATTTGGGGCAATCAGTAACCGTCCAGTTGAATTTTTTTTTACCGTCAGCTCAGAAAACCGAAAGTTGGCTTTTTAAATTGTTTCTGGAATTGATAAGATTTTTTCCAGGAAACTGTTTCACTGATTTTCCCTTTTTTCCAAACCCGTGGAAAAAGGCAAATATTTTGTTTCCGAAATTGTTATTTAAATTTTATTTTGTCCATGAGTTTTTGTTACCGAAACCACTAGGAACCGACATTCCGATCTATTGTACCTATATTATGCATATTGAACCGAAATCCAGCTGGTTTCTTTTTATTATTTAGTATTCTAGTTGAATTTTTTTTTTATACCTACTGATAAATAAAATTCCAAATAAAGTACCGCCACCGAAATTTCATATCGTAATATTTTTTTTTAAATTATTATTATTATAATAAACTGACTTAAGTATTACTTTGACTGAAGTAAATTATTGTTTCCCTGTCCTATCCTTTCGACTCCCTTTGGAAGTTAATGTGGTTTCGAAAATTTTCTACTCCAACTATCGAAGCCTTGGACATCCGAACTCCACTTAGTTATCTGGCAAACATCCGTAAGCGATCCCTTTGTCGCTTTCAAATAACTCAGAGGGTGGCGCTCGAGCAAAGACCGCCGTCCGTTTTAGAGTAAAACCGGAAGGCCTTACAATACAGATGATCTTTAGACCTTACTCTTCGATTTAAGAAATGTTGCCAAGGTGGGGGTCATGGTGGGGACCTCGTTTTGGCGGGTTGCCTACCTTCAGGGGCAAAATGTTTGTTTTAGCGCTTCGGAGGCTATTTCTCGCCCGATTTTTGTGCTATTTAGCTGAAAATTGGCGAGCACTTTTTTTTTAGTGTCTGAAGGCACTCCATGGCCATCGGGGCCGATTTGATACCTGGTTTTAACATGGCGGCGGTAAAAACGCTGTAACTCAGTTGGCAGTGGAATGACCTACATTTGGGGCTTTTTCGCCGCGAAAAACTTCTGCACGGGGGTTTTTCACCTCGCTGAAGCTAAAAAAAATACTCAGGAGGACGTCAGACTAGCCATTAACGCGGGTTGCCTAACCACACAGAGGGAGGAACTGCGCAAACCACAAAATTTGCACTCAGTGTTTTTAAAATTCGCGCGCGTAGCTTCCCGGCAGGGTCCCCGGTGGTCATCTCTGCCCAGCGGCTCGCGGCCGGCTGCGGTGTGCCGGAAGGGTAAGGGAGGGGGGCGGTTACAACAATACTCGAGCCGGGAGGGCGTTTGGTCGGTTTGCTACAAGGCGCAGCTTTTGTGTATTCCCTCCGCGTCCAGTGCGGGAAGTTTGTTGCGGAGTATTCTTTTGTGGATAAAGTGGGGTGTTAACTGTATGCTTCATTATGAATAGTGCTTCTGGTATTACTGTGCGTTAGGGACTGTTCTCTTCATTCGTCGGAAAAGCTGTTGGAGGTAAGTCTGACTCATCTTTCTTTCTCGCGTTCGTCCATGATTCCCGCCATAACACTATTGTTACTTGCAGGTTTTATTGAATCATGTCGAAGAGATTTAAGTTATTTGATGTTTCGGTGGACATTATAGAGCCTAAGTCTGTTGAGGTAGATTGGGGAATCTGTGTTTTGTGTCAGTTAAGTACGGGAGAAGATCTCACTTTCCCCGGTAGAAGTGACAGACCTGATAAAAATGAAGGCTACTCTAAATTGGCACAGAATTTGGAAGAGTTTGAGAAACTTGGACAGGTGCCAAAAGGGCTCAATGTGTCGTCCCTCAAGGAAGGCGCAGGGTTGCTAGATACCCTGATCAACAAAGCAGCAGGCTGGCACAGAACCTGTTACCTTGAGTTCAGCTCATCAAGACTCGAGAGAGCAAGAAAGAAGCCTAGACCTAGTGAACCTGCATTGCCATTGATTTCCCCTGTCAAGACACGGACTAAAAAAGAGTAATTTTCCCCAGATATATGTTTATTTTGTGGAAGCGTTGGTACAAGATATCACGTTTTGAGTACTGTTTCAACTCAGCACTGCAGCCAAGAAATATATGATTGTGCCAAAAAAATGAAGACACGCAATTGCTGGCGAAACTGGCGGGTGCTAGTGACTATGGCTCATACCCTCAAAGCCAACTACCATAACAAATGTCGAGCCAATTACATGAAAAGGGTTAAAAGAATGTCGGCTTCATCAGAAATCTCGTCAGGTAAACGTTTTCTCTTGAGTGTTTTTTCTTAAAATAAAAAGATCAATAACAAATAAATATTAAAACTGTTTTTTTTTTCTGTTTTTGATTTTAGGTCCTGATAAGGGGCAACTGAATGGCTTAGCTCTAGCTGGCCTTGTTTCCAATATGAAACTGATCAGGAAGTACAGTGAGTGTTTAAAATGGCCGCATTAACAAAAGAGTATGTTGACTGGTTGCGACACCGTTTCGTATTTCCGCGGAATAGGGAAAGTGACCGCCGTGAATGCTTGGTTCAAGCATACCAATGCCACGGATTCCTTTAAAGCCCTGCAAAATGGGGACGTTCTAGAGGCAATGAAAAACCTGGAATCATTTACTGTCACAATGTACAGCAGGTAAGAACATTGTGCATACGTAAGTTTGTGAACGAATTCCAGTGCATCCCTGTTTACTGTAATTTGTTTATTTATTTATATTTTTAGGACAGTTTTGTGCAAAACAGTAAATGAGTGCCGCAGGATCCTCTTTACCAAGAACACCAGACAAACGGACAATCTTCCACCCACCAGGACGCACTGGAACAGCGTCTACCGCGCCTCGCTGCAGGCGCAAATCTGGCACCAAGCAGTGCAACCGATGCAAAACGTACCGGACCCCTCAAAGTTTGGCTGGATGAAGGACGGACATGTGTGGAAACCGGTGTGGCGCACCCTGCCAGTCGCATCCGACGCGTGCCAGGCACTTGTGAAATGTAACTGCAAGAAGGGGTGTGTGCCGAACAGGTGCAAGTGTCGCCAGAATGGGATGCAGTTTTGCAGCGAGTTGCGTGGGTGCACATGTGCTGAAGCCCAGTCTCAGTCTCCGCAAGGTGCCTAGTTTATTTGAAATGTGACTTTTAATAAACTAAACATTTTTGCGTTTATTATTTTAAATTTTGTCACCCAAAAGAAACAGTACAATATATGTCACAACAGTAACGATCTGATGTAATACTTTGGAGGTTCCTGCCCCTGTGTGGTTAGGCAACCCGCGTTAATGGCTAGTCTGACGTCCTCCTGAGTATTTTTTTTTAGCTTCAGTGAGGTGAAAAACCCCCGTGCAGAAGTTTTTGCGGCGAAAAAGCCCCAAATGTAGGTCATTCCGCTGCCAACTGAGTTACAGCGTTTTTACCGCCGCCATGTTAAAACCAGGTATCAAATCGGCCCCGATGGCCATGGAGTGCCTTCAGACACTAAAAAAAAAAATACTCGCGAATTCTCAGCTCAATAGCACAAAAATCGGGCGAGAAATAGCTTCCGAAACGCTAAAACAAACATTTTGCCCCTGAAGGTAGGCAACCCGCCAAAACGGGGTCCCCACCACGACCCCTACCTTGGCAACATTTCTTAAATCGAAGAGTAAGGTCTAAAGATCATCTGTACCAAATTTCAACTCTTGAACCCAAAATGCAAGGTCGATTCTCTTACCGGCCGGACTATATCTCAGAGGGTGGAAAGTGAGTCTGGCTGAAATTTTCCGGATCTTCAATTTTTCACTTGCCAGACATATTTTCCATACTCACCGATTAGCCGGACTATTTTTTTACGTAACTTCAGTATACTTCTCATTAGTAGACTCATTTTTATCACTAGAAAAAAAGGGCCGTGCATTCGTAAGCTCTAACGCATTTTGCGTCTCAACCCATCGGAAAACCTCTCCTAAAAATATATGAATTTTGCTTAGAATTATTAACCCTACAATTCTATCCATGTTGTCTGACTGGGAAAATAAGTGCCGAAAATCATCACTGCCTCCTAGACTATTATAGGTGTCTTCAGATTTATCTTTTAATAGGCAAAAAACTAAAGGAATGTAGTGTCCATTAAAAAATCCGTGTATGATGAAGAATTGCTTGAAAAATTTTGTGCAGTAAGAAAAAGTGCCATCCATGTACAGAGCTTATGACTTACACAAGTAACTCAAATTACTATTGCATGAAAATATTACCGAGTTGATAGTTTTATCGTTAACTAATAAAAATATATATTTCTTCTTACGCAATCCAAGTCCCTTACGGTGAGAGCATTGGTATAAGTTTCTTCCCCCAATGCTTTCCTCATTATTTTGGCTGGTTTTTCTGTCAGATCACTTTCTGCTTTTCTCTTGGCCGATATAGTCAGTATTTGCCTTTGCAAAACATCTTGTTCCGGTTCGTGTGAATGCTTTTGAATAGACCAAGTTAATACCCGACGGGACGAGTCTCCCAAGGTTTTCAAACAGGCATCACAACCCTGTTAAATACACCTCCACTTTGTTTCTCCCGAAGATAATTTTCTGTTATGTTCTTTATTTTTTACCTCGCTGACAAGTAATTTCACTCAATTCAGCAGAACCACTCATAGCCATTTTTTTCAAATATAATGCACTTGAGAAAAATAGTACACAAACACCAGAATGTTTAAAATAAAATCTAGCATTTTATATCTATCTGCCCCTCCAGCACCCTAATTATCCCTTATTATCATAATCAGGTACTTTTATTGCTGTTCGGGCCCAGTTTAAATCTTCAAAACTCATTAAAAATTAATTTACCTGATAATATTCCTTTTTGGGGCCGAGATTGACGACGCCCGTTGGGACCGCCTTAAAAACTGGTCTCTAGTTGAAAACCATAAGATTTACTGCTCAAGGAGCTGCGAAGATGACTGGAGTGACAAGCAAGTAGATGAAAAAAACCTGAAAGATCTTCAAGAAAAATGCGCGGAACTCCAGAACACCATTGGACTTCTTCTTGTGAGGATGTGTGAAAGATAATGTTTATGCCAACAACCTTCTAACGATTGACGCATTGAAAGTCAATATTCGTCAAGTGATGACCGGAATATGCCTGAAATGTGCCAAAAAGTTGCCAAAATTACTCAAACAACAGAATAATAGAAAAAAACTTTGTCCCATAATCACGGAATCCGGAAAGGCCGACATTGAGTTTCTGAACAATGCCTGCTTTAAAATACAAAAACATGAAATATTTGAAAAAATGGCAAACACTTTTAAATGTAGAAAGGATCAAGACTTCTCACTCAACGACTATCCTAGATTTTTGGACACGCCAGGACTTGTATGCGTTTACTCCATTTGCGGCCTTGAATATTTATATGATTTTTTTCTCATTTTAGATTGAAGAAGACTTCAATTTTTTACACCCTGAAGCCAAATAAGTTTACCGAACAATTTGGAAACAACGTAAATAAAATTCTAGCTATTTATGACGCTACAGTATCCAATAAGCACCTACATATTGAAGGTAGTAGAAATAAATTTATATGGATTGACAACAACTACTATTGACTTGTTGATTTTAGCATGGGAAAAAAACACCAAAGCGCTACTCTCAGTGGTCCATATGTTGCCTTGCACAACAAAAGGAAAGAAATCAAAAAACTATTCCCGCGACGATGTTAGTTGCTTGTTTCAAAAGTTATTTTTTTTTTATCGGTAAATACAACGGTATTTATTTTATAAAATTTACAATGCTTTTTTCTATTTAAAAGTAGTTGATAATTCTTGTTATAAGAAAAAAAGAAAAAAAAGTAGGTGGTAGACGCTTTTTACTCATTGGGCGTCGACCGGTGAGGTACCACCATGCCAGAATTGAGTAGCGCTAAGTGGTATCACCACGTTCCGCTACTGCACTGGCAGTCCGGTTCCAACAATGAGTAACAGATAGCATGATGGCGCCTCCAGGATCAAAATATTCCGGAGGTAAAATACCCGACCACTCGGATCTCCGGGCGTCGGGTGATCCTGGGGGTCCTTCATGCAAAGATATAAAGAGAAGATCAAAAACTCAACTCAGAATTGATTTTAGCAATATAAGAGGAATAAGTACAAATATGAATTCAGTTCACCAACATCTTGAAGAACAAAGACCTGACATCCTTGTTCTCACTGAAACTAAAATCAGTTCTGCAACACCTATTGTGAACTATCTTTATCCCGGCTATGACCTACACCACCGATTTCGACATAATTTTGGGATCTGTGTGTACATTAAAAATGACCTTTCATGTCATCGAGAGGAGAAGCTAGAACCAGCGAACCTTGATATCATATGGCTAAAATTCACCTCAAAGTCATCGACCAAGTTTATCTGCTGCCTCTACCGACCGCCAAGTAACACCGATTACCAAAACTTTTTCGCGACATTATCCGAAAGCTGTGATAGTATACAGTCAAACTATCCACAGGCGGAAATTGTCTTTTTAGGCGATTTCAACGTCCACAATATACCCTGGCTGAAACACCACAACAAAACAGATAACGAAGGCAGAGAAGCAGAAGCTTTTGCCATAAGTTGTGGTCTAACGCAGCTTGTCGATGAACCTACCCGTATCTCAGAAAGGGGCGAATTTGCAGCGCTTTTAGACTTGTTCCTAACCACCAATCCTGACTCGTACACAATTCAAGTAGATGCTCCACTTGGTTCGTCCGATCATAAACTTATAATAACAAAGTGTGAAATGCTCATCCCACCAAGCCTACAACCACTTCCTCGTAAAATGTGGCATTATAAATCGGCAAAATGGAATGACCTAAAACAGTATTACCTGGATTTTCCATGGCAAGAGGTTTGCTTTAAAATAGCTGATCCCACTATTTGCTGTAATGAAATAACACAAGTAATCTTATCTGGAATGGACGCATATATCCCACATACAACTAAACGTAGAGCTAATGCAAAACCTTGGTTCAACAGCCAGTGTCAAACGGCTGTACAGAACAAACACAGAGCATATAACCTTTGGAAACGACAACAAACCGCTCAAAACCACACAGAATTTATAGAAGCGAGAAATAGTTGCAAAATTACTATTGACTCCGCTAAAGAAACATACAATCAAAGAATAAAAAACAGGTTGCTGAATTGTCCAAGTAGTTCTAGGTGTTTTTGGTCTCTTGCAAAAGCTGTTGGATCTAACTTCACCAAGTCATCCATACCACCACTTACAGATAAAAATAATCACTTAGCCACAACATCAGAGGAAAAAGCCAATATGCTTGCCCAAATGTTTTCCTCCAACTCCAACCTAACAGTGCCAAACGGAAAAACTCCACCGTTCATTGAAAGGGTTTCCCATAGTATGCCAGAGGTACCCTTTTGTCACAGAGAAATACGAAAATCCCTAAAAAAGCTGGATACAAACAAAGCAATGGGTCCGGATGGCATTCCCGCAATAGTACTCAAAAATTGCGCCAACGAACTCACCCCAACTTTCGCAAAATTATTCAATTTGTCTTACAGGCAAGGAGTATATCCATCATCATGGAAGTCTGCCGCAGTACAACCCATTCCAAAGAAAGGAAAAAAGACAGATCCGTTAAACTATAGACCAATTGCTCTACTTCCGATGATATCAAAAGTAATGGAAAGAGTTGTGAACAATCACCTAACCAAGTACTTGGAAAAGTACAAAATTATCAACGATAAGCAATACGGATTTCGAAAATATAGGTCAACTGGCGATTTACTTACATACGTCACTCACTTATGGCAAAAAGCGATTGAGTTGCGGGGTGAAACAAGAACAATTGCCTTAGATATATCTAAAGCATTCGACAAAGTTTGGCATGAAAATCTGCTCAACAAGCTCAAAGCAATGGGATTATCGCCGAAACTTTGCACTTGGTTTGAAAATTACCTAAAGGACAAATCCATTTATGTTGCACTGGATGGCCAGAACTCCAACTCTTACCAAATAAATGCTGGTGTGCCACAGGGAGCAATCCTTTCGCCAACTCTTTTCCTGATTTACATAAATGACCTCATAGATAAAACAGTAAATCCACTTTATTGCTTTGCAGATGATGGCAATGTAGTCTCCTCACTCATACCACCCACAGGTCTTTCCGCACGTGAATTCCATCATCTTAGACTAACTCAAATATCGCAGATAAATAACGACCTGGAGATAATAGAGGACTGGGGTAACAAAAACCTTGTACAGTTCAACGCGCAGAAAACCCAAGCAGCTCTGTTTTCAAAAAAGACCAGCACCGGTGAGCGAAACATCATGCTATCTGGAAGTGCTGTCACATTACAGACTCAGTTGAACATCTTGGGGGTTACTGCAGAGACCAACATGTCTTAGCACAGTCACGTGGCAGATATTGCTAAAAGGGCCTCCCAAAAGCTGGGGGTGCTATTTCGTACAAGACATCTGTACACACCAAGCCAATTGCTGACACTCTACAAAGCCCAGATTCGACCAACTATGGAGTACTGCTCACATATATCACCCAAACATACCTTAATGCTTTTGAATACCGTGCAAAAACGAGCTATCAAGCTGATCAATGACCCCGCACTTACTCGTAACTTGGATGGTCTCGAACATCGCATATCTGTGGGAGATTTATCTCTCTTCTACAGGTACTATCACGGAAAATGCTCTGAAGAGTTGGCACGTATGATTCCACCGAGAGTAGCACCTACCAGGCGAACCCGTCAAGCAGACGGTAACCATGAATTTACTGTCAAACTAAAGGCACCAAGAACCTCATTATATCAGAATTCATATCTCTGGAGAACAGCATCGCTGTGGAATAAACTCCCTGCGACGGTTTTCCCTGCAGGTTACAACCTGAACCGTTTCAAGACCAACATACACCGACATTTCCGCGCACTTGCCGCTTCTCGAGCGTGATAGGACATTTCCTTGCGAGTGCGCATATCCGTAAAAAAAAAAAAAAGATATTTTTAAAATATTTTTGATTTAATTCGTAAAATATAGATTGAAATACCTATTACATTTTTTATTAAAAGTATTTTTATAGTAAAATATTTTTATAAATAAGAAATATCCTACCTACCAAATTATTTTAATTTATAACATAATTTCTAGAAAAAATTATTTCTCTTTCGCTCGCACTCTTCAAAGATATTTAAATTTTAATAATTTTTTAAATGTCTTTCAGGTTGGAAAACCTCTACAGGAGATCCTAGAAGCGAATAAGGGTAGTCAGCCGAATCTTATTGCTATTGGATTCATAGAATCGGCAATACATGACTACAAAGTTGTTGTGGGTAATAGTAGCTCGGATACAGGTTCCACCACAATTTTAGAAGCATTTGACTTTTTGTTTAAAGTCCATTTTGTATTCAAAATCAGTTATGAGGACTATGAGGTAGGGTTAGAAATTTTTTATTTATTTATTCAATCTTTCTTTTATATCATAGACATTTCAAAAATAAATTATACTGCAAAAAATGAGGGAATTGAAAAACAGAGTTTTGAATTTTGAAGCCTAAAAGTTTGGGGAAATATTCTATTAAGCCAACTAGAACGAAAAGAAAATAAGCTGCTGCAAAAGTATACTTTAATTGTATAAGATCAGGTAAGGCATATATTGAAGTCAGTGTGTAAAGCCAGGTTTCTTACTGCCATTGTTTTTTTCAAGAAAAGCTCCAATTCGGAACTCCAATAGAAAAAGGAATGATAAAATCCAAGGAAGTAGCAAGATAAATTCATATTGCACGAGATAAATTATTCTCTTGCAGCATAAGGAATGTAAAAAGTGTATTGCCAAGTATTTTAAAACACACTATGGGCATACAAATAAAATAAAACATCTCTATATTCCTGAAAGTGATAAGGAAGTTATAATATTTAAACTTATATTAGGAGTTAATATTTTAATTGTTCAAAATATAAATTTTTAATGCTTTTAAATTTCAGGGTTTTAGGTACCTTGAGGGATAATAACTGGTGAAACCCTGCATAGAGCTGATATAATAAATAACAAGGATACCTATTCACAATATTAAGCATTCATACAATATTGACATAAGGGATGGTTGTCGAAATAATAATGATGCAGTGAGTGTTGATATTTAATTAAAGTATTTTCAAAGTTGTGACAAACTTCTATCGGCTCGCGATCTTGTGAAGAAATTTACTCGTTCACTACGCATCCTTTTTCCTCTTCCTAGCTATTCCAAATATCTTCCCCTTGGGTAAAAAAAATGAAGTTAACAAATTAAGTGCAACGAGACCGGTAAGCATTGTTTTAATTAACTATATTTAGACCAACTGAGCTACGAAGGAACACCCAACATGGAATGTCTGTAAAAGTATTCAACAAAGTCTATAAAGTTCTTACATATTTTCAACATTCAGTCTTAAATCTAGAGTAGGAGTCACATTGCTTCAATTCTGCGGGAATACTGTTAAACATTCTTAAGCCTACACTAAACAAAATGTCACTCTGAAAATCACTAATGTAAAAATTATTTACCACACGATCGCGTTTGGTATGAATGAACATCTCGCACATAAGTAACTTCATCAGATAAATATGATGGTAACATATTATGTTTTAGTTTGAAAACAAAAGTTAGCATTATGTAAGTAGATCTTTGTTGTACAATCATAAGGTCTAATTTCTCCAGCATGGATTTTATTGGTGTTCTTTTGTTACAAAGTAATATTGCTCTCATGCAACGATTTTGCAGTTTTTGTAGCATGTCTCTTTGAGTCAAACTTAGATAATGATACAATGTACCGCAATATTCGAAATGAGGAGCAATTATTGACTTAAAAATTGTGAGTTTATCGAAAAGTGAAATCTTGTTATTCAATCTGTAAATAAAACCTGCTTTTTTTGCTATTTTCTTTTTCATGTAGTCATAGTACAAGGATAGATTAAGTTCGGGATCCAGCATTACACCCAAATATTTGAAAGATTTAACCTGTTCTAAGATATCGTTATTTATAATTATTTTTACTGCTGCATTAGTACTTTGTCTTTGAACTTGATTAAGGCAATGTTTAGAAACAAGAATCGTGAATTTCGTCTTTGCAACATTTAGTTTTAAGCCATTTTCTATGAGCCTTACATCCATATTTTCAAGATCTTTGTTTACCAGTTTTTCCATTAATGTTATTTTATCAATATCATAGACAAAATAAAGCAAAGTGTCATCTGCGAATAATTTTATTTGACAATGTTTGACATGAAGAACTATATCATTGATGAACAACAGGAAAAGAATAGGTCTCAATACTGAACCCTGAGGAACCCCTTGATCTATGCTTATGCTATTGGAATTTGCATTTTTAAATTAAACCTTCTGAAATCTCTCACTTGAGTATCCTTTGAACCACTTAAGTACTATGCCTCGAATACCATACTTTGCCAGTTTTAGTAAGAAAAGATCAATGTTTACTGTCTCAAAAGCTCTACTGAGATCCAAAAATACTACACCAATGACTTTTTTCTTCTGTATTTGAGATTTCTAACCTGATATTTCGCATGAATGTTTTTGTCTGTATCCTGATTGTTGCTCTACCAAAATATTATTTCTATCCAAATAATGACGCAGCTGATCCTTCACCAGCAATTCCAAAACCTTTTCATAAACTGGCAATGTGTTTATGGGACTATGCTCTGAACAAAGTATTGATTTTGGGACGTTTTCGATTGGGACTACAGTGGAACATTTCCAGGCATCAGGAAAAACTCCCTGTATTTATCAAATCTAGGAAAAATTCTCCTACAATATCAAGAGCTAATTTAAACGTGTTCAAGTCGATTCCGTCTTGATCACTGGAGCCCTTCCCCATGCCTAAAACTTTCAAGGATAACATTTCCCAGTCAACTGAATGAAATCTGTGAAAGGAACAACCAATTTGTGACATACTTTCCAATACAAAATCTAAACCCTTTACATTTTTTGTTGATTTCACTAAGTCTCTAATGCTGTTTACAAAATAAATGTTGAAATTATCTGCTATTTCCTGATCATTTTCCAAAATTACAGCTTCAAATTTTATTTTAGATATTTTTTCAACTTTTTTACCTGAAACTAACTCCTTTATTGCTTTCCACATATATTATTATTCTCGTGTTTCATGTCTCAATTTGGTTGTTACTTCATTTCTCACAATCTTGTAGTTGTTCCAATGTTCCTCAGTTCCCGATTCCTTTGCTAACCTAAATAGCTGATCTCTATATTGTAAACTCATCATAAGATCATAGCTGAACCAAATTCTTAGCTTAAAGTTATTAAAATTATTAATTTCCTTAAATGGAGCGTGAACATTAAGCGCATCCACAATATTTCTTGTGAAAGTACCTGCTAAAATATCTATATCTTGACTACCTGATGACCAATTTAAAGTAAGCAAATATTATTTGAAGTCATCCTTATGAAAATTTGAAAAGTTTCTTCTTATAATTACTTCTTTGGCATTATTTTTGTGCTTATTTATGTCCAGCGATACTAAAATATTTGAATGGTCCGATACTTTCGGCCTATCAGAAACTAAATGCTGTAGTGAGTTTTCATTTGTTATCAAGTAGTCAATTAAAGTTGCACTGTTTATATTCTATTAAAAACAAGAAGAATGCACAGGGGACGCAAATCTATCTTATAATGACTTTTAGTTTAGTTTAGTTTATTGGAAAAACAAATTGTGTGTACCTATATGTGTACTTCAAAAAAAAGTGAAAATATCACAGTTGGGTCATAAATTAATTAAGTCTTCTTGTTTGTCTTCAAAGGGTCACCATTCGACCGTAGATAAATACCCTTGACTGAGGATGGACTGAGAAGTAGGAAACAAATACAACCGTCTCACTTAAAAGTATTTTGAACAAAAATGTTGCGGTTAAAAATATTAAATTATGCAGTTACACCACACAAATGTGCACCTTTATCAATGAGATAAACAAACTTGCACCTCAAATGAATGAATAAATAATTTTCATTAAATTACCAGATCGACCTTATGACGTCATAAACCTCGATGTGACACTTTGCATATGCATTACTTAATACGCACTAAGTATATATATCTATATAGATACACATACATATACATTATAACAATAATTATGCTCTTAATGAGTCCCGCTAATATTGGCAGTCTTAATGACTCTGTGGTGAGTCAGGACACCAACACCCCAAACGAGCGTGCCGAGAACTAGCCTACTTGGCCACGATTTATTTAATATAATGGGGGTGGCACCTCGGTTAAGGGTAGGGCCATTCCCTTATATTTGACAAACAGTAGTTGAATTAATATTTAAGAAAAGAAATGCATACAATATAACGGGCCTCAAAATGATTGAGGTGAGATCAAACAGGTATTAAAATATTAAAAATTAACAAAAAAATGAAATAAGTGAAACAGTATGGTTGGTAGTTGGTAAGTACTTATCTGGCTCTACAAGCCTCGACGAGATGGTGCCCTTGTGTCAATTGATGGAGCGGGGACAAAGACAGACAGGGAAGATGTTCAGAGTGGCAACAGCTCTATGCCAAGACATCTGCGGAGCGAGGACCAATTACACCAGAGGTGGAGGCCCAAGAATTCTGAGTCTTCCAGTACTTGAAAACCAAATCAAAAAACCCTAAATAAAAAACCCGTATAAGTATCCCACCTATATCGCTTAAGAAACTTCAACCCTCAAAAGAAAACCACACACTAGACTAAAGGAGCATAATTACCTCGATGAGGGTTTTCGCTGAGCCAGGAATGGCTGGACTGTAGTTCGCCGGGTGGACGTATCGCTTGGAAGGCTGTGAGCTCAGGGCTCCGCCCCTAGTGTGAGTCCAGGACTCCAATACCCCTAATAGAAGATCAAAATTCTTTAACTCAAACCCAAATATAAAATAAAAGGAACATTCCTCAGCCAATGACTTTGGCATACGAGGTAATGAAAAAAAAATCCCAGACATACAGACTTCGGGACAAATATAATATAAAATAAAGGAAAAAAATGCTCACCAATGAATGCGTTTCCAGGGGTTTTTGAGGACCAGTTCAGTAGTGAGGAGCTTCACCGACGAAAGTATCGGGTAAAGCACGTGGGCGGTGGCAAAGTAGCACTTAAAATACTCCCCAAAAATGGGTGCGAAATCCCTCGAATGCACAATTCCTTGATCCTCCTACAGGGCAATTCTTCGCAATACGGACAGGGACCAATAATCCTCACTTCATATACCAGAAGAGCACGAGATTCCAGACAAAGACTTCCGGAAAATGGTCGACTATTCCTCAAAGAGCTGCTCTTCACCTCACTACTGAACTGAGACTGCCGGACTCGAGGCATGATGGCACCCCAAGAAAGGATTCGCCGGAAGTACCCCTCAAATTCCACGAAAATTTGAATTCTAGAATTTCCCCGAATTATTTCGAATCCGCCGCACGTGGTGCAAGTAAAAATGCATAAATAAAAACTCGGACAAACCGGAAGCTCCCCTAAAGGGTGGCAGGAATACCCCCTCTAATCGACATTGTCAATTTGTACTCATGAAACACATGGTCACACCAAGTGCGACAGGTGGGATTACAGTTTCCTAGAAAGACCCAAAGAAAACACCTAAGTACGACTGGGTGCAACCGGGTACAATCGAGAGGAACCAGAGCAAGTCACTCACGACCAAATGAAAGCGTCAAGTGCCAGCAATTCAATGACAGTTCAAAGCACGTCCAAAGTCAGGTTAGCGGAACAACAACAAAACCATAACCAAAATAGGAATAAATATTCATTGAAACATAGTTTTGCACTGAGCCATTAAAATAAAAGAACTTCGTGAGAAATGTATATCACTTTTCTAAATACGACCCTGTCGTTTATTCCAGCTGACGGAATCGGAATGCTAACGCATGCTGGCAACCTAAAGAAAAGGTTACTAGACGCGAACTGTCAACTCCACTTTCTATCGTGATTTCAACTGTACCTACATTAATAATGTTTTTTTTCTCAAAAATTAAAGATAAAGTGGGTCAAATTAATCCACATATTTTCATTACAGACATTACAAACACATTATAATGCATGGTGCTTCATAATGGGCGCTGTAGAATAACCATCATTTTTCTCTTGGCAAGTTGATCGTGCATGGCAAACCAATTTCAATAAAGTCACTGACTTAAAAAAGCGAAAATGGGTCTACAAGACACTGAAGTACTTACAGACGGAACTCAACGAGGAAAAGCTTGTGATTGAATTTAACTCATTTCTAAATATCCTTTCTTCTGATGGAGAAATAAAAAAAATGGCTGAATACCTTAAAGTAAGTAGTAAACATGCTTCATTGTCAAGGATTACACTGATCCTTATTGACAAAAAAATTAAGATTAAATATAAAACACAAAAACTCAAAGTTGAAAGCACAAACATCACTCCAACATTCAATCTAAAAATCCTACGTTATCTGAAAAGTATAATTAGCTTAAATTAAATTAGAAAAACATGCATGTACTGACTTAACAAATCAGAAATACAATAATACATTAATTTTAAAAATTGTTAGCAGTCAAATTTCATTTATTTATTCTAGTCACAAATCTATATCTAATGAATATCACATTGGTCTTTACAGTTTAAAATTTTAAAGAGAAAAACAATTAGATAAAATAAAAAACAAAAACATTGTAACAGCGTAAAGCTAACTAAATTGATAATATTTTAGAGTTATAACTGTTATCGCAAAAAATGTGGAATATCTACAAACATGCACATCGAAAGCATGCACAAAGATATAAAATATATTTACTTAGATGGAAAAAAAAATCAAGCGACCAGATAAATCATTACATCCCTTACAGAGATGTATAAGAGATAAACCGGTAGATCGTGTGATTAAGCTTACAAAAGGAAAGTGCACCAAACATCTCCAAGATTATTTCAAGACACAGATTGGCCTTAACACTGAAGTATGAGATTCAGTCAAATGAAGAAAACCAATTTATTTTAACCATGCCAAATACTGATGTTTAGTACATTGTTACCAAAAATGCGAGTTGTCAGTTTAAATGTACAATATGTTGCATTTGTATATTTATTTGTAATTTAATCTCTGCTCATTTTCCCCAGGAAAATAATCGACAAATAGCTTCTTTAGTTGATGATATTGCAACAAAAAAAGAAACATCTGACTACTACTTGAGAAAATAGAAACTACAGCTCAGCAAATTATCAGTAATGTTAAATCAAAACAGCATACTCCTGAGAATTTATCCCTTATTTTAAAATCATTAAAAGCTATAGTGCCTTTAAGTCTTACAGAAAAGAAAAAAGTACAGTTATGTTTGAGCCCTTAAATGGGACACTTTGTGAACTAGAAAATAAAAACATTAGAAAACAAATTTAATTTTTTTCAACAAAGAAAAAGAGTTCCAGCTTGAAGAATGACACAAAACCAAATAAAGAAGAGTCCGAAGTTATCCAGGAAAAATTATGTAATTCCCTATGTATATCAAAATCAGATAAAAATTATCAATAATATTGTGTGTGTGATTCGGAATGTTTGCGGTATTTTCGAGAAGAAGAGTTATCGCGTGTATTCTAGATTTTACAGGAATAAATTTAGGGATATATAAAGGCCGAAATTGGTCTTCGGTCTTCGGACTCTTCTTTAAGTTTGACTGTGATACGATTTAAATAGTGATTATTGTTGCGAGTTGTGAAGAGTTCAATTGTTGAGTTAGTTATTAAAGTAATTAGTGTCAGAGTGTGTATAGTTAAGTGGAATAAATTATTGCTGTGTTAATTGGACTTTGATTTTGGAATAAACGAACAACGAACCCAAGATTTCGGTCTCGCAAGCCAAAGCCGTGACATTGGTGTCAGAAGCGAGACATAATTTGAGGACTGCATTGAAATCCGATTGCAGAATAGTACGGGGACACTGGTGTTGTGTAAAAGCTGAACACTAAATAAGCACTGGGACAGTTAGTGCAAAAAATGACAATCACCAAAAGAGACTTACCCGATCGTGTTAATTACCCCGGATTTGACTCTATTCCCGATTTTGACTGTGATAGTGGATTTCCGAGTAAGTTCTAGAAAATTCTATTTGGAAACCAAGAGAGATATCGAAATTGTGATTTCACCGACGTGTTTGCTGTATCAATCGACATCCAGAAAAGAAATTTTTGAAAAAATATTAGAACATTCTTTTCGAGAATGAAGCAAGTTATCCAATTTGTGACTTCACCGGCGTGTTTGGAACTTCAAGCAAAGACCAGGAAAGATAATTAAAGAAAGTTTGAGTGAAATTCTAGAATATTCTGTATATGCCTATCACAAGACAACAAACAAAAATGGAGTCACAAAAAGTTGAAGAACTTCTGCGCAAAATGTTGGAACTTCAAGAGACCAAACGCAAGACGAGAGAAACAAGACGAAGAAACCAGGCAACAAAAAGAAAAAAAAAACGAAGAAGCTAAACGACAATAAGAAAAAGAAGACGAAGAGGCCAGGCGACGAAAAGAAAAACAAGAAGAAGAAGCTAGACCACAAGAAGAGGCTAAACGACAACAAGAAAAACAAGATGAAGAGGCCAGACGACAAAAAGAAAAACAAGAAGAAGAAGAAGCTAGACGACAAAAAGAAGGAGCTAAACGACTACAAGAAAACTAAGACGAAGATACCAGGCGACAAAAAGAACGGCAAGATGACCTTGGACAACTAAAGAAAATATTTCAAACCATATACGGATCTGTCGCTAACCTAGAACAAAATATTAAAGAAGAAAAAGCCGAAGTTAAGGACGATGGTCAAGAGGTTAAAATCGATGTTCAAGATGTTTATGGCAATGTTCAAGAAGTTAAAGACGATGTTCGAGAAGAAGAAGCACGACGTTCAGGCAGTAAAAGCTGAGATCAAAGCCGATGTTCAGCAATTAAGACAAGAAGTTGAGGACCAAGTTCAAGCACTCGAAGATAAGGTGCGTTAATTAGAAATATAGTTCATCAATCCAGCTAGAGCATTCTCTAGTATGAAGATAAAACCACCAACTTTTGACGGTTCCACATCCTGGACCATATATATCCGACAATTTGAAGCTGCTGCAAATACCAACGGTTGGAACGACCAAGAGAAAGCTACAGCACTGATAGTAGCGCTACGAGGGCCTGCCTTAAACCTTTTTCAGTCCATTCCTTCAGTCTACCAACAGAATTACCAGCATTTAACTTAGACGTTAGAATTGCGCTTCGGAGACCATTACGGGCAAGAAGTATTCAGAACTCAATTCAAATCAAGAATTCCAAAACCTGGTAAGAGTTTACAAGAATTCGAATCAGAAGTTAAAAGGCTAGTGAGTTTGGCGTTTCCTGCAGTTGGGGAAGACATGCAAGAATAGATGGCAGTATCTGCGTTCATTAATGGTATCAGAGACTCCAAAATCCATTAAAACTTGAGAATGTCTAAGTCCAGACAAAGTAGCGAAGCTCTTGTCCGAGCACTAAAACTAAAGGCAATCTTTGGTGCCTCACGACCCAGAATACGTGCAGTGTCCATTGAAGATCCAAAGGATACACAATCGACAAAAGAGGAGGGTAGTCTCGAGAATATATATATAATTATCGGTTTATAACGTTCTACGTCTTCCGATTCCCGATCTCCAACCATCTCTGTCAATCCAGGCATCCTCTTCTAGGCCTCTGTCTTTCATTTCCTCGTCTACTCCACTTCTCCAGCTTCTTCTTGGTCTGCCGCGTCTTCTTCTTCTCCCTGATTTCCACTCAATTATTTGCTTGGGTATTCTTGTATCTGCCATTCTTTGTACATGTCCGAACCAAATCAGCTGTTTGTCCTTTATATCATCTATTATTGTGTGTTTTATGTCCATAATCTCCCTAATTCTCAGATTTGTTATCCTCTCCATTTTTGACCTGCCTGCCGATCTCCTCCAAAAGTCCATTTCAGTTGCTTCCAGCATTTTTGCGGTTCTGATCTTTAGTGACCAGACTTCTGAACTATACGTGACTATGCTTTTGACTATGGTGTTGTATATTCTCGTTTTGTTAGTTTTGTTGATATTTTGATCCCACAGTACACCATTTAGAAGGGATATTGCCTTGCGTCCTTGTATATTCCTATCTTTAATTGCTTCGTCTAGGGTTCCCTCGTGTGAGATTTTCATGCCCGAATATTTGTATTCAGAACACTGTTTGTTTGTCTCGAGAATGTTATGAGTAATTTCAGGGAGGAAATAAAGAATCTATCACGAGATAACAGACAAATGGGAAACAACTACGACCAAACACCAACACCAAGAAACCGAGTGAAATGTTACCGGTGCCAAAAGCTTGGGCACATGCAATGGGATTGTAGACTCAGGATGTCCTCTCCATCTGGGGATTCACGATTTTGCTCGGGAGCACATTCATCTGGCCAGTGACCGGATGAAGACCCGGAGCGGGATTCTATTATACGTGTCGAATCGAAATTCGTATCGACTAGTCAAATTAACGATTCTTTTCTTCGGTTTTTCGTATCTATTCGACTCGTTTTACTCGATAAGCCAGGAGCTGTCGTATTCGTTGAAGAAACCGTCAGCACATAAAACTTAACCTTAATTTAGTTTACTCACTGTTTGTTTAATTTTGATATTTTTATTGAAAATATTGCAATATTGTTTTTTTTTTTTCACTTGAATTCTTATAAAATGCTTCCCATATTCAGAGAGAGGGTTCGAAGAGCAGAAAATATAGGGCTAGCTCGAAAATTGAGGGAAAAAAGATTTGCTTTGAGAGCGCAAAGTGACCCCTTCTCACTTCCTCATCAGAGATTTGTCGAATTATATCGTTCAAGTAAAAAGTAGGTTGCATATGAAGTTTATGATTTTGCGACATTGAATATCATTATTCTCTTTTAAGTTTAGTCAGAAATCTCATCAATATATCAAGGCCCTTTTTACCTGGATGACAAATTCTTAAAGGAATGACATTGGAAACACAGGTATTTGCTGCTCTTAGGTTTTATCCCACAGGGTCTTACCAACGTTCTGTTGGACAAGACCTCCTGTGTGGTTTGAGCCAAACCTCAATACACAGATGTATACACAACGTTACCGATGCATTGGAGGAACTAGCAAATGAATCCATCAAACTGCCTGTTACCCGAGAAGAAAGAAATTAAATAAAACTTGAGGTGATGCAACAATGGGGGCTTCCTGGTGTTGAAGGCTTCATTGACGGTTTTCATGTAGCAATTTTACAACCTTCGGAGAATGAGCAGCAGTTCATTAATAAGAAAGGTTACCACTCACTCAATGTACAAATGGTCTGTGATCATCTTATGAAAATAAAAAATATCTTTGCTAATTTTGGTGGGGCAACTCATGACTCGTACATATGGAGGATGTCTCAGGCGCAGCATTACATGAGAATAATTAATGCACAGAATGAGAGGTGCTGGCTCTTGGGGGATGCGGGATATCCTTTACAACCATACCTGATGACTCCATTCAGAAATCCACAGACAGATGCTCAAAATAGGTTCAATCGGGCACATATTAGGGCAAGAAATATCATTGAGCGAACAATCGGACTTCTGAAAATGAGGTTCAGATGTCTTTCAGGGACCCAGACCGGAACGATATTAGACACTTCAAGCAGGTCCTGAAGTTTCAACGTATCCGTATCCGCATCGATATGCGCATGCGCAGAATAGATACGATGGTTTCGTTGCGTTGCGTTAACCGTATCGTTACGGGCCTCTTCTCGTATCCGTATCCGGAAACGTATCTCAATAATTTGACACTATTGAGAGATCTTCCTGTCGATTATCACTAAAATATCTTCAGCAACATAAGCACCGTTCTTATAGATAAAAAGAAAACCTACAAACACAGCTACAAAATCAATACAACACTTTTTGAGATTAGAGAACGTTTCATCCAAGGATACGATCGTTTACGTAATGTATGACCATGCTTAAAAGGACTTTTAGGCGGTCAACGTAAGTCGATGCGTTTACGGATGCGGATACGGATACGGATACGTAAAAAGATTAAGGGTTGCTTAAAGTGTCTATTGTACCGAAAACTGTAACGGAACCGTTTTTTTTTTTTTGTGGACCGGATCCGGAACGAAACCCATATTTTATAGAAATGTCGTGAGCCAGGCTGAACCGGAACCGGTAGAAATTAACCGGTTCCTATCGGTATTTTTCGGTTCAGAGCGAGGTTAAGCGCGTGCCGCGTACTCCGAGCGCCGCGTACTCCGAGACACTCCGAGCGCGTTTTCGAATTTGGCTATAGGCTACAATGTGACAGCTGACAGTGACAGCTCCTTCAGCTGAACAAAACCGAGCATTCCAATCCAAGCAATAGCTGCTTTTTTTCTGCACACTGTCGTATCTTAGCTTACTTTGAAATTCTTAGCTGAGGTAAGTTGTAGTTTAAACGTACACATTAGATGGACGAAGGATTCTAACCTTAAATTAACATAACCTCAGGTAAGAAATTGAACTAAGGATGGAATCCGGCATCCTTGGCGTAGGCAAGGGGGGAGGTCATTTCGACTGACATAAACTTACCTAAGATGTTAGAAAAAACGGTCCTTTATTTCAGAACAACTTAGGTTAGCTAAGATAGGTGTTGGAAAAAAATCAGCTAATAATAAACCTCAATTTAGAATTTAGATAAAAGAGCGGGTAGAAGCCAAGTTTACTCTATGGTTTATTAAAAAAGTGATAATAAAATAACACTTTACTAATAATGGGACGCAAAAAAACTAATGCAGCTCACGACAAATTTAATTTTTTGCAGGCAAAAAATGAGTCTGTTTGCAAATTGTGCAAGGAACATATTGAGGTAGGCTTAAATTGGAACATTTTGTCTTTGCATGTGTATTATTCACTGTGTATCACGGTACAAATAAAAAACAAATTTGTTATAAGTAATCGTTATATTTATTACTTTCATATAGACAGTTTATCACCCGCCAAGGTACTCATCGCACTCCCCGATCTCGCTCGCTTAGACAGACAAGTCTTTCCCTGTCATGCTCCTTCTCGCACCGACCACTGGCGCTGTATACTACATCTTTCTCTTTTTTTCATTTACATGGTAACAATAAAGTGTTGAAATAAATATATGATAATTAATAATACACACCAATTTAGAACTCACTAGTTTACCTAAATTTTCACAATATATTTTAGGTCTACCTAATTTAGAACAATAGTAACAATTAAATGGTAAGATAAACATATGATGCTAACTAATAATACATTTAAATACATGTCAACTTAGAACTCTTAAAACTAACTAGTTTGTCTAAATCTGCCTATAAATAATAATGTTTTAATAGTTTAAATTAAATAAAGATTATGAAATATAATATAGAAACAATAAACATTAAAGCATTTATTTATAATATTTTATACTTTTTATAACTACCTATTTAATACTTTTAATAATATTTTGGATTCTGGTTCAGAGGTATTATTATTCATTTTCTTTGGTTTCTTTTTCCGGTATTACCGTCCATTCTCCATCTACTTTTTTCAAATGAACCATATTCCTTCTTAGTTCTTGACCTGTTTCGTCATTTTTAACTTGCACGTCTGCACCATTTTTCTTTATTACATTGTGAGGAGTAGGAATAAAGTTAGAACATACTTTATTTTCTTTTCTCATATTTTTTATGTATACTTTGTTTCTTCCTTGAACATTGTCTTCCTTTGCTTTCCTTTTTCTGTCTCCGTACTCTTTGCCTTTTTGCTTTTCTATTTTATCCTTGTCCCTCACCTCACTATCCAATTTATGTTCAAGGTCTCTTAAACTAGGGATCTTATCCCTCATTTGCCTTCCAAAAAAGAGCTGTCCAGGTGTTTTTCCTGTTACCGAATGTGGTGTATTATTATAAATAACTAGATAGTCTGAAAGATCCTTTTTCCAGTTTTGTTTTAAAGAATGGCTTATGGTATAAAAAGGACATACCTTTCTCCCGGCAGAAACCTCTAAATTCTTCGCTATCAAATTGTTTTCCATTATCTGCCGTTATAGATGATGGATACCCTGTTCAAGAAAATATTTCCTGCAATAGTTCGATAGCTTTTCTAGCTGTAATATCTTTTGTGATTTTAATTTCTTTGTATCGACTATAATAGTCTATTACCACAAAAAGGTAGTCATTACTTGTTAAAAATACCCGACCACTCGGATCTCCGGGCGTCGGGTGATCCTGGTGGTCCTACATGCAAAGATATAAAGAGAAGATCAAAAACTCAACTCAGAATTGATTTTAGCAATATAAGAGGAATATGTACAAATATGAATTCAGTTCACCAACATCTTGAAGAACAAAGACCTGACATCCTTGTTCTCACTGAAACTAAAATCAGTTCTGCAACACCTATTGTGAACTATCTTTATCCCGGCTATGACCTACACCACCGATTTCGACATAATTTTGGGATCTGTGTGTACATTAAAAATGACCTTTCATGTCATCGAGAGGAGAAGCTAGAACCAGCGAACCTTGATATCATATGGCTAAAATTCACCTCAAAGTCATCGACCAAGTTTATCTGCTGCCTCTACCGACCGCCAAGTAACACCGATTTCCAAGACTTTTTCGCGACATTATCCGAAAGCTGTGATAGTATACAGTCAAACTATCCACAGGCGGAAATTGTCTTTTTAGGCGATTTCAACGTCCACAATATACCCTGGCTGAAACACCACAACAAAACAGATAACGAAGGCAGAGAAGCAGAAGCTTTTGCCATAAGTTGTGGTCTAACGCAGCTTGTCGATGAACCTACCCGTATCTCAGAAAGGGGCGAATTTGCAGCGCTTTTAGACTTGTTCCTAACCACCAATCCTGACTCGTACACAATTCAAGTAGATGCTCCACTTGGTTCGTCCGATCATAAACTTATAATAACAAAGTGCGAAATGCTCATCCCACCAAGCCTACAACCACTTCCTCGTAAAATGTGGCACTATAAATCGGCAAAATGGAATGACCTAAAATAGTATTACCTGGATTTTCCATGGCAAGAGGTTTGTTTTAAAACAGCTGATCCCACTATTTGCTGTAATGAAATAACACAAGCAATCTTATCTGGAATGGACGCATATATCCCACATACAACTAAACGTAGAGCTAATGCAAAACCTTGGTTCAACAGCCAGTGTCAAACGGCTGTACAGAAAAAACACAGAGCATATAACCTTTGGAAACGACAACAAGCCGTTCAAAACCACACAGAATTTATAGAAGCCAAAAATAGTTGCAAAATTACTATTGACTTCGCTAAAGAAACCTACAATCAAAGAATAAAAAACAGGTTGCTGAATTGTCCAAGTAGTTCTAGGTCTTTTTGGTCTCTTGCAAAAGCTGTTGGATCTAACTTCACCAAATCATCCATACCACCACTTACAGATAAAAATAATCACTTAGCCACAACATCAGAGGAAAAGGCCAATATGCTTGCCCAAATGTTTTCCTCCAACTCCAATCTAACAGTGCCAAACGGAAAAACTCCACCGTTCATTGAAAGGGTTTCCCATAGTATGCCAGAGGTACCCTTTTGTCACAGAGAAATACGAAAATCCCTAAAAAAGCTGGATACAAACAAAGCAATGGGTCCGGATGGCATTCCCGCAATAGTACTCAAAAATTGCGCCAACGAACTCACCCCAACTTTCGCAAAATTATTCAATTTGTCTTACAGGCAAGGAGTATATCCATCATCATGGAAGTCTGCAGAAGTACAACCCATTCCAAAGAAAGGAAAAGAGACAGATCCGTTAAACTATAGACCAATTGCTCTACTTCCGGTGATATCAAAAGTAATGGAAAGAGTTGTGAACAATCACCTAACCAAGTACTTGGAAAAGTACAAAATTATCAACGATAAGCAATACGGATTTCGAAAATATAGGTCAACTGGCGATTTACTTACATACGTCACTCACTTATGGCAAAAAGCGATTGAGTTGCGGGGTGAAACAAGAACAATTGCCTTAGATATATCTAAAGCATTCGACAAAGTTTGGCATGAAAATCTGCTCAACAAGCTCAAAGCAATGGGATTATCGCCGAAACTTTGCACTTGGTTTGAAAGTTACTTAAAGGACAGATCCATTTATGTTGCACTAGATGGCCAGAACTCCAACTCTTACTAAATAAATGCTGGTGCGCCAACTCTTTTCCTGATTTACATAAATGACCTCATAGATAAAACAGTAAATCCACTTTATTGCTTTGCAGACGATGGCAATGTAGTCTCCTCACTCATACCACCCACAGGTCTTTCCGCACGTGAATTCCATCATCTTAGACTAACTCAAATATCGCAGATAAATAACGACCTGGAGATAATAGAGGACTGGGGTAACAAAAACCTTGTACAGTTCAACGCGCAGAAAACCCAAGCAGCTCTGTTTTCAAAAAAGACCAGCACCGGTGAGCCAAACATCATGCTATCTGGAAGTGCTGTCACATTACAGAGTCAGTTGAACATCTTGGGGGTTACTGCAGAGACCAACATGTCTTGGCACAATCACGTGGCAGATATTGCTAAAAGGGCCTCCCAAAAGCTGGGGGTGCTATTTCGTACAAGACATCTATACACACCAAGCCAATTGCTGACACTCTACAAAGCCCAGATTCGACCAACTATGGAGTACTGCTCACATATATGGAGTGCAGCGCCCAAACATACCTTAATGCTTTTGAATACCGTGCAAAAACGAGCTATCAAGCTGATCAATGACCCCGCACTTACTCGTAACTTGGATGGTCTCGAACATCGCAGATCTGTGGGCGATTTATCTCTCTTCTACAGGTACTATCACGGAAAATGCTCTGAAGAGTTGGCACGTATGATTCCACCGAGAGTAGCACCTACCAGGCGAACCCGTCAAACAGACGGTAACCATGGTACGGACGGTAAGGCCCCAAATAGTCGATAGCAATGTCTACCCATGGCTCGCTAGGTAGTTCGCGACGCTTCATAGGATTTGGATTTGTAGGGGCTGCTACTAACATACAACCCTTGCATGTTCTTACTAATTTTTCAGCATCGCTATCAATCTTGGGCCACCAGACTTTCGTCCGTAGCCTTTGTTTCATTGCTGAAATTCCTGGGTGTCCCTCATGAGCAGCTAACAGAACGGTGTGTCTTTGTTTTGTCGGTATAACAATTTTTGTACCTCTTAATAAAATGCCATCGTGATAACATAGCTCTGGGTGAAAGACTTGGTAAGTGCTTATCGATTTTTCCTACTGATTTCTAAATAATCCATTCTTGACTTTGACAATTTCTTCGTCGATTTCCGAATGATTTTTTATTTCTGATAAGGATACCGCTTTGGGGCATGAGTATTCGATTAATGGGCTCTTTCACTAATTTTTGAAATTGGCATATTTGGATAAAGCAACTAAAAACAGAATTTTCTGTATTTTTACTTTTGAAAAATTCAAAGTCCTTCTTGAGAAAACAGAAAACAAAGAAATACCTCCAAATAAAAACCCAGAATTTATTTCTATGACGTCGCAGCTCGCAATTTGACCGTGTTGCCACTAATTGTCAACATTGAAAATTTGTAATAGATTTAATTCTGAAATGTTGGCAAAATCTCATGAAAAGTAGTTAAATTAATTAGTTATAGATTCAAGATTTTATAAATTTTTTTTTTAAATTATGCTTAAATACAATTTAATGCAATTTTTTATGTTTAGTTTTATTTATTTATTTTACGCTGCACTACATTTAGTCACAACCGACAACAGCGCATTCGAACCTTTACGTATCTTTACAGAGCGCAAACACACCCGAGCCCTTCCTCCTTGCAACGACATAAGCGAAATGAAGAATATTTATGTGACGTCGGCAAATCGGCGCGTTTTAAAATAGTTTGAATTTAGGCACTTTTGATTGCCTATGAAAAACTTATTGAACCTTGTAGAACATTTTTTTTTTTGGTATATATGCCTAAAATAGTCCCTCCTTTGAGATTTTATACTTAAATTACGTATTTAAATTTTAGTGAAAGAGCCCATTGTTGTATGGTTTCTTCTTCAAATAATATTTGGCGATTTAAGGGACATAATCTTGACAAAGGGTCGGCTATGTTAGTTTTACTTTGTTTTACCCCAAGCAAAAAAACAAAATTGACGTGTTCGAGCGTTTTTTCGAAAAGTTCCCCATTTATTTATTATCGAATTTATTCCATTTGGCTGATACACACTGTATAATTTACAAGGCTTAGGAAGCTTTGTAATTCATCAATATTCCGCGGTGCTCTAAACGTTTTTATTATACCTACATAACTTCCAAGGGGAGTTATACCATTTTTTGATAATGTGTGACCTAAGAATTCTACAGTTTGGATCCCATATAAACATTTATCTTTATTTAAAAGCACGTTGTTTTTCTTTAACGTGTCTAGTGTATTTTTCAATCTTTGTTCATGCTCTATTTCGCTCGAACCAAAAATAAGAATGTCGTCAATAAAATTAACGACACCGTCACATTTAATCAAGATCCGCTCCAAAGTTTTCTGAAATATTTCTGGGGCGCATGAGATTCCGAACATTAGTATTTTATAGCGAAAAAGTCCTTTGTTGCTTATAAAAGTGGTAATGTATCTCGAATTTTCTGAGATCTCTAACTGGTGAAAAGCACTTGCGATGTCAAGTCTTGAAAATAAATACGCATCTCTAAATTTTGGAAGAAGTTCGTTCATTGTGGGTAAGGGATAGTTTTCTCTAATTATTGCTTTGTTGGCAGCACGCATATCTACGCAAAACCTTTACTCACCATTACCTTTTAAGACCGGGACCATGGATGAAACCCAATTTGAAGCGCCTGGTACTTCTTCAATGATATCTAGGTTTATTAGTTCAGTTAATTTGAGGTTAACTTTTTCTTCAAGAGGTATCGGAATTCTTCGATATGGCTGACAAACAGGTTCTACGCTTTTATTTATTGGAATTTCAATAAGAATGTCTTTAAATTTAGGGAATGGTCCTATTTTATCAGATACCGTATTATTGACAACTTCTAAACCTATCTTGAGAACTCCTAAAGCCACGGAGGTATTTTTACCAAGCAAATTATTGGTTCCATTTTTAATAACATAAAAAATAGCAGTTACAGTTTTGTTATTAACTGTCACTGTAGTTTCAAAAGAACCTAAAACAGTCAATGGAGTTTTACTACCATATGCCATAAATGTTTTGTTGGGTCTTTTTACCTGGTTGCTTACAATTATCTTCTTTGCTTTTAGAAAGTGCCACGTACTTTCTGTTATGAGGTTACTCTTACTTCCAGAATCAATCAGCATTTTGATGTTTACTCCACCTAGTGAACAGTTTATTGACTCATCTTGATCAATATGGAAGACGTAGTTAACCTGATCCCCAGAATCCGTATTTTCATCAATAGCATTAAAATTTGAATGTTTAATTTTTTTGCTCTTCAAAGATTCATTATTTGATAAATTTTTGTTGAAATTACGTTTTAAAAAAGATGGTTCTCTTGTTTTACAAAAAGCTGCGAAATGTCTAACTATATTGCATTTATTACATTTTTGTTTCCTAGCAGGACATTTTGATCTTTTTGCTAAATGCTTATTGCTACCACATCTGGTACAAATTTCTTTAGGATTACCTTTAAAGAACATCTCACACTTCTTATGGATTTCGGCCACCGACAGATTTTGTTGAAATTTTAGTATATAATTTTAGAAGTCGAAATAAGCATTTTCTTTCATTGCACCAACCTTGTAGCGATACAGGGTGATACTAAAAAATTGGGTCAAAGTTTTTTTGTTAAATAGTATTGTAATTTAACTCTGGTTATTAGAATCACGCATTTTTTTGAATAAAAACATACATATTCCATAAAAGTGATATTATTTTAATTTCTAGCATGTACAGGGTGTCCAAGATTCGATGGTTTTTGGGGGGTTTTGGGTATTTCTGAAGCAGTTGGAAAAGATCTGATTCCCACTTGCGAGCTACGATTTCCAAGAGAAATTGATTGGGGAAAACCGCATCACGATATGTCGAGTCGTTTTTATGCTACGAGGGGTTTTTGAAAAGTTTGGAGTTTGGCAGGGGGTCTTAAGAACGAATCAAGATATCGAGATGCGGGTTTCACTAGTCAACTTCTCTTGAAAATCGAGGCTCGCAAGTGGGAGTCAGATTTTTTCCAACTCGCCCAGAAATACCCGAAACCCGGCAAAACCATCGAATCCTGTACAGGGTGGTCCAATTTAAACTCTTTTATTAGGAAAAGCTTCATAACTTTCTGATGTATGAAAATGATGGATTTTCGTAAAAACTTTTCTTAAAGTTTTTTTTTTAAAGCAAAATCCAGTGGCATTCTCAGTTTTTTTTTGGTATTTCGGCAAGACTTCGAGATATTGACCGGAGTTCGATATTTTTAAATACAACACCCTATATTCTAATAACTCATTGGATAGCTCTGCTTTTGGTAATTTCAATAATATAGAGTTCAATAGTTTTATGTTCAACAGTTTTTGAGAATAGAATTAAAATCTATGTTTGTCATAAGAACCTTTGTATTAGAGGACTCTATATCTGTAAGGAAAATGAGAAAGGTGTCTTTCTAACACACTGTTTCTCATGCCAAAAAGAAATATATTTTTTTTCTTTTCGAAAACTATCAGCAAAAGCAGAGCTATCCAATGAGTTATAAAAATACAGGGTGTTCTATTTTAAAAAATCGGACTTTGGCCAATATTTCGAAACTCTGGGGAAGTATCAAAAACTGAGAATATTATACTTAGTGCTTTTGAAAAGTTTTTACAGAAATCAATTATCTCCATAGATGAGAAAGTTGAAGTGTCCAAATTGGACCACCCTGTATAGGATGCCATTTTGTTGCATTTCGGGACACCCCTTGTATCTCGGTTTTCTTATAACTAATCGAAAAGGTGACACCGGGTTCTTATAGATCTTTCTACGTAGATTCCCGGCGAAGTAAGCTTTTCTCTAGAAGTGATAGTTTTTGAATTATGAACCAAACATAAGTTTTTTTTCATGAGACCCTGTATAAAAATAACTCATTGGTTAGCCCTGCTTCTGCTGATTCCAATGATATAAAGTTCAATAGGTTTATCTCTATTATGTCTCTTTTGTCATAAGAAACAATTGTTGAACTAGGAGTTTATATCTGTAAGTGAAATGAGGAAGGTCTCTTTGTAACACATTGTTTCCTATGACAAAAACAGATAGGAAAAAATTTCACGAAAACTGTTGAAGATATATATTTACCTATCGAACTTTGTATCATTGAAATCAGCAAAAGCAGAGCTAGCCAATGAGTTATTAATATACAGGGTGTCTTATGTGAAAAACCGTATATTTGGCTCATAATTTAAAAACTGTCACCTCCCAAACTGACTCCGCCACTGGAATCTACTTAAGATGATCTATAGAAAACCGTTGACACCTCTTCGACCAGTTGCGAGATAACCGAGATACAAGCGGTGTCCTAAAATGCATCCGAAAAGCAAAAAGGCAGATGACAATTTTGCTGACGGAAGCTTTCGTTAAACAAAAAAGTAGCCAAAGTTCGCGAAAATCGCATCCTCCCAACTCCAATAGCAACCAAAATATCCCTTATGTACAACCAAAATGGGACATCCTGTACATGCTAGAAATTAAAAGAATATCACTTTCATGGAATATGAAAGAAATTGCCAGATTTTATCTACCAAAGTTGAATAACAATATATTACAGTAATAAACAAATGAAAATTTTTGATCTAATTTTTTTGGTATCACCCTGTATCGCTGCAAGGTCGGTGCAATGAAAGAAAATGCTTATTTCGACTTCCAAAATACTATACTAAACTTTCAACAAAATCTGTCGGTGATCGAAATCCATAAGAAGTGTGAGATGTTCTTTAGATTTGAGTGCGTTTACTCTATTAGTATATCCTGACGTTCCAGGTTCTGAGTCATTAAATCTGCCTAACTGTCTGTTAACTGTTTCCAATGACGTAGCTTCGTTAACGACCTGTTGTAGTGTTACGGAATCACCAGCAGCTAAAATTTTCTTCCTAAACTGTATCGAGTTGCCTAAAAGTGTGCGTTGCTATATTTATTGAGTTATGTATAAGTACATAATATACTTATATCATTTTTTTTTACATACATGTTTTACAACGGTATTAAAATTCAAAAATAAAATAAGTAAATAATAATAATAATTATTTTTTTTTTCATATATAAAAGTTTTACCCTTTTCCACCAACTGGTCAATTATATTTTCATCTACATTCGTAAATTTGCATTTTTCTGCTTGGTTACGAAGCCTTAGAAGAAACTTTCCAAATGCTTCTCCTTCTTCCTGCTTTATTAGTCGAAATACATACCTTCCTCTCTTGTAACATTTGCTCCTGGTATATTATAATATATCTCTTGTAGCCCCTGTCCACCAAGATGCAATAAATTAGCTCTATTTTTGAAAGAATCTTCAATACCAGCAGCTTCAATATATAGTGAGAAAGCTCTTCCCCATTTTTCCCAACGCAGTCCTACTGAGCGGACGTCGCCCTCAGCATCAAATTGACTTAGGTTCGATGCGTTTGGGTTCATAATATCTAAAATAATTATTATTCTTCTATACTAATCTATTTAACATCTTATTTCAGACGTTAATCATTTTACCCTATATTTTGTAAAGGATTAAATCCACCCAAACACACCAACCCAATATATTTTATTCCTTGCTATGATAACAGAAAGCAACAAAAATACCGATTTATCGTAAATATATGTATATTTTTTTAAAAATATTTCTCGGTTGTCTTGCGAGTAAATAAAATAAACGAATAAACTTGAAATTCTGTGACTCAGCAAATCCGTTATTCTTCGTGACATGGAATATTTTATAAAAAGTGAGACCTCATATTGATGAAATTATTATATTCATTACCTATATCGAAACGGATTTATTTAATAAAAATAATTAATACCTGTAAATATTATTGAGGATTAGGATCATATTCACAAAAATTCAACAAATACAATGTAGGTACAGACTTTATATTTTCTTTGGGATTTGCCTTTGACTTCGGACGAGAGGCCTACAGCCAAATCGTCTATTTGAGCTTAGGCTCAGGCCCGTGGCCTTTTGGACCCGTGGTCTCCATGCTTTGTTTATGATTTTGGCCATAAACAACCCTCAGACAATTTGCCTGTTTGAGCTATTAGCGCTCAGGCCTGTGGCCTTCCAGGCTCTATGGTCTTTCCAGACTCTATGGTCTTTCGAACTTGATAGTTCAGGTCTGTGACCCAATTTTTTAAAAGTGATAATTGCTACTTTCTATTTTTTTTTTTGGTAAATATAATATCTACACTGGTTTGTTTACGGTGTAAATCCTCTCAAATTTTTAATGCGTTTGTAACAGAATGGAATTATTGTACATTTGTTTAAGGTTTTGGCGCAACCATGAACTATCAATAGATATTTATTTTATTTACCTAACTTGAATTTGGTAAATATTTCCATTCTAGTTACATTCGTTAAATTGTTACATAAAACAATTCTATAAAGTAGTACGAACTTACTTCTTTTTTAATATATTTTGATCCTCGTCGCCACTGTATTATTCACTGTGTATCACGGTACAAATAAAACACAATTTGTTATAAGTAATCGTTATATTTATTACTTTCATATAGCCAGTTCATCACCCGCCATGGTACTCATCGCACTCCCCGATCTCGCTCGCTTAGACAGACAAGTCCTTCCCTGTCATGCGCGCTCCTTCTCGCACCGACCACTGGCGCTGTATACTACAGCAAGGTACTTGAATATTTGGTATTACTATCAGTATGCAACCTCATAGCAGTCACTGACAATGATATGATTGAAAAAATAATATATTATAATTTCTAGGGAAATCATGATTTTAAAGAAGATGAATTCACCGTCAACAATGAATCTATAAAAAATCAATCTTGTCGTCAACTAACTGTGCCTGACATTAACACTATTAAAGTGGAAATATCCAAATTCCAAAGAAGTTCTTCAATGAGAACATGCATCAATATGCATGTGTGGAACTTGTTACCGTGAATGGGAGACCTTTCTCCATAATGAATGACTCAGGATTTCTAAAAATTATAGAACCAATTAAAGTGGGTCTTGCTAAAAAAATAAAAAACAAGCAGTTTCCTTATCTCCAGAATCTGTTCAAAAGTACATTACTGAAGAAGCACAAAGTTTAAAACAAAAAATTATCGATGAACTTGGAAATCGTATGGTATCTGTTAAGATTGATTGTGTGACTCGTCTGGAACGTTCCTTTTTAGGAATAAATATTCAATATTCAAAGGACTTCAAAATTGTTTTAAGGACATTGGCATTAAAAGAAGTTAGAATCCAACATACAGGTCCCTACTTAAACAAAGTTATTTGATGTATTAATAGTCAATTGATTGTTTTTTTTTTGCAGGAGAAGCATTAAAAGGAATAAATAATTCATGAAGTACTTAGTGCTTTTCAAATTAAAGATGATCAAATCTACACTATCACCACTGATAATGGTGCTAACATGCTTAAGGCTGTAAAAATTATTAGCACAGAAAATGCTGAATATGAAGTAATAATTGACGCTGAGAAAGAATTTGATGAAAGCAAGGATGAAGATGAAAATGCTGAAATTGAAATTATACAGATTATTTATGAAGATGAACCTAATGAAAATGAAGGAAATATCTAAGGATTTTTTCGAAAATTTGCGAGCAGATTTTGGAAATGTCCAATCTACATCATCCAATTTACCATCTATAAGATTAAATGTAACAGGTTACTGTCGTCTTTTTACATTACCCTAATTCTGTGTGTTTAATGTTTTCACATAGGTTTTAAATATATTTTACTCAGATATTAGGTACAAGATCGTCATGCCCTCATGTACAGCGAATTATTATTTTTTTCTAGGTATGTGTTGTGCTGCCCATACTTTACAATTGGCAGTACAACGTGCACTGAACGAAGATAAGATTATTGATAAAGTTATATCAGAAGCCCGAAAAGTTGTGAAAACTTTAAGAACACAAACCTTTCTATACATGTAAAATCTTAGGAAGCCATTAATCGACTGTTTAACCTGATAGGGATCCACCCATGATATGTTAAAACGTCTTCTAGAGTTCAAAGAGTTTTTTAAGGAAGTGGTGCTTACCAATTTTAATAAATTTGAAAATTTATCCGATTCTGCTTGGGACAAGTTGTCAGAAACAGTAAACGCTCTAGAACCAGCACGAAAGTGCACCTCCAAATTGCAATAAGAGCAATTAACACTTGGTTGTTTTTATGGGTATTGGCAGGAGTGCAAACTTATGACTGAAAAAATCGGGTCCAATTTCGCAAGAATAATTGTGAAACATCTCAAACTAAGGGAAGCAAAGTTGCTGGACAATGACCTTGTACTAGCAGGAATATTTTTAGATCCTCGATTTAAAGTTTTTTTAGATCTGGAACAGACAGAAAGGGCGAAAAGCCATTTACAATTACTTTGGACTAGATTACTTGCACTAAAAGAGGTAAATTCTTTAGAAACCGAAGTCGACACAGGTGAATTTGAATATAAATCTGCATCTTCCACGTCTTCAGGAGATGACATGGAAGCGTATTTAAGAAAAAAAGAAATGGAACACAGAATTGACCAAGTAGTTGGTTCAAGCGCAGATTTAAATAGTTCCCGAATACTAGCTAAAAGAATTGAATACATTTTGAATTTTTATCAAACGGAAGAGGGTCGTATTCGTTTACAAAACTCTATTTTTGATTTTTGGAACTCAAAAAAAGACATTGAACCTGAACTATACCTACTGGTACAAGTACAGCAAAGGTAAATAAATTAGAGTGACGGAAATCGGTGAGGGAAGTCGAATCGGGAAATCGGTCAGGGAAATCGAAGAGGAAAGTGACACAGCTAAAGTGTCACTTCCAAATTTTCAAAAAGTCAGTAATGACAAGATTACATATATGATTGCAAATAAAATGTATTGTTCTTCTTGGTTCTCGCACATTATTATTATTGTGAACTTGGCTCATTAAAAAATATGTCAGTACAACCGGATTATTATTTCTATTTCCAATAATTAACTCTTATGAAGTAGGGTAATTTTAAAATATCTGTGCTAAATCGGGTTTGTATTATTATTATTATTATTATTATTATTCCACTAGAATTCCTGCTTCATAGATTTTAGTCGTTGGAAAAAAAGAAGATTACTAAAAGTTTCTGGTAATTAATGGTGGAAAAAAATACCGGTATGAACCGTTAAAACCGAAATTATTGGTCGGAACCGAATCGAAATATTTTTCGTAGAACCGGAACCGTACCGGAACCGAAATTTGTTATGACGTTGTGGACCGGAACCGGAAGGGAACCGTTATTTCATTCCGGTCCGGGTCCCTGATTCAGTATACAATTTGCAAACATACATTATGTCTTGGAAAAAAATATACTTTATGTATTTACTTTTATTATCTTCTAGTACGCTCCTGATTTTTTCAAAATGATGTTTACCTGCATATAAATACAATAATAGTAGATTATACCACGAGTCAATAATGATAGCTATTATTCCCGAGGATTATTACGAACTGAGCCGCGTTAGCGGCGAGGGAGTAACATTCCGAGGGAATAATAGCCATTATTGCGAGTAGTATACTCTACTTTATTTACGACAAATTAATTTACTTGAGATTTTCAATGAACAAATTTCATCCGTCTCATAATTTTCAATATAAATCCACAAGCACTACACGTTTGACACTGACACTTTTGTGGAATAATGACCATTAATCCCGCTACTCGTCATTAATCCCTGGAGGAATAACATATGTCATTATACTGCCAAAATCACAAATATAATACGCACATTATACATTAGTCGTAAATAAAATAAATAAATTAGTTTGAAAGGATATAGGTAACCAAAAATATTTATTTTTAATAATTCGTCTTACTCCGCTACTTTTTCGTACGCCACTGGTGGCTTCATTTTGAAAGATACGGAAAAAAAATTATATACCAATTAATAGAGAAAACTTTATTCTCAATTTTTTGTATCCTCTATTTTTTTTTGTTTTCAAGCGGTTTTAATGATATTGATCAACGCGTGTCTTTGTGATTACCCCCCACCACATTTTTGTCCACGTGGGGCCTTTCCTTGAAAACATAAATAAAAATAAGGTCATAGTCATTATGCAGAATTTTGTGCTCTATCGAATGGCACCAAAATGACGTTTCTATCTTATACCGTTTTTGAGAAAAATCATTAAAACTAAAACAATCCACTTATCAAGTTTGAGGGGGGTGGAGGGGGGGTCGGCATGACTTTTTGGGATGGGTCTGTTCAAAAATCTACTAATTCTGACATGTTCTTTCACGAGTGAAAAGGATTTGCTTCTACTCAAAAACCGAAGTATCAAGCTATTTTTTCGGAGACAAGTCACTATACTATTATTATTATTAGTTAATATAAGGTTATGTTGAACAAAAACAACGTAAAAAATCAAACTCCTAAAGAAAACGAAAAAATATGCAAAAATTGCAAAAAATCTGTGAAAGTTTCATACGATTGTGAAGTCTGTAATCTAAGCTTCCATCCCAGTTGTGCGGGCCAACGAAAAGTTCTAAATTCTGAAAATAAAGTGTATTGTTGTTTACCAAGCAAAAGTGAGGTTAAACTTCCAGAAAATTCATCAAAAATACATGAAATAGATGAAAAAAAGCTAAAGAGTGTTGTAAAGGATTTATTAAATGAGTTCTTGCAACCGTTTAGGAAAGACACACAGTCTGATCTGGCTGAAATTAAAAAATCTCTACAATTTGTATCTGAGAATTTTGATGATCAAAAAAAGCAAATAGACACAATTCTACTTGAAATGCGCAGCTTAAAGGAAGAGAACAACTCACTAAAGCTCAAAGTACAACAAATGGAACAACAAATAAGCCTAAATGAGCAACGAGAAAAGGAATGTAACTTGATTGTATCTGGAGTGCCCAAGCAAGATGTTGAACCAAAAACTATTGTTAGGAACGTGTTTAAGGCAATGAAAGTTGAAATGGAAGAAAATGATATAAAAGATGTCTATAGAATTGCAAAACGAGAAGATGCACCCATACTTGTGAAATTTAACAATAAAGATTTAAGAGTAAAGCTACAAAAAAGGATCAAAGAAACCAAAGGTATCAAGGTGAATGAGTGTGGTTTGTTGGGAGGTAGTACCAACATATATCTGAATGAAGACCTGACCAGATTCAACCAGCAATTATTTAAAAAGACGAGAGAATTCAAAAATCTAAATAACCTGAAAGCGGCATATGTTAGGAACGGTAGGATTTATTTAAAAAAGTCTGACCAAGAAGATCCTATTAGAATAAGATGTGAAGGTGACTTAATAGTCCTATACTAAGATTAAAAATATAACGACAATATACTAAACCTGATGGATAAGAAAAGCAAAAATTATAATATACTGTATATAAATATCAGAAGCCTTCGCTATAAGCTGGACGAATTAAACAATATTGTACAGGGGAAGAATGATGATATTCACATAATCGTATTAACGGAAACCTGGATCTATACCAATGAACAAAAATATTATAACCTGCCGGGGTATTCCTCAATCCACCATAGTAGAGATACTCGAGGTGGAGGAGTGTCCATCCTTGTTAAAGATGGCTTGAATTATAATCATATTGATTCGGACAATAGTAATTGGGACAATGTAAATATTGTAAAAGTGTATATAAAAACGTTTAAATGTACAGTGTGTGTAATCTATAGGCCACCCTCAAGTGATGGTACTGCTTTTCTAAACATTTTTGACAAACTAATGGAACAACACAATAAAGATATAATATTTGTTGGTGACATGAACCTTGATCTCCTAAGTGATACTGCGACTATAAGAGAGTATAAAAATATTATCTAAATGAATAGCCTGAAAATTCAAAACAATATAAATGTTCATGAAGCTACACGAGTAGGAACTACAAGGTCCAGCATCCTTGATCATGTTATAACTAGTGACAAGTTGGTATGCAGTCTACACTTAGAGCACCACATGATCTCTGATCACAAAATAATTTTTATTAATGTTGAAAAAGAGAAAATCCTATGGAATAAAGAGAAAGTAACCCGAACTAAAACAAACATTGAAGCATGGAGGCAAAGTGTACAAACTCTATTAGCAAATGAGAGGACTACAACATTCGAACAATTAGCAAGAGTAATAAATGATACTAAGAAAGCAAACACAACTGAGTATACAATCAAAATAATTAACCAAAATTACTGGGCTACACAAGAATACAAAAAAAAGATCATAGAACGAGATAAATATTATGTGAGATGGAAACAAAACCCAAATGAATATACAGAAAGAAATTTTAAAATAGCAAAGACTGAAGTGAACAATTTGGGAAATAATCTGAAAAAAGAGTATGCAGAGAAAAAAATCAAAAATGCTGGAATTGACATGAAGAAGACCTGGAATGTATTGAATTAATTGTGCAGTGAAGAAAATAAAAAAAAAACAAAACCAAATCAGACAAGTAAAAATATCGGACACCCAAATTGTGGAAGATGTAGAAGAAATTGCACAATTAACAAATAATCATTTTGCTAATTTAGGCCGAGACTTGGCAAACAAAATACCCACAGTGAATCACCAATTTGAAGACGAAGAAGAACAGAGCACTATATTTCTGGTACCTACGGATCTACTTGAAGTCCAAAAAAGTATAATGGAAATAAAAAACAACTCCTCACCTGGAATAGACAATATTACCAAACACGACATATTACAACTTTTTGACATTATTGGGGAAAGCATAGTAAAACTGATAAATGACTGCCTGCAATGTGGTAAGTTTCCAGAAGAACTTAAAATTGCAAAAATAACTCCTATATATAAAAATGGACCCCATAATGACCTCAACAACTACCGACCCATTTCAGTACTTAATACATTTTCAAAAATTTTGGAAAAAATTATAAAAATCAGACTTGTGAGATTTGTTGAAACCAAGTTCAATTTTGATCAATATCAATATGGGTTCCAGAAGAAGAGTAATACCTTAGGAGCAACTGTGGATTTCCTGGAATATGTGACATCTGAGCTGGACAGGAATAAATATGTAACTGTAATATATGTGGACTTGAAAAAGGCATTCGACACTGTTGATATTAATTTATTGATGGACAAAATGTGGAAAATGGGAATAAGAGGGGTTGCTTATGATTTATTCAAGATGTACTCTACAGGTCGACAACACTATACTGTGGTAAATAAACATTATAGCGAAAAAACATCTGTTGTAGTTGGCGTCCCACAAGGTTCTAGGACCTATCGAATACTTACTATATGTCCATAATCTAAAGTATGCCGGTCTGAAGGCTAGATACTTCAAGTTTGCTGACGATACCTCCTTAGTTAATTCGGCTGATAAATTAAGTGATCTTGAAAATGAAATAAATAATGATCTAAGCACATACTATAGGTGGCTATGTGCAAATAAATTAACAATAAACACAAATAAAACAGTATATATGGTATTCAAACAAAAAATAAGCAAAGTGGTGATTTAAATTTAACATTAAATAATGTGAAATTAAAAGAAGTTAGTGAATATACATATTTGGGATTAACCATAGACAACAAACTGACATGGGCAACCCATATTCAAAAGCTTATCAGTAAACTAGCACCATTTATAGGGGGGTAAGAAGATGTTCCAAACTCCTCAATATTAAAACACAAACGATACTATATAATAGCTTTATTGAATCACAATTAAGATACCTGATGCCATGCTGGTCAAATTCCGCTCAATATCTACTACAAAAACTACAGAGAGTTCAAAATAAGGCTGTAAAGACCATCTATGGAATTGATTATTATAGTGCAACAGAAGATGTTTATAAACAAACGCAAATATTTAACATAGCTAGACTGAAAACACTTGAACAAGTGAAATTGATATATAATGTCAAACATAAAAACATTAAAATCAATACCGAATTAAAACAAGCCAAAGATTATCATAATTATAATGTAAGAAAAAAAATGGACTTTAGATGTGAATATGCAAGAACAAAAAAAGCACAAGACTCGCCAATCAATAGAAGTATCTTTCAATATAACAATGTACCTGAATATGTAACTAGAGCAAGAAATGTTCACATAATGTTAAATAATCTTAAAAAATACTTGAATGCATAACTAATAGTATATTTATTGAATAATATTAAATGAATGGAATTGAATTATTAGAATAAGTAAACATAACCTTACTAGAATTTAGTTAACAAATAATGTATTAATAAGGCCCTGATATCAGTTACCTGTTTAGGGGTCAGAAATAAATAAATAAATAAAAAAAAAATAAAAAAAAATTATATAATTATAGATTATTTTTCAGAATCTGGTCCCAGGACATCACTAAATTTATACTATGTAGTCCGCCTTTGGTGCGCTACTTCTCACACTGTTTAAAGAGAGAGAACAATTTTCCCCTCTTTTAACATGATCCCTGTCGAGTTCCTCGTTTCCTCATTCGTTTTTGTGTGTGCTAGCCGTGCGTTTATCTATCGTTTTCACGCTGCAGTCGCTGTGAATTTTGTGAATTTTTTTCATCGATCCTTATTATATTGGATTACGGAGTGTTTAGGAAACTCTCAAAAGGGCTTTTTTGCCTATTTTAGTTTGTGTAGAGCAATCTACAGAGTTCGATTCTGCATATATTTTTTATTAATGACTTTTTTCGTTTAGAGATGGGGGCAATCCGTAAATGTTCCTTCCAAGCCGGACAGTTTATTTCTTCGTTTTTTCTTGCCCCCAAATCCAATGGGAAAAAACGTTTCATATTAAATTTGAAAAATTTAAACAAATTTATAGACGCTCCTCACTTCAAAATGGAGGATTACCGAACTGCCTCTAAATTAATTCAATTATCAACTTTCATGGCAACAATAGATCATAAGGACGCTTATTTTGTAGTCCCTATGGACAATAAATATAAAAAGTTTTTAAGATTTCAATTTGGTGAACAAATTTATGAGTTTCAGTGTATGCCTTTTGGTCTGTCGGTAGCTCCTTTTTGTTTCACTAAATTGATGAAACCAGTGAGGAAAAAAGGCATATCCTGTGTTAATTATCTAGACGATTTTCTAATTCTAGGAAACTCTTATGAGCAATGTCTGATTAATGTCAGATTTACTGTGAAACTACTTAGAAGTTTGGGTTTCATGATAAATTCTGAAAAAAGTATTTTGACACCAGCCTTAAAGCAGAAATTCTTAAGATTCGTGTTTGACAGCTTATCGCTTAGATTGGAGTTGCCATGGGAAAACGGTTAAAAATAAAGACACTGGCAATTGAATTTAAAAATAAAGACACTGGCAATTGAATTTAATAGTTATTTATGTATCAAGGGTACTAAATAGAGGATTATGCCCTGAGGGCGACAGTCTTACAAAGCCGAGGGCCTCTGGCCCGAGGGTTCGTAAGTCGCCCGAGGGTATATATCTATTAGTACCCGTGGTGCATACAAACTTTTATGTCATACCAGTTGGTTTTGAATAATAAATATATATTTTTGTTAATAAAGAATAAGTTAATCGAAAACTGTTTTTTGCGTCTTATTGCCGCGCAGGCCAGAATGTTTACTTTATGCCCGCGCGGGCCATAATGTGCACTTTATGCCCGCACGGGCATAAAGTAATGAATTATGTAGATGGTATCTAAGGTATAAAAACACAATAATGTACTGGTATGACATAATAGTTATTTATGTATCAAGGGTACTAAGTAGATGATTATGCCCTGAGGGCGACAGTCTTACAAAGCCGAGGGCCTCTGGCCCGAGGGTTCGTAAGTCGCCCGAGGGTATATTATATCTATTAGTACCCGTGGTGCATACAAATTTTTATGTCATACCAGTGAATAATAAATACCTGGGAAAAAAGTGTAACTTTACAAATTGTCATCAGTGTTCAAAATCATCATTTTTTGACAAAAATAATATGTTTATAAGCGTAAATTTATATTTTGTTAATAAAGAATAAGTTAATTGAAAACTTTTTTTTGCGTCTTTATGCCGGCGCGGGCCATAATGTGTACTTTATGCCCGCACGGGCATAAAGTAATGAATTATATAGATGTTATCTAAGGTATAAAAACACAATAATGTATTGGTATGACATAAAAATAAAAATGTTTGCAAAATTAGAGATTTGTCCAAGTTTATAGGTGTGTTAATATCAGCTTGCCCAGCCGTCAAATATGGTTAGCTTTATACCAAAAAGCTAGAGAGGGTAAAATATCTTGCGCTTCAGAGAAATAACGATAATTATAACGCCACAATGTCTCTGTTGCACCAAGCATTATCAGAAGACCTTGCATGGTGGAGCGAAAATATTTTAAGCACATATAATAATATCAAACATGATCCCTTCAACTTGGAAATATTTATTACTGACGCAAGTAGTACCGGGTGGGGAGCTTGCGTGGGACAGGAACGGACCCATGGTTTTTGGTCGGACTCGGACAAGTCCCATCATATAAATTTTTTAGAGCTTTTGGCAATTTTTTACGGTGTTAAAAGCTTCACCGTTCAATTAAAAAATATTAATATTTTAATTAGCTCCGATAACACCACAGCTATATCTTACGTAAATAAGATGGGCAGTATTCAATACCAAATTTTGAATGATTTAGCCCGAGAGATTTGGCAGTGGTGCGAGAAAAGGAATATATGGTTATTAGCGTCCTACATAAATACCAAAGACAATTGGCAGGCAGACGAGGAATCTCGTTAAGTACCAACAGAGACGGAGTGGTCACTGTCAAAACATGCATTTGACAGAATCACAGCCAAACTAGGGTTCCCAGAAGTGGATCTCTTTGCCTCAAAAATCAATCATAAATGTAAAGATTACGTTTTGAGGCTGAGGGACCCAGGATCTATAGCGGGCGATGCATTTACTCTAAATTGGAACGGTATTAATTTTTATGCAATTCCACCATTCTCGTTGATTCTGAGAATGCTTCAAAAAATAGTTCAGAACAAGGCTGAAGGCATAGTCGTAGTACCAGACTGGCCAGTCCAACCCTGGTATCTACTATTCCTGAACTTACAATCTAGCAATCTAGTTATTTTGAGACCTCACCCTGAATTAATTTAATCCCCTTTCAGGAAAGTGCATCCTTTGTCGGGTACCCTTACCCTGGTGGCCGCCAGGTTATCAGCCAGGCATTTGCAAATAGGGGCATCCCCGAAGCAGCCATCAATACCATGACCTCCTCGATCTCTGACTCGACAGTAAAACAGTATAACAGTACCTATCAGCTATGGTGGAGCTTTTGCAAGGAGAAGAATATACATCCCTTTGAAGCGACGGCTTTACAGGTTATTGTTTTTTTGCAAAATATTTTGGACAATTACCCTCATAAATATGGAACCCTTAACTCGCATAGATCAGCCCTGTCATTGATATTACCTAATAAAATAGGTTCGGACCTGGAATTAAATCGCTTCATGAAGGGAACAGCTAGGCTAAGGCCAACAAGGCCGAAATATGACTCTACTTGGGACTCACAGCCAGTACTTGAATACATATCAAAAATGGCTATCGATAACCTGCGATCCTTGTCACAAAAATTGGCCACACTTCTTGCCCTCATAACTGGAGGACGACTTCAGACAATAGCCCTTATAAGGTTATCAAATATTAAAGTCGATGGGAAAAAAATACAAGTCTTTATTTCAGACTCCATTAAGACGTCAGTTGGTTCCAATAATACACAACCATGTCTCCAGATTCGATTTTTTAAGGAGAACCCCGCATTGTGTACTGCTTCTGCACTTCAGAAGTACATTGAAGATACAAAAAATCTCAGAACTAACAGCCAAGATTTTTTATTTCTAACGTCCTCCAGACCACACTCTATTGCTTCTAAGCAAACAATAAGCAGTTGGGTAAGGGAAGTACTAGAAGCTGCCGGTGTCGACACAACAAAATTTCAATCGCATTCGACACGTCACTCAGCATCGTCGGCAGCTAACCGCTGTGGGATCTCGGTAGAGACTATTTGCAAGACCGCAGGGTGGTCGGAGAAATCCAAGGCAAGATTTTACAATAAACCATTATAGTTATTAAGGTATCAAGGGTATTATAAGGATATTAACGCTTGAGGTCAATGGTGTATACGTTGACTGAAAGCGTTAATATCCTTAATACCCGTAGTGCCTTCAACGTTTAATGTCCGAATTAATTATTTTTTATATGAGAAAATTTTGAATGAATTTTGAATAAATTAATCTAAAACAAATCAAGTACCTGCAAAAAAAATAGTCATAACGCCCTAGGGCGTTATTTAAAAATAACGCCCTAGGGAATTATTTCCTATTTGAAAAACTAGTCATAACGCCCTAGGGCGTTATTTTTCAAAATAACGCCCTAGGGAATTATTTCGTATTTAACTGACTTTGACATAATGTCATTATTTCTCGAATAATATACCAGTCGGACATTAACAAATAAACAGAGCTTTGCAAATGCCATTCTAAGATTAGGTTGTTCTTCTAATAATAGAGAATAAGAGAAACATCTGTACACACCAAGCCAATTGCTGACACTCTACAAAGCCCAGATTCGACCAACTATGGAGTACTGCTCACATATATGGAGTGCAGCACCCAAACATACCCTAATGCTTTTGAATACCGTGCAAAAACGAGCTATCAAGCTGATCAATGACCTCGCACTTACTCGTAACTTGGATGGTCTCGAACATCGCAGATCTGTGGGCGATTTATCTCTCTTCTACAGGTACTATCACGGAAAATGCTCTGAAGAGTTGGCACGTATGATTCCACCGAGAGTAGCACCTACCAGGCGAACCCGTCAAACAGACGGTAACCATGAATTTACTATCAAACTAGAGGCACCAAGAACCTCATTATATCAGAATTCATATCTCTGGAGAACAGCATCGCTGTGGAATAAACTCCCTGCGACGGTTTTCCCTGCAGGTTACAACCTGAACCGTTTCAAGACCAACATACACCGACATTTCCGCGCACTTGCCGCTTCTCGAGCGTGATAGGACATTTCCTTGCGAGTGCGCATATCCGTAAAAAAAAAAAAAAAATGAGTTTATTTTTTGTTACCTATATTATGTACCTATTCTGGATTTTATTTTATTTTCGTTGGTTGTTTTCAAACACCACTCTGGAGGTGTTGTTTCATTCATCTACATATTTGTAGTTTTTCTTTTTTTTTTTTGCTTTGAGAGGATCAGAAGTACTGCAAATAATTGGATCGCAAATTGTTACCGAGTGTGATGGTACACCTATATTTGCCGATGATGTATTCTAAGTTCTCGACAGTAAAGATCCTTCAATTTTGCTAGCTTTAGGAGAAACATACAGGGTGTCCCACGGTGGATGGCGTATTAGACGTTTATGGAGAACTAAAAAGCGGATCATTTTGAAAATTTGGCAACCGGGATAAACGACCATAATCTACACTTTAAAAATATTTATGTTTATGCGGAGTTATCGCTTCTACTCTAAACCAGTGGCAACAGCGCTATTTCAAATGGAAAACCCTATAGAGCAGGCGCTACAAGTAGTTGAGTATGCAAAATATGAGGACCGGCAAAACTGCTCAAATTCGTGTTCCTGTGATCTTGAAGAATGGGAAAGTGCATCTTGCCGGCAGCTGGAGTGGTCCCTAACTTTCCTGCCATTTCCCAATGCAAAGCTATATGGAAAATATCACAATTTCAAGTCATTTCACAATAATTCCTATTGATTGTACCTAAGGCTTTCTTTTCAAGCACTCAAAATAATTCGACCACTTGTTGGATATCTTTGCAATTCTGGTCCAAAATATACACAAGTAAAACAAGACTGCGAGATGTACAGGGTCATCCAACGACGACTGAACAGGGGCTTATTTTTGACCTTCCCTGTTTCTGTAGTTTTGAAAAAATTCAAAATAGCCAATGGGCATATTTTTTTCTGGGGAATTCAAAAACGGTACTAAAAAATCATTTGAACTAAAAACTAAAGAGTTACGCCATGGTTTAACTGTTTTTCAAATGAAACACCCTGTTTTTTAAATAATTTCTGGAAAAGTCGCATTTTCAACGACTATTCTGTTGAAAATACTTGATATTCTGATAGCTGTTATTTTATTTTAATGTTTTATCTTTAAAAATTTAAGCTTTACCTGTTCAATACATCTGTGATGGCGACAAAATACAAAATATGTCAAATTTGAAGATAATTCCCCAAGTCAAAAATTTAGTAACTATGTTGGCAGCACAAGCCTTTTCTACATAAAACATTTGAAAGCAGTGGCAATTTTACATTGTATGGCTATGAAAAGAGCAATGGTATCTTACGTCCACGACAAATGACAATGTTGCCTTTGCCAGAATTATTCATTCAGCCTTGTAAATGTACGTCCAATTGTCGAACAATGTCGTGCAGTTGTAAAAAGACAAAATCACCGTGTATTTCATTGTGTAAATGCTTAAACAATGATTGCCTAATTAAAAATTAATAATTATTTATCCCGCTTTCATCTATTCATTCTATTTGTATTTGCTGTTTCTTTTTGTAAATTTTTTAAAATAGGTAATTTTTTTTGATATCATTTTGTGGTTGTTTTGTTGGTAATTTTGAATCCACGACTCCTGGGATTCTGGCTCAATGGTCTACAGTTTGATTTGTCACAAACTTTCAAATAATAATAATGATAATATTGAATGCACCGCTGTAGCTATGTCACATATCACCATACCTCTTGAGCAATCGACGGAAACCCAGGGTCGTGAGTTCAAATCCTACTAGCAACAGCAAATTTCAACAAACTTTTCTATTTAAAACCCTGTCGTCTTTTTCACCACAAAAGCAAACTGAATTGGAACTATAATAGTCGTTAAAATCACACACATAGCATACACTCCATGGAATTCCTTTATAAGTGAGAGCAGAGGGGATAGAAAAAAAATGGACCAAAAAATAAGCCGGCAAGATCCGGATTATTAATCTTTGAGCTTTTCTCAGCTACAATCCATTGATAAAATGCGGTCCTCATATTATGCATACTCAAGTCCGTCTAACTCCCGGTCGGATTCTACGTAAAATTCTAAGCAGATTTCATGTGATATACCCTATACCTAAGTTCAACTATTTTGGAAATATTGACGGTTGAAAATTGACTTTTTGCAATTTTGACAGGCTGTAAAACCTGAACGTTTAATTTTAGAGAAAAACCGATTTTACATTCCTATCTTAGATTTTTATAAACTATCATTTGATACCAACTTCAAATTCAATCCATGATTAAAAATTCCAACTAAATTTAATCTCCGGTTAAATTCAAAGTTGGTGTCAAATGATAGTTTATGAAAATCTAAAATAGGAATGTGAAATTGATTTTTCTCTAAAATTAACCGTTCAGGTTTCACAGCCTCTCAAAGTTGCAAAAAGTCAAATTTCAACTGTCAATAATTCCAAAACAGTTGAACTTAGGTATAGAATATATCACATGAAATCTGCTCAGCATTTTACGTAGAATCAAAATATGTAATCACATACAGGGTGTTCCATTTAAAATAGCGCTGTTGCCACTGGTTTAGAGTAGAAGCGGCAGCACCGCATAAACAAAAATATTGTAGATTATGGTCGTTTATCCCGGTTGCCAAATTTTCAAAATGATCCGTTTTTTAGTTCTCCATAAACGTCTAATACGCCATCCACCGTGGGACACCCTACATGTATATGCCAATATTTCCAATTGCTAGTATCCAGACAGATCAATTTTCCAATTCATCAACCATTACTCAATGCTCGGGGATTTCCGACGGGATTTCGTCTTTTTTTCAAACTGCTGAAGAAAATGAAAATACAGAATTGGAAAGTGCTAGTCCAAATAACCAATTCATTCCAGAACCTATTCCGTTTCTCATTATACCATCCACTACTGTTGAAGTACCAGATCAAGATGTGACCTCAAAAAATGACCCAAAAGTTCCTGAGCAAAAATTAGAAGAAGCAGCAAGACCTAATAATAGTGAATACATATGGCAAAAATTTGTAATCCCGTGGGACAAAATGGCACCATTCATGCTGAAGCAATGCAGTGTTGCCAACTGCGGATCAACTATTATAGTATAGAACGCTATAAAATTATAGTACACTTGTACAAATTATAGTATCCTGCTGAAGACAGATGACCACTAATGGTCCTGGTGGGACACACAGAGATCGAACCATTATGAAATTTTCTGGACGAAACGAGAAAAGTCAGGGGCGTATCATACTAAAATTTCAAATTTTTCCAGTAGAAAATAACCCTATTGGAAATTAATGAAAATCAAGTAAATTAGGCATAAATGCACCATCTTACATTTTTTTTTCTAGAAAACTATCCAAAAAAAAATTATGAAATTTCCTGGATAAAACGAGAAAAGTCAGTGGCGTATCATACTAAAATTTCAAATTTTTTCAGTGAAAAATAACCCCATTGCAAAATAATGAAAATCAACTAAATTAGACATAAATGCATCATCTAACATTTTTTTTTTTTTTCTGGAAAACTATTCAAAGGAAAATTATGACATTTTCTGGAAAAAAAGAAGAAAGTAAGGGGCGTATCATAGTAAAATTTTAAATCCCATTGGAAATTAATGAAAATAATAATAATCTTTATTGAGCAAATATGCTAAATACAAAAACAAATCAATAAAATATTATATCCTAGGTAGTTACAATAGTAATAATAATAATAATAATAATAATATCAATAATAAATTAACACATTAAAAAGGATTCAATAAATACACATAGTTGTAAAATAAATAAATAAATAAGTATAAAAAATAAAATAAAACGACAATATAAACGATATAAAACAAATCTCACAATAGATGATCTCTCACTAATTTTTTGAACATTTTCAGGGTATCACAGTCTTTTATATTGTTGGGTAACATATTGAAATCATGTAAACCTCTATATAGAACCGAGGTGAGCATTTGGGTGGTACAACACTTATCTGACAATACAAAATCATTGCAATTTCTGGTGTTATAACTATGTACATCTTTAAAAAACTTCAACCAACCTATCACAGATATAAGACGGTAACATTTTGTTCTTAATTTTAAACAGAAAAACATGGACGCTGTACGTAACTTTTTGCTTGACAGAAAAGACATTTAAAATGTTAAGCATTGTTGCAATTGGGGTATATCTATTGCATCTTAGAATGGTTCTCATTGCTCTATTTTGAATAATTTGTAACTGTTCTATCTTAAAATTAGGCAAATTGAATAAGAGAGTGGAACAAAATTCAAGGTGTGGAGTTGCTATACTTTTATAGATTAGCAATTTAGTAGCCATTGACAACTTATTGCCTATCCTCCCAATAAAGTTTACTTTTTTGGAAAACTTCCTCGTTATGTACTCCGCATGTGCATAAAAATTCAAAAATGAATCGAATATGACTCCTAAATATTTAATTTGATTTTCATGAAGTATTTTTTCGTTATTCATAACAATATATATGCTTTCTAGATTAACATCTTTCAAACTATATTTTTTACCAAATAAACAACATTTTGATTTTGAAGTGTTGATACTTAAATTGTTATTGCAAAGCCATTTAAATAAATTGTTTAAATCAGTGTTTACTATTTTTTGCATCTGAACAATATCTTTTCCAGCCAAGTATATCATTGTATCATCAGCAAACAATTCAATTTTACACCCCTTCACAACTTTCACGATATCATTTATGTAGAGTAGAAATAACAGCGGTCCCAAAACGGTTCCCTGCGGTACTCCATACTGAACCAGTAAGGAATCTGACATAGAATTTTTAAATTTCACCCTTTGATGTCTGTTACTCAGATATGATTTGAACCATTGCAATAATGTGTGCTCAATGCCGATATCGTTTAGTTTCCTTGATAAAATGTCCCTATCTACAGTCTCAAAAGCCCTTTTGAAATCTAAGAATACTGCCAGTACGAAATTACCCTTATCTATTTTCCTCAGAAATACATCACATATATTTATAACTACAGACTCACACGAATGACTCTCACGGAAACCAAACTGATGACTCACCAATATTTCATTTTTATTACAATGATTTTGAAGCTGATTTTTAACAGCGAGCTCTAGCACTTTCTCATATACTTCGACGGTGTTTATTGGCCTGAATTCATTGCACAGATTCGTACCTGCAACTTTAGGGACAGGAATGACAATGGATTTCTTCCACGCCTCCGGAAAATCCCCGGTTGAGAGGGACGCATTTATAACATTCAACAAACGATCTCCAACAGCATAACAAACATCACACAAAACCTTCTTGGAAATTCCACTATCACCACCCCCAACATTTTTCATGTCCTTTAGAATACCCTTCATGTCAGTCAATGATATTTGTTTGAATCTAGAAATCTTACTATAGGATACATTAGAGATATCTGCTGAAATTTCACCTAAGAGGGGATATTTTGGGATATTATTTACAATTTCCTGAATGCTATTTATAAAATATTTATTGAATTCTGCTGTAATGGTTAATTCATCAGATATTTTTTGATTTTCAACAATTTTTACTGGGAAGTAACAACTTTAAATTTTTCCACATTTCCCTAGGATTCTTTTTATTGTCATCAATTGTTGTTCTATAGTATTTATCCTTCTCTAATTTAATTTGATTTACTATGGAATTTCGTTCTGCCTTGTATTCCCTCCAGACCTCACCGTTATTTTCCCTGACCGCTCTAACATACAAATTATCCCTATGTCGCATTCTTTCTCTAATTTCCGCCGTAATCCAAAGCTTATGTAAATATTTTTGCTTAAATACAACACGCTGTTTAGGACACATGACATTAAGAATATCCGCAATACCAGATACAAAACTATTCGCCAAAACATTTACATCCCCACAATAATTATTCCACCCCAAGTTAAAGAGACAATCCTGCAATTGGTCTACATTAAAGTGTTTCATAGATCTATGATAAGCAACTACGTCAGAGTTCCCATTAGATTTCTTAATAAGGCGAATTGATAGAATACAATGATCACTAATTTTTGGTGTTAAATGTACTTTGTATGGAAGATTTTTATTATTTGTTACAATATAATCAATGAGTGTTTGACTTTTATCAGTAACGCGTGTAGGTGAGTGGACAATTTGAGTGAAGCCATTTTCATATACATACAACTAAATTAGACATAAATGCACCATCTAATATTTCATTTTTTTCTGGAAAACTATTCAGGGAAAAATTATGATATTTTCTGGAAAAAAAGAGGAAAGTCAGGGGCGTATCATAGTAAAATTTCAAATTTTTCCAGTGAAAAATAACCTCAATTAAATTAGGCATAAATGCACCATCTTACATTTTATTTTTTTTCTGGAAAACTATCCAAAGAAAAATTATGAAATTTTCTGGACAAAACGAGAGAAGTCAGTGGCGTATTATACTAAAATTTCAAATTTTTTCCAGTGAAAAATAACCCCATTGCAAATTAATGAAAATCGACTAAATTAGACATAAATGCACCATCTAACATTTTATTTTTTTCCTGGAAAACTGTCCAGGAGAAAATTATGGCATTTTCTGGAAAAAAAGAAGAAAGTCAGGGGCGTATCATAGTAAAATTTCAAATTTTTCCAGTAGAAAATAACACCGTTGTAAATTAAAAAAAATAAATTAAATTAGGCATAAATGCACCATCTAACATTTTATTTTTTTTCTGGAAAATTATTCAAAGGAAACTTATGACATTTTCTGGAAAAAAAAGAAAATCAGAGGCGTATCATAGTAAAATTTTAAATTTTTCCAATGAAAAATAATCCCATTGGAAATTATTTAAAAATCAATTAAATTAGGCATAAATGTACCATCTAACATTTTATTTTTTTTCTGGAAAACTATTCAGGAAAAAGTTATGACATTTTCTGAAAAAAAAGAGGAAAGTCAGGGGCGTATCATAGTAAAACTTCAAATTTTTCTAGTGAAAAATAAACCCATTGGAAATTAATAAAAATCAATTAAACTAGGCATAAATGTACCATCTAACATTTTATTTTTTTTCTGGAATACTATTTAAAGAAAAATTATGACATTTTCTGGAAAAAAAGAAGAAAGCTAGGGGCGAATCATAGTAAAATTTCGAATTTTTCCAGTGGAAAATAACACCATTGGAAATTAAGAAAAATCAATTAAATTAGGCATAAATGAACCATCTAACATTTTATTTTTTTTCTGGAAAACTATTCAGGGGGAAATTATGACATTTTCTGGAAAAAAAGAGGAAAGTCAGGGGCGTATCATAGTAAAATTTCAAATTTTTCCAGTAAAAAATAACCCCATCGGAAATTAATAGAAATCAATTAAATTAGGCATAAATGCACCATCTAACATTTTATTTTTTTTCTGAAAAACTATTCAGGGGAAAATTACGACATTTTCTGGAAAAAAAGGGGAAAGTCAAGGGCGTATCATAGTAAAATTTCAATTTTTTCCAGTGGAAAATAACCTCATTGGAAATTAATGAATATCAACTAAATTAGGCATAAATGCACCATCTAACATTTTATTTTTTTTTTTCTGGAAAACTGTTCAAGGGAAACTTATGACATTCTCTGGGGAAAGGGAAGAAAATCAGGGGCGTATCATAGTAAAGTTTCAAATTTTTTCAGTGGAAAATAACCCCCCCATTGGAAATTAATGAAAATCAACTAAATTAGGCATAAATGCACCATTCAACATTCTATTTTTCTTCTGAAAAACTACTCAGGGGAAAATTATGACATTTTCTGGAGGAAAAGAGAAAAGGCAGGGGCGTATCATAGTAAAATTTCAAATTTTTCCAGTGGAAAATAACCTCATTGGAAATTAATGAATATCAACTAAGTTAGGCATAAATGCACCATCTAACTTTTTTTTTCTGGAAAACTGTTCAAGGGAAACTTATGACATTTTTTGGAAAAAAAGAAGAAAATCAGGGCAGGGCGTATCATAGTACAGTTTCAATTTTTTTCAGTGGAAAATAACCCCATTGGAAATTAATGAAAATCAACTAAATTAGGCATAAATGCACCATCCAACATTTTATTTTTCTTTTGAAAAACTACTCAGGGGAAAATTATGACATTTTCTGGAGAAAAAGAGAAAAGTCAGGGGCGCATCATACTAAACTTTCAAAAATTTTTCAAGTGGAAAATAACCCCATTGGAAATTAATGAAATTCAAGTAAATTAGGCATAAATGCACCATCTAACATTTTATTTTTTTTCTGGAAAATTATTCAAAGGAAAATTATGACATTTTCTGGAAAAAAAAAGAAAATCACAGGCGTATCATAGTAAAATTTTAAATTTTTCCAGTGAAAAATAACCCCATTGCATAAATTAGGCATAAATGTACCATCTAACATTTTATTTTTTTTCTGGAAAACAGACAGTTTAAACCAAGTCACCTAAAAAACACTAAACTAACACTTTTGACAGTTGACATTGAAAATGTCTACTGTCAGAAAATACATGCTCCGTCAATACTAAAACGACAGAGTCTTTTAGCCTAAAAAAAAAAAAGAAAGAAGGTGACTAGACATAAGAGCTTGCACGCCAACAAAATAGGTTTAGAAAAATAGAGATTATTTTCCAGTAAAAAACTAAATAATTTGATAATTTATAATTATAGTATTTTAGGCGTACTCTACTGACCTTTGATAGTACATAGTACATAACCATTCATTATAGTACGGTTGGCAACACTGAAGCAATGTGAAGAAGGTAGAAGCGTAGAAAAAAGTGCTATAACTCAAATGGTACATATTATAGTGAATGAAATGAAAAACGTTAGTAGTTTTATTCTCTGTAAATCATTTAGAAAATTAGGCTACAAAATGCGTGAAAAATACCCCTCGACATTTTTGGACAAGGATGAAGATGGAACTATTTTGGGTGACGGACTCCTTGGAATTATCTCAAAAATTCACATCCGGTATACTTATTTAGGTAGACCACATGTGAGCGGATTGAACAAATCTTCAGCGAACCCTGAAAAGGCGAAACTAATAAATAATTTACGAGCTGGATGTTCCAACTGGCAACCTAATGAGGTCGAGGATACTACCAGCTTAGAAAATATGAAAAATGAACTACTCACCTTGACAGAAGATAACGAAAACTTTTTTGTTTATTTGGAAAAAACCTACGCCCAACAAAGGTTATTTTCAAACAGAACTTAAATGTAAAAAAAAGCAAGAAAATTGGAAATTGGATTTGATATGCATCGGTGTTTCGTGTTTCATATTATTATTACAACTAGCCTTTGAAAAATTTAGTTAGAAATAAAATAACAGATCATATCGTGGCAAGTTATCTATTGAAATCTATTGTTTATAGTGTTTTATCTACCAGCGTTTGGTTATGACGTTTTTACATAACTATTTTTCTAGTATTTGAATTGTGTCATGAGACTCATAACACAACTAGTGGTGTTATAGACTAGGTTATGAATTCATAACACAACTAGTGGTGTTATAGACGAGGTTATGAATCTATAACACAACTAATTTTGGTGATTTGACAAATGTCAAAGGTAAACCTGTAAAGGTAAAATGAAGGTAGACAACTACTAATAAACGAAAATAATTGAAGAAACATTCTTATTTTTCGCTTTGTAGATAAAACGTTGTACATCACACGTGCGTTTAAACATGACTACAAAACTCGTGTGATTAGAACGACTCGGTCTACGACCTCGTTGTTCTAATCTTTCACACTCGTTATTGTAATCATCTTCATAAACGCACTTGTAATGTAAATAACTATTTGTTATGTTAAATGCAAAATAAGCACTTTACTGTTACTGTAAAATACTGTTTTTTATTATTTTAAGGACCAAGTAACTATTGCCGGTTCTCAGTTTTTTTCTAGTTGGTCCCAACTCTGAGATATTGACCAAAGTCTGGTTTTTTTCAATAGGACACTCTATATATTAATAGCTCATTAGAAAGCTCGGCTTTTTCTGATTTCAATGATAAAAGTTCGATAGGTTTATCTCTAATAGTTTTCGAGAAAAAAAATTATTTCGGTTTTTGTCATAAGAAGCAATGTGTAAGAAAAGGACTTTATATCTGTTAGGAAACTGAGAAAGGTCTCTTTCTAACTCATTGTTTCTTATGACAAAAGCCGAAATATTTTTTTTTCTCGAAAACTGTTAGAGATAAACCTATCGAAATTTGTATCATTGAAATCAGCAAAAGCAGAGCTTTCTAATGAGCTATTAATATATAGGGTGTTCCATTGAAAAAAATCGTATTTTGGTCAATATATTGAAATGGAGGCCCAATAGAAAAAAAACTGAAGACGTCACTGAATTCTGCTTGAAAAAGTGCTTCTAGGAAGTTTTTACGGAAATCAGTTATTTTCATAAACAAAAAAGTTATGAAGATTTCACAGTATTGCTCAAAATCGAAAATCGCCCTCTAGCGGCTAAACGGTTGAAGATATTAAAATGCGGATGGCACCAATCAAAATTTCAAGAAATTTGAGCCTCGGAGTGGGGGGTTCATTTTTTTGTATCTCGCTCAGAAATTGACGTTTCCTATTAAAACCATCCAAATTCGGACACCCTGTACAGCCATAAAAAGGTATGGGAAATAATTAGCCAGAGATTAAAGGCTGAAAATGTTTTTTTCTCTGCCGATAAATATTCAGAGAAATGGAGAAATTTAAAAAAAGTTACGATAGAAACAGAAAGGAAAGGGAAGCCACAGGCAGTTCACCAAAATTCTGGATTTTCTATGAAGACCTGCACGACATTTATTTTATGGCCACTTGCACCGTTAGTATAACAGTAGTTTAAAATGTAACTATTAGTTATTTCTGAATTTTGGCTTGCACCGCAATTTAAGCCATGGTTAAACTCGTCGAAGCCACTGTTGAACTAAGCCACCGATTTTGGAGGCTTAAATCGGTATAAACCACAGTTAGTACGAATTCTAACCTAAAAAAACACAAAACAGTGTATGTAACCTCAAAAGTCAAAAGATTACTCTGTGCGTATTCCGACAAAAACTAATTAGTTTCTAAAAAATGGATTTTTGGGAAGACGACATATTCCTAGAGGATGATATGGATATATTAGATATAGTTGATATGGGTTTTCCACGAAGGGTATATCATAGAGCCGACCACTTCCACAACATGGATAATCTCACCTTTTTCAAGAGATTTCGTCTCTTGAAACCAACCGTAATTGGCATATTAGAGCGAATTGAGGAGGACCTGGAGTTTCCTCACGATTTGTAAGTGCACCGAAACAATCATTTTACAAAAGTTTTGGTCAGGTTAAGTAGGTAGGTATGTGAAGTGTAAAACGGTGTTTCAGGAACCACAGTGTGTCTCCAATCAATCAGCTACTAACGACTTTGCGATTTTATGCTAGTTCTGGACATCTATCGGTTGTTGGCGACTTTATGGGCATGCACGAATCAACAGCAAGTAGGATAGTAGCCAAACTCTCATCAGTTTTGGCAAGACTCTACCCTGAGTTTGTGAAGGAACCGAAAGCAGAAGAGTTTCACAGAATCCACACAGAATTCTACAACATCGCAAGATTTCCCAGAGTGTTAGGGATAGTGGATTGTACCCACATCCGAATAAATTCACCAGGTAATTATTACAGTGTTTATAAGCCTTCAAATATCTATATGATAAAACCTCCCTTTCCTGCCATTTTTTAAAACTTATTATCATAATTGATCTATCAATAACATTTATAACCCGAAGGGCCGTTTGAAATGTTTGAATATGTTCTTCATTTGGCAAATATAGAGGCACTTAGCTGAAAATGTTACATAAAACATCCTATTAAAAAAGTTTTTTAGTGCTTTTATGATCACTCTACAATTGCTTCAATCTGATTTTTAGGTGGCGATGACGCAGAGGTTTTTCGCAATAGAAAAGGGTATTTTTCTATAAACACACAAGCTGTGACTGATGCTGATCTGAAGTTTTTAAATGTAGTAGCTAGATGGCCAGGATCAAGCCACGATAATACAATCTTCCTCAACAGTAGAATAAGACAAAAATTTGAAACAAACCATTTTCCCAATTCCATTTTGTTAGGTAAGTACCTAGAGGGCTGGTTTCTCAATAGCAAGTCACCCCTGGGTTAAGCATAACTCCAGGGTAAACCTAGCAACTGGACACGCTTACCCTAAAGTCAAAACCAACCCGGAGGTGACTAGCTATTGAGAAACTAACCCAGTGTTTTAATTTGTAAAGTTGCAACAGAACAGTAATAAATTGACGTCAGCGGCCACATATTTTAATAGTAGGTACCACACTATTACAATTTCTGCTACACCAACATCTTTGCCAAACTGTGCAATTGTAATATACTTACCTACAACATTTTTTAGGAGATCGTGGTTACGCCCAGAGAAATTATCTGTTAACGCCATTGGCTAATCCTGTTAACCGCGGCCAAGTATTATACAATGAATCTTTAATAAGAACAAGAAACTCTGTGGAATGAGTTTTTGGGATATGGAAAAGACGATTTCCAGTCTTAGCTTATGGGCTAAGACTAAAACTGGATACAGTTTTATCTATTATTCCTGCTGCCGCAGTCCTGCACAACATTGCAAGACAGATGCATGAGCCAGAGCCGCCGATACCAGCTGATATTAATCAGGCTGAGCTTGAATACTTGATAGAAGAAGGCCAAATTCCTGAAGTTCCTGTTGCCCAAGAGCCTTTGAATTTTCAAAACCAACTCATTCAAGCATATTTTGCAAATTTATAATTATTTGTTTTTATGGAACTCGAGAAATATAAATCTACCCATCTAAATATTTATGTGAAAATGTTGATAAAAAATATTTATCAATTATGAGAAATAAAACTGTCTTCTTGAAAAACTTGCTTTGCTTTATTTTAAAAAAATAAAAACTTCTTGTAATAAACAACAATCATAACATCTTGCTAAGTACTAAATGCAACTAAAAACATAAATCACAACATAGGTAGTAAGTTTGATTAAAAACCACTAAGGAACTAAATCACCAATCAGCAACTCTAAAAACAAACTGAAAACTTTTCTCAATCAAGAGAGATAGAATTATTTATATAAAATGATACTACTCATAATAAGGATGCACCATCAATGTAGGATTATAATAAAATCGTGAAGCAAAGGAGCAAAGAAATTATGAATAATTAATAATCAGGTCGTTTAGGCTTATTCAACCTTTCCTTTTCTACTAAAACTTGCAGATCCAGCAGTTCCATTCCTTTCTTATGTTTATCCTTCGAATGATCTAATTCTTGAGCTAGCCGTTTTTTAGTGAAGTCAGCAATCTCCAGACGCATATCCATCAACTGATTGTACTTCTCAGATACCTCAGAAGAGGTTAGTGCTTTCACCTGTACGGTGGGTCTTCGACGATTGGAAGCAGGAGTACTTCGATTGAGCCGATTTTTGTTGGGAGTTACTTGTTCATGTATTTCTTTGCCAGTACCTCCTTCCTGGTCCTTTTTTCTACTGGGAATATCTGAAAAAGGTTCACATTTTATTTATTGGTATACTATGTAGCTCTGTGATATATATTTTCAAAGGTTATTTTACCACAATAGTTCATCGTCAATCCATTATTTTCCTTTTGACCTTCTGTCCTGAGAGCAGAGGATAATGGTTTTTTTATAATCGGTAGCTGTATATTTTTTCCATGTGCTGGGCATTACCTAAAAAAATATACATACTTGCATAAAATACTAAAATAGCAGTAATGACAAAGAATCTAAAAAAAAAGATGCGGAAAAGCCAAGGATTCGTATAAAAAACGTATTTTTTTCAAGATTAGATTGACTGTGCTTTCCTGGGATAAGAGCACAATCTCGAGCACAATGCTATATTGAGATATCTTAACAGAACCCCTAAAAAAACCAAAAAAACGAAACTTCAAGGCATATTAGATACAACTTACCAAGAGGTCTTCTTCTACAACATCCTCATCCATGCTTTCTCTATCTTGGGCATACTCATACACAATTTCAATGTCATTACGGGGCTGTTCAGATGGCTCTGCCTCATCACCACTCGAAACATCGCCACCATAGGGTGTTTCTAACCCATAAACTGTTTTTTTTATTAATTATCGATAAAAGAACATCATCAAATGGTTCATCCGGTCTAGGTGGTGGTAAGCCTCCACCAGTTTTTTCTGTTCCAGTTTGGCATCAGCAGCCTTCTTTCTCAATTCTTTTTTTTATTTTCATACAGTCTTTTTATACCTTCTTTGGATCTATACACACCTGCCGTTGTAGTGCAGTTTAATATTAACACTAGGTATATTCATATTATTATTATTATCATAACATCATAATCAGGTCACCTCCATGTCACGTCATTAGTATTACCAAACTATGTAAACCATATTGTAACCATTATTCAGATCCAATATAACGTTCAAACCAATAACATCCGTTGTGTTTTATTAAGGATCATACATGGCGATTCTGCCAGGATGGTGCCTAAGTACACGCGGAAGTGACTGATACCGGAGCGGTAAACTCGAATTTTATCGTTGAAGAAAACGCTGTTTCCGTACCACATGACGTTCGCGTAATATTGTATGTTATTGCTGCAGCCGTGTGTCTGATGACATTTTTGAAAGTGCGTAAATCGTATAGAAGAGGCCTGAAACGCAATTTGGGCAGAAGCATGGTGCTAAGAGCCAGAGCAGCTGATGATGTAGACGCTGTCGCATAAAGTTCGTAAGTCATACACACGCAGAGGACAGCCGGTATGTACAAACTTGTTATTATGCCCGATGCTGAGTATACGTCCCTTGTCTGATCTGAAAATTGAGCCATTCAAAGATAGATAAAATAAAATGAAAAATTGATGCCGTAATAGAGCAGCTGAGTTCCCGTGTGTTCACAACTTTCATTATATTATTTCCTGAAAAGAAGAAGATGTCCCAAAATATTAAAAAGACTTTAACTTTTAATTTATTATGGTGCTTATTTTAAGTCCATTTCATTCATGTTCATCTGATTATTATTTTTTTTTCTTCTCTTTGATATTAGCTCTATTCACGAATGCATAATTTAAAAGCTAAACTATATAGGTCCATAATAACTAGTATACATTTGACCTTCAAAATTGTTTATTCTCTAGGTACCTAACTATCTACTATATTATGGTATTATTTCCTTTTTACGTAGTTTTATTTTTTTTTTTGAGTTATTACTAGATAAATATTTATTATTTATTTATTTATGACGTTTAACTGGGATGAAACTCATACCCGGCTGACAAATTTAAAAGACGCTATCGTTTGTGAGTCTAAAAGAGTTTTAAAATCAAACGTACCGAAAAGCGAGAGTGTGCGCGAGGAAGTTAAAGTAAATTTGCTAACCCTTTATAATGATTTTGTTAAAATATGTACAATTAACTACCAATTTTTAGATAGGGTAAGTCCGGGAGAGATCGACCATCGGGAGAGACCGACCAGTGTCGATTACTGGAGAACAGAGCAATAGAGGGCTCTGTGTGTCACAAATATGATAAATTCAGTTGATCTTGTTGCCACCAACACGTTGACATGGCCCGAGACAGCAGTGTAAATTTATAAATGAGGATTGAAAATTTGTGCTAACTTGAAAGTTTTCTGACCGATTTACTGTGGTGGTGATATTTTGAAGACTGGTAAGTTTATTTGAACTGTTTCAATACTGGATGATAAAATATGCATGGAACTATCACATAACCTCAAATATGTAGGCATTTCTCGTTTTAACTTCGGTTACCAAGGTGGTCGATCTCTCCCGTAACTTTGGTAGAGTACGACCACTTCAAACCGGGAGAGACCGACCACGGAAATGGAAATAATAATAATGAAATATTATGCGGTTTGAAATATAATGAAGCCAAAACTCAAACAAATATATTGTTACAGATTAACAAAAATGCCCACCACTTACAAAAGGAAAAATGACGAAAGAGCTAGATGGAGTGCCGATTCATTAAGGAGTGCAATTGAAGCTGTAGAAAATGGTACAATGGGAGTAAACAAAGCCGCTTGGCAATTTGGAATCCCTAAAACAACCCTTAAAGATAGGATTAGGAAGGGGAATGCAATAAAACAAAACAGACTAGGTCCGTCATCAGCGTTGGGAGAAAATGCAGAACTTAAATTGGTGCGACACATAAAAAAAACTGCAAACATTTGGATTTGCACCAGATCGCGAGTCTGTCAGAATATGGGCATTCCAACTTGCCGAAGAACTGAAATTGAAGCATACGTTTAATAAAGAAAAAGGCAAAGCCGGCTACGATTGGCTTAACTCATTTTTGCGACGACATCCTGAAATATCGATTAGAAAAGCCGAAGGAATCTCTATTAATCGAGCGACTGGAATGAACCGCGAGACTGTGAAACACTATTTTACCCTTCTAGAAAATGTTCTCACTAATAACCAACTTCATCACAAACCTGCAAATGTATTTAACATGGACGAGAGCGGTTTGCAATTAAACAATAGACCAACCCAAGTGTTAGCCGCAAAAGGCTCAAAAAATGTTTCTTCGTTAACATCCGGCGAGAAGGGCGAAACAATTTCGGTAATTGCGTGCTGCAATGCTGAGAGAATGTTTCTCCCACCTTACTCAATATTTAAAGGAAAAAATAGAAAGGAAGAATTTTTAGACGGAATGCCACCTGGCTCCCAAATTGCTATGTCACAGAAATCAGCGTATGTCAATCCTACCATTTTCAAGGAATGGTTGGAGTTTCATTTTTTGCCACGAAAACCAGCTGGAAAAGTATTGTTAATCGTCGATGGGCATACTTCTCACACAAATTCTGTGGAAGTGCTGGAGTTTTCCGAAGCTAATGACATAATTCTACTTTGTTTACCAAGTCACACGACTCATTACCTTCAACCATTGGATAGGTCCTTTTTTAAATCACTGAAAAACCATTACTACTCGGCTTGCAACAATTTCCTAAAAGCGAATCCAAGTAGGAAAATATCAAGGTTGATTTTTGGAAATCTTTTGGGACAAGCATGGGGTAAATCGGCAACTGTGGAAAATGGGATGTCTGGATTTAGAGCTACAGGCATTGCACCCTTTAATCCAGAAGTCATTCCAGATTATGCGTATATTAATATTCAAATGGAACAAGATGGAGAAGCCACGCCTGGTTCAAATAATACGGCTGAAAATATCTCCCCTCCTCCGACTCCACCCCGGGTCCCTACCGTTCAGGCAACTAACACTCGCATTTTTCCGGATCAGCCTGGTTGTTCGCGCGACCCTGATCCTGCAACAGTGGAGATCGAACCCACACTCGACCCCACACCAGGAAAATTGTTGGATAATGTGATCTCGCCGATTCCAAAAACCAGTGCAAAAGTAGCAGTTAAATGACGAGGTAGGCAGCTTGCAACCATTTTAAACAGTTCACAACGCATCGAGATTCAGAAAGAAAAAAAAACACATCACATCACACATCAATAAAAACACTCAAGTATGGAGGAGAAGACCCCCACGGCCTGACCCGCCGTGACCTGGGAGCGTGAAGGAGGAATGTCGCGCAGGTGCATTTAAAACGGACTACGAGTATGGAACCGGAAACCCTGCCGCCTGGGGCTCAGGCGTAAGACTACGCGGGGGGGAAAGGGTTTTAGTCGGTCGGCATAACATCTAGCCAACCCGACACTACCCCGTCTATAAGCCATGATTGGCAGAACCCTATCTAACAACATCTGACGGGGTGTCTGACGAGCAGATTTCCTCAACCCCCTCCACAAAAAAAAAAAAAAAAAAAAAAAAAAAAAAAAAAAAAAAAAAAAAAAAAAAAAAAATAGCCAAATGCCTCGTCATCTAATTAGTGACGCGCATGAATGGATTAACGAGATTCCCACTGTCCCTACCCACTATCTAGCGAAACCACTGCCAAGGGAACGGGCTTGGAAAAATTAGCGGGGAAAGAAGACCCTATTGAGCTTGACTCTAGTCTGGCACTGTAAGGAGACATGAGAGGTGTAGCATAAGTGGGAGATGAAAATCGCCGGTGAAATACCACTACTTTCATCGTTTCTTTACTTACTCGGTTAGGCAGAACGCGGTGTCCAATTCAGAAGAAAGCTGTGGTTAAACAGAAAAAACGATTAGAATCTTCAGATTCAGACAGCGAAAGCCCAGTATTGCAGGAAAGTGATACATCTGCAGAAGAATGGGACGAAAATGAATGCGTAGTGTGTGGGGAAAATTATTTCAAAACCACTAAGAAAGACGATTGGATCAAATGTGTGGACTGCAGTCGTTGGCTTCACAATGGGTGCTCCAAATTCGAGAATTTTTGCGATTTATGCGGAAAAATGAGAAAGAAACGCCGTGAAAATTAAATTTATTAATACGCATTTATTATACTTTCACTAATATGCTGTTTTAATATGGATTTTTATTTTATGTTTTGATATTCTCCGAAGTCGGTCTCACCCTCAGTTGATGGTCGGACTAACCCGGACATGCGGGTGAGATCGACCAGTTGCAATGTTTGAACTTTTAATTCAGAATAAAAATTTATGTTCGTATTATATCATGACTTATATTTTTTATACTATCCTTATCCTTTAGGCAATGCTTCAACAGATTTTAAATAATATATCTCAGAAACCAAAAAAGTTACAATTTTTTTTCCAAAATGTGGTCGAACTCTCCCGGACTTACCCTAATAGACAATATCAGAAAATCAAAAAACTTTTTAGCACAGCGCGAGATAGGGTAATTAGGGCTTATTTGGTTCTTAGAGTACCATATAAAATACCAATATTCTTGCACAGAAGTAATAAATCCTTCAGTACTGGAAGAAGATCTGGAAATCTCGGATATAGAAGAGCAAGAAGATAGTGACGAGGTTAATAGTCAAATAGAGGTGGAAAGGTTATTGAAAATGCCTATTACCGCAGTAGAATTTTTCAACTTTGCAAGCAAGATCGTCAGCAGTGAGTATGATGGATCGGAAGACCGACTCCAATCATTTTTGGACGCTCTAAATTTGCTACAGACGAATGCCACAGATCACGAGGCCAACGCCGCTGCCTTCGTTAAAACAAAGCTGACAGGAAAAGCACGAGAACTGATCAATGAGACAGATGATTTGACGACCATTATAGAAAAATTAAAAAAGGGCATCAAGGCAGAAAGCTCACAAACAGCTACAAGTAAGCTTCTTTCGCTGAAACAGCAAAATAAGGATTACACGAAATTGGCGACGGAGATAGAGTCATTGTCATCAAGTCTGAAGAGAGCTTATATAAGAGAGGGCGTACCGGCAGAAGTAGCTGAGAAATATACTACAAACACTACCGTTAGGGCACTCAAAAATAATTCTAGCTCAGAAAGCGTGCGTATTATTATGGAAGCCGCCACTTTTAGAACTCCGAATGAAGCCATTTCAAAATTTGTCGACGTTAGCGCTGACTCAGGTAACAGCACCGCCTCAGTTTTTTTTGCGGGGCACAATAGGCACAAACGAGGACAATATAGGGGTAATATGCGGAGCAGAGGAAGACAGTATAACAATTTTAATAATAACCGATATAGTAACGGATCCAATCACTATGGCCAACGAGATCCAACTAATAAGTATAGAGGAAATAATAATCAAAATTACAGAGGCACTTTTTACAACAATAGACATAGTACGAGAGGACATAGGACACCTTTCGTAAGAAGCTATGAGTCAGAGGAAAGTTCGGAAAACCGGCAGGACCCCCAGTTAGGTCCAATGGGGGACAACCAGTAAAAATTTTTCACTTGGACCTGTCACTTTCAAACTTTGTATTGATCACCACACAAATGACAGGACACGAAAGCATAACATTACTCGTCGACACAGGGGCTGACATATCAATATTCAAAAAGTCAAAAATTAAGCCGGCTCAATTATTAAATAGGGCACATGCTAGCAGAATTAGAGGCGTTACAGAAGGCTCAGCAAGTTCATGCGGAACTACAGAAACTAACATTTTTATCAATAACTTCTCACTGCCACATACATTTCACGTAGTAGACGATAACTTTCCTATACCATCCGACGGAATTTTAGGGCGAGATTTCAGTGAAATACCAGTGTCAATTAGATTACTCAAACTGGAATATGACCATCTTATACAGAAATACTGAAATAACAACGCACATTTTTAATAGCCCAGAAGAGGACTTACTAATTGTACCACCAAGATGTGAGATCATTAGACATATCAAAAGATTTGAGCAACTCAAAGAAGATTCGGTAGTTCTACACAAAGAGATAACGCCAGGAGTTTTTGTCGCAGGTGCTATTATATCAAGGTCGAATCCTTACATTAAAGTTTTGAATACAAATATTGAAAGTGTTGCAATAAAAAATGCTGACTTGGAAATCACCGAATTAAAAAATTACAATATTTATAATATTAATCGCTAAAAAGAAGATAGGGAATCACAACTTTTGAAAGAATTAAATAAAGATATCCCGGAATTTGCCAAAAACGATACAATAACTCTATGTAAGCAATTTTCCGACGTTTTTAGACTATCTATAGATAGATTGACAACAAACAATTTCTACGAACAAAAGTTAAAACTATCAGACCAAACACCTGTTTATAGTAAAAACTATCGCATTCCTTACTCACAGACGACGGAAATAAATGCGCAAGTAAGCAAAATGTTGGAACACAATATAATTGAACCGTCCATGGCGGAATACAATAGCCCAATATTGTTAGTGCCAAAGAAGTCATTAGACCAAAATAAAAAAATGGAGATTAGTGGTCGATTTTAGGCGAGTCAACAAGGCCCTTTTGAGTGATAAATTTCCTTTACCGAGAATAGATGCCGTTTTGGATCAACTAGGAAGAGCCAAATTCTTCTCTACATTAGATTTAAAATCAGGATTTCACCAAATTCCCTTAGAGCAAAATTCGAGAGATATAACAACGTTTAGCACGAATCAAGGATCCTACAGATTTACAAGACTTCCCTTCGGACTGAAAATTAGTCCTAATAGCTTTCAGCGAATGATGAACCTAGCTTTCGCAGGTATAACACCAGAAAAAGCATTCGTATACATGGATGATCTTATAGTTATTGGATGCTCTAAAAACCACCACTTGCAAAATCTTCGCAGTGTTTTCGAAACTTGCAGGAAATATAACCTGAAACTCATCCTGAAAAATGTAAATTCTTTCAGAAGGAAGTGACATTTTTGGGTCATAAATGTACAGACCAAGGAATTTTACCGGATGACTCAAAATTTGAAGTAATTCGATCCTTCTCACCTCCAAAAGATCCACAAGCAGTAAAAAGATTCGTTTCATTCCTTTCTTATTATCGCCGATTTATTCCTAATTTTGCACAACTTGCAAGGCCACTCAATATACTTACTAGAAAGAATGTTACATTTAAATGGACAGAAGACTGTCAAAATTCCTTCGAAAAACTGAGAAACTCACTATTAGAGCCACCTATCTTGCAATATCCAAATTTCCAAAAAAAAATTATTCTTTCAACCGATGCGAGCCGAGATTCATGCGGAGCTGTTTTGTCACAAGAGTATGACGGATTGGACATGCCATTGGCCTATGCCTCAAGATCATTTACAAAAGGGGAATCAAATAAATCCACTATAGAGCAAGAACTTACAGCAAGTTGCTGGGGAATAAACTATTTTAGACCCTTTCTATTCGGAAATCGATTTTTGGTCAAATCTGATCACAGACCACTTGTCTATCTATTTTCTATGAAGGACCCCTCCTCAAAATTAACGCGTATGAGATTAGAATTAGAACAATACGATTTTGAAATACAATATATTAAGGGTAGTTGTAACGTAGGTGCTGATTTTCTATCCAGGCTAACTATTGAAGATCTTAAAAATATCTCTCAAAACAGTTCTCAAATATTAGCAATCACTAGGTCGACGACTAAGGCACAGCAAAACAAAATAAATACTAACCAAAGTACTACACTGAATAAACCAGTAATGAAGCCAAAAGTATACGAAGCCTTTGACAATTCAAGCATAATTAAACTTCCTATTGCGAAATTTGATATTAAGCCCAATTATCTTAGAATAAATTTGGGAATAAAAGGAAGATTCTGCGCAGAATCAAAAATATCGATCAATAAGGGCAGTATTTCACTAGAGAGAGTACTGCCGCAGCTCGAAAAAATGGCTATTGATCATAATGTGAAAGAAATAAAAATAAATGGCTCATGTATGTGAAAAGGGGTATAAGTCAAAAACTAGTTAAAATGAGTTATTTATACCAAATGCATCAGAAAGTAGTCGGCAACGTATGGGAGAAGGGATATAACTAGAAAATATTATAATACAGTGATACACTATGGTGTAAAATGATATAAGTCACTTTTGGAGATTATATTTTTGTGAAAAAGGTGATAAGTGAACTTATACCTACGACTTGAATAGATTTTAAGTGAATAATGGAATAAGTCTATTTGTACCCGAGAACAATAATAAATATCTTGAGATATGTTTGGGTATACGGGTATATGTTTACTTATGTCAGATAATATTTTACATTACTTATGTGTAAAGAGAAACAAATAGACTTATACCTCTTTTCACAAAATTAACTCCACAAATAAAAAATAATATTTTTGAGAAAAGCGGCATATGTATACTTATACCTATTTACATATACTAAAGACATATTTATTGGCAAAATGTTAAGGTATAATGTGCACATATATCCCTTTTCTCGTTGTTATGCTGCTTCACTTGCCTTCATACTGTGGAGAGGGATGGTTGTTCCGTTTTTTTTTTAATTATCTTGTTTAAGGGCGCCAAATTTTTTGTTCAAGTATACATGGTACACGGTAACTTGTATGTGATATTTTGGGCAGCTCTTTCTATTGATTTCTTGTTAATAATATTTCAATAAAAATTAAAAAAACATTTGAGGTTAGGATGTCACAACGTACTAAACACATCCTCAAATTATTAGTGCCGCTGCAAGCTACTCCGGTACCAAATGCAAAAGCAGGTAAGTAAAAGTAAACAAATTATACAATATATTTTATTTTGTGGAGGGTGCTTTCCAATAATAATTTAGCGTAAAGATCTCAACAATATTTTTTTTTACTTATATCTCTTTCCACATACCTACCTACATGCGATTTACTTTATTTTTTAGAAAGGGAAATGAAATCTCTCAATGATAAGAAAGATAATCCCGATATTCACATCACTGCTGAAAGTTGTATATCCGAAAATGAGCTGGAAACCATTTTACAAAATGCGAATACAAAATTAAATGTTTTTGACGGTAGGTATATTTTTACTTATATCCCTTTTCACATGAATGTGATTTTTTTTATTTTTAGAAAACCAATTAAAATCTGCTAATAATGAGAAAGAGAATCCCTATACGCACATCAGTGCTGAAAGTTCTCTAACCGAAAATCAGCTAGAAATGATGCAACACAATCGTAATACAAAATTAAATGCTTCTAACGGTGGGTATAGTACATAAGACAATATTTCTAAAGATTGGGAATAATAATTATAAAATTTCTTTCTCCAGAGCTAACATTCACATTGGCTTCTGCTAATAATAATTTAGAATCGTGCCAAGAGAATATTTTGCCTTGCTCTGTGACCAAATCTGCGACAGTGAGTAAAACTTTTGCGGAAACTAACAGTAATGGTTAGTAATATTTAGTGCTTACCTAACCGGATTTGTTTTTTTAATGCCATTTTTTTTCCAGAGTTTACATTTACATTAACTTCTGTTAATGATTATTTAGAACCGTGCGAAGAGCATATTTTGCCTTGCTCTGTGACCAAATCTGCTGAGGAAACTAACAGCACTGGTTAGTAATATTTAGCAATACTTATTAAATTGACGTTGTTTTTTCTTTACAAAAAATACTTGAATCTGATATTATTTTTAGATTCAGATTTTCCTCAGCAAGAAGAATTTCCAGATGATTTTCAAAGATTAGAATTACACGAAGACACTTCAGTCCAATTTCAAGAGCCATGTCAGGCAAATTTGCCAAACGAAACTTTATCAGATGATGTTAGTTCAGAAGAAGCGTATAACCCAGATGACGAATCTTCCAGTTCATCAGAAGATAGCAGTTCCACTGATGGTCCCACAACTAGCTCAAGGAAAAGAAAAAGTCTTTCGCGAAATGATTATATCAGCAATGTTAAAAGACCAAAAAATATCACTACTGCTTCCAAAGAACACTTGAAGAATAACAAAAAACAGAGAAAAGCAAAAAAGACCCTTAAAAATGAAACACGAACAGTAAGAGAAGAAAGAAAGAGAAACAGAAACCTAGGTTTGGAATATACAACAAAAAAGGGAAAATTGATAAGAGCTAGGGTCTGCAGGCCATTGTCCAAATGCAAACTTAATTGTCAAGATAAAATAGACCATGAAAAGAGACAGACAATTTTTTCTGAATACTGGCAGATGAAAAGCTTTAATAAACGTGTTGCTTTTATTGCTTCTTTGATAAGAACAGAACCCAAAAAATGTGCAAAACGCAAAACAGAACATATTTCGAAACAAAAAAACAGATTGGTACCACATATATTTCATTTGCCCTATAATGGAGAGCAACTAAGAGTTTGCAAGCAATGCTTCTTAAAAACTTTTGATGAATCAAACCGATTTGTCACTAATGTTTTAAAAAATAAGGCAGAATCCAGTTCTGGTGTCTGTCGTGATGATAAAAGGGGCATGTCCTCTTCCGCAAACAAGATTCCTGATGCTGATTTGCAATTAGTAAAAGAACATATTAATTCAATACCTTCGTACGAAAGTCACTACTCCAGAAAAAAAACAGGAGATAAAAGATATCTTCCGCACTTTTACACTCTGGCTTCTCTTTACAGGGAATATGTTAATTGGCTTCCAGAGGGAAGACGGATTGTATCAAGATTTGTTTACGAAAGGGTCTTTTATTCCATGGGTTTGAAAATAAAGTTATTGAAAAAAGATACGTGTGCCAAGTGTGACAAATTTAATATGCTTATAAAAGCAAACAGTGACGAAGCAAAAACGAATTTGGAATCTGAATTAAGTAAGCATCAAAAAGAAGCTGAGGCTGGTTTTGAGGCAAAACGCATTGATAAAGAATATGCTTTAAACGATAAAACAAAAGAAGTCTTCAGTTTTGACCTTCAGCAATGCCTACCTACTCCAGACATTAAAACATCTGTGGCTTTTTATAAGAGGCAACTCTGGACATTCAACCTAACAGTTCATAGGTGTAGGGACCAACAAGCCTTTTGTTACATGTGGCACGAAGCAGTAGCAGCTAGAGGAGCCAATCAAATAGCTTCCTGCTTATTTAAGCACCTGAGACTTATTCCTGCAAGCATTAAGGAAATAACATTTTATTCCGATACATGTGCAGGACAAAACAAAAACTGCTTTGTGTCCATAATGTTCATGCTTGCTTTACAGGAGTTTCCTAACATTGAGAAAATTAACCACAAATTTCTTACCCCTCGGCATACGCACATGGAATGTGATAATGATCATTCCATTATTGAAAAGAAGAAAAAAAAATATCCATGTCCTATTGAACATCCAAGAGACTGGGTAAATCTTGTTCGTGTATGTGGTGTGAAAAAACCTTTCGAAGTCATTGAAATGTCCCGCAATCATTTCTTTGAATATTCTGCATTACTTAAAACGTTTCTTCAACAAAGAAAAGTTAATGAAGATGGCCAAAAAGTAGTATGGAAAGACATCAAATGGCTATGTTATTCCAAAGAACCGGGCATTATACTTTATAAAACATCCCTTGATGAAGAAGAAACATTTCGGAAATTGAGCTTTTTGCGAAAAGGGAAAACTTGGCCAAAAAAATTTAAAGTTCCTGAGACTTATAAAGGTGCAAACCCCATAAGTAGAGAGAAAAAAAATAATCTCATTGAAATGCTACCCTATGTTAGCGAAACATTCCATGAGTTTTATAAAAACCTAATCACAACAGCTGATGTTAGAGACGTTCTACCCGACGAATCAGATGACTCAGAGGAAGATTAGTTTTTAATAATAGTTCAGAAAATGTATCTTTCTTTGCCTACTTATATTTTTCTATATGCATATTTCAAGATTAAAACTGAATAAAATTTTGTGAAAAGAGGTATATGTAATTTTTTTTTCAAAAAAAATTCAAAATCTGGCCATTTTTTATAATTTGACAAAAATAAGATATTACCTACAAAAAAGTTAAACCTTTCATACTTTACTAAAAAAAAGTGCGTGACAGATCAATAGTTTTTATATTGAAATTAAATATTCAAAAGTTAAAAAAACTTAAAAAGCTAATATCTCAAAATCACTATTTTTTATTTATATCCCTGTTCACATACATGAGCCAAATATTAGCGACCATTTATTTAGAATGTGCACAATAAATGCATTGAAACATATAGGTCAGCAAACATTGCAAAATATATATATCGCTTTATACAAGGAGGCGCAAATTGTCAACAACAGAGAAGAAAAATCAAGATTAATTACAAAATATCATGATGATCCCATCACTGGAGGTCACTGTGGACAGAAAAAGTTACTGAAGAAACTAAGATCATGCTACAGATGGAAAGGTATGTCACGCGATGTTGCAAATTATGTGAAAAATTGCCAAAAATGTCAAATGAATAAGATCAAATCAAAAACCAGAGAACCAATGATAATAACACCTACACCTCAAAAAGCATTCGACATAGTATGCATTGATACTATTGGTCCATTTTTAAAAACAGCTAATAATATGCAATACGCAGTTACCATCCAATGCGAGCTATCAAAGTACCTAATTGTAACTCCTATTCCCAACAAAGAAGCTAGGACAGTAGCCAAGGCAATAATGGAGCACTTTATACTCATATATGGTCCCATGAGAGAAATTAGGACAGATTTAGGCACGGAGTACAAAAACGAAATATTTTTTGAACTAAGAAAACTTCTAAAAATACAGCATAATTTTTCAACAGCATACCATAGTCAGACAATAGGTGCATGCGAGAGAAGTCATAGAGTTCTGAACGAGTATATTAGAATGTATATAAATGAAAATTTAACACCGTGGGATAGCTGGTTACCATATTTTTGTTTTTGCTATAATACAACACCGAGTGCATATCACAACTATACCCCATTTGAACTAGTATTTGCGAGAAAACCAGAGATATGCGAAGTACTTTCAAGTTCCACTATAGACCCTATTTACAATATCGATGCGTATTATCAAGAAATAAGATATAGGCTGCAAGTGTCCAATAAACGGGCCGCAGAGTTTATATCTCGGGTCAAACAAAAGCGTAAATCAGTTTACGATCAGCAGGCCAGAGAATAGATGTTAAAGCCAGGAGATTTAGTCGTACTAACTAATGAAAGCCGATCTAAATTTGAGCCGTGGTATAAAGGTCCATATTCGGTCGTTAACTGTGACGGAGTTAACTGTCAAATTAAAAATGTCAATAATGGAAAAGAAAGTTAAACCGATTGCGAATTTTTAATATTTAAATTTGTACTCATTTTATTCGGTTATTAGGCCAAAAATGTGCCGACAAACATTTGAAAGTGTAAACAATGCATGTCTCCATGCAACGACTTTATTATATTAAAATTTTATTATCTTATGTAATTAACATTATGCTGATCAGCAACTCTAACTATAAACGCGCGTAACATAGGTATAGAAAGGTATGAATGTGTGTATGTAAACAAAAGCTCTCTGTTATTAAATTATCGAATAAGTTTATTGTATATGTGTATAATTAATTTTTAATAGGTTACTTACTTGCGAAAATTCAGTAAATGATAACATTAGTCGAAATACTATAACAATTATTTTAATTTATTTTATTTGCTATTGGTGTCAAATTTATTCAAGTTTAAATTTTATTTTTTAGGCTTAATTAAATTGCAAAACAATTCTAACCCAGAAGAATGAACTTCATTTTAGCTAACAAAAATGTAGTCCATTCCTCCAGAAGAGGGAGATGTAGTGCAGTTTAATATTAACACTAGGTATATTCATATTATTATTATTATCATAACATCATAATCAGGTCACCTCCATTTCACGTCATTAGTATTACCAAACTATGTAAACCATATTGTAACCATTATTCAGATCCAATATAACGTTCAAACCAATAACATCCGTTGTGTTTTATTAAGGATCATACACCGTGGACGAAGCATTAAACTCAGCTGTGATTCTATCCCAGGCAGCATTCTTCTCAGTATTTGTATTTTTATCTGTTTCTTTGTTTTCAATAATGGTTTTGTATTTGGATATTATATCAATGAGATGTGATTTTTCATTTTGTGAAAAATTTGACGTTCGCACCCGTATCGCACTTGTGGAGGTTGAATCCATTTTTACTTATGAGCACTTTTTTTCGTTAAACTGCAGCAAAAACCGCAAAAACTCACAAAAACAGAAAAAAAAAACGGCGACCGGCAAAAAAATTATGTACGAAAATAATTCCTCTAACCTCAAAATAAATCTGACTGAAGTTAGGTGTTAGTACCAACCGATTTTAATTTGACAAAAATTCCCCAAATTGATAAGTTTATTTTAACCAAGTACCCTTAAATTACCGTGCAAGTGATTGCAATTTAATCAATTGTTTAAATTTTAACAATGTGTTATTTTCAACAGTGGGTTAGCGAATACGGTGCAAGTGGGCATTAAAGAACCTCATTTTAATCCAGTTTTTACTGTGAGTAGTACGGGTGCCATAAAAAGGCAACGAGATGAATTTTCTGAACAAGAAAACCATGAAAATGGTACAAAAAAGACTGAAAATTCAGCATCAAAAAAATGTAAGGATAGGCACCTATATTGTGTTTTGTTCTAAAGTGTAATTTTTCTAGGTATTTTAATGCCTCATAAATACATATTTTTATGAAAATCTGGTTTTATTAAATTTTTCATGGTTCCATACTATTTGGGTAATTTATATTTTGTTTCAGCTGCCGCCAGTGTTAAGACAGATGAATATTCTAAAAAGGAAATTGGAGACCGAAAACAAAAAAGACACGAGGAGAGGATGAAGCAAAAGGAAGAGATGTTTGAATGGTTCAAACAAAACTTTAAGAAAGAATAGCAAGCTATTTTTATATTTGTTTCCTTATGTTAGTTAAGATTTTTTTTTTTGTAATTAGAATAATTATGATTTGTTTCTATTTTGGAGTTCCTGATATTTGTTTCCTTATGTTAGTTAAGATTTTTTTTTTTTTGTAATTAGAATAATTATGATTTTGTTTCTGGTGAAATTATAAAATAGATGGTAGAACAATAAAAACAAATTATAAGTTGAAAACAAAATTGTATGTTTATTGTGTTAAATACATATACTTCATTATGAGAAGTCATAACATTTGAGAAGGCATATTTCTTTTAGCGACTCCTAGTCTTTGTAGGTTTACTTCTCCAACACCTCGAGGTGGAACTTGGATATTATCAGGTTCATTTTCAAATTGGTCCACTGCAATAACATCGTTTTGTAATATGCATATACAGGGTGTCCCACTAAGGTCGGCCAGGTACGATATTATGGAGACCATAGACCTCACGTAACTTGAAAACGAATGCAGATATTGAATTGCGGTTTGCGCCAAAATGTAGATATTTTTTTGCTCTTTAAGCACAGCAATACAAAAATAATATTATGCCATTTGGATTTTTCATGAAAATTAGGAAAAACTGGATCTTGAATAAACAGCGCCCTCTAGCAGACGCGGTGGGAACTGTCGACCTCGAACGAAGTGGTGTTCTTAATAACAATGAAATTCTTTTCCAAATAAACCCAAATTGAATGAGTTTGAATGAGGGGTATGGAAGATACAGCAATTTCTAAAAAAAAAAAAATCACCAGCTTCTCCCACCCTTATTACTGAAGATACGAAAAAAAGCCTAATAATCAAAGTGGCGCAAAAATTAATGAACTTTTGATTTATGTTGTTAAAACAGTATCTTAATATAGCGATTTCTTGAGAAAAGTTGAATTTTTAGCTATATCATCGTAATTGCGCCGCCTAGCGGTCATCCTAGAAACTTGAAAATAATTTCCATCAATTTCTCTTGGCCGATTTAGTGAAGAAAAAAAAAATCCCAAAGCCGTAAGGTCTATGGTTTCCATAATATCGTACCTGGCCGACCTTAGTGGGACACCTGGTATTATGTAGTACACAGCAAGCCATAATATATTTGCATGCCCATTCAATATCTTTTATGTCAAAATATTTAGAGCAACGAAACCTTTGTTTCAATAGGGCAAATGCTTTTTCTATAGAACACCTTACTCGGGATAGTTGAAAATTAAAATTTCTTTGTACATCGTTTAGGTTACCATTATCCTTATATGGTACCATCAATGTGGCCAAACAGGGATATGCTTTGTCTCCTACTAAATGAGTGTTTTCAGGAATTTTTTCCTCTTGAAGCCGAGTGAGGTATTGAAATACTTCACTTCTCTTTAAAACATTGGCATCATGGGTTGAACCGACCTCTCCCACATAACAGTGAGTGAACATCATCTTATTATCACACACTCACTAAAAAATATAGTAGATTTGAAGATTACCATAATTTAATTAAATACATTTTTAAAACTTACCTGAAGAATAAGGGCTGCAAAATTTTTTCTGCATATATAGGAGAGTCCATTTTCTGTTGGAGTAGGTATGGGTATATAGCATCCATCTATGCAAACTATAGTATTAGGGAAACCCATTTGTAGAAAATAGTTTTTGATGGTATGGAGTGTATTGGCCACTGGCCATCTTATAAATGTTGGAGCTAAGCCTATGAGAAGTACTGTTACTTGTCGAACCACTCTTAAACTAGTTGCTTTCCCTATATTAAAACGACTGCAAATGGACCTAAAAATGAAACAAAACTTATTACTACAAATAAACTATCTTACCTAAATGAAAATAAATTGATTACCTATATGAGTCAGGGGTTGCCAAATACCATACTGTAAAAAGCAACTGATTTTTTGGTGTTACTGGATGACGACCTCTTCCTTGCTGGTGGGTCAATTGAGGTTCAATTAAGGTTAGGATGTGATCAAATGTAGGCCGAAACATCCTAAAATGTTCTCTAAATTCGTTGTCCGAGTACCTAGCAACTATTTCTGAGACAAAGTTTGTTATTCTTGGACGTAAAACTAAAAAAATAACATCTTTCCTCCAAGACCCTAATTACATTGATGATATGTTAGTTACCTTGGGGTCCTCTTATCTCATGGGGTGGGTCAGCCCCTTCCTCTTCATCATCATCCCCTTACTCTTCAGAACTACTGTTGAGCAGAAGCTCATTAAAAATAAATGCTGCTGCTTGATCCATCGTTTTAAATTACTATATTACTATTTGTACTGCAAAAACAGAATTAGGAGCCTAATATTATTTATTATTTATATTTGCAAACACAACCACAACAAAGCAAAGTGAGCAAAGCACAGTTTTTTAAAACCACCACAACCACAACCGTTCCGTTATTAACCACAAATTTCAGAAATTTTCTGGTTAATAACTGTCATTAATGTCATTTCTTCTGGTTGCAACTAATGAATTTCGGACCATACCCTTAGTGCCGGTACTTTTGCTCTCATTTAACAGTCGTTAAAAATAATCAGGGCTTTGAATGTGCTCTAACCACATCATACTTATAGACCTTGGCCCATGCAAAACTTTGACAACGTATCAAATTCGTTAATCGAGAGCAAAAGTATCTGCCCTTAGTCTATCGATTTTAATCGGTTGCAAGTTAACCATCCGTGAGAAGTGACCAAAATTATGTGGAGATTTTAGAGTTCCTCCGATAGAGTGGACCAGATAGACCTTAGGTGGTTTTAATAAAACTCGAACGCGGTCAGTTTTTGATCGTTTTATTCCAAGATAAACTCGAAACACTTTTTCTACAGCAAAAAACAGATCAACAGCGACGAACAGTAAAATGTTATGATATTAAATTAATTATAACAATGTTGGTTTCTCAACCATGAGGAGGAAGTGCATTGACGCGAAACTTGTTGCGCTCAGTGAATCGGAATCGAATTTTTCAGCCGAATTGACATAAAAATGTTGGGTTATTTCCATTCGTCTATTTTTAGAGGGGCGTTCGATAACATAGGGCTTGTTATGGGCCATTGTTGACGAGCAACAAATGACTCGAATGAGTTATTGAAAATTAAAGAAATCTAAACAATCACTGATTATTTATGTCTGTCTTGCAACGTTAAGAACTGAACGATGTTTAGTTAATCAACGAAGAAACTTGGCAATATTAGTTTTTTTTTTTTTTTTAAATATAGACCGGTTTTTCTCAGTTTTTGATATTTTTGACAAAGTATGACTTTTCTGGGATATGGTTTCAAGGTTTCTAAGAAATTCATAGAGAACAAAAAAATCTCAAATAATAATTATTAGTGATATTATTGTAGTTGACGTTATTCAGTTTGCAGTTTTAATTTTCCTAATTTTCTTATTTATCAATATACAGCCCATAGATCCTCAAGGGAAAAAAAGGCAAAGGTGCAATACTTTTTCTAGCGAAGAAAAGCTCCTTATTGCAAATGTGTTTTTAAAATACAGGCAGATATTAGAAAATAAAAAGACTGGCCACATTTCGACTGAAGAAAAAAATAAAGTCTGGGAAAAAATCACCAAAGAGGTAAATGCAGCAGCAGTAAATATCTATAATACCAGTAGAACCAATAGAAGTTTTAAAAAGATTTTATGAAAATAGAAAGCGAGAAGTGCGAAAAATTGTTGCAGAGGAGAAAAAGGATAGGGGAATTATGCCTATGATGGCCCACTTCCTATGATGGCCCCTCCGTCGTATTTTTAAGTTTCCCGCGATTTTCGTTTAGCCGGCCATTTTAAAACGTCATCTAACTTCCTTTTAGAGCTGCACATGCAGTATGAAACGGGCGTCGGCAATAGGAAGGTGTCAGTGTGTGAAAATAAAAAAAGGTAGGTCCTGATCTAATAAGTCTGTTGAAAATATTAGTGAATATTTATCTTAAAACAAGTAATTTAGAATTGGATTTTATATCAAATGTTCGCGTGTGTATCGTGTTACAGTTTTTGTATCGAAATTGAGGTTAGAGTGAACATAACATGTGATATGAAATTTAAGCAATCTATATGCACTTATGCCTATGATGGCCCCATGTATTCTCTCCTTTGATGGACCAGGGGGCCATCATAGGAATAATATATTGCTATGTAATTTATATGTAAGACAGTGGGTAATACATTTTGCTTTATTGCTTTAAGATATGACCACCAAAAGACAGCAATGGGATGAAGTGGACATGGAACAAGCCATCAGGAATGTACAGGCAGGAGAAATGGGGTATAAGTTGGCCGCTCAAACATTTAACGTACCCAAAACCACGTTAAGGAGAAGATTGGCCACGAATAAAGGTGCTCTCAAACAGGGACTTGGAGGAAAACGAGCCACTTTTTCCAAAGAAATTGAACAAGAAATTGTTGATCACATCATAGACATGGAATCACGATTTTTTGGTCTTACCAGCACAGATTTACGTAAGTTGGTCTACGAAGTAGCGGAAAGAAATGGCATTGGACACAATTTCAACAAGGAACGCAAAATGGCTGGGTGGAAATGGGTTAAATGTTTTTTAAGACGCAATCCCCGCATATCTTTAAGAAATCCCGAAAGTACTTCGTTAGCTAGGGCTCAGGCTTTTAACAAACCCAACATTCTGGCATATTTCAAGTCATTAGCGTCTATTTGGAACAAACACCAATTTCTCCCGGAGAACATATACAATATGGATGAGTCTGGCTTGACCACAGTCCAGAAGAAGTCGCAAAAAATATATGCCTGTAAAGGTCGCAAACAAGTTGGGGCACTCAGCAGTGCAGAACGCGGTCAGCATGTTACTGTCGTTTGTTCAATGAATGCCATTGGCTCTTACGTTCCTCCTGTGATAATTTTTCCACGTCAAAGAATGAAAGACGAGCTAATGAATGGTGCTCCACCGGGAAGCATTTCGTTTGTACAGGAGAAAGGCTGGATGACCTCCGAACTTTTCTGCAAATGGCTCAAACATTTTGTCAGATACACGAAAGCGTCTCTAGAAAATAAGGTTCTATTACTATTAGATGGTCATAGTAGTCATAAAAGCCTCGAAGCGTTGCAGTACGCAAAACAAAACGGAATTGTAATATTTTGCTTTCCTGCCCACTGTTCCCATCATGTCCAGCCCCTCGATGTGGGATTTTTTCGACCCTTGCAAACTTATTACGGACAAGAAATTCAACTCTGGTTGCGACAGAATCCTGGCAAAACTGTTACGCAGTTCCAAATAGCAGCTTTATTTAGTCGTGCCTATTTAAAAAGCGCCATACCCACAAATGCTATCAACTCCTTCAGGAAAACAGGAATACATCCGTTTAACCCGGAGGTTTTCGAAGATTGGCAGTTTTCACCATCTTTAACAACCGATAAACCTCAAATAACTCAAGAAGATGTCCTTGAACCTGAAAAAAATATTCCATTGCCCAAAAATGTCAAATTACCTTCCAATCAAGGTAACATTGATAAAGACTTTCCATCTTATCAAGAAGAAAATATTATGGTTCAATTGGACAGTTCTGTGTCTTTGCCAGGACCTTCCACTACACAAACTCTCACTAAATCCCCGGTTCTCAATGTATCATTCGAATCAGCTCTTAACATATCGGTCAAAGATATTTGTCCTCCACCTTCAGTCGCTGATATTCAGTCAATGCAACGGAGGGTTAGAAAACGTGGAAAAACAGGAACGTTGAATTCTACACCAGAACTTGATGAGCTCAAAGCAACAGCTGCTCAAAAGGCAGTCAAATTAAGAAAAACTTGTGCAAGAGCAGCGAAACGACAAGTTTTCGTAAATAAGAAGGATCTTGCAAGTGATGACAGTGATGAGGAAAATCAAGCGGTTGTTGACAAATATCTGGAACAAGAAAATTCGGACGACGCCGCATGCCTCTATTGTAATGAACTTTATTCACAATCAAAATCTAGGGAAAAGTGGATTCAGTGTCAAGTCTGTAGCTCTTGGTGCCACAATGATTGTGCGGGAGTTAGCCCTAGGTGCAAGTTGTTTGTTTGTGAACTGTGTCAATGAATGCCTAAAGTAGAATTCATGTTATTCTCCTGTTTGTATTGTTTACTTTTGTGGTTTTTCTATTTTATTTTTTTCTGAGAACTATGTACAATTTATTTTGCTCTAGTCTTTATTTTGGGGTTTGTGTTAAAGAATGTGATCTCTTAGTTTTTTGGTATAAAAGTTTTTCAATAGAATATTAGAAACAAAATGTTCTCTCATTATTTCTCATAAATATTCTCAGTGGTCCAACATAGGAACACTCCGGGGTCCATCAAAGGAATGTATGCTCCTATGATGGACCCCTCAAATTGATTTTTAAAAATGACCGTCAAAAAGTAATTCATGAAACTAATCAAGAATACAATGCAGGTTTTGAAAGCCCTTATCAAGACCCGTAAAATGAACTGAAGTGATCCACAAAAAAATCATAAATATAACAATTATGAGGCATTATTCTTAAGGGGGCCATCATCGGCATACTTCCCCTATACTTGGAACTGGAGGGGGACAAAGCAAACATTTCAAAAAATATGCTTGTCACGATATCATTTTATCCATGATGAATTCCAAAACAGTGTAAGGGCTGGAAAACAAGTGTGATGAAGACTACGAGGAACCCCAGTTAGGTTTACCAGTAAGCAAGATTTTCATATATCTACAAATTAAATATAGACATGTATAGCCGACAGGCAACCTATTGACCATTGTTTGAATTTTATTGGTTCGGGATCAGAATTTGTTCCATCAAAAGGAGAAGGTGAAGTAAATGAGGCAATAGGAACAAGTAGTGAGGAAATACAAGAAGAAGAAACAAGAGAACTTAGGCCAAAAAAGCATATTCGTCACGAGCAGTATTGGAGCCGAGCTGCAAATGCGGGAGAAGAATATACTACAAAATCTGGAAAAACGGTCCCTTCAAAACCTTTCCTACCTTTTGCTTGTGCCCATAAAAATAAATGTAATTATTATGCTTTCCAAAGTTTTGATCTACAAACGTCCTATTTATTTTCATTTGTTAAGTTAAGGTTGTAAACAAACTACGGAAGTATACTGAGAACGAAAACTCTAAGAGAGATAAAACAAGAATCTATTATATACCTGATGCCACTAGAAGAGAAAGAAAGTTCTGCAAATATTTTTTTCAAGCTGTGTTTCAAGTTGTAGCTGGAAAACTGGATAGGCTACTAAAAAATAAATCATACGGTTTACCATCTCTATGCGATAAAAGGAGAAAACACCCACCAGCCAATAAAACAAGCGAGGTACAGAAAAACCAAGTTAGAGAGTTCATTAAGAAGTTCCCAAGTTACGAATCTCACTACGGTAGACCAAAAAGCAATCATGGGAAATACCTTGCACCAGATTTGAGTCTTGGCAAAATGTGAAGTCTGTACAAATCTAAATCAAACAACCCTGTTTCTCATTTTGTTTTTAAAGAAACCTTCAATAAGGAGTTTAACTTACATTTCATATCAGATTCATGCAAGAAATGCGATCTTTTTAATATCAAAATTCAATCAATGAAGTAAAAAAAGGAGCTTAAAGTTGAACGTGAACTTCACCAAAGAAAGGCTAAAAGAGCAAGGAATAGCTTGAAAGAAGACACTGATTTCTCAAAAGGAGACGTTACAGTTATAGTTATATGTTTGACCTTATGAAAACCTTGTCAGCACCTGTTTTAACAACAGGAATCTGTTCTTTGAGGAGGCAGCTCTGAACTTCTTTTCGGTTCATAACCTGGCAAATAATGATTCATAAATGTTTGTATGGAATGAAGATCACAAAGTTTTAATTAAAAAAATGGAAAGGCTTGGAATAAGGGGAAAGGAACTTAAACTTTTTGCTTCATATTCATAACTTGTATGATATTTTTCTTAAATAAAAATAAAAATGTAAACTGATCTATTTCTTTCCCTTATAGCAAAACCCGATATTTTATAACTAAAACAATTATTAGATACTAAAAACGCATCTACTTTAAATAATTGTACAAAAAATACATTCCACTCTGAATCCTTATTTGTTGGTGGTCTTGTTGCGACGTTTTGTTGTTGCTGTTTTCTCATTTTCATCAAATCTAAAATTAAAATAATGTTTCAATTGAATAGTTTATATTATAGTAAACTTACAATTCAACAATTTCAAATATTGCCGTTGGGTTTAGTCCCTGAATATCTTTCATAGACTTGAAAACGAATGCAAATTTCCCGGCCTCGAAATGGTCAAGATTTTGTTTAATCGGTTCGGTTGAACGTTGCGGTAGAAATGTGATACATTTTTCCAGGTCTATTTCTGTCACCGCTCCAAATTTAGAGTTAACAATTGCCATACCAATAATGGGATACAGATGATTTGGGGCTAGGTCCTTCAATTTTAAATAGGGCTTTTCTTCAATACAGGCCGCCTGGTTTATTTGATCTAAATTCATGATTGTCTCTAGAAAATAGAACAACGTATTATTATCAGGGTCTTTAGGAATAATGAAAAAATTACATAGTTTTTCAGCACTAAACACAATTAATTAACTATAAATGAGCCAAGGCCCAACTTTGAATAAAATTTTCGTAGAAAAATTCCAACTGAAGCACTGAAAAAAACGTTGTCACTTAAGGACGCTGGAATAACTAACTAAATTTTCCATTATTCTTAAAGACTCTGATAATAATAAGTTGTTATTTCTAGTTTGATAATATTAAAATCAAACCACTTTGAGGCTTGGACTCTTGAAACATGTTTATGAATTTTGAAATTGTAAGTATATTATTTTCAGTTTATAGCATTTATTACATTTTTATATTGTTAATTAGACACAACAACACCTTTAACACCTCGAAGACAACTCGTAGACAGCTCCAAGACACCTTCGAGACAGCTTAACAACACCTTTAACACCTCGAAGACAGCTCCAAGACACCTTCGAGACAGCTTAACAACACCTTTAACACCTCAAAGACAACTCGAAGACAGCTCCAAGACAACTCCGAGACAGCTAAACAACATCTACAAGACAACTCCAAGACATCTCAACAACAACAACAATGGTTGATGTAGCTGAGCATGTTGAAGAAATTTTGAAGCTTAGCGAGGAAATTATTGATGTTTTTGAAAAAGCCTATGTTGAGATTGTTAGAGATCCCAATAAGGCCGAAAAACGTATTTGGATCAAGCATGTAAATACGTCTATTAGGCAAATTCTTAAATTAAACAAAACTATTTTACCTATTGGAACTCAAAGAAAATTGCAAACTCAATTGGGTCATTTAAAAAGAATTAGAGTTTTAATTAAGAAGCTATTAGTTAAAGAACCATTTAAAGCAGGTGCAGGTGCTTCATTGCTTCCTAAAAACCGTAGTCAGAGAATTAAATGGGAGGATATCAAAACGGCTTTTAATAGTCGCATAAGATCTGGCCTGATTATAAACTTGGCGCATAGAGATATTTTGGGATTTCTCAAAGCCGCATTTTACATGTTCAAAAATAGAATTGTAAATGTACTTAAATCATATCCCATGATAAAAGTTAACAGCACCTTTTGTGGCGAGTTTATAATCAGGAAAAAGGACTCAGAGCAAACTGATTTCAAATATTTTAATACTAAAAACGTTATTATTGATGCAGGTACGAATTTGCTTGAGAATTTCATACATCTGTCAAAACTGGTATTCCAACAATAAATTGACATGTCTTGATTGTTGATTTGAACCAATCAGATTGTAATTATGCGATAATTTGCACTAGTGCAAATTATCAGATAATTGCATACTAACTGGTGCGAAAACTGGTGTTTTGACATTTTTTGACAAAAAATTTAAATTTTTGATTTATGAAATTCTCTCATTAAGTACAACTCGTGCAATGGAAATATATTTATAATTTTTGACAAATTTGCACTCATGCGTTTTTAACTGAAAAAGGCACTCGTGCACTACGTGCACTCGTGCTCTTTTTCAACTAAAAATGCATTCGGACAAATTTCCCAAAAATTATCAATAATTTCCATTGCACTAGTTATATTACTATTGAATATTTTAATCAGTATATCAAAGATCAAATACTTGCCGATCTAGAGGAATTTCAGGAAAGGGACTCTGGTTGGGCTTTACATAAAATAGTTTATCTCGAAATTAATATAAATAAATTTCAAATTGGTAACGGTGGCTCATCTTTCATCAGACTACCTGAACAAATTGCAAAAAAATGCGTGTGTTAATGTTAAAAAATATGATGATGATGCTTGTTTTTTCTGGTCTGTAGTTGCTGCTCTTTATCCTGCAAAAATACACGCTGATCGTGTTAATTCTTATCCACATTACAGTACAATACTAAATACAAATGGTTTAGAAATGCCAATGACACTGGCACAAATAAGCATTAAAACTTTTTCACCTCGTTTTTGTGCTGTGGCTGCAGCAGCTTTTTCATACATTTTTCATAATTGATCAAGCTGTTCGTTTTCATAATCAGTCAACATCTTAATGCACGTATACTCTTAACTGCTGCTATTTGATTACTGAAAAGTTTCATGGAACAATTTCGACAATTTAAGGTTTAGAGGTAATGGTAATGGTGGTGGTGGGAGACAAGTACCTGCGCACATTATTCATAACTTATTTCCAGCATCTATCCAACTGTTGAATGATTTGTCAAAACCAAGCCATTTTACAAACACTTTATTGCCCTTTTCACGTAGCACTTTCTCTACAAGGTACACGTCAGGGTTCTTAGTTTTTGGTAATTCTTCTTCGTAAAAAGCTCCTTTTATCGGTCTATCATCCATGTCTTTCAAAAGATACGTTACAGGATCACTAATTTTAACTTGATTAATTTTAAACAATTCAGTTGTCCAATTGGGTGTGTAACCTTTCTCAAAAACATGTTTCGCTTTACTTATGCGTACAACATCACCTACACCAAATTTTGCCACACCGGTTGTTATCTTAATGTGGCTATAGACTGTATTCAATAACGTTTTTTCATGTTTTTTAGTAACATCACAAGGTTTCATTTTAGTTAAACTATGCTTTTGCTCATTATAGGTTTTAATAATATTGGGCAGAACGTCAATCCATTTAAAGGTTCCGTTTAGGCTGAAATATTTAAACAGTTTTTCTTTTATGGTTCGAATAGAACGCTCAACAATTGCAGCTTTTTTATTACTAAAAGTACTATAATGATTTATGATGTTATATTGTTTCATCAAACGTTGAAAATTGGAGTTGTAAAATTCCGTTCCTTGGTCTGAGTTCAAATGTTTGGGGCATCGTTTACTCTCTCGTAAGATAGCAGCGAAAGCTTCAGTGACGTCATCAGCCGACTTTGATTTCAATGGTTTTGCCCACACATACTTTGAAAAACAATCAATAACCATGAGAATATACTTGAAATTTTTATTTGCTTTCATATAAGTGTCCATTTGAGCCAGGTCAGCTTGCCATAAATCGTCGATACCTTTAATAACTGTTCGAAGTCTAGGAAAGTTTTTTCTAATCGGTTTGTGTAGCTCATTTACTAGTTGAACCTTTTCTTTCGACATCCTATCGATGAATGAATGACTGCTGCGTAAAAACCAGCTCAAAGTTCACTCTTTATTGATTTAACAGTATTATTGGTCTTCTTCTCAGATGGTTTTCCTGTGACGCTTTTTGAGATAAAATCTTTAATTTTTTCATCAATTATTTGAATTAACTGCCCTTTAGGAACTAGATCGCCATCATTTATAGCCTTGGAAGACTTTACTATTCTCTTGTCCCCAATACTTATATATGAAGGCGTTATATTAAACTGCTTATGCTACTCCTCTAAAGCTAACATTTTCGTTAGATGTTTTTTATACTGCTCCTCTAAAGCTACTATTTTACAGCCTAATTTTGACAAGTGACTATCTACATAGTCTTTGGTGGAAGCGTCACTTTTCTCCGTAGGCAATTTCAAGTTGCAAATTTTCAAATGCTGCACATCAATGTTCCCATCTTGTGTGTGAGGAAGCGAAGACGATGGCCTAGTGTAAGGAAGTTTTATTCTCCTAAATGCATCTGAATGACGACCGAATTTAACGAGACTCATTTTAGAACTAACACTAAAATTTCATACCATCTTTAATTTATAACTTTTGCTTCTCGAAGTTCCTCAATAATCGATAAAATTTCATTATTATGTGATGTATTTCCAGCTTGTTTAGATGCATATAAAAGTCTTAATCTATCCACCAGTTCATTAACATCATCCCAATAGACGTATTCTACAGGCTTGTCACTATACAAGATTTTATCGAAACCGCTGCCTTTAAAGGAGGATGATGCTGAAAATGATCTGATTTTTGATTCAGGACCCAATAATGGTTTGACAAGTTGCGTATATTTGTAACCGCCATTCCCTTTCAGTCTACCAACGCTCGTGTTACCAACTCTGTATACATTTGTTTTTTCTCGAATTTTTCTATATTCATCGAGATCATTTCTTGTATATTTTTCAGGTTCTTTATAAAAAATTAGGTTATAAAGTCCTGGAGTTGCATTAAATTCATCTTTATCAATATAAAGTTGTCCAGTTTTCAGATTGAAATCCATTATCTTACTACCTAACATCCATCTAGACGTTATAGGATCATATTTCGGACCTTGACTAACATCAATATTGGGAGATGAACTAAGGTAATCCGAAAAATATTCAGCAACATTTTCTGGATATTGGCTTAAATATTTATCATCGACCATGCTACTGTCAATAAGTGATGAGTCATATTTGTTTTCATCATCATCACCATCATCATCCTCTCCAATGTTTCCAAAATCTTCGTTGTCTTCACTGGTAACATCATAGGTAGGTAGAAAATCCACTTCACGTTTTGCCTCTTGAAGCCGTTTATTTTCAAAATCTTGACTCTTGACATTTTTATAGGGTACCCGTACTTTTTGTTGTTTTACAGGTTGCAGCTCTTGTTTTGGTTCAAGTTTTTTCTGTTCCGCCAATTGTTTCAGAGGCGTCGTGATAGGTTTGAAAATTTTATTTAAAGTATCATCCTCCTCAGATCGTCCTAATTTTAAGGCTTGATATTTTTTCCGTACATCGTTTGCTAATTGTAAAATTTTTTGTTCACGTACAACGTCCCCATTGTTTAAAGCTTAGATTATATATAGTTACACTAAAAGATGAGTAATCAACTCCCAAATATGGTACAAAGATCTCTCTCCAAATATTTTGATTTTGTCTCTCTTACTGTGTTTACGCTGGTTTTCTATAGTACGATTTCCAAAAAACCGTTTAGATTTTGGATCTTTAGACATCTCTCTCTAAGGCAATATATAAACGAAAAGAACACTATACAAGTCTAGCTAAACAGAGTATATTGTTTGGGTGGTTCCCAATAGAAACCGATATATATTATTGTGTGTTTATTTTATCGACTTTTTTGGGTGTTTCACTGCTTTAAAGTGGAATTGTTTAAAAATTTATCATTTACATGTTTATACATTTCGGGAAAGTTTCTTATTCAGGATTCAAAATGACTAATAAGTGTGCAGTGTGTCAGAAAAGAGGAAAACCAGCGGATTGTTTATCATTTCACCCGTTAGTAAACAAAACTTATGACATCGACATGATTGAAGGGGAAAAAAAGCAGTGTCGGAGGTGCATGTAGGCCACAAAAATACAACATGGTACATATTTTAATTTTGTATTTCTATTTAACACTATTTTTTAGTATTCCGGATAATGTATGATATGGAAAAAGCATGGTTAGGAGCATTAAATTTAAGATCCAGCTCAGTAAGCAAATGGACGTATGTTTGTGCAGACCATCTTAGCAGTGGAGACTATAGATTTTCAAAAACTGATGCTAAAATGTTTAAAGCCCCTACTGTTCCTGTTGTTGCAAGCACCAGCGCTTCCAGAGTACTGTCCAGGTTGAGGGGTACTTGTCGAGGTACTCGTTCATAGGTTTAAGTATGTAAAAGAAAATCATTAATTTTGATTTTTTAAGAATCTATATTCGTGATTTGTTTGGACCCCTCAAGGAGGAATTAAACGTACTGGAATAATCTTCATTAATGGTGTTATGTCCACCATTCAATTGAATAAAACCAAAAGTTTGTCAACTTTCAAAAAGGGATGCAGTTCGGCTCAATTTGGAACTTGTCGGGAGCAAGAAATTAATTTTCATTTGGATTAATTTTTCAACAAATTTATAAACTGTCAACAAGTGAACCAAATTATTGGTTGGCCAAGTAGTGGTTTGGTCTGCCTCTACTTTGACTACTAAACAGTGGTTAGTAGGCACTAGGTACTAAGTTTAAATCATACATGGCGTCCTTCATGGTGATTATTGTCACCATCATTCTGATGCTATAGTCAACTTAAAAAATATAGGTACTCATAGTACTTTTCCTAAGTATTCAATGGGTGGTATGAATAAAAATGAAGTAGGTTCCTACTACTACTACAAGTATAATTAGATATAATTTACTTAGTAGTCACTTTAAAAAGAAGGATTTACTAATTTCCGGTAGTTTCGAAATGTAGTATCTACTTCGTTTTAAAGTAAATAGGTACTACGGAGAATCTACTAATACTTGTAGTAGTAGCAGATACTGCGTTTTTATTCATACCAATCAGTATTCACTTGAAAGTTCAGTGCATTATATTTTCAGTATTTGCATTATTGATCAATTTGCTTTAAGTATATTTTTGTTGTCAGTAGCTACCTCAACTCTTGTAATATTATTATTAATATTCTGAATAAACATTGTTTTTTATCGTTCTGTTGTTAAAATTATTACAAAGCTACCGTTTTTTGATACAAATCCCCAAAAAATTAAAAAAAAAAAAAATCTAACAAAATATTAGATCTGTTTCTGCAGAAATCACAAACCAGTCAGAGTGAATTTCATTGGTTGAAACTAGTTTTCTGACTGTTCCTGACTATTTCCAACCAATGAAATTCGCTCTGACCGGTTTGTGATTTCTGCAGAAACAGACCTATTGTTTTGGTCCCATCTCTTTTTTTTTTTTTTGGAAACAGTCCAGTATGCTTTCAGTTTACGTGCTCGAATTTATCATTTTTAAAACTACCTTTTTCTGAAATTAAATATATATTTCAAAAAATGATTTTTTAATGGGTACGCTTATGGGAGCCATTGATTCTAATAAAATACCTCTACGTATTTCTTGGGAATACGTAGAGATTCTTAACACATGTTTGTGCCACCTTGCTCCAATGCTTTTAGATAGGGCGTTACCTATCTTGTCACGTTAGTAGATATTAAATCTATGGTTTAAAGGTTTCATTGTAACTAGAGTATAGTACTAATTATTTAGTTTTATATACTCATCAAATCCCTTACGATATCTGTCATTATTCAAGTCAAAATCTTTTACAATCAACAAACTACTAAATTTTTCATCATTCCAGCATTTAAAACACACTTCTTTGAAATTATCATAGATCATATCAAGTGATACGTGTTCATCGAAGATATGTTTCAAGTTTACATCATCCTGTTTAAATATTACTAATATGTTGCAGTTATCTCGTATCAGCTGCTTCGGTATTTTAGAATACGTCTGAAAAAGATATGTAACAGCGATGTTTTTATGACGTCCCATGGAAAAATACTTGCGAATTTTATCTTGCTTATCGGTCGTCAAATATAAATATTGAATTATTTTGCGCTTCCTCCGGATCAATAATCATATCATTATCTCTAAATGGAAAATATCCAACACCTTTTACACTTTTTAGAACATCTTCCAATAACTTGTACTTTGGTTGATACAATGATTTCGAATACACGTAGATATTCTCAAAACGTAATCCGTTCTGATTGAAAAGCAAGGTTAGAAGAGCATTGGTTTTTCCACATCCACTAGGCCCACAAAATATGGCACGAAAACAGTTTGGTAACAATTTACTACGTCTTCTAGCATCCTTAGAAGTTTCGATGAAATCTAAATTTTCTACTGACAATTTTAAATTCTGCTGTATAAACTGCATTTTGGAAATGAGATGGCAAGTATCAAAACTGCCTATTTATAGAAAATAGATAGGTCGATCATATATAAAGGTATGAAATATGATACATAGTCATTAATATGCTAACCTTTGAACAGCATACAGGTTCTGGTCCAGTGAATTCAATAACTAATGTTGAAATTCACGTTCCTGGTTATCAGTTTTGTGGCCCAGGTACAAAGTTAAAAAAACGTTTAGCGCGTGGTGATAAAGGAATTAATCCGTTGGACGCTGCCTGTAAGCAACACGATATAAGAGAATTCTTCATTATCAGACAGACATAAAGCAGATTTAGAGTTAGAAAATCGTGCTTGGGAACGAGTGAAAGCAAACGATTCCAGTTTAGATGAAAAGTCTGCAGCTTGATTCATTACAAATACGATGAAAGTGAAACGAAAATTGGGAATGGGTTGTGCTGCTGGATCATTTAGAAAACATATACTGAAACCTATCAGAAATCATTTGAAGAAATCTTTCAAAGTCGATCCGGGAAACAACAAATCTCTAAAGAAAGCTTCCTTAGCAGCTTTACGTGTAGCTCGAGCAGCTCTTAAAAAAGCTGGTGGACGTAAAAAAGTACGGGTACCTCGTATAATTCCCTTTGAATCTAAAACTGGCGGAATTATTCCACTGTTACCTCTGTTTGCTGGGCTTTCCGCAATGGGCAGTCTTGCTGGAGGCGCATCTGCAATAGCTAAAACTGTTATAGAAGCCCGAAATGCACGGCAAAAGTTACAAGAAAATGGTCAATCGAAAGCTACCGAAGAAATTGGTAAAAAAGGAACACGAGGATTTGGTTTATACTTGAAAAAACAACAGTCAAAAAACTACCAATAAAGCATTAGGTAGCTTTATTGGTAGATCCCTTTATGACTATGAAATAACAAATTTTATAAATAAATTAAAAGTACCATATTTTAAAGGAGTTTTTATGCGAGATACTCTACCTAAAAAGCCAAAATTTAATGAGAGTGCTGTAGTGAACTTGGACTCTAATAAAAATAGTGGTACTCATTGGGTAGATTATAAGAAACGTGAAAATTATGTGGAATATTTTGATAGTTTTGGTAATTTAAAACCACCGAAAGAATTAGTTTGTTATTTCAATGCTGCTAGACCAACGAACAGCGTTAAAATTTTCTATAATAGAGATCAATATCAGAAATTCAATACGAGTAATTGTGGACACTTGTGCATCAGATTTCTATATAAAAGCAAATAGCAGTCTGTACATATAGTTAGTCATGTCAGTGATATTCACATTAAAGAGTCGTACACCTACGCTCTCTATAGATTTTAGCAATCCCATTCAATTGAACCTAAATTATCAGTACGGATTAGCTTTAATTGGATTTCATTCGTACAACACGATTCCAAATATTGAAGGGCATACTAGATTTACTTATTTGGATAAAAAAAAATCAGTCCCATCATATTGAAATACCAGAAGACGCGTACGAAATATCAGATATCCAAAACTATATAAGGAAAAAACTAGCGGTCAAGTCGAACCAGATATTGAAAAGCGAAGTGGAGGAAGAGGAAATTTTTTATTTGAAACCTAACAATAATACGTTAAAGTGTGAAATTTTCCATCGAGACTTTAGTATCGTCTTCAGACCGCCGCGAGACGACCCTCTTGCAAAATTATTAGGATTCTCAGGCCAGGTTTTATAACCTGGAACAGTTCACGAATCTGATTTGCGTGTTAATATTGTAAAAGTGCGAACCATTCATATTGATAGTAACATAACTGTGGGAGCTTACTATAACAATAAACCGACGCATACATTGATTGAATTTTCCCATTAGCGTTGATCCAGGATTTGCCATCGACGAAATCCCCAAAAATTTGATTTACCTTCCAGTGGTGTGTGGCGAAATAAATAATTACTTTAACAGTTTTGGATCAAGATTTTAATTTGGTTAATTTTCGAGGTGAAGAAATTATCATTAGATTGGAGCTTCGAAAAAATGGTCCTAGTGATTGGGGAATATAAAAGAGACATTCCTTCTACTGCATCATCAGTTGCAAAACTTCGTTCAACTAGAAAGTTGGGCGGAAAGTTAAATTTAATAAACCGTTATTTTCTACAAACAATCGGCTATGTTGTCAAACCGAGTTCTGGATCTTTAAAAAACGCCGCTAAGCGATGATTCTATAAGTCGCATCGATTCTCATACTTATTTGCCTTACATAAAATCATTTGAGAATATAGATATCATTGAAATTTCAATTAATAGAAACGATGCGTGGGTGCTTATGCATGATGCAGCTTTATCGATAAGAGGAAAGTTAAAGAAAACTGCTGGAGCTGGCAACGTTAAATTCGTCAACAATGCCGGCGCATTTTTCTTCGATTCAATCACGTATCTGTTGAATGGCATTGAGATGGAACATGTGAAAGATCCTGGTATAACGAGTCTAATTCGAGGCTATTTATGCTATACTGAAGAAGATAGTAATCATTTAAATGTTGCCGGTTGGAATTATCCCGACGTTCCAGCAACTTATACAGATGGCGCTTTCTTCATGAGAATTCCTCTTTATCATTTATTGGGGATTTTTACCGACTACAAAATGGCTATGTCTGGAAAGCATACTATACGTTTGGTGAGAGCTCGCAATGATGCCAATTGTATGCTAATTACCGGAGCTGATACTAAAGCAGAACTTGTTATAGAAAACATTGATTTAAAAATGAAACACATTATTCCGAATGATGGTCTAAAAATACAACTTTTACAATCGGTCAAGACCGATCGACCCATTCTAATTCCCTTTAGAAAATGGGAATTACATGAATTACCTGTGGGTTCAACAAAAGAAATGTGGAGTGTGAAAACTACAACTAGTGTCGATTGTCCTCCATATGTTATAGTGGCTTTCCAACAGGATCGAAAAGATGATTTCAAAAAAGACACAACAAAATTTGATAACCTCAATATATCAAATGTTAGATTATTTTTGAATGTAGAATATTATCCATACGAGCGCCAAAATCTTGATTTTGGTAAAAAAGATTTCATTGATGCACATTTCTCCTATACAGAATTCTATCCAAGCTTCACGAATACATCATTGATCGTTGGTAGTCCTCAAAGATCTTTACTAGATTACGAGAAATTTATGGAAAATTCTCTTTTCGTGATTGATTGCTCTCGACGTGATGAAAGTCTAAAATCCTCAGCGATCGATGTTAAAATTGAAATTGAAACAAGAACTGGTTTTCCCGATAAAACCAAAGCCTATTGCGTCATCATTCATGGCTGCATAATGGAACACCTGCCACTGAGTGAGATTTTTAGAAAAATTAATTAGTCTTTGTCTAGCAGTCCATCATGAAGGTTCTTTCGGTCGACATCCAAGGTTTAAACATAACCTCAAATAATAGTAGCAAATTTTTTGCTAAAGAAATGACTATTACAAATGGACATCAAGCTAATCATTATTTGTTTGAAATACCGATAAAGTACTATTCCCTCTCGACCTACGATAAAAAGCATGTGAACCATGCAACGCATCAAGTGCATGGTCTTCTATTTGCTATAGGTTACGTCACCTATGAAAAGATCGATGATATAATCAAGGAACAAATGTTTGATGCTGATATAGTTTATGTTCGAGGCCACCAGAAAAAGGACTTTCTTGATGAAAAAATTAGTAAATTTGATGATGGTCAAAGATACCCGAAAATAATTAACCTGGAAACTCTAGATGCCACCTGGAGTTCTTCGACGACAAAGTTTAGTCAAGATATTCCAAAATGTATGAGTCATTTAACTGATAAGAATTATATGTGTAGTTTAAGAAATTGTTTTGTTATTCATAATTGGATTTCTGATTGTATACCTATATAATTTTAAGAATTGAAATTAATTTTAGTATGAAAAAACGGTATTTTTATTTATTAGTATCAAATCAGTCATGGTCGCGTTAACATCAAGTTTCGTGCCCTTGACTGCACTAGTAAATGACGTATTTTATATTCATCAACCTAGAAACGCACAAAGTGTCTTTATTTGTCTCAATAAAACAGATGAAACTTGGCCACAAAATTGGGTTGAAATGAAAACGGGCCATGTTGAAAATATTCCAATATTTTCCATAAAATTATTCGAAAACGTAACACAGTACAAGATAAGAATTCTATATCCTAATCGTACACATGGAGATAGTGACTGGAAGAACTTTACTATGCTCACACCTTCGAAACACTTTGATAACATCAACTCAACAACAACATCTCCAGCGCCAGATTTCACCGTCGTTGGATTAGTCTACTACATATCATTCGTATCATCAGTACTGCTGCTTGAGTCAATAGTTTGATGAACTACATGATTTAATCAATAACCGTTAATAAATTATGTCGCCAAGAAAATTCAATACGTATTTCATCAAGACGCTTAACACAAAGATGAAAATATCAGAAGAAACATTGATCAAGTTACTTGAACCATGCTGGGGCCATAATTTAGGTGAAAAGTGTGGCAATGATGTAATTGATGGACCGGAACATTCATTTAAAATTAATTGTAAGACATGTGCAAATTTACTATTTTAAAAAAAAAATGTTATGCTCTTTTGTTTCTGTTTTCATTAAAATGATAAGAGTCCTGATGTACTAAAAACTATATTGAAAAGAAAATAAATGTTAGTATGCCTTACTTCCCCTAAAACGAGTGCGACCACTTCTCTCAAGATGAGCACACATATTTTCCCTAAAAGTACTACGCCCACTCCATCTGCACACAAACCTGATAAAGTACAACCTGAAAATTCTCAGGATATTTGTAAGGTAGATCCTAAGGACTTACAATTTTTGATATTGCATCAAAAGCTATATATCATTAACAAAGATCGAGTATGGATAATGGATTTGGAAACAAAAAATTTTACTTCAAAGGACTTATCTATTCATTCCGTACTACCGTTTTCACCTAAATTTAAAAAAATTACTGCAGTTTATCAAAGACCTTCCGAAGAAATCATAATTATTATTGAATCTGAAATATTCACAATCAATGATAAAAACTGTCAGTTCATTAATCGATCAAAGGTTTTCGAAATAATTGCTGCTCAATTCAACAATAGGAAAATAATAGGTGCAGTAAATTCGTATACTGGAAAAACTATTTACTTTTTCGATGATAATTACTACATAAAAATAAATGAATGTAACTTTGGTGTGGAAAAGTTTGGTTACATTTCGAAGGACTTTATTGGAATACCTTCATCTATGGATAGTGTTTTTAGATGCATAAATGGGATGCTATACTTTTTCCAAAATGGCCGATATTTCGAATATAATGAGTTTACAAATTCTTTAAGGGCATCAGATAAAATTTATTTATTAAAATTTGATATACAATGCCCCAGTCTAACTTTGTATGAACAATTAAAAGAACTATTGACACGCTTATTACTGGTTACGTAAAATGCAGCTCATCAGTCGTTCTCTAGAGACCATGAGCTGCACACTTGCTGAGAGAATTCAAAATCATTTAGTAAATCTCTCTAAATTGAAAAAAGACTTAGACTTTTATCAAGAAAAACAGTTACTGTTCAAAAATTTCGAAAATTTAAAAATGGATTCGAAATGGGATGGAGTATTTTCATCAACTTCCAGATTTGTAAATGGACCAGCAACAAGCAATCGGAAAATCGTTCCAAACCAGTTTATCAAGAATATAATATTGGAGACATTGTGCAAATTATTTATAATCCTGAGAAAACGTACAGTGTCTTACATGATAAGAACGACACTTCAATTCAATTTACCTACAACGAATTTGAGGAATTTTCACAGTTTTTCGATAATATAAATGATGGATGGCATGATACAAGCTTCTATATTGGCGAATTCATTTACGTTAGCTATTGGAATGAGGAAGAAAGTAAAGGCTTGACTATGGTGGATAAGCGAACAATGGAAAACATTTATTGGAATAAAAATCATCTTGATTCAATTTTAGAGCATAAATATAACTTGTATGATATTTTTCTTAAATAAAAATAAAAATTCAAACTTGTTCTTTCCCTATAGCAAAACCCACAATAACTTGTCTAATATTTTTTAAATAAAACAATTATTAGATAATAACAAGTGCTTTTATTGTCATATAATTACAAAAATCCTCTCCGACTAGTCTAATTTCTTATTTGGTGGTCTTGAGACGTTATGTTGTTGGTGTTGTTGTTGTTGTTGCTTTCTTAATTCCATTAGATCTAGAAAATCAACATGATTAGTTTCAGTTCAATAATTTATATAGTATACTTACAATTCAATAATTTCAAAAATGGTTGTTGAATTCAAGCCTTCAATTGCTTTCATACCCTTGAAAATTATTGCATATTTCCCATTCTCAAAGTAACCAATATTTTGTCTTATCGGTTCGGTTGATAAATGAGGCAACGCCCAATTTTGAATTAAGTTTTCGTTGAAAAATTCGATCTGGATGAGCACTGAAGAAAAACGTTGTGTCACCTAAGGACGCTAGAATCTAACTAAAATTTGAAAATGAATAACAAGTACCAGGCCAGCCAGCTGCGATTCTTTATCGCCAGGAAATGCGGTTTCCGTTAGTGTGATAACAGGAATAAGCAAGTTCGCACAACTTGTTGTTGTTGTTATGAGAACAGTAGAAATTATAATTATTTTAAAAATAATATTTGGGGCTTGCCAAAAAATTGGGCCCAAATTTCTATGATTTGGGTCTTGGCGGCGGCGGCGGCCGGCGTGAAACCAAATTTCGAATTATGATGATGTTGCATTGGAATAATTGGTAGGTAAAACGAGACATAAATTATTGTCTAATCGTGGCCAGACTTTAGTATAGAAAAATGGGGCCACGGAAAATTGGGGGGCCCAGTACGATGTATCTTATTACAAGTCACGAGTTATGAGGTATCAAATTACCAGCACGAGATATGGGGTATCAAATTTCGGGTTATGAGTTCTAGGCTACGTGCGCCTCAAAATTTCTGGCCTGTATTGGTTCCATATACGGATAATGGGACCGCGGGTCAAGCAGCGGAGACAAGTGGCCCCTTTCCGATTTTTCCCTAGATTTAGGGAAATTTTATTGGCAACGTCGCACATTATTAGTTTCGACAACGTCGCACGTACCTGTCATCTCGTATGGGGTATCTCATTTCAGGTTATGAGTTCATGTAAATGCCCCCCCCCCCCGAAAAAAATGGGGCCACGGGTCTAGCAGCGGGGACACGCATGTGGCCCCTTTGCTGGCGTCACTTGGGTTAGGTCCACTCAAATTAGGGCTTGCTACTTAGGTTAGGCCTCTTTAAATTGGGGCTTGCCAAAAAATGGGGCCACGGGTCTAGCAGCGAGGACACGCATGTGGCCCCCTTTGCTGACGTCACTTGGGTTAGGCTTCTTCAAATTGGGGCTTGCCAAAAAATGGGGCCCACGAAAAAAATGGGGCCACGAAATGGGGCACAGGCCCACCTGGGTTAGGCCCCTTCAATTTGGGGCTTCTCTGATGACAGGCGCGGGCCCCAGAACGAGAATGGGGCCACTTCCGGTCTGGAATCCCCCTTGTTACTCTACTAATTAACTGGAATGACAAATAACTATGACAATGACCGCCTAATAACAAAAAAGATAAAAGATGATGACCCTCAGATATTCACAGGTGTTGAGGAACTTGCTACTGATGACCATGACAATATTGCATCTGTCTGCATGGATGCATCTGACAGTGTTCTTGATACCATAGGTCTGAAAAATTCTGAGGATGTACCAGTTGCAAGCAACCGCTCCACAGTTACTCACGCAGTCACTCCTGCATGTAATACTAGCAATTGAACATACTACACAAGTAAGAACTTGAAGCAACCCGTCTCGGAAAAGCTGAAACCAGGTACTTCCAAATCACCGTACCTTAAAATATGCAAAACGAGAGTGAAAAAAAATCGTTGACTCCTGACACTAATCTTATTGAAGAAAAAATAGCCTTTATCAAGTTGCAAAAGGAAAAATTCCTAGAAGAACATAGTTTGAGAATGGAACTTTTTGGAAGAAAAATTGAGCTAACAAATAAAAAACTTGAGGCAAAAAAAATAAATTAATTTGAAGTGTTGAATAAGCTCAGACTTTCCTACTCGAAATTGAAAAAAATTGTTTATCTGAGAAGGATTTGATATTTTCGCTAGTTATTCCAATTTTTTAGGAGCAATAATTTACATTTTTTGAAACATATATTTTTTTTTTTATTTGACACAAAAGAACATAAAAAGTAACTGTGCTTGGAAAAGGCTTCACATTTATATTAAAATTATGAGTGTTACAAATTTTCAAAATAATGAATTATATTATTTCTAACCATATTATTACCTTGGCCATTTATATCTGGTGGCATACTATTTACTAAATTTATTTCAGCTTCTTGTTCTGCATTATTTCCAGGAATTTACTCGTTCTCATCACATGCAATGTTGTGAAGAATAGTGGTGGCTACTATACCAGCTTGAATTGTATCTGGAGATAGTCTCAACCCCATAGCATGTGTTTCCAAACTCCAATCTGTCTCTCCACAACATTGCGTGTCCTAATCTGGGCCTCATTGAATAATGCCTCAGGTTCATTTCTAACTTGTAGTAGCGGGGTAATTAACAGAATAACCACTATCCCCCAATAAAACTGAATCCCCATAAATACCATTTTCAAAATTTTGACACAAAACAGAATTTCTAAAAATATACAGGGTGTTTAAAAAAGACACGGCAATATTTGGGGGGGTGATTCCTCAGGTCATTTTATGGAAAAAAGTTCCCATAAACATAGGTCCGGAAATGCATTTTTTGCAAGATACAGGGTGGTAAAGATTAGACCTAAGAGCTCAAATCATTGGTGGGTGTAACTCAATTAGAAATGACCCTGGTATTTTTGAGAGAGTTCGCCAGTCAATGAGAAGATTGGATTCCTGCATCCACGCCGGGGGTGGTCACTTTGAACAGTTTTTGTAATGTTTTTGTATCATAATGGACAAGCAAGAAAATAGTTTTCATTTTTTATTTTGTAAACGAAGCAAGATACGAGAAAAATTTAAGAGACAGAAAAGTTGCAGTTTTAGTTGATTTATCTGAAAGAAAAATCGAAATTAAATTAAAGTCAGTGGCGTACATTTTTTCGTCAATAAATTTTATTAAATTGCCCCCCCTAACGCCACTGGAGTTGAAAAAATTATCTAGTTAGAGCAAAACTAGCCCCTAATTACTAAAAACAACGCTGCCAATTTTCAAAAAAATCGGTGAGAAGATATTTGAATTATTTAAAAAAAAACGTTATTTTAAAAAAATCTTTAACACCCTGTATCTTGGAAAAAATGCATTTCCGGACCTATGTTTATGGGAACTTTTTTCCATAAAATGACCTGGGGAATCACCCCCTCAAATATTGCCGCGTCTTTTTTAAACACCCTTTATAAATCATGGCTTGATCCAGGCCACCTGACTATAATATCCCTATATTTTAAAAAAGGATCTGCTACAATTTGGACATTGATGGAAAAAAATTGTTTCCGATTACGAAACATTTTTGCGTTGTCACCACCAGGTGACTGGATCTAACAGTTTTTTATTTTTGACATAACCTTAATTTAAATTATTATAATTTGTAAACAATCAAAATAATTCTAGTGGATTTTTATATATTCTCTTTTATTCCACGCGGTTTTTCATTGTGTTTTCATTGTGAAGTGAATATGATCTTTTGGGTGTACTAGTCTGATTGGTTAAACTGGTTAAATGCAGTTAAGTATAAAAAACACAGAATCGTTTTCCTGTGGGCTTTGGTTTCTAAAACGATTTCTTTCGTTGACAGAAGTCTGGTAGGCAAGACCTTTTTATTTTTAATAATTTCTGCTCTTAGTTTTGGATTCTCCCTTATAGATTTTTCAATATATTTTGCTATCAATGCATATTATCATATCATTATTAAGTTTTTACCTGATAAATCTTATCTTATCTGTTCTTGAAATATAAATACAGGGTGACTCAGAGTAAATTTGCCTTTTTAACAGCGCCCTGTACATCCAACTTAATACTTGTGGGGGGGATAGCGCTGGTAATTTGCGGCGAATACGTGCGGATTTTCAGTAAAAATGGAATTGTGGTCGAACAAGCAACCCGCCTTTATGGTCGAGGCGTTTTTCAAATCGAACGATTCCTATGAGGAACTGTAATCTCGAAAAATGGGGGCATCGTTTTTTCACCAAGATCACCAGATCTTACGCCCATAGACTTTTTTGTGGGGATATTTGGAGAGTATCGTCTACCTACGCCGATCCCCCAGCCACTATGGAACAGTTAAAACGCAACATTCGAGAGGCCATTTTCAACATTCCTATTGAAATGTGTCAGTGAGTCTTCCAACATTTAAGAGCATCATTGGAGGAGTGCTATGCGAGGGATGGTTGACATTTGGATAACATTGTGTTTAAATAATAAAATCCGCATTTCTGTACTTCCAAAATTTTTTATTTAAATTACCCCAACACGTCTTATTTTGTTTTTATAACATGTTAAAAAGGGAAATTTACTCTGAGTCACCCTGTATTATATATTTTTTTTTTATCTAATTGTTGGTTTCCATTTTGTGTGACTGTCGATTGGTACTACCACGTTTATCTGAGGTGAGTCAATTCAGTTTTTTTTGGGATTTTAAGAAGGTACTGCTGCTCTGGTTTTCAAAATCTATTGTTAGTGTGGGAATATTGGACCATTTGCTCTAAATAGAGTCGGTGAGAACCAAATTTGTGTGTCCATCCCTATCAACTTTTTATTGAATCCAGGCAGCTGCCTGAGTAGACATTTTCTGTTTGAGTCCCTCAATTATTATCTCGACTAAAAGGCTTAATTTTTTTTAATAGAAATCCAGACAGGTCAGAAAATTCAGTTAAAAAGTTTTAATTAGAACATCTCAAGTAATTTGACATATTCTGGATTTGATTAATTTCAACCCCAGGTTTATCTTGTATCTATAGTAGCTACCTTAATGTGAAAGGAAAATTTTGTCTATTTGGGAGAGAATCCAAATATTTAATTTCTCATTGCTTTACCTTATTTTGTTCATATTTCTGCCTGCCAGAGCTACTGTCAGGAAAGCAGCAAGCTGCTCAATCAGTATTATCTAACCATTATTTTCAATTATTTTATTGTATTTTTTTTATATTAATAGTATATTAATAGTATATTAATAGTATATTAATAGTATATTAATAGTATATTAAAGTATAAGTGGATATTAAGGTCTTTAAAACACGCGCGATTTTTCGAGCACGACGGCGCAGCCGAAGTGCTCGAAATAGAGCAAGTGTTTTAACGACCAGTTATCCACGAATACTTTACACTATTTTTGTTTATTGGTATATGTTCAAATCATAAATTACTAATAATTGTAGAATGCGGAATTCGTGCTTTACACTTGTTATATTTTATTTGACGTTATCTACAAGTACCTAACCTACTCCTGACACATCAATAATTGAAAAGTTGACATTTAGACTTGTTTGGGCTGTTGATGTTGTCATGATAACTTTAAAACACGCGCGTTTTTGAATGTTGGATTTAAACACGCTGAGGAGTACTTTAAATAAGTAAAATAGGTTATCAATAAAAAAAAATATTTTTTTTCAACTTACAATAGCTGTGCATACCTGATTCTGTTGGAAGGAAGTGTCTGTACAACAACAGTTTTATATTAAATTTCAATTTAAATTTTCTTTGCAAGACACTCACTTTTTTGACAGAATTCAGGGATTTAATATTCCAAATATTGGGGAACCTGATACTGCCTTATTCTTTTCTCGGTCCATACTCCACATAAAGATCACTGTTTGGAGTCTGGATCAGCTGGAGTGACGTCACCCCAGCAATCTATCCTCTTCCTGGATACAAGAAACAACACGAAGAGCTCCAGTTCACTAAAGTAAAACCTCAACACCCATTCAAGTGCTCCGGATTGGAAAGGTATATGGTATCAGATTCACCTGAAAAACCAAGCTGTCAACACTAAAATTTTACACTAACATTTACTGTCACTATGTTACATATAACATTGTTAAATATCAAATAAAATTATGTTTGTTGCATTTTGAGTGGTTTCATTTGCACATAAAGGGACTACACGTTATCTTAATTTTTTTAATTCCACGACCCTAGGTTATCTTTTTCTCAAAGTAACAAATTTCCCACTTAATTTCTAACACCTTATTATCATGCCTTATTATCTTTCACTCTGGTTCATTAAATCAACATAAAATGGGTTTTACAATGCGTTAGAGTTAGCATTCAGAGTTAGTTTCTAAAGCACAACTTCTCTTTTAATTTAAAGGTTATGTTATTATCCTATTTTGGAATTCCTTAACACGGATTTAAAAGAATACATGAAAAGTATCGAACCTGAACAATATATGGATCCAAGCAAAAATGCGAAGCTACAGGTTCTAACATGCTGGAGAGATTTCCAATTTTTACTTCTACAATGTGAACTCCCTATAGTAAGAGAACTGGTTTTGTGAAATATTTATAAATAACATTTATTTACGACTAATGTATAATGTGCGTATTATATTTGTGATTTTGGCAATATAATGACATATGTTATTCCTCCAGGGATTAATGACGAATAGCGGGATTAATGGTCATTATTCCACAAAAGTGTCAGTGTCAAACGTGTAGTGGTTGTGGATTTGTATTGAAAATTATGAGACGGATGAAATTTGTTCATTGAAAATCTCAAATAAATTAATTTGTCGTAAATAAAGTAGAGTATACTACTCGCAATAATGGCTATTATTCCCTCGGAATGTTACTCCCTCGCCGCTAACGAGGCTCAGTTCGTAATAATCGTCGGGAATAATAGCTATCATTATTGACTCGTGGTATAATCTACTATATTTTTAGGTCCTCAACATTGCAGACTCGAGCCAAATTTGCTTTGGTTGCAATCGCAGTCTGGAATATTTAAAAGATTTTTTGCGGAAGGCCGCTAACACCGAAGTGGTGATTGTATATTGTAATAAAAAAATATGGAATGGAGCAAAATTGAACAAATCTTCGCTAAAAACCTATCAGAATAGACGAGTAAAAATAAGTTGTAGTCCAGGTAGAATTCCTGATGTCACACTCGAAAATCACAAAAATTACGAAAACGCCAAAAGTTTATCACGCTCACGCCACTAAGAAGGGACATATATATTTTGAGATTGGTCCATCTGAAATTACTGATGTTACTTTGGGTGAAACCGATGATTTTGTGAATAACTTCATGTTAGGACTTCGTGAACTTAGATGCCACCCGGGAGATGAACTAAATGATAACATTTTTTTAACTGTAAGTACTACAAATATTTCAGACCATTCAATGTCAACTCCAGAACTGTAGGCTTTCCTAGAAGGCCCCACAGTTGCAATATTGCCGCAGGAAGCAGTGGTTGCAACCAAGTGAAGGTGGAATGGTTGGCAGTTGTTCTTTTGAAAATGTGATCAGTAGATATACAGAGCCGGTTCTAGACCGGAAGTGGCCCCATTCTCGTTCTGGAACCCGTGCCCGTCATCAGAGAAGTCCCAAATTGAAGGGGCCTAACCCAGGTGGGCCTGTGCCCCATTCCAGGGCCCCATTTTTCGTCAAGTGGAGGGGCCTAACCCAAGTGACGTCATCAAAGGGGCCACATGCTTGTCCCCGCTGCTAGACCCGTGCCCCCATTTTTTCGTGGGCCCCATTTTTTGGCAAGCCCCAATTTAAAGAGGCCTAACCTAAGTAGCAAGCCCCCAATTTGAATAGACCTAACCCAAGTGAAGATAGCAAAGGGGCCCCATGCGTGTCCCCGCTGCTAGACCCGTGGCCCCATTTTTTTCGGGGGCCCCATTTACATGAACTCATAACCTGAAATGAGATACCCCATACGAGATGACAGGTACGTGCGACGTTGTCGAATAATGTGCGACGTTGCCAATCAAATTTCCCTAAATCTAGGGAAAAATCGGAAAGGGGCCACTTGTCTCCGCAGCTAGACCCGCGGCCCCATTATCCATCATCATCGTATATGGAACCAATACAGGCCCCCAAATTTTGAGGCGCCGTAGCCTAGAACTCATAACCTGAAATTTGATGTACCATATCTCGTGCTGGTAACCTGAAATTTGTACAACGTACCTAGAACTCATAATCTGAAATTTGATACCGCGTATCTCGTACCTGGTACCTCGTACCTCGTACCTGGTACCCCGTTACTTGTAACAAGATACACCGTACTGGGCCCCCTTTTTTCGTCGTCGTCGTCGGTCCCATTTTTCTAAACTAAAATATGGTCACATAAAAGACAACATGCCTCGTCATCATCATCATCATCATTGAAAAATAGTGCTCCAATTTGGGCCCCATTTTTCACGGACTTGTAACGATTTAATTGGCAAACCCCAAATATTATTTTTAAAATAATTATAATTTCTACCGTTCTCATAAACAACAACAAGAAGAGCAAGTTGTGTGCGAACTTGCTTAATCGTGCTTATCACACGGAAGCCGCATTTCCTGCGACGATAACGAAACGCAGCTGGCTGGCCTGGTAGTTGTTATTCATTTTCAAATTTTAGTTAGATTTTAACGTCCCTAGGTGACACAACGTTTTTCTTCAGTGCTCATCCAGATCGAATTTTTCAACGAAAACTTAATTCAAAATTGGGCGTTACCTCAGTTATAATTGATTGTGTGTGTATTAAGTGCTAAAAACTATGTAAGTAATTTTTTTCATTATTCTTAAAGACCCTGATAATAATACGTTGTTCTATTTTTAGTTCAATAATAGAATCAAAATTTAGCCACTTTGAGGTTTGAGCTCTTGAAACGAGTCTTTGAAATTGTAAGTATATTATTTTTATTATATAGCATACAGTACATTTTTTCTCTTTTTTAGATCTATTTTCAGTGCTCATCCAGATCGAATTTTTTCAACGAAAACCTAATTCAAAATTAGGCGTTGTCACATTTATAATTGATTGTGAGTATTTAGTGTTAAAATTATGTAAGTAATTTTTTCATTATTCTTAAAGACCTTGATAATAATACGTTATTCTATTTTTAGTTTAATAATAGAATCAAAATTTGGTCACTTTGAGGTTTGGGCTCTTGAAACGTGTCTTTGAATTTTGAAATTGTAAGTATATTATTTTCAGTTTATAACATTTATTACATTTTTATATTGTTAATTAGACACACCTTCGAGACAGCTCAACAACAGCTCAAAGACACCTCAATAACAACAACAACAACTCCAATACAGCTCAACCACAGCTCATCAACAACAACAACAACAACTCCAATACAGCTTAAAGACACCTCAATAACAACAACAACAACTCCAATACAGCTCAACAACAGCTCATCAACAACAACAACAACTCCAATACAGCTCAACAACAGCTCATCAACAACAACAACAACAACAACAATGGCTGATGAACATTTTAAACAAATTCTAAATGTAAGTGCTGAAATTATTGCTGTTTTTGAAAAAGCTTATGAGGAAATTGTCCGAGATTCAAATGATGCGGAAAAACGTATCTGGATTAAACATGTAAATACTTCAATTAGGCAAATTCTTAAATTCAATGCGAAAAATGTTTTATTACCAATAGGAACTCAAAGAAAATTACAAACTCAATTAGGTCATTTGAAAAAAATTCGTATTTTGATTAAGAAAGAATTAGTTAGGGAACCTTTTAAAGCGGGTGCAGGTAATGCATTGCTACCAAAAAAACGTAGTTTGAGAATTAAATGGGAAGATGTCCAGACCGCTTTTAAAAGTAGGATGAGGACGGGAATAATCATAAATTTAATTCACAAAGATGTTTTAGAATTTTTCAAAGATGCTTTTTTTATGTTCAAAAATAGAATCTTAAACGTACTCAAGTCCCATCCTATGTTAAAAGTGAACTGTACCTTTTGTGGCGAATTCATAATCAAAAAACGGGATGAAGAGATAACTGAATTCAAAGATTTTTCAACTAGAAACGATATACTTGATGCCAGTACAAATTTGGCTACTTATTTCAATCAGTACATCAGAGATCAAATACTTTCGGACCTAGAAGTATTTCAAGAGCGGGATAGTAGGTGGGCATTACGTAAAATAGTATATCTTGAAATAAATATCAATAAATTTGAAATTGGGAATGGTGCGGGCTCATCTTACATTAGGCTACCTCAGGCAATTACAAATAAAAAGGCTTGTGTAAATGTTAAAAACTACAATGACGATGCATGTTTTTTCTGGGCAATCATATCGGCCCTTTATCCAACAAAAAAACACCCAGATCGTGTAAGCTCCTATCCGTATTATAATACAAAATTAAATACAACTGGTTTAGAATTACCAATGACCCTAGATCAAATAACTAAATTTGAAAAATTTAATAGTCATTTGAATATTTCCGTCAACGTTTTCGTTCTAGAATTGGTTGGGGAGTCATATAATACTGTACCAGCCAGATTAACTAAAACAAAATTGGAAAATCATATAAATTTACTTTTAATTCAAGATAAATATTTTCAAAAAATTGATGATTATGAACTTGTTGTGGAGGAGGACGAAAAAGTTGACGTAAAATTCCATTTTTGTTACATTAAAAACTTATCTAGGCTTGTATCTTCACAGGCAAGTAAAAATGATCATAAAAAATTTATTTGTGACAGGTGTCTCAACTATTTTTCAAGTGAAGTAAAATTACAGGAACATAATGTATTGTGCGAGAGGAAAAATAATTGTAAAATTTCATTTCCAAATTTCGAATCCGTTCGTTTCAAAAATCATGTCTATAAACAAGAAGCTCCTTTCATTATTTACGCCGATTTTGAGTCTCTTTTAGAAAATGTTAGTGAAAATGTCGAACCTGAAATAAAAACTATTCGTTATCAACATCATAAGGCTTTCAGTGCAGGCTATTATGTTAAATGTAGCTATGATGACTCATTGTCATTCTTCAAAAGTTATAGAGGGCAAGATTGTATGAGCTGGTTCACTGGTGAAATGGCTAACGTAGCGCAGATGGTTGAATCAAAAATTAAAAATATAGTCCCCATTTCCACACATCCAAATCGTGCACAAGCAAAAGCATGCCACATTTGTGAGAAACCGTTCACTGCAAAGGACTTTAAGGATGGGAAAATTGTAAATGACCATGATCATTTTACAGGTAAATCCAGAGGATTTGCCTGTAAAATTTGCAATTTGCAATTTCGTAAATTATTCATAGTTCCTCTGGTCTTTCACAACCTCTCAGGCTACGATAGCCATTTCATAATAAAGAAAAATACATTTCATTTACACTTAACGATTCTGGTGATACCCACATTAAAATTCGATTCATTGATTCACTCAGATTTTTGGGTGCATCGCTGGACGAATTATCCTCAACTTTAAATATTAACGATTTGAAAATTTTAAAAAAAGAATTTCGAAATTTGGATAATGAAAAGTTCCAATTATTAACACGGAAAGGTGTTTTTTGCTATGACTATATCAATACTATAGATAAATTGAATGAAACTGAACTACCATCAAAAACCCAATTCTATAATCAATTAAACGATGAGCATATAAGCGATGAAAAATATCAACATGCGCAAACTATCTGGCGCGAATTTGAAATTAGTAATTTAGGTCAATATTCAGACTTATACCTCAAAACTGATGTTTTATTGCTTGCCGATGTTTTCGAAAATTTCCGAAAAAGTTCTCATAGTACTTATGGTTTAGATCCCGCTTGGTACTATACATTGCCTGGGTACACGTGGGATTGTATGTTGAAATATACGAAATGTGAATTAGAGCTCTTGAAAGATGAAGATTAAATTTTATTTGTAGAAAGCGGGTTGAGGGGCGGAATCTCGATGTGCTTAAACCGATATTCCGAGGCCAACAACAAATATATGTCAACATACAATCCCATGGAACTATCAAAGTTTTTAATGTACCTGGATGCTAATAACTTGTACGGTTGGGCTATGAGTCAATATTTACCCTACGGTAATTTCAAGTGGCTAGAGGCACAAGAAATTTCAAATTTTGATGTAACCCAAGTGTCAGATGAAGCCGATACTGGATTCATAGTAGAGGCTGATATAGAATGTCCGAGCGAATTACATGATTTACATAAAGATTTTCCTTTCTGTTCCGAACATAAAATACCTCCAAATTCAAAAAATCCAAAACTGTTAAACAGTGTCTCAGATAAAGATAAGTATGTCTTACATTACAGAAATTTGAAGCAGGCATTAGCTAATGGCTTGAAAATTAAAAAAATACATAGAATTCTGTCATTCCGACAAGCACCTTGGCTCAAATCTAACATTGATTTAAATACTAATCTACGTGCCCAGGCCATTACCAATTTTGCCAAAAACCTGTTCAAATTAATGAACAACGCGGTGTTCGGAAAAACAATGGAAAATATTCGAAAACATCGGATAGTTAAATTGATTAAAAAATGGGGTGGCCGATATGGAGCCCAGAATCTTATTGCAAGTCCATTATTTCATAGTCGAGCGATTTTCGATGAAAATTTAGTAGCCATCGAAATGAATAAATCAAACTTGATTTTCAATAAACCTCTTTACATTGGAATGGCTATACTAGATATATCGAAAACGCTCATGTATGATTTTCACTATCAATTTATGTTGCAACAAAGCTCTTTAGTAAATCAAATAAAACTCATGTATACTGATACAGATAGCTCTATTTATGAAATTTGTTGCGATGACGTTTATGAAGAATTAATTAAACCTAATTTAGATAAATTTGATACTAGCGACTATCCTAGAGAAAATCCATATGATATACCTCTAGTAAATAAAAAAGTTGTGGGTCTAATGAAGGATGAGGCCAACGGTCAAATAATGACACACTTTGTTGGACTTAGATCTAAAATGTACTCGTTCAAACTCCAGGGTGGGAAAGTTTGTAAAAAATCGAAGGGCGTCAAATACAATGTAGTCAAAAACAAAATTTCTTTCGATGATTATGTAAATTGCTTGAAAATGAATGAGATTAAAAACACCTCGCAATGCTGTATCCGGTCCATCAAACATAACGTTTTTAGTGTTAAACAAACCAAAATTGCTCTGAGTACGTTTGATGACAAGAGATGCATTATTGAAAATAGTCACGATACCCTCCCATGGGGACACTATAATGCATCACCTGCACCTGCACCAAATAGTAATTTGTAATAATAGTAATTTGTAATAGATAATTTGCAATTTTGTTTGAGTTCCACTAGGTAAAATAGTTTTGTTTAATTTAAGAGTTTAGTTAAGGAGTTTAGCGTACTGTAAACAATGAATTTGAAATTGAAAATTGAATTAAAAAAAATATTATTGTACTCTAGGTATTAAGTTGATTTGAATGTATATAAGATTTTTTGATATAAGATTTGAGTTAAGGAGTTTATTTTTATTAGGTTTAGCGTACCCATACTTTCTGTAAAAAATAAAATTGAAATTGAAATTGAATTAAAAAATATTATTGTACTCTAGGTAGGTATTAGGTTGATTTGAAATTGCTAACAATAAATTTCTGAACTGAATCCTTATGTTTGTTTTATTGGTACCTGGAAATCCTCAATTAAAACAAAATCAAAAATAAGCTAAAACTATTTATTTAAATCAGTTAGTAATTTGGTTTTATAATATCGCATATATTCACTTAAACAGTAACTTTCTATGTTAGTATCCTTATAATTACATACATTTGATATAATATCATCAAGACTCTCACACTGATTTAACAATAATTGGTTAACATGAATTAAAAAATTATCATAATATTTGAGAAAATCAACTTGCTTTAATTTTTCTATCCACGTAGAAATAAAAAAACGATCCATCATACATAGTTCACGCACATTGTTTCTTGTTAAGTACAAATTTTGCAAGTCTTTTGTCACAGAAATTATTTTGGATTCATCCGATGTGGAGACGTCGCTAACAATAATATTTTTGCAGCAGATAAATCGTAGATGACTCATTTCCAAATGAGTATCAAAAAACCCATTCAAAAGCCAGTTGAGATTCACCATAAATTGATTCCATTCCTCCAGTTGAAAAAATATACAGGCACCGTCATTATTGATGTTTATTCTGATACATGGTTGAAAATTTCCTTTTTCAGAAGTACTTAGACCAACTTCCAACTGAAGTCCACTCTCCTCGCACGGAAAGATCGATTTGAGTAGAAACCAACCACCATTATCATTTTCTTGCACTTGATTTTGGTCAACTTGTTGTTGTTGTTCTTGAGTCACGCTACTAATACTCATGTTTTTTTTTCCACTTTTTTTCTTCGCAGCTTTTTCATACATTTTCAACACTTGATCAAGCTGATCGTTTTCGTAGTCAGTCAACATTTTAAAACGTACACTCTTAACTGCTGCTATTTGAGTACTGAAAGTTTCACGGATCAATTTCAGGTTTAAAGGTAATAGTGGTGATGGTGGTGGTAAGGAGGCACCTGCGCACATTAATCATAATTTATTTTCAGCATCTATCCAACTGTTGTGTGACTCATCAAATCCAAGCCATTTCACCAACACTTTATTGCCCTTTTTACGTAACCCTTTCTCTACAAGGTAAACGTCAGGGTTCTTAGTTTTTTGTAATTCCTCCCCGTAAAATGCCCCTTTTATTGGTCTATCATTCATATCTTTCAAAAGGTACGTTACAGGATCACTTATTTTAACTTGGTTAATTATAAATAATTCAGTTGTCCAATTGGGTGTGTAGCCTTTTTCAAAAACATGTTTTGCTTTACTTATGCGTACAACATCACCTACGCTAAATTTTGCTCGACCGGTTGCTATTTTAATGTGATTATACACTGTATTCAATAGCGTTTTCTCATGTTTCTTAGAAACATCACAAGGCCTCATTTTAGTTAAACTATGCTTTTGCTCATTATAGGTTTTAATGATATTGGGTAGAACGTCAATCCATCTATATGTTCCACTTAAACTAAAATATTTGAACAGTTTTTCCTTTATGGTTCGAATAGAACGCTCGACAATAGCAGCTTTTTTAACGCTAAAAGTACTATAATGATTGATGTTATAATGTTTCATCAACCGTTGGAAATTGGAGTTGTAAAATTCTTTTCCTTGGTCCGAGTTCAAATGTTTGGGGCATCGTTTACTCTCTTTCAAGATAGCAGCGAAAGCTTCAGTGACGTCACCAGCCGACTTTGATTTCAATGGCTTTGCCCACACGTACTTTGAAAAGCAATCAATAACCATAAGAATATACTTAAAATTTTTATTCGCTTTCATATAAGTATCCATTTGAGCCAGATCAGTTTGCCACAAATCGTCCAAACCTTTGATGACGGTTCGACGTCTAGGAAAGTTTTTTCTAATCGGTTTATGTAGCTCATCAACTAGTTGCACCTTTTCTTTCGACAATCTATTGAATAATGACAGTAAACATTCAGATCATAGTTAATGCTTTGATGATTTAACTGTATTGGTCTTCTTCTCAGGTGGTTTTTTCCCAGTGTCGCTTTTCGGGATAAAAGCCTTCATTTTGTCATCAATTATTTGAATTAACTGCCCTTTAGGAACCAGATCGCCATCATTTATAGCATTTCCAGCACTAACTATTCTCTTTTTACCGATACTTATATAAGTAGCTGTTATATTGAATAACTTATGTTTTTCTTCTAAAGCTAATATTTTCGTTAGATGGTTTTTACACTGCTCCTCTAAAGCTGATATTTTCAGGCTTGCATCTCTATACTTCTCAGTTAAATCTACTATATTCGATTTCAATTTATATTCAATATCATTTTCTAATAGCTCATTCTTGGATTTCAAGTGACCAATTTTTATTTGGTTATCCCTTATTAGTATATGTTCACTTGCCACCATGTCTTTTAATTGAGCGTCTACATAGTCTTTGGTAACAGCATCACTTTTCTCCGAAGGCAATTTCAGGTTACAAATTTTCAAATTTTGCATATCAATGTCTCCATCAAGTGTTCGAGGAAGCGAAGGTGACGGTCTAGTGTAAGGACGTTGTATTCGCTTGCATGCACCCGAATGACGTCCGAATTTATCGAGACTCATTTTGGAATTAGAACTAAAATTTCACGTCATCTTTAATTTATAACTTTTGCTTCCCGAAGTTCCTCAATAATTGATAAAATTTGATTATTATGTGATGTATTGCCAGCTTGTTTAGATGCATATAAAAGTCTCAATCTATCCACTAGTTCATTAACATCATCCCAATAGACATATTCTGCAGGCTTTTCACTATACAACATTTTATCAAAACCGCTGCCTTTAAAGGAGGATGATGCTGAAAATGATCTTATTTTTGATTCTGGTCCCAATAATGGTTTGACAAGTTGTGTATATTTAAAACCGCCATTCCCTTTCAGTCTACCAACGCTCGTGTTACCAACTCTGTATACATTTGTTTTTTCTAGTATTCTTTTATATTCATCAAGATCATTGTTTGTATATTGTCCTGGTTCTTTATAAAAAATTAGATTATAAAGCCCTGAAGTTGCATTAAATTCTTCTTTATCAATATAAAGCTTTCCAGTTTTTTGATTGAAATCCATTATTTTACTTCCTAACATCCATCTAGAAGTTATAGGATCATATTTCGGACCTTGATTTACATCAATTTTGGGGGAATCATTAAGATAATTTGAAACATATTCAGAAACATTATCTGGATATTGGCTTAAATATTTATCATCAACCATGCTACTGTCAATAAGTGATGAGTCGCAATTATTCCCATCATCATCGTCAATGTCTTCAAAATATCGTTCATCTTTACTGGTAACATCATAGGTAGGTAGAAAATCCACTTCACGTTTTGTCTCTTGTAACCGTTTATTTTCAAAATCTTGGCTCTTAACATTTTTATAGGGTACCCGTACTTTTTGTTGTTGTTTTACAGGTTGCAGCTCTTGTTTTGATTCAAGTTTTTTCTGTTCCACTAATTGTTTAAGAGGTGCTGTGATAGGTGTGAAAATTTTATTTAAAGTATCATCTTCCTCAGATCGTCCTAATTTTAAGGCTTGATATTTTTTCCGTACATCGTTGGCTAATTGTAAAACTTTTTGTTTACGTAGAACCTCCTCATTGTTTAAAGGTTTCATTGTAACTAGACTATAGTACTAATTATGTAGTTTTATATACTTATCAAAGCCCTTACGATACCGGCCATTATTCAAGTAAAAATCTTTAACAATCACCAAACTACTAAATTTTTCATCATTCCAGCATTTAAAACACACATCTTTGAAATTATCATACGTCATATCAGGCGATACGTGTTCATCAAAGATATGTTTCAAGTTTACATCATCCTGTTCGAATAATACTAATATGTTGCAGTTATCTCGTATCAGCTGTTTCGGTATTTTAGAATACGTCTGGCAAAGATATGTAACATCGATGTTTTTATGACGGCCCATGGAAAAATACTTGCGAATTTTATCCTGCTTATCACATGATACATCGTCAAATATAAAAATTTAATTATTTTCGGCTTCCTCAGGATCAATTATCATATCATTATCTCTAAATGGAAAATAGCCAACACCTTTTACGCTGTTTAAAACATCTTCCAGTAATTTATACTTTGGCTGGTACAATGATTTCGAATACACGTAGATATTTTCAAAACGTAATCCGTTCCGATTGAAAAGCAGTGTTAGAAGGGCATTGGTTTTTCCACAACCGCTGGGTCCACAAAATATGGCGCGAAAACAGTTTGGTAGCAATTTACTATGTCTACTAGCATTTTTAGAGATTTCGATAAAATCCAAATTTTCTACGGACAATTTTAGATTCTGCGGTATAAACTGCATTTTGGAAATGAGACGAAAAAGTATCGAAAACTAACTATTTATAGAAAATGGATGGATGGGGAGGCTGCCAATCCTATATAAAGGTATAAAAGATGATAGTTACTCATTAATATGCTAACCTTTGAACAGCATACAGGTACTGGTCTAGTGAATTCAATAATTAATAAGTTACCTGTTGAAATACACGTTCCTACCTATCAGTTTTGTGGTCCAGGGACTAAGCTGAAGCAACGTTTAGCGCGTGGTGATAAAGGAATTAATCCATTGGACGCTGCCTATAAGCAGCACGATATAAAGTATTCGGAAAATTCATCATTATCCGATAGACATAAAGCAGATTTTGAGTTGGAGAACCGTGGTTGGGAACGAGTAAAAGCAAACGATTCCAGTTTGGGTGAAAAGTCTGCAGCTTGGCTCATTACAAATACGATGAAGGTGAAACGCAAATTGGGAATGAGTTGTGCTGCCGGATCATTTAGGAAACATATACTGAAACATATCAAAAATCATTTGAAAAAATCTTTCAAAATCGACCCGGGGAACAATAAATCTCTAAGAAAAGCTTCCTTAGCAGCTTTGCGTGTCGCTCGAGCTGCTCTGAAAAAATCTGGTGGACGTAAAAAAGTACAGGTACCTCGTATAATTCCCTTTGAATTTAAAACAGGTGGAATAATTCCACTTATACCTCTGTTTGCTGGTCTGTCAGCAGTGGGCAGTCTCGCTGGAGGCGCATCTGCTATAGCGAAAACTGTTATAGATGCCCGGAATGCACGGCAAAAGTTACAAGAAAATGGTCAATCCAAAGCTATGGAGGAGATTGGGAAAAAAGGTGCCGGCCTTTATTTGAGAAAAACTCCACGAGGATTTGGCCTATACTTGAAAAAACAACAGTCAAAAAACTGCCAATAAAGGTACCTAATAGATCCCTGTATGATCATGAGATAAACATTTTGTAAATAAATTGAAAGTACCATATTTTAAAGGAGTTTTTATGCGAGATACTATTCCTGAAAAACCGAAATTTAATGAAAGTGCCGTAGTGAACTTGGACTCGAATAAAAACGCTGGTACTCATTGGGTAGCTTATAAAAAACGTGGAAATTATGTGGAATATTTTGATAGTTTTGGTAATTTGAAACCGCCGAAAGAATTAGTTTGTTATTTTAATGCTGCTGGATCAACGACGAATAAAGTTAGAATTTTCTATAATAGAGATCAATATCAGAAATTCAATACGAGTAATTGTGGACACTTGTGCATCAGATTTCTATATAAAAGTAAATAGCACTTTGTACATTCAGTTAGTCATGTCAGTGATATTCACATCGAAGAATCGTACACCTACGCTCTCTATAGATTTTCCTAATCCCATTCAATTGAACCCAAATTATCAGTACGGATTAGCTTTAATTGGGTTTCATTCGTACAACACGATTCCAAATATTGACAAGAATACAGATTTTTATTATTTTGATACTAAAAACAATAAAAAAAGTTATATACCTATACCAGCAGGCTCGTACGAAATATCAGATATCCAAAACTATCTCAGGAAAAAACTAGCGCAGAAGTCAAACCAGATATTGAAAAGCGAAGTGGAAGAAGAGGAGATTTTTTATTTGAAGCCCAACAATAATACGTTAATGTGTGAAATTTTTCATCGAGACTTTGACATCCAATTTGAAACCGAAAGCCCTCTTGCAAAACTGTTGGGATTTTCAAAACATTCTTACGCCGCTGGAGAAGTGCACGAATCCGATTTGCCTGTTAATATTGTGAAAGTGAGAACTATTCACATTGATAGTAACATAACTGTGGGAGCTTACTATAACAATAAACCGATGCATACATTGTACGAATTTCCGATTAGCGTTGATCCAGGATTTGCCATCGACGAAATACCCAAAAATTTGATCTATCTTCCAGTGGTGTGTAACGAAATAAATAATATTACTTTAACAGTATTGGACCAAGATTTCAATTTGGTTAATTTTCGAGGCGAAGAAATTATCATTAGATTGGAGCTTCGAAAAAATGGTCCTAGTGATTGGGGAATATAAAAGAGACGTTCCTTCTACTGCATCATCAGTTGCAAAACGTCGTTCAACTAGAAAGTTGGGTGGAAAGTTAAATTCAATAAACCGTTATTTTCTACAAACAATCGGCTATGTTGTCAAACCGAGTTCTGGATCTTTAAAAAACGCCGCTAAGCGATGATTCTATAAGTCGCATCGATTCTCATACTTATTTGCCTTACATCAAATCATTTGAGAATAATGATATTATTGAAATTTCAATTAATAGAAACGATGCGTGGGTGCTAATGCATGATGCAGCTTTATCGATAAGAGGAAAGTTAAAGAAAACTGCTGGAGCTGGCAACGTTAAATTCGTCAACAATGCCGGTGCATTTTTCTTTGATTCAATCACATATTTGTTGAACGGGATTGAAATGGAACATGTAAAAGATCCTGGTATTACGAGTCTAATTCGAGGCTATTTGTGCTATACTGAAGAAGATAGTAATCATTTAAATGTTGCCGGCTGGAATTATCCCGACGTTCCAGCAACTTATACAGATGATGCATTCTTCATGAGAATTCCTCTCTACCATTTATTGGGGATTTTTACCGACTACAAAATGGCTATATCTGGAAAGCATACTTTACGTTTGGTGAGAGCTCGCAACGATACCAATTGTATGCTAATCACTGGAGCTGATACTAAAGCAGAACTTTCAATAGAAAACATTGACTTAAAAGTGAAACATATCATTCCAAATGATAGTCTGAAAATACAACTTTTACAGTCTGTCAAGAGCGATCGGCCCATTTTAATTCCTTTTAGAAAATGGGAACTCCATGAATTACCTGCTCTTAACGTAGGCTCAACAAAAGAAATGTGGAGTGTGAAAACTACAACTAGTGTCGATTGCCCTCGATATGTCATAGTAGCTTTTCAACAGGACCGAAAAGATGATTTCAAAAAAGATACAACAAAATTCGATAACCTCAATATATCCAATGTTAGATTGTTTTTGAATGGAGAATATTATCCGTATGAGCGCCAGAATCTTGATTTTGGTAGAAAAGATTTCATTGATGCTCATTGCTCCTATACAGAATTCTATCCAAGCTTTACGAATGCATCGTTGGGCTCGAAACGATCTTTATTAGATTACGAAAAATTTTCGGAAAATTCTCTTTTTGTGATTGATTGCTCTCGACGTGATGAAAGTCTAAAATCCTCAGCGATCGATGTTAAAATTGAAATTGAAACAAGAACTGGTTTTCCCGATAAAACGAAAGCCTATTGCGTCATCATTCATGATTGCATAATGGAACACCTGCCACTTAGTGAGATTGTTAGAAAAATTAATTAGTCTTTGTCTAGCAGTCCATCATGAAGGTTCTTTCGGTCGACATCCAGGGTTTTAACATAACCTCAAATAATAATACCAAATTTTTCCCTAAAGAAATGGGTATTACAAATGGACACCAAGCAAATCATTATTTATTTGAAATGCCGATAAAGTACTATTCCCTCTCGACCTACGATAAAAAGCAAGTGAACCATGCGACGCATCAAGTGCATGGTCTTCTATTTGCAAAAGGTTACGTCAACTATGAAAAGATCGATGATATAATTAAGGAACAAATGTGTGATGCTGATATAGTTAATGTTCGAGGTCACCAGAAAAAGGACTTTCTCGATGAAAAAATTAGTAAAATTGATGATGATGGTCAAAGATGCCCGAAAATAATAAACCTAGAAACTCTAGATGCCACCTGGACTTCTTCGATGACAAAGTTTAGTCGAGATATTCCAAAATGTATGAGTCATTTAACTGATAAGAATTATATGTGTAGTTTAAGAAATTGTTTTGTTATTCATAATTGGATTTCTGATTGTATGCCTATATAATTTCTAGAATTAAAATAAAATTTAAGTATAAAAAAATGGTATTTTTATTTATTAGTAACAAATAAGCCATGGTCGCGTTAACATCAAGTTTTGTGCTCTTGACTGCATTAGTAAATGGCGTATTTTATATTCATCAGCGTAGAAATGCACAAAGTGTCTTTATTTGTCTCAATAAGACAGATGAAACTTGGCCGCAAAATTGGGCTGAAATGAAAACGGGTTATGTTGAAAATGTCCCAATATTTTCCATAAAATTGTCTGACAAAGTGACCCAGTACAAGATAAGGATTTTATATCCTAATCGTACACACGGAGACAGTGACTGGAAGAACTTTACTATGCTCCCACCACCACCACCTCCGAAACACTTTGATGACATCAACTCAACAACAACAGCACCTCCAGCGATAGTGACGTCACCAGCCGACTTTGATTTCACCATCGTTGGACTAGTCTACTACATAACATTCGTGGCATCAGTGCAGCTACTCGAGTCCATAGGAAAATTTTACTATGCGAATTTCCATTAACTTATCAGAAAACGTGACGCATTACAAATTAAGGATTCGATATCATAATCATACTCATCGATATAGTGGTGAATGGAGAAAACCACCGAAACAGCAGATAGTTAACAATAACTCAACAAAAACACCTCCGACGATAGTGACCACTGTATCATCAGTATTGAAATTTACTGTCGTTGTATTAGTCTGCTACATATCATTCGTGGCAGCAGTACTACTACTTGAGCCTATAGGGAAATTTTTCTACGTAAAATGGGTGCACGTCAGATAAAGCCTGAATATATCGATGAACTTCATGATTTAATCAATAATATTAGGTCTCCAACAAAGTTTGACAAGTATTTCATCAAGACGCTTAACACAAAGCTGAAAATACCAGAAGAAACGTTGATTGAATTAATGAAACCGTGCTGGGGACATAGACTTGATGCAAACGCTATTGGAGGCTATGACGTAATTGATGGTCCTGAATATTCATTTAAAATTGATTGTAAAACATGTGTAAATTTATTACCCAAAAAATAAAAAAATTAAAATATATAGTTGCAAATTACTTGTGTGTTTTTCTATGTTATATTAAAAAATGAGATAAAAAGGGTCTTCGATGTACTAAAACATGTTAGTATGCATTAAACTCTAGTGCAAGCATGAAGTGCCTTGAATTTTTATTATTTTGTCAGTTGTGCCGAATTAGTCTGAGCCTTGTTGAACCTCGTGATTTTCTAATTGCTTATGGTTATCTGAAAAATGAAACAGCAACCGATAACAGTACAGGTGTTAGTGCAGTAACTGATATATCGGAAGCTATAAGCGCTTTTCAAGAATTTTACCATCTGAAAGATATTGATGGCCAGGTCAATAATGAAACGCTAAACTTAATGTCTAGACCTCGCTGTGGTGTGCAAGATGTTCCTGAATCATTTACATTAAACGATGGTAGATGGACAAAAAGAACTTTAACCCTACAATGCATCGTGTAGCATATTTGCTACATAAACAATAATGAAGGACTCTGTTTTCATAAAACGAAATAGAATATGCCTAAATGCATGTTGTAGCGTATCGTATACACAATTTAAATCGTATTTTAGCTTTTTGATCATAGATGGCGACATTTGTATTGAATTTGAAATTTTACATCAGCTGGTATTTTGTCGAACGTCCACCTGCGTGTGGGGTGCTAGAAATATTCGATTTTTTTGAAAATTAGTGTGATTTTGACCACAAACTGGGCGAATTAGATAATATAGGTATGTACCCAAGCATTTTAGAACATTAGTGGGCAGCAAAAAGCTATAAATATAAATTAGCGAGGTTTTGAACAAAATGTAGCAAATATGCAACATCATGCATTATAATATTCATTTTTTAAATTTTAGTGCAATGAAAACAAATTATAATTTTCGGAAACCGTTGACAAAGGCGGAGCTAGAAAAGCTTGCAGAAAATTTCCTTGAAAGCGATGATGATATGCAAGGTTCGGATGAAGAAAATTCAATTGAAAATGTTGATGCTTGCATAGAATTGGCTGCTCAAAAATTTCAAGAACCTGTTGATTTAGCCAACTTGGATATTGCAAATATTCCAATTATATTTGATCATGAGCTAGATGGAGCAGAACTAATCAATTTAGAAGATGCAAATGACAACGAATTAGATGTTATCTATGAAATTTTGCCTGAAATTGGAGGTACGGACGATGGAGGTCAAGATATTTTCACATTCGATAAAGAGGCTTTCAAATCTATTTCTTGGAAACAAGCAAATTTTGAACAAAATATTGAAGGAACAAAATTTGGTGGTAACGAAAATCTCCCAACAAATATTATGTAATTATCCACACCGTACCAGTTCTTCAGGTAAAACCTAGTTAGATAGATGTTCTTTTTTATTTATTACAGTTGGGGTCTTTTTTAGATACTTTTTTTCCGATGAGTTATTTCAAAAAATTGCAGACGAATCAAACCTCTACAACAATCAAAAAACTATAACAAAACCTGCAAATATAACGACAGGTGAAATAAAAAAGTACATTGGTATTTGCATATATATGTCAGTCATAAATATGTCAAATGTGCGAAGGTACTGGTCCGAAGAATATGGCTTTGAGAAAATAAAAACTACAATGAGTATCAAACGATTTGAAAAAATTCGTGAAATGCTGCATTTCAATGATAATGCAAATATGCTTCCAAAAGACCATGAGAATCATGATCGTTTGCATAAATTACGGCCAATAATTGATTGGTTGAACAACAAATTTGAAAGTATTCCATTTGAAAAAAGTCTTTCTATAGACGAGCAAATCTGTGCAACAAAGGCCCGACACTATATGAAGCAGTATATGCCACTAAAACCACACAAGTGGGGCTATAAATTATTTGTTTTGTCCGGAATTACAGGATACGCATATCGATTTGAAATTTACTCTGGACAAGAAAATTCTCAGAAAAATCGTTTTCCAAATTAGCCTGATTTAGGGGCCTCAGCAAACGTTGTTATACGGTTATGCCGCTCAATTCCCAATAATTGTAATTACATTGTATATTTTGACAATTATTACACAGGAGTTCCTTTGATGGCATACCTGTACACAAAAGGTATTCTTTCGCTAGGAACGGTGAGAAGGAATCGTTTGCCCAACTGCAAATTTTCTGATGAAAAAATTTTCAAAAAAAAGACGCGTGGTTCTTTTGAAGAGTATGTTACTTCTTTTCAAAATGCTCCTTTCGCATCAGTGATATGGCTAGACAACAAAGCTGTTGCATTACTTTCTACATACATGGGGTCTATTCCTGTTCAAGAAGTGAAAAGGTTTGATAAAAAAGAAAACAAACGCGTCGAGGTACAATGCCCAAACTTGGTGTTAGAATATAACAAACAGATGGGTGGTGTCGATCTCCTAGATAGCATTTTAGGACGTTACAAAATCTCAATGAGAAGCAGGAAATGGTACTGCAGAATCTTTTACCATTTAGTTGACATCACTATTATCAATGCGTGGCTTCTTTATCGCAGAGTTGAAAAGCAGAAAGGAAACGCAACCACAATATCAATGGAAAAATTTCGTGGTGAAATTGCCAATTGCCTTTGTACCATTGGCCAGAATAATTCAAAAAAGAGCGGAAGACCATCCACATCAATTGATCGAAATTTAGAAAAGAAGAAGAAAAAATCGAGTTCGGCTGCAATACCTCCGAAAGACATAAGAACTGACAATGTTGGCCACATTCCAAAGTGGTCGAATATACGACAGCGTTGTAAAATTCCTGGCTGCAAGGGATTTTCTTTTGTCTTCTGCACAAAATGCAAAGTCAATCTATGCCTGAATAAAAATAAAGATTGTTTTGGCAATTTTCATGAATAAAATGTATCATGACATTTTTTTTTTATATACCATTTTTTTTTTTTTATACCATTAGTACATGCTGTAGCGTATATGATACACTCAAAAAAATACAAATAAAGGAATGAAAAAATACAATGGAATTTTTTTACTATTTTTTACCCATTTACAAAGCTAATAGCTGCCCAAAAATATTTTTTTGAAGCAAAAAAAAAATCATGCAGTGTAGCTTGGCAGATTAATTATATTCCCTTTGGTTATGCTGCAAAGGAAATTCATGCTGTAGTGCAAAAGGCCTTTAAACTTTGGTCTGATGTAACAAATTTGAAATTCATCAATAATTGGTCCTCATCAAAACCGAACATAATGATATCATTTGGAACAAAACAGCATTCCTTCAACAGCAAATGTACAAAATCACCATGTAAATTTGATTTTGATGGGAAAGGACTGGTATTGGCTCATGCTTATCCTCCGACTGGTGACGATAATGATTGTATCGAGACTCATTTAGATAGAAGTGAAGATTGGTACTTTGGATTGGATGGAAAAATATCTAATTATGGTCAAACGAGTTTGCTGTGGGTATTAGCTCATGAAATTGGACATACATTAGGATTAAGTCATTCGGATGAAACAAATTCCTTAATGTATGCATATTATGGTGACATTTCCAACTTAAGTACTGATGATGTAAGAGGAATTCAGCATCTGTATGGGAAAAAGCAAACACAGAATTGAGCTACCACAATTTCCACGCCTCCTTCTCAATCTCATCCTAAAACTACTCCTCCTACTACTACTACTACTCATCGTAAAACGAGTACTCCTACTTCCTCTAAAAGTACTACTACTAGTACTACTACTACTACTACTACTCCATCATTGGTACCTGCACACAAACCGACAAATTATCAGGATATTTGTAAGGTAGATCCTAAGGACTTACAATTATCATTAACAAAGATCGAGTATGGATAATGGATTTGGAAACAAAAAATTTCACTTCAAAGGACTTATCTATTCATTCAGTGTTACCGTTTTTACCTAAATTCGAGAAAATAACTGCGGTTTATCAGAGACCTTCCGAAGAAATCATAATTATTATTGAATCTGAAATATTTGCCATGAATGATAAAAACTTCCAGTTAATTAAAAAATCAAACGTTTCGGAAACAATTGCTGCACAATTCAACAATAGGAAAATAATAGGTGCAGTAAATTCGTATGCTGGAAAAACTATTTACTTTTTCGAGGATAATTACTATTTAATAATAAATGAATGTAACTTTGGCGTGGAAAAGTTTGGTTACATTTCGAAGGACTTTATTGGAATACCTTCATCTATCGATAGTGTTTTTAGATACCTAAATGGGATGCTATACTTTTTTCAAAATGGCCGATATTTCGAATATAATGAGTTTACAAATTCTTTAAGGACATCAGATAAAATTGATTTATTAAAATTTGATATACAATGCCCCAATTTAACTTTATATGAACAATTGAAAAAACTATTGACACGTCTATTATTGGTTAGGTAAACAAAATGCAGCTCATCATCAGTCGTTCTCTAGAGACCATGAACTGCACACTTGCTGAGAGAATTCAAAATCATTTAGTAAATCTCTCTAAATTGATAAAAGACTTGGACTTTTACCAAGAAAAACAGTTACTGTTCAAAAATTTTGAAAATTTAAAAATGGATTCGAAATGGGATGGAGTATTTTCATCAACTTCCAGATTTGCGAATGGATCAGCAACAAGCAATCGGAAAATTGTTCCAAAACCAGTTTATCAAGAATATAATATTGGAGACATTGTGCAAATTATTTATAATCCTGAGAAAACGTACATTGTCTTACATAATAAGAACGACACTTCAATTCAATTTACCTACAACGAATTTGAGGAATGTTTACAGTTTTTCGATAATATAAATGATGGATGGTATGATACAAGCTTCTATATTGGCGAATTCATTTACGTTAGCTATTGGAATGAGGAAGAAAGTAAAGGCTTGACTATGGTGGATAAGCGAACAATGAAAAACATTTATTGGAATGAAAATCATCTTGATTCAATTTTAGAGCATAAATATAACTTATATGATATTTTTCTTAAAAAAATTCAAACTTGTTCTTTTTCTATCCTATAGCAAAACCCACAATAACTTGTGTAATATTTCATAAATAAAACAATTATTAGATAATTATAAAAATTCGTTATCGTCGCAGGAAATGCGGCTTCCGTGTGATAAGCACGATTAAGCAAGTTTGCACACAACTTGCTCTTCTTGTTGTTGTTTATGAGAACGGTAGAAATTATAATTATTTTAAAAATAATATTTGGGGTTTGCCAATTAAATCGTTACAAGTCCGTGAAAAATGGGGCCCAAATTGGAGCACTATTTTTCAATGATGATGATGATGATGATGATGACGAGGCATGTTGTCTTTTATGTGACCATATTTTAGTTTAGAAAAATGGGACCGACGACGACGACGAAAAAAGGGGGCCCAGTACGGTGTATCTTGTTACAAGTAACGGGGTACCAGGTACGAGGTACCAGGTACGAGATACGCGGTATCAAATTTCAGGTTATGAGTTCTAGGTACGTTGTACAAATTTCAGGTTACCAGCCCGAGATATGGGACATCAAATTTCAGGTTATGAGTTCTAGGCTACGTGCGCCTCAAAATTTGGGGGCCTGTATTGGTTCCATATACGATGATGATGGATAATGGGGCCGCGGGTCTAGCTGCGGAGACAAGTGGCCCCTTTCCGATTTTTCCCTAGATTTAGGGAAATTTTATTGGCAACGTCGCCCATTATTCGACAACGTCGCACGTACCTGTCATCTCGTATGGGGTATCTCATTTCAGGTTATGAGTTCATGTAAATGGGGCCCCCGAAAAAAATGGGGCCACGGGTCTAGCAGCGGGGACACGCATGGGGCCCCTTTGCTATCGTCACTTGGGTTAGGTCTATTCAAATTGGGGGCTTGCTACTTAGGTTAGGCCTCTTTAAATTGGGGCTTGCCAAAAAATGGGGCCCACGAAAAAATGGGGGCACGGGTCTAGCAGCGGGGACAAGCATGTGGCCCCTTTGATGACGTCACTTGGGTTAGGCCCCTCCACTTGACGAAAAATGGGGCCCACCGAAAAAATGGGGCCCTGGAATGGGGCACAGGACCACCTGGGTTAGGCCCCTTCAATTTGGGACTTCTCTGATGACGGGCACGGGCCCCAGAACGAGAATGGGGCCACTTCCGGTCTAGAACCGGCTCTGTATATCTACTGTGATCCATTCAGAATCTGAGGATCAAAATATAAGTACAACTCCAGAACTTGTCAATGTTCAAGAACACTCCATATGCTCCGAAAAAATAATAATAAAATAAGATAGAATCCGGAAATACATGAGGAACCTTAGCATATCCTCACTGGAAGTAACAACAAAATAGTGATGTGGCATCTCGAGAAGGATGCAAAGGAATTGCCTCCTAAACTATTTAAAATTAGAGAGTATCCTTACTGTGGAGCTTTTACATACCTAGTTCAAGTAACATTATAGATACAGCAAATCTTTCTTTCAGTTTTTTGACACTGAAATCTTTGCATGCAGTTCGTAATAATCGGCCAATATAATGGGATTTTTAGGATACTCCGAAATAGCTGGATACACAACTAAAAAGATTTATAAAATAAGATGGAATCCGGAAATACATGAGAAACTTCAGCATATCCTCACTGGAAGTAACAACGAAATAGTGTTGAGGCATCTCGAGAAGGATGCGAAGGAATTGCCTCCTAAACTATTTAAAATTAGAGAATATCCTTACTGTGGAGCTGTAACCGAGCTGTTACATACCTACTTCAAGTAATATTATAGACACATCAAATCTTTCTTTCAGTTTTTTAACACTGAAACCTTCGCATGCAGTTCGTCATGATCGGCCAACATAACTTCGAAATAGCTGGATACGCAACCAAAAAGATTTATAGAATAAGATGGAATCAGGAAATACATGAGGAACCTCAGCATATCCTCACTGGAAGTAACAACAAAATAGTGTTGTGGCATCTCGAGAAGGATGCAAAGGATTTGCCTCCTAAACTATTTAACATTAGAGAGTATCCTTACTGTGGAGCTGTGACCGAGCTGTTACATACCTACTTCAAGTATCATTATAGACACATCAAATCTTTCTTTCAGTTTTTTAACACTGAATTATTCGCATGCAGTTCTTCATGCTCGGCCAACATAATGGGATTTTCAGGATACTCCGAAATAGCTGGATACGCAACCAAAAAGATTTATAAAATAAGCTGAAATCCGGAAATACATGAGGAACCTCAGAATATCCTCACTGGAAGTAATAATAAAATAGTGTTGTGGTATTTCGAGAAGGATGCAAACAAATTGACGTCACTTGGGTTAGGCCCCTCCACTTGACGAAAAATGGGGCCCACCGAAAAAATGGGGCCCTGGAATGGGGCACAGGCCCACCTGGGTTAGGCCCCTTCAATTTGGGACTTCTCTGATGACGGGCACGGGCCCCAGAACGAGAATAGGGCCACTTCCGGTCTAGAACCGGCTCTGTATATCTACTGTGATCCATTCAGAATCTGAGGATCAAAATATAAGTACAACTCCAGAACTTGTCAATGTTCAAGAACACTCCATATGCTCCGAAAAAATAATAATAAAATAAGATAGAATCCGGAAATACATGAGGAACCTTAGCATATCCTCACTGGAAGTAACAACAAAATAGTGATGTGGCATCTCGAGAAGGATGCAAAGGAATTGCCTCCTAAACTATTTAAAATTAGAGAGTATCCTTACTGTGGAGCTTTTACATACCTAGTTCAAGTAACATTATATATACAGCAAATCTTTCTTTCAGTTTTTTGACACTGAAATCTTTGCATGCAGTTCGTAATAATCGGCCAACATAATGGGATTTTTAGGATACTCCGAAATAGCTGGATACACAACTAAAAAGATTTATAAAATAAGATGGAATCCGGAAATACATGAGAAACTTCAGCATATCCTCACTGGAAGTAACAACGAAATAGTGTTGAGGCATCTCGAGAAGGATGCGAAGGAATTGCCTCCTAAACTATTTAAAATTAGAGAATATCCTTACTGTGGAGCTGTAACCGAGCTGTTACATACCTACTTCAAGTAATATTATAGACACATCAAATCTTTCTTTCAGTTTTTTAACACTGAAACCTTCGCATGCAGTTCGTCATGATCGGCCAACATAACTTCGAAATAGCTGGATACGCAACCAAAAAGATTTATAGAATAAGATGGAATCAGGAAATACATGAGGAACCTCAGCATATCCTCACTGGAAGTAACAACAAAATAGTGTTGTGGCATCTCGAGAAGGATGCAAAGGATTTGCCTCCTAAACTATTTAACATTAGAGAGTATCCTTACTGTGGAGCTGTGACCGAGCTGTTACATACCTACTTCAAGTATCATTATAGACACATCAAATCTTTCTTTCAGTTTTTTAACACTGAATTATTCGCATGCAGTTCTTCATGCTCGGCCAACATAATGGGATTTTCAGGATACTCCGAAATAGCTGGATACGCAACCAAAAAGATTTATAAAATAAGATGAAATCCGGAAATACATGAGGAACCTCAGAATATCCTCACTGAAAGTAATAATAAAATAGTGTTGTGGTATTTCGAGAAGGATGCAAACAAATTGTCTCCTAAACTATTTAAAATTAGAGAGTATCCTTACTGTGGAGCTGTGACCGAGCTGTTACATACTTACTTCAAGTAACATTATAGACACATCAAATCTTTCTTTCAGTTTTTAAACACTGAATTCTTTGCATGCAGTTCGTCATGATCGGACAACATAATGGGATTTTCAGGATACCGTAAAACTCCATAACTTCGGACAATACTTTTATTTCGGACAAATAGTTCGGAAAGCATTTGCCTCGTGGCCCCATCTATTGGAAATAAATAACATTGAAATAAACCTCAAATATTCAATATGTGAATATAAAGAAACCTTTTAGTACGATCAATGTTGTTAGTCTTTTTTTATTTTGCGGCAGAATGCACTTTAAGCATAACCTTCTTTTTTTTAAATTTATTTTGTGGCTGAAACTTTAACGGTAAGTACCTACCTGAAAAAAAAATTTTGTTTATTTAAATTGCGTTTATCATTTAGAGTAATGCCTTGGCAATATATAGCAACAAATAATTGAATTAAATTTCATTTAGTTTTTTGTTCAAAATTTTTGATGGGAATTGTCACATTATGTTCCAAACTTCGGACTTTTGTCCGAACTTAGGATACAATTTTTTTACAAGGACCTACCTAGGTATTTTTTTTTTGTTCTAGATTCAGGAAGCTATTATGCCTCCAAAAAAGAAAGTAGGAAGGGAAAGGTACATAAATTATGACCAAGATTCTGTGGAAAAGGCATTGGAGGCAGTCGCCAGATGCCGATTAAGTGTAAGGGCTGCAGCAGAAGCCTACAATGTACCAGAATCAACGATTTCTGATAGGTATCATGGCAAGCACCTATCGAAAAATGGTAGACCCAACGTCCTATCCTCCGTGGATGAGAACCATCTATTACAAGGGATTTTAACTGCTGCTACTTGGGGGTATCCCTTGACTTCCACTGGTATTAGAATTATCGTTAAGGGATTCTTGGACAGAAAATGTTTAGTGTTGAAACGATTTAAAAACAATGAGCCTGGTCGAAAATGGATGAAATCATTTTTGATGCGACATAAGAATTTGCTATCTGCCCACCTCAGTGAAAATATTAAACGTCAACGGTCTGTAGTCTCTAGACCAATCATTGAGGATTTTTTTCAAAACTTGGAGATAAGTTTACAGAAAGAATAATTGATTGCTCCAAATCTAGCACATCGGTCATGTTTGCGGTGTCAGCTAATGGCGATAGACTTCTCATTTATGTAGTATATAAGGCAACAAACCTTCACGACACTTGGACAAAAAATGGACCACAGGGAACTTTATATAACAGAAGCGCAAATGGTTGGTTTGACGGTTTCATCTTTACTGACTGGTTTGATAAGGTTGCTCTACCCTACTTTATAGTAGAAGATCCGAATAGAAAATGATCTGCACCCATCTGTTTATTGGGTGAAAATTATTTTATATCAAAGGTAGTATGTTAAAAAATATATCAGGTGTGGGTTGGCTAAAAAATTCCTGGCCAGACTATTATTAATAAATAATTCAAAAATTATAATTGTCAAAGGCATTGCACTCATTTGTTTAACGAACAAATTTCATACTAATCGAAAGAATATTGAAACGTTCGGGTGTCTATTTTTTTCCTGGCATAACTATTGGGTTGACAGGTTTGAACAGGTGAGTCGATACTAGTAATTTACACCCATCTGTTTAATGTATAAATCACACATCACTCTGTCGCATATTTCCATCCGCACTAAAATTTCGCTTTTCAAAGCTCGCCAACCGTCATTCAGGCCAGATTTTTCGCCGACAACCCTATATCATCGTGTTCGCAATAAATAAACTTTTTTTTTGATGTAAGATTTATTCATTAAACAGAAGGGTGTGAATTACTAGTATCGACTCACCTGTTCAAACCTGCCAACTCGATAGTTATGCCAGGAAAAAAATAGACAATCCAACGTTTTTATATTCTTTAGGCCCTATACTTTCGATTAGTATGGAATTTGTTCGTTAAACAAATGAGTGCAATGCCTTTAACAATTATAATTTTTGAATTATTTATTAATAATAGTCTGGCCAGGAATTTTTTAGCCAACCCACACCTGATATTTTTTTTAACATACTAACTTTAATATAAAATAATTTTTATCCAATTAACAGATGGGTGCAAATCCTTTCCTATTCGGATCTTAGACTATTAGGAGGAAACAAGGGAAAAAAATCTTAATCGGAGACAATTTGGCATCTCATATTTCTGTAGATGTTGTAACAAAATGTGAAGAGCATAATATTCAATTCGTTCTGCTTCCAGCCAATTTTACCCATCTATGCCAACCCCTTGATGTAGCCTACTTTCGTCCACTTAAAAGAGCATGGAAGACCGCACTCCTAGATTAGAAGAAGCGTCATCGCGGTGCAATTCCCAAGGAATATTTTCCGCTGCTTTTTAAGGAAACATTGCGTCAATCGTTGAAACTGAAGAAACGAATATTAAATCAGGATTTCGTGCTTGCGGGATATTTCCGATTAATCGTAATGAGGTTCTTAAGAGGCTACCATCCGTTGCCGAACATCAAACTGCAGAAGACGGCATTGAATGGTGTGTAACATTTAGCGAACACCTTCAAAACACCAGTATGGCAGATACGCTCCCTAAACGACAGAAACGCAAAAAAATTATTGTTCCTCCTGGTAAAGCAGTTACTGGTATAGACGTTTCTGACCAACCCCATCCCACTCTTGGTGGTCGTGATAATGATATGGAAACTAATGGCCCCAGAGAAAACATCGCCAATAAGATAACAAGGAGAAAGTATTTCGTATGAAGAAAATGGTAACTCGCAGTCCGAAAAAGCCGAAATTGGAAACGAACAGATTCTGGATGACAGTGATATTCCTCTGGCAAGACTAACAGCTGCAACAAAAGAAAACGATCCGATCCACCGAGTAAACCTTAAGCCGGGTAACTTTTTAGTTTGAAAGTTTCTATACAACGAAAATACTAAACGTGAAGAAGAAAAAAATTTGTAGCTAAAATATTGAAAATTGATTTTGGGATCCAAATAAGTTGCCTAAGGAGAAGGGATTCCGAATGGTTTGTATTTCCAAATGTTGAAGATGTCACCAAAGTTAGCTTGGCAGATATATGCACCTTGCTTCAAACACCTGAGGAAAAGAGAGGAAAATTTCGTTTTTGCAAAGATTTAACCAATACAGCTTAAGTTTCAATGTAACTATCATTCTCTTATTTACTCCAAAGCGAAAGCGTAGACTCTCTTTAAGGGCCCCTACGTTGATCTCCAACAGTAAGTCGAGCATAGCTCAGCAACCAGGACCAAGCTCTAGAGCTCAGGACAGAGCTACTCTAAATCCTCTGGCCCCACCCTATGGAGCAATCGAGGATGCCATGCGCCAGACTAGACGAGGCCTCCAATCTTTTTCCAGCTCTACGTCTTGTAGTCTTGTCACCCCAAGGGCTCCAGGATCAATTTCCTTTTTCCTAATGCCTTCGACCAGATCCAGCTCTGGGCTTCCAACTTGCCCTCCAGAGCTCTTGTCCTTGACCACAAAGGCCTTCCATCGCCGCAACGAGGTGTTTAATCTAGAGGCTACCTACTGCAACTTTGTGCGTGCCTACGGAAGGGCCGCCACAGACTACCGTCGGCCTTGGCCGGAGTGCCACTTTATGTCCACGGCCCACGCCACCCCCGCCGCCCTCCATCTAGGCGCCGATGACTTCGACTTGTAGACTATTCCCAACCGTTCACGGTTCTTCTGTGCCTAGTCGTTGTTTTCCATTTCTAATTGTTTGACTCTAGAAATAGACCTATTTAGTTAGTAGTGTAAAACAAAGATAGAAATAGCAATGTGAGGTGGCTAAAAAGTAACCACTATTTTTCATGCGCAACGGGGATCGATTCAAAACCTGCGAAAATGTTGGTGGATCATGCCAATGACGTAAAATAAAAATAGATGAAACACTCCGATGGTCAACTGACGAACTGATTTTCTTCCAAAAAGAACGTGATCGCTTCTATTTGGATTATAATTTTTTTGAGGTTATGTCATTTGTCCTTCTGACTGCATTTTTACATGTTTATATTTATTTGGAGATTTATTTGTATTTTTATTGTGGTGTAAGAGTGTAAAAACTATGAATTTTAGTGTGATTTGGTTTCATGGAGACTGATACTGATAGAAACGTGTGGTCGAAAGACTTTTTGCCTTTCAAAAATTTCCATTTTGGGATCGCTAAAACCTTCTTCAAAAAGCAATCGTGGACGAATAGGCAGCGTGATCGTGGCTACCGATTTTTTGCTGAAGGGTATATTCAGAAAGTTTTCACGAATAAAAGTAAATGCACTATCAAAGCAAAGTGCTTTAGAAGCCAAAAAAAATGAAATCCCCCATAGGCTTCATTCGAATATTTCATCATCAATGGATGTTATGGTTGAAGCTCACTGTACATGTGAAGCTAGGTGAGAAAACTATGTTTTGCATTATATTAGCAGTGCTGTTAGAATAATGGTATTCTCTAAAAACTCACAATCCTGCAATCACCTCGTTGGACTGGCATACTATTTTCAACATTTGATTTTGAATGGGCTTAAGCAAGTTTCTGAAACTGTATCATCATGCACTTCAATTCCGATAAAGTGGAATAAACCAAGAGGACCAAAAATTGTACCAGAACAAATTCCTAATAGTGTCTTCATTGATTCAACCAACATCGAAAGGAAAAAAGCACCTGTAGTTTGTCGGATAAAAAGCCCCATAAGAAACAGCAAGTTGGAGAAAATCACGCAATCAAGTGTTGCTCATTTAAAAACTGCATTAAACAGTATCAATTCATCCATAACATTCGCAAGCACACTTTGTACCCAAAGTATTATAACGGGAGCCGCCAGTGTGTCAAGAATCTAACTTAGATTGCGGATGTTTGCGCTGTTTTCGAGAAGGAGAGTTATCGCGTGTATTCTAGATTGTACATGAATGGATTTGCGGATATATAAGGACCAGCATTGGTTGGTAGTTTTTAAGTTTAAGTTTGACTGTGATACGATTTAGTTAGTGATTATTGTTGAGAGTTGTGAAGAGTTTAGTTGTTGAGTTAATTAATAAAGTAATTAGTGTCAGAGTGTATAGTTACGTGGAATAAATTATTGCTTTGTTAATTGGACTTTGATTTTGGAATAAACGAACATCAAACCCAAGATTTCTGTCATGCACTCCAAAGCCGTGACAGTATAACTGCTCAAAATACAATATATCTACAAGATGGTATGTATCAGCTTTTGTTAACATTAATATTTCACGAATACTGATTTTTTCCTGTGCCAACTTCGTCACTATTGGGTCATATGGCACGTGCAAAAAGAAATGCTGTTTCTGTGATGGGACTTGCAGAGGAACACATGGAAGAAGTGGAAGAACTACCCCTTGCCATTGGACACCAAAGAAATGGTGGATATTTTGATAAGTGCGGGGCCAGTTCACCATGCCTCATTGGACAGACTTACCATGGAGCAAGCTGCCACAATAGAAAAAGGTACGAGGTACCAGAACCGGAGTGATCTTTGGAAAAATTTTAGAAAATTTCGAAGTTTGGTTATGTATGTAAACGAAAAATTATTCAATAATGAATTAATTAAACAATTTTTGTGCCCTCCTGATATAAGTCATATCAAAGCCGTGCTATAAATACATTTTTGAAAGCATATAATCAGTTCACTCACTACAAATGTGGTTTGACAGTGCACCCATATGCTATCAATTTAGGTGCAAGCCCTGATGGCATTTTATGTGATGCTACCTCTTCCATTTTTAGCATTCTGGAAGTAAAATGTCCTTGTAGCATTAAGGCAAATAGTTTGGAGGAGAACACCAGATTGAAAACCTTCTGCATGAGTCACGACCAGAATAAGGAATTGAGGTTAGAAACCAATCATGATTATTTTTATCAAATTCAGGGGCAAATGCTGATAACTGCGGCCGAATCCCCACTAGACGACAGCCCAATTCTCGACCACAAGGAACCCATCCGTGGTCTACTCAAACCAGACCTCAAAAAAGCGATCAAAACCAAAGGCCTCTAACGCCGCCAGGCCTGACGGAATGTCTGCAGCCGATCTTCGTCGTGTCCCGCTAAGGAACGTAGCAATTTTACTCAATGGTATGCTCGGGACCGGGATCACTTCTGCTACTCTCAAACTATGCACCACCACCCAAATAGATGCTATTGCTGATACCAAAAAGCTAGAGATACATGTTTCTCAAGAACTTCCTGAAAATGCCATAAAATCTATCACCATTCTCGAGATTTTAGAATTCCAAATTGAAGAATCTGCAAGTGATCCGGATTTGACGTCAGACCACAGTTTGAATTCTCAAGACAAACAGGAAATAGATAGCGACATGAACCTTTTCAAGGATATTAACATTAAAGATTATTTTGCATATATTTATTAATTATAAATTGCCATTTATTATTTTATTATTGTTCTTGCATCTTGCTAATAATATTTTTATTATTAATTCTAGAATGATCTGATCTACTTTCTGAGGCGACTTCATCAGTTATAGACCTCACTCCAGAAGCCAGGCCGGTGTATCAAAAGTCAAGAATTTGGGGAGAAAACCCAAAGGACGAAGATATTCACTCGAAGACAAGGTCTTAGCATAGGCTTTATACAAGCAAGGTGACAGTGGGTACAGATTCCTCTCAAAGCTACTTGCTTTACTATCGAGAAAAACGCTAATGAAGCTTCTCAATCGAATTCCAATTCGCCCTGGAATACAAAACGAAGTTTTTGCTGTTCTAAAAGCTGAAGCGAAGGATTTCAAAAACCTAGATAAATAGTGTATTTCGATGTTCGACGAGTAACTTATCCCACCAAGTTTATAGCCAAGTTGGTACGAGAGAAATATCACTGAGTTTGAAGATTTGGGATTCAAGCAAACACCAGAAATAGCGATTCATGCTCAGGTGAGGATTTTTATAACAGAAGTAGTTACAAAACTGTTAATTTCTAGGTATTTAATAATAATATTCAGCAGCTTTTATTCATGTTATTAAATGTTTTTTGTTTTGCTTACCAGGTATTTATGCTGCGGGGGATCAGGCGCAAATAGAAGCAACCAATTTATTATAATTTTGCTAATGGTGCCATCAAAAATGATGATATTGTCAACATACTGGAGCACACCATAGAGATATGTCATGGTATTGGTTTGCATATTGTAGCATATAGTAACATCTAAGCATTTATTATATTTTTCAAATTATAATTATAATTAAATATGTAAGAAATAATAGAGAAAAATGTGAGGTGAGAATAATACAAACATGTTGTTAGAAAGTATGCACAAGGTTGAGAAATACTTTCACTTGGGGGACAGAAAAGTTAAACGATTTGATAAAGGTGTACATGCAGTATTACATTACACACGAGACAAAATGGTTGACCGTTTAATAAAAAATACCAAGGGTAAACAAAGTAAGGCTAGAAAAGATATTTGAAACTGTCATCGTGTATCTATAACTTGTTTTTTTTACTGTTAAAAGGGACAACAATATATATCCTATTCACAATCTGTAGTCCAAAGTTACAGGTAAATTTATCACCTTGCCTTATCAAATAGCATTGAAAGGTTATAAATTTCACCTGTACCTTTGTGAATAGATAATATAGTCAGTCAGTACAAAGTGGAGAAAATCAGTACATAATTGAAGTACAGTTAGTGTCTATAAACCAGTGTTGCAGTTTAGTTTGTAATGTATGTAAAGTCTGCATTCATGCATATTCATGTAGTTGTCCATTTGTAAACATGTCCATTAAATTTCCATGCATTATTCTGACAATATCCAAGACGCAAATGTTCAACAGGGAAAATTCGATAACGAAAAGATAAGTGAGAACGAGGCGATTTTAACCAGCTTATCCAAAAATGGTGACTTAAAAGTAAATTAAAAGAACAGATTATTGCTAAAATGACTTCTTTACAAGCACAAGTACTGAGTAAAAATTTTGAAGAGATTTGACAAATGCAGAATATCTTTTTGATTTAAGAGTTCCTCTAGGCTCAGGGAGAATGGATTTTGGAGAAAAAAGTTTTATTTACCAACAACAAAAAATTTGTAAACAGCAGAGCTTCTTCTCGACTAAAAAAAAAGATCAAAGTTGAGAAAATATTAAAAACTAAAAACAATAAACGGTTTTTAGACGGAGAAAAGCTTGATATTATTGGTGAATATTCTGAACATACATATTTTAATGAGAATCGGAAGAGTCAGTATAGTAAAAGAAGTATGTAGTTGTACAAAGAAATGTCGAGAACATTTCTGTCCAACTTCAACAAAACATAGTAACTCAAGTTACTAGATTTTAGAAAATTATTGCATTTTTAAATTCAGCAGGTAAAATTACATATACTAATTTTTTTTCTTTTTTTTCTGTCTTTATGGTGGCCTCGTAATTAGCATCTCCATTTCTAGTAACTTTTAAAATGTTGTTGTTATACTAAATGCAAAACCTAGCAGATTGAGTTACTACTAACAATATTTAATATATTCATACATATACATTCATTAAAAGGTAGTAACTTGAGTTACTATTTTTTAAAGAAGCATTTTCTTCACATTTCCGTCAAAATGGCGGTAGATTATTCGAGATACTAGCTTTTATATAATTATTTTATGTCCATTTACGTTCAGGTTTGTATTCAGCAGAACATGTTATTACAAGTTACTATTTTAATTTCCCATTTTCAAAGCGATTGGCAGTTACTATTCGAATGTACTAGATTATTTTGAGTGTTCAGAGTGTGTGATTTTTCAACAACTTTAGATGTTGCATCCGATGTGACTTCTTCTTATTATAACGTAATTAAAAAGTTCAGCGCCGATGTAACCAAACTGACTTTTTGGGTAGATAACTGTTCTGCTCAAAACAAAAACTGGATTTTATACACTTCGTTTGTATGTTTTGTAAATTCAACATGGGGACCAGACGAAATCACTCTGAAATATTTTTTGCCCGGTCATTCTTTCATGGCAGCTGATTCTGTTCATGGTCGAATTAGCATCGAAATGAAAAAACACGCGAATATATATGACTTTGATCAATTATTAATGATAATCAAAAAATCATCCAGAAAAACAAAATGTTCAGTCCTCAATATTGCTGACTTTTTTTCTTTTACAGATGGATCTAAACAGCGTAAAAATAATAACATTCCTCTTCTTGTCCAAATTAAAGTTATCCAATCAAAAGGTTCTACCAGCCTGTTTTACAAAAAAAAAAAAAATTTGATGCGGAGTTTATCGAATCGACATTTTTAAAAATTAAATTTGAAGTAAAGATAGCATCCGCTCCCCTTTTAGAACCCCTAGAGGTGAATACTAAAAAAAAGGAAAATATTTTAAATGTCCTTTGTCCTTCTTTTGCAGATGAAAGAAAATAGTATATTGTTGTATTAGGAGTAGAAGCTTTACTTTTTTGTGCTGAAGCAGTAGGTTTGCGAGCCGAACGTAGTGAGGCTTGCAATACTGTTGAAGCACAAAAAAGTGCTTCTACTCCGTATGCAACACGCTATTTTTTCTCCAAACAAATGGGGTAAACTCGAGGGTAACTGGATGGTTGATCGGCAGTAAAAGTACGAGCGGCACTAAAAGTACTTTTGCTGCCGCTCCAGCGGCACTAAAAGTACTTCTACTGCCGCTGCGGTTGCTTAGCAGGATAGAAATTAAATTTCTACCACCTCGACAGGTGTAAACCCGCTGGATTTGCTTAGCAGCATAGAAATTACGTTTCTAACATCTTGACAGGTGTTAACAAAGTGACGTTTTTTTGACGTTTGGAGAAAAAAATTATTTTGGATATACTTTCCATCAAATCATAACTCTCGAGTTTTATGCACTGTTTCAGAATAGTTATTTATGATATAAGTGCTAAAAGTGACATCACTTTTAGCACGATTATCATACACTATTTTTTCTACAAACGCACTAAAAGTAATTACTTTTAGCACTCAGTGCTAAAAGTAATCACTTTTAACACCAGTGTCATAAAATGGCATTTTAGACACTGACAGCATCCGTTAAAAATGACACTTTTAGTGACGTTTGTAGAAAAAATTTGTTTTTCGTTGTTTTTGAAGGTTGATTTCTGTTCGGATATTTGGCATCTTCTATTTGTTTGTGCTATAAACAGTAGGTAGGTACCTACTAGTATTATAATATACATAAAATAAACAGAATTAACGATTAAATTACAATTTGTTTCATTTTTAATATGTTAATAAGATCATAATATATGTATTTATAATTTAAAATATTGTGCTTCAAGTAGCTGCAAAAAAGATTGGCCCATCTTCACTATAGCAACTAAACATGCTATCTTCTGCTCTATGCAAACTACAAACAATTTAGGCACTGGTCCATGCAACTCAAGATGCTATGTTCTGTTCACTTTTTTGTATCAATTTGAATATCTGTGTTGCATTCGGCAAAATATAGTAACTCGATTTTTTCCGTAAATTAATTGAAGTACGCGATTTTAACCCGTTTTTTTGGAATCCTCACCTAATCATTACCTTATAGACGTTCTTAGTTTATTTAAAAATTTTATTTTTAAGAATGGCTATACGAAATTTGAAAAAAACGCTCTCCTGAAAAGTTGCTCCAAACTTAGTTACTAGGTTCTGCAAAAGGACGGCAGATTTTACGGACGAAAGAAGAAATTTGCAAGTCTTTTTGGAAGCTTACTTTTGGAGAGAGACGACAGTACTTAAATGCGCATTTAAAACTTAACACAACCAAGCAGATAAAAATTGGCAGTGATGATAAAAGATAGTGTTCAGTGACATACTCTTGCAAAATCCGATAGAACAGAAGAATGTTTTTGTAAATCCATGGTTTAAAAACTGATGGCATGATCACTGAATTTGAAAGAAAATTGAATTTGTCAGCTGGACACACCATCAAATAAAAAAGATACAGATTCAGTCAAACAGCATATAGGGTCTTACAATCCGCAAGTCACACTACAAACTCTCGCATACTCCTAGTCCCAACAGTGTTACATGTATGTGGAAAGACTTCTGTGAAAGATAAGGGTTTGAACAACCCAATCAAGACGAATGCAATATTTGTACTTTATACTATAACGAGCATGCGAAAATCTGTGACCACAAAGAATCAACAGAGTCTTGCACAACATGTATTAATTTTGTACAACATGTAGGTAAGTACTAATTTTGACAAGAGCTTGGTGATAGCCCCGAAACAATTTATATGCGACGTTGCAATTTTTGGCATTTTCATGTTTGGACTGGAATCAGCGCCACGCGATGCCACCCCAGTTGTTTATTATTATTATCCTGGAGGCGTATTCTGTAAACGGATAGAAATAGACATAGAGAAGAGATAGACATAGACAGGAAATATAAAAAACTAATTCTGTAAGCATCTTTCCAAGTTGATTGAAGTCGAGATAGAAATATCGTAAACTATCCGACGTGAAAACATATTGCGCTTTTCTAAAGAGTTTCATTATTTTTGTGGTGTTTTGAATTGTCAGTTGTTATCAGTTGTTCAATGTCAATATCACATTGTTATTGATTATTTTTTATTATTGATATAAGCCACTATGGACGAGGCGGAAGAAGAGCGTCAAGAACAATTAAGATTGGAAAGGATAACCTCGCTGAGTCGCTGAGAAGCAGCTCAAGAAAGAGGAATTCATGGTCCAATTCGAATTTACGGGAGTGATACGGTGTATCGATGGTACCCACCACTTACCCTTTTGTGATTTGCGCTATTTTACCACAGTATTTTTACTAAATGCTAAGGCTAAAATAAAATTTCAGGGAAAGGGAAGTATCAAAGACGGTTATTTTACTTCCCAAATACGAAATTAGGAAATATCTCTGGGAAATATACAAAACAGCTATTCAAAATATAACAAAACCTTTGACAAAACCACAAAACATAACCACCACAGATTATAACCACTAATAAACAAAACAAAAACTCTGACAGAAATTGAACGATTCACGATAATGTGTTGGAAAGAGATAGAAACAATTTTTCCATTACAGAAAGACCTAAACGGGTCTTTCTATTTCTCTATGGCTACCGAACACCGAACGGGACTCGAGTGCTGCCGAACTGGCATACAGAATAAGGTTTTGTGATAATAGAAAGAAATTTCTTGCCTAGAAAGAATTTTCTATGTCTATGGCGTTATAGAATACGCACTCTGGCCTTTTGAGTGGACAGAGAACCTTTTATAATTTGATAATTGAAAAAAAATAGAAACTACAAATTTTGTATTTTGAAGCACTGCCTTTTGATTGTAGTGGAACTGGAAACTCGTTTGTTGTCCTACAGGGCGGACAATTTTTTCATATCAAATTCGAAAAAAATAGTTATTTTTCTAACAAGTGCGGGAAATACCATTTCTCGCAAGTGTTAAGCCTAGTACCTAGTAGTCATACCAGCGAAATTAGCTCTTTATTGACATTCCTTCGATAATTTGACGTTTTATGCGTGAATCAAACGTTAAATTGTCGAAGCAATGTCAAAAAAGAGCGAATTTCGCAGTTATGAGTACTAGGCTTAAAGGAACCCAATTTTTCTCAAGGGTGTGCGGAAAGATTACTCTTTGTGCATGCCAAAAGTTTTTTTCCGTACATTCGTAGGAAAAAAACGGATCATCTTAGTTTCAGGTGTCCAGAAAATGGCAGAGATTATCCTGTTTTTAGTCCCTAATGGGACTGCTTATTGAGCTAAAAGTGTCTGCCAACTGGTACGTCAGCCGCAGTCCTCCACTCTTGGAGTAAAATGCGTTATTAATTAGTTTAAAGCACACAAAAAAATTAATTCCTAAACGTTAAATTCTTTTTAAAATCACCTTTTCTATATTTAGAATCGACGAAAAAATCAAATAACGATCACAGCCTGAATCGCAAGCCTTCCATCGAGGTCTGCGGGTGACGTCATCGCTATTAGCAGCTGTGGCGACGTCACGCGTAGACCCTGCCTACTCAGGAATTGATGAACTTACGCCTTATTATGATGAGCAATCCGGTTTACGATTGTTGTATAAAAATGTCGAAAATTCCAACAAAATCCAAATCTTTCATTGCACAAACAAACTAGCATCTGCTAAGAACTTTTTTTCTGACCAATGAAAAATAAACAATTTACGCAAAAATTATTTTCTGCAACTTGAAAACATTACCTCCATATTTTAAAAACTGCTGTTTTCATCACTAGTTAAACAACAAACATTGTCCGCACCTATTAGGAAAATCTAACTTAAACAAAATAATATACTTTGACGTCAATTTGGCAACGCAGCACTCCTTGCCTTAACCTTTTAGAATTGTTTTGGGGCTCCCACCAAGCTCTTGTCTAATTTTGATTAACATCATCATACATTATTACCTATTTTGAATGCGCGCTTCCGCTTTATCACACTATATCTCGAAAACGGTTGGTCGTACGAAGAAAATGTATATGAGCAATTTTGTAGAGAATACTACTTACGTAAGTTTTGTTCTGGGTTCTTCGACGTCAGATGCACTGGAAGCGAGTTTTCTCGCGAAAAATTGATTTTCATGACCTTTAACCTTCGATATCTCTAGACGCACAAGACAAAGGTAGGCATATGTGATTTTTTTGTGCAGAACATCCAAACGACGGTTTGCAGAAATTCAGCTTGTTCGGCCTCATTCCGCAGAGGAAGTCTAATTTTCCCGGAGTATGAGGGTATTCTATCAGACGTACAACGTGTTAATAAAATGTTTGAGAGCAATAATGCTGATCCTACAAGGCTCTATTCTGAGTTTGATGGACTCTGAAATGGATTAATCTTCAAGATTGTTTCGCGAAAAATTGATTTATTTGAAACAAAAATAGAAGATTAAATTGACCACAATTGTTATCTTGGTTTCCCTTTTGAAAATAAAGTGTAACGCGCCAAAAAAAAACTAACTAATTCATACTTGTTTTAAGTTTTCCATCCAAGATTCCGTTAACTTTGTTTGCCTTTTTCCACTATAAAATTTCAGCAATAATTACAGTAAAGTCTATCCGATCTTACTTGGACCAGCGCTAAATATGTGGTCCGATCAAAAAACCGCATAACCATATTGAAGTAAAATGAAGAAAATATATTGATAGGACCGGTACCAGGTCCATACTATTGATTGGTGACCCGGCCCGTCTAACGATCGAATCTTGTCAGACAGAGATAGGCGACTTCGCCAGGGATGGGGTGGAAAAGACGGAGATGAAAAATACGTGGTTTTGAATTATGGACGGGCCGGGGATTGAAGTCGAACCATGGAAATCCCGATAGCTCCCTTTATCAGCACTGAGCCAGTGCAGTGCTTTGAATGGTTTAATTTCCCGATTTTAATTAAGTTTTGTGTATAGATTCGTCGAGTGTTTCTTCTAATATAATATTATTAAATACCTATACAGTTGGATCACAAATTGTATGTACACACCTAGTAAAATAAACTTATAAGCGACAAGTGTGTATACCTTTGAACGTTTGTATATTATTAAGGGGTACTTGCACTAACACAATTTAATCCAAATTTAACGCAAAACCCGGTTTTTGACATCAGTTTCTCATGACAAATTGATCTCAAAAAAGAAAAAGGGTATTTTTGTCTTATTTATTATAAAAGATACAGTCAAGTAATTTCCAGGGAAGGTGTAGGACTGGATGTAATGTACAATACAAGGATTTTATAAAACGCGCTTTTTCTATTTTTTGCTCTGTACCTAGATATCCGTTGTTATTGCGATTTCAAAGAAGTTGATGACAGATTATTTGTAGGCACTTGATTGCGCAACTTTTTTCCCATTTGGTCTACCCTGTATATCAAATGTTTTTCAAAATCTTCATGTATTTCTAGCTATTATTTCATTGCATTTAGCAGTGGGTTTTTTAGAGTTTAAGAAGACACTTAGATGGCGTTTTGGAGGCCTTAAGATACCAGTGACAATAGAGAGAATACGAAAAATATGACGCAGCCAGAGTTTGCTCATAAAGATTTACATGTTCAAGCTCAAAGAATCATTTTAAACATGTACTCTGGTTTATTGGCTGAAAGTGATGAAAACTTATCAAAAAATAAGATTGTACAGAGAATTACTGAATTAACCAAACTCAGTCGTACTACCTTAAAGAGAGTTATTAAAACTGGTGATGTAATTGACCATTCTATTAAACGCAAACTAGATGGAGAGAAGTTTAAAAAAATCGATATGGGCACGAAAGAGGATATTCGTCGTATCGAATACGATTTCTATAAGAACAACAAACTTTCAACGTTGGCAATGATTCGGGAAAAATTACAAGAATTTCCAGATTTTGGCTATCACTCCTTGGATACGTTGAGGAATATTCTATTAGACGGCGGTTTCACTTACAAAAAACTAGACAAACGGATGGTCATTATGGAATCTCCTCGTCTTGTAAGACACCGGCAAGATTACTTGCGTCAAATAAAGGATTATCGAGACGCAAAGAGGGACATAGTTTACTTGGACGAGACGTGGTTCGACACCCATGATGTTGTTCAATATGGCTGGATGGATGACAGTAAAAAATGCAATTTAAGTGGTCCCTGTTCAAGGGGCAAAAGAGTTATTATTTTGCATGCAGGATCTGAAGATGGTTTTATACCAAATGCCTTATTGCTTTCAGTTAAAAACATGACGCAGTCTTCAAGCCTAATTCTATTATAGTTATGGACAATGCCTCGTACCATTCTCGAATAAAGCCAGACCCCAAAGTTCCAACCACCAAAACCAAAAAAGCGGATATGATGAGATTTATGGAGAGCAAAGGAATGGGAGTACCACCTAAGGCCACCAAAAAAGTATTATTACAATTGATGAAGGAAAAAAAAAAATGAGTACTTTATCGACAATTTCTTTAAATCCCATGGTCATACCGTTTTACGTTTGCCACCATATTATTGCGGGTTTAACCCTATTGAGATGGTCTGGGATACAATACAGAAACAATTGCGAAAAATTATTCAGACGCCCGAATTAAGTGAATCTGTAATAAATAATATAAGGACCACTATTGCAGAACTCGGCGAAACCGATTTATAGAAGAATTGTGTATCCCACGTCAAAACTGAAAAGAATAAATATTGTGTTTTACCACCAGTTGATCCGTCAATAATTAACGTTAATGGCGAATCAAGTTTTATCAAGTAAGTTTGCTATTAAAGACTAATTAAACATTATAATTTCATTTTCTAATTCTGTCTCTTCATAAGTGCCTTGCTACGGCTATGATTCAATTGAAAATACAGTGTGTTATAACAGTTTTTTCTCTCAGGGTTTTTTACCGAGGTTTTTACCTACGGCTACATTTGAAACAATACACTACACATTCAATTGTAATCGAGTTTGTAAAGCTATGCAGCCTTCTAGTTGAACGGTTATGCAAGCTTTCCGGACTCTGAATTTGAACCGTAAGATTGGTTTGACTATCTTAACCACGACCAGTAGCCAGGACTAATTTGGTTAATTGTACCTACTGCTACCATATGGAACATTTTGGTATCGTACTAGCTTTAGTTATCCTATCTCTATTGTTTATTTACATTTTATCCCTATTTTGTGCGCCAAAGTGATCACTAAGGTATTTCGGGGAGTAATTCAGTACTTGTACCAATGTGATAAGTGAAACAAAAAAAAAACAGTTATTATTATAGGTAATTTAGCTAAACATAACCTGATTCAGGTAGTTGGTTATTTATGTCGAGTTACTTGTAGTTCTGGTTATATCAGTATAAGGTAACCGTTCCGACGACTAATTATTTATTTAAATTTTTTCTCCTTATTTATCTTTATTTTATATTTTCAACTTTTACATTTTTTTTTAAATTATTCATTTGGTTATTGAGTTACAATAACATTTTCGATTTTCACATTTAATTTAATTGTTTATGACTAATTTAATTATTTCAATAGTATAGCCATTACGGTATTTTTTAGTTGACCCTTCATTAAAAGGTCACTTTATTTATTGATTAATGACAGTTCAAGTGATTGTACTTTTTCTTAAATAATTTTTCATTCTTTGGTAATATTGGTAATTTACTTGTTTATTTTTTTTTATTAATATTGTCTCAATTCATATATTGTTTTATTGTGGACTATAGTCATAATTAGGGAATAAACGAACTGTAGCACTTGATTCCTATTGACTTGAATTTGGTGTTATGCACTCAGTCCAGTCTTAGATTTCCTTGAATATATATATTTTTTAAAATTTGAATTGTAAGAATCTGGAGCCAAATAACATCTGTCCAGAGTCGGAGGCGCCCAAAAATAAAACCCACCCCTACTCTCCAAATAGTTTAATTCTGAGCCAGGGCATAATTTGCACGCACTACGACCTATAATCTCAGGTATCTTCATCAAATTTCATTTTTATTTTTTTCATTTCTCTTTTCTAGACTTTTTATTCACCGAAAAAGTGTGGCAAATTAATTGGCGCCCAACGCGGCCGTTTCTTTTAAAGACTATTTTTATTCATTTTCTTTTGGCTGTTTTAAGTGCATAGAATCAAATTTCAATTTCTATCTTTAAACTTTCTTTATTGTTTTTGAGTAACAGATATTTCGGACTCCTGTGTATAATAGCCAAATATTACTTAACGTATTGATTGCTAGACAAAATGGACTACAAAATAACTATCTCGTACCTCAAAAAGGCAATGCTCATTCATGAGATTACTGTCCGAGGTGTCTGTTAGTGATACCAAGACTGTGGATGAATTAGGGTGTATATTGCGACCACTTTTGAAATTGGAAAAGTCTGGCGCATGTTCTTTTGCTCCATATTCCCGCAACTTTGGTGACGAGAAGGTTCAAATTCGGCAATTTCTTGATGAGGCTAATACTGTCATTCCCACCATATCAGGTGAGGCAAGTCAAAATAAATTCATTTCCACACAATCAAGGTTAGTTCATTTGCTTAAGCGGGTAAAACGAATTCCCGACTCTATTTTGTCAACGGAAGAACGATCTGAGAGGACTGAACTCCTCATTGACGTTTTGGCTGCTTTGGATCATTTGGAGACTGTTGTTAAAGCCGATCCTGAACTTAGTCGACAGCTCGAGGCTGACGAAATGAGTAAATTCCGTTATGTCACGGAAAACTTACTCTTCGATTGTGCCATAGACTTATTTTCAGGCAAAGCTCTAAATTGGTATAGAGCAAACCGTGACAGATTCGATAGTTGGAAAACCTTGTGTGAGTTGCTTGGGCGTCACTTCGAACCACCCTATTACCGTCCTAGACTTTCCAGAGACTAAAATTTCTCTGGCGCACTCAAGATACTACAGAGTGTAGTGTTGATTACCTTTCTGGCATGCAAGCTTTGTTTAGGCGTTTTGATGGATTGACACTTGAAACACAGTTGGATATTCTATCTCGCAACTTATCACCTTTTTACGCCGATCAGCTTCCCGTTGTTAATTCCCTAGAGGAACTTGAGCAAGAATGTCTTAAGTTGGAGACTAAAAAGTATCGGGTTGAGCATTACGTTCCACCTTCTAGGAAGCGTCAACGGTTTGTTGAACCCGACTTCGCATTTTTAGCAGTCAGTAAACCTTCTTCTAGCACTGAATCACCAAGTACCCTGACTTACCCTTTTGATGAAATTTCACCACAACAGGATTCTAGTCGAGCAAACATCAAATGCTGGAATTGTCAAAGAAGTGGTCATTTAAATCGCAATTGTACAGAACCTCGAAGGACATATTGCTATCGATGTGGTAGCCCTGGTGTGACAGTCAGAAACTGCACTAAGTGTTCGGGAAACGAGCCCCGGAGGAATCGTTAGGTCGTGCTATATCCTCCAATGCTTTTAGTATAACGACCAATCCTTCAGTCTTTCCAAATAAAATTCTTCTAGACTACATCAATTCGCATGCTCATGGAGACCAACGTCCGCACCTTGAACTTCAAATTATGGGATTTTCTTTGCTTGGATTATTAGACTCTGGTGCTAGTAGAACTCTTGTCGGATTACCTAGGTACGAAGTTCTTTTAAGCCTTGGATTCAAGCTCATTAAACAACATAATCCGTGTAATGTAGCTAATGGCCAAGTATGTGATATCATTGGTTATATTCAGGTTCCCATAACTTTAATGGACAAAATAAAGATTATCCATGCTTTAGTACTTCCTGAACTTTCCCACAAGCTAATATTGGGTATAGACTTTTGGAAATCAATGGAAATCATCCCTGATATGAGTCAAAGTGTTTGGCATTTTTTCCGAAGCCCAAGAACTGGCACAAGTTTGTAACGTTCAAGCTATCGAACACTTGAATCTTTCTGAGCGACACGCTTTAGACGCTTTGGTCAAAGACAAGATTTCCCAAATAGATTCTGGCTTGGGTTACGGTGAAGTCGCCGAACATGAGATCATTCTTGAGCCTGGCACAAGACCAATCAAACAGAGGTACTACCCCGTTTTCCCATATAAACAACAAATCATAGATGATGAAGTTGAGGAAATGTTGCGACTTGGTGTCATTGACCGATCTAATAGCCCTTGGTCAAGCCCTGTATGCTTAGTTAGGAAAAAGGATGGAAAGTTCAGATTCTGCATTGATTTTCTTAAACTCAATCTTCAAACGAAAAAAGATGCCTATCCAATTCCCCACATATCTTCAATTTTGAACAATTTACGTAGCACTCGATACATCAGCTCGATTGATATTAAATCAGCTTTCTGGCAAGTTGCTTTAGCCGAAAATTCCCGTGAGTACACAGCTTTCACTGTTCCTGGAAGAGGTTTATTCCAGTTTAGGAGGATGCCTTTTGGTTTATCTAACGCCCCTGCTACCTGGCAATATATAATTGACACTATTTTAGGCCCTGAACTGGAGCCGAATGTTATGTTATATCTGGATGATATCGTAATCCTTTCCAACTCCTTTTCGGATCATCTTAAACTCTAAGGGATGGTCTTTGATAGAGGCTGGTCTCGTCGTTTCCATTGAAAAATGTTATTTCTGCCAACCAGAATTAAAAAATTTAGGTTATTTTTGTTGATCGTAAGGGTCTTCGTCCTGATCCCGAAAAAGTAGAGGCCATCGTCTCCGCCTCAAAACATCAATGAAGTCCGCCGTTTCATAGGAACCGCTTCCTGGTATCGTTCCTGATTTTTCCTCTTTGTTATCACCTATTTTAAATCTTACCAAAAAGAACGTCAAGTGGAACTGGACCACAGAATGTCAAAACTCCTTCACTGCCTTAAAGGAATGGTTAGTCATAGCCCCTGTTTTGACAGCCTCCGATTTTGAGAAGCTATTTTATCTACACATGGATGCATCAGATGAAAAGGTCATCTGCTATCTTTCCAGGTCTCTTTCCAAACAGGAAATGAAACTTTCGGTTACTGAGAAGGAATGCTTAGCAGTAATTTGGAGTGTTGAGAAACTTCGTCATTATTTAGACCATGTCCACTCCACTGTCATAACTAACCATGCCTCTCTCTTATGGTTACATAGGTTAAAGGATCCTCATGGTCGTTTGGCTCGTTGGCAACTTCGTTTGCAACAATTTGATTTTGACTTAATCCATCGCAAAGGCGAAGATCATATTGTGCCTCATTTTCTCTCCATTTCCATGGTGACCATTCAAATCTTCAATCAACCTGATTTTAATTCCAACACTACTGATAAAAGGTATCTATCTATGATCCAAAGAATCGAGAAAAATCCTCTGAAATTTCCTTTGTGGCGTGTGCAAGGTGGCATCCTTTATAAGTTCATCAAGACTCCTTTCTCTGAACTTTCTTCTCCATCTGAAGAATGGAAAGTGGTAGTTCCAAAAGATAGAAGGCCTAAAATTTTAAATCGTTTTCACGACATTCCAACCGCTGGTCATGTTGGCGTCTTCAAGACCTTTGGCAAAATCCGTCAAAGTTATTTTTAGCCCAAAATGAAGGGCAGACATAGTTCGCTACATTAAATCTTGTCGTCATTGCCCTCAGAGTAAGGTTGAACAAGTGAAACCTGCAGGATTAATGGGAGAAAGACCGGTCATCACTGAACCATTTCAGTCAATTAGCCTCGATTATATAGGACCCTTACCTCGTTCTAAAAATGGACATTGTTATATTCTTGTCATCTCAGACTATTTCAGTAATTCAGTTTTCCTGTATCCATGTCGTGCCGCTAAGGCCAAGTCTCTAGTTGAACATGTAGAGAATTTCTTTTTACTTTTTGGTGCCCCTAAATTTTTGACCTGTGACGATGGTGTTTAGATGAAGTCGAAGGAGTTTTAGGCCTTGTGTCGTTGTATCAACGTTATAGGACCCATATATTCTATACAGCCAACTACAATCCCCGTGTAAATCCCACAGAACCATGTTACTTACCTATGTGCGTCAAGAAGATCATAGATCCTGGGACGAACATCTTCAAGAGATTGGTTGCGCTATTCGTACCTTACCAAACGAAGTTACTGGGTATTTTGTTTCGTTTGGGAGAGAACATCATTTGTATGGTAATGACCATTCCATTAAACTTCCGCATACTTCACCCAATTTGGACACTTATTTGAAAACCCGACAGGAGGGTTTTGTAAAATTCTACAAGCCAATCGAAAGTAAAATTAAATCCGCAAGAACCCAGAATGCTAATAGGTACAATCTTTGTCGGCGTCCGGTATCTTTTAGTCCAGGTGATAAAGTTTGACAAAAGAACAAAATCCTTTCTGACGCTGCGAATTACATCACTGCTCCTCAGTATGTTGGTCCGTTTTCAATAAAGCGTAAATGAGGATCATGGTCCTATGAACTACATGATCGTGGTAATTCAAAGGGTGTCTGGCATGTACAAGAGCTCAAACCATTCCTTGATCCAACTACGAATCAGTCAGATACTGGGTAATCAACTTACTACTTACTAATCAACAACCATCATTATTCAAATCCCTTGCTATGGTACTCTCGGCAAGCCATACTGTCTGTAACCTCAACCAGTAACATCTCACTGGCAATTTCAGCATCACCCTGTCATTTAGGAATAGAATATGTTAGGTTTTTTAGGAAAAAAATCTTAGAGAGCGATTGATGAACTTTATCATTTCTTTGATGAATCAGATTAGGAAAAGGTTTCCTGAAAACTTCAATATTTTGAAAAATGTTTGTTTGCTAAGTGTGGATAATGCCTTGAAACACAATAAATTATCTTGAACACCTCCTATAAAATACTTTAACAAGACAGATTTCCAAATAGATCAAGCGTCAATGGCAAAACATACATTTATTTTAGTCAATTCCGATATGAGGTAGCAATGTACCGGTTGTCCAAATAAGAAAGGTCGCCGGCTATATCTCAGGAACTATTAGTCCTAGAGCTTCCAAATAATTTTTTTTATATAAAATAGGCCATGAAAAATTGATGGAAATAGTTTTCAAGTTTGTAAGTTGACCGCTAGGGGGCGTAACGAACACTCGAAAACATAATACTGTGATTATCTTCAAAAAACGCCCACTTGAGGTATCCCAAAAATATGATTATTGAAATCTTGATGAAATTATGAAACAATTTTGTTGAGGATTTTTTGGCCTAACTCTTCAAATAAGTGGTGGGGGAAGGTTCAAACTTGTTAGGAACAAAAGTTATATAACTTTTTTGTTTTTCAACCGATTTCAATGAATCGAGTGTCATTTGGAAGAGTTTTTTTCTGTTTAATAAAATACATAACAAAAATAACAAAATTAAATTATTTTGTTGCCGCTAGGGGGCGCTGTGTCTAAAAGTCGACAATTTTCCATTTTTTCTCGGAAATTTCATGTATAATGATGCTTTTTTTTTAAGTTAGATGAAAAGAGGATGAAAAAATAAGGAAGAAGGTGAAAACTGCAAGTCTGAATCTTAATCCTAGCTTAAAATATAAATAAACAAATATTTTAAATAATAACATTTCTAGGAAAAATCCTCTTGCCTTTTTGGGATAAAACAAAAAATATCTTTTTTTTTTTCGGCACTATAAATTTAGTAAGAAGAACTAATTGTGTGTCTGAAAGTAGCTACCAATCCATGATTTCGAATTGAACTACTTTAAGGTCCGAGGTGTATTTGATAGGTACCCCCGAACACCTAAAAGGGTTTCTGTAGCGTGTAACCCATCAAACTTTTCATTTTTCCCCTCAGGAAAACATTTTTTTATCTTGAATAGGCAAGCGAAAGTTACTCACGACTTAGGTACTTTCGCTTTCGCTTGCCTATTCAAGATAAAAAAAATGTATTTTCGTAGGAGGGGGGAGAATGCAAAAGGAATAATATAGCCCTTTATTTTATATGCCACCAGAACTCAATCAATGCATCAGAAAGGACCTTGCCCAAAGTATAAGTACAGAAATTGGGTTTATGTCAGATTTGGCTGAATTTTGTTTAATACAGATCACACCTCTCTGATTAGAAGTTACCATTGCACCAATCCTGAAAAATTACTCCTTTTTGAGAAAGTTAAATTCAAAGATAGCAAGTGAAACGCTTGGACATTGTAATGGACGTTCAATGTAACATGAATAGATTAGCTTGTGGCGCAAGGTTGATTTTTTTGAACCTGGTGCTTCGTTATAGGTTGCACATGGAAGATAAAACGACAGTTAAAGCATCATACAAATATCCAATAGTCCAAAAAGTAGAGAGTAGGTACCAGTAGAAAGAAAAAACAAAATGGTTTGAAAAAAAAAAAAATCTGTCCAAGGAATCGAACTCACGACTCTTTCGTGGCAAACCACATACCACACCACTGCGCCACAAGTTTACCTTTTCACGTTAGATTGAACGTTCATTATAATGTCCAAGCATTTTACTTGCCACCCCTTAGAGCAGGTAAAGCGCTGTCTTACGGACATAAGGAGTAGGAACGCGCCATTCTGCTATGAAACTAAAGTGAAGCCAGTTTTGGGCAGGTGTTTGTACACCAAACGACAGGTAAAGCATTGAGTTTCCTATACCGCCATTTTTTTGGATCTTAAAATACCTGGAAAAAAACGGCTTCAAATTCCAACTTCATGTTCCTACTCCTCTCACCTAGAAAATTACCTGCTCTAAGTGCCACCCATTCTTTTTTTTTTTTTTTTCAAAAAAGATTAGTATAATGGTAATTTCACTAAGACTTTACTTATGTGATGTCATTTCTTGTTGTTGTGCTTTTGAAATTAAATTAAAAAGAATGATAATTTCCAATGAAGAAAAGTATAATATGCTAGCCGTTTATTTTGAATGCCACCAGAACTCAACAATCGCATCAAGAATATACGCGATCAGGTATCCTGAACAAAGGCGATATGATAGAAGAACCTTTGCAAGATTGGCCAGACGGCTTCGAGAAAATGGCAATGTTAATTTACCTGTCCACCGAAGGCGTGGAAAGGGACGCAATGAAGAAAACATAGTGAATGTTTTGACATATGTTGGGATATATCCACATATGGGAATTCGACAAATTTCATTGGATTTGGGCATTACAAGATCAACCGTGCATAACATCTTGAAAGACCACAGGTTTGTGCAAAAACTTAATATTTTGTTATGAAAACTAAATATGAAAAATAATTAAGTAGTTTTTGATTTATTTTTTTGTGTAATGAAACTTTATTATTTCTGGATGCATCCATATCACATCATTCTCCATCAAGAATTGAAGGACAACGACTTTGATAATCGACTAAATTATTGTTATTGGTTTATCAATACGATGGAAGAAGATCCCCAATTTCCATCGCACATTTTGTGGACGGACGAAGCAACATTCACCAGTGTTGGTGATGTCAATACACATAATATGCATTATTGGGCACCAACAAATCCTCACTGGATGCGAGAGGTTCAGTATCAAGGTCATTGGTCTGTTAACGTCTGGTGCGGGATAATATCGGGAAGAATTATTGGTCCTTTTATATTTGAAGAGCATCTCAATGGAGACTCCTATCACCGTTTTCTACGGGATACCTTACCCGTGCAGCTCGAAAATATTCCTCTCCTTACCCGTGCTACGATGTTTTTCCAGCACGATGGATGTCCGGCGCATTATTCCTTTAACGTGCGGAACTATCTGGATAGGACCTTCCCAGATAGGTGGATATGTCGGGGAAGCTTATTTCCTTGGCCGCCGCGATCCCCCGACTTAACAAGTTTAGATTTTTATTTATGGGGCAGACTAAAGGACATTGTCTACCAAACAAGACCCACTACGAGGGATGATATGATCGCGACGCTGTGAGAAGCATATCCGTTGCCGAAGTGGAAGCCGCTGTTCATACATTTGAGAGAAAAGTGCGAGATTGTATAAGATCTGATGGTGGACACTTCGAACATTTGGAAAGGCATTAGCCAATTAATTTATTTCGCATATTTTATTTTAGTTCTAATTTCGTGTTTTTAATCTTGTTTATAGTTTATTTTGATATTGTCATTTTCACGCAGCCGTCTGGCCAATCTTGTAAAGGTTCTTCCATCACACCGTCTCTGTCCATACCTTATCGCGTACATTTTTGATGCCATTATTGAGTTCTGTTGGCATTTAGAATAAAGGGCTATTATATTATACCAACCTACCACCTCAAGTTTTAATTTCATTCTTGATATCGTGGATAAGTAGCTACTTTCAGACATACAATTAGCTCTTCCTTCTACTAATTTTATAGTGCCGTGAAAAAATTAGATTATTTTTGTTTCATCCGGAAAAGGAAGGCAAGCAGGTTTTTTTCTGAAAACTTTGTTACTTAAAATATTTGTTTATTTATATTTTGGGCCAGGATAAAGAGTCAGACTTGCGGTTTTCACCTTCTTCCTTATTTTTTCATCCTCTTTTCATCTAATCTAAAAAAAAACCATCATTATATTTGAAATTTCCGAGAAAAAATGGAAAATTGTCGACTTTTAGTCACAGCGCCCCCTAGCGGCAACAAAATAATTTAATTTTATTATTTTATTTATGCATTTTATTAAACAGAAAAAACTCTTCCAAATGATACTCGATTCATTGAAATCGGTTGAGAAACAAAAAAGTTATATAACTTTTGTTCCTAACAAGTTTGAACCTTCCCCCACCTCTTATTTGAAGAGTTAGGCCAAAAAATCCTTGACAAATTTTTTTCGTAATTTCATCAAGATTTCAATAATCATATTTTTGGGATACTTAAAGTGGGCGTTTTTTGAAGATAATCACAGAATTGTGTTTTCGAGTGTTCGTTACGCCCCCTAGCGGTCAACTTACAAACTTGAAAACTATTTTTGGCCATTTTTCATGACCTATTGTATTAAAAAAAAAATTATTTGGAAGCTCTAGGACTAATAGTTCCTGAGATATAGCCGGTGACCTTTCTTATTTGGACACCCGGTACAAAGATGCTAACGGTGATAGATAATCCATTTTCAAAATTACAATAAATTTTGCAATTGAAATATTAACATTGCCATATTCAAATGCGGAAATTAAAAAGCTATTTGGAAAACTTAACATTATAAAAACCAAATTAAGGAATAAAATGTTACCAGCTAGGGAATTCTGTAATTTTCGTTTATATCGCGAAGCTAAGCTAAACCATAGCGAAGTCGATTTTTGTTGATATTCTATAAGGTGTTCGCTTCGCTTCCGCTTCGTTTTCATAGTGTCATACGACAAAATACGAGTGTGAACGACGTATGGTTAAATAATCATGGCAACATTGTAGGTATATGAGCCCAGAGCAAAAACTATAAAAAAAGAAGAGAAAATTAAAAGGAACCAATATAGGAACATACCCCAAATTTCGATTTTGAAAATTTGAAACTTCAATGACATAATTGACGTTTTCAATTAAAAGAGATGGACAATAAAGTATGAAAACAATCATGTTCCCGCCAATATTTGCTTGCTTGTCAATGCCAGTGTGTATTGGGTGTTTTGAAAGAAATTGTGGGAAGAGTTACTACTTCATTTGCAGAACTTCGCTAAGGAGAAAGCGGTGAATTATTTTGGAAGCAAACAGCTCCCGCAAACTAAACTTGAACGTGGATTACTTTGTATACTTGATGGGCCGTGGATTCCCTTTTTTTTTGCGAGTATTCTTTCTGATTTTATGTATCCAAAATTTGACAAATGTAGGATTTGATGGAAACTTATGGAAAGACACGTCCGCCGGTAAATAGGAATTATTTTTACAAAAAGGCACACTACACAATCACCATTGTTGGGAAAAAACTTTGAAAAAACCGAGGAAATAATAGTTTCCAGTTTCCACATGTACAAAAGTCTTGTCAACAAACCACTGTCAGCGGCTGTCAACCGTTGTTTTCATACTCTTTTGGCGTCTGACAGTTGGACGCTAGAGAGAGAAGCTTTTAAATAGAAAAGGTCAATTAATCATTCCTATTTATTATTCCTCTTTTTCTTTCTATAATATTTATATTGCATTTCTCAAATTATTGTGTGATAAAAATGTTGCCGGTACAATTTGTTGTAGAGGTATATAGCGAACTCGAGTGAAGAAATCAACCCAGATTAACGCGAGAAGACAGTAGGGTCCTTTTTAAACAATGAATAAAAAGACTGTTTATACCTTAGATTTATACAATGATTCGAGCTAGAAGTAACCCATTTGGTTTAACAGATAGAGGTTGAAACGGATGTATTTTTGATTTTTTCTCCATTTTGCAGTCGAAATTATACCTAAATAAATTAATGAATTAAATTTGATAGAGAAAAGTTAAAATTGCACAAACAATCAAAAATCTACATATTTAATAAAAACCTCGTCAAGATCAAAACGAATAACATAACCCGTAATTCTCTAACGTGACGATGATCGACCAATCACTATGGAAATTGGAAATTTTCCAGTGGAAAGCGAAACAAAACGCGAGTCAAAATTCATCGCTTTCGCTTTGCAATCGGCTTCGTGATCGGTGTCCCCGATTCTTCCCGAAAGGGGTTATAGAATAGCAAACCGAACAAAGCGTTTCATAACGAACGTCATTGTTTCGCTTTGAGCTTATAGAATCCGCCCCCAGAAACAACAGATGCGATTATTTACATTAGGTGCGGGTTAGAAAGAGACCTAAAATGTTGCGTTGATTATGTTATACCCAAAGAAGTATTAATCGAAATTAAATCAAAAGAGACGAATAGTAAGACTGATTCTATTCCAGAGAATGATATTTTGGATTTGTTCGATCAACGATGAACTATTGTTTTAGATTTGCATCTCACATTCCTTTTTTTTTTTTCAGAGTTTATTTTCAGTTTTTTTACTTTTAGTTATCTTCAGAGTGTAAGTTTTGATTTCATTTATTTTTCACCTACTGAGTATGCATGTATATACCGGATGTCAAAGAGATTGCTTTCAGTCTGGCATTTTTTTATTTTTTTTCCGATCGAAATAAATTTCCGTGAGGAGTTTAGGTTTGGCGAATTTCATCTTTTGACGTATGTGTGAAAGTCTGACCATAGCTTCATAAATCCAAATGGCAACCTAGTATTTTTCATTAGTTTTGAAATCTTGGGATCATTCTGTATATGGGAATGTCAAATTTGAAGTGTGATGAAATTTGAAAATTTCAAAACCAAATTTGCTTTCGAGCTGAGGCTACCAGGATTTGCCTGAAACTATTTATTTTGAACACATAACTGTAGAAAAATGGAAATTCGTTGTTTTTACTTATAATTCGTCTGTTGTGAGAGTTTCACAACTTCAAAAATGAAATATTTTTGAAGGAGTGTCCAAGAGGTGTCGGTGGTTGTATCGGTGTCGAAATGATAAATTAAAAGGCAATACGTCACTTAGTTAAAATATACTTTAATCAATGAACTATAGCCAAAAACTGGAATGCGCACACATTGCCATATCTGCCAAAAAAAATGAAGCCATGAAAGACAGATGCCACAAGGGGGAATGTTGTTTTTTTCTGTTGCTCGCTGACATATGACGATTTGGAAAGTTTTGTCATATTTACCTTCACAGGTTTCATCAATTGGAATACGTGTTGGAAGCAAATTCCGCAATTTAACACAATGAGTGCGACAAAAACAGGTATCCCCTCCGCAGCAGAGGCACTAGGCTTCACGTTCGTCAATATGTGTGCGCATTCCAGTTTTTGGTTATAGTTCATTGACTTTGATCAACTTATTGGACTGGTGATTGTAAAACAAAAGGTTTGAGTAGCTAAAAATTCAGAGTTTTAATGATGAAGGTTTGATGGTTAGGCCCAATAGGAAACCCTAAATTTCAGAAATAAAACTAACATAACCATAAAAAGAAAAATTAAAGCAGTTGCGGGACCTTCCTGGTTTGATATGATTGTAGAGGAGGATGGTTTTTTGCTAAGCTCAGCAACTGATGCTGATTCTGCTGAGAATCGAGGAGTGACTCCTGAGGCTACTGATTTTTCTGAGACTCACGACTCTTCAGATTGTGTGGACAAGACCCCTACGATTCCGAGTGTCTTGAAAAATAAAGAAGCCAGTAAACAAGTCCCTGCTGGATCGGAGGACATAGACGAAATTGCTGAGACTTGTGCCTCTGTGGGCCAAAATATCAATATGTTCCTAAAACAAGCAACTGAACTAGCGACAGAGGAAGACAGTGGCAAAAAGGACAAGGCTGATTTGTATTTTGGTAGAGGTTTAATCGAGATGCTAGAGAGGATTAAAAGCAAAACACAAAAAACTTTGCTGAAAGCTAAAATCTTACAATGGTTGCCGAAGAGCTGGAGGAAAGCGACGACGGGTAGTATCTTTACTTGATTGAATAAATAGTATATTATTTAACGAGCGAATAATGATGAAGTTTGCACTACGAGCCGCAGGCGAACAGTGTAATCATCCGAGTGAGTAATAGCCATTACCCACGAGTAGAATACTATACTTTTTCTATGATTAATAGAATAGGCACGAGTTATTCGGTTTTTTATTTAATTTTCGTGATAAAACTAATTGACAATTCTGACAGCTGGATGACATGACAAAGTGAGGTTGAAAATGTCCGTTAAAAATTATTTAAACCAGCCGTGGTATTCAAGAACGACGCTTCACTGATAATATTTCTGCTGATGATTGGATTAAGTTATTTTTAAAACGCCATCGTAACGAACTAAGAGAAAGATAGGCTGCTAATATCAAAGGGGGCGTGACCCAAAAATAAAAGTTTTAGAAAAAAAATCTAAGAACAAATTTTCAAACCGCTTTAGGCTATGACCAACCGTTGCGAAGATATCGCGGTATGAAGTTGCTACTCCCAGCACTGTGACGACAGAACCATAGCTGAGTCGCCGGCCGGCGTTGTGCGCGCGTTTGATCATGCTTGCTGCATATATCGAGATTAGACACTTTAAGTTGGACCAAACACGTTAACGTAATCTTTAAACGTAAACCCTATTTTTAACTATAGCGTTAAGGGACCGTCGGTGCTCCCAAATCAGTTTAAGTTAAATTTTCACGTAAACTTTAACGTTATATCTCACAATCATGACCTAACCTCTAAATTTTGTTGTGGAAAGGTCAAATTAGAAATTATTTTTTGTATTTTGATTATTTTGAATTACATGACACCTTTTTTTCAAGGTTCGGCAAAGATCGACACCGGCAATCTGGCTTTCGGGCCTACTCGGTTTAACGAACGTTTACGGATAAGGTACACGCAAAGATCCGCTAAATAACGTGACAAGTAACACGCTATTTTTGGTGAAAAGAAACTGCCCATGCGCAGCTGTCAAATCTTACGTTAGCGTTAACGTATTTTGTCTAACTTAAAGTGTCTATTATCGTATTGTTTTTGCGTTCAAGTTTAAATAGGTTTCTTAATTTAAGATAAGATATTCTAAGTTTTTTCTTCAATAATAATGGCTTTTGGTTTTGAACCAAATATTTTAAAAAAGAACTTGAGGAATTAAAAAACAACGAGGAAAAAGGAAAAATTGACAAAAACCCTGAAAGACTTTAATTCGCTTACATGGTGCAAGAGTTTTAACTGTATATTAATGCCCACAAGTGTTTGTGTTGTTGCGAAAATGATCTAATTACAGAAATTAGAGGGAAAAATAATTGCTTAACATCACATGACAGTTTTGAAAACATTGTTTTGAATTTAGACTCTCTAAGGCCCGGTTGTACAATAAAAGTTTAAAGCCCAACTTAGCTAAACCAAACAAATTCCTAAACTTCCGCTTAATTTCCGATACTGTACAAATATTTCCGAGCTAGAGTTTTACTAAGCTTGGTTTTTTTTTTGAACCATTTGGCATCGCTGTATTCCGGTGCCTAAATATATCTTGTTGCAACGCCCTCAGCGAAAAAAGAAAAAAAGAAGAAAATATTCTTTATTTTGAGGTTATGTTTATGTGATTTTTGTTGTTTGGCGGGCCGTTGTTTCCAGTTTTGTTGGATTTTAGTTTAGTGAAGGTTGTGGTTGCGAATTTGAAAATTTATAATTTCGTCTTGTGAAACCAAAAAATGGACTCTAAAGGCAAAGTTAAAAATAGGTCAGTTAACTTTACCCCAATGGAAGAAACCCTCCTAGCCTATTTTGTAAAAAAACATAAAGGCATTTTGGAAAACAAAAAAACCGATGCCGTCACGAATGCAGATAAAAATAAGTGTTGGGTCATGCTGGAAAAAGAATTCAACGCTGAAAGTGGTGCCTCATACAGAAGTGCCCAAATTTTGAAAAAGAAATATGAGAATATGAAGAAACAAACAAAAAAGAAAATAAGTGAAGAGAAATGCTACAGATTTGGAACTGGTGGTGGCCCTTTTCAAGAGTTTACTCTGACGGAAGCCGACCAAACTGTAATAGAAATTTTGGGGAAAACAAGGGTGCATGGTTTGGCCACCCAATTTGGAGGCGATGCAGGTAAATTGATTATTTTCATAAATCATGAGCGGCAAAAATTCCTTGTTTTAATTCCCAGTAGAAAACCCAAGAGTACCCCCTCAAATGCAGCTTATATTTTTTCAGAACCAAAAAAAATAAAAACAAAGCCAAACTCAAGCAATGTACACACTCCTCCTTCACCAACCCAGAATTTGGAGACACATAACAATGAAGGTAAGGATTTATATGATAAGTATACTGCACCCTATTTTAATTAAGACTGAGCCTAACACCTGAAACTAGTTCTATTGTACCTAATAATATCTGAAGTATTTATTTTATTTTATTGTTTCTAGAAGACATAGAAGCCATACTTATTTACACTGAGGAAACCGAGGAAGCAACGCAAAATGACACTGGTAAGGACCTATAATACCTATACAAAAAAAAAGCATTTTTTATTTGGCACACTATTGTGAACTACTGCTGATTTGCAAGAAACCAGCCATACGTTCCTGTTTCAAAAACAATAAAAATAATAGAAAATCATTTACTTATTTCTACAAACTTGTTAAAAAAGCAACTTTGAACAACCCCAGTAAACTTAATAGTGTTTCTAGTGATACCTTATCAATTTTAGAAGAAAAAATGTATGCATTGTTTGTCCGGTCTAATTGCATCCTTAAAAAAATGCTTTATGTAATGAAGCTATTGCTATTATCTGTGTTGCATATTTTTTTTTGCATTTCAGATCGAAATAATGAAATAGAATATGTTGAAGACAATGGTCAACATGAAGAAATTATCACTGAAGAAAATTTACAGGAAACAGGTAAACGAAACCTAAAAACATGATTATTGATTGATTGTGATTGGTTTCTGATAAATAAGCCTGTAGAATTTAAATATTCCCCTACTACTTTTCTAATTAAAAAAAAAATGTTTTAAGTTGTAGATATACATGAGGCTCCAGTAGAAACCTGGTCAAAATATAATCCTACTTTATTGAAAACACCAAAGTCAAAAGCTCTCAAACCATCAAGTGAGTATTTAGCCCCTTTCTATGTATTGATTTAAAATTTTGAAGCTTCGGTTTAAACTTATTGAATTGTTTTAGCAAAAACCGGCCAAAACGTGGACAACGTGATTTCGAAAAAAATAAGTCAGTGGGCAACCGTGAAGTCTTCTCTAGAAGAGGAAAAACGAAGATATTTGGAGGAAGAACATGAGACCAAAATTACACTCATGAAAGCCCTTCATGATGAAGAATTGGATATAATGAAAAGGGAATCCCAAATAAGAATACTTAGAAGTGAGGAGGAAAAGAAAATCATTATTGAAGGCTTAAAAGAAGAGCAAAAACAGAAAAAAGAGATATTTGAGCTACAGAAGCTTAAACTGCTCAAAGAAATGAGAAAGTGAAAAGGGGTTTGGACTACTAAAATATTACATTGTTTTTTGCATATTAGTTACTTCAATAAAACTATTTGCTTTTGAAAAAAATCTTTTATTTTATATAACCAAGATAAGCTTCACACATATCCTATAATCGAGCAAAATATTCATCAATTAATTGTCGTCTTCTTAAATTATTTATGTTTTGTCTATATGGTTGTGGTGCATGCACATCGACATTGTTGACAAAATTCAGTACTTCTTCCTCCTCTTGATTTTGAGGTGGTTCAGGTTCTTTCAATAAAATCGCAATATTATGTAACACAGCAGTTGCAATTACTATTCCTTCAACCTTGAACAATTTTGATCTAATTCCAAAGGCTAGTATTGAAAAAACGCCTTTTCCATATGCCAAATGTTCTTTCAATCGGATTTCTAGTTCTAATTTGAGACTCGTTAAATAAAGTTTCAGCATTAGTCACAGGATTATCAAGTGGAGTGATCAAATAATGTTTTATACCATAGCCACTGTCGCCAACCATGAGATAATTACCAAAATCCCCTCTTTCAAATTTTATTCGTAGCATTGAATTTGCAAATATTAGGGCATCATGTGTAGAACCTGGCCATCGACACACTACATCTTGAAACATGCATTTAGCATTGCTAACCGCCTGGACATTGAATGATAAAAATCCCTTTCGATTTCTATATAATTCTGCCTCATTGCCACCAGGGGATAATATACGAACATGGGTGCAATCCAAAGCTCCAATGCATGTTGGAAAACGACTTATATTATAAAACTCTTGTGACGATTGCCTCATTTCTTCTTCTGTAGAAGGCATCCGAATAAATTCGTTATAGAGGCTGGCGATGGCTACAGTAACTCTGTGTACAACTCGGGAAGCTGTACTTTTGTGTACCCCAATAAAATCTCCTACCACTTGCAAGAAGCTTCCTGTTGCATAAAACCTCAACGTCATCAAAAGCATGTCTTTAGCAGATACAGCATGGTTTCTGAAAAAAACAAAATATCTTCAGGGTAAGGTACTATATGAATTATGTCTACATGTACATACCTCTCTGTAGGGGAAGTAATTAGGTGTTGTATTCGATCAAAAACGAATCTTACGCCATTTTTTGATAAACGGAATCTTCTCAGAAACTCCTCATCTGACCACTTTTCAAAGTGGTTTTCCCTCTCCTGAAAATGTTGAACCCGTCTCAATCTCCGGTCTTGAACTATGTCTACTAGTTCCAGGAAATCTTCATCATCACTCAAGTAGCCCATATAATCCATTTTTGTTTTTTTTATTTGCCTCTACCTATTTTCACTTTATTTTAATTGGAATTGAAAATAGAAAATCAACATGTAATCAAAATATTACACAAAAACAAATGTAAGGTTATGATTTCCTTAAACTTAGCTTTGTTGCCTTAAACCACCAAAATCCGTGACTTAACTTGAACTAAGCTTTTCCAGCAAGTTTATCTCTAAACCCGTATAGTACAACACACTTTGTTCACTAAACCACTGTTTGTAGTTTATCCTACCCTGAACTCCCATTGTACAACTGGGCATAAATATTGTGAGGCATAACATAATTATGCAGTGCAAAACAAAAGCGGCAAAAGATAAATATAAAATCATCACCAATAAGTTATGGCGACACATGGCATATGAAAACTTAATATCGTGGATCAATAGCTGGACAACAATTGGACGATATAACAGAATTGTAATTCCTGCATGTGTCGTCAAACAAATACGGGAAAGGTATCCAGAGACAAACGGGGAATATACGGAGTTCATGGAATCACCTACCATTATATTAAAAAAAATAAAAAATAAGTATGCAATTTTCAAAAAATTTATCCATGTAAGTTTAATTAATACTAAAAAAAATTGAACATTAAGTTTCATTTACATTAAATGAAAAAGAAATAAATCATTTAATTTTTTTTTTGGCAAATCTTGACATATGCTTCTGTTTGGTTTCACATAGGGTAGGTTTTTCAACTTTGTAAATATTTTTAGGTACTTGAAATCTAATCCATCAATTACACGGACCCCCTCTAAACTACAGAAGGCGGTCCGAATGAAATAATAACCGGAAGAATCACGAGATTCTGCCCCTTAAGATGAACTCATAAATCTAGACACCAAACGACACTAATTACAATGCTAACTTGTTTAATAATTGTGTACATGCGTTGTCAGTGCTTTTGTTTAGCGGAAACACCAGCACGATTCTTGCGACATATTTGACTCCGATAAATACTAAAGGTCTGTTCCCACAGGAGTCTCTGACAGTTTGCAAACTGTCAGTAAGCATCGCCCATACATGTTTTCAATGCTGTCGTTACAAGATAAATCTGTAACTCAGCTGAGCGATTATTTCTGACAGGTTGCAAACTGTCAGAGACTTCTGTGGGAACAGGCCTTAAGTTAGGACACGCAGGTGCGGAGTCATGTGGAGATAACGATCCCTAGAAATAGTCGCAATGAACTTAAAATCATACGGAGATTTATGGTGGGATTGAATAATATTTAAACAGATTACGATGAGACAAAAAGACAATTAAAATTAAAACTAAAATCAGCAGTTGATTCATACCAAGATAGTTGAGAGCAGTAGAAATTAGCTCCAAAAAGATTTTATCTTTATTTCTGCCTCGGGCCCAAATTAAATTCGTGATTTAATTTATAATATTGACAAGTTGAGAAGTTAAGTTGGAATTAAAACTTTTACGCTCGCGCTCAACATAAATCAAGCAGATCACGAAGTTTGATTTATAAACACAAACGCCCGCGTTCGAGTTCACGCTGGAAGATGGCTAAGTTTTATATTCGACGCTCCCGTTCGAGCGCCTGGCCAATGAAAGCAGGTATTCAGGTCGTTTGACCACGCCTGCGCAACAACCAAATTTAAAATTTAACCTTTTCTGTTTATTTACCTTACCTACAATTTAATTCTTCTTTCGTCGTAGGTATTCAAAGTATTTCGAGCCATTTCTATTTTGATTTCGATATTGGTCGGTGTGTTAAGCGTTAGTAGTGGAAAATTTTAGAGTATTTTTTTTTTTTTTGGATTTCCATAATTTGATCAATTTATTTCTGTATGCCTGAATCTGTGGGCGTCGGTCGTGGGAGAAAGTATGCAGTATGATGATAACCCAGAAGACACTGCTGGATTGCTTCTGGAGGTTATCCAAACCTACGAGTTTTTATACGATTTGAGAAATAGAGAATACAAACATAATAAGAAGAAGGAGGATGCTTGGAGAGAAATAGCGTGCATACTGAATAAAAGTAGTAAGTAAAAACTACATAATATATACTACCGGGTGGGCCAGCGAAAACGAAACAAGGTCGATATCTCGTATCCATCGTTCATTGAAAAAAATCGCTCGGACCCGTCGATTTTTATTCGGAGGGGAAATCTTTTGCACATATTGTCACTTCATCCCTCTCGCGGGGGTAAGCTCCAACCCTTAAATTTTAAATGGCAGTAGGGGTCGAGCGATATCTCATTTCAAAGGTCATCAAATTCCCTTTTCAACGGTACCTATTTTTTTGAATTTACTAAGTTTTTTTTTTTCAATTTTTTTTTAAAATTGGAATGTATTTAGTTGAATTTTATTGAGTGATAAAAAAAACCTAGACTTAAACCTTGTGATTTCAAGTTGGATAGCACACAACTTTTAAAAAAAACACATAAAATCACTTCTTAATTAAATTTTTTTATAACTACAAAATTGATAGTGCTCAAAATGACTAAAACAGTACTAGTTCCGTCTATTTTTAAATCCGTTTCCTCAAAAACCACTGCATCAAATTCAAAAAAATAGGCACTGTTGAAAAGAGAATTCGATGACCTTTGAAATGAGGTATCGCTCGACCCCTACTGCCCTTTAAGATTCAAGGGTTGGAGCTTACCCCCGCGAGAGGGGTGAAGTGACAACATTGAAAATATGTGCAAAAGTTTTTCCCCTCCGAATAAAAATCAACGGGTCCGAGCAATTTTTTTCAATGAACGATGAATACGAGATATCGGCCTTGTTTCGTTTTCGCTGGCCCACCCGGTATATGTTACGGTAAATGTAAGCAGGTCGGTAAATGTGTACATTATCCGGTAGATGTACACATTTTCCTATTTAGTTGGTAATTATAGAAATAATTCACTTCAAGGATTTTTTCATGCACATTTACCAACTAAATCGGAAAATGTATACATTTACCAACGAGCGGCAGTAAAAGTAAAAACTTCTATTTTACTTTGGAAAATAAGGTTATGCATATTATTGTTTGTTTACAAAGTTGTGATTTTCTTTTAGTGCTAGCATTTGCTTGATATTGGATAATAATAAAATTAGCTACAATGAAGGAATTTTTTTTAACGGGCTAATGGATATAGTGAAGAATAAAAATCGTAATTGTGTTTTTATTAGTAAAGAACAGTACAGCAACATTATCCGGGAAGTATGTGAAGCGAAATCGGAAACCAAAGGCAAAACGGATCTGGATTATCGACGTTTACAACGATTTGATATTATAACAGTGGGTAAAGAAAAAAAATTAATTTCACCAATAGTTTCTGATAATACTGCGCAAAATATTAGATATTTTGTAGCAAATGACGACATATTTGATGTAATTCATAATGCTCACCTAAGCACTGGTCATGGCGGAAGAAATAAAATGATAAAAGAAATTAATGATAAATATAAGAATATCACTGTTGAGTGCATTATGTTATATTTGAGTTTATGTGAAGCATGCCAAAAGAAGTCTAAAAATAAAAAGAAAGGCATAGTTGTAAGGCCAATTTTGGCATCGGAATTGAACTCAAGGTGCCAAGTTGATCTGATCGATCTTCAGACACAAGCAGATGGGGAATATAGATTTATTCTAAAAAACCAAGACTATTTGACAAAATTTATAACACTAAGGCCTTTGAAAACGAAAACCGCGTTGGAAGTAGCAACAAATCTTCTAGACATATTTACTCTTTTCGGTGCTCCGTCAATACTACACAGTGATAATGGGAGGGAATTCGTCAATGGAATCCTAAACGAATTAGTAAGTCAGTGGGATGGAATTAAAATAGTACATGGTAAGCCTCGCCATTCTCAAAGTCAGGGCTCTGTGGAACGAGCAAATCAAGATGTGGAAAATATTCTAGCCACATGGATGGATACAAATAAAACTACTAGATGGCCCGAAGCTTTAAAATATGTTCAAATGATGAAGAATCGATCTTACCATGACGGAATTAGGCAAAGTCCGTATGAAGCAGTCTTTGGAACAAAAATTAAGTTGGGATTAAAGACGTCTAATTTGCCTGAAGAAGTAATTAACACACTACAATCTGAAGAAGAACTAGAAATTATTATCGATAAGGCTTCATTAGATGCTACTCAAGAAAGTGTATCTAATAATGCGATTAATTGCACTGTTACAAATACATCTTCAGAGGAAGATTTAGAAAAACCAGATGCCTGCATTGAAGAGTATATTGTAATGGAAGAGGGAGAAAATGGTACTACTGAATTTTCAGGAAATTACTCAATTTCAGTGAAGGTATTAGAATACATAAATAATTTTTGTAAGAAATTATTTATAAGCCTGAACGATTGCAGGATAATGCAGGTGCAGATATGCAAGAAAATATTGGCGAAGGCACAGATATTGTATATCATATAACGGATTCTGAAGCTTCCAATTCAGATGAGGTACAAAAATTTTATTTATTCTATTAAACCATTTTATGTAATTTTTCTAAACGTTGGATTAGTTACAGAGTAAGAAGGCCACCCATGAAAATAGTTCGACGACGAATTATATAACAAATGATGCACAAAATTTGTACAAGGTAAATTAATTACAACCTAGTTATTTATAATGAGTAATAATTGCTATGCTATATATTTCTTTACTATTTTCAGGACACTCAAGATGGGCGAGGCAAAAACAGTAATATTCCTGTGCTTCAGAATAAGAAAAATTTAATACATCGGAAGAGGCAAATAGCACGTAATGATCTCCAAATGCAAGCCAAAAAAATGCTTAAACTTGCTAACAAAGCACTTCCATCGGCTGTTGCGGGAGATTCTGTTAAATTACCAATTCCAGATGTTGATAGGGGTAGAACAGATGCCAAAAACCTAATTTGCGTGATTTTAGCTACAAGCAATGAATTTTATGTTTTGGGAACTAAACAAGGAAGGCTGAAGCAACATTTCACAAGAAATCAGTTTACATTGTGTTCACAGAAATTTTTGCGCGAAGTTGTCGCGATACAATCCCTGACTGGAGGACAGGGATATAAAAGATGTTTTTGCAAGGGAAAATGTGGCACAAAAAAATGTGGTTGTCGAATCAAAAACCTTTTATGCAACTCAAAGTGCCATAGTCATAGCCATAGCCATAGCCATAGCGGACCATGTAGTAATAAAAACTGATTCATTACATTTAAATTATTTTTTTACATTCATTTGTATTATTTTTATTACATTGTATTATTTTTAAGTTTATATAACATATTGATATATAGATATATAACTGCTTTAGGTGTCAATTTTCGATATATACTTTTCCCAACATGCATTGTTAACTGTGTACATTTTCCGGTTAAAGTAAACACAACATTTAATTTTTCGATTTATGTCCACATTGTCCAACCGAATTGGTGGCAGGTAAGCATTTACCTGCATATGTACACATTTACCTATTGCTTACTTTTACCGTAACATATATACATATACAGGTTTAAAAAACAGTTTCTTCGTTGTTTTTTAGTTGATCATTGCTAGAAACTCTGAAAGTCGTTGAGGGACAGATACACCAGGGAGAAAAGGAAAGCAGGCAGATCAGTTGCTGCAGCTGCTGAATCTAAGTGGGTACACTTTTCAAAAATGTCATTTTATGAAAAATACACCAAACCTAGGCAGTACGATCATTTCTAATAATTGTGTTGTATTATGTCATTCTGTTGTAATTATTATTATTCACAAGCACGTCGAAGCCATGCTCTGCAGCAATCAGTCGCGCTGCTTCATCATGCAGCACCATTAGCTCCGGAACGTCAATATGGAGCACGCTGCTGTCTCCAGAGCCTCAGCATCAGGACGAATTTCTCACAGTTATCAATGAGGGAGAAGAAGGAGTTATCAATCCAACGTTGGAGGAAGCATCTCAGAATCCTGCTCCATCCAAGATTGGACAAAAACCACCAATTTCGGAAGCACCCCATGTCCTGAAACCTCAACAAGTGCCTCTAAAAGTAAGATATTTATTATATATCGTAGATAAAAATCGCTGAACCATTATAAATTATTTCTACAAAATTAGTTTTTTTCGAAGATGGTTTCTATTTGTTCATTGAATAAATGATGATTTTCAACTAATTTCATTATGATTTTTTTTACAGGACAAAAAATGGCTGCATCTGACCAGGAAGAGGATTCCCAATTCTTGGAAGTGGATGAGAGTTGGGCTGGGTCCATCCAAAATATCCAAAGAAACCAAATAAGGGCAAATGACTCGAACAAAACTTTTGCGGAATATCTCTACACTATAATAAATGACATGCCTGCCTAGAGGGTCAAGGAATAAGAACAAGATTCTTCGAAGTTAATTAGGAAAAATCAATGAAATAAACTTTTTCAGAGATACCTGCCGTGTTTTATTTCTATTGAGTAGGTACCTACTTACATTGCAATGAAATTTTCAAATTAAAGTATGCTGATGATCAAAAAGGCGAAATATTTACATTTTGAACTTTATATAATTATTCAGCCATATGGCGGCATTTATTGCCGGCTGAATATATTATCTTGTCGGTCAAGCCTTCGAGAGGACATAGGTGCTTTCTTTTATACTATCTTGATCTGTTCGACTGCTTCGTTACTCTTTAACCTCGTTAATAGTTTTCGAACATAGTTATTTTTACATAGCTGAGGATCGACAGGTTGACAGTTTTTTCTTTCAATACTGTCATGTGACAGCTATTTATTCTCGAAAAGAAAATAGACCTATCTTGCAGAAATAGAAAAGGAGAGCTTAATCGTAATAAATGCAAGTTAGAAAGTAATAAAAGATGACATGTGCTCCCAACTCGGGGCTGCCGTGTAGCCAGATGTATTGTTGCAGAATAGATGTAGACAATACGAATCGAACATTATAACATTAAAGAAGTGATATAATGTCGAGTGTTTTACAACGCCTTAAATCAGACAAAAGAAGAGCTTTAAAGTATATGTTAACATCGTTTGAACTTTTATTTTGATAAATGTTTTATCCGGCAACATCGCAGAATGAAATTGCAAAGGAATATGTTAATTATAATCTAACATAACCTTAAACGACACTGCAATGAGTTCCAGTAATACGTAGAGTATTAGTTTGCTCTTTGTCCAATTACACGTTACAAAGAAAGAAGGAACGATTAATTCTGAACTGGCCCCTGAATAAGAATATGACGTAAGCCTGTAACAAACTCGCTTCTCATTGGACGCTCACCTGCAACCTACGAGTTGCGCGCGCAGTCCAGGTAATAGGAGATCGGTCTATTGAGGGACCCCTTTTCCAGTTTGGTTGCTGAACCATCTGGCCGCCATAATTAGTTCCTTAAAAAAAAGGAAAAAAAAAAGTTTACTTACCGAGTACCGAGTACTGCCATTGGGCATTTCTTTTTCGAAACTAACTTGCCGGAGGCGCTGTCTAGTTGATTACCAGAATAAGCATTCCAAAAAGTATGTTGATTTTCCTGTTAATTCAGTGTTTATCCTACCCCACACAACGTGGTAAGTTTTTATTCCATCCAAAAGCGATCTTTATTTAAGGGAATGTTTCTGGAATAATAGGGTTTTTCGTGGAGTTGGTTCCCCTTTCCTTTGAAGATACAAATTGGCTGTTTTCGAGGCTGTTCTTTTTCTTCCCAGAAGAAAACCTTCACGTGTGTCCATGTTGGGCCACCCTGACAATCCTGTTACTTGTTAGTACATTGTACAAAGTGGTGCAACAGGCAAACCGCCACGAGTTTTTTGAAGGACGATTTGTCAAATCTACCGGCCTCCTCTCGATCCTTCTCTGGAAGTATCTTGCTGAACAAATGAAGCGTATTGGGTAACATTCCATTCCAATACGTAATTTATTTACCTATCCTAAATTATGATTTGCATAATCCAAATATGGAAGACTAAAAAAACAAATTCCTATTTTAAATTCAATTTGATTGATTGTAAAATTATAGTGCTTCATTCTTGACAATGAAGTACCGTAAATCGGGGTAACTTTGTGACTTGGGTATTACTTTGGGACACCTGGTATTTTTCCCACACTGTGCCTTAAAAAAATATTCAAGCAGTAAATATGACAACTTTTGGTATTCAGTCTTGTTTATAACATAATAATAAGAAAAAAAAAAAGTTTGGCAACACTGTATTTGTTCTGGCAACAGCAGTGAATTTTTAAATGCAACAGGTCTTCACACGCATTTTTAAAATATCTGCAAACTTTCCATTGGGCAGCTAAATCGAGTAGAACTACTTTATTTTTGGTGAGTACATCTGATGTGGTTATATTTTGATAATATAACAAATCAAATTATCCACAACCAAAAAAATATTATTCCTATTTACATAAATAATGGTAACATAGGGAGGTAACTTTGGTACATGTCCCAAAGTTAGACTGCGGACATTTGCTTTGGAATCTCATTTAAAAAACGTTGTGTACCAAAGTTACACTGCAAACATATTCTACAATTTTTGTTAATCTCTTTCAGAAATTATAATGCCACGCAAGCCACAGCGTCTACTTGGTGCGCGAAATTATAAAAATTATTCGGAAGAAAAACTTCAACAGGCTATTGATGAAATTAAAAGTAAATCGATTTCTCTCCGTAGTGCATCAAAAAAGTATCAGATAGCGAAAAACACTTTATGGAATAAAATCCATGGCAAGCATAGTCGTAGACATGGTAAGCCGAGGGTCTTCTCCGAAAATGAAGAAGAATCCTTCGCTGGACACTTAATTGCTTTATCTGCCTTTGGTTTCCCCGTAACAGCTGAAGACCTAAAAGTTTGCGTCAAAGCTTACTTGGACAGGCAAGGAAGAAAAGTTACTTGTTTTAGAAACAATTATCCAGGTCCTGACTGGGTAGCTTTATTTTTAAAACGCAGGCCAGAGCTCAGTCAAAGGTTCTCCCAAAATATTTTGCACGCACGAGCAGGAACGGACGAGACGGTGATTAACGAGTACTTTGATAATCTCCAAATGGAGCTGGAAGGTGTCCCTCCAGCCAACATTTATAATTACGACGAAACAAATCTCGTCGATGATCCGGGCCGATCCAAAGTTATTACAAGGAAAGGGACCAAGTACCCTGAGAAGATTCGCAATTCCTCTAAAGCTTGTACATCCCTTATAATTTGCGGAAATGCTGAGGGTCAGCTTGCTCCGGTTTATATCAACTACAAAGCTCAAAAGCTATGGTCAACTTGGACGGAAGATGGTCCATTACATGCCCGCTATAACCGAACCAGTAGCGGGTGGTTTGACTTCCAAGTATTTGAGGATTGGTTTATTAATTTAATGCTGCCAATTCTAAAACGAAAAGAGGGACGTAAAATTTTAATTGGGGACAACCTTAGTTCCCACCTTAACGTGGAGGTGATCAGACAGTGCGAATTGAATAATATAAGATTTATTGCACTGCCTCCTAACACTACGCATCTCCTGCAGCCGCTGGATGTAGCATACTTCCGTCCTATGAAGGGACACTGGAGGCAAATCCTAAATGACTGGAAGAACACAGCTGAAGGATGTCGTTTTAGCGGCATACCCAAGGATACATTTCCTAGGCTTTTAAAAACGCTGTTGACAAAATTGGAAGAGCGCGGTGCTGAGAATCTTAGATCTGGGTTCAGAAAATGCGGAATTTATCCTTTCAATAAGGAAGTCGTTTTGAATAGATTGCACGGACACGTGGTGGCTGATGACCCTGCAATACAAAAAGTTGTTGGCGAAAGCTTTTTGGGACATCTTGCTCAAACACGCCACGAAACCACAGCACCCCGCATTCGTAGAAGAAAGAAACTACAAGTGCCTCCTGGTAAAGGGATAACGGTTGCCGATGTACAGAATGCCGCCTCCACAGAGCCTCTCAACAATTCGCCGCAGCCCTCCACGTCTGGAATCCAGAACAGGGGGAGCATACAAGAGCCTCTTGGAGGTTCAGATTCTGACGACAGCTTACCTGTAATCAATATGAAAAGTCAGAAATCTAAAAGAACGAAAAACGATTCAGAGAGCTCTGATAATAGCATTCAGAGCTTAAAATATGCAGAAAGTGACGATAGCCCTTACAATCCCGAACTGTCAGATGATGAAGTCAATGTAGAAGTTGTAGAACCAGATGAAGTCAAAAAACCTGCATTTTCCGTGGATTCAAAAAAAGTCGGAAATTACGTTTTGGTTATTTACAACAAAAAATATTTCCCTGGACAAATCACGAAAGTTCATAATCTTGGAGCCATTGTAGATGTTATGACACCTTACGGCAAGCAATGGAAATGGCCAACTCACAAAGATGAGATATTTTATAGCAACAAAGAAATAATAATGGCAATAAAAACACCTGAACGTCGTGGACATCGAGAAGTTTTCGATGTTCCCGAATTGAAAGATTTTCTTTAAGGAATATATTATGTTTTTAAGACAGCTTTCGTTTAAGTTCTAATGATTTGAAATGTTAAAACTTTTTTTGTATTGGTTATCTAGCAATAAAAGCTCTTAAGAAATTATTAATCGTGTTCTTTTTGCCCCCACTATATATAAAAAATGGCAAAAATATGTTTTTTGGTTGCCATTTATATTTTTTTTTGTTCTGTAAGGTCTATCTTTAGGACACAGGCCCATAACGTTGAATTATTCATATAAAAAGCCAGTGTACCAAAGTTACCCCAAATGGCGGGGTAAGATTGGGTCAGTTTCAAGGCCGAATATATCAACTAACAAAATAAATAAATTATGTTTTTGTACTATTTCATACTTGGGGGTGTTGGTACATTGCCATTCAGTAGTCAAAGCCCAGTTTTTTTCGCAAGTTCAAGTTTTATTTAAGAAAAACATGAAAAACTGTACCAAAGTTACCCCGGTTTACGGTAGGTGTATTTTCTATTCTTTTCTATTTAATTATCAAATTTTTTTAACCTGAATTAACTTCTAAATGCCATTTATTGTAGATGTTCCCCTGAGAAACCTGAAATATGTGTAAGTTATCATGTAAAACGGTGGCCATGGAAAATTGATCAATTTTTTTTACCCTGTCCCATATATAATCATTTTTTTTACTCTCTACGGTAACATGTTTTAGGTGTTTTTAGGATTCATAAATTGAATGGTATCTGTTTCCAGTTAAATAAATATTGAATTTGGAAATCTGTATTCGCCAAACTTGGTAATAATCATTTTTTTTTTTAAGCCTCAGCCTTATTTGTCAAGAATATGGCTATTGGCTTGATATTTTCTTATTGAATAAATATTTCTTATTAATGTAGATTTCAGAATTACTTTAAATTGTGACGATAAATATTGCTATTGACTTGATATCGTCTTATTAAGTAAATATATATATATATATATTATATATATATAGATTTATTTGCTTATTGGTTTTTAGTATTATGTCAAATGATTCAATTAATCCTATTCTGTTGCTCCTGGCGTCTTGCTGTGTTGAGTGGGTCTGCTAGTGACGTCACATCGAATGTGTATCAGTTCATTCAATGGAACATAGCGTTGTATACCTAACCTAACTTTACAATGACATATGTCTTAAGTCATTAATTCAACAGGTGATCTTGACGGCCAGCTGGTTCTGGTTACATTTAAATTTAAAAGAAAATTATTTTTTAATATAATAATTCCAAATTACACATTTGATGGATGATCCTCAAACCCAGGGTGATATATTGTAAAAGTCTCTCTCTGTAACTATTTAATATTTTAATATGTTGTATTGTCCCATTTACACAATCTTTCATCCTTTCTCAATAATTTTTAACAAGCTTATTATGTATTAATGACTAATAATTAAGTTCTCACTGTCCTCGATGCTGATGGAACAGATCAATTACTCAACATTTATCTTTAATAATCTCACCAAAGATGTAAGTTACATTATAGTATTGTCTTATTGTCTTTAACTTGTATATTGATCCATAGTTCCCTGAAGATGATAATAAACATTATCGAAAGCTCGGATAAACTTTAAAGAGTACACTTTATTTTTGCTGCATTCCCCAAATCGATTCCCAAAATTGTCTTCGTACTTGTCAGCAACAACGTCCATTCTTCTATATATATATATATATATATATATATATATATATATATATATATTTTTTATGTAGATTTCAGAATCACTTAGAATTAATTAAACACTGTTTGATTAAAAATTTTATTTAGTTGTTTTTTTTTTTTGGTATTACCTGGGTTCCGAGTTGATTGAATTATTTTGGTATGTTAATTTTTTTTTCAGGATTATCATCTAAAGAACTTAATTACCTATCTTTATTATTTAATTTTATTTTTAGAATGTTTTTCTGAATTTTAGCATTTTGATATTCCACCTAATTCAAATTAAATTTTTTTTTCGACAACTGTCAAAAAATGATGATTTTCGCACACTCATGACAGTTTGCGAAGTGACACTTTTTTTCCCAGGTATTGATTTTTAGTGCGAATTAGCTATTTCGCGCACTAGGGTGCGAAATAGCTCGCGCACTGGTGTCATGGTGACACATACCTGTCAGGAAACCAAAAATAATTAAAATTCACCTACCTTTGATTGAAAATGCAATTTTGGCTTCGAATGATCGATATTTAAATGGAGTTGTAGAAAAAATATTGTTTGCAACTCGAGCGCGAAATACTTTGGTGATTTCGACTATTTTTTTAACTCGGCATTTCGCGTACTAGATACAAAAATAACTATTATATATAAAATTCAGTGGCGTCCAAATCAAGCTGTATACACAATTGACCCACACCTAATTATTTGCCGAGCTAACTGAGCATATTATGGACCCATAGTTAATTCATTAACAAAAGAGGTTACACGCTTTGGTAAAATTGAGAAGGAAACGACTGAATCAACATCGACGATTCGAAGTGCGCCCAATAAATAGGGCTAGAGGACAAGGGGGAGGATTGCAATGCTATAAAAAAATGAAATCCTGTGACCCAGAGCAGTTTTTCAAGTACACTAATACCAATTGTTGGATCAAATAAGACCCAAAATTTCTAAACAAAAGCGATCAGATGAAATATCAGCAGAACAGAGGCTTGTTATAACTTTACAGTATGTACCATCGTCACCAAAAGTAACTGAGACAGTATCACATTAGCTCTTGTCCTATTATATGAATTTTATTGTCAAATATTTGTCAAACTATGAATTAAATGCATTGAAATGTATGACAGTAGAATTAGTCCAGGAAATTATTATGCATTATTTGTGTCCCAGATACTTTTGGTGACAATGGTACCTACCCAATTCAATTTTTTTTTTTTCGTGTTGCTTCAGTTATCCAAAATTCCGTTGTTTTGGTACAGATTCTTGTCCCAAGGAACAAGCATGCAAGCTTTAGCATGGAATTTTCAAATTGGCCTTACAACAGTCCATAAAATCATTCATGTGACTTGCCATATGGGATATTTTGAATCCAAAATATTTGTTATCCCCAGGAATAGGGATGGCAACGATATATCGATTATTATTTTTTATCGATATATATCCAACATATATCGATATATAGGTATCGATATGTGGCTTGCGATATATATCGAAAAAAATCGATATACTGGAAAATATATCGACTTTTTTTCGCTTACGAATACCCACCAAAAAACAGCTAAAATTTTTCATTTACAAAAATAAGGTGAACAATTTTTTTATTTCGACGATTTTCGAAAATTCTGTGATGTGCCACAACACGATTTACACGAATACCACAATAGATGTCACTGCCGCTGCTCAGTCCACTGACGCCAGGGGCCCAGGTACACTCCTTGATTTTTGAGCTTTCTATCATTCTATCTTTGTTCAGGCAATGAAGAAGAGAGAGACAAATATAATCCGAGATCGTTGTACTCTCGACTTGTCATTAATTATTTTGAGCGCAACCCTCAAAAAGTAATTTTTTATTTGTGTGTGTATCAGCTGATTGCAAATTGAAAGGTCAAGGCAAGGCAAGTATCGTGTATCGTTTTTTTCCCTTTGCATTTGCAAATCAAACTGTTTTTTTTTGTTTTTGCTATTGTGATTTTATGCTCAGAGACAATCAGAGAGATAGAATAGATAATACTGATAGTGATAATAGATCTTTATAAAATCTCGTAGTCCTAGGGTGCAATTAAAGTGAACAATAATTATCGAATCATGGCTCCGAAATCAATAATTTGGAGGTTTTTTATTAAAATATCCAAAGAACAAGCTAAATGCAATCTGTGTTCAAAAATCTTAAAAACCTCTGGCAATACTACAAATTTAAAAAATCACCTCAAACAGAAACACGACAAGGTTTACAAACAATATTGTGACAGTGGTACTGACAAGGAAAATGAGGACAAGGAAACCGAGAAAATTCCAGCAAAAAAACAAAAAATGCAGGTCAGTAACTCAGTAACCACTGGATTTTACTCTACACTTTATTGACATTTTATAACAATATTGATCCCAATTGATTTTATTTTTAAGGATCCTAAAGAAAAAGAAGGGGCTATTTCTCCCTCATCTACTATAAGTTCAATAGCAGACGTCGAAATAAATTTAGGAGCCTCCACTTCAATCAGCCCCTGTTGTAGTACTGTTACCAATCCTAGTACTAGTACTACCAGTTCCGAGTGCAGTACTAAAAAATTGCTAATTTCCCACCAAGGAAGTAAATCCACAGAAACTATTTTGAGAGAGCCAAGTATAAGTACTATAAGTAGACAACCCACCATAAATCAAGCCATTCGTCAAGTTGCTTCTTACTCAGGTACCTACCTACTTTAAGCTTTAATTTAGTTTCTTAGTCTTTAGGACGTTAAATGCATAAATGTCATATTATTACTTTTGCAGAAGGTGGATCCAAAAACGTCAAAATAACTGAAGCCATTGTCAATTTTATAGTCCAAGATAATTTACCATTCAACACAGTTGAGAGGAAAGGTTTTTTAAATCTAATGAAGGAGCTAGCGCCACTGTACAAGGTTCCGACTCGAAATTGTATCAAAGACAATATTGACAGGAAGTATGACATAGTGTCCGGTGGTTTTAAGAATACACTGCAAAATATAAAACATTTTACATTTACCACGGATATATGGACAGCTGATATGCAAACGAAAAGTTTTATGGGGATAACTATCCATTTTATTAAAAAACATGAAATGCATTCTGCTACATTAGGAGTAACTGAGCTCTCGGAATCACATACTTCAGTTTATATTGCCACCCAGCTAAGTAATACTTTCAATGAATGGAACATTGATGTTAATCGTATTGTAGCAGCTGTGACAGATAATGGAGCCAATATGGTTAAAGCCTGCCAAGATTTCTTGGGCAAAACAAAACATGTGCCATGTTTTGCACACACTATAAACTTAGTATGTGAACAATCCATAAAAAATACTGGACATTTGAATGAACTAATTGAAAAAGTTAGGACCATTGTAGTTTGGTTTAAGCGTAGTGTGCATGCTAGCGACGAGCTTCGAAAAGCGCAGAAAAATAGAGGAATTCCAGAAGGTAATATTCTAAAACCAATTTTAGATGTTAAAACCAGATGGAATTCAACTTATTATATGTTGGAAAGATTTATTAAGCTTGCTGCACTTATTGGAAACATCATATTATCTAATGTTAATGCCCCCAATATGTTAAATGCTGCAGAACTTGAAGATATAAAACAAGTTTGTCAGCTTCTGCTTCCATTGGAGCAAACTACAAAAGAAATGAGTGGACAGATGTACATTACCCTAAGCAAAGTAATACCGATGACAAAGTGTTTGGTGTCTCAATATGAAAATTTTCAAACCAATTCCAATATTGCAGAAGCTTTGAAAACTGCCATATTAAAAGAACTAGACAAAAGATTTGGGACAACAGAAAAATGCTTTTTACTAGCTGCCACTACAATTTTAGACCCAAGATTCAAAAACATTCATTTTAAAGACCCAATTGCTTTGTCAAATATCATTCGACATCTGAATCATGAAATGACTATCCCAATACAAGCAGAGGAGGATGCATCATCTTCTTCTTCTTCGGATCTTTCAGAGCAAACAGAAGGATATGAGCAAACATTTGATTTATGGGCTCCCCACAAAAATATTGCTCATTCAAAAAAAAGTAAGAAAGGCCAAAAATCTGACGAACTGACACAATATTTGTCCATACCAGTGCGAAATTTGAAAGAAAGCCCTTTAGAAGTTTGGGAGGAGATGAAGGCAGTTTATCCACAACTTTATAAGTTGGCACAGAAGTACCTCTGTGTTCTAGCAACGTCTGTCCCTAGTGAAAGATTGTTTTCGAAAGCTGGTCAAATAGCTACAAAAAATCGCAGCCGTTTAACTGGCAAAAGATTATCCAAACTTTTGTTTCTAGAATCAATTTGTGAAAATTAATTTTTTGTGTTACTCCACCCACATGACTATGAAATATGATTAATAATATTAATATTTGTAATAACTAATAATTATGAAATATATATACATAACAGTTTTTGACTTACATAACCTTAAAAAGTGAAAATAGCTTTGAATCTAAAAAAAAATTGTAGATACTCAGCTTAGGTATTTATTCAAGATTAAAATATTTTTTTTCAATCACAGGATGTGTTTTTATTTTTTAATGAGCTAAAATTCCTTCTTAGTTTTTCATATGTTAATATCTTTTTTAATTTAAAAAAATATATCGATATATCGTTTATATCGATATATTTACTTCGATAAATTTATAAATCGATATAGGGATTTCGATATATCGATAAAACCGATATATCGATATATTAAAATCATTTGCCATCCCTACCCAGGAAGTGTACAGGAATGGTTAAACATTTTGAATGGATTTGAACAAAAATGGAACTTTCCACACTGCTTGGGAGCCCTTGATGGAAAGCATGTTAACATTCAAGCTCCTGCAAAAAGTGGATCCATATATTTTAACTTTGAAAAGCAATCAGCATTGCTCTGTTGGCAGCATGTGACTCAAGGTATCAATTCACTATGGTTGACATAAGAGCTTATGAATCTTCATCCTTCACAGTATTTTTGGGCAAATATTAGAGAACGAGAGATGAGACTCGAGGCTGCGAGACAAGACTTCTAATTTCGTCGGCGAGACGAGACAAGACTTTATGAAAGTCTCGTCTCGTTGGCCTCATAGGAATCACTATTCGTTTTACATTTTTTGTTCAATATTTATAGAATAAATTATTGCATTAATAAAAAGCAAGAATAATTCAAATTGAATTTACATGAGCGTCCATGTTCCGAGCAGAGAAATGTGCTCCGACTGATCTAGTATTAAATTACAATGGAAGTTTTAACAACAATCTCCGATTCTAAAAGATATCGGGTCTTAATAAAACCGTAATTATATCAAAGATATGACTAAGTTTTTTAAACTATTTTCTATATTCTGCTTTTTTCTTCCATCGAAAAAAAAAGTTGTCAAGCACAGACCACAAATGTGAACGGTGAAATTCATTTATGAAAACCGACGTGACGCACGTATTTGTAATAAGAGGCGCTTTTTGAGCAAAGATGTCAGTTCAGTTGTACCTCTACAGTTCCTTGTGCCAGTTGTGTCAGCGTTAGCCAAGAAGCCATCGCAGTCGCACAGAAATCTGCTTTTTTTTTTTTTTTTTCTTAATTCTGTACAACAATGACAAAATTTATTGGTCCACTGAAGGTAAATTCTCGATAATTCCTTTGCAAAAAAACCTATTATTTTTCAATATGTAATCTTTCCTCATCGATAATTAATTCAGCATGTGTCGACCGAAGTTCCGCTCATCACTTTGATGGCTAGGAGAATGGACAATCCATCAATAGCTCGTGCTCATGCGCAGTATTGTGTACTAGAAGTAAGTGTTGGCCTTGGTATATATTATTTTTTTAAATGTATTCTCTCCTCATCGATAATTTATTTAGCATGTGCCAACCGAAGTTCCGCTGATCACTGTACTTTGATGACTAGGAGAATGGACAATCCATCAGTAGCTGTGAAAGCAGATAAAGCTATAGATAAATAAAATATTTCTAGTGTAGGGTATATGGTTTTTATTTTCATCTCAGTAACAAAAGCGTGGCACCTTTAAATCAGCTATTAGTATTCTTACGTGTTTGTCCAACAGGAAGCCATCTATCTTTGGTTGGAGATTTTGCTGGCATGCATTATTCCACTGTGTCAAGAATTGTTAAAAGAGTAGCAAATGCAAATGCCTCGCTTGCAAATCGTTCAATTAGAATGTCCAGGAATGAACAAGAAAGAAACTTAAATAATTTAAGGTTTTATGAAAAAGTACGCTTCCCAAGGGTGATTGGGGCTATAGATTATATAAGGATACAATCTCCAGGTAAAGGCAACTTTTATTAGATAACGCAGGGGGTGTAGACTCTAACCATTTTTATACATTGCTTTTAAATAATAGAGACACAGTAATACATGAATCAAAATGTAGTGTATTGTTCAAACATGCACTTAACAATAACAATATAAACATCCTTGAACTAATACCCATTTCTTCATGCAGAAACATGGAAGTGTGCGGTGATCAGGAGAAAAAGGCAGTAAGTGAAAAACAAGACCAGGAACTATGCATGATCTGCTTTGCGGAATTGGAATCTAGATTATTTTCCATCGCTCCCGAAAATTGCAACCACGTTTATTGTTCCCTGTGTCTGTTGACATGGAAAGAGATAAGCAATACTTGTCCCATTTGCCGATCAGAATTCGATAGTGTCAGATTTTTATTTGAGTTAACTCATGCCTTATATGGTCTGTTTTTGTAGACAAATTCATTTAATTGAAGCCGTTATGTAGCTCTCTAATAGATTCTCCAAAATAAACTGTGATGATTCTTGAAACTAGAAACAGTGGAGACCATCATGTTTATATTTTTAGGAGGTGATGATCCTGAAGCATTTCGGAATAGAAAAGGCTATTTTTCTATAAATACTCAAATAATTGCAGACCCCAATTTGAAAATTTTCAATATTGTGGCAAGTCTATCGCACAATTTAAACAGGCAAGTGTAAAATTCTGGAGTGAATTCACCGCACGATTGGTAATCTTCAACTATCGACTTCAGTTTTTGTATATCTCTTGTACGCAGTACGGTTGAAGCATATAGTATATAAAGAGTATAATAGTATATAAAGAGCATAATAGTATATAAAGAGGATAATAAGGATCGATGTATTGTCGAGTCATTAAGCAAACTCCATAATAGCAAGTACCTAGTACCATTTATTGTAATTTTTCGATAAAATAATTTCAAATTCTAATAAATTTGGTTTCATTTCGTGTGAGAAAAGTGAGTTTCTAAGTTGAAATAAATAAACAGAGCATTGGGCTAGTACAACCATGTACAACCCACCCGTCTCCTTACCTAACTTCTGCTGAGATTCCGCTCCTGTATTGGGCATAGGTACTTAACCGAACAATACAGTAATGATTTATTACAATTCACGACTTTTTTAACACACATTGAACAGACTTTACCTGTTAAATCGCAGGAACAGAGTCGTCCTCTTTAAATTTCCGCACGTTGAGCAAGCAACAAGTTTCGACAGATTTTACTCTTTTGTTGCATTCTTTGGAACATCCACCTTTTGTGGGATTATAGAGCAGTTGGAAACTCAAGTGGTTTGATTGGTTTTGTGGTGAAAACTTGAATCTGGTCGTAAGTCCCCGTATTTGTAAGCCAACTACTCATTATTTTCTGGAGACGAAAATATACGCCATTTTGTTGAGTTGTCGGTGCAAGGAACGAGCATGTTTTTTTCAACTAAGAGCCTAAGGTGTAACCAGGGTTTTCTCCTCTTGACGGTTTGCTAACGTTTCAAGGTTGAGGTGTTAGAGCACCCACAACAATAAAATTGAAAATTAACCTTTTAAAGAGGAAGACAATGAGTTGATAGGTTACCTGTTATCAGGGGTGAAAGAATGTCATGGATGTCTGGATTACAGGGAAGACCCCAAGGGGGTGATGTACCCGTTAACTCGTTTAAAGATTCTGTAAATTATTATTATTATTATTATTATTTATTATTTAACTAACCTATAGCATTTCCGATTTTGTCTAATTTGTCTGATCGCTTTCCATTATGATTAATGTTATATTTCTCATGTTGGGATTCAGTGAGGCAATGATTAGTGGTGTACTATATTTAAGTTGGAATTCTTGTACAAACTCGCCCCGCTATATCAAGGTATAAGTGTGCACGTTCCTTGTGCCAGTTGAGACAGCGTTAGCCAAGAAGCCATCGCGGTCGCACAGAAGTCTGTCTTTTTTCCTAATTCTGTACAACAATGACGACATTTATTGGTCCACTGAGGGTAAATTCTCAATAATTCCTTTGCAAAAAAAGGGTTATTTTTTAAAATGTATTCTTTATTCTTATTTTTCTGTTCCAGCAAATTGATATTTCGTGCTGTACGATTTCGTTTCAATGGCCGGCCGGTCAACAATACAGACACGCCAAGCATCATTGGTCTGAAAGAAAAGGGCTTCTTAGAGGTACATCATTCTTGAGGCTACAGATCCGCATATAATCTACTACCTACTCAATCGATAAAAATTGACAATTAATATTTAAAATATGTTCAGTTCCGCTGAACTTTTTGATTTTAGTTGTTGCGTTGCCAAAGCGCAACAGTTTAGATGCATCTAGAAGAGGATTAGACGTCAGACGACACTCCGGTTCCTCTTTTATTATGCTGTATCACTGCAATATTATTTATTTTACATATTAATAGTCAATACGAATCAACTAATTTTTCGCAAGATAAATTCATATATTATTTTGCACTGGAAAAAGGGATTTCGCGATCTTTCTATCTTCAAATAAAAGAAGAAATTCAATTAAAGTCCACTAAACTCACCCAACTCTATTTGGGCTATCGCTACAGCACAATAGTCATATTCTATAATTATTATCCAGTTTTCTTGGCGAGTCTATGATGGCTTTATTCTGTGTCAAAAATTTAATTCCTAGGATCATCGTTTGCCCTTAGGCTGAGATGACTTTTGCTTTTAATATACCTTTCCACTTTAAGTTTCCTGCAATTTCCATTGGTGTTGTCATTTTTCCCAACACTGGTATTCGATGTCCCCGTGCGGTGACTAATATCGTGTTATTGTTCGTCTGTATTTTTTCTGTTACAAGTTGTGCTGGTATGACGTTATTTTGGGCTCCCGTGTCAACTATAGCAGACAGAGTCCTGTCATTTATTGTAACTGTGATGAATGGGATTCATATTTCATATTCTAGATGTATCCCCTAGGGCTAGGATGGCCGGGCTATCTATTTTTGCCATCGTTTTCCGTTCTTTATAATTATGCACAAATTATGTTTTTTAGTTTTAGCTGATTGCTATTTAAAACAAAGGCGAGTTACCCCGGAGTGAAATGCTCCAGTGCTAGAAAAGCGCCAATCAAAACACCGTCTGAACGAAATAGCGCCAATCAAAGCATCGTCAGCTAAAACGTTCAATCATAGGACCCCTTAGGTAAACCTCCACGTACTCTCATTTAAATCTTGGAAGCAGACACCATTGGTTTAACCGAGCCTTGAACCGGTAGACAAGGACGCAAACAAAAAGCATTTATCATTTTTGTCATGCTTGTAGCTGTCAATATGGAATCATTTTTCTTCCCCTTTTTTTAGAAGTGCTAGACAAGAACGCAACCGAAAAACCAACATTTTGCGAAAAATATCTAACAAAAATCAGGTAAAGGTACGGTTTGTTAGGATAGTACGCGACGCACTACTGACAACGTAAACATCGTCATTGGTTCAGGTATGACGTACACAAAGCGTACACCTGTTTTCTGACGTCAGAAAACGGGTGTACGCCATACCTGAACCAATGACGCCGTTTACGTTTTCAGTTTTGCGTCGCGTACTATCCCAATAAACCGTACCTTAAGAAGAACCCAGTCACCAATGAGCTGGGCACCAATTCCCTTAATTGTCATTTGAATTTACTTGCAGCCAACTGATGGAAATGGTAGAAATAATCAAGAGCAGCGTTCTGACGCTAGAAGGGCGTTCAAAAACCTCAAAACCCTTTACGGGAAAAATTTGATAAATTTGAAAATGCTGAAATTACAAAACACCATGATTTTCCCCAGTAACGCCGTCCTAGAGGCCAACTTGATCATCAACCAGAATAAAATGTTGGCAGAGGTCGAGGGTTTGAAACTGGAGTGCAAAAAATTGCTGAACAGTCCAATCAAAAGTTTATCGAGCATCAGAAACTCGCAACCGACTACAACCAGTTCTTGGAGAAGTGCACTTGCCACCAGTACTTCGATGTGAGCAAATTTAAATTTCGTGGATTGAAAATGTACAGGGTAATGAAATGGAAGTATGACCTGTTGAAAAGCAGCAAAAAATTGTGCAATTTCAAGGCTGTGGATTTACAAATAGACAACGTAAAGTTGCAAGACCCTTTGAATAAAATGGATAATCAATTGGAGTCGTTAGTACCATCAGGATCATGTCAAGTCGATTCCAAGTGCACAGAAGAGGTTAGCGACGAGGAAGTGACTCCGATACTAGAAGTCGAAATCATAGAGGAAATTGATCTAGTAACTGGGTTAACAGGTGAGTGAAAAAGTTACAAAAAATGCTGTCATTTCTTACCTGGAAAAGGAGGAAGTGAATGTCAAGGAAATTATAGACATAATACAGACGGGGTACATTCCTAAATCCTGGTATGTGACAGTTTTGTGTCCCTAAGGAGAGGGGAACAAAAGTATGATAGGGCGAGGTGCTTTGCAAAGATGACACCTGAGATGCGGTCGTATCAAACTGCAACAGACTGCCACATAGCCGTAGGAGTGTTTCGCTATATTTCTCAGCAAACCATGACAATGAGAGAGGAAAAGTTAACCCGAGTGATAAGTCGCGTGACAAGCCCTCTGAAGGACAAATACAGCCAGGAGTTCAGATATGTTTTGTTGACTTTTCCGCTTGGTGTACCAGCCACAGACATGAATTATGCGAGCTCACCTTTAGAATGTTCGACAGGTTCTTTGGTCTCAGGGGTGTGTACATCTTTATCCATCTCTTTCCTATGTAGTCAGTCCTGTTATTCCATGATAGATTTTGTCCACCGGAGCAAGATCCTGTAACAGGGGATCCCCTATCAGGAGTAAGATACTTTTATGGAGCAGCGGGATGGCAGACAGGGCTAAGACAGAAGGGTTAGACAACAATAACCATCATTTTGATCAATATAGTAGCAGAAGGGATGCAACACATGAGCCACATTAATAGGCTAGGAAGATAATCAAGTGATCTTGATCAGAGTTCACCTCATGCCTATCTCCACACTTTGAACCTTAGCCCAGAAACCCACACGACTGGTTTGTGAGCGAACTGGTTTCAGAATCCATAAAATGCGGTCTCCCAACTGAGAAGGAATAGACCTGGCGGTCTAGAAAACTGTTCAAGTACTTTAGAGAATATAATTTTTCTAGCGCCCAAATAAGTGCCACCCTTATGCGAGTCAGCAGGCTAGCTAGTGAGCCTATCCAAACACTCCCCACACTCACTGATGATCTCAGCAGTCTTTACTATACGGGAGCGGCTGCAGCTAGAAAGGATCACAGTCCCATGTCCAGCTTCTATTGCACCACTGTTGAAGCCGTATACCTTAGGTGGAGCATTGCCATCTATTGATCCCATGCTAAACTATATCCCCCTTCTGGTTCACCAGTAAAATTTATTGCGCCACTCGATCAGTTTTAGTTGATTGCAAGTAAGCTTCTATTCAAAACAAAGGCGAGTTACCCCGGAGTGAGATGCTCCGGTGCTAAAAAAGCGCCAATCAAAACAGCGTCAGTTTAAACATCGGCTTGTTTTTTTTATCATGACAGCGAATTTTCCTTGCATTTTCAAACGCGAAAAGTTGTAAGTTCCTTTGAAAACAGTATTTTTTGAATTTAGCAGACTTCAAAAGTTTGTGTGCTTGAGTGGTTGGCTAATTACGAAGACGAGTTTGTTTGAAAGACGAGTTCGCTTGTTTTCTGCTGATTAGCAAGGTACTTTCAAAATACCCACATAAATATTATAGTCCAGGAGGCAATGAAATTTTTTAGCACTTATTTTCCCAGTTGGTGTATATTAAATGGTTTGTTCTCTTGGTGATGCAAAGCAAGAATAATTGAGTTTCGCAAAAATTTTCGGATGGGTTCACAAGATCAATGAAAAATACAAGTACACTTATTTTCCCAGTCATAAATATTTCACATTCACTACAATAGAACATAAAGTATATGAAAATAGCAATTTGGCTTATCTCATATAGTGGAAAGTGAGTCTGGCTGAAATTTTTCGAATCTTCAATTTTCACTTGCCAGACGTATTATCCATACTCACAGATTAGCCGGAATATTTTTTTACGATACTAACCCTAAAATTCTATCCATGTTGTCTGACTGGGAAAATAAGTGCCGAAAATCGTCACTGCCTCCTAGACTATTACATTAAAATGTGCATACATTTCTTCTACCTTTTTTTGGTAGGTACCATCATCACCAAAAGTAACTGGGACAGCATCACATTAGCTCTTGTCCTATTATATGAATTTTATTGTCAAATATTTGTCAAACTATGAATTAAATGCATTGAAATGAATGACAGTAGAATTAGTCCAGGAGATTATTATGCATTATTTGTGTCCCAGATACTTTTGGTGACGATGGTACATCTATAAAATAGATATGCCTGGAATGAGATTTTACGAAGAAGCAATTGTTTTCGGGGAGGGGTAGCAACGCACACGCCTAAAATAGGCGCGGCGCTGCAGCCCCTTAACGTATCTTTAATGCGCCCCCTCATGACTTATTATGAACAGGAGGTAAAAAAGTGGCTGGTAAATAATCCAGGAAAACTCGTAAGTATTTTCGAAGTTGGAGAACTTTTTGCCAAAGCATTTCAGAAGGCTGCAATTACGAAAACAGACATAAATGGCTTTACAGCAACAGGAATCTGCCCATATAACCCAGATATATTCCCAGAATATTGTAGCATTTGAGTTTTCTTTAAATGCTACCCTTCATTTTTTTTTTGTGAATGGTTTATATCAAAGAGGATATTTACCTATCTAGTTATATAATATTTTTACTTGAAACAATAATTAAGGATGGGATTTCCCATCAGTTGAATATTTTTATTTAATTTCAATCCTACAAAATAATGCAAGTTATCAATACGTAGGCCGATAACAAGTTTTTAAAAAACAATTTATTCACTAAATAACAATAGAGAAATACTTTCGCGTTCGCGTTACAAAGTTTCAAATAAGAAATATAATTACAATTCAACTGACTAACTATTCTAGGCGGGCAGCGATATTTATAATAAAGAAAAGCGAATTAAGCAGTTTATATGAATGGTCAGCAAATAGAGCTGACATTACTCCTCCCTTCTTGAGATACAACTTCATGCTAAGCGAGGAAGTTGGATTGGTCGGGCTTCTTCTTCGGGGTGGTTGTCCCCTCTTCGTTTCTTCAACTTCGGTGCTAGTTTCTTATAGCCAAGAACAGCACACCCAGCAAGGATCATAGCATATATCAGAATGGTTCCCAAACTTGGTAGTCTTCTGATTTCAGTAAACGTCAAACGGTTTTCGACAATCTCATTAGCTAGTTGGTGGAGATTGTCCAATTTTATGGTTTTCAAGTGGGTACCTAAATTCAGGGAATGCATTAATTCAGGTACATTTGGAAGGTCAGGAAATAGTATAGGTTGTGCATCTGATTTCAGAGGCTTCTTTTCGTTGATAATCAGTTTCGAAGAGATAGTTATTTGGCAACTGGTTGGTATACGAACTAGAAAGGTTCCAATAACTTTTCTGATTTCTTCTTGTCCAAAGCACTTGAGTTTTATAGGTACTTAAGCCGGAAGTACAAATACCCATTGATTGGATTTGTCCAATCGATTGATTATTGGTTGTGTGATTTTGACTTCAGTTGGCTTGCAAGTAGAAGTGTCTTTTTCAGAGTTCAGTAGCTTTACTTCACATGGACTGCTGTCTTGAAGTTCGTGGAGTTCTTCTTTTTCGCATATGTGGAATTCAGGAAGGATTTCCTGGCATTCTTGGCCATAATGTGCGTAGTGCAATCCGTTTTTTAGAAGATATTTATTTTGTGGAAGGACTACCTTAAACTGACTCTGACTTTTGATTGGTATTGAATATAGGTGGAAATAATCGAAAGATTCAGGATACGTTATAGGTATATGGACCAAATAAGTTATTTTATTGTTAAGAATAAATGATTCTAATTTGATGATTTTTTCATACAAAAGAATGTTCTCAACATTAACTGCTAAAGGCATCTGTTCATTACTTAGTTGTTTTTGTAATTTGATAAGTTCTGTAAAGAGATCTTCAGTTCTCATTATGCTAGGATGCATAATTTTTAACTTGGAAAAAGTTAAAGAGTTTTCGACATCTTGTAATATTGAATCTATTATTTCATAGACATTAATAATTTGATTAATTATGTCCTTAATATAAAGAGAATTTTCTCTATAAGCAGATTTCTCTACTATGTGTGCGATTTGATTGATTTTTGATTCTAAGAGTTTCTCATTATAATTTATTTGTTTTATCGTCGTATTGAATTTTTCAATAACAGTTAAAGAAAGTGAATTTTGTTTCAAAATATTTGCTTGCAAATTCTTTTGATTTCCTTGCAATTCCCTTATAAGATTTTCATAACGTTCGCCATCGTCAGCGTCGAGGTTTCCGGTTACGGATTTGAAAATTGACCCTAGGCCGTTAATCAAGCCTCTTTTTGTTCTTTGTGGCTGGGGAATTATTTCTTTAATTTTGTTATCTACTCTAATTTGTATTAGTTGAATTAATTTGATATAATTACTAATATCTTCAGAATACTCTTTGTGTCCATTAAGCACGTTAGTGATATTATTGGATTTAGAGTGTAGTTTGTTAATTTCGATAAGTATGGGATTTAGGTCATAGTAGTGTATCAATGTGTAGGTGTAGTCTCTAATTTTTGCATTTCCAAGTTTCACTGGGATAATTCCAGGATTATCGTCCAATTTTCTTATGGAGATTTGCTCTTGGTTTCCTAATGCGTGGGTTATAAAGCTGAAATAAAGATTAGTAAGCGTAAGCGTGAGGTTATCATATTCATATTTATTAGTACCAATATTATTATTCTTATTACCTATTTATTAAAATAAACTTAAGTATCGAAACTATATTTGTTTCTTAGAGGACGTTTAATATTGTCCATATGCACTTTGCCTAGAGTGTCCGTTGTTATTGTTTTCCGTGTGAGGTCAACGGTCTCTATTTGTGTGGCTGGTCGAAATTTGTCTCCTAATTTTTGGCGTGTATGTTTCTTTACATATATTTTCTGTTCTGGTCTAAATAATGTTGGCTTATCACGATTTTCATTGATTTTGCCAATTATTTTATTTTTTGTATCCATAAGACGTTCATTTATGTTGGAATACAAGAGTTTTGTTTTATTTTTGTGCTCGTTGACGTAATCTGTAATTAGGAGTTGATCTAACTTAAGATCGAATGGGTCATTGGGACTTATGTGTCCTGTGATTATGTCAATGGGCTTGTGTTTGGTTACAGAGTGGATCGTATGATTGTATGCTAAGATTGCATATTTAATTTTTTGGGTAATTGGCGTTTTTAGGAATCCTTGATTGTTGAAAATTCTTATGTGTTCAGATAAGGTTGAGTGGAGCCTCTCTATTACGCCATTAGATTGGGGATGTTCAGGAGAACAAAAATGTATTTTTACTTTGTGAAGTTGGAGTAGTTCAGTAAGAACAGTATTCTTGAACTCAGTTCCATTGTCTGTGATTATCTTTGATGGAATGCCATGATGTGAAAAGAAGGATATGAGATTATCACATATTTCGGTAGCGGATAAAGATGTAAGGGCATAAGCTTGGGCATATTTAGAAAAACTGTCTATTATAGTAAGAAATTTAACCTTATCGAGAGTATATGTATCAAGGTGGATGATGTCAAATGGTTTTGTTGCAGAAGGCGTGATGTTCATTTCCATATTTATTGGGTGACGTTCATATTTGCTACGTTGGCAAATTTCACATTCATTGATAAATGATTGAATGGATTCTTTCAGGTTGGGCCAATAATATTTTTCCTTAATTCGTCTTTCGGTTTCTTCGATTCCTCGGTGATTTGTCTTGCTCTCATGGTAATTTTGAATTACCTCTGCTATTTCTGTTTTGTTGACGACATCAATTAATTTTATCAAGCATCTTTTAAATTTAATTGAAGGCCATTTAAAGTTTTTCCTTATTATTTCGCAGAAAGGTTCGTAAGTATCTGGATTTTCGAAATAAATGGAATATAACTTTTCGGGTACTACATTTTCATTCACAAATTGCATGACGTCATTTTCAAAATTATTTTCCGATAATTGGACTAGAAATCTTCTTTTCTTCTCGAATAATATCAAGCGTTTTGTTTTTGCAGGTGAATGCAAAACTCTCGTAATAATCACTTGATTAGCTCCGTAATTAACTGCTGATTCTATAATAGGGACTCCTACTATAGGATCTTGTTCGTTATTTGTATGTATGGTTTCATTGTCGTCTTCATTTGCTGGTGGGTCAAGGTCGGGTTGTGCCATCGTTGAAATTAGGTCTAAGTTATCTTCGTTTGCATTTATATTTTCGTTGTTCGTGTTCGACGATGAGGTGCCTTCTTGTTCAAGTTGTTTATTAAATTCCTCGATGTATGAGACTAACCTCGAGATGTTGGCGGCGTCTTTTGTGTGTAACTCAATGCGACTTAGCGCGTCAGCATTTGTGTTAAGTTTTCCTTTCTTATATGTTATTTGGTAGTCGAATTCTTGTAATTTTATTCGCCATCGTACTAATTTTGAAGTGGGATCTTTATAGTTAAACAGCCATTGTAAGGGTTTATGGTCTGTTATTTGGAATTGTAACTTGATTTTTGCAAATGGAGTTACTAAGAATCCTGTTTCATAGTTTATGCTAGCTTGTAACATTTTTAGATTATCAAGTCCTATAAGGCCGTCAAAGATGTTATGAAATTTAAATAAATAAAATTTCAAAGGTTTCCTATTAGGTAGATTAAAAATTTTTGAAGCGGGAATTTGAGCACTGTATTGATGTGCTGATTGTTGGAAAACAGTTGAAACGATGAATGGCTCATAGCTTATGTGATTTGGAAAGAATTTTTGAGCTAAGTCGGGGTCTATGAACGACTTGGTGGAGCCACTATCTATGAGAAATTTGAGATTGCATTCAGGAAAGACGATATAGGAGAGCTCACTTGCGTTGACGTTATTGAATGATATTATTTCAGGTGATTCTAGGGTGCAGGGTTGGTTGACTGAATTTCCTGAAAATTTGATTGTTCCGAAGAACCAGCTGTGTCGTATTCTACGAGTTCAGTGGTTTGGAATTCATTATTTGAATCGTTATAATTATCGGAATAATTGTAACTTTGTTGAGGGTCAACTTCGGTCTCATAATAATATGATTCTTGATCATTTTCGGTGTAAGAAAGGTCAGTGACATTCGTCGTATTTGTATTATATAATTCTTCTGAAATAAAGTTACGTGGTTGCGTAACTTGGAAATAGTTATTACCAGAAGTTTGTGATGCATTGGTAGCAGAATAGGTTTGTCTTGTTGTTGTAGACATTGGGGTAGGTCTAGGAAAATTTTTGTTTTGACCTGGTTTAAATACATTGGTCTGATTTTTATTTTTGAAGACCTGTGAGTTAGTTGGGAATTTTTGTTGTATTTTATTATAATCAGGTCTCACATGAATAGGTTGAGATGGAAATTTTTGTTGAGTGAACGTGTTATTTGGTGTATTAGCATTAAATGTGTTGGAATTATTGTATCTTTGGTGTGTATTTTGTTTGAAGTGCTGTGAGGGATGTTTTTGTTGAGTTTTAGCTATATTCTGAAAATATTGTGTATTATATTCCTGTGTGACAAACTGTAAAGCTTCGGGAAGGTCTTTGGGACGCATACACCTAATTGTTGTTCCCAATGGTTCCCTTAAGCCTGATAAGAAAGTTTTAAGGGCAAGATCATTGTATAAATTTCGCTTTAAATTTTTCGCATTTTGATCAACTTCATGACTATTTACATAAGAACAAAGCAGGTTTAAAATATGCATAACCCTGTCATAATATTGACTAGGCTTTTCTGAGTTTTGTTGTCTCAACATTACGAGATCTCTGTTTAAACATGCCTCGTCTCTTTGATCTGCAAAATGCCTGCTCAAAGTTAGTTTCAAATTATCCCAAGTAGTAACATTTTCTGTACCTAGGATCAATTTTGCGTTCCCAGTTAATTTTCCAATGATGCAATTTATCAAGTAAATATTTTGAAAATGGTTTGGTTGATTTGCATCATAGAAATTATCAATTAAACTTTGGCATACTGCCAAATATCTATTCAAATCGTTAGGGTTACCATCGAATTGTGGTACGCAATTTAAGTACTCAGGTTTAAATTGAGCCATATTGTTAATTGAAATTTGTATGTATTGTAAAATGAATTGTATTAATATTATTTAAAATTAAATTATTTTGATTAGTGCTTGTATCAGTAACTGCAGCACTGTTATTTAATGTTTGATTAATATTTCTTATAAACTCTTCTGTATCAGAAGGTGAGTCAGTTGAAGGTAGAGATAGAGATAATAATCTTTCTGTTAATTCATCAATATCAGACATTAAAGAAATTACAAATTGCACATTGCACTTACATGAAGATTATTCCGTAGAGCAACATTTATAAGGCCAAGAATTTCTGGTAGGCTATGTTTATCCTTCCAAATTAATCCTGGTCTCGCGAATATTGGCTATTTTGGTCCAATAATCCGATTGCTTGAAGGCAGTTCTTTGGTTTTCGATTTCGTAAAGCCACTCCGATACTCGCAAACACTTAACACGATTTTCACACAAGGGTGTAGATTCGAGTTCCCGGTTAGTCCGATTTCCGAAAAGTTCGTAAACCAGTTCCAAAAACAAAAAATCCGGACGACTGCGCCAGTTATCAATACGTAGGCCGATAACAAGTTTTTAAAAAACAATTTATTCACTAAATTACAATAGAGAAATACTTTCGCGTTCGCGTTACAAAGTTTCAAATAAGAAATATAATTACAATTCAACTGACTAACTATTCTAGGCGGGCAGCGATATTTATAATAAAGAAAAGCGAATTAAGCAGTTTATATGAATGGTCAGCAAATAGAGCTGACATTACTTGCATCATCTTTTTTCTATTTACAAATTTAATCTATTCAAATTCCACTTTCGCTTTCATTACTTTAGAACACATAATCCTGTTTTGGTCACCATCCTCTGTTTATCTCGATTAAAGGACAAACAACGCATTTTCTCCACTAGCCCACGGTTAGGGGGTTGCGGGCGTTAACTTGCTTTAGCCTAAAACAAATGAGAATTATTAATTATTTTAACTTTCACGTAATGGTAGCAAATAAACAATACTTACCTGGTATGTTGGCTTAGCTAGCAAGGGGATAAGTTCACAAGGGTTGATCTTGTATAACAACCACTGATTGGCTCATAGGGACTGGGACTTTGGGTTTAGAAGTCCTTTTGTCCATTGTTGTTATTTCAAATTTTGCTGTTGAAATTCCCAGCTGTTAAATGTCAACCAGTATCTGCCGCGGGCTATGGTTAGTTCCTAATTTGAATTTTGCAACGTTGCCAAATTTATTTTGCACAATTCCTTGAATTTTCGTACACATTCAAATTAACCGCGCTTTCTTCTTTCTTGGATTTCCGCTGTCATCGAATCTGGTGGAATCAATTTTACGGGTTCTGGGGACCGCCATTCTGGTACTGCTTCTTTGTGACTCAACACGCCTTTTTCTTGGTCCAAAAAGAAATCGGGTATCATCTGCCCAAATACCTTTTGAAGAGTTTTGTTGAAGTTTTCTATCAATGGATCAAGAGGCCATCGAGTACTAGAGCCAAAGAAAAGAAGGTTTTCTGTTTAACTTCCCGGGTTATTAATCCAGAATCTTTGGCGTGCCAGAATCGCTTTTTGTGTTGTTTTTGTGGAATCCAATCCAGGTAAGCTGCTCAAGCATTAATTTCTTTATCTGGAATATATTTCCACAACTCTTTTATCCCACTTTTCCGCCCCATTTGTGACATGTGTGTTTTTTACCCTGTAGGATTCGCGTGGGAGTCGACTCCAAGAATTGGACCGTTGGTTATTGGTTGATTATACCATATACCTGTATGTTTGGTAGTTTGCACCCCATACCATCATCGCCCTGTAATTCCTGCCCTAAGAAATTCAGTACTTCAAGACTCGCTGACTTTAAGAGTCGCGAGACACGAGACACGACGTACTCTATTGGTTGAATTATTCGTCGTAGAATTGAGATTGTGACCGCTTCAAGGATAAACAGGCCAGAATTTTATATTATTAATATTGTCACACTTTGTTGAATATTTTATTATTATTATTAAAACCACTTTAGTAGCCAACTAATTGCTGTCATATCCAGAATATTTTATTATTATTATTAAAACCACTTTAGTAGCCAACTAATTGCTGTCATATCCAGAATATTTTATTATTATTATTAAAACCACTTTAGTAGCCAACTAATTGCTGTCATATCCAGAATATTTCACCATATTATTAGAATCACTTCATTAGCAAATTAATTGCTATCATATTCAGATTTTTCAGAACATTCAGAGTATTATTTTTATTACTATTTAATTATTTATTTTCTCTCTTTAAATAACCTTATTATAATTCACATATTCTTCCTTTTTTTTTACCCATAAGGGTTATACAAAATTATTGTTTAAGATTCTGTCAATCAGGGTGATTTTCATCCCTATTTAAAGGGGCTTTGTGCCCTCAACGTTAACGTGAATCACAAAATCACTACACTAACCATAATTCAAAAGAAAATACTATTGAGCAATATTGTGAACTATAGTCGACTATGGGGTTCTAGGTTCTAGGTATGAGATAATTAAAGGTGTCAATTAGACAATAACCTAATATCCAAGTTAAACCAGTTTCCATAAATTTTAGGATTCATTAACTTACATAATTTTTTTTTTTGAAAGGAAACTTATGAATTACATTGATACTCTACTTGAAGTATCTACATTTAAATAGGTACTGGTTATTTAGCATATTTATTTCATAGGTACTCCTATTTTAAATTGGCTATATATATTTTGTGATTACAGTGTGACTTGAATAACCATCAATAATTATTGACAAATAGAATTTTATTCAATCGAATATTGAAGTGTTGTTTTAATTATTATTGTTCCACTCTCACCAATTAATAATTTTGCAGATGTTCTCTAAGTTTGGTTTCGCAATTTAACCAAATCAAATAAAAATTGCGTGGCGCCCTTTTAGTAATATATACTTAGGTGTATATTGAATTTTAAATATTTGAGTAAATAATTAAAAACTTCATTAAAAATTAAACTTTGATTTTGAACTCCGACCCATCTGCTCTCCAGATGAAAAGCAGCCGTTCGCTGTGTACCAAAAGATAAAAAGTGCTACAATATTTATTCAAACCCTCAGAAATCACAAATCGACCTGCGCCTCAGAATGGAGATGATGAAGCTAGAAATCAAGTCAACCACAAAACAAGCAATGCAGCCTCAGAATGAAGAAATTAACCTTCAGGTCTATGAGATGCCAGACCAAGTCGAGAATGTTCAATCCGAAACTACACCTGATAGGACTGCTTCACCCCGGTCCCAGCACTAGAATAACTCCAGCTTCAACCCCATCAGTTAAGCCAGTGAAAAAAATCACCACGGACAGACAAGACCTGAAAAAAAAAAATAAAATCTCTCGAAGACATTCTCCCTTTTCCGAAGGCTGAGCCACGCCAAAATAAAAGATCAGTAAAAAAGGTAAAACTATGATACTGACATCAACTCCAGATTACCAAGCACTAAAGAGTGCAAAAAAATCATCATTATTACGTAGGCGAAATTGTGCGTTGTCAAGATAATAATGAAAAAGAAGTGAGATACTTGCGAAGGTTCAAAGACACTAATGGCCGTTTCCACCAACTATTTTAGGGAAGCCTTAACGATAAGTATTCCCTAAAATAACAGTTTTCCATGGAGATATGTCAGTTTAGGGAATACTTATCGTTAAGGCTCCCCTAAATTAGTTGGTGGAAACGGCCATAATAAATTCATAAATGACGCACCCACCACCTATAGTTTCCTCTTGGAGGATATCATTACCAAACTGCCCCCACCTAGTAAAGTAGGTGGCATAGCTAGGAAAGCAAGTATGTTATGTTTTGGAGTGAATTTTGAATCTTATAAAGTAGAACAGATGTAATTTTTGCTTCAGTTATATTCAAGTTAATGATTTTTTTTGCCTCCACCTAGTTTAGTAGGTGGCACAGCTAGGACAGCAAGTCTGTTATGTTTTGGAGTGAATTTTGGATCTTATAAAGCGGAATAGATGTAAATTTTGCTTTAGTTATATTCAAAATAATTTTGTGTGGTCCAAGGAACAATGCTGTCTGTTCCGAGGTACATGACCATATTGTACCTTGGTCTATTTGACACTTAGTTACATAAGTCACTTTTTTATAGCTAATTGATGTTTAATTTGATATTTGTAATATACGTTTAATTTGAAAAACCATAAGATACGTGTTTTTTGTTAAATTAGTCATATTTGCTATCAAACTAAAAAATTACAGCTACTCAACCAAAAAGTCTCCCGAGGTACAATACTCTCCCCTACACTTTTCCCTTTTTCATTTTTTTTTATACACAGTGGCACAAAAAAGTTAAGGGGGTTGGAAAATATAAAAAATTACCCTGTACAAGCATATGTAGAAAAAAAATTGTGATATTCTTTTGATAAGAGAATTGAGTATATTTTGTACTGTTACATTGTTTATTGTACATATTTTGAAAAAATTGAAATTAAAATTATACGAACTATAATAATATTTTTGACTAAATATTGATATTAAATATCGTTAAAGGCCCAAGGCCCTCTAAAATTTTAATCTTTTTAGAAACGTAACTTATGGTATGTAAGAAAGTAAAGTTTCTCATTTTTTTTTTTTAATGGAAATTTCTTCTGTTTGAGGAATATTTGGTTCAATTTTATATGCTTATTTTCAGGTGATTATAATGTTGCAAAAAGCAAAGCTGCTAAAGCAGATTATAGCAGTGACCTGAATTCTGACTCTGGGACCACTCTCACGGAAAGAACAAGGAGAAAAAGAATTCTCAGTTCTTCTGAATCAGAAGATGATGAAGACATGATAAGTAGGCCATCAAGGAAAGCGGCAAAAAAAGTTGTCACTATGCAGATTCCTCCATCAAGGAATGACAGGAGAAGCGAAATTCTCCAGCAAAGTAATGAACCTACCTCAGGTGATAATAATAATGTTAATAAAAATGGTGAAATGTGCAATACAATTATCATACAATGGATGTTTCAACAACAATCTCCGATCCTAAAAAATATCGGGTCTTAATAAAAACCGTAATTATGTATATCAAAGATATGACTAAGTTTTTTAAACTATTCTCTATTCTGCTTTTTTCTTCCATCACAAAAAAAAATGTCAAGCAAAAATCTTCTGACAAATAAAGGAAAAATAATGCCACAGACCACAAATGTGTCACTGTGAACGGTGAAATTCATTTATGGAAACCGACGCGACGTGACGAACGTATTTGTAATTAGAGGCGCTCTTTGAGCAAAAAAGTCAGTTCAGTTGTACCTCTACAGTTCCTTGTGTCAGCGTTAGCCAAGAAGCCATCGAAGTCGCACAGAAGTCCGTTTTTTTTTGTTCTTAATGCTGTATAACAATGACGACATTTATTGGTCCACTGAAGGTGAATTCTCGATAATTCCTTTGCAGAAAACCGGTTATGCCGTAGCGAGGAGGGTCAAATTACCTTTTCGACGTATTTTTTGCTCCTTTATCCGGTATTTTTTTTTTTTTTTGAAATTTAAAATTTTATTTTTTTCGACAAAAACATTCAAAGGGTCTTTTTTTTTTAAATTTTCAAAGCGCCCTAACTCGAAAACGAAAAGCTCGGGAGAAAAACTTCAAGAACAAAACTTATAGATCTCATCGAGTACTATAAAAAAAGCCTATAAGAAGTATCCCGCCATGGGACACCGTTTTCGAGAAAATCGACTTGGAAAATTTTAACAAAATTACAAAGAATTTCAACTTTGGCAGCCGATATCTCAAAGACGGAAGTGGCCAGCATCTCAATAAAAAAAAAAACACTTTGTAGGTAATTTTATCCTCTTTCAAAAGAGATATGACTCGAAACGATTGGTTAAGAAATAGCGGAGCTATAAGCGAAAAAGTGGCCTCGGTCGGGTACCCACAATTTTTTTCTGATCAAAATCGAAATTTCCCTTTTTTATTTTTTTCCCGGCATTAGGATGCGTCCTAGCAAGCAGGGACCCATAAGCTTTTCAACGTTTTTTTTGCTCCTCTATCCGATAGTATTTTTATTTATTTTTTGGAAATTCGGAAAAAAAATCAAATTTAAGAAAGATGGGGAAGCTAACTTTTTTCCGGTACATCGGAGAGAGCTGAAACTCGGAATATCGACTCTTTTAGACCCCTTCGGGCTAATGGAGGAGCTTCATGGTGCATACAATGCCCTTTGGGCGTTGCCACGCCGTTCCAAAACCGAAATGTTTCATCGCGGCGATGAAAACCGACGAGAAAGAACGTAGCCTTTTATGTGTTGAAATACATGGATTCAAAATATCTAAAAATGGCGATATCTCAAAAAACGGCAAACAAACAACTTTTCAAGAAAAAGATAAGTTAGGGAACTTAAGCAGGAAAGCAAACTTATGCGGGTACTTATAGTCCGATCTCAATCTCAAACTTGAGTCGTGCTTGAGTCGAACTTGGCCAAGCAATACTCAAGACTCAAGATTCTGTCTCTACTATAGGCTTCGTGAATTCTCGGCGAAGTGAAGCCTGAGCAAACGCTTTAGTAACTTTTGTTTTTTTTAGTGACATTCTAGTGATTTTTGAAATGTAATGTTTGGGACAATGCATAAATAATGGTATTTTACATTATTATGCAGGTAAAAGAGCTTCAAGGGTCAGCAAAAACTATTACCTGGGCGTATAATGTAGGTACCTACTATAGTTAATTTATTCTATGGGTTAATTCGTTACTCATTTGTAAATATACAATGGTAAAACATAAGAGGTAAAAATAAAAAAATGAAAATATAATGAAATGGTACGATTTATATTAAATTTTCATTTTTTTGAGCTTAGCATTGACATAATTTTCAGTGGTTGAAATCGCCGAAGAGAGAAAATCGGTCAGCAAAATCTGTCATTAGCTGAGGGCATGAAGGTTTTATGCAAATGGTTTTTATTTTGAACAAGGGAAAGAAATTTTCATATTTTTAATTTAAAATAACGGTTGAAAAAGTCTAAACAAGTAAAAAATCAAAATTATGCAATTATGGTAATATTTTATTCAAAATCATGTTCGCAACGAATCTACTGCAGCTGTTTTCTAGCTCCAAGCATTACTCAAGGTAGGGTACCACCGTACTTGAGCCGGCCTCATCAAATGCGGGCGCAGTGTGCAGGTTTCTTGGCCAAGACTTGTCTATAGTAGGCATTTACATCTCGAGTCGTGCTCAAGATTCAAGTTCGACTCAAGTCTCGACTATAGGTATGGGCATTAGAGCATCTTCCAACGAAATGTGGCTAAGTATTATCTTTGATTTTGTTATACCCCTACATAATTACCTTTATATTGTTAAAGCTCTTGTATTGTTATACCTATATTCAATCATTCTTGTATTTTAGATATAAACCCATATCCTGTTTCGAAATCTAATAATTATTGTAATTTGCGTCATTTAACCATTTCGAAATAAATCTTATCACAAGCGCGTGATAACGATAATAATCTAGGTCAAACATCTGCTATCTTTACAAAATCTTATCAGATCCAGGAGGTCAATGCGTGATCAGTTCGACACATATTCCTTGTTGTGAATGACGCAGGTTGACAATAATATAAATTGCTCCTTTTTGCAATCAATAGGGTTCACTCATTAGACTAACATCCCAGCTTACAGTTCTCTCCATTTACGTATACTTTGCTATTTTTGTCAATAAGTTTAATTAATTTAAATAAATAAATTCAAAGTTAGTTCTCCAAGCGTTTTTACTTGACCAAAATACATTGTATTCCGAGGATCCCAACATAAAATTGGCGCTGCGGACAGGATTTGGTCCTTGCTCTGCGGAAAATTGAACTTCTCCGACGTCCAATTGATAAACCAGCTGCAAGCCGAGTTTCACCTCCAAGACCAAAACCACGAATCTCCCGGAATCCAAGGAATCGTATTGACTCAAGTAAGATCCTTTTTCTTCCCTACTAACCAATTTATATTTTTATTGTTGTTTAACTTTTCTCAAGAGTGCTCCAATTTTTATTTCTTTTATTTCTTAACTTTTGAAACAAGTGCTATTTTATTATTTTAATACTTTTGATAACTTTTGAAAGAAAATTCTTTGAAAAAAAAAAACTTCTTTAAATATCTTCTTTTTTCAAATTCTTGTTTTAAGTAATTGTTATTCTTATTTCCTTTTTCATTTTTTTTTTACTTTTGTACTATTTACTCTCACATATGTTACCGTCAATGACTGACGCAACAGACAACTCAACTATAACCACCACTAATGCCCCATCGTCTTCTCAATCTACTAGCTTACCAGCACATACAAATTCTGGTATTCCATTGACCTTTTTGTGTTCATTAATTTCTAAAACTTTTGACAAAAATCGAAATGATTTACCCGAATTTATTTCAAATTGTGAAAACGCTTTTAAATTTTCTAATGATTTTCAAAAAGATCCTTTATTAGCTTATATAATTTCGAAAATAACTGGAAGTGCAAAAGCACAAATGAGAGATAAACCGATCGCCGAATGGCACGACCTAAAAACTCTTTTATTACAACTGTTTTCTGACAGAAAACATTACACTCAAATTATGGAAGAACTTAATACAATTAAACAATTTCAAAATGAATCCGTTATAAATTTTTATAATCGAATCGATAAACTTAGCACTCGTTTATTAAATTCTGTAAGTTTCCATAATGCTAACGAAGCTGTTGGTCGTTCGAGAACCATACAAGAATTGGCTCTTCAAAGGTTTATTCTTCATTCTAATGCAGATATTTCTCGCTTTTTGAGAAGCAGAGAACCTAAAAATCTTTCTGATGCCTTGAATGTGGCACTTGAAGAGGAACGAGCCCTTCAAGTTACAAAACCTTCCAAGTCACAAAATTCTCCTCCCGGTCAAAAATTCTGTCAATTTTGTAAAACCTCAGGTCATTTGCTTAAAGATTGTTTCAAGAAAAGGAACTTAGCAAAAAATATCCAAATTAATAAACCGTCTTACAATCCAAATTCTAAACCTCCTAATAATTATTCTAATAATTATACCAAAAAGACGTGTAAATATTGTAAAAAAGATGGACATTTAGTGAGTGAATGTTACAAATTAAAAAGAAACAATGAACTTAGAAATTCTCAAAATAATTCCAATTCTCAACCTGATAATACTCAGATACATTTAAACTCCACCGATCCTCAGAACGACGTCGTTTCTTGGGGTTGGGAATAAAAAGCGACGTACCTTTACATGATGATAAAATTTTGAGTGACGATACAACAGTGCCAGATAATAGTCAGGCCTCCGGTACGAACTATGCACTAAAGCGTTCACCCAAAATTAATTCCTCTAATAATTCCAAAAGCGATGCCTCTTATAACTCTTATAATACTTCAATTAATGATTTAAAAGTGCCAGAAAATAGTCAGGCCTCCGGTACGAGCTATGCACTAAATCATTCTCCTAGAATTTATTTTTCTAATTGCAAAGTATTCTTTGACAATAACGATAAAAACCCATATTTGGATTCTTACCATAATGGGCAACTTTATAAATTCTTAATTGATACTGGTGCTTCAGTATCTCTTTCAAAATTAGACAAAATTTCTAATACTGAAAAAATAAATTTCAGTGATAAAATTATTTTAAACGGATTATGTCCGAATGCCCCTGTTGAAACAGTTGGCAGTTGTCTAATTAAATTTGAATTTGCTAATCAAATTCTTCCAATTAAATTTTACGTTATTTCCGATGATAATATACCACATGATGGTATCATAGCAAATGATTTCCTAACAAGCCAAAAGGCAATAATTGATTTAAATAATTTGGAATTATCTTTGAGTTCTTTACGAGATCCAATAAAAATATTTCATAAACAAAAAAGCGATAACAATTCTTTTTATGTGAATCCGAGGTCAGAAAGCGTTATCAAAATAGATATTCTTAATTCCAATATCTCCCAAGGGATATGTCCCGAAATTAAAATTGCAGAAGGCATATATTTAGCCAGATCTATAGTTAAAGTAGTTAATGGCAAGGCCCTTACTACAATTTTAAATACTCATAATCGAGGTATAAGGAATAATAAAATCCAGGTCAATTTAGAACCTTTTGAAGAAACAAATTCTTGTATACTTTCTTATCAAAATAATAAAATTAATAAAGAGCAAAGACTCAAATTATTACAAGAAAATCTACGTTTAGATCACCTTAATTTAGAAAAAAAATATTCTGTTTCAAAAATCTGTAACGAATATAATGACATATTTTTCTTGCCTAACGATAAACTAACTACAACGAATCTTTTGAAACACGAAATTAAAGTCACTGACCCGACACCCATTGCGTCCAAAATTTATCGGTTTCCAGAAATTCATAAAAAAGAACTAGACAAGCAAATAGCTAAAATACTACAGCAAGGCATTATTCGAGAATCAGTTTCTCCTTACAACTCTCCTCTTTGGATAGTTCCCAAAAAGCTGGATGCTTCAGGCGAAAGGAAATGGAGGATAAACGTTGATTTTAGGAAACTCAATGATGTGACTATTTCCGAATTTTTTCCTTTACCCAGTATCGAAGATATTCTAGACCAACTTGGTCATTCTAAATATTTCACCACTTTAGATTTAGCTTCCGGTTTTCATCAAATTGACATGCACGAAAGTGACATCTCTAAAACTGCTTTTTCAACTCCTTCAGGTCATTACGAGTATGTTCGTATGCCGTTTGGTTTAAAGAATGCCCCCAGTACTTTCCAAAGGCTCATGAATGCCGCTCTTACAGGTCTTCAAGGACTTCAATGTTTCGTGTACCTTGATGACATTGTTATCTTTGCTAGTTCAATAGAAGAACATTCCAAAAAACTAGAAAATGTATTTCAAAGACTTCGAACTAATAAACTTCTTTTACAACCCGATAAATGCGAATTTATGCGCACTGAAGTTACTTATTTAGGTCATATCGTTAGTGAAAAAGGAGTTTCTCCAAATCCTGATAAAATCTCATCAATAAAGGAATATCCAATTCCAAAAACTCCGAAACAGATTAAACAATTTTTAGGTCTTATTGGCTATTATCGAAAATTCATTCAAGATTTCTCAAAATTGGCAAAGCCACTAACAAATCTTTTAAAGAAAGATGTCCCATTTTTATGGACTTCCGAACATCAGAATTCCTTTGATTATTTCAAAAACATCTTAACTACGAAACCAATTCTTCAATACCCTGATTTCTCCAAAGAATTCATTCTTACTACAGACGCTTCTAATTACGCTATTGGAGCGATTTTATCTCAAGGAAAAATTGGTGAAGATTTACCTATTTCATATGCATCCAGGACTCTTAATAAAGCCGAATGCAACTATTCTGTTGTTGAGAAAGAACTCCTCGCTATTGTTTGGGCAGTAAACCATTTTCGTCCATATCTCTATGGTAGGAAGTTTTCCATCTACACAGATCATCGCCCTTTAACCTGGCTTTTCAATTGCAAAGATCCAAGTAGCCGACTAGTACGATGGCGTTTAAAACTAGAAGAATATTCTTACGAAATAAAATACAAACCTGGAAGAGTAAATTCTAATGTTGATGCTTTATCCAGAAATCCTGTACCTGTAATGACAGTACACTTGGAAAAATCTTGTTTTCCTACAAAAGAAGCCGAATCATTCCCGGACTTCACGAAATTTCATTACCAAAACCAAAAAGTTCCAAATATCGAAATAATTAAGGAAAATATATTCCAAAAATTTCCAAATGCAATTTTCTATTCTAAGGATCTTGATGAAAACAATCCATGTTCCGAAAATCTCTCCCTAAATTATGATTTAGCAAAAATCGATCTAAATGAACTAAATCTTTACGATTCAGTAACTTTAAAAAACGATAATAAACAAACGTTTTTGCTTATCTCTAAACTTAATCACTTCGATAAATTAACGTACAATGATCTTTTCTACTCCTTGCAAAATTTGAGAACAGATCTAAAGAAAAATAAAATATCTCATATCTTCTTAAAGAATCCATGTGAAAATATTATTCACATGAAACAAGACGTTTTTAACGACCTCCTTGAATACTTATTTATAAAACACAAAATTTCTATTACTCTGGTTAATCGTCCTAGATTTCAACCGAATACTCATGACGAAATAAAACAAATATTCAAAGAAAATCATGATTCAGCTGTTTCAGGTCACTCAGGTTTTCTTCGTACTTACCGAAGAATTAAAGAAAATTATAAATGGCCTAATATGAAAAGTGACATTAAAAGGATAATTAAAATTTGCGAATCCTCTCAAATTAATAAGTTAAATCGTCACCCACCTAAAGCTCCTATGGAGATAACAACAACTAGCGAACGTCCATTCCAAAGACTAGCTATTGACATTGTAGGACCCTTACCCATGACAGAAAAGGGTAACAGATTCATTATCACCATGCAAGATGATTTAACTAAATTCTCATATGCTATGCCTATTCCAAATCATGAAGCCAGAACTGTAGCCGAACAGTTATTACAATTTATTTCTCTTTTCGGTATTCCCGAAACCATCTTATCAGACCAAGGCACTGATTTTACTTCAAACGTCATTAAAGACTTGAATAAACTTTTCAAAATCAAGCACATACTTTCGAGTCCTTATCACCCACAAACTAATGGTGCATTGGAAAGATCTCACCTTACATTAAAGGAATATCTAAAACATTATATAAATTCTCAACAAAATGATTGGGACGAATTTGTCTCATTAGCTATGTTTACATATAATACACATATTCACAAGGCCACAAGTTTCACTCCGTACGAATTAGTCTATGGTCATAGAGCTTCTATTCCAAATTCTCTAACATCGAAACCTGAATTCAAATATACTTATGATGATTTCTACTCCGCACTAAAATTAAAATTAAACCAAAGTTTTGAATTAGCTCGAGAAAACATAATTAAGTCCAAACAAAATTCAAAACAACATTACGATAAGAAATTGAATTTAAATAATCTTAAACCCGGTGATTTTGTATACATCCAAAATAAAGCTATAAAGCCCGGATTAAATAAGAAATTTTCAGCCCTTTATAAAGGCCCTTTTAAGGTAATTGCAACTTATCCTAAACAAACCGTTAAGTTATTACTTAATAATAATAAGCAAGCAACTTACCATCATAATTTACTGAAACCTTTCTTTTCAGAAAATGCTGCTCCTTTTACTTCTCCTTAAAATAAATAAAAGTTCCACAAATGACCTATTCGAACCCGAATATAACATTACTAATCTATTCGATCGTTCAGGAATATTTTACCATGAATTAGGTCAAGCCCGACTCTCCGAAGACAAATTTACTCTCTTATCATTTGTTAATATTTCTATTTTTGAAGAAAAATTAAAATTAATTCGTAAAACATACCAATCTTCAATACCCCTATGTATACTCTATCGAAGAGAAGGTAATAAAACCGATAGAGATTTTCAAGTAACTTGTGAAGGAACTCTAAATCTAATTGAGAAAAATCTCAATACCTTAGAAGACAAATATGATTCGATTTGCCACTTAACTAGTCATAATAAAATTATTTTAAGGCAAAAACGAGGTCTTATTAATGGAGTTTCATACGCATTTAAATGGCTTTTCGGTATTCCCGACGCAGACGATGCACAATTTTATACAGATGCAATTTCTTCTATGTCACAACAAACTGACGACATGAATAAATTAATGAAAGAACAAGTTCATATTTTATCAGATGCAATTGAAGGTTATAATGCAACCGCACAAGCTCTTCTAAAAAACCAAGGGATCTTTAACGAAAATTTTAGGAAATTTAATAAGTTTGCAACCTCTGCAACAAAGAAGATCAATGCTATGACTTACAGACAGAATGTCGCTGGACAATTAAATTTATTAACTCTATTATCAAATGAATTAAATGAAGAATTTGACGTAATTATTTCAGCTATTTTATTTTCAAAGCAAAATATCTTGCACCCAAGCATAATTACGCCCACGCATTTAAGACAAGAACTACTGAAAATCAAATTAGATTCGAATCGGGAATTCCCATTCGAAATCGAAAAACTCGAAAACGCTTATAAATATTTAGAAATATGCTCTCTATTAGTAATTTACTAAGACGATATTTTAATTTACGCTATAAGAATTCCGTTAGTCACAAGAAGCGCATTTTCACTCTACAATCTCATACCTTTACCAGTAAAACTAACAAATTCCTCTGTCTATTCCTTTATAAATCCGTCCTTTCCTTACCTACTACTGAGCCCTATGAAGAACTCATATGGACAAATGGAGGACCTATCCAACTGTTTGAAGGTACCACCTTCCGATTTTGTCTGCAGTAAAACCACTACCTACCTTATCAAGGAAAGACCCATCTGCGAAGTTGAATTGAAAACTAAACAACTGCAAATCATTCCAAAGGATTGTGACACCAAAGCCACTAAAGGCACCTTTGAAATTTGGCATCCAATAAGTACCAACCAATGGCTATTTATAGTCACTAATCCTACAATTGGCACAATATATTGCGATTCCAACACTAGAACCAGTGACGTCAATATAAATGGAATTGGGATTTTTACCCTAAAACCCAAATGCAAATGCTACACTTTAGCTACCACATTAATTGCTTCGTCCAATCTCTCTGCAAATTACACTAGTCCGCTGCAATCAGTTGACATTACCTTGGACGATTGCTGCCAAATAAAGCAAAATTTATTGCAAGCAGATACAATGGAACCGATTCGTTTAGAAAACGTGAACCTAAACAATCTAAACCAAGCTGATTCCAAATTAAACCAGATCGACGTCGAACTTCAGAGAAGAATCGACCAACCGTTTCTCTACCATACTTCAAAGTGGTACAATGCCTTAACTGGATCAATTGTACTTACGATCATCATTCTGGTCACCTGTCTTTGCTGCTGCCGAAAATGCCGCTGGCTACCTCTAAGATGGATTAAAAACATTTTTTCCAGAAATACCTGTCAATACCTATTGTGTATTAATAGTCATAATACCATTTCTGACAGCAGGCTCTCCGCACCTAGAGTAACTTTCAGGCGAATCCCAGGACAACACGAAACTATCGCTATAAGTTCTGCCGGAATCGACAACGAGGGTTACCTAACTTCCACAAATGAACCCTCGTCTGCACACACCTACGAAGAAGTTAAACTACCAGAACCAACATCAACTAGAATGACAAGGTCAAAAGCAAAAATTTTAAAGATATAAACCATTTTCCACTTATGTCTATCATCCCATCTCTTTATTCAAATATGTATTTATTATGTTTATTGAGTTATACCAGATTATTTAGCTATAAGATTTAAATTTAGTTATTACCCTTTCACATTTTTCGCACGAAAGAAAACACATACCCACGCAACAAAATTTTAACTAAATATTTATTCAAAAAAGTACATTGAATATTTATTTCCTACAAGCCATAATTATAGTTGTGCGGCCGTCAAAAACTCTACTGGCGCCTCCACGAAAATGCCCAACACCATACTCCATACGAGCACCCTCATTGTCACCAGGGGAGCCGTAAACTCACATAATCCGCAAAACTGCGGGAAAGGGTTAAGACCTCCCGTCAAAACTTGCGATACTTGTGGTACCCATCCATGAGCAACCTTTTTTTTATAATACAAGGGAAGAAATGAATAATAATATTAAAACGTTCATAACTAAACTCACCTGTCTCAACTGGAAAAACGTCAGGGCAGAGAAATAAACCTCACCCTGAGTCCTGCAGTCCAAACACTCAAAAATTATTTTGCACCCGCAATCCATTTTCTTTTTTTTAATTTTATTATATTTGTATTTTTGGTCCTTCACTTCCAAATAATTAGAAGAGACTAGATTCAAAAAATATATCTTCTTCCCATCAAAACTAAGCTATCCCCTTTTCTTTTGGGAAAAGGTCAGGTCATCATCATAAAGAATAATATTACGACTCATTTAGTTTTAATTTTCTCATTTCAAAATCCTTATCATAGACTTTCGCACTTCATTTACTTTAATTAACCAATAAATTATACTTATAGAGTGATTTTAACACTTACCGCTATTATGTTTTCCAAAGGTTTTGAACGTTTAGCAAAACACTTAAACAGGGGAGGATTGTTATACCCCTACATAATTACCTTTATATTGTTAAAGCTCTTGTATTGTTATACCTATATTCAATCATTCTTGTATTTTAGTGATATAAACCCATATCCTGTTTCGAAATCTAATAATTATTGTAATTTGCGTCATTTAACCATTTCGAAATAAATCTTATCACAAGCGCGTGATAACGATAATAATCTAGGTCAAACATCTGCTGTCTTTACAAAATCTTATCAGATCCAGGAGGTTAATGCGTGATCAGTTCGACACATATTCCTTGTTCTGAATGACGCAGGTTGACAATAATATAAATTGCTCCTTTTTGCAATCAATAGGGTTCACTCATTAGACTAACATCCCAGCTTACAGTTCTCTCCATTTACGTATACTTTGCTATTTTTGTCAATAAGTTTAATTAATTTAAATAAATAAATTCAAAGTTAGTTCTCCAAGCGTTTTTACTTGACCAAAATACATTGTATTCCGAGGATCCCAACAATTTGCAGCAAGTCATTTATTTACCTTTATCGAAAGAAAGTGCAATATTTTACAAGCGACGTCTTTCTTATAATTTTACCATATATGTATAATATTGGCACAAATGATTGCGACTGCTATAAATGTCACGAAGCTATAAGTAAAAGGGGCGCATCCGAAATAGCTACCTGCGTATAACTTTTCTGGAAAGAAAATGATAAGGAGCCTTTCAGGTATGTAGATCTATTTTCAGATGGTTGATTCGGACAAAACAAAAATTCTGTAATGCCTACAATGTTTCTCTATTTTGTAAGAAATAGCCGACATATTGAGCAAATATCTTTGAAATTCTTCGAAAAATCGTATGGGCAGAATGATTCCCCGGATGTTTTACAATTAAATAGTAATGTTACAAACAAATCAGCCGAATGTTTTTTCTTTCATTATTTATAAAATTTATCTCCCAATTTTACAATAACCCAGCTATTAATAGAAGTATTATGCAGGAAGTTGTTGTCTACACCAAAGAACTAACCGATAGTTTTTTTTCTTCTTGGTGAGCTCATCAAAAGAAATAAAAGATATTTCACAACTAGAACCTTTTTTTATTGAAGCATTCAAACAAATAACAAATGATTTTGGGCAAATTCGAACTGAATATATGAGATTTAAACCTTTAGAGAAGCATACATTGCTCGTTAAGTCTGAATCCTTTACTGTAGGTCATGAAATGGTCCTTCTCAAGACCAATACACCAGGGGAGCCTGTGCCGACTTTAAAAAATGAAGCGGGTCAAAAAAATTGCATCAAAACAACATTCAAGCAATTTTTAGAGTTGCCTCAAGTTTTTGGAACTATTAAGAATTTTATGCTTGAAGAAGAAACCGCTTCACACAATACGTTAACTAGCTGTTTGCATGGTTATTTTTGGAAAAAAATTAAAAAAAAAAAACTTTTGTAGCAAAACGGTTTTACCATTTTTTTAAAATTTTTTGATGATTTTGAGCCCTTAAATGTTTTAGGATCTAGAGCTGGGATTTATAAGATAGGAGGGATTTACATTTCGTTAGCTTGCCTCCCACCAGAATTTTCGTCTCTTTTAGAAAACATTTTTTTGGGTCAGCTTTTTTATTCTACCGATAGAACCCTCAATGGAAATGAAAAAATATTTCAAAAACTAATAGATAGCTTAGAAGAAAAGGGTATCGAAATTGATACTTCCAGTGGTAAAATCGAAGTTTACTTTTGTCTATTTTTAGGGACAATTTGGGGGTAAATTCAGTTTTAGGGTTCACAGAAAGTTTTAATGCTGATTTTTTTTTGCCGAATTTGTATTGCACCTAAAGTTAAGACGCAAACTGATTGGAAAGTTTCGAATTTTGTTATTCGCTCCCAAGAAAATTATGACTAAGATTGTCTCCATCTTTCACGTGGCGTTAAAGAATTTGCTGTATGGAACAAATTAAAAAGTTTTAATGTGACTCAAAATTTTTCTTGTGACTTTATAGACCCTGTGATAGGGCCTGTTTAGTGGACTCATTTTTTTTTGTCTGGCATTTTGAGGGATGAATGTGACTAGTTAGCTGATGAGAATATAAGTGATTTTAATGCCTGCCCCCTGTTCGAAATGTCCACAGAATGTTTCGCCGGAAAACTCGACTTCAAACTGTGATTACCGTCTGGCGATTTTTCAGTGTTATTTTGACAACAAAACCATCCATTCTCTCAATTACCAGACAAAAAGTAAACGCGGAAGGTTCTTTTCTTTTCTCTTGGAAGTTGACACTCATCCCCACTTTTTCAGCTATTGAAAAGCATCTGGTATTTTTTATGGGTGAAGTATTAATCAATGTCAATCTTTTATTTAGAAGCCAAAAAATTTGAGATCATTAAAAAAAAATTCTTCATGTAAATCAATTTTTTTCTTCTGCAAATTTTCGAACGGGAGGCAGGCATTAAAATCACCCATATTCTCATCAGCTTAGTAGCCACATTCATCCCTCAAAATGCCAGACAAAAAAAAATGACTCCACTAAACAGCCCCTATCTCACAGTCTATTATGCATGATATGCTTTTAGGAGTGCTCCATTATGATATGGCTTTTATAATTAATTATTTAATTAAAGCCAAATACTCCATTTTAAATCAACTTAACGACAGAATTAATTTTTTTAAATATTTCAAAGCAGACGCAGGAAATGTTATGCCACAAATTAAACTCGAACATTGAAAACAATATATATTATGAGTGCATCTAAAATGATGTCTCTTTGGTATACTTGTAGGTGATCTTATACCTGAAGAGATGATGTTTGGAAATTTTATTGTCTTACAGCAAATCTATTGGAAAATCTGTTGGCAAGATCTTTTACGGAAGCATCAATTATTTATTTAAAATGTTTGGTAGAGGAGCATCAAGAATTAACATTGTTTTATTTAAAGAGCATTTAGGGCCAAAATATCATTTTTTACTTCACTATCCATTGATTATAAAATTGCTTGGGCCTCCTAGATATTTCTGGTCAATGAGATACGAATCATTCCATAAACTTCTGAAAAATACAGCAAATTCAGTTACATGTAAAAGAAATTTATTGTTAACTTTATCAATCAAACAACAAGGGTCTGATTTTACCTTAAAACCATGGCTTACTTCGTTCTTTAAATGAAAGCTTTCTTCACGGTATTTGCTATACGTTTACAGAAAATGCAAAAGAGGTACAATGGATAAGTATTGAACATATTTACTATAAAGTTGGTTTTGCCATGCAACTTTTTACACAAGGAATGTTACCCCGATTTGGTGTTATTAAGCATATAATTTTAGATGAAAATACCTATTTTTTTTTGAAATCTCACATATAATTACTGAAGTCAAGCAGTATTATAAGTTTACTCATTACACTCTCTAGAAAATAAGTATTCTTATAACATTTATTATACTCCCGGGGGTATAATGTTTATTTGTACGGCAAAATAGAAAATTATATTCTGAATACTTTCTAGGATTTTCTGAATTGATTAGCTTTTCTGAATTAAATTTTAATTTTTGACAGTATTAAAACTTTCGCAATGCTAAACAGATTGGGCTCGGTGTGGGTAATCCTCTCCTTTTTGGAATATTATATTATCTACTTGGTTAGTTTGTTGTCGATCCCTTAATTGTAATTGGTTGAGGTTTTGTTTGGGATTGGATCGAAATAAAACAACAGAAGTCTGTTATTTCAGATTGTCGACGTTTCGCAATATATTATTATGTATAAACTGTATAAATTATGTATAAACATAACTCCAGTTATGTTTATACATAACATAACTGGAGTTGTTAGGACTCTACGCAATAACATTGTCTTACCATTTTGTAGTGTCCTGAAGATGCAATAATATATTGCGAAACGTCGACAATCTGAAATAACAGACTTCTGTTGTTTTATTTCGATCCAATCCCAAACAAAACCTCAATCAATTATTATATTATCTGTTGAAACTTAGTTATTTAAGTGTTTTTGTTTTTCTAATGGAGCTTTTTTTTTTGTTTATTTTTATGGAATTATTATTCCAAGAACGTCGAATTATGTTAAATTTTTTTTTAATAAAACGTTAATGTTAGCAAGAGAATATAGAGTAAGTTGATTTGTTTTTATGTTTGTAATTTTTGACTTTTTGAAGAATTAGTTCTTAGGTTTTTTCAACCAAAGGTTCACTTCTCGGCTTTTTTAATATTTAATATTATATATAATTATAAGTTATTAAGAGTGAAAGAAGTGGGGCGTTATAGTATGGATAATTCCTGGTCCGAAGTAATAAAGTTTGAAAAGTGAAATAAATTGATTTGGGAAAAATTAGAAGTAGCTGTCAGTCTGTCAAATATTTGTTTTATTTTATTTTTTGTTTTAAGTAAAATAAAGTATAATTTGGTAAACCTCAATAGTTTGTTTCTCTCATTTGCGAAAAGACCCCCCTCCACAATTTTAATAGTAGCCGCCCAAGAAAATAAACACCATCGATAAAACCGCTCGCCATATACCATCTAACTAAATGAAAGAGAGTACTTGGGCGCGTTCTGCTACAACAGTATTTAAAAAAAAGCTGAAGATGGTTTCTCGTTGGAATTTAAATTTATGAATGAATATAATAATAATAATAATCATCTACATATTTTTTGATACTATGCTTTGGAAAAAAAAAGTTGCTACGGTAAAGTGCCATTTATTTGAAAAAAAAAACAATTTTTCAAAATTTCGGATTTTTCCAGTCACTTAGAACGTAGTTGAAATTTTTAAAATTTCAATACAGCATTTTATTGAACAGCCAAATACGCCACTGCGCTATTGTTTAAAGTCTGTATCCTTAACCATTTTCGACATAGCAATGAATTTGTAGGACCTTGTAGGTATATTAGTTTTCACTTTTATTTTGTTCCTGTATTTAGACATTAAGAATTTATTTATTTTTGTAAAGAATTCAATATAAGTTTTGTTTGTCTTTGTATCAGTTGGCGTTATTATTTCAGTAATATGAAGGATTCTTCATCAGTCAATGTAATTGTTTAAAGTATGATTTACAATCAAAAATCCTCCCATTATTCATTAGAATGTAAGGCTGGATAACTAAATTTAGTAATTCAATACCCCAAAATAAAATTTGTGATTATAAGGAAGGCTTTTTGACAAAGTAAAAACAAATCTTTTAATTCAGGGTCGCATTTGAGAATTAGTGTAAAAAATGATGACCCAAATATTAAGTATACCATATACCTATTTATTATTTATATGTTTATTGAACGTTGGACGTATATGTGAATGTGGTGGATGGTAGTAGATCATCTTTAACGTTTAGTATACGATTCAGTGTTGCTTGGGTAGGTATTCAATTGTTTTCGTTATAGTTAGCAAAAAACATCCTACCAATTTCATCCATGTCCTCTACTTTTCGATAGAAAAATTAACAACAATGAGCTAAACCAGTATTTTTTCCTTTAAAGCTTCCATTTCACAAGAGATCAACATGCTCAGCGACGTCGCCATTCCTAAAGCTTTAGCTCTGAGGAGCGCATCATGAATTTCGAAAATAAACTGAAATCGAAAAATCCACGGATAAGAAGGGAATGAGGTCCATGGTTTTGCCGAATAATAATCGATTCAGTCAAAACTTGATCAATAGGCCTTCTCGCGGAGTTCCGCAAATATTCTCAGGAACTACTGAGGGTCTTGTGGACGGCGTTCTACACCGGTCTGTATTGCAGCCTATTCGAGGACCTCGCAAATCGACAGACCCCAAAATGGCGACTATCCACCATTCGACCAGAACTTTTATGGCCACCTGGACAGCCCAGCTTCCACATCGTGCCGCCAAAGGAAAAAATCATAATCGATAACATCCATTCACCAGAAAAGCCTGGAGCAAAGATAATCCTACTCCGAATAGATGTCCAATGGCAATGGAAAGTAAATTCTTTAGCTTTAACGCTGACAGATGTCGCTACCAGAAGCCGCACAGGATTTATTTCAATATGGATTTAAGTTTACCTCTGAAAATAATTTCGTGTCTTGACGCGTTTGAACTCGTAAATCGATTTTTCATGCGATTTTGCCGCTTACTGACTAAAAAGATACGGGCGCTATGAGATGAGAAAGAAATTGGGTCTGGCCAACTGGGAAGTATAAATGCACGCTCTGTTTACTTTTCTCTCATCGAGAGTCATCTGCGATATGGCATCGCTTTTTGGAGATTTTGCAGTCAATATCTTTTCCATTCATTTTTGGTCTTACAAAAAGGGGCAATAAAATTCCCATAGAGTTTATGTCAATAATTTTCAACACAAATGGGGTATCAAGGTTTGGGGTGGAGTAGTGCATGATTTTGTTATTGGTCCATACGTTTTTGAAAATCGTTTAACAGGGGAAGTTTTTTTAAATTTTTTAAGAGACGATTTTCCACGTTTGACTCAACATTTTCCACGTTTGACTCAACATCTTCCCGACTTTATAAGGAATCAAATGTGGCTACAGTTGGATGGTGCACCAGCTCACTTCAGTGCAAATGTCAGGGGATATATTACACGCCAATTTGGTGATAGGTGGATTGAAAGGGAAAGTTTGTTATAATAGAAAAATTACTCTAGTATGAGATACATTTTATACTGGTCTTTAGGTCCCACTAGATGGACTCCAAGGTCACCGGATCTAACGCCACTGGATTTCTTTTTGTGGGGAACCGTTACATCCGAGGTCTATCGTTTTGCGCCCACAACAAGGCAAGATATGGTAGAGCGTATTCAAGAGTCCTTTAGACGTATAACGCCTGCTACACTTCAGGAAGTTAGAAGATCTTTTGCGCGTAGAGTTAATCTGTGTTTGGAGCAAAATGGCAGACATTTTGAGCAGTTGTTGCGTTAGCGTTGGAGATTTTTATAATAATTATTAATGCTTATTTCAGTTTTCATTATTATTGTTATCATTATTATTATTATTGGGTATATTAATTATTTATGAACGGAAAGAGGACAAAAGAGAAATTAACTGTGCAGTGGCGCAACCAGGGGATCCGACCCCCCCCCCCCCGGGCTTCAGAGAAAACTAGAGAAATAATGAAGTAGACGAAAGCTGAAAACTGTTCATCAAAGGAAAAGTTTAAAGGAAAGTGGATCTGTGTTTGTTCTTACATTTTTTTCTGCATGCCACCCTCCCCCCCCTCAGACAAAATTTCTGGCTGTGCCCCTGGAACTGTGCATAGTAGGTTTATAGGTACCTACTCCGTAAAAAAATCCATGATCGATTTGTGTTCGCGTAAGTGTCGTTATGAAAAAATGAGCAATTTTTAGTTTAATATCAATTTTCGAGAAAACGGTTGGAGAAAAAGGTACACATATTGGTATCAAATTGAAGATAAATAAACACTTTAACGGAAAACGTCACTAGATATAGGGTGTCCTATTTAAAAAATTAGCGTAAAGCACAATGGTAAATATCAATATTTGAATAACGATTTTGACCACCCTGTATCAAGAAACCCAAATCTTAGACTATTGCGAGATAAAATGATCCCAGCTAAGTACTTCCATACATTTTCACGAAAAAATGAAAAATGGTGGTGTAGATATTAAAAGTTAAGTGGTATACTGATTTCGGTAAAAATTTCTCTAAAATATTAATAACTTGGCATCGTCGCATTTGAGAGCAACAAATTTTTGGTGCTGAAAAGAGAGTCCAATGAAGCTCCAATTTCGGTGAAAAAATATAGGACATTCCATTTGAAAAAAAAAAATCAAATGATATGCCATGCTTTTTTGGGACACCCTGTATAAGCTTAACTAATTTTGAAATGTAGCCCCTATAAGCTCATTAACATCCCCCCCTTTTAAATTTTTTATCCGCTCAACGACGTAGCCGCAATCGAGCACCGGAGTATCACTTAAATAATTATTTTGCATAAGCAGTCAGTAAAGGACTTAGGAATTTTAAGAATTTATAGATATAGGTGAAGGGTAGTTTTAATAGGAATGTGAATAGGAAGTGTTGTAATGTATAAACTTATAAGTTATTAGGAATAGAAGGAGTAGGGCGTTTTTTTTTTTTGTATGGATATTTCCTGGTCCGCAGTAATGAAATTTGAACGAATGTGAAATATTTAATACCTTTTCATATAAACGTTGATGCTGAAGATAGGCTCCTCTGGACACCCTATATTGCCGAAGAAAGGCCTCTCTGGAGACCTTATATTGACGATGAAACGCCTCTCTGGCAACCCTATAGAGATTGCTTGGATGAAAATATCCAGGATAATATACCCGAAAAAATACCTATCACTTCATTTCCTTTCGAAGTGCAGAATGTTGTCCTTAATAAATTTAGACAATTATTACCGGAAAAAAAACAATAAAAAATTAGACATTATTAAACGAATTAGCCAGTTAACCGGAATTAATCGGATCACTGTGTTTCGGATTCTGAAAAAAGGAAAAGCTAAACCTAGAAAGAAACCCCAAAAGAAGAAATAAGCAAACATCACTGATGCGATTAAAGCTGACATTAAACAGATATTTCTGATTTTTTTTTCTAAAAGAATTTCTCCTACCCTCGAAGATGTGATGAAGAAAATTCGCCTAAGATAAATACATTTCCCTTATAAATCCATCAGTTCTCTACGGAAAATTATCGTACAAATGGGATTTTCTGATAAATTATTGAATAAACGTATTTATTTAACAATTTAACAGAATCGCTCAGAATAAAAAAGTTGAGAAACATTTATTTGCAAAAGATTCAGGATTATCGAGCACAGGGACGAAATATTATATATCTGGATGATACCCATGATGTTTGCAACAAAGGATGGACAGATGGATCATTTAAAATATCACTTGATGTTCCTGCTTCTAGGGGAAAACGGATAATCATTTTACATGCTGGAGGTGAGAATGGTTTCATCAAAAATTGTTTTACTTTTATCAGCAAAAAATATCAGTAGTTCTAGTGCTGATTACCATCAAGACATGGACTCTAAACTTTCTGAAGGTTGGTTTAAAGATAACCTACTAAAAAACGCCCCTGTGGGTAGTATTATTGTAATGGATAACGCCTCATATCATTCAAAGCTTGAGAAAACAACACCGAATACATCATGGAAAAAAGCTGATATTTTACAGTTTTTTAAGGGAAAATAATGTTGACATTCCTCCAACATATAAACTTAAAAAGGACTATCTGAAATTGGTTAAGGATAATAATTTTAATCGCTACCGTAGAGTAGGGTTACTTAGAACTCTGGGGTATCTTGGAACAAAACTTCGGTTTTGCAACATCAACCCCAAATCAGGCAACAAGGCTTTGAATACCGCTTGTTCTAAGCCGTGACGGTTTGTTTACTTATAAATTCCACTTTTTAGTAATAATCCACTCAAAATTATCGCTGTGCTGTGTTGAGATTGATGATTTATTGCCAGGTAAATTAAATCGAATATTAAAAACAAAAGAAAACTTCTATTAAAAGGGCATCTTGGGATATTGCAATTTTTATCGCGTTTTATAGGTTAAGTTTCTCACGTGTTAGGTTTACATATAGCTTATAAAGAAATTCGACCATTTCAAACAGTGTTGCCATAGTGCGTAAAAATTTGAATAAAAACACAATCGCACATTTCGTCCGAAAAAATGAAACATCTGTTCCAAGATTTCAGAACTGTTCCAAGTTTTCGTTAGTTTCTTACCTTATGAATTAAATATTAATTCATCATGAACGTTGTTATGATGATTCTGTTTATTCTTTGTTTGGCTCTCGGCTTGGTTCTCGGTTTTATAGCTGGCATTTACATAAAACTCGAAGATGATCTAGATGGGGATCGAGAAGGAATTGAATTGAATTTTGCCGATGAATTTAATATGGCTGAAGAGTTGTGTTTGGAGGAAGAATTCCAAGATTTCAAGATGAATAAAAAGAATTATAAAATTTGTAAAAATAGACCGCCTTATCTCTAATTAATCTTATATTTATAATCTAATTTGCAGCACAATGCCAAGGCATCACAAAAAAAATCCATCAGCCCGCCCATATAAAAAATATTCGCAAGAAACTCTAAATGAAGCTGTTGAGAAAATAAGAAATAACACAATTTCTTTATGCCAGGCATCCAAAACATATAAAATTTCTTTGGGTACACTATTAAGAAAGACCAGAAATAAAAATATGCTCAAGGTCGGTCGTCCAACAGCACTTTCAGAGGAAGAGGAGAGGCTTATTTTAGATGGATTGTATGTTGCAGCAGAATGGGGATTTCCTTTAACAACTCAAGATTTACAGCACGTAATTCATTCCTATCTGCAAAGCTGTGGAAGACGAGAAGCCCGTTCCAAACTAAATAAACCTGGAAAAGACTGGGTTTATCATTTCCGCGAAAGACACCCAGAACTTTCAAATCGTTTTGGGCAAAATATCAAAAGAAACCGAGCAGCAGTATCTCCTGAAATGATTTCTGAATATTTTGAAAACTTGGGAGGAGAGTTGGATAGTATAGTTTCCCAGGCAATAATAAATTATGACGAGACTAATTTAACAGACGACCCCGGATGCTCCAAAGTTTTAGAAAAAGGGAACAAAGCATGCTGACCGTTGCTTGGATACCTCAAAAATGAGTACATCAATAGGTATAGCCTGTACCACAAGCGGAGTTTTGTTACCACCCTATGTAATATATAAAGCCGAACATCTATATGACTCTTGGACAGAAAGGGGCCCGAAAGGCACAGTATACAATAGAACTAAGTCGGGTTGGCTTGGCTCTAAAGTTTTTGATGACTGGTTTATGTCGAAAGTGCTCCCGTACTTTAAAAGTTTGGGGCCAATTCCAAAAGCACTTATAGGAGACAACCTTTCAAGCCATCTGTCCCCAAATGTAATTAAAAAATGCCAAGAAAATAATATTAAGTTTATCCTCTTACCTGCGAACAGCACACATTTATGTCAACCACTTGACGTGTCATTTTTTAGGCCATTAAAAACTGCCTGGAGGAAACAACTACTAAAATGGAAACTGGTCAATAAAGGTACTATTCCCAAGGCTCAATTTCCATCTCTTTTGAAACAAACCCTGGATAGCTTGCACCACAATGAATCAGAAATAATAAAATCGGGCTTTCGAGCCTCTGGAATTTTTCCTCTAGATAAAGAGCAAGTGTTTAAAAGGCTTCCTAGGCCAAAAACAAATTTAGATGAGACAGCAGAGCTAGCATTAACCACAGCTCTGCAAAATCAACTCCAAACTATGCGGAACGGTGATAAGACACCTTTAATCAGGAAGAAAAATCGACTTGAAGTAGAACCAGGAAAAAGTATAGCAGGACCTAGCAATGAAAGGGACTCTGAATCAGAAACAGAAATGTCCTTACATGATTCGGAATCTTCAGTTGAACCAGAAAGTTTTTCTGATATTGAAAATGAGGATAACATTCAAACCATGGAGCAAAACGCGGAAGAGGAAAATGATGTTCCAATAGAAAATCAAGCTACCACTTATTTCAGTGGGAATGTTTGTATTGGTCGAATTTCCCACCATCAATAAGTCCAAAAGAGTAAAAAAGTATATTGGCGAAGTTGTGGAAGTACTGGAGGACGACTGTCTATCACTTGCAAGTTTTTACGACCAGTAGAAATGACCAAAACCATTTTTGCTTACCCGAATGCAGAGGACATCGCGGTTGTGGAGAGATATCAAATCATCCAAATCCTGGAGAAACCCAAAAAAGGAGAGTGCAAAGTTTACTTGAGTAGCAAAGTAAACGTTGATATTTAAATGTTTGTCTTTGTCATTTGCTTTACGTTGTTAAGCCAAACAGAGCTCTGTTTGGCTATGAGCTAGCTGAAGCTGGTGATTGGACTGTTCCTATGTTCACAAATAACCGTGAAGAATTATCAGTGCAGCGCAACAGAGAATCACTCAAATACTGGGTAACCAAATTAGGAACCAAAATAAGTACAAGGGAAACCCTAACGATCAAACCGTGAATTTTGAAATAGGAGATAATGTAATGGTACGTGAGATGCGCAACCTTAAGGAACCTTTTGGCCCAGCCTGGTTCGGTCCTTTTGAGATTATCCGGAAAGAGAGCAATTCAGTTTATGTTGTTTTCAGAGATGATAGGTCGGTCACAATATGACCTCAGACCTGCTCCTCGAGGCAATGAAGCTCTAACTGATTTTTCTGACTCAGATTCAGAGCCTTTTGATAGACCGACATACAAGAATTTGTCTGTACTCAGTGTTGTGAATTAAAATGCAAGTTAAAATCTTGTAAAAATTTAATTTAAATTTAAGTCTGCCATGTATTATTATTTTTATTTCAAGTTAAGTTTCCGGTTCGCAATTCAGGGAATAATTCTATTTATAGATTATTTCTTGTTCAAACATGCACCTATGCCTACGTAAAATGGAGCCAGTCGCTGTACCATGATGTACCACTCAATATCGATTTTTATCATTGGCCACCCCGTTTTTGCATCTTTGTCATTTTCAAGTTTGTGCGAGAAAGAGGCACAAAAGCAGATTTTTATTCGAATTTAGTCTTACTATTGGCCTCAAGGGTGGAACTACGGCGGTCGGCGACTAGCTCAATTTTCGGGCGCAAAATACGTTTATTTTGCATGTCATAGTTATTGTAAATTCACGTCTATTTCTATTTAGTAAGATTTACGTTTTTGTGTTATTGTTTTCCACAAATAACAATATTAGTTCTTGTTGATTCGTCTTTTGAACCAGTGTTTGACAGGCTAAGTGATGTCGTATGTGTACCGTTGCTTAGTTTGGGTCCAGTGAAATAAAACATGCTTTAAGTTTAATTTGCTGGGTTTCATTTATGGTCCTTCGAAGTTTTTTTGGAAATTTTGTATGCGGTTTAGGCCACAGGAATTTGAATAGTGTGTGGATTTTTGGAGCTGAATTCATACACTCAGTCTCAACCGACACAAAAATCAATTAGCTCAGAGTGCTGACGTACTCGATATCAACTAATCTTCCAGCTCAGTTTCCATTGAAACACCAAACTCATCTCCTTACCAATCTTCCGATAAAGATTACTCAGAAAATTATTCAAAAAAAAATCAAACCCCACACGTAACTCTAGAAATTCATCAACACCTACTCCAACTTATTCTACTTATGCAATTCAGCCAAACGAACTTGAAACTTACAAGCAAATACCTACTGGAATCAGACTCAGAAGACCAATAAAACGAAAAGTATGTAACATGAATGACCCTCTTGCAAAGCGCAAAAAACAAGAATAGGTTACTGTTGAAGTATGGAATTACCTATCTACTTTTAAGAATTTTGACTTTTGTTTCATGTCGTAAAATAATTTGGATTTGCGTACCTACTTGCATAAGAAATTTATGAATATATTTATTTCTTTATTGTTTTTTTTTTACGACAGTCCTATTAATGTTGTTAATTTTATTGAATAGTTAACTAAATTACTATTGAATTGTTATTAAACAATTCAATAGTAATTCAAAACAATTTGGTAGTCCTGTATTTTTATTTGTATTTGTATATTTATTTTGTTATTGTTTTTGTATGACCATCCTAGTTGTAGCTGAGTACTTTTGTTCATTGTTAAATTTGTAAAATTCAGCTCTTCGAAACTGGGGGGTGTTAACGTAAGTACTCTATCTCTTTTTATTTCAAATAAAACGAATGCACCGTAAGTTTGGCACCGTACGAGAAGGGAGGTGCGCGCGCAGTCCCTCTCGAAAGTTCTCTTGACTGGGAGAATGGCAAGCGGAGAACGAGAGCAAAATTTGCCTGTCCCAGATTTTCTAAAAAGAGGGCTGAAGTTTTATTCAAAAGACTCCCAAACCATTTGAAAAGCATTCCGTAGACGTCCCAGCCCCACATTTTCGCCTTCGTAAGGTTCAAATGGGTCCGGCCAGGCCACTGCCAAACAGTTTTCATCGACCGACCCCACGAACACAGACCCAAATATTATTATTAGTGCGTATCGTCCCTGATGACACCTCGACTTGGAAATAGGGACCACAGGTTTCTTTACTTTGAATTTAACGTTTTATTCTATATTTTTTATTGAGTATTACCTAAATGGATTGACTCATTTCTATATTCAGTTCGCTTGAACATATGAGTTTTCAGAGCAGATAGACTCAACGAGGTCATTTAATATTGTATATTTTTTCATTGAGCATGAAATGACTTGTTTCTATGTTCAGTTCGCTGTCCGGTTGAGCATATCAGTTTGAAAGACAGGCCAACTAACTAACCCAAAAAGGGTCCCAATTTAAATAAAATGATCGATAATTATTATTATTTTACACAATAATATTAAATTAAGTGTAGTACAGGGTTGGAATCAAATTATTCTTACATTTATGATTCTTATGAAATCGACATACTAAGTTTTGTAATTCTTCATTATGTTTTATTAAACATAATTAAGTGGAGAGCGTTGCTGTATTATTTCTTTTTATACTTGATATTTCAGATTTTATATTGAGGTCTATTTCGAAGTTTGAGACCTTATAAATAAAAACTTCGTGGCGCCTTGGGTGAACTCTCCTTAAACACGACCATAAATACTTTCCGATGAACAGCTGCAGTAAGCAATAATATCTTTTATATTCAAAGCAATTTAAATCGTTACAGGCTAAAAACTTCTCATGGGAAATTTACTCGTTCGATTTCAAAAATTTGTCGTTTGCTCAGTAATGAATCCTAGTTGACGAAGGATTTTGAGTCTTTTGTTTTGAAGTTATTATCTTCAACGCGGGGCAGTATGTTGTGAAAAGTCACAACAATTTCTATTTTTTATTTTTGTTTCAGCTTTGTTTAAACGTATTTTAGTTATGTTTTTTTTTTTTTTAACACAAGTGCTTCCTTTTTTGATAAAAACACCGATTTTACCAGTTGAGGTCTCATGTCTCAACTGTTAACACCATCAAGACTCTATGTTTCTTTTGTTTTTATTTTTTTTAATCAATTATTAGGTGGAAGAAACATTTATCTTCAGCTCCCTTTAGTTTAGATTTAATTTCAGGCATTATTATTTAAAATTAAATAGGTAGGTTGTTACCTATTGGGTGTGTGAAACATAGGTATGAAAATGTCTGTCAATCAATAATCAATCAATGTTGTTTTACTAGTCCTAAATATTGAGGATGAAGTGAGCATTTTCTTCCCTACTTAACCGAGTTAGGACAGAGTTTGAAAAACCTCATCCAAGTCAGTACATACAAGACTTGCGACCAAACACAGACGAACCTTCAAAGGTTAGACTGGCCTCTGGGCCTGGTGCACCGTTTCTGTTCTCCCCGTGTTTCATTTGTCACACTCGCAGCCGCTCGACGGTTTCCTTAGAGTGCCATCTGAGTTTAACATGCTGTCGTTAAAAACAAACAATTTCCAGACACCTTGTTAATTTACAACTTTGGCCTCTTGGCATTCACAAGTCCGAGTTAGAGCCCTGCTCAGAAATCCCCAAAACGAATTCAAATCTCAAATTATTTTCTGGAGGCTGCTGTCTCGCAAGCATTTTCCTTAAAGAGCCATCGGAGTGGTTTTGGTGGGACTTTTCCAGTACAACCTGAAAAGTTGTACAATTAACCGTGGGAAACAAAAAGGGTTGTTGCTTAGCCCAATAAAGCAACTGGCATCCCAAAACAGACTTCTGACTAGGACAATGACGAACCGAATGGTTCCAGACCTTTACGGTGCCACTCTGGAAGAGTTGGACACTATCTTGAGCCAAGGTCCACTTTCAGTGGCCACATCGGTCGCAAATTTCCATGACGAACCTGAAGTCCCGTTCGCCGCAACGAGCCTGAGTCCGCTTGACGGAGTGGAACTAAACTTTCTGCGCTCTCTTTTTGCAGATTTCGAACAATATCGATCACAGGTCGAAATTGAGGTAAAAGAGGCGAGAAAAAACTCGTTGCGTGATAGGCATGCAATACCCAACAACCCGAGAATTATCCTCAAGTAAACAGACATGTGTACTGGGATGTTTTTTGGAACAACAACACTGTTCCAGATAAACTCCTTTCATAAAAGAGAATTGCAGTGGAATAGTTGCAATACTCAGCAACCAAAGAATTATCCTCAAGTAAACAGACATGTGTACTGTGATGTTTTGTGGACACAACACTGTCCCATATAAACTCCTTTTACAAAAGAGAATTGCAGTGGAATAGTTGCAAAACATAACAACCAAAGAATTATCCTCAAGTAAACAGACATGTGTACTGGAACGTTTTGAGGAGTAACGCACTACGCACTGCCTAAGATAAACTTCTTTTAGGAAAGAGTGCTGTAGTGTAAGTTTTACAATACCCAAAACACACAAAAATTGGGATACACTATTCACAAAGAAAGAACATTTAAAAATATGCGTTCTGTCTGTCGGTTTCCAAAAATACTTATGTTTCTAATTGGAACCACAGATAAATTTAATGGCATTTTTTAAATGCACTTCAAAACATTAAGTGTCCCTATATAATGGAAATACTTCTTCCATTAAATATAGGGGATTCCAAAGTAATAAAATATTATTTCTGGAAAAAAATATTCGAAAGAGAAATTTTAATAGATGTATAAATACCATTGAAATATCAACGGATATTGAAGTATTACAGAAAGGATCAAATATTTGTGGAAAGGATGAAGGAATGTCTAGCTGTTATACATTCTCCCAAATTTATTTTTTTCTGGGATTAAATATAAAACAGCCCATTTTTATTTATTTAGCAAAAGTATTAAAAACTTAATAGTTATAAATAGCTATTTATCCAATACTGACATTATAATGAATGACACTATAATTACTTTGATTTCAAATGAACAATGTTGTCTGTCACTTACTTAGTGAGTTAGAATAACTAACCACCTGATGCGTACCTGCCTGCACCCATTCCTGCATTTCTTTATTTGCTACGCCATGAATAAATATTCATTTAAATAACTAGAATTGCAGTAATGCTTAAGTAATTAAAAATGTTGTTTGTAGAACATGTACCAAGAATTCCGCATTACTCTACTTCCTAGTCCGAGCTGCTAGAGCTCCGTTTCATTTTTAACGGTAAAACAATTTGCTGAAAAGGATGAAATTGTTATGGTCCTCTTTTTCTTGATAAAACTTCTGCCAATATCTTCCGAGGTAGAAATGCTTGAAATTTCTTCTTCCATTGAAATGATGAATAAGGACTTCTGAAGTTGGTTTTATTAAGCATCCTGAAAAGAAATTTCAAATTAAAATAAGATAACATAAGTTCCAAAATATTTAACAAATAAAGTGTTGAATCCATTTCAGAAAGAGATGAATGGTCGTTTTTAGATACCTAGTGAACTTTACTGCATGGAATAACTTTGGTATACTTGATAATCTTATTTGCAGATAATTGACCAAATGATATATTTTTTAGACAAGTAAGTACTAAGATAAATTCAAAACTTTGGAAATAGTTGTTTTAAAGAATATTAATATGAAGAAGAAAAAGTGTTTCCACAATTTTCTAAATCTAACCTTGTTTTCACATTCCCGTAATTCAACTTTGATAAATTGTACAACTTAGGACCGAAATAATTCATGGTTTTTAAGTTGAGATTCCTGGTACTAAGAGGAATCTGCGAATAATGATTTGGTTTGTCCGAGTGGCATTAGCACGTCTTTTCTGGGAAGTCCAATATATTTGACAAACATGCTTTTCTAATCCAGATAGATCTGGAGTACGATTTCGACGAGGATTTCGACTGTAAATAGCGTGTAGCAGTAAGTATTGATAGAGTCTAAATAGGAGCTTTGTTGGAGTCAGTTCAAAAAAAAGAGTGGAAGTTTGAGTTTAGTTAATAATAAATGTGTCGTGTACGTTTCGTTAAGAAGTGATAAGTGAATTTTATATTGAGTCAATTCGTTTAAAAGAAGCTGTTACTGTTTGTGGAGTGAGTTTTGGTGAGCCCGGAATCCTTGACATTATATACATTACATTGTCCTAATCTTATCAAATAGTATGTATATTGTGTTTCGGTGGAAATGTGTCAAATCCTTGTCAAACTCATACACTTTTTTCATTATAACTTCACATAATTTTTATAAAATAGTATATTTCCAAACGTCATATAACAGTAATTTTTATGATCATTTTGACAAGGTATATAAGCGTATAAGTGTTATACTCCGCCGGAGTATAACATTTATACGCTGCTACACATGTTTTTCCATAGCGATTTAAGGTAGTTCACCTGTACATACAGGTACAGGTCCTTATAAAGGTGATCCTTCTAAATATGAATGTCATAATTTGAATTAAAAATTCTGCACTATTCGGAATAAATATTGTTCGAAAATAAAATATTGTATTTCATTCGGAGTATAAGTATTCTTCATGTGACTTGCATGGATTTAATTCGCCTCGCCGCGGTCGGCGTTCAAACTTCCCTGCGCGTCTTATAAGTATTACTTATACTTCTGATTAAATAAATCTTATTGTTACCTAAAAACTATCTCTAAAACTTTTTTATTTTCAAACGTCATCTAATTTTTGTGATCATTTTGACAAGGTATAAGTGTCACTTCAATGACTTTCAACTTGAGCGGTGTAAAAGTGGTATACTCCGCCGGAGTATAAAATTTATGTGCCGCTACACATATTTTTCCATAGCAATTTAAGGTAATTCACCTGTACATACAGCTATAGATGCTTATAAAGATGATCGTTCAAAATATGAATGTCATAATTTACATTAAAAATTGTGCAATATTTGGAATAAAGATCTTTAGAAAATAATAGATATTTATTTTATTAGGAGTATAAGTAATACTTATGTGACGCGCATGGAAGTTTGAACGCCGAGCGCAGCGAGGCGAATCAAATCCATGCAAGTCACATGAAAAATAATTATACTCCGAATGAAATACAATATTTTATTTTCAAACAACTCTATTTCGAATAGTGCAGAATTTTTAATTTAAATTATGACATTCATATTTAGAAGGATCACCTTTATAAATACCTGTATGTAACCTCTGTAGACTTAGCCCCCTCAAATTATATTTTTTGACTTTTTTACTCTCAATCGTTTGATAATCGTTTGATAGTGATTGATAGTCTTGAGAGATCGTTAGATAGGGATTTTTTCTAGAGTTATCATCAATTTTTTTTTGTGTGTTTTGTCAGCCCCCCCCCACTTTGTCAAAAATCATAAATTTTTTTTAAAAATGATTCGTCACGACTGAGCGAGGTTTGATAGTTTAATATCAACATTTGATAGTTGAGTTTTCATTTATTTTTCATCAAACAATTTTTCTTTTTTATGTTCTTAGCCCCTCCACTTTTTCAAAAATTATTATTATTTTTTTTAAATGGTTCATCACGACTGTGCGAGGTTTAATAGTTTAATATCAACGTTTGATAGTTGGTCTTGAATCATCATTTATTATTATTAAGTTAATTTCTAATAATTGCATTTTTTCTAAATTTACTATTTACTAATACAAACTAACCTGTCCCTATAATAAGTTCTAATCTAATCTTTGTATGTTGGTATTTCAGACGAAAAAGGCTAATCCAAACTAACCCGTCCTCCCAATGAATGGCAGTCTTTGTAAGTTGGTATTTTAGATGAAAAGATCTTATCTAAACTAACCCGTCCTCATAATGAATGCTAGTTATTTGCATGTTGGTATTTTAGACGGAAAGAGCTGATCCAAACTAACCCGTTCTCATAATAAATGCTAGTCTTTGTATGTTGGTATTTTGGACGAAAAGTGCTACCCGTCCTCATAATAAGTGCTAGCCTTTGTAAGTTGGTATTTTAGACGGAAAGAGCTGATCCAAACTAACCGGTTCTCGTAATAAATGGTTGTCTTTGCATGTTGGTATTTTAGACGAAAGAAGCTATTCCGAAGTAACCCAAAATAACCCGTCCTCGTAATGAATGCTAGTGTTTAAATGTTGGTATTTTAGACGAAAAGAGCTAATCCAAACTAACCCGTCCTCTTAATAATATTTAAAGAAAAATAAAAACCGTAAAAAATTTTTTTAAAAAAAATGTATTGCCTTGCCTCCAGAGAGAACAACTGACAAAGTGAGGGGGCTAACAACATTTAAAAAAAAATTGTTTCATAAAAAATAAAGGAAGACTAAACTATCCAAAGTTGATATTAAACTATCAAACCTTGCATAGTCGTGACGAATCATTTAAAAAAAATTAAAATAATTTTTGAAAAAGTGGGGGGCTGACAAAACACACAAGAAAAGAATTGATGATAAGTCTGGAAAAAATCGCTATCAAATGATCTTTCAGAACTATCAATCACTCTCAAACGAATTAGAGTGAAAAAAGTCAAAAATTTTAATTTGGAGGGGCTAAGTCTACAGAGGTCTGTATGTATAGGTGAACTACCTCAAATCGCTATGAAAAAACATGTGTAGTATAAGTGTTATACTCCGGCGGAGTATAATAATAATACGCCTTTATTTTTAAACTTGGCGAAGGGCAGCATAGCTGTTTGCTTAACCAAGCATTCATAATAAGTTACAAGTTCAAGACTTACAGAATATACATTAAATAATAAATACCTATTCCAAAAAATGTTTCAAAGTGCAACGTCGTATTAAATAATCAAACATAGTAGATACAGATAAAATGCATAAGTTTATGTGGCATAGCCACGATATAAGTTATAACACATATTATTTACAACCTACAATAAACTAAGAGTTAAGTATTTCAATAATTTAAAAATATTGTGCAATGTATTAGATACAAAATAATTAAGCAACCTAATACATCAGGGCAGCCTAAATCTCAGCTTTTGTTTAACAGATAGCCCTTACATTTCTTTTTAAAGGTTTCACATGCAATGTTCAAAAATCCGTTACGCAATTCAGAATTAAACAATTTGGGAGCCACATAAGAAAAGGACCTTTCAAATAACGCTGTTCGGTGTCGCGGTATGTTTAGTAGACTTTTGTGGGGAGTTTCACGGCTGTGAGTAGTATATCTAAAAGTAAGCTTTTGACGCAGATATTGTGGAGTTTCGCTTGTAAGTATTTTATGCAGGTGACAGGATAAATGGAGCTTTAATTTACCTTTGCTGGCAACAATGAGAACATGTCAGGTAAAAACTTCAAAACAGTAAATGACAGATTTTGGCATGTTTTTTTTTTTTTTTTTTTTAATTTTAATGGATTAACCAATTTTCAGTTAATAGTGTGCTTGCAAATAAAATAGTATACAAACCTCGGAGGAAAGTTTTCATTTGTCTTGAGATTAATAGTCAATCTCGATGTTTCGCGTCTCGATTTATTATATAAATCTCTCGACAGAAATGAAACACTTCCCTACTCGGTATGTCATATACTATTTTTTTAATTGTGTCAATGAACTTTAAGGACAAAATGTCATGTCAAAACAGTTGGCACCTGTCATTCGCCTGTTTTGACATGTGCAAAAGATAATGGAGGAAAAACCCTAGGTAAAACCCTACAACTTTTGTACAGGGTTATCTAACGAATGTGCTTTTTATCCTATAGTAATACACCTGTTAATTGAAAGATACAAAAAAATATTAAATATAAAAGTTGTTGGGATTTTTATGAGGAATTAGGAGCATTTATCATAAAAAAATGGAACATCGGTTTCGGTTGCAGAAAATATAGTAAAAAATACAATTTCTTGCTTAATTTAAATGAAATGACCCATTCTTGAATATGTTTTTGAATTCTATATTAAATTTGAGCCCTGATATAATATGTACATGTCTTATAGTTGAATCATAGGTTGAATTTAGCAATTTTAGAGATATCGCTAATCAGTTATTTAATGATTTTTTTAAATAAATTACGAAAAAAATTATATTTCATCTTTGGAAGCTGATAAGACTAGTAAGTTCCCGTCTAGTCTTGCTTTACTACTATTGTTTTTAATTATTATATTGAAAATGTGTTTGATTGGTCAATTTTATTCAGTGCTGCCCAGATGTCAAGAATTTCATGTAAACTTTTCCTGGGGGCGACAACTAAATCGATATATCAAATTCACAGATTTGTAAGTATCGGATATGGAATCGATTCTCATCCCTATGGAAAACTTAACCCAACTTTTCAATTGATTATTCATTATTTATTTTTATTTATTTATTATTAACTTCTCAAAAAAAGACAGAAGGCAGAGAAGGCACACAAACCATCAAGAAACAAACAATAAACCCGAGCATAAAGTCTCATTTACACGGTGCAAGTAGCTTGAGCAAGTACTAACGCCAGTAGCTAAATTATCTTTGTTTTCATGCAAGTGAGTGTCTACATGCATTTTACTGATTTCAAATCGAATTTAGTGATTAGTGCAAATAGAGGTGAAATGGCAGCAAGTACAGTTGACCGAAAAGAAATTCAAAAATGCATTTTGAGTGTTTGTGGAGAATATGTTGCATCTTCCAATTTATTGGTTGAACTGGCTAAGGAAGATCCAGAAGAATATCGAAATTGTATGCGGATGACAAAAGAACAATTCAATAAGTTACTTTTCAAAATAAAACCCATGATTAGCACACAACTTTAGCGTCCAACGAGACGACATTGCAAAGGAAATTAATAGGTGCAACACAATACTCAAAATATTCGAATTCAAACCCTATTAATGTACTTCACTAATCACTAAATACAAATCCTGTCTACACGCGTCCAGTCCACGAAAGTCAGTAAAATAAACGAGAGTGGAGAAAGCCACTTGCTCAAGTAAATAGAACATGCTTCTATTCACTTGACTAATCACTTGACTAAGGAGTTTACTTGCTCAAATACTAAATTAAGGTGTTTACACGATTCATGTTACTAAATTTTAGTTACTGGCGTTAGTACTTGCTCAAGCTACTTGCACCGTGTAAATGAGGCTTAAGGCCATTATGTCGTTCATAATTAAATACCTTAGGTACTCATTTACTAAAATCCGTTTTTTTTTTAAAGATAAAAGTCAAAATGACATTATGTTGGCAATACAATGTAAAATTGTCAATGCTTCAAATTTTTTATGTAGAAAAGGCTTGTGTTGCCAACAAAGTTACTAAATTTTTGACTTGGGGAATTATCTTTAAAAAAAAACAGACTTTAGTGTGTGCTTCTAAATTTTAGAGGTTTCTACCTAATAAGCATATAAGGAAATCATTATTTGTGGAAGGTTGCTCTACTCTACTCCACCTGCATTTTACTAATACCTATCTACCAAGTACCTAAAGTCTGTTTTTTTTAAAGATACCTAATTCCCCAAGTCAAAAATTTAGTAACTACCTATGTTGGCAACATAAGCCTTTTCTACATAAAAAATTTGACAATTTTTCATTGTATTTCCAACATAATGTCATTTCGACTTTTATCTTTAAAAAAAAACAAACTTCACCCTTCATGTGAATTTTTTTCCGAAAGCATTGGCATTATCTCAAGTCCTCCTGGCCAGTTCCTGGAATCGGTTTTTACAAACTCTTCCATCCTCCATCGCACAAACAAAATAAACAATAATTACCTAACTATTAAAATTATTATTATTTTTCTTAGTGGTTTATGGGAAATAAAACAGGAGTATAATTTTTATGTGTCTGTATTCCATACCTTCCAGTTTCCCTAAAGACCTTTTCAAATTTTCCCAGGCAAAAACATCATTTTTTTTTTCTTCAAATTACACTGCCTCCAGCCCCAGCCTGCTGTTTTTTGTTCTAATTATTGTTTATTTTGTGATTATAAGTAAATTGGCCAGCCAGGGGTCACTGACCTACGGTAAAGTCGGTAAACAAAAATCGCTTTTATCGTTTTCGTACTCTCTGCTGTGCCGGATTAGTGGAGATATCGATTTCTTTGTTTAATTCGCATTTATAGACAAGGAAAGAAAATTGTCGATACTAGGCGATACTTCAATTAATAGATGTCGTTCTCCTCAAGTTTCAAGGCGAAGGTAGAGCTGTATACCAAAGTCGATACGATACGCAAAGCGATTTTGATAAATATATGCCTCCTTTTTTGTCCGATGTGTTCAAAAAGAAAAAAAAAATATTCGTTTGGAACATGGAAATTTGGCAAACCTTAGACAAACAGTGATTTTTGATTGGTGCAAAATTATACCGCAAAATTCAAATAATCTGATTTTTTTTCTTTCAATTTTTGACTCCAAGATTTTTTAAAAAATTAACCAACCATACTTTTATGTAGTACATCAAATACACTTTCGTTACAGATAAATTATATACCTAATTTTAATTGAGTGCAAGAGGTCCATTAGGGAGGTCATATTCACGAAAGGTTTTTAAAAAATTATTGAAAAACCTTTTTTTTATCATATTTTCGCTGTTAATTTGTTATTAAATAAAACCCTATTACGGTGTATGGTAATATTATTTAACAAAGTTTTCGAAAAAATACGTTTTCAATACAAAACCTAAAGTTTTTCGAAACATTTTTTTAAGGCCTCTTTTCCGAGACTTTCTTAATATTTTCAAATAATTTATATAGGTTTGGAGTGAAAAATTTAATTTTGCAACAGCCCTGAAAGCAACGAATCAAAATACTGCTTTTTACTTTGCTCCCCCTGTACATTTTGATAAGATATTTTTTCTACAATTAAGGAAAGGCCCCCCTAATATTCACACAAAATTTCACTAAAATCCGCCAAATATAAAAAAGTTATTCAGAGCCAAAGTGGGTTCCAAATAAATTTGGCACACAAGTATAATATTAGCTGAAAAGAGATCCATAACGGAAAACAAGTACATAATTTCCTATTTTTTGATTTTTTTTCCCACAATTTCGCAGACAGCCCTAAAACATCGTTCAAATCACTTTTTTTCAAATTAATTTTTTTATCGGAAATTTTCCGATATTTTGCGTTTCCACACTGATCACGTGATCGATGTCAAAATGTACTCTAAGGTTATCGAACATGCAGGATCGATGGCACATAAGAAAAAATTCCATATCCTACAAATAAAAAATTTCCCCAGTTAAATTCTTGATTTAGGGAATGAAAACCAGGCATTACAATAGATATAGCAGCCGCCATAGATATTCGAGATTCCTAGAAAAAAATGATTTCTTTGTTGACGATGTCCTGAGTTCTGGAATAATGGTCTATAAACCTAGTAGTCCCAAGGTGGAAAAAAACTTTGGTTACTGAATAATAATTAGGTGCTAGTTAGGGCCTCTAATTAAAAATTAAGTGCTCCTTTGTTTTTGACAAAATCAAAAAAATAACTTAGGGACTGCTAGGTTTATGAATGCTAGCAGTCCCCTATAATAATTTTTTTTTCCAAATTTTTCTTGTGTATCAGAATTAGGTGCTTTTTAGGTGCTCCTAAATAGTCCAAGAAAAAATTGAATTGATTGATTATTAACTGAGTTACACATTTTTTTTTATTATTAGGGAACTGCTGACTTTACGTTTACTTGGTGGTGTGTCAGAATGGAAAAAAACTTCGGGATCTATATAATAATTAGGTGCTTTTAAGGTGCTAATTAGGACATCTAACTAAAAATTAGGTGCTCCTTCAGTTTTTGAGAAATTAAAAAAAAACAAAACTAAGGGACTGCTAGGTTTATGAAAGCTAGCAGTCCCCTATAGTAAAAAATATTTTTTCGAATTTTTCTTCTGTATCAGAATTAGGTGCTTTTTAGGTGCTCCTAAATAGTCGAAGTAAAAATTGAATCGATTGATTATTAACTGAGTTACATTTTTTTTTTTTTTTTTCATTATCAGGGGACTGGTTACTTTACGTTCACTTGGTGGTGTGTCAGAATAATAGGGTACTTTTTAGGTGCTAAGTAGGGCCTCTAATTAAGAATTAGGTGCTCCTTTAGTTTTTGAGAAAATCAAAAAAAAAAACTAAGGGACTGCTAGGTTAATGCAAGCTAGCAATACCCTATAGTAAAAAATATTTTTTTTCAAATTCTTCTTTTGAATCAGAATTAGGTGCTTTTTGGGTGCTCCTAGATAGTCGAAGAAAAACTTTTAATAACAGTTAATAATTAACTGAATTACAGATTTTTTACATTATTAGAAAATTGTTGGCTTTACTTTTACCTGGTAGTGTATCAGAATAGAAAAAAACTTCGGGGTCTATACAGTGTGATTATTTAAGTGTGCATTATATGGGATTTTTTTTTAGTAATAGCACAATCAAAATACAAACAAGGCCAAAAGTTGGTGCATGTCTGATATTCATATTAGGTGCACTTAGAATGGTTGCAATTCAAACATCATACAGGGTTGCTCAAAAAATATTAAAATTGCAGTAATATTTACTTAAATGAAATAAAACTTTTGCACTTTAAGCAGAATTTTTTTAATATGCATATTATCATTAGTAATGTTTGAAGTTGTTGAAAAAAAAATGCGACATTTTAAAGTTGTGTTAAATATCATTGCAACAAACATGAAATTTGTGATTCCACAGAAAATTAAAAATCTGAGTTAATTTTACAAATATGCTTGAATTTGAACAAGGTTATGTAAAATTGATTTGATTTTAATTAATTTTTGAAAGGCTGTTTTGGTATTTAGGCATAACTTTTAATTCCAAACAACTTTTCTCTATAACATTTTTCTGAATTTTCTAAAAGAAGGGTACTTTACAGTACAATTTTGATATTGTTTGAGCTACCCTGTATGCTAGGGGTGTGCGATTCAAATCGATTTTTTGAAATATCGATTTTTTTGGAAACGATTTCCGATTTTTCAAATCGATTTTTTCACAGACGATTTTTCCAAGAATCGATATTTTGGGAAGGAGATCGTCCTTACGATCTTGGATAATTTTTTTTTTTTTAAATATAAGAATTTAGACTTGGAATCAATCAATATTCTTCTTTTTTCTTCGAGCGAGCAGAGAGCACTACGAGCAGAGCGGTCTGTTGGGTGTTGGAGCCGAGCCAACTCAACAAAGGGAAAACGCCCAACCAACGTCTGTCTTTTGTCAGTCTCCTTTTACTTAACCTCACTTTTTCTGCAATCAGTGCAAAGCAAAGTGAAATGTGCATGTGCAATCGTTTCTGATTTTTGAATCATTCTTCAAAACTGCTGTTATGGCTCCTTTAAAAAGTGATATTTGGAAATATTTTATAAAAAAGACTTCTTGTGGTACCTGTAATTTGTGTCAAAGAGAAGTGAAAAGTGGAGGAAATACAACAAAGGACCCCGCAATATTTAAATGGAAATTGGTTACCCGTGATATTTGGATGAAATTAAAATATGGTATTGGGGATGCCGTAAGCAACATTTTTTACCAGGGGCATAACCCTGTATATATGACAGGTGAGGCGTGGCTAGCTGTCAAATATTGGAATCTTATATCCAAAAGCAGAGTGACTATGGCAGATTTTGATGAACGAAGTATCGATGTCTACTAAGTCGACCAAGTTAAGTCGAAAAATATCAACCATTTTGACACCTGTCAAAACCCTGGCAAACGGCAGCATTCATCTTTTTCCGTTTTCAATATTTTAACCATTTGACATTTTTAACTTGTAAGTAAATTCTGAATTCAAAAATGGAAAAAAAAAATGGCAGAACTATCAAAATCTGTCATTTGATTTAGTAGAAAAAAATACTATAATCTGATTTTTTTTTGTTTCAAGGTAGTTTATTGGTGATAAAACATTAAACAAATTTCATGCATGTCATATTTTGATAACTGTCAGAATTTGTTGATAGCTTTTTGGTTCATATTGAGTTTGTTTGCTTAGTGAAGCTCTACAACGGGCATAAAATTGGTTCATTTCTATTGTATTATTGTATTATTCTATCATTCTAGTTGTAGAACTGCACTAAGCAAGCAAACTCAATATGAACCAAAAAGCTATTAACAGATTCTGACAGTTGTCAAAATGTGACATGTATAAACTTTGTTCAATGTTTTATCACCAATAAACTATCTTGAAACAAAAAAGAACCAGATTAGAATTTTTTTTTTACTAAAACAAATGACAGGTTTTGACAGTTCTGTCATTTTTTGTTTCAATTTTTAAATTCAGAATTTACATACAATTTAAAAATGTCAAATGACATCATGAAATATTGAAAACTGGAAAAAATGAAGTGCGGCCGTTTGGCAGCGTTTTAACAGGTGTCAAAATGGTTGACATTTTTCGACTTAACTTGGTCGACTTAGTAGAAATAGATTTTTTGTTCATCAAAATCTGCCATAGTTAATCTGTTTTTGGATATAAGATTTCAATATTTGACAGCTCACCACGTCTCACCTGTCATATATACAGGGTTGTGCCCATGGTAAAATATGTTGCTTACGGCATCCCCAATAACATATTTAAATTTCATCCAAATATCACGGGTAACCAATTTCCATTTAAATATTGCGGGGTCCTTTAAAAAACCACCTTTTACGACATCATCAATCAGTTGTTAAAATTACTACAAAAGATAGAATTCAGAAGAGTCAGCTTCAGGTATGTTTTATTTCATGTTCATATTTTTGTTATTGATCATTGATCCATCAATCCCATAAGTTCTTCAGTATTCCATTTTCTTTTTTATAGAATGAGAGGGATACTGGAGCTAATGCAAATGGGTCTAGTCAAAGAAAACGAGAATTAGATGAAACAGATTCCAATAATAATTCAGCTCAAACACAGACTCAGACAGAGCCTCAACAGGTACAGACGTGGGGAAAATAAGTGACAATGAAGGTGATCTCACTCTTACCTAAGACCAAGAAGCCCAAGGCAAAGGCAGCATGTTCCTCAAAAGAAGTAAGTGAAATTCTTCATGAAATCGCAAATAATTAATTTAATTAGTTAAACTGTTGAACAATACCTACCTCCAGTAACAATAGTACCTCTACCTACATGTGAATTATTAGTAACGTTTTTACAGTTCGAATGCAACAGCCCTCGTCCAACTATTACCACACTAGAGCGTGGATCATCCATTCAATCATTTTGTTCTTCAGCCCATACAAGTTTAAAACCAACAACTTTCAAGTCCAAACAAAAACAAACCTCCATTGACGAATCATTTGCATTTATGAAATCCTTCTCAAGTATGAGTTCACTCTCTAATATTTTTGTTTTATCTTTCAATATTATTATTGTAGGTGATGGTGAAAAATCAAGGAAAATAACAAATGCCATTGTGTATATGATTGTCAAAGATCACATGCCTTTTAACACCACAGAGCGACAAGGATTCCAGGCATTTCTGAAAACAGTAGTGCCCCTGGAAGAAAAGCAATTACAAATGCTTTAGATATGAAATATGATGCTTTGAGCAATTTAATAAAAGAAGAAATATCAAAACTGCCGCACATTACGTTCAGTACCGATGTATGGACAGAAACAATGACAACTACCAACTACTTAGGTGTCACAGCACATTATGTTAATAAAAGTAAATTAAAAATCGGTAATAATTGGAGTTTATGAATTAACTGAAAGTCACACATCATAGTATTTGGGCATATGTCTTAAAAATATTTGCGCGGAATGGAATATTATACCAGAAAAAATAACTGCAGTTGTCACTGATAATGGGGCACAAATATTTTAAAAGCAGATGCAGATTCTGATGGGAAAGGCAAGCATTTGCCCTGTTTTGCCCATACATTAAACTTGGTGGCCACACGTACAATATCTGCCTATTATTAAAATTATTAAGGATAAGATATCAGCAATAGTCACATATTTTAAACAAAGCGTTTCAGCTGCCGACAGATTGAGAAAATGTCAACCAGAAAATGAGAAGCTGAAACTTGTCTAACAGGTGGCTACTAGGTGGAATTCCACCTATTTTATGGTTGAAAGATTTTTAAAGCTTTCTGCATATGTAGCCCCGATTTTGTTAATGTGCCCAAACAGCCCAAGCTTGCTATCTGCTGAAGAAATGCAAATAGCATCGGATATGATGTTTTGAAACTTATAGAAAATGTTTCCACTGAGCTTTGTGGCGAGAAATACGTAACGTCTAGCAAAATTATTCCACTCATCAATTGCCTTACCAAACAACTTCAAAGTATCACACCGGCAACTCCAGAAACTAATGCCATGCTGAACACTGCAATAGCAGAAATAAAAAAAAAAGGTTTGGGGCGGCTGAAAAAGTTAATCTACTTGCAGTATCAACTATACTTGACCCCAGATTCAAAAAAAAATATTTTCAAGACCCGTTATCTTATTCTCAAGCTATATCACAAATTAGTGCCTTGCTCGGGCAAATTCATTAACAAGAAAAAAGAAATATTGCACAAAATCCATCTACTTCTACAGTCGATAATTTAATTACTGATATTGACGATTCTTCAATATGGATACACCATGAATTCCTAGTAACATCAATGGATCAGGAAAAACGTAATAGAGAAGGCAATCCTGGTGAAATGAACAATTTCTTCAAATTTTATCTGCAAAATCCACCGGCTCCCCTAAAAACTGATCCTATAGCATTTTGGGAGAATTACACAGAAGTTTCGCCCAATCTAGCCAGATTGGCTCAACAATTTCTGAGCGTTCCTGCTGGCACCTCTGTACCTTCAGAACGCCTTTTTTCACAAGCAGGACTAACTATTACACATTTAAGGACCAAGATGTTGGGATCCAGGCTGTCGAAATGGTTGTTTTTACACTCATTGGAGGACGAGGATTACCATTAGATTTTTCTTCAACATTATGACAAATCTGTGTTTGTGATACCAAAATATAACTTTTGTTTCCTATTTTTTTTGTGATGACATAATGTAGGTATGTCCAGAATGTTTATTTTTATGTTTTTTTTTTGAACTAAGCTAAACTAAATACAATTGCCTTATTATTCATGTATGTCTAATGTACTTTCGGCGGTTTTGCTTTGGTTCTAATAAAATAAATTAAAAATTATGTTTTTTTGTTTAGATAAGTATCTACGTAGAGTAATATGTATAATACCTAACCTAAAATGATATAACATATTCAATTATTTTTAATTAATTATATTTTATTGTTTTGATAAAGACAATCTCTTTTGTGATATCCGATTCGGATCGATCCCGAAAATCGATCTCTTGGAGAGAATCGAACACCCCTACGTATGCTGTTTGACTTGCAACCATTCTAAGTGCACCTAATATGATTATCAGACATGCACCAACTTTTGGCCTTGCTTGTATTTGGGTTGTGCTATTACCAAAAAAAATCTCCATAGGTTGCACACTTTAAAAAATCACACTGTATAATAATTAGGTGCTTTTTAGTAGGGATGCGTCGAAGCGCCTTTTTTCCGATTCGGCCGAATACCGAATCGGTTTCAATTTTGCAGTAATTCGGCCGGAGCTTCGACCGAATCACAAATATTAAGGGATTTGTTTATAAACAAACAACGATTTTGTTAAACAAATAGGTCGAAGCGGCCGAATACCGAGACCGAAACGATGCTTCGGCGCATCCCTACTTTTTAGGTGCTAATTAGGGCCTCTTATTAAAAATTAGGTGCTCCTTTAGATTTTGATAAAATCAAAAAAAAAAAAACTAAGGGGCTGTAAAGTTTATGAAAAGTAGAAATCCTTTATATATATATAGGTGCTTTTTAGGTGCTCCTAAATAGCTGAAGAAAAACTTGAATCAGTTAATAATTAACTGAATTACAGATTTTTTCATTATTAGGAAATTGTTGGCTTCACATTTACTTTATGGTGTATTAGAATGGAAAAAACTTCGTGATCTATATAATAATTAGGTGCTTCTTAGGTGCTAATTAGAGCCTCGAAAACTAGGTGCTCCTTTAGTTTTTGAGAAAATCAAGCAGTCCCCTACCTATAGTTATTTTTTTTTTGCATCACAATTAGGTGGTAAATAGTCGGAGAAAAAATGGAATCAGTTAATTATTAACTGAATTACAGATATTTTTCCATTAAGTATTAGGAAATTGTTGGCTTCACTTTTACTTGGTGGTGTGTCAGAATGGAAAAAAAAAGATCAGGGTCTATATAATAACATTAACTGCTACGTTAATGGAAGCTAGTAGGCTTGCATTAACCTAGCAGTCCCTTAGTTTTTTTCGATTTTCTCAAAAACTTAAGGACACCTAATTTCTAATTAGAGGCCCTAATTAGCACCTAAAAGCACCTAACTATTATATAGATCCCGAAGCGTTTTTCAATTCTGACACACCACCAATGACCAAGTAAACGTAAAGTCAGTCACTAATAATGAAAAAAAAGTCTGTAGCTCAGTTGATAATCAATCGATCCAATTTTTTCTTAGACTATTTGGGAGCTAAGAAGCACCTAATTCTGATACAAAAAAAAAATTGAAAAAATATTATCCTTGAAAACTTAAGGAGCACCTACTTAATTTTTAATTAGAAGCCCTGATTAGCACCTAAAAAGCACCTAATTATTATATAGACCCCGAAGTTTTTTCCATTCTGATACACCACCAAGTAAAAGTGAAGCCAACAATTTCTTAATAATGTGAAAAAGCTGTGATTCAGTTAATTATTACCTGATTCAAGTTTCTCTTCGACTATTTAGGAGCACCTAAAAAGCACCGAATTTTGATAGAAAAGAAGAATTTGAAAAAATATTTTTGACTGCTAGCTTGCATTAACCTAGCAGTCCCTAAGTTTTTTTTTGATTTTCTCAAAAGCTAAAGGAGCACCTAATTTTCGGTTAGAGGCCGAGAGGCCCTAATTAGCACCTACAAACTACATAGGTAATTATTATATAGACCCCAAAGTTTTTTTCCATTCTGACACCAACAAGTAATCTTGAATCCAGGAGCACCTAATTCTGATACAAAAGAAAAATTTGAAAAAACATTTTTCACTATAGGGAACTGCTAGCTTTCATGAACCTAACTAAATTTTTAATAAGAGACCCTAGTTAGCACCTACCTAATTATTATATAGTTCCCAAAGTTTTTTTCACCTTGGGACTGTTACGTTTATAGATCCCTGGAATAAAACAGAAACATTGGCAAAAACTGCATTACCTGACTCGCGCCTCCTAGTTCGGACTAAATGCAGGCCGACTGATAAAGGAACATACTTTTTGTACAAATCTCGAATATCTATTGCGACTACTATATACCCCTTTGTCGTTGAATCCAACTTTAGCATGAACAAAATATAAGCACAGCTCCCAAGGCTTTGTGAATAAATATAAACATTGATATTAAATAATAAAACAATTGGTTTTATAAGTAAGACAAGGACAGGATTAGGATCAAACCAACTTAATATTCACTTGAAAACTGATAAAAATGTACAATTTTTACTAATTTTTAGGTGTAAAATATATCTACTTACCTATAAAGTATTTTTTCCCAAGTGGTAAAACAATGCACTGCTACTAATGCTATCAAAAATTATAGAATTTACCGAACAAAATAAAAACAAGCATCAACATCTAGACCAAATGATGACAGCCAGAGCCAACGCCCATCCACGGCCGACCGCCAAACCTAGCGTTTTCAATTGGCAAAACCATGGTTGCACGTTGCACCCAGAGCTGCTTTCCAGTATGCACATTGACGCGCTCTAGAGCACCCCGGGAGCGCCACGCACTAGATTTGTACCGTTCCAGTATCATGACGTGTGACGTTTGTCCGTACGTATAGCCGTTGATTGCGGAATAGGGGAAGATGCCTCAAGGATGATACATACTACTAAGGATGGCTTATCCTCATAAGGCCTGTGTGTAACAAATCCCCCCCTACCCCGCCTAGCCAAAAAAGCAGTTGTGACGTAAGCATCATGGCGTTTTTCGCCTTGACGTAGGCTGTTTGCACCACAGGTTATGTTATGATCTGGCTGCTGGCTGGAAATTATGAAACTAGTTTCTATAATTAAAGTCTAAAATTATAAAATTTTATCAGATAAGTACATATAATCATGACTTTTAATCATTACTGTTGTGTTCCTCAGTGCAAGTCTTGGGCTAAAAAAAAAAAGCTGACAAAGGATTGAGTTTCTACATATTTCCCCTTGAAACAGACCACACAGGTTTATTTGGAATCGAAAATGGAAAAAGATGTCGAGAAGAAAAGCCTACTGGATTTTAAAACTTCGTATTGGCAAACCAGTCACCAAATTCATGAAAGTGTATTCTCTGCATCTCAAGCAAGAATTTTGTGTTAAGGTAAACAAGCATAATGGGTAGTTTTGTGCCCTAGCTTCATTTTATTAGGCCTGCTTCTAGGCATTGATCAAGTACTATCTATTTTTAAAATGTTTTGTTTGAAAATATTGACTGTTTTTTTTTATTTACAGGTGAGAGTACAGGTCTTAGAGGTACAGGTAGAGGTCGGATATTGAAAAAAACAGTTGTACCATCCCAGAATTTGCCCTCTTCTATAGTGATCCATAAACCGAGCCAAAAAATAGATTCCATGGGTGCTGAAAAACTTGCCAAAAGAAAAAGAAATCAAGATTCTATTGAGACTATACAAGTAATGAATGTAGTTATACTTTTAATCAATTATTAAACTCTTCTCAGATAGACATACAAATGGCCGAGCAAACAGCACAACGTGTAAAGTTTTTATTGAATCCTAATTACCAGTATTATATTGTTATAGGTATTTAGTTCGAGTAAAAATCAGATTTGTGTTCAAGTTATTTGACTTTGTTAATTTAATTTTCACCCATTAATAAATAAAAATAAAGAGTTATTTATAAAATATTTATTTATTTATTACATATACAAGTTATTCAAATACAGACATTATAAGGGAGATACCATACCTGCCTTTAGACCCTTTTGGCAATGTCCTATTGTAGAAAGTTTACAAAAATATAAGAAAAAGATCCGGTTAGGCTGTTGTATGGATATAATCATTTCGGATCAGGTAAACGAAATAGATTATAATGAATTTTGGCCTGCATCATCACGAGCAGCATTATGGGTGAAAATTATTACCCAGTGTGAAACTTTCGAGAACAGTGAATGAATAAGTCGATATTGCATTTACAGCACATTGTTCTTCCTCGGCTGCTACAGTTTTGACCACCACATCGTTTTTTTTACGTTCAGGAAAAGTGTTTGAATGATGATGCAGTCCATAATACCTTATATCATTATTGACTCAAAAATCACTTGCTGCAGCCCGAAGCATATTCTTCTGTAGCACAAGGTGGTATTTGATATTTCCTCGGGTACCTATGTCTGAAAATAAAAATAAAGTTAAAATTGTATGATTTCTCAAAAAATTGTTAATTCTGCTCTACCTGTGATATATTTCCCATTCGAATAAACAATTTTTGCACTAGCACAAAGTTGCCTAGTAGATAGGTCAGCTAAACCACGTTCCTCATCTGCTGAATCTTAGTCAGTGAGCTCTTTGCTTTCTGTGTGGGCTCAATAATATGCCATCAACATTTTCATTATCATAAGCAGTATTCAAAACTTCCTGATGGCTAATTCCACTAAAACAAAATGTACAGCTAAAAATGTTAGCTTCTGCCCAGGCCCATATGCCATATGGGACAGTAATGTTTACAAGAATATAATACATAAACAAACGATCAATTTATGCTCGAATAGGAATATGTTTTTATAATAATATGAGAAAACCCTAAAAACAATTAAATAGTATAGAATAAATTATCTTATAGTTATTATACTTACATAAAGAAATGTAAACAAAACGCCGCGTAATTCTCCTAGGGCTCCATTAAATCATACATGCTGAAAACGTGTAAATAGGCGGAATGACGAAAGCTAGCCAAATATCGAAATATCGCGCTCCGAGCGCACTTTTGACCTTGATGTTTATTGGTTCCGTCATAGGGTACCTTTACGCGCTATAATGGTTAATCAGAATCAAAATAATATATTTTTCATGACAAATTTATAAATTTATAAAACCGCTGGCGCAAACAGCTGGCGACTTAGTTATGACGTCAGCAGTGGTTGGAAACATTTGAAAACCAATATGGCGGCGATTACCCAAAAAGGGGCCGATAAGCACTCCTTAGAAAGTTTATTCTCCTTGAAGATGCCTAACCTCTATAGAAATAATCGTGGCTTGCGACAAAAATTATTCCCATCTTTCTCAAATGAATGCAGATACCATCTCCCGTCTTTTTTCGGCGACGGTTGATGTCGGAAAACACATCACATCATTGATTGGTGCTGCCACCAACAAATGTATGGCATTTTGTGTAAACAACGACCGTTGGGCGAATGAGGAGGCATGAGAGGGATTGAGGGGTCTTAAAATATTTAAACAGCATACTTGTAGAATCGTATTCTTGTTGTTAAACAGCGTTGCCAGGTCTCAAGAAATTTCTCATCTTTCTGGGAAAAGTTAATCGATTTTATTATGGGAGTGAATCCTACGCCTACCGGTAGGTCCTTTGTTATCCAACAATCGTACGCCTACCAGTAGGTTCTTTTTCATCCACCGATTGTGCGCCTACTGGTAGGTCCTTTTTCGTCAATTGATCGAGCGCCTACTGGAAAGTGTGTTATTACTTTAGAATTTGTATGTCCTACCAGTCAGCTGTTGCTAAATACTTTAGTAAAATTTTGTTTTTTTGTAGAATTGACATCAAGAAATTCGTCCACTGAGTAATAAGCCTCTATAAGTACCTTAACATCTTTCTATCTTGGGCTTTAAACTTGTTGATGTTTGGAATCTGCTCTACTTCATTCCAGACGGCAACCTATTCAAAATCCTTCTGGCACGCACCTTGAAGTTATCTTTAAATCTTCGATTGCTCGCTACGCTCGCCAAACCTCAAAGAGAATGTTCTCAGAAATGTAAATCCACCAAAAACGAGAAAAACCTTCCACCAGAAACATGAAAACCCTTTATTAAATAATATAACGGCTTGAAATTTAAAGTATTTTTAAGTCTCTGATTGCTCGCTCCGCTCGACAACTTGAAAGAAAAGATTCTTGGAAGCGCGAATAACCCAAAAACGTGGAACACCATTTTTCAACTTTCTTGTAAATCATTTTTGAGTCTCCGATTGCTCGCTATGCGCTCGCCAAATCTCAAAAAGAAGATCCTTGGATGCGTCAATGCACCAAAAACATGCAAAGTCTTTTTTTAAATATAGTACTTGACCTCGTACTTGACCTTGTATCTTATGCTCTAAAATAAAAGATTTTCTTTTCCTGATTTCAAAAATATACATATATTGTAGGTATATTGATGACATTTTGGTTGAGCTGAGCTGGAGCCCTTTTTGACATACTTTATCTTAGCTAATTGATTAGGTACAAGATTTGCATTTTTATAAAAATATCAAAAACTCATGGAAACAATGAAGTTGTTAACGTTGTCCTGTTAATAAATTTGACGTGTCGAAATTTCATTGTTACAATTTTTATTATTATTTCCATATATTAGGTGCCTATTTTTAATTAGTTATAACGGTGTAACAATATATACAGTGCGTCCCGCTTAAGGACTAACCACCCTTCAAAAATTTTCATTTTTCAACCCATTCAATTAATATTTTTTATGTCATACCAATACATTATTGTGTTTTTATACCTTAGATACCATCTACATAACTCATTACTTTATGCCCGCGCGGGCATAAAGTACATATTATGGCCCGCGCGGGCATAAAGACGCAAAAAACAGTTTTCAATTAACTTATTCTTTATTAACAAAATATAAATTTACGCTTATAAACATATTATTTTTGTCAAAAAATGATGATGTTTGCATACTGATGACAATTTGCGAAGTGACACTTTTTTCCCAGGTATTTATTATTGACAACCAACTGGTATGACATAAAAGTTTGTATGCACCACGGGTACTAATAGATATATACCCTCGGGCGACTTACAAACCCTGGGGCCAGAGGCCCTCGGCTTTGTAAGACCGTCGCCCTCAGGGCATAATCATCTACTTAGTACCCTTGATACATAAATAACTATTTTGTCTTATATCTACTCGAATTTGGCTCAATAATTTTATTTCTGCAGCTATACTGGTGCACAGGGTGTCCTCATTTATAGGCTCAAATTTCAATAAGTATACTATTAGGGATTTTTTTTGGAGAAATCTGATCGCAGATTCTTGTTTAGAATGGTCTAAAAACCAAATGTGCTAATTTTTGTTTCAATAGGTACGATACAGGATGATCACAACAAATTTTCACAATTTAATGAATCAAATCGCAAAAATGTTATATTTTGAGATAAGTTTACTACAAGTTTTGGTTAAGGATGTTCTAATTTGAAAATTTTAACCCTGTAACATATTGAAACAAAAATTAGTACATTTGGGTTTTACACCATTCTAAACAAGAATCTGCTATCAGATTTTTTTCTAAAAAAATCCCAAATGGTACTTTATGGCTATTTGCTCGGCTATCACTTAAGGGATATTTAATCTAAGTAAAGCTTTGAATGTTACTTTTGTTTCTATAAGAGTCATATTCAAAACTCCACTGAGATTAAATTTCCCTTAAGTAGTAGCGGTGCAAATAGCTGGTAGGCGCAGGATTCTTAAATTAATATGAACCTACCGGTAGGTTCAGGATTTTTTTTACAAACAGTACCTACCGATAGGCGTTATATCATGTGGTAATTGGGAACCTTCCATAATGTTTTAGCGTTATACATACGGTAAGCTCTCAATGAATGAAACAAACAGGACCTACCGGTAGGCGCAGAATTCACTCCCTTTTATTATTGTGTGTATTTATTAGGTACCTACCTACACACAAATACCTACAATTTAACTTTTGTTTTGAATTTTGGTATAGTACCAGAACCTACCTATATAGTTTTGGCAAATTGAAAAAAAAAATAAGACAATTAAATTCAAGAATTATCAATAGTAATAATATAACCAGTGCAATGGAAATTAAATTATCGATAATTTTTGGGTAATTGGCCCGAATGCATTTTTGTGCATGGGTGCCTTTTTCAGTTTAAAACGCATGAGTGCAAATTTGTCAAAAATTATAAATTAAAATACATCAGAGGCGTTTTCTCGCGTCCACTTTTTTGAAACTGGTTCAAAACTGTTTTGAAACAGTACCATCGTCACCAAAAGTAACTGGGACAGCATTATATTAGCTCTGGTACTATTATATGATTTTTATTGTCAAATATTTGTCAAACTATGATTTAAATGCATTGAAATGAATGACGGTAGAACTAGTCCAGGAGATTAATATGAATTATTTTTGTCCCAGATACTTTTGGTAACGATGGTACATTCTCGCGATAAACCCATGACGTCACGTCAAAATTGGTTCAAACCGTTCCGAAATACAATCCAATCCACGTTTTCAAACCATTTTCTCGCGCCGAGAAATTATGACGTCATGGTGACATTACTTGAACCAGTTTTGAAAAATGTTTTGAAACATTTGAGACACGAGAAAACGCCTCAGGGTTACGTCTAGAAATAGCCCTCTGGGTGTGAGAGTGACCCTAGAGTAACTCTAAACCGTTTATAAATTGAGAGGTGCTTACTCGGAGCGTTAAGCCTAGTACTCATAACTGCGAAGTTCGCATTTTTTGACATTGCGTCGACATTCTGATGTTTTATGCGTGTATCAAACGTCAAATTATCAAAGCAATGCGAAAAAAGTGCGAATTTCGCGAGAGTTGACGTGCCAAGAGTGTGCCCAAATTAGCCCACTCAGGGACTGGGTTGAAAAACGCCCCGAGGTTTTTACCGGGTTTGACGTTGACATTTAGTGCAACACCCCAATTACATTCAGAAAAGGCGCACCCAGAGTGCACTCTAAGTGATGACGTCAGATCACTCTGACAAATAACTACTCTACCTTCACACTCCATTTCTAAACGCACTCCCTGGGTGAGTCCGAAATAAGTGAGCATTTTGTTATGATAGATAGAGTACCAATAGGTCATAGGACAATCACTCTTTGCAGAGGTACATGATGTGTCCTCAAACGTCTGGTTAAGAAAATACAGGGTGTTGAGATTTTCGGAAAATTTAGACTTGTTGCCTAGATTCAAAATGCCCTTAGCGATTTTGTTCAAATTTCCAGAGAGTGTTTGCGATTTTTTCAAGCGTCTTTCTAAAAAATACGTTTGAGTTCCACTTTTCCAGGACCGGACCTAGAGCGACTCTTATTTTTTCAACAGAGTGGTGTATCCAACAACAAGATTTTCCAAACAATACTTACATTGATTTTTATTTTTTATCTCGTGACGTTTAACATAGAACAAGAAAAACTCGGGATACCTTTTTTGTGGGAAATTAGGCAATGAATCAAAAAATAATTTTCAATTTGTCGAAAACCCTATAGAACGAGATCCGGCTGCAAATTTTTGGACCGATCGCGTAACTACTGGAAATTGCGAGAATATTGAAGTTTTGTATATAGACTTTTGAAAAATGTCATGGTGCCAGTAAAGTTTTGGCCGAAAGAGCAATAAAAAAAATTATTTATTGCTCAATTTTTCAATATTGCTTATTTTCGAGGGTCACCAAAAAATCTTTGTTCCGGAATATGCGCGGCAATTATGCGATGCGAAAAATGTATTGGTGCCACCTCCCATTTGGCCGCGTCGCCGCGGCACCAGTATGTGAAGGGGTAGTTTTTTTCAGCAAATCATCCCCATCACGTATCCACTTGATCGAGGTATCGAATGAAAGGTACTGATCTTCCCAATAAAAAAAGGGAATGGTGCCACTTCAAATCCGGCCGCAACTGCCTGGCACCAATGATTTTATGCGCAATTATCACGGGACGTTATCTCGATTATTTTCCAATTTTCAACCGAAACCTGCAGTATCAATGTTGTAGAGAATTATGTTATTGGAACTAATCATCTAAAAAATTTGTGAAAATTGATAATTTTCAATAAATTTGGTTCAAGATAGGCCACAGGCAGGGCATTTCTGTACAGTTTTATACTTCTACCGCTCTACCGTAATGTTATTAGAAATAAATTTGTCTTTAGTATTAAGCTTGTTCAAAATACGTGATTTTGACAAACAATATGGCCGGCAGAAGGCACACAAGCCATAACCCAACAAGGCCATTATGTTAAATGATCCACATTGGAGGGTAGGTAGATATTATAAAATTATTTTGACAAAATTAAAAGTTACCTTTTGAAATCACTATGAAATTCCAGAAGTTAACCTTCAGTTTATGGAAATGAATAAGTGTTTCGTATGTGAAAAAAGTGAAGCATTATTTGTACGTAGATGTACAACTTTCGCAAGAATCGTCAGACAATATCGGATATCACGAGACCTGTTATAGAAAAATTCCTCGAAAAATTCGAATTGTGGCAAAGCAAAGAGAAGAATACGAGAAACTTTTCACAGAAAATGCTGTATTAGTACGTTTGCAGCCAGAAACGTTGAATGCTTCTGTCGATATTGTTCCACTAATTCCGGACTAGATTTCCGCAACCGCATAGGACGCAAAAATGCTCAACAAGATGACGAAAAAACGCCTGCCACCGAAGACACGCTCGATGCCGAAAAAATAAAAATGCTATGACCTTCACAATCATGAAAATTTTATGGCTTATTTTGAGCGAAAAATTTGTTTTTATACACTAGAATTTTTTCATAATTTAATTTTTTCTATTCGATTGACTTAACTTCTAATTTAAATGCCACAATTTTGCAATAATGACTTCATTTATCACAATTATCTATAAATCTTAAAGTTTCAGATAACACTTAAGCCCACAAAAAAATGGAGAGAAAACTAAATTCACAAATTTTTTAGATGATTAGTTCCAATAACATAATTCTCTACAACTTTGAAACTGCAGGTTTTGGTAGAAAATTGGAAAATAATCGAGATAACGTTCCGTGATAATTGCGCATAAAATCATTGGTGCCAGGCACTTCCGGCCGGATTTGAAGTGGCGCCATTCGCCTTCTTTATTAGGAAGATCAGTACCTTTCATTTGATACCTCGATCAAGTGGATACGTGATGGGGATGATTTGCTGAAAAAAACTACCCCTTCACATGCTGGTGCCGCGGCGACGCGGCCAAATAGGAGGTGGCACCAATACATTTTTCGCATCGCATAATTACCGCGCATATTCCGAAACAAGGATTTTTTGGTGACCCTCGAAAATAAGCAATGTTGAAAAATTGAGCAATAAATAAAAAAATTTATTGCTCCTTCGACCAAAACTTCACTGGCACCATGACAATTTTTCAAAAGTCTATATACAAAACTTCAATATTCTTGCAATTGACGTGTCTCGCAGAAATAGAAAAAGAGATCTTAATTGTAATAAATACAAGTTAGAAAGTAATAAAAAATGACATGCGCGCGCAACTCGTGGCTGCAGTGTAGCCAGATTGTATTGTTGCAGAACAAATGTAGACAATACAAATCGAACATTATAACATTAAAGAAGTGATATATTGTCAAGTGTTTTACAATGCTGTAAATCAGACAAAAGAAGAGCTTTAAAGTGTATGTTACCATCGATGGCACTTTTATTTTGATAAAGGTTTCATTCGGCAGCATGGCACAATGAAATTGCAAATGAATATGTCAAGTATAACATAACCTTAAACGACACTGGGATAAGTTCAAGTAATACGTAAAGTATTAGTTTGCTCTTTGTCGAATTTCACGTTACAAAGAAAGAAAGAACGATTAATTCTGAACTCGTCCCTGAATACGAATATGACGCAAGCCCGTAACAAACTCGATTTTCATTGGACGCTCACCTGCAACCCACGAGTTGCGCGCGCACACCAGATATTACGAGTCACGTCAATTTCGAGTAGTTACGCGATCGGTCCAAAAATTTGCAGCCGGATCTCGGACTACTAGGGGCGTACCAATTTTTTCTTTTAAAAACATATCGGTTTATAAGGCAATTTTTTCGCGAGGATAATAAAGTATAGTCGAGTATGCTGGGTTATGTGATGTGTCAATTGTGTCATACTTCCCTACTCCCTCTCCATCAAATTCTGGGCCTGCGAGTGACGTCACTATCAGCAGCTTATAATCCGTGCGTTCGGTATTTTGATCTGAGTTCTCCGAGCTTGAATTTACCGTTCGTTTATTTAAAAAGTGTACTCTGTGCCGGCTCATTCGCGTTCGTTTATTGAAATTTCAGGCACTCTGATACAGCGTTCAAATGCTCGGTTCGCTCGCTGGTCACGTGATTATGGCTCCGCTCAGCACGCTCTACTCTTTGAGCACAATACCGAAGGCAAGGAATGATGACGCCACCCGCAGACCTCGATGGAATGCTTGCGATTCAAGCTGTGCTAGTCAGTTAATTTTTTCGTCGATTTCAAATACAGAAAAGGTGATTTTCGGTCTGTTCTCTCAGAAGAAATTAAGTATTCTTGATCCTCGATTATCCCAAAATTTGATGGTGGGGGAGTATGACACAATTAACACATCACATAACCCAGCATACTCGAGTATGCTTGATTATCCTAGCGAAGAATTGTCTATTATTGTTTTGCTATGTCGCTTTGTACCTAAGCTTGCAGCAAAGTGCGCCCTGGTGCAAGGTCATAAACCGACCGAACGCAAATCGAAGAAAAAAAAATCCTGAAACCCTTGTCACAGTTGTCAATAATCTCAAAAAAAAAATTGCTTTTTTTGCTTTTGCTTCGATATTAATTTTGTTTTACTAATAAACGAGTAGGTAAATTAGTAATGGACCTAAAATAAAAGTTAAAAAATCGGGGAAAAAAAACGGAAACGCAACGCAAACCGATTTTTTTATTTTTTTTAAATATTTTAGGTTATAATTTTTCAAAAGTAACAACTAATTTCTCTGGTTTTCCATCCATCCATCCATCCATCCCAGGGAAAAGAGAGCGAACTCAGGGTACGGGCTCGATTGTAACCCGAACGCAAAAGAGTACACTCTGAGAGCTAAAACGAACTGGGTCTTATCGTTTCAAAGGCGTTCGGAGTTCACCGAGTGTAAAGCCGAACTCAGCCTAGCAATCGATAAAGTGCTTGAGGTACTGTGCTACGGGTGCTACAGTGTTGCCGTTTCGCATTTACATAGCAGACATGCATTTACAGAAATCTTTTTGACATTTTAAAAATTTAATTCATGTTTAGGAAAAGAGATGGATGACGCGAGCGCTCCTAACGACAAAAACATTTATTGGTCTTTTTATTTTCCATAAGGTTAGGCATCTTCCCCTACTTCCTCAATCAACGGTATAGCTCGGGAGATCAACGCTCCGAGTAGCTCCGAGCTTCACACTCTCATACTGGAAAGCGGCTCAGATTGTCCAGACCCCCCAATCAGTTCAGTCAAAAATATGCTCTAAGTGCATAACCCAATGACTAAATAGTTATTTGTTTTACTAGGCAGAAAAGTACAAGATTTAATGCCGCGGCTGGTGTTTCATAGCCGAGGCTAGGAAACCAGCCGAGGCATTAAATCTGCTTTTCTGCCATGTAAAACATATAATTTTTTCTTCGAATGTTCAAATTCACACATGGACATCTTTTTTATATTTATTTCATTCATTATTATTATGCAAATAATTAAATTATTTTGACAATTGTCATTTTCACCATCAATTTCAAATGCCAAATTGACTGAAATTATTACCTGGAACGTTGTGACACTGTCACTTTTAATGCCTAGGCAGTAAAAGTCCACTTTTACTGCCTTGGCAGTAAAAATACAACTTTTGATCCTGTCAAGTGTCATTAAAAGACCACTTTTACTGTCATTCGGAGAAAAAAGTTTTTTTTTTTATCCCTAAGCGGTCCATAATTTGAGCTTTATCCATTATGTTCCTATTACTATAATAGTATATCGTCAAAAGTGGAATTCATTAACTTTATAAAATCTATATTCGACCAAAATTATTTAATATAAACTATCCTGATAAATTATTTAATATAAACTATCCTGATTTACACATTGAAGAGTAAACAACCACAGGACAAAACAAACTTTAATATTATTTTTTTCATCACGTCAATGTTCCAGTTCCCAATTTGATGTTTAAAAATGTTACTAAATGTAAAATATCTATTGGGGTCAGCATGGGATTCCTTTCGGAAATCATGCTAACAAGATAAAACATTGATTCGACGAGAAGAATAGATTTTTGAAGAGAAGTCAGTCCAGTTTCGGTCCTTCAAGCGGTAGGCAGAAAAGTCTCGGAAAAGTGTATCCCGAAAAAGCGTTTGTTTCGATTAAGTTCTCATGGCGAATTTAATGTAAGTAGGTACTTAAATTCTTTTATTATTGGCAACCCGGCGGAAATCTGTTGTCCCATCTTAGTTTTACGAAATGTCTTTTAAATAAAATGATAACTTAAATGTTTTAATTAATTTATCCAATTAATAAACTTTTGTCCTGTTTTGATCATGGTGTCTTATTCAACTTTAAAGGAAGCAGAGATCTTTTTAGGTACAAGGGCGAGATAAAGTCCTGGTTGCACTCTGATAATTTAGGGTGTGACAATATTAGGACTGTTTCTTGTTTTTGCAGAAATCACAAACCAGTCAAAGTGAAGTTCCTTGGTTGAAACTAGTTTTCCGACTGTTTTCAACCAATGAAATTTGCTCTGACTGGTTTGTGATTTCTGCAGAAACAGACCTATTAGAGAAGTTACTCATTATATACCGAGCGCTTTTATAAGAGGTTTATAATGCGAAATCTGTGATTAAATTATTTTTGCTTGTCGAAAGTGCTGCCCTCTATTAACAGCTTATGGTAACGTCCTATGATGTACATACAGGCTGTTTTTATTTTTTTATTCACAGTTTTGAAATTGAAATTAAACCAATAGAAACCTGCGCCCAGATTCTATTTTACGAGTCTAGTCTGTTTTTTTTTTTTGGTTTCACCCTTTCGAGCCCATACTCTACACTGCAGCCTTTATAGGCTTTTTGTATGTCATTCGTATGGGCTCTACTCCTTCTCATTCATACTTCTCATTCATACTTGGAGATCAGATGATTGACGGCAGCGCGGTCGACCCACCGTCCCGTACTACTGCGGTCACCAATCTCCAATCCGACACCGCGTTGCTTGGCTTGAGTAGGCCGTCTCTCACGTCCTTGATCAAGAACCAACGTGCCGGGTTGTTAGTTATGATGAAAATACATGGATTGTGCTTTCTGATTAAAGTCTAGTCTGTTAGGACACTCGATATCGAATACGACAGCTACGGACGTACCGTGTAATTCGTATCGATACGAATTTCGACTCGACTCGTAGAACAGTGTTGGTATATCGGTGAAGTTAAAATTCCCCATATGAGCGCAAAAAAATCCCTAGATTGTTAAAAAAATCCCTAGATTCAGAGAAGTAGGTCTATTCGATTTCTACTAATCGTCTAATCCGGGAGGCATAATCATTTTCTGCCAACGTAATAGGACCTTCCTTCGGCTGCATTCGTGTTCGTTCGAGCATATCGTAGGCAGATTATGATTGAAGTGGACTAACGTTGGCAGTTTATAGAGCCTGTCTGGCGTTCGTGAAAATATTCTCTAAATAAATTCAGTTGGAAATTGGTAGTTATTGTTAGTTGTTCGTACATGTTTCAATGCAAAATGCGATAACGAATGAAGTAATACCGTTATTGAGAGTTTAAAAATTAATCATTGTGTCTATTCAAAGGCCCAGAACTTGTTTGGTAAATTTGAGTAGTTTCGGTTAGTTTTCGATAGTATGGGTTGTTTTTGGTTAGTTTGGGTTAGTTCGGCAGAACACAGTTCAGCCGAGAGTTCAGCTGAACATTTATTTTATTCTTTTATTTTACAAAAAAAAATAAATATGTGGAACCAAAAGAGAAAAAAGATCTTTTGCATTTTGAACTTTTCATATTTTCAACATTTTGCATTTTCGACATTTCTCAATTTCTACCTTTTGTGTTTTATTATTTCAATTTTTTTCTAGCTCAAACTCTATAAAATAGTTAGTATAAAAGATGGATAGTTCCAAAGACATCGGTAGTTTTATCTAACACAATATCATGCCCATTGTTTTAGCTGAAATTTTCATGTATAATATCACAAGAGGGAAAATTTTGTCGGCAAAATTTTCGAAAGGTATGAAAGTTTGTTGCTTGGCAATTTTGCGAATGACACTTTCACAGAACATATCCCCTCTAGAAAAATTTCTCAAATGGGAGAGTCTCGAGGAAGGTTTTTAGTTAGGTTTTTAGTCAACGATGGCGACACTGTCGGGAGATAAGAGAAATTGGCAGGTATCTGTGACGTGCACAGTGATTTGTGTTGGTTTTATTTTGAAATTTAAATTTTTAAATTGTGTTGCTGTACCCCACGGTCCCCACGCGCATTAAAGTTAAAATTTAAAAAGTTTTGAAAAAAACCCTAAAAATTAGGGTCGTATTTTTTTGTATTTATTCATTTGTATGGTTTCGTTCACATTTGTATTTATTATTCGTGTTCACTTTGCGATCTACGTATAGCTGCGTGTCGCTTGTTAACTTTTTTTGCACTGTTTTACATTGGAAACTTCCTGCCAATCACAGTTTTCAAGAAAATGAGGCGAAAAGCATTAAAAATTATTTAAAAATAATAAAAATTTATCAAAAAAATCGATTCGCCTTTTTGTCAAGAATGCTTGATTAGTTTGGTTTCTAGTTAACGATGGTGCTGTAATTCATAACCGGTACGTAACATTGCAGATACTTTTCTAGAGGTGGAATGTTCTAATGTTCTGTGGACACTTTTGACAAAAACGAGCCATCAAGCGGGTGATTTTATCAAAAATGTCATGAGCGAAATTACCGAAAAGCAACAAACTTGAATAAAAGTTTGAGAACAATTTTGCTTACACAATTTTTTCTCGAGTGGTATTCGTCATGACTATTTCACGTAAGATTTTGAAAATAAATAGTGTCGCGGCTTTGGGTTGCCTGCTGACAAAAATCTTGGGTTCGTTGTTCGTTTCGTTTATTCCAAAAATCAAAGTCCGATAAACACAGCAATAATTTATTCCACTTAACAAAACACTCTGACACTAATTACTTTATTAACAAACTCAACAATTAAACTCTTTACAATCACTATTTAAATCGTATCACACTTGAACTGAAACTAACTTACAAACCAATGCCGGCCTTCTTATATATCCCTAGATCTATTCCTGTGAAATCTAGAATACACACGATAATCTAATTTTCCAGATTAAAGTAGAGTAATTCGCTAGATTCTAGTATTTCCGCGATCGATTCTTGACAGCCTGGCGGACGTTTAGCTTATTGTGACACTGCCCTCCTCTTAAGGTTGATCGTCCCGATCAACTTCACGCCCGTGATATTTCGCCAACCTGTCCAGATGTACAACTTTCATCTTACTCCTGGTGTTGCGCTGGACTCGATAAACCAAATCATTGATCCTCTTGATTACTCTATAGGGTCCTTCCCATGCTGAAGACAATTTCGGTGATACTCCTTTCTTCCTTACTGGGTTATACAACCACACTAAATCACCTTCTTGAAATCCGACCGAATTGGCTTTCAAGTCGTATCTGGTCTTCATTCGGTCACTGGCTAGTTGAATATGCTCCCGAGCAAAATCATGGATACCCAGAAGTCGTGCCCTTACTTCGTCGGCATAATCTCGGATTTCTCTTCGTTCTTCTTCGGGTACTCCAAACATCAGATCACAAGGCAACCTGAGTTCCCTTCCAAAAACAATTCTAGCCGGACTTTCACCTGTTGAATCGTGAACAGCCGCTCTGTAAGCCATTAAAACTAGAGGCAAATGCTTGTCCCAATCTCGTTGGTTCTTTACGACCACTTTTGTCAGGTGTTCCTCTATGGTCTTATTGAATCGTTCCACCATGCCATCAGATTGAGGGTGTAAAGGTATTGTCCTTGTCTTACGAATGCCCATGATCTCACAAACTTTCTTAAAGATGGCAGATTCGGAGTTTCGTCCCTGGTCTGAATGTAACTCTAGTGGCACACCATGACGACTAAAAATTTCGTCCACTAGCACCTGGGCAACAGTGATGGCTTCTTGATTGGGAATAGCGAAAACTTCTGGCCATTTACTGAAGTAATCCATGATAACTAAGATGTATTTGTTACCACGCTCTGACTCTGGGAACGGTCCTGCTACATCTATCGCTATTCTCTCAAATGGAAGACCAACGTTGTACTGTTTCATGGGCCCCCGAGATCTTAGTTTAGGGCCTTTACTGGTAGCACAGATGTCGCATTTTCGGCACCAGCTTTTAACGTCTTCATGGTAGTGAACCCAGTAAAAACGTTCCCGAATTTTGTCCAAAGTCTTGTTAACTCCGAAATGTGCCCCTGAGGTTCCGTCGTGTATTTCTTTTAATACATCTTCCACTCGGTCTTTTGGGATAACCAGTTGGCTCTTAGTGGATTTCTCATCGGCACTTTCCAAAACTCTTTTGAGCAAACCATTTTCTACGGCCAGAGAGTTCCACTGGGCCCACAACGCCTTGTAAATCAAGCTTTTGTTTGACACTTTCCCCCATTCTGGCCTACATTCACCATTTTCTTTAAGATGTAGAATTTGCCCGATGTCCTGGTCTGCCTCCTGATCTTCTCTCATTTGCTTGGTAGTCCATTTGTCATCGACGATCAGGCCCATTCTTCTTACAGCTGGACTAGTGTTTTTCTCATGTATATCGATTCTTTGACAATGTTTGCAATCTTCTTTACATGGCCGTCTAGACAGAGCGTCAGCATTTTTATGCAGGTTTCCAGGTCGATGTTTAATTTGGAAATCGTATTGCTGCAATTTGTCAATCCATCTAGCAAGCTGTCCTTCAGGAGTTTTCATTTCTAAAAGCCATTTTAGAGCTGCGTGATCTGTTCGAATTAGAAACTTGCGTCCGTAGAGATACTTATGAAAATGGCCGACTGCTTTTACTATGGCAAGCAACTCTCTTCTGGTGACACAATAATTTCGTTCTGGCTTTGATAATGTTCTGCTGTAGTACTCCACGACATGTTCTTGTGAATTTTGGATTTGTGAAAGGACAGCTCCAACACTGGTGTTACTTGCATCAGTGTCCAAAATCAACATGCCTTTGTGATCAGGATAGGACAACACTGGGCTCGTACATAATGCTCCTTTCAATCTTCTAAATGCGGAATCGCATTCTTGGGACCAATTGAATGTTGATTTTTCTTCTGTTAATCGATGAAGTGTAGCAGGTATATTGGCGAATCCTTCCACAAATCTTCGATAATAAGAACATAATCCTAGAAAACTCCTTAGTTCATGTTTGTCGCGTGGTTTTGGCCAGTCCCTGACAGCATCTATTTTTCCTTCCATAACTTGTATGCCCTCTTCAGATACCACGTGACCTAAGAATTCCACTTTCTTTTGAAATAGGAAACACTTATTTGGATTGAGTTTCAAGTTGGCATTCCGGAAGCGGTCAAAAACTTCTTTCAGATTATTGAGATGTTCTTGGAACGAATTTCCCATAATCATGACATCATCCAAATATACCAGGCAAGTTCTCCATGTAAGGCCTCGCAAAACAAGATGCATCAGTCGCTCAAACGTAGCTGGAGCATTACACAATCCGAAAGGCATTACATTAAACTGGTATAGCCCGCTTCCGGTACTGAAGGCAGTTTTCTCTTTGTCATCGTCATGTATTGCCACTTGCCAGTATCCACTTTTGAGATCCAAGGTGGAAAACCATTTGGAGCCCGATAGAGTTGTTAGTGTATCGTCTATTCTTGGGAGAGGGAAGCTGTCCTTCTTGGTGACGTCATTAAGCTTTCGGTAGTCCACACAAAATCTAAGACTCCCATCTTTCTTCGTAACCAGTACTACTGTCGCGGACCATGGGCTATTTGACTCTTCAATGATTCCCTCTTGAAGCATTTTATCAATTTGGTTTTCCACTTCCTGTTGCTTAGCTACTGGCATACGTCGTGGTGGTTGTCTAATTGGGTGTGCCAATCCAGTATCAATTTTGTGTTGAATTAAGCTGGTTCGTCCGGTTTGATTGTCCATCACAAATACGTCTGCTTCTTTCAAAATGAAATCTGTGGCTTCTTGAAGTCTATCTGGATCGAGATGTTTCCATGATTTCACCAAAGTCTGCATCAAGAAGTCTGTATCCAATTTGGATTTCACAAAATGTCGCTTATCTGGTAGGTCACAGTTCGATATTTGCTTCACTGGTTCGAGAGCTCCAATAATGTCTCCTTCTTTTATTCTTACTGTTTCGGAAGAAACATTGGCAATTCTTATCATAATGTCTCCATTTGTTCTTACTAGAGTCTTTCCAACAAGAAATCTTTCTGGTTTATCTCCAATGAAATTGCGTGTTAGCCCAACGCAGCACCCAGGGTTTGTTTCTAATCTTCCGCAAATGATCTTCTCAGTACTTCCAGGAATCCTCACTGGGGTTGTGGCCAAGATCTTAACGGCATCGGATTCTTCTTGTGTTGTTAGGACAATTTCTTCAGTACCAAATTTAAGGATGTTCATGGAAGGATCAAAAGAGAACCCATGTTGGCCGATCAAATCCATTCCCAAAATAAAATCATCTTCTATATCGGCGACTAATGTTTTGTGCCTGAAGGTGGTAGATCCAAAAGTGAGCTCAACCATAGCTTCTCCTTGAACTGGTGCAGATTCGCCGGTGACTGTTCGTAGTGACAGGTTTCTAGTGAGCGGTTGGATTGCCCGAGACTTGACTAATGTTCTTTTAATTATGGAAACTTCAGCACCCGTATCAAAAGTGATAGTTTTCAATTCTCCATTAATTTGTCCTTCGAATGTTAATCCTCTATAATGACTGCCCAATGATTTTATGTTAACAACCCTGGGGGCTTCGTCATTACTAACCAGCATTCGCCCCTCCATACTGGTTAGTTCTCGTTTCCCTGCCTGTTATTAGGCCTGGCGTCTCTTGATCTCGAAAAGCGTTGGAAACGATCCCTTGATGGAGAGGGCATTCTTACTCTACAATCTCGTTGAATGTGTCCAACCTTATGGCAGCGATAACATTCTAATCGATTTCTTTGTGTTGGTGTTTGTCTGGAGTCGTTTCCCGTTTTTCTGTCTTCTCGTAATATTTTCTTTATTTCCTCCATGAAATTACTCATAAGGTTCTCGAAACTGCCATCCTCTTTTGATGATTGTTTTTCCTTTGGGTCCTCAATGGACACTGCTCGTATTCTGGGTCGTGAGGCACCAAATTTGCTTCCAGTTCTAATGCTCGGACAAGGGCTTCGCTACTTTGTCTGAACTTGGACATTCTTAGGTTTTCCTGGATCTTCGAATCTCTGAGACCATCAATAAACGCAGATACTGCCATCCATTCCTGCATGTCTTCCCCAGCTGCAGGAAACGCCAGACTCACTAGCCTTTTAACTTCCGATTCGAATTCTTGTAGACTCTCGCCGGGTTTTTGAACTCTTGATTTAACTTGAGTTCTGAATACTTCTTGTCTGTAATGGTCTCCGAAGCGCAGTTCTAAAGTTTGACTAAGATGCTGGTAATTCTGTTGGTAGACTGAAGGAATTGACTGAAGAAGGTCTAAGGCCGGTCCTCGTAGCGCCACTATTAGTGCTGTAGCTTTTTCTTGGTCGTTCCATCCGTTGGTATTTGCAGCAGCTTCAAATTGTCGAATATACATGGTCCAGGACGTAGAACCGTCGAAAGTTGGTGGTTTTATCTTCATACTGGAGAATGCTCCAACACTAGCTGGATTTATGGACTGTATTTCTAATCTACGCATCTTATCCTCGAGTGCTTGAACTTGGTCCTCAACTTCTTGTCTTAATTGCTGAACATCGTCTTTAACTTCTTGAACATCGGCTTTGACCTCAGCTTTTACTTCCTGAACGTCGTGTTTAACTTCTCTTACATCGTCTTTAACTTCTTGAACATCGATTTTGACTTCAGTTTTTACTTCCTGGACGTCGTGTTTAACTTCTTGCACATCGTCTTTAACTTTTTCAATCTTCTGGTCTAAGTTGGCGACAGTTCCTTGTATGGTTTGGAATATCTTCTGCAGTTTTGCAAGGTCTTCTTGCCGTTCTTGTTGTCGCCTAGCTTCTTCTTGTTGTCGTCTAGCTTCTTCTTCTTGTTTTTCTTTTTGTCGCCTGAGTTCTTCGTCTTGTTTTTCTTGTTGTCGTCTGGCTTCTTCGTCTTGTTTTTCTTGTAGTCGTCTGGCTTCTTCGTCCTGTTTTTCTTGTAGTCTTCTAGCTTCTTCTTGTTGTCGTCTAGCTTCTTCGTCTTGTTTTTCTTGTTGTCGTTTGGTCTCTTGAAGTTCCAACATTTTGTGCAGGAGTTCTTCAACTTTTTGTTCGTCCATTTTGGCTTGTTGTCTTGTGATAGGCATATACAGAATGTTCTAGAATTTCCCTCGAACTTTGTTCAAATATCTTTTCTGGTCTTTGCTCGAAGTTCCAAACACGCCGGTGAAGTCACAAATTGGATAACTTGCCTTATTCTAGAATAGAATGTTCTGGAATTTTCTTGAAACTTCTTTTCTAGATGTCGATTGATACAGCAAACACGTTGGTGAAGTCACAATTTCGATATCTCCCTTGGTTTCCAAATAGAATGTTCTAGAATTTTCCCGAAACTCCTCGAAAAACTTCTTCTGAATGACGATTGATGTTCCGAATGCGTCGGCGAAGTCACAAATTCGATATCTCCCTTAGTTTCCAAATAGAATTTTCTAGAACTCACTCGAAGATTCACTATCACAGTCTAAATCGGGTATAGAGTCACTTCCGGGGTAATTCACACGATCGGTTGAGTCTCTTTTTGTGATTGTCACTGTTTGCACTGCACTAACTGTCCCAGTGTTCACTTAGTGTTCAGTTTTTACACTACACTAGTGTCCCCACACTTCCGCAATTGGATTTCACTCTGCAGTCCTTTATATCCCACTTCTTGGCACCAATGTCGCGGCTTTGGGTTGCCTGCTGACAAAAATCTTGGGTTCGTTGTTCGTTTCGTTTATTCCAAAAATCAAAGTCCGATTACCACAGCAATAATTTATTCCACTTAACAAAACACTCTGACACTAATTACTTTATTAACAAACTCAACAATTAAACTCTTTACAATCACTATTTAAATCGTATCACACGTGAACTGAAACTAACTTACAAACCAATGCCGGCCTTCTTATATATCCCTAAATCTATTCCTGTGAAATCTAGAATACACACGATAATCTAATTTTCCAGATTAAAGTAGAATAATTCGCTAGATTCTAGTATTTCCGCGATCGATTCTTGACAGCCTGGCGGACGTTTAGCTTATTGTGACAATAGAATGCAAAAATATGAATAAAAACTTCATATTAAAAATATCAATTTGACAATGTCAAATAAATGGTTGCTGAAATACCATGTTGTTGGTCCAGGTAGCAATATTGTCAGCTGAATACCGAATTTATTGCCAGTACATAGTAATTAATATAACTAGTGCATAAAATATTTCCGGAAATTTTTGAAAATTTTCTCTGAAGCGAATTTTTCAACAAATTCATGAGTGTATAGCGCCTGAAAAATTTTTTTTTTCTTTGGCGCTATGCACGAATGGTTTTGTTCACAAAAAATGGCTGAAGAACAATTTTTTTAAAATTGCCCCTAGGAAACATTTTATATATTATTATTTATATATATATTATTATTTTACAAGGAATTTTAGGTTTGTATGTTTGCAATGATAAATATTTTTAGTTATATTTTGTATAAATAAAATAAACTACCCTACAATAGTACATTAAAATAAAAGTTTCATAAGACGTATAAAATATTCGTTTCATAAGACATTTTATCGCACTCGCCCTTTAGAAAACTCTTTTCATACTATTTTTTCTATTTTGTTGTTATTGTTTAATTAAAAAAAAAAAAAATCTTGGAAATTTTATTCTTAAATTTCCTGATTTCATATGTTTAGGTTGGTAACACTACATGCCAACAATAGAAGTTGTCCATATGTGGCCCTCTCAAGCATGGTACAATCTTTTTCTGGGCCCAAGTGTTAATTTTTTATCCTCTCCTTTCAGGGTCAATTTTCCAATGGAGAATCTTATCCTGGTTGCAGGAACGTTATCAAGCGAGCTTTCGCGCTAAAGGGACTGCCTCACACTAGTTTTCCGACTATCCTGGGATCTCTAGCAGACTCTACATTAAAGCAGTATGATACAGTATTTAGGAAGTGGTGGATTTATTGCTGCCCAATAAACATTTTTCGCAACTTATAGTAACACCAAGTTTTATACTGGTTATATAAAGGTAATAGAAGTTTATACGAAAGTTTCGTAGTTTTATAATCCGTACCTTTTTGGTGATGTATTTATATAACGGATTTATATGATTACTGTTACAAGTATATAATAAGGTGATATAACTGTTTCCATCACCATTTTATAAAACTTTTAGCAACCGTTACTAATGTGTTTATAACAAATTTATATAAGGTTTGCCATTTCCTTATCTATATAACTAAAATACCCGTAGTTATATAGAAGTGTGATTAATCACCCTTATAAAAACTGGTAAATTGTAGTAATGGTCTAACTTTGCTATAAAACTCTTGGTGATATTAATTATATTAGGTTTCTCCTATAAAACTTCGCAAACTTTAGTGAACAATGCCTGGGCTTAACATCATAACCTTATTTTTTAGTCTATAAAATTGCCCTCTTCACTCTTCCGCCTTCCTCTAGTAAACAAATATATGTAACACGAGTTTGTTTTTATCTATTATTATTCATCATGGATTATTTAAAAAACTGAAGAAAAAAAAACAAAACAAAGCTTTTCGTTCCGCCGCAAAGTTATTAAAAAAACTTTAATAGAATTTTAAATTCGGTACCATCAAACTTAAACTCCTTATCCAAGAATAAATAGGTAGTGTTTATAACTCAAAAAGTGATAGTTCCAATAGTTCAGTGCATTGTTATGTTAACAAAAAAATAACTTCTGCTGATGCATACTTACTACTTACTACCGTCGAAGAAGTTCCTTGCCAAAGCAGTATTAAAGTTGTATACTGTTACCGTGTAGTACATAAGGTCACCCTAGTTGATATTATGCTTTCCAATATTTATATCGTTACTTCATTGACTCCGCCATGATTGTTTTGTCAAGATTAATAATATTACCGAATAACCAATATTTGACTTATTTTATCAACAATTAATACGAAATTAAATTGATTATTATTAGGTATTTTAAGGGCCCCTGCGTTTTTTCGAAGTACTTCATTAATATTTACTGTAAAAAATCGTTCCCACCCACATATTGAGTCACGGAAGTGCCTGAAATTAATTTAACAAACAACGCCGTATTTTATAATTGATCTCGCAAGATGGCGGACGATGTAGAAGTGTGTGAAAATTGCTCCGACAATTTCATTGTTAATTCAAAGTTTATCAAGTGCAATATATGTGAACACAAGTTTCATTTAATATGTGTGAGTGTTAAAGATTCATGGATTAAAATAATTAATGAAAGTGCAAATCTTCATTGGTTCTGCGACGTCTGCAAAACAAAATGGCATAAATGCTTAGAAAAATCCGCCAAATCGGAACAAGTGAGTGATGTAGCGGACATTAAGACGTTACAAAAAGAAATAGAATGTCTTAATCGAGAAAAATTCCTTGTAAATAAGCTGCTATCAGAGATGGAATATAGCAATAACCTGCAAAAAAAGGTAATCAAAACATATGAAGATCAAAATTTTTTGCAAGCAAAAAATTCCATCATTCCCATCACAGCAACAACATCGTCCCAAGGAATGTCAAGGACATATTCGGATTGTTTGGCTCAAGATCAGCAGGCAAACAAATCCAATCACGCTCCACTCTCTGTCTCACTCTCACACACGGCGGGTGCGCATGGATCATATGCACAAAGTCAGGGTAGAACAGACTCTACCTTGGTACCCATCAATGTCAAACCTCGTGACAATGAAAGGTCGAAGAACAATAACAATGGAAACCTAACCCATCAGAACGCAAACGTAAATAAAATCAGGGCAACTCAGTGGCGGCTCGTGACAATCCAAACTGGTGAGGCCCATGGCCCATCAAGTTAACCCAAACAAACCCAAACAAAATTTTCAAGTGTTACGCCCAAATTTTGACCCAAAATTTCATCAAAAGAACATCTCGGATATTTTTTTTTGTATATTTCTAATGAAAATTTTCATTTCTTACAGTTGCAAAACAACAGCAGTAGCTACCTAATTCTAATTTTAATACAAATATTGAGTTTCAAATTAACAAAATAAATTCCAAAAAACAGTTTTTTAACCCGCAACAGACCAAAATAAAAAATATGAGCCAATTAACCAATTAAATACTTGTCGCAGCAGCAAGCGATGCAAGGTTTCTTATTAACAAGCCCAAAATTGTGCGCCTCAATGCCTATAAAAATTCGCTATCGTCTCACCTACAGTTGAAGCGTTGTGGTGGGGAGTGGCGTGGCATAGATTCGGCGTTCTGTGACGCACATGAGGCCAACATTTTTGGGATTGCTATTTTATTTTAATGCTGTCCGGCAACGATTTGAGCGCCTATAAGGATAAATAGGTAGAAGCGCGCGCTAGATTCAAGAAATAGTATTATATTTTAATGAAAATTCGATGCTTTGATTCTTTTAATGATTGAAAATAGTTGAAAAACGTTAAATATTTAATAAATATTATTTCAAAATTTTACTTTATTATTGTAATTTTTACATGTGAGGCCCGGCCTCAGTTGCTTTATACGACGAGCCGCCACTGGGGCAACTTCTGAAATAGTGGACCCAAAATCAGTTCAGATCGCTTTGATGCAGGCGCAGCAAGGTAATATTATGCGTCAAATTCAAGAGCTTGGTCAAGGAGAGAAAAACGATCAGGATGGCGATTGGCAATCAGTTAAGCAGAGAACTCGTAGGCGCACAAGAAGATTCATGGTGGGCCGGGGCGAAAACTCAATGGAAGTTCAGGCCATTCCTAAATACACTTCGTTGCGTGTTACTAGGCTGCAACCTGGAACCAGGACAGAGGATCTGGAGCGAGTACTAAAAGAAAAATTCCCAGAAGTAAAGTGTGAGTTGTTGCAATCCAAACACCCAGATATTTATACCTCAATGAAAGTCACTATATCTCAGGATCATTACAGGCCAGCCTGGAATAGGGAAGTATGGCCTAATGGGGCCCTTATTAGTCAGTTTTTCCAGAAGAGGAGGGTGCCACTGCAAACAAATGTGGACCCTCAAACACAGAGGCAGTAACAGTTTCAAGTAAAACTGAACAAACTAATTTATCTAATACCAAAGAGTACAATATATATTACCAAAATGTGAGAGGTCTGAGAACAAAGACTGAAGAATTTTACACAAATGTAATGTCTGAAGATTTTGATGTGATTGCATTGACTGAGTCGTGGCTGTGTGATGGTATACATTCTATACATGATGCTGAAATATTTGACTTTAGATACAATGTGATAAGAAGAGATCGTATTGGAAACACCAGAGGAGGGGGTGTAGTCTTGGCCCTGAAGAAAAATATCAGGCATGAAATTATCAGTATCACCATGGATGTTGAATGTGTTTTAGTAAAAATTAAAAATAAGAATAACTTTTTATATTTGTCTGTGGTTTATTTACCACCAAATTGTGATACAGGTAGGGTAGAAAACTTTTTTAACTTTTTTGAGAGGCTAGATGTGGTAAATAGTAATTTTCTAATAATGGGTGATTTTAATATGCCAAATTATGAAAATTGTAGCACTGAAAAAAGTCTATTGTTGGCAGAATTTTTAAACTTATATAATTTATGCCAGCATAACTTGGTTAAAAATTGTATGAATAGACTCTTGGATTTGGTTCTCACTGATATTGATATTTCAGATATATGTAGATGCGACAGCCAGTTAGTTAAGGAAGATAATTATCATCCTCCACTACAGTTTTGTCTAACATACAGGAGTTCTGATGTTGGAGATAAATTTATGAACAAGTCATATACCTATGACTTTCCTAAAGGTAACTTTTTAAATCTATATTACTGTATTAGATCATGTGACTGGTTGGATGTTCTGGCATGTGAAGATGTTGATATTTGTCTTAAGTATTTTTATGATACCTTTTATACTTGTTTAGATATGTCAATTCCAAAGATGGTAGCCAAAGAGTCTTCAGGTGCCCCAAAGTTTCCTACTTGGTACTCCATTGGGTTGGTACGTAATATTAGAGAAAAGAATCGTTTACATAAAGCTCTACGAAAAAATAAACTAACCTCAGCTGATCAACTTAAATACAATATTCTGAGAAAAAACATCAAGTCACAAATAAAATTTGAACATAAAAACTATTTAACTAATATTGAAGCAAACATAAATGCAGATCCAACATCTTTCTGGGGGTTTTTCAAAAATAAAAAAGATCATAATGGAGTGCCAGGGGAAATGGTGCTTGATGATAAAAACTTTTCGAATGCTTCTCATATTGCTAATGCTTTTTCAGAGTACTTTCAGTCCGTGTATGAAACATCAAGTGAGCCTGTAACTTACAGGTCTAGTACGGGGGCTACTTTGTTTAATTTCTCTGTTATAACAGCAGGGGATGTTATCAATAGTAATAAAAAATTAAAACCAAAGAAATCTTCAGGTAACGACCAGATTCCAACCTATATTTATAAGGGACTAGCTGAATATTTGGCAGAACCCCTGGCATTTATTTTCAACCTTGCTCTCGAACAAAATAAGTTTCCGGATGCCTTGAAGCTAGGCGTTATCACACCTGTATATAAGGGTGGCAGCAGAAATGATATTCGCAATTATAGACCTATTTCTATATTAAATGTTTTGAGTAAAATATTCGAGATTATTCTTCGCGATGATCTCAATAATTCTCTGCAACAAAAAATTTCTTGTTTTCAACATGGGTTTGTTGCAGATAGGTCGACTGTATCAAACCTTTGCTTATTTTCTGAATATGCCTCAAGAGCAGTTGAAGAGAAGCACCAACTTGATGTAATATATACGGACTGCGAGAAGGCTTTCGATAAGGTTTCTCATAGTATACTACTCGATAGAATGGCTGACTATAATGTTTCAGAAAAATCACTCCAATTTTTAAGTTCATATCTATCAGATCGTTACCAAATGGTAAAAATTGGGAAAACATTTTCTGAGAAGTACAGGGCTACATCAGGGGTACCTCAGGGTAGTATTCTTGGGCCGTTGCTTTTTACTTTTTTTATTAATACCCTGCCCGGTTCCTTGAAGCAATCAGTGGGCCTACTGTTTGCAGATGACTTCAAGTTATTCAGAGTGGTCTCTGAAATTGAAGACTGTTATCGGTTACAGGGTGATATGGACTGTGTGAGTGAATGGTTTAGGAAGAACAAGATGAAGTTAAATATTAAAAAGTGTTCTGTAATGTCTGTTGCCAGAAAATCCAACTATATTGAGTTTAATTATAGTGTAAATGGTAGGGTTTTGGATCGAATAAGTGACGTGAAGGACTTGGGTGTCTTTTTTCAGTCTAATTTTAAATTTAATAATCATTATATATATACAGCAAATAAGGCATACAAGTGCCTTGGCTTCATCTTAAGAAATGGTAAAGATCTGAGTATGGACACACTAATTCGACTATACAATGCTCTGGTGAGACCACACTTGGAGTATGCTGCTCAAATCTGGATGCCACTGGCTCAGTATCATATAAATCACATTGAAAAAGTTCAAAAGCGTTTCTTGAGATTCCTGTATGTTAGGCAGAATGGAGTGTACCCGTTTCTGGTCTCATATAGGGCAATGCTCAACAGTTTCCATATAAAATCCCTTGTACAAAGAAGAAATGAACAAGCTGTGATATTTATATACTATATAGTCAATAATATAAAGTACAAACATTGTAATTTGATTAATTTAATGGATTTTAGTGTACCTAAAATTAACTTAAGGATTCTTAGCTTAGATATTTTTAAAACTAGTCAGTATAAACTATCTCCTCTAAATAAAATGATGGAACAGTGCAATATCGTAAACAGAGAAAACCCATTTGATATATTCAACACTAGCCTCTCTCAGTTAATTGGTTTAATATCTTAATCTGTGATTGTGTAATGCTTCCTTGTTAGAATTAGAAGAATTTTATCTATTTATTGTGTGTGTTTTTTGTATTAGTTTTAAGTTTATATTTTATTGTTTTTTTTTTTATATACTCTCTTTGTTCTTTTGCCCTCGATTTTACCTTTGCTTGTAATTACCTTTATGGTGTTTGTGAAGATGTATCAATAAATAAAATAAAATAAAATAAAAATAATAATTCGCTCTCCATTTTTATTTTCTAAGTCCAATTCTCTAACTACTGACTGATAATATTTCAGAAGTAGAAAAAGGCCATATCATTGTGAATAAAATATGTTCGATAGAGAGAGAAATAAACCTTCTTTTTTTTAACAACTGACAGGTGACATATTTAGAAAGTTATATAAAGGTTACCACAATGTTTCTGTTACTCTAGGTTACATGAACTAAATTTATATAGCGTTACTAAACAAAGGTTTTCGCAACCTTTGTAAATGCCCCGTTTAAGCTCTTTAAGATGTTCATAAGAGTAACAGAAAGGTTTCTGTTACCAAATATATAACTGTAGGTTATTTGAGATAGGTGATATAACATTTACAGTGACTATTATACAAACAAAAATGTTTATTGGGTGCAAAAACAATGTAAATTTCTTTAGAGCATCAGTACCTGAGGTATTGCTTTTAGTCCGGGGGCCGAGGACCTTTTTTCCAAATGATTAATAACTAGCTAGTTTTTTCAATGCAGCTTCATTTCACCGAGACGCCCAACTTTTTTCTCTTCGAAAATTGCGAAAACAGGTAGCTAACATACTGCGCAGGTGTATAACATGTCGATTTGGTGACTATGAAAATTTAATTAATAACAGTTAGTTTTTCAGCTAAATCTTGAGATAATTTTATGAATAATTTGAAACAACATTTGTCCGACAAAATAAAGGGTTTGGTCTACGATGTCCCCCCCTCAAACATGTAGCAATTACGTTGCATAAAAAATGATTAATAACAAGTTGATTTTTTCAATGTAGGTTGGTAAATATTATTACAATTAAATGGTCAAACTGTCCTACAAATAAACAGGTAGCTATTTTCAGTCCTACACTCAAAAGTTGTCGATTTCACGATTTAACTTTTTTCATTAATAACCGGCTAAATCTTCGTGAGTATCTTCATTTTGATAAGACGCCCAAATTTTCTGTTGCGAAAATTCCAAAAACAGGTAGCTAACAGAGTGCGCAGGTGGAAAACATGTCTATTTGGTGATCATGAAAATGTAAATAATAACAGTTAATTTTGTAGCTGAATGTTGAGATAGTTTCATAAATAATATGAAATAACATTTGTCCGACAAAATAAATGGTTTGATCTAGGCTGTCTCCCTTCTCAAACATGTAGCAGATACGTTACATAAAAAATGATTTATAACCAGTTGATTTTTTTAATGTAGCTTAGTAAATATTACTACAATTAAATGGTTACACTGTCCTACAAATAAAGAGGTACATTTCTCCAGTCCTACACTCAAAAGTTGTCGACTTCACGATAATACTTTACTCATCAATCACCGGACACCGGCTTAATCTTCTCGAGCATCTTCGTATTGATAATACGCCTAACTTTCCTATTGCGAAAAGTTGCAAAAGTAGTAGCTACTAGAGTGAGCACTAGTGAGCACATGTAAAATACCTTGATTAGGTGATTATGCAAATGTAATTATTGACAGTTAACAGTTAATTTTTCAGGTGAATAATCAGATAATTTTATAAATAATTCGAAATTCGATTTGAGCCACAAAATAAATGGTTTGGTCTGCAGTGTCCCCTTTCTCAAAAATGTAGCAATTACTGGCTCATAAAAAACGATTTATCAGCAGTTGATTGTTTTACTGTAGTTTGATAAATATAACTACAATTACACATTGTCTTAAAGAAGTAAGATTCCTCAGCCCCACATTCGAGAATTTTGAAAATAGCCTTATGCATATTATACGTAAATATGTACAGGGCTTTCATTTCAAAACTTGCCACTCACGTTATCTGCGTAAATAGACAGATTTCTAGAAATCGCCGAAACATGTCAACAAATTTATTGAGAGGGTGCGTTAATTTGTTGACGTGTTCCGGCGATTTCCAGAAATCTGTCTCTTTAGGCAGATAACGTGGGTGGCAAATTTCGAAATGAAAGCCCCTGTATGTACATATGTACGTATACAGATGCGTGTATAACAGTATATGTCTTATGTGTATGTACACATACCTACATTTATGTCGATGGTTTCCATGCACATCGACGCGCATGCTCGTAAATAACACAGTATCGTAGTATAGGATGATTCAAAAAGCGCGCCAGATTTCAATTGCTCGAAAAAGAGTTTTGGCAAGCCATCAAAGTAGAGGGGGCCATGCCCTTTGTCATTTTCCATACCCAGATGGAGAAGGTTTGATCCAACATCCAACCGGTTCATTAATTCTAAAGATATTTAAAAAAAATAGAGCTCCTTTTTTAATGTATTAAATCTGGCGCGCTTTTTTGCTGTATATAGGGTGAATACAGGGTGTTTTCTAAGTTAGAGTTTTTATTTTTAAATAACGTGGAACTTAAAAAAATACAGGAGTTTTCCAAATAATATTTTCTCGACAGCTCAAAAATAAAAGAGATAGGTATGTTCATTTCAAATAATATCAAAAATCGAATATTTTAATAATTATATTTTTCAAAATACAGAAGGTAAAATTCTTGAATTTAATCTTTTTTTCCAGAAATCTGTCTCTTTACGCAGATAACGTGGGTGGTAAGTTTTGAAATGAAAGTCCTGTACATATTTACGTATAATATGCATAAGGCTATTTTCGAAATTCTCGAATGTAGGGCTGAGAAATCTTACCTCTTTAGGACAATGTGACCATTCAATTGTAGTTATATTTACCAAACTACAGTAAAAAAATCAACTGGTTATAAATCGTTTTTTATGAGCCAGTAATTGCTACATTTTTGAGAAAGGGGACACTGCAGACCAAACCATTTATTTTGTGGCTGAAATCGAATTTCGAATTATTTATAAAATGATCTCATTATTCACCTGAAAAATTAACTGTTAACTGTCAATAATTACATTTGCATAATCACCTAATCAAGGTATTTTACATGTGCTCACTAGTGCTCACTCTAGTAGCTACTACTTTTGCAACTTCTCGCAATAGGAAAGTTAGGCGTATTATCAATACGAAGATGCTCGAGAAGATTAAGCCGGTGTCCGGTGATTGATGAGTAAAGTATTATCGTGAAGTCGACAACTTTTGAGTGTAGGACTGGAGAAATGTACCTCTTTATTTGTAGGACAGTGTAACCATTTAATTGTAGTAATATTTACTAAGCTACATTAAAAAAATCAACTGGTTATAAATCATTTTTTATGTAGCGTATCTGCTACATGTTTGAGAAGGGAGACAGCCTAGATCAAACCATTTATTTTGTCGGACAAATGTTGTTTCATATTATTTATGAAACTATCTCAACATTCAGCTACAAAATTAACTGTTATTATTTACATTTTCATGATCACCAAATAGACATGTTTTCCACCTGCGCACTCTGTTAGCTACCTGTTTCTGGAATTTTCGCAACAGAAAATTTGGGCGTCTTATCAAAATGAAGATACTCACGAAGATTTAGCCGGTTATTAATGAAAAAAGTTAAATCGTGAAATCGACAACTTTTGAGTGTAGGACTGAAAATAGCTACCTGTTTATTTGTAGGACAGTGTGACCATTTAATTGTAATAATATTTACCAACCTACATTGAAAAAATCAACTTGTTATTAATAATTTTTTATGCAACGTAATTGCTACATGTTTGAGGGGGGGGACATCGTAGACCAAACCCTTTATTTTGTCGGACAAATGTTGTTTCAAATTATTCATGAAATTATCTCAACATTTAGCTGAAAAACTAACTGTTATTAATTAAATTTTCATAGTCACCAAATCGACATGTTTTACACCTGCGCAGTATGTTAGCTACCTGTTTTTCGCAATTTTCGAAGAGAAAAAAGTTGGGCGTCTCGGTGAAATGAAGCTGCATTGAAAAAACTAGCTTGTTATTAATGATTTGGAAAAAAGGTCCTCGGCCCCCGGACTATATACACATATTTACAATTTTTTATGTTTTGTGTTTTGATTTGTTTCTTTTATATTATTTCACTTTATTTATTACATTTTGATTAGTCATTCTTTGGCCTTATGTTAATTTTAGGAATTTTGAGATTCTTAAGTGATTTTGTGTGATACGTATATCTATTAATGTAGATTAGTATATAAATTAGTATATTATATTATCCGCTTTGTCAGTAAAAATTTATATTTTTTGGACAATAAAGCATATTGAGTATGAGTATGAGTAGATATAATGTAATTTGGGATCCCCAAATCATTTTGCAATATTTTGAAGATGTTAATGGCAATAATCAGGACCTATCTCTTGATGCCTTATCAAAAAAGCTAGTTACATTATTAGCTTTAGTTTCAGCCCACAGATTCCAGACTCTTTCTCTAATCAAGGTTGAAAATATAATCTTTTTGGCAGAAGGTGAAGTAAAGATTTTTATTGCCGATAATATCAAAACATCTGGGCCAGGAAGAGCACAACCTGTGCCCCTGTTTCCCTATTTTAACGAAAAGCCAGCTATATGTGTAGCAAGAACTCTTATAGCATACATTGATAACACTGCTCCTTCAAGAGATCCTTGCGAAGAGTATCTGTTTCTAACTTTACACCATCCATATCATCGTGCCTCAAGTCAGACTTTAAGCAGATGAGTGAAAGAATCTCTTCATTCTGCTGGCATTAACACCAACATGTTCAATGCTTATTCTGTAACGCATGCGGCAACATCATGCGCTTTCAAAGGTGGTGTTTCGATTGATGTAATTAGATCAACTGCAAGATAGACCAAAAGATCTCAAACTTTTTTGAAATTTTATAAGAAAGAGCTTACAGGTTCTAATAATCAGTTTGCTTCAAATATTTTTAATTCAGCAAACAAAGCAGATTCAGATTAATAGAAATTGGCTCTATTAGGAATTTTAATTTTATTTAGTTTTTCATGTTTATAATGTTAATGTTTCATTAGAACATACCAAGGCCAACAAGGGGCTCTCAAGCATTTTATTTTAGTTTATTGGCATTGTTGCTTATGTTTGCAGTTTTCTTTTATGTGAAATAAATCTAAGTACTTGTAATAAAATTATGTTTGTCTTATGGAAAACAAAAAACGACGTTGAACATCTACCTAGTAAGTAATCTATGAAAAATGAAGCGCCGTAATAATAATAATTGTACGATCAAACGAACTTGTCAAGTTCGATCGTAATTATATGAGGCGCTTCATTCGAATAGATTACGGCCCTCCCAAATTAGGAAAAATATGTTTTAATAATATCACATATTTTCTGTTTTTGTCCCACCCAAATTTTGGTTTTTTGTTTTCCTTTCGGGATCTGGGTCTTTTTTCGTGGTGGCCTCTTTTTTCCTTGACTTTACTTCAAACGAAGTGAGGTTAAGTTGACATGGGGTCTCGGCTTCAAATGTAGATATTCTACCTTACCGATAGGGCAAATTTTCAATATAACTCGAACATATGGCGCCATCTAGTACTCCAAAGCGGTACTACCTAGTAAGTAATCTATTCGAATAAAGCGCCTCATATAATTACGATCGAACTTCACAAGTTCGTTTGATCGTACAAATGTCAAAGCTGAACAAAAGTAAATGCACAGCATATACAAAAACAATCAGCAGGCTAACTTGAGTGACAGCCCGTGTAATAAAGGAATTCATCGTCAACATGTCACTAGCGGCCATTTTAGGATACGAAACAGGGCCTGATTAACGATAATTTAGGTTTTTTCTTTCCTGTCACAGAGTCGTATTGGCTTTAGATAACCTAATTTATTATTACTTACATAGTTACATATAATAATATTTATAATTACTAATTTATTATTTTTATTATTAAATATACAACAATGATAACAGATAACACTATAAATGACAACACGAATATACTAAAATAACTTCGGAAATCATAACTAAAATTCCGCTCTACACCGCACGCCTATGACCTCTGTCAGAAATAAACAAATAAACTAAAATTTCGGCGGTCCTACCGCTTAATGACAGGATGGTATCCCCTAATGGCGGTGTGCGCAGAAAAGATGCGCGTGAGAGTTAGCCTGCTGATTGTTTTTGTATATGCTGTGGTAAATGCTTAATAAATACAACATGTTTTTATGTTATGTTTGGTTCAAAGATGACACTGACTTGACTCTTTTTGTCATTTTTGAGGTGATAAAAAAGGTCGATTTACACAATACAACACAGCAGGAAAATGCGTACCAGTTTTATGATTGGCCAAGTGTACAGGGTTATCCACCGAAAGTGCTTTTTACCTTATATACCTGTTAATTGAAGAGATAAAAAAAATGTTAGATATAAAAGTTATTGGGATTTTTATGAGGAATTAGGAGCATTTATCAATAAAAAAATGGAACGTCGGTTTTAGAAAATATAGCAAAAAATGTTTAATTTCTTGCTTAATTTAAATGACCAATGACCCATTTTTGAATATGTTTTTAGATTCTACAATAAATTTGAGCCCTAATAAATGTTACATCTCCTTTAGTTAAATTTAGCAATTTTGGAGATATCGCTAATCAATGATTTTTTAAAATGAATTACGAAAAAAAATATATTTCATCGTGGGAAGCTGGTAAGACTGGTAAGTTCCTGTCTAGCCTTGCTTATTACTATTGTTTTTAAATATTATATTGAAAATGTGTCCAATATTAGATCAAATATGCTAAATTTTGCTTTAATCCAGCTTCACCTGGTTCACCTTTTACTTAATTTACCTACGTTAGTAGGTAAATTAATTAATTTGTTGAAATGTAAAAATGTGCGTTGAAAATGTCACGAGAAATTTAATGTCAGTTTTACTATTTCGCAATATTTTCTACTTGAAATCATTATGCATTATAACAGGAATGAAAGATACAAAATGGTCTCAGCCTTTTTAATAAACAATGAAAATGCCAGTGTGGCGCGAAGAGTTTATATGGAAAGTGCGGTACGCATCTAAGCATTTCTTATATGTATTTGGCACCCAGGCATATCCTATTGGTACGAATTTAAACCAATAAACGGCGAGGTGCCAAACGCATATACGGAATGTAATTTGGTGCCAAATTCGTATGCGTAATGTTAGGCGGTAGATACCTATGCATTGCTATATGGTTTCGCGGGATTTTCAATAACACGTGCTAGAGAATGTCCCTAAAGCTAGGAGAGCAAGTTCAGCAGAACACAAATGCAATTATACCATAATTGAATGTTGAATAAATGCTAATTAAATGCACTAATTGGAAATTTAATACTCCTTTTTTTTTAGGGCTTAGGGGGTTGAAGGGGCGAAGTCCAGTTTTACGTAAAAAACCTTTTCCCTCAATAAATTTCTTGATGTGTTTCGACGATTTCCGCAAATATGCCTCTTTACGCAGATAACGTGGGTGGGAAGTTTTGAAATGAAACCCCTGTATAGTGTGTTCTGATAAGAGTTTCCGGATGTTTTTCTCAATTCAAACGAAAAAGAAATCAGGAAACATTTAATACTTTATAGCAATAAGTAACATGATCGTTTACAATTATACGTGAAACGCAATATCCAACAAATGGCCACCACGACTTCTCTCACAGCAAAATTTTCGATCACATCTGTGCACATTTCCGGTGGTATCTCACGAATAATACGCCGAATCTCATCTTTCAACTCTTGAATTGTTTGGGGGATTGTTAAAATACGCTTTGCTTTTGATGTAACCCCACAACAAAGAGTCTAGTAGCATTAGATCGCAAGATCTAGGCGGTAAATTGACGTAACAAGAGCTTGGTGGGAGCCCCAAAACAATTCTAAAAGGTTAAGGCAAGGAGTGCTGCGTTGCCAAATTGACGTCAAAGTACATTATTTTGTTTGGGTTAGATTTTTCTAACAGGTACGAACAATCGTAAGTGTTTAACGAGTGACGAAAATAGCAGTTTCTAAAATATGTAGGTAATGTTTCCAAGTTACAGAAAATGATTTTTGACGAGAATTGTTTACCTATTTTTCAATGGTCAGAAAAAAACTTTTTGCAGATGCTTGTTTGTTTGTGCGAAGAAAGATTTAGATTTTATTGGAATTTTCGACATTTCTATACAACAATTGTAAACAGAATTGCTCATCCTAATACGGCCTACGATCACCAATTCTTGAGCAGGCAGGGTCTGCGAGTGACATCGCCACAGCTGCTTATAGTGATGACGTCACCCGCAGACCTTTTTTGTGTGCTTTGAACTCGAATAATGCATTTTACTCCAAGAGTTGAGGTATGTAGCTGACATAGCAGTTGGCAGACACTTTTACCTCAATAAGCAGTCCGACTAGGGATTGAAAACAGGATAATCTCTGCCATTTTCTGGACACCTGAAACTAAGATGATCCTTTTTTGTCCTACGAATGTGCGGAAACAAAAACTTTTGGCATGCACGAAGAGTAATCTTTCCGCACACCCTTCAGATTTTTTTTTTTTTTGGTAAGGTGAGGAAAGGTAGTGTGGGGCTCTCCCTCTTTGTTTGTGCGAAAAGAAAGCATACCCACTAAAACCTCACCGAAAGCAAGGTGTCCATCTTACTCTTGCTTCTTCCAATTACGGGCTCTCCAGCCTGTTTAATTGGTATTAGTTTTAGGCATGATGCAGCCTACGGAAGAGATCCTTCGGACGCGGGTGGTAGATCCGGTGCAAAGCCTCCTCCTCCTCGGGATCGTAGTTGGTGAGTCTTCTTAGGTCTTCGTCAGGATGTGTCACCAGACCCTGGTGCAATTTTTCGGCTTTCTTGAGTATATAATCTTGTAGAATAGTCCAATTAATGTCTCTCTGGATGTCAGCATTTCGTATAAACCAAGGGGCATTCATCGCCGTCCTTATGGCCTTGTTTTCGGTTTGTACAAGCTTTTTTATTTGGGTTCTACAAGTATATCCCCAGGTGGTGGATGAAAAGGCTAGTTGGGCTCTTGTGACAGCCTGTATAATTCTGATTTTGGTTGTCGTGCTCATTTCACTCTGCCTACTTAAGATTGGATAGAGTTGATTTAAGGCAGCTCTGGCTTTAATTTTTGCATGATTAACATGGGAATTCCAAGTCAGTTTCCTATCCATAATAAGTCCCAGATACTTCACTTCGTTATTCCATTGAATAGGTTCGTCACTTATTAGTATGTTGGGCCCTGCGGCCATTTTTCTTTTTTGAAAAAGAATCGCTTGCGTTTTGTTGGTATTGATTTTGATTTTATTTCTTACACACCAATCTTCAATAAGGGCCATATGATTTTGAAGATTTCTACTGATAAGGGCTGTATTATTGCTTCTTGAAAGAATAGCTGTGTCATCTGCAAAAAGGGCAGTCATATTTACAGGTGAAGTAGGTAGGTCGCTAATAAATAGGCTGTAGAGAATAGGTCCCAATACCGAGCCCTGAGGGACTCCCGCTCTGATACTTCTTGTGGTGGATAGTTGAGATCCTATTCTTACTTGAAATTCCCGGTTAGATAGGTAGCTCAGAATAAGTTGACAAGTTTTGATTGAAACATTCCAATTCCTCATTTTCTCTATCAGTCTGTGGTGCCATAATTTATCAAACGCTCTCTCGATATCTAAAAAGATAGCTCCAGTGGCCATTTTATAATTAAATCCTTTAGTTATGAATTCAGTAATTCTGAGAGTTTGTTGTTCAGCTGAGTGAAACGCTTTAAATCCAAACTGAAAACTAGGAATAAGCCTCAAATCATCAATTTCATCAACTATTCTTTTTTTGATAGCCCTCTCTATTATTTTGCTTATAGTTGGTAGGAGACTAATCGGTCTGTAACTGTCAGGTGATGTCGCAATTTTGTTTGGGTTTTTAATCAGGATTACACAGGATTTTTTCCAGTAATTAGGGAAGTAGTTGTTTCTTAGTATTGCATTTGCCAAGTTTGCTATGGCTGAATAAGCTCTTCCTGGTAGCTCCTTGACTAATTTGTTTTTGATGCCGTCTAATCCGGGAGCTTTTTTAATTTTAAGACTTTTGATTAAGTTTTTTATTTCATTTGGTGACACAAATCTGGTAGATATTTTAGGAGTTTGGATTTCAGCTAACTCCTGAATGGCTCTAGCTGTGCCTTCAGCTTGATCTGGATCCTCAACAACCTCATTTTCTGTGAAAACAGCTTCCAGAGTATCAGCGAAAGCTTCCGCTTTTTCCATATCTGAATAAGCTACTCCATTCAGTCCATTAATAGGTGGAATTATATTCTTAGGCCTTCTCAAAGCCTTCTGCATTTTCCATGCCGTGTTGTTAGATGTTTCAAGGCTTCTAAGTTTTAGATTCCATTTCTGGTCTTTGTGATTTTTTAAGGCAACTCTAAGTTCTTGAGAATGTTCATTGAGATTCCTTTTCGATTCAGGATCTTTCCTGTTGGAATAGATTCTTCTAAGTCTTCTATTTTCTCTGATTAGCACTTGTAAATCTCTCGGTAGGTTGTTAATTGACTTTTGTTTAATAGTATAGCTTTTGGAATTATTTTCATAAGCGTTCAGCATTACTCGTTGAAGTGATTCTGCTGCATCTTCTATGTCATCATTTGAGACTATTTTTGGCAATGGGAGTGAATTTTTCAGGCTATTTTTGTATGCAGTCCAATTGGTTTTAGTCTTTTTCACTGTGAGGTTGTTATTTCTGCCATTTCCAAGGGCTAGTAGGATTGGATTATGATCTGAGGTTCCCTCATTAATTGTTGTAATTTCAAAATCATGTACAATATTTTTCATTATTGCTATATCAAGCACTTGAGGTTGGCCTCTTAAATTTGGCAGGTAAGTGGGAGAGACTGGACCTACTACAATTGCTCCACGGTTTTCCGTGTATGTAGCCAGTCTCGTCCCATTGGCACATTGATATGTACTGTTCCATATAGGAGATTTACAGTTAAGGTCACCTATAATAATTTTGGGCTTATTATTACCTAATAAATTATGTACATCAATTTCATCAAGTATACACTGTGGGCCAAATTAAGTTGGAACATAATTTGACCAAAAATCATTTTTTTGTTTGTTTATGGATTTCAATAATTTTTGGATATGATATTAGTCAATATGTTTTTGATATCACTTTAAAATTAACTAGACCAATTCTGGTCAGGACCGGACTTACGACGATTTTATTAAATCAGTGCATTTAGGCTCGTTGCAAAAACGAACTGCGCTACCTACAAACCAACAAATATTTTTTTAAGAAGGACATTAATGGGAAAACCAGTCCTGAAATCAACAATATTTTATAACCAAAACCACAGAAATGAAGATTTTTTTAATTGGACGGTGCTTGTCTCCCTTGCATTAACTAATAAATAGGTACCTACTCAATCATTGTTGGAGATTGTTTTGTGAATAGACATTTTTCATTGATCTTTAAAACAAAATACTCAGATAATTGTTTATTATGAAATTAAATAATACTAGGAATTATAAAACAAGGCAATTGGTAACTGTAAACAATAACAAACAAAGTCCAACCGTTGGTCCAACATTTTTTATAGGAACTGATTATGGATGAAACCCCCTTCATTATCGACTACGTTTTGTAAGCGTCTTCTCCATTGGTTAATAGAATTGTCTATAAGGCGTTGACTAAATCTCACCCAGCAATAAATGATCCGATTTTTAAATTCTTCGATTGTTGTAATATTGTAATTCACATAAACCATGAACTCCAGAATTCCCCATATGCAGTAATCAACGGGGTTTAAGTCAGGGCTTTTAGGCGGCCACAAATTTGGCTCGATAATTTCCGGGATATTTTCTTGTTAAAATCTTATTGTGTATGAAAGGGGGTCTTGTTGAAAGCAGTAATTAGCAGTTATATTTTCAATTTCGTAAAGCAAATTTGTAAGCACATGCTGTTGGTAGACTTCTGAATTTATCGTAAAATTTTTAGCAATAAATATAACACTTGTTTTTCCTGATTTAGAAACAGCCAAAGATACCATGACCGACTCTGCAAAATTCGCCCTTGCGGCTGTTGAGTTATTTTGGGTATTTTTTGGTTGGCGTAAAAAAAAAACTTTTTCGTCGGAAAACCAAATTTTCGAGATATCTTCCCTGCTACGAAATCTTCTCAGAAGATGTTGGCATCTTGAAAGCCTTTTTCTTTTCATTTTCTGCACTCAATTTTTGGGAATAAACTTTTTTGTGTGCACCTTAAGGTTGAGATTACTTTTTTCGTTCTCTTTATTCTAGTGATTCTTGAAGTTTTTCTGGAACTCATCACATCTAGTGGATTAATATTTTCGATAATTTGCCGAACCCTAAAAATATTTTCTTGAAAACGTCCACTTCTTTTCCTAGAACGACCCACCCTAATTTGAATTCTTCCATTTTCGCGGTAATGTTTTAAAAAATAGCTTACGGAACTCAAGCTCCAGTTTTTTTCTGGAAACATTTTAAGAATTTCATCTTCCAACGATAGGACCATGTTTACTTATTTTAAATTAAAGAGATTACGTACTAAAATTTCAAAAATTTGACATTTGGTTATTTCCAAAGCAATCTGGATTTAAGTATTTTAAAATTTCCTATTTGAATTGTTAGTTAAAAAAATTACAGTTTCTCAGGTTTTGGTTCCAAAATAAGTATCGATATTTTCAGGATGTTTTCCCATAAATGCACTTCAAAAAAGTAAGTAGCGCAGTTCGTTTTTGCAACGAACTTAAATACACCGATTTAATGAAATCGTCGTAAGTCCGGTCCTGACCAGAATTGGTCTAATTAATTTTAAGGTGACAACAAAAACATATTGACTAATATCATATCCAAAAATCATGAAAATCCATAAACAGACAAAAAAGTTATTAATGGTCAAATTATGTTCCAACTTAATTTGGCCCACAGTGTATAGTTCCTAGGCGATCTATAAGCTGAGGTTATTAGCGTTTTAATGTTATTTACAGTTACTTCTAGTGTTAAATTTTCAATTATAGAATCTATACTACCAACTAAGTGATGAGTTACATCTTTTCTAACTAAAAAAGCCACACCACCTGTTCTTGGGTTAAGCCCATCTTGTCTATAAGTTATATAGTTTTGAAAGGACATTTTTGTGCCAGCAGTTACTTTAGTTTCCTGCAGGGCCAATAACTGCGGCTGATGTTCTAGCAAAAATAATTCAATTTCTGACTTACGTGATTTCAGTCCATTGATATTCCACGAGATGATGTGAAACATTATTGTTTTTTGTTCAGGTAAGTGTCCACGGCCTGCAGGATAGCCGGCATCATCAATTTAAGGAGTTCAGTCACCTCACTGCTTTTGTTCAGAACACTATTTACACTATTTACATTGTCAATAACACCAACAGTAGTCTTTGGTGCATTTTGCTTTGGTTTTTGGAACCATTGAATGTATTTGGGACAGCCCCTATAACTCGCAGGGTGCCCAGATTGTCCACAGTTCACACACGAAGCGTTCCGATCCTCTTTGTTGGCCGGCTTCTCCAGAGTGCAAGACCTAGAGGAGTGGTTTTTCGCACACTTTACACACCTTTCCGGCATAGTACAACTTGACTGAGTATGTCCGAATCTCTGGCAGCGAAAACATTGAGACGGAGCAGTAGATTTTCTTTTTGGTTCAGCTTTAACTACCATGTCCACTAATCTAGTAGTTTCCCAGACCTTCTTGGAAGACGTTTTCACTAAGAAAAGTGGGAGAGGTTCCTTTTTATCACCCTTATTAGTTTTCATCTGGGTTACTTCGAGGTCCTCACAGCCATTGAGTTCTAACTCATCTTTAATGTAGTTAATTGGCGTTTCAGCATCAAGCCCCCTCAATACTACATGCAGCTTCTTTTCATCTTCAAGTTTATACGTGTAGAAGTGCTTGTTGTTGCGATTTAAAAAGGCTGTGAGCCTCCTATGATCATCAGCTGTTTTCACAAAAATTTTAATGTCTTCACCTACTTTCTTAGCTTTCTCGAAAGTAATGTCATTATTTTTTAAATCTTCTCTTATTTGGATCCAGTTTTTACTCCCATTCACCACCACAGGAGGTATTTGCTTGATTTTAGCAGCATAAGTTACTGGCTCATCAAATTCCATGTTTTGGGAAGCTTCTTCATGGGAAGCATCCTCGACGGCTCCCCCAGGTGACCTGGGCCCGTATTCTCGTCACCGGAGAATAGTGTTCTCTCAAGAGAACGATTGCTCTGTCTTAGTCACCCATATTGTTATTTCCATAATACTGACAAAGACAGAGCATTGTTCTCTTGAGAGAACGCTGTTCCCCAGCTACGAGAATACGGGCCCTGGTGTTTTCTACTGAGCGGATGGCCCGCTTCTTAGAAGTCCCCGCTACAGGCCAATCGTCGTCTGCATGCGTTCTTTTGACTTTATTAGTCATAGTCTCCTTGTTTGAATTGATTTCTTCATCATCTTTGTTTGAGTTCTAAGAACGCAGTTTTTAAAGCCTCTAGCTCTTTTTTAAGCAACTTGATTTCCTCGTTTTGCTTATTATTAGCTTCATTAGCAACTGTTAGCTTTTTTCTCAGCTTTCCTATTTTAATGTCCTTATCATCTTGCATTTTCTGCTTTGTCATCTTGACGATTTTGGGGCAAGCCCCAAAATCTAAAGTTTTTTCACTAACTTTGCCCACTTTCACTACTTTCACTACTTTCACTAACACTTTTTCGAACTTCCAGCAACATGCTAGGCGCGAACGCGTCCGGGTCCAACGACAGTTGGATTGGAACTGACCCTTCAGAAAAATTGTGTTCCTTAAGCCTAGTAGATACTAATAACCGCGAAATTCACTTTTTTACGTTGCTTCGACAATTTGACGTTTGATTCGCGCATAGAACGTCAAATTGTCGAAGGAATGTCAGAAAAGAGCGAATTTCGCTGTTATGAGTACTAGGCTTAAAGGCGGATTTAAACAACTTTTGATAAGGACATGGCACTAAATATTAGAATCCTGGTGATCGGTCGATTTTTTTAAAACTGCAGTGTGTTATTCTATACCTCAAAACAAGCATTTTTGCTTATGGTCACTTCTTTGTACGAGTATGGGATGTCCCAGAAAATTAGGTCCAAAGTTTTTATATGGAAGATTTTGTTTCAAGCATAAACTATGTTTATCTAATCTGTTATGTATTTTGGCAACTTAAACATTAAAGACAAAGATATTTATGTAGTTAAGAACAAAAATTAACATACAGGGTGTCTCAACAATTTTATTTTAAACCAAACTACACTCTAAAGAAAGCCAATAACCAAAATAAGGGTTAACAAAATTGAGTTCAAAGTTTTTATATTAATTTTTTGATGCATCGGTTTAGTGATTTTGAATATGTATTGGTCTGTTGTATTAACAACACAGTTAGGGCCAGTTTCACAAACAATGGTAACCCAACGGTAAACACAAGACACTAGTAACATACAATATATCTGTTTCATAATGTGTGGTTTAGCTTTAGTCAAGTTTCAGAATATTCCACGTAGTCAACCCGCAAATCTGAGTCCGATAGCCAGTGCAGGTTACCACAAGGTTAGCACCAATTGTGAAACTAGGCCTATATGGCATATTTTTGTATTTGTTAACCTATTTCTACAGTATTAAATCCAAATCGTTTCCAAGGAACAGCAGCTACTTCAAATAGTCTCTGACTCTGGTGATCATTGTTACAATGTTTGTAGTTATTATTGATATTTTAGTTTATTATAGTTTTGTAGCAGTTGTTTTGGTTATTGGCTTTCTTTAGAGAGTAGTTTGGTTGAAAATATAATTTTTGAGACACCCTGTATAATAATTTTTGTCCTTAACTACATAAATAGCTTTGTCTTTAATGTATAAGTTGCAAAATCACATAACAGATCAGTTAAACAACGGTTAAACATAAGTTTATGCCTAAAGAAAATATTTCATATAAAAACTTTGAACTCAATTTTCTGGGACATCCCATACTCGTACAAAAAAGTGACCATAAGCAGAAATGCTTGTTTTCAGGTATAGAATAACATACTGCAGTTTTAAAAAAATCGGCCGATCACCAGGATTCTAATATTTAGTGCCATGTCCAGTCGTAATTGTTTCATAATTTAATGCGTAATTTAATACATAACTCAAAACATCAGTTTAAACAACTTCATAATTTACCTAATATATAATTTTTGAAATGTCATTAATATTCTATTGATATTTTGAAATTTGACACTGACAAAACTCGAAAGGTCTAGTTTTTTCATAATTTAATGCATAAAAGTTAAAAGTTGGGAACTTTTAAGGTTATCCATTTTAAACTAAATTATGAATTGAGCATTAAATAGATGTATAAACGCTTCCATAGAAATTAATAAATTTAACTTTGAAGCTTATGCACTAAATTGTGAATTACGCACTAAATTAAAGTTTTGAAGTTGTTTAAACGCGCCTTATCTCTTCGAGAAATGGTATTTCCCGCACTTGTTAAAAAAATAACTATTTTTTCCCGAATTTGATATGAAAAAAACACAACCTACTCTAATTATTTTTTAGATTGAGTAATGACAACAATAAATAACATTGAATGTTCTGATGTTAACTTAGTATCAGAGGAGACTGAAAACTTAAGACGGTTTTTGAGAGAAAAATGCTATGGTAGAGCTATCCTATGCTAATCAGAACGTAGCGGAGATTGAAACCAGCATTTACTATCTGTAGAGAAAATGCTCCCTTTTATGGTGTCTGCTGGACACTACAAAATATGTGTCATATATTTTATTATTTATTTACGTGATATGAAATTCTAAAAAATTCTGCTCTAGAACTACACGAAGCGTTTGTAAAAGGAAAATTTAACATTCAATTAAAAAAATGGGGTGCTCAACGGCGTTTGTACTGATATGGGCTTAGAACAAACATACATAGACGCATATCACGTAAATAATGAGGTATATATGACACCATATTTATAGTGTCTAGCAAACACCATAAAAAGAAGCATTTTCTCTACAGATAGTAAATGCTGGTTCCAGTCTCCGCTACGTTCTGCAATTATATACCACTGTAGTATACATATCATATTAATTAATATACTGCAGCCAGAAAAGAAGTGGGGTTATTTTTAAAAGTTTCTTTGAATTGTTTTCTTGAAGGCTCAATATTTTTAAACAAACTACAGATATTAACATACGATAGCTCTAACGTATCCAAACGTTTTTCCCTCAAATACCGTCTCAAGTTTTCAGTCTCCTCTGATACTAAGTAAACATCAGAACATTCAATGTTATTTTTTGTTGTTATTACCCAATCTAAAAATTAATTAAAGTAGGAGCTGAATCAGGAACAAAAATGTGAACACTGGACATAAATAACAACATGAATGATATTTTGAATCGAATCTATATTTAAACCACTTTGTCAATTGCCTTTATCAAAATTTAAAACTTTATTTTACCTATTTCTCCTTTTCCAAAATTAAAATTTACCAAATGAACTTTGAAATAAACCCCCGATTAAGTATTATTGAATAGGTTATTATTGGTTATTATCCCTGCCCTCTGAAACTGCAATACGGATACGCATGGCGACCGCTTGTGCAGCGCCCGCGGGGCCTGGATAGGTTTTTTCTATATTGGGGATTTGTTTGCTTGAAAACTAAGTAAGTTATCAAAAAAGTCACAAGAATAAAAAAAACTTCTTTGGTTCTTTGGCTACAACTTTGTCGCTTACTATATACATCTATCTTCAAAAACAAAAAAGTTTTCTCGATCGAGTATTTCTAGCTGCAATTTTAACATTTTTCGAGTCACTAACTTAAAAAAAAAATATATTATGGTGACTCGTAATTTGTGTTCTGGATTTCTGTTATGTCAGTCGTAATAACAGAGATCTAAATTGGCTCCTCAAAAAATTTCAATTTAATCGGACTAAAACTAAGGGAGATACAGCGTGTTGAATAAAAATTTAGAAAAATCCATAAAATTGGATATTTTCTGGAAAATGCCGGTTTTGACCAGTTTCGCAATTCTAGATCGACTGGCGAACTCCAAAATCGGATTCGCCAGGTCAATTTACATAAGAAAACATTTTTTTTAGGTGGTTGTTCGGGATGTCTTATAGAGGTTGCACGCTGCAAATTTTGGCAAAAGAGTTGTGTGCTGTGAGAGAAGTCGCGATGGCTATGTCCATGTTAATTTTATTCTTGTTTTTGTAAAATTTCATTTAATATGTTCTTTGTTTTTATTTCATTTAAATTACCTCTACTTATAATTGTTTTTTTTTTTAAATCTATCATTAGTACTCTAATAAATCCCGCTAAAAGTGGCAATGATGAAGTGACATTTCACATCAACTAAACTCAGAAAAAACAATTTTACAAAATATCAGTTTTTTTTTGGATTTCGCCGGAATATTTTAAGCCGACATTTTATTGGACATAAAATTGCGCGACTTTGCCCTAATTTGACTGACCTCGTATTTTTATTAATAACCAAGATACCTCTGGTTAGAAAAATAGACACACTGTATACTTTTGTACGACCCTGTATAATATGTTCTAAGTATGTTTTCACATGCGCCATAATTGTAGTGTTTATTTCGACAAGAAATAATGACGTCAAAAGCTATATTTTATATAAAATCGCATCTCATAGTGGACTGCGATATTCAAAAAATCTCAAAAACGTCTCGAGGTACTAAGGTACTCTTCTAAACTGATTACCAAAAATTTTAACCCCTTCTTCCAGCAGAATGGGGTGAACCCAAACTTTCGTAAAGAAATCGCCAACTTATGTTTCACCCTGTGTCTTTCAGCAGATGGACGGAAATCTGGTTAGCAAATGGAAATTAATTAGCAATTAGAGCAGCCTTTCACTCCTGAAAATTTAAGCAAAATCGGCCTGCTAGATTTTGAGTTATGATTTTATAAAAAGTGACCAAAAATTGGGGTGTTCGAGTTCGATTATTGCGTAGAAATTCACCTGACTGTCATTCTACCGCTTGCACAACCAAAAACGCGATGGTATTCTGCATACACATTGATGTTTTTGTTCGCGCGTTCATGTATGTGCGTACATGTTTTCAGACATCCACGTCCGTGTGTAACCACCTTTACACACAAATCCAGGTACCGTTCTTCATTCATACTTTCTTTCATTAAAATTACCAGTTCAGTATACCCATTCCGATAAATAACCCCCCCCCCCCCCCCTTCTCCAAACTGTCACGCCACCACCACCAAAAGCCTCTCTTACTTCCATGTATTCTTCTCTATAGCTCTCACGAGTTTATCTACATACAAATATCTGCATTCATCCACAAACAAACATCCCTACCATTCAGCTACTCCCCAGTGTCTATTATTGTCTATGAATATTAGCCCAGTTTATTCGTGCTCTTCGATGGACTGCTTTTAATAATGGACATGCTGTGTGGCTCTTCAATTTCTCTCATGGAGACGTCTTCGAATTGTTGATTTTGAGGCTTCAATGCCTAACGCGATCCTTATTCACGAAGAATTGAGAGCTCTGTTTTGTCCCACTGGTGGAAGAATTCTGTTGTCATCCCGGGCCGAAGTACACACATCGCCAAAATTCCTGGACCCCCTAGACATTTTTCAAATAAATATTTTGTTTACGCTAAATTTATTGTGAATTTGAATTGTGTATTATTTGCATTTAAAGGACCAAAAAATGTTTTCACAAAGTTGTTTACATTCGACTATGAACAATTTTGATAAAATAAGTCACCCAGTCATACATATCTGTAGCTTTGTATGTGTATATTGGGTGTACCATTTGCTTTAAAAATGCCCGGAAACGTGATTTCACAATTTGATGGAGCAAGAATAATTGCTTTACATCAAGAGCATTTTTCAAATCATGCAATTTCAAACCGACTGGGTATTTCAAGAAGTTCTGTCATTCGTATTGTGAATTTGTATGAAGAAACCGGAAGCGTTGATCCAAGACGTGGAACAGGTCGCCCTAGAGTAACAACTGAAAGAGAAGATCGTTATGTGACGAATTTTGTCCGTAGGAACCGTACAATTTCAGTCACAGCTCTGCGAGGTCATTTTTTGTGGACATATAGAAGACAAATATCATCCACTACCATAAGAAGGCGACTTCATGCTGCTGGTTTGAGATCTAGAAGAGCTTTACGTGTCCCTAGGTTGTCACGTCGATATATAGCTGCACGTTTTCATTGGGCACAGGAACACAGAAGATGGCTTTTACCCCAGTGGCGTAACGTGCTTTTTTCAGACGAAACAAGATTTGGTTTGGTGAGTGATAGACGGCGTCATAGAGTCTGGAGAGCATCTGGAAGGCAAGAAAGACTGGATTTTTCTCGAGAAACTGTTCCATACCAAGGAGGAACAATTATGTTCTGGGGGGGTATAATGTTCAATCACCGCACAGCCCTTATTGCTATAAATGGGACTATGACTGGAAATATTTACGCAGAGAACATTATACAAGGTATAATTCAGCCACTACGCAACAATATTGGCGACAATTTCATATTTATGGATGACAACGCCAGGCCCCATCGCACTGAAAGGGTACAGGAGGTATTAGAACATGGAAATATTGAAAGATTAGAGTGGCCGGCGAACTCTCCCGACATGAATCCGATCGAACATATATGGGATTATGTTCAAAGACGGATTCATAGTAGGGATAATCCACCCTTAACCCTTCAGGACCTAAGAATTGCAGCTGAGGAGGAATGGAACAATATTCCCCAAGAAATCATTAATAACCTCATTGTTTCCATGCACAGGCATGTCAACTTTTTGTGGCAGAGAAGGGGAAGACACACCGATTATTAAAAGTACTTCTAATTTTTTTTTATTAGGTTCAATTATTGTTTTTTAAAAAAATTTAAATAAAATTTTTGCATCTTTTTTTGTAAATTTTTTTTTTGCCTTGTATACAAAATCTTTATAACTCTAAAATCTCCATTTCTTAGCCCTAAATAAATGTTCTTTGTCATACTTTTTATAATTTGAGAAAAAAATGCATAATTTCTGAAATAAGGAGGGGGTCCAAGAATTTTGGCGATGTGTGTTATTCTTGGTTTACCACCTGCAAAGTCTATGAGCAGCGGTGCCAGTGTTAAGCCCCATTTTAATGGCCATAAAATTGCGCGACTTTGCCCTAATCTAACCGACCTCGTATCTTTGATAATAATCAAGATACCTCTGGTTAGAAAAATAGACACACTGTATAATATGTTTTAAAGTGTGTTTCCACATGCGCCATAATTGAAGCGTTTGCTTCGAAAGAAATAATGACGTCAATAGCTATATTTTACATAAAAACGCATAACTCAAGATAAAATCGTAGTGGGCTGCGATATTCAAAAAAATCTCAAAAATATCCCGAGGTACTAAGGTAGTCTTCTAAACTGCATACCAAAAATCCACTCGACCCTCCCTCCAGCAGAATGGGGTGAACCCAAACTTTCGCAAAAAAATCGCCAACTTATGTTTCACCCTATATCTTTTAGCAGGTAGCCGGAAATCTGTTAAGAACTGGAACTGGAATAGCAATTAGAACATCCTTTCACTCCTGAAAATTTGAACAAAATCGGCCTGCTAGATTTTGAGTTATAGCCTTTCAAAAAGTGACCAAAAATTGCGAGTTCGATTGACGCGTAGTTTAGATTCTTGGCTACCTATTAATATGTTTTTGTTTTTCCAACCAAAGATTCAGAAGTTTTGCATCACCCTAAATCTCCGAAAGTATTTTTTTTATCAGGAAAAATGGATTAGAGACTTATTAATTGATTAGTTTTAATTAAGAAAACGTCTACAATACTTGTAAAAAAAATTTATTACACTTAAAAACTTTTTTTTTAACATAGGAGTATTTTCAAATAAAAATCAAAATTTACAAATTGATGGATTTCTTTAAAAAAGGTACTTGAAAACCTTTAATATTGGGTATTTCCACCTCTAGCATTTATGCAAGCCTGGAGACGTCTGCCTATGCTGTCTATCAGATTGGTGATATGTTGTTGAGGAATATTTAGCCATTCTTCCTGAGCAGCATGAACAAGCTCTTGTACAGTCCTGGATGGATTTCTGTAGGCTGCCACTGCCCTGGCAAGCATGTCCCAAGCATGTTCTATGGGATTCATGTCTGGCGATAAAGCGGTCCAGTCCAAACGATTGATGTCTTGCGTTTCCAGATACTCATTCACAGCTCTGGTACGGTGGGGTCGGGCGTTATCGTCCATAAAAAAAAAAGCATCACCAACTGCTCCTCGCCATAGTCTGACGTAAGGATCCAGAATCTCTTATGTATCTGTCTCCAGTCATTGTGCCCTGAACATAAATTAATTCTGTGCGACCATTAGACATGATAGCAGCTCAGAACATAGCACTTCCTCCTGCAAAGGGTGGCACGGGGCGTGCATGAGCAAGCTGGGCAGCTATTGTTGGCTCTCTCCATACACGTATGCGACGACTATCCTGCACCAAACAAATTCTTTTTTCGTCAGAAAAAAACACCGAGTTCCAAAATTCTGCAGGTAAAGCCATGTACTCTTGAGCCCACTGTAGCCGACGAACTTTGTGCTCTGGTTGTAGTCGAGGTACCCTAAGTGGTCGACGACACCTTAAACCTGTCGCGAGTATTCGTCTCCGCAATGTAGAGACCGATATTTGAACTCCCAAGGCATGACGCATATCTCTTTGGAGTGCTGGTATTGCCATGGTCGGGTTTCTTCGGATGGTTAAGTGAATATAACGGTTCTGTTGTTGATTAGTGACACGTCTTCTACCGCTTCTGGGTCTATCACGAAGAGAATTATTCTGGAGATAGCAATTCCAGGTGCGAGACACATCACTTCGACAACCACCAACTCTATTAGCGACGAACCTTTGAGAATGACCTTCTCCAATTAAAGCCACTATTCTTGCACGATCAATCTCACTTATGATTTGTCGAGGCATCTTTGCACGTGAATTCGTAAAATTCAATTCAACTGTCTTGACTCTAGAACTAATCGTACCAAAAACGTGAACTTACAAAAAAAAATTGTAAACATTTTTTTCGGGCAACAAATATGCGACTATTCAGGAAGATAAACATTGATAAACAAGCCTAAAAAAAATTGCTGCCGCTAAAATTTTTTTTCGTATAAATATAGGGTGATGCAAAACTTTTGAATCTATGTGTACATATACGGAATGCTTAGATGCGCGCGGTACAGGGCCATAGAGTTCCTTGCAGGTTAACAATATCTAGAACGAATACAAATTTTAGAGAAAGAGGTTCATTAGAAAATAAAAAAAGGAAAGTAAGTAGAAAGGAAAAAAGGGACTTGGGAATATTATTGTATTTTCAAGAAAACCCACGAAAATCAATACCTGATTGTGTAAGAGATGTTAGATATGGAAGAATAGAAAATAGAGTGAGTTTTGGAACAGTGCAAAGAGCTTTAAAACAATTTCACTATAAAGATTTCAAAATTATGCCAGTGCAAAAGTTAAGCGATCTACAAAAATTAGCAAGATGCAATTTTATTCGTTTAGTTCTTGGAAGGGTTGGACAGATGAGGCATCGTTTACGACGGCAGGCATGTTTAACAGGAAAAACTGTCACTTTTGGACCAATCAAAATTCTAGGGGTATAGAAGAGATAGCATTTAAGGGACGATCATCAATAAATGTGTGGTGTAGGATATTAGGAAGTAAAATTGTTGGACCATTATTTTATCGCGGAGCCTTAAACGACCCAAGATATTCTAATTTTTTAGAGAATGAAATTGCGAATTTTTTTTAATGAATTACTTCCCGAGCTATCCAGAAATATAATTTGGCGCCAAGATGGAGCGCCTCCCCACAACATTTTGACTACATATTTGAATAGAAAATATAATGAGTGGATTGGTAAACATGGAACCATAAACTGGCCAGCCTACAGTCCCGATCCAAGTCCATTGGATAGTTTTCTTTGGGGTTATTTGAAAAATAAAGTATATTTCAATAGGAATAATAATTTACAGCAGATTCAAAGATAAAATTCTTATAGAAATCAAATGAAAATCCTGAAATAATAATAAATTCCATAGAACGACAAAAAAAAAATGTACCAAAAATTTGTTGAACTGAATACATGTGGAACATTTTTTTTAGGCACTATAACCCAAAATCAAAAAAGTGCTTTCATTTAATTTTTTTTTATTTTGTTTTTTGTTTAAATAATATGTTTGGGTGGCATGTGTTTGTATAGTTTCTTTAAATTCAAGCTATGTTTGTTTATGTGACATTACCTTTAATTTTATTCTAATTTATGATGTTGTTTGTTGAATTATAATAAATTTTAAATAATTGATATTAGTAATATATGTAAGAAAACGCTAGACTTTCGACAATAAAAATAGTTTACTTATTTCAAATTCACAAAAATATCCAGGCGAAGATGCGTTCAACAGGCTGAACAAAATGCAAGTCCCTGTCGAAAATCATTAAAACTATCGACTACCTAGCTTAAAACCTAACTGTTTTTGAAGGACCCTTTCAACGTTGCCGAAGTAACGATGGGTCGGGTCATAAACATTGAATCATACAACTTAAATAATAAAACCAAAAGATCAACTATGGTTTTGAAAAAATCCTTTTTGCACCACTGGTCACGTCTCTATTTTTGGGGTATCAGATTCTCGCACATATATTTTTTTTTGGAAACTGGATTAAAGCCAATTTTAGCATATTTGACCTGATATCGGACACATTTTCAATATAACATTTCAAAAAAAATAGTAATAAGCAAGACTAGACGGAAACTTACCACTTGTTGTATCTCCTACGACTTAGGAGTATTGAATAAATCCAATTTCAATGGAGAGCGTAATTGACATTTTATTTAATAAAGTGATATATCTCTGACAATGACAATATTTCTAACTGGTACCTGGTACAATATAGGTACCTAACTAAACAGGTAGTAAATGACACTCATAACACTCCTCCCGAGGGAGAAAAAAATAAAATAAATAATGATAACATTCTAAAGGAACATGTAAAAACCAATTTACAGATCATTAAAAAAATATATAGGTATATATAGGATACGATGTCCCTATAAATCATGGTTTTGTAAAACAGAGAAAATTATAATATAAATGAATTAAGGAAACAATGAGCTGATAAAAAAAAATATAAAGGAGCAAGTATTTAGCTGCGCAATTGATTTACGTGTCTTTTACTCGACCATCGTTCAACTTAATTAAGTAATGTAAATTACCCAAACGCCTAATAAATAAACCAAAAACCCATTTTTCACTGTCAGAATAATTTCTAACCATAATACGAGTATTTAGTTCATAGGTTCTTACATTGCAATAATTCGGAATTTTAGACACATTATCATGGATGCTATTTCCTTCAGGCTTTATGACGTCCAGACGTGATCGAATTTCCCTATTAAAAATTAACGCTGATGGTGATCTATTAGTTGTAGCGTGTGGCATTTTTCTAAATTGAAGTAAAATTTGGCATAACGCTTTTTCTCGATTTTGTGGTGATGGATTTGCTGCACGAATAGCTTGTTTAATAGTCTGGACGAATCGTTCTGCTAAACCCATTAGTTGCTGGATGATACGGGGCTGTCAATTTTTGTTTAATGCCATTATTTCTTAAAAATTGCTTGAATTCATGTGATAAAAACTGACGGCCATTATCACTGACTATGTATTTCGGTATACCAAATCTAGAAAATATTTCTCTACAAATCCTAATTGTGGTTCTACTTGACATGTCGTGGGTTAAATAAACCTCTGGCCATCTGGAAAAAGCATCAACCAAAATAAAGTACGGCTGCCCACCATATGTCATATAATCAATATGCACGCGCTCAAAAGGACAGGATGTTTCTTCCCATGAATGAATTGGAACAGAAGGAGGATTATTTAGATTTTTCTTACATTGTAAACATTCATTAACTCCAAAAATAATACCGTATACCTCTCGATCGATCTGAGAATACTTCTGCTGAGTTAATGAAAGAGTTTGTGAAGCGAATTGAATCGGCCTCTCAGAACCATCAGGAAATTTATGTGACAGTACGGCACCTACTCCGTAAGGTGAAGCCTCAGTAGCAAGTATTAAAGGTAGTTGTGGATTGAAATGTGTTAAGAAGTCACTTCCCGCTATTATTTGTTTCACGTTTTTGAAAGACTGTTCACATTCTTTTGACCAGACAAATTTGGAATTTTTATGTAATAAACGAGTTAACGGAAATAAAATAGTGCTTAAATTTTGCATAAATCTGCCATAATAATTTACTAGGCCAAGAAATGATCTAAGTTGAGTTTTATCTTTTGGCTGTGGCGCATCAATAATAGTATTAATTTTAGCGGGTATTTTGTGTATCCCTTGAGAATTAATTATATAGCCACAATATTCGATTTTATCAGCAAAGAAAATTGACTTTTCTTTATTGATATGAAGGTCATGTAACGAAAGTCGTTGAAAAACTTGATGTAGTCTTTCTACATGTATTGCATCATTCTCGCCTGTCACTTTTATATCATCTAAATAAACTGATACGCCCGAAATACATTTCAAAAGAATTTCCATTTCTCTTTGAAAAATTGTGGGAGCTGAAGAAATACCGAACATTAAACGATTACATTCATATAATCCCTTATGAGTGTTCAAGGTAAGTAAGTGTTGATCATCTGGATTTACTTCCATGTGAAGATAAGCCTGACTCAAATCCAGTTTCGTGAATTTTTGTCCGCCGGCCAAAGAAATAACTCATCAACTGTAGGCAAAGGATGGTTGTCAACTTTGAGATTTTTATTTACAGTTAATCTAAAATCTCCACATATACGAATACTACCATTACTCTTTACTAATGGCACTATCGGAGTAGCCCATTCGGAACGATTGACTTTTGTTAAAATACCTTCTGAAACTAATTTCTCTATCTCCTCATCGACTTTTGCTATTAGCGAAAATGGTATAGGTCTGGCTTTAAAAAATTAAGGTGTAACATTCTCCTTAAGTACCAATCTAGCTTGAATTGCCCTAAATTTCCCTATACCAGTACAAAACACATTGGTATATTCTCTAGAAAACTCCTCAAAAATATCAGAAGATTTCGGCGAAATATTGTTTACATTATCACATAACGTACTTATTTTGGCAATTGCCTAATCATACTGCATACGGCTAGTCAGCATCAGTTCGGAGGCCATGGGTCTATGGGTTCCTTGTATACATCTTACCTTTGGGCGCCACCAAGTTAATTGTGACTTAACTAGGAAGATAACTTAATGATGTTATAAACAAAACCTGTGCAGTTGGAGCGCTTAACAATAAAACAAGTAATTAGGTAGAATAATGTATCTGGCTTTCTTTATTGAAAAATAATAACAATATTAAATAGGGATAGCCAGGACGTTATTAAAAAGGTGTTTAGGATTAGGCTTGTACCTAATTCGTAAATATTTGAATAAATAAAAAAAGTATGTAAATAATAAATATATGAATTTAAAATAAACACTTTTAAGTGTTTATTAACACTTGTGAAGGATTAAACTTTACCAACAGGCAAATTAAACACAGAAAGGTGAAAGTTATTCTTTGGGCAACCTCAGGGTAAAATTCTAGAATTTTATTTAAGGGGCACGTACTGACGTAATTCGGTGTCAGATGAGTTATATAAGATTTGCCTAAATAGTAAAAGTGCAACTTACATGTATACAAGTGAAATGTATGTGAAAATCCAGAAATTTCCAAAGTGAGGTTATCTACGGGTTTGGTCTCACTATAGATAGACTAAGGTGTGGTAAGTGAGTTCTATAGTAGCTCTATCCACGTTGTATCCATTATACGTAGAACTCCACATGGTTCTGTCACAGTGGTACCAAGAGAGTTGCTGAAGAATGGCTACCAAAGCCCCAACTGAGAGCAATCTAGATCCAGTCTAGAATCTCTCTAAATACAGCCTAGCAACTGTCCAACTATAGCCTAAGACTGTCTAGCTACAGCCTAGCACTAGGACCCTCTAAGTGAGGGATGCTCTAAGCCAAAGGTGAAGTCTTAAACTTCCAAATGCTGCTCGGAACAGTCAGAAACAGAATCCAAAATGACCAAGGGACGACTCTAGACAATTATCAACAAGAAATTAGTCCAAAACTTGAGCTCCCTGGCACAAAATTCCAAAAAGTCTCGCCCCAAAAACAATCAGGGCCGAGACGGCCGAGGCCGACCTTTCAGTCTCAAGTCTCAAGATCGAAAGGGGAGATTCTTCATTTAGATTTTGAAAGAAGGCTTCCATTTGTCAAACTTCTAATTTTGACATTGAAGAAAATTATAGAAAAAGACGTGTTCAGTTTCACCCCAAAAGTACGAACTGAAAAGTTGGTTGTGTAAAAATGACTGGTGAATGTTGAAAAATGCCTATAGAACATATATCAAAAAGTAGAACAGGTCAACGAAAACGCCTAGACAAAACAGCTGTTCAATGGCATGATCGAAATGAAAAATCAAAAGAAGTAAACAACAATTTATCATAACCTCAGATTATTTATTAATTGGATTTGCAAACAGAGATGATGAAAAAATCTCTCCTTTATATAAGATTCTAATCAATAACAGCGGGCCCTGCCGTACTGAATCAAATCTTCCTAGATCAATTAACCAAACTTGCAAACCTGAACCAAAAAAATCTTTCAGTAGAAGGCAGTACTCAAGGTAACAAAATCTGGGCACAGAAAAAATAGTTGTTTATTCATTTATTTCTTTATAGTTCTATAAGGAATCAAACAAGGTAGCTTATTAGCCAAGAAATTGAAAACGTTACAATCAAATAAATTCAATTTAATCTGGCGTATCCATTCCCGCCTCAATTAAGGGTTCCCTATCACATGCAACAACGTATAAATTCAGGTCGTAATTTATATTTCCAAATTTCACTTTGCATGGATAGAATCCAAGTACAGTCAAAGAATTCTGATAATATGAAATGAGTTTCAGGTTAGTCGATTGGACGAACGAGTTTGGAAAAAGTAAATCGAATTGACGCTTACCCATTACTGTTACAGCTGCACCACTGTCAATCAGAAAATCAACTTTTTTGTTATCAACGATAAAAGACTGAATAAACATTTCTCGAAACATATCTTGTTCTGATTCCAGTGCCACAATGTCCTGGATCGTACCTTGTGATTCGAACTGACACTTTCCTACATACTTTCTGTAAATGGCCTTTCCTTTGACAAAAAGAACATAAAAGGTTAGTTTTTTTACAACTAAAACAGAATTTTTTTTGTAAAATGTTTTTGTTTTCTTTTGATTGTGATGAAAAAAATGAAAGATTTCCTTCCTTTCCCGAATGAAACTCGGCAGTGTTTCTTGCAGACAATTCCATTGCAACCGCTACCTCTACAGCTCGATCCAGTGTAAGATTTCGTGTTTCCAAAAGGCGATTTGTATTTGAAGACTAAATAGGCCGAAAACAAATTGATTCCAAATTGCTGTTGTTAAATAATTCCCAAAATTACAATGAATGGATAGTTTTTGTAACGACTTCAAAAAATCTTGAACGTTTTCACCTTCTTCTTGTTTTCGCCTATGAAACCGAAAAATGTCTGCAATTTCTAATGGTGCCGGATCATAAAACTCTTGTAGCAATTTAATAATTACTTCGTATTGTTCAGTATTAGGACTTTTTGGGGTTAATTTATCGCAAATAACATCATATGTCTCAGGCCCCATATAATGCAATAAATATCGTACCTTTTTTTCTTCAGAAACATTGAAAATATCTAAAGCCCCCTCAAATCTTTCAATCCATCGGGTCCATGGTATTTTACTATTATCGAATGATTCGATATTGAAGGCATTGCTTATGGAGTTCTGTTGGTGTGGCCCCGTACAAGGTATTGGTGGAATATCCAACGTTCTTCTGTTGCGAGGCATTGTAGATTCTTCGTGATCCTCGTCGCCAACTGTTGTATCTCCTACCACTTAGGAGTATTGAATAAATCCAATTTCAATGGAGAGCGTAATTGACATTTTATTTAATAAAGTGATATATCTCTGACAATGACAATATTTCTAACTGGTACAATATAGGTACCTAACTAAACAGGTAGTAAATGACACTCATAACACCACTCTTACCAGTTTCCAACGATAAAATATAATTTTTTACGTTACGTAACGTAGTAAAACTTAGCAATTTTGGAGATATCGCTAATCAATGATTTTTTAAAATGATTACAAAAAAATGACATTTCATCGTTGAAAGCTGGTAAGAGCGGTAAGTTCTCGTCTAGTCGTCTAGTCTTCCTAATTACTATTGTTTTTAATTAATATATTGAAAATGTGTCCAAATCAAATATGCTAAATTTTGCTTTAATCTAGCTGCACCTGGTTCACTTTTACTTAATTCACCTTGGTAAAAGGTGAACCAGGTGAAGCTTGAAGAGCAAAATTCAGCATATTTGATCTAATATTGGACACATTTTCAATATACCGGTCTATTCTGTAACTCTAATCAAATCGACAATCGAAAACTTGAATCGATAACTGTGGAAAAATGTCCATAGTTATCGATTCAAGTTGTATCGTTTCCCTATTTTCCTGTCTTTTCTGGTATTTCGGATTTCTCGGGCGCCACCCCTTTGTGATTTACAGCGTCAAAGGGGACCGCTGATATGCCTGTTGGGTAGCCTTTAAACAGTGAAGAAGACGGTGATCCAAGGTTCAGTGCAAATAATACAACTTGTTCAACAAAATTAATTCAATTTATTCTTAGCCACTATGAAACACTAGTAATATACATTGTGACGGGAATAATAATAGTCACCCTATTTACGCCGGTTTTGACAACAATATTTTCCACGCTAACGGTATTTAGCACGGTAACACTATTTATCACGGTAACTCAACTTGTCACAGCAACGTTATTTGTTACGGTAACGCAATTTGTCACGGTAACGTTATTTCATTACGGCACGCTATTTCATTACGGCACGCTATTTACTTTTGTATCGTTATTTATTATGTTCACGGTATGGGCGGATTTAGCTCCAGCTCCAGAATCCGAATGTCGAGAAATTTACAATAAACAGTCTAATAAGTAGACTCAGTTCGGAAATTTTCGGTAAAGAGGGATTGCATCTAGGATATTTTCCGGCGTAAATTCAAATGGACTGGTCAGGATAGTTTCAGGACGGAATTATCGGGATTACTCCACAATTTAGGGAATCGGGATTTCTACACAATAAAGGAATCGGGATTACTCAACAAATAGACAATCGGGATTTCTCCACAATAAGGAAGTCGGTTGAAAATCGGGATTACTCCACAATTAGGGAATCGGGATTTCTCTACAATAAGGAAGTCGGTTACGGTAGTCGGTTAAATATCGGGATTACTCCACAATTAGGGAATCGGGATTTCTCCACAATAAGGAAGTCGGTTACGGTAGTCGGTTAAATATCGGGATTACTTCACAATTAGGGAATCGGGATTTCTCCACAATAAGGAAGTCGGTTACGGTAGTCGGTTAAAAATCGGAATTACTCCACAATTAGGGAATCGGGATTTCTCTACAATAGGGAAATTGGATACGGTAGCGGATAACGGAAAACTGATATTACTGAGTTTTACTTACCAAAATACTTCGATCGGTATACACTGGAGCTCGTAACTAGGCTGCTGGCGGTGGCTCCTGTTGCCAGAACTCGAATGATTTCCCCTGGTACCGCGTCGTACCCAGCTCGGTTCGAAAGCCTTGGTTCGGCTTTATGGTCTGGTGGGGGATCGGTCGCGATCAGAGACAAGCGTCGTACACTCGGTACCATGTAATTTTTGCGCGTTCATTTCGCCTGGGAAAATTCGTAGCAATTTCCCAATGTTTCCGCGATAGTTGCGGGAAATTTTCACTATGTAAATAGGATGACGTGATTTTTATTATTTCTAAAATGAAAAAGAACGGGGCGATTGGTTGAAAAATAGGAAAGTTACCCTTACGGATTTAGAAAAATTATGCAACTTCATTACAAAGTTTTCGATTGTCGATTCGATTTGAGTTACAGAATAGACCCGATAATATTCAAAAACAATAGTAATTAGCAAGGCTAGGAACTTACCAGTCTTACCAGCTTCCAACCATGAAATATATTATTTTTTCGTAATTCATTTTAAAAATTAATGATTAGCGATATCTCCAAAATTGCTGAATTTAACTATAGGACATGTAACATATATTAGGGCTCAAATTTAATGTAGAATCCAAAAACATATTAATAAAAGGGTTCTTCCATTTAAAGTAAGCAAGAAATGAACCATTTTTTGCTATATTTTCTGAAACCGAGGTTCCATTTTTTTATGATAAATGCTCCTAATTCCTTATAAAAATCCCAACAACTTTTATATTTAACTCTTTTAAATCTCTTCAATTAACAGGTATATAAGGTAAGAAGCACTTTCGTTGGATAACCCTATACATAATATGACTATTCTGGATATTGAGGAAGAAATTAGAAAAAAAGTTCAAGAAACTCAATAATTATCATAGCCAGGTATATGACATACTTTATAAAAAAGGAAGCTTATTACTTGGTAGAAAAGTTAAGACAAAAACAATTAAGGGCATTCCATTTACTTATCGAAAAGGCCAAATATTATTCCAGGATTTTTGACAGCACCCCGGATATTTACCACAAAGATCAAACAAGCCAAGTATTACGATACGTGATGATTGAAAAACAGGAAGTTAGAGTAGAGGAATCTTTTATAGATTCCATTGAAACAAAAAGCAAAACTGCGGAAGGTATAACCGACATGATAGTAATCAATCTTAAAGCTGATGAGCTCGACATTATGAACTGTAGAGGGCAAGCTTATGATAATGCTGCCACGATGGCTGGATGCCACACAGGTGTGCAAGAGCGGATAAAGGATATTAATTCCAATGCAGAATTTGTTTCTTGCTCGAATCATTCTCTAAACCTAGTTTGCCTACATGCAGCTTCAGTGGAGGTAAATTTGGTGGCTTTCTTTGGTACACTAGGACGCTCCTAGGTTTTTTTTTCTACGTCGACGCACCGGTGGGTAGTTCTCCTTGCAGCCACAGGAAACAGTTTGAAGAGAATTCAGGACACACGTTGGAGCGCTAGAGGGGATGCTGTAAATTCCATTAGACATCATTAGAAAGAAACGTTAGCTGCACTGGCAAAACTGACGGAAACGAATGAAAGCTTGAACACACGGACAGATGCAGGAAGTTTATTAGTCGCTATGCAATCATTTTCTTTTTAATGCTACTTAGGCTTCTGGCAACCGGTATTGCGTGATGTCAATGATGCTCAAAAATATTTGCAAACAGAGGGACTAAACATACATCAATGTGCTCATAAAATAAGTGCTTTACAGAAAGTATCAGAAAAAAACCGGGAGGAATTCATGGATGACGCTTTAAGATATGCTAAAAGTTTATGTGAAGAGCTTGGAATTTCTTTTGAACTACCAAGACGAAGAAGAAAGCATATATTTGGCGACGGAAATAAAGATGCTGAGTTATCGTACGAAGATGACTTGAGGCGAACAATGTTTTCTTCAATAGACAGAGTAACTGCTGAAATTCGAGAAAGATTCTAACAGCTGCAAAATCTAGCGCAAAAATACTCCTTTTTAGGACCTGCAGGGATATTGGACGTGGACGAACTTAACTTAGATCAAGCTCCTCAAGACATTGATAAAGAAGAATTTCAACTTGAGCGCGTACGTCTACGAACTTCCGTGGCTGCAGCAGATCCAGACTGTAAAAAAGAGCTCATTAGGTTCGGATCTCTGGGTTTATTGGAATATATTATTGAGTCCAAACTTGAAGATGGCTTACCAAACATTGTCATAGCGTTGAGAATTTTTTTAACATCTGCCTTTGCAGTGCCAGTTGTGAAAGAAGCTTCTCTAAACTAAAGTTAATCAAAAATTATCTCAGATCGACTATGTCCACGTCGAGACTTTTAAATTTAGCTATTCTGACAATTGAACATGATAAAAATATTGATATTGATAATTGTATAAAAGATTTTGCTGTAAAAAAGACACGAAAAGTCCATTTTTAATGAATAAAAAAATTTAAAGATGGTTTATTTGACTTTTACTACTTTTCTTAACTAATATATAAAATAGAGGGGGCGGCAAATTTCCGATCGGCCCCAGGTGACGGAAAGAAATCCCACGCTACGCCACTGCCCGGGCGTTGCAGACTCAAAGTCATAGTTATAACCTACCTCGTGGTGAATGGCAGTGCAAGTCAAGACAAGGTCTATAGAAGGAAAACCAATGAACTATAAACTATATGTACCTGGAATGGCCCGGCCTATCTCTAAAATGCGGCAAATTGGGATGGAGAATGTGGGGGATACGTATATCTATTTACCTTATGGGCCATTTATGAAAATCTTTCCTTGTCTAAAAAATATTATATTTGAGGCTAAGAATACAAACTAAACCTAACAGCAATGAAATAGAGAGAGAAAGGTATCCCCCACTATATAGCTATTTTTGGACGCACTAAGAGAGATGACAAATGCCCGAGCACATTTGGAACCTTGATGAGACCAGTTTTTGCGCAAATCCTTCGAAAACTGAAGTGGTCGGGAGCATCGGAAGCAATTCCTTCAATTATCTTCATATGGAAGGATGTTTACGGCGAATGGACTGCCGACGAACAAGATCCCGCACACCCTACAATGTCATATGCTGCAATTAAGAAAGGATGGATGGAGAGTTCAGTTTTAAACAATTATTTCGAAAAGAATTTAGTCAAACAGTTTGGAGACCGTAGACCGATCTTTCTGATCTACGATTGCCACTCTACTCATGCTTCTTGGTTCGCATCGCAAATTGCCACCATGGCTTAGGTTGGTGTAGGTGTCGATATTTGAATAAACAGTGATACAAATTGGTTATTTTAATCCATCAAAAAGAAACAAAATGATTGAATTAAATACTTGTTTGGTCAATAACTACAGTTCCTACTGGTTATTTACAAATAATAATAAAACAAAATATTGGAAAACAGATCAAGTTAATTTATTGGTTTTGAAATGGTTAAGTACTGCTGTTGACTTATGCAATGCAATAACAATAATACGACAAATGGTAAGCAAGATTTTACTTGCGAGTGATCACCCCCTTGTGCAAATAATTGAAAATAAAAATAAGTAGTTACTAACATTTAAGTAACGATTATGTAAATGTTAATAGAAATCTAAATTGAAAATAACAGAATCAACTTTCACAAACCTTCGTCACGTTAACAGTAACAATAATTGATGGATATTTATTCTTGGTCTCAGTAGCGTCATCTGTATGAATTTTTACCTGGTATCTCAAGTTTATTAAACATAAACTTTTCTTTAATATAAACTTATTTACTACAATTAAATTTCGTTCTCTGACAAACAGAGGGACCTACTAATTTTAAAATTATTCTTTAATTTACGTATTATTTGTGTTTCCTGAAACCCGCATTCCAAAGCTGTTTTTCAAGTTTGCATTCAGGAATCTTGCCGGAATTTAACTGAGTGTCAGGTATGTACAAATTTTGCTATTTTGGGTATTCGAAGCCGATTGTTGATTTTGTATTTTCTTTATTCTTTCAATATGATATGAGATTAATAAGTGTGTCAAGAATTAATTCATTGATGCTCTAAATCTTACAAATTTTTCTAAAAAAAATATTTTTTATAAAAAAAAACTAGACTTTAACCTTGTCATTTCAAGTTGGATAGCACAAGACTTCCTAAGAAAAAATTGTTATAGCTACAAAATTGATAGTGCTCAAAATGACTAAAACAGTACAAGTTTCGTCTATTTTTGAATGCGTTTTCTCAAAAACCACTGCACCAGATTCAAAAAAATAGGCACCGTTGAAAAGAGAATTCGACGACCTTTTAAATGGGTTATCGCTTGACCCCTACTGCCATTTAAGATTTAAGGGTTGGAGCTTACCCCCGCAAGTGGGTTGAAGTGATAACATTGAAAATATGTGCAAAAGATTTCTCCCTCCGAATAAAAATCGACGGGTCCGAGCGATTTTTTTCAATGAACGATGAATACGAGATATCGACCTTGTTTCGTTTCCGCTGGCCCACCCCGTATTTATTTCAGTTTAATTGGTGTTAATAAAAGACGCTTGCCCTTCAACAATTGTGTTTTGTTGGCCTTAACCTTCCTTCCTTTACATTTTGCGCTCAACGAGGAGGCCAACAAGGGGCTAAAATGCCGAATTTACAATATTCGCCGTCTGGTGCGACACCAGGAGCTACCAACACTACAGCCATAGCTACTATTGCTACTGGAACAACTCCTAGAACAACAGGAGGAGGTCGTCGTCCAATACGCCAACCGGCGAACTTGAAAGAGTTTGAAATGAGAGGTTTTGCTGCAAGAAGAACTGATCCGTTGTTGCCTAGAAGGAGAAATTTAGGCTTCTCTGTGTTAGGAACTTATTGAATTGACAATTTACCTATCAATTCAATTATTCCCTAACTAGGAATTTTAATTTACGTGGTGAACCAAATTGCAGAAATGCATAATTATGTCGCAATGAAACTGCCACAATGAATTTATTGTACCTGTTTTTTAGATTTGGCAGAAGAATTAGCATTGTCAAAAATTAATCAAAAAATTTGTCAAACCCGCGAATAAGTAGTGAATTTTCCTAATGAAACGGGCGCGTTTGGTGCTAGAAACCAACTTTATGTTTTGATAAGTCGTCGCCTTATCCGCGTACACAGGATTTCTATTCAAAATCACTTTAAAATTTCCTGCATTTTGGGTTGACCAGCTGATATCGTAAATTTTGGTATTCGATAAAGTTTTCCAGTCTTGTTCTTGAAACGTACAATAAATGTATACAAGGTGAGTCAAGCTTGTAATTTCATTACGTATTGCTTCACAGGCTCGACGCTGTGCGAAACAATATACGTGTCTTTGGGCAAGAATCTTGCAGCAAATTTATATAAAAATTTGCATGACAAGTAGCCGACTGTTATAATAAAAATCTACCGAGACTCAGTTGATTTCATACCAGTATTATTGGTCCTTCGAGCCGGATCCGTATGGACGAGTTCGTGACAAGTGAAAAGATAAAGTAACATTGAATCCAATTCATTTGGTTTTGTGAACAAGTCGAGTTCTGGGCAAACTGACAATTTGTTGTGTCACAGTGATCTTGAGTTGTGACCGGAATTCATCCAGCCCGATCAGAATCAGTAATTCGTTGTTCGCGAGGAACGTTGAATCCGCTCATAAGCAACAACAACGGTTGCAGTGCACCTTTTGAGCTGCGTCTTTTCTGTTTGGTAATATTTATTTAGGGTATTTGACAGAAACAGGTAACTTTAATCTAATTCAAAATAACTAGTCTGTTTATATTTCACTAACTAGTAACATCCATACCTACTTACACAACAAAAACAAAAAATCATGTCTAGGAAGGGGAGAAAACATGCAAGTAACATTGATAAAATTGATTTAGAAGTAGATAGAGTTGCCAAAGATAGAGCACATTTGATTCAAAAAAGAGGAGTCATTAAATCAAAACTCACGCGATTTATAAAATTTTTCGATAACATAAAAAGTAATTCCCAGAATTCATCTTCCACAAAATTATATGAACTTGAGTTACGATTAAAAAATATTGAAGGTGAGCTCTTGGAACAGTTTTGTGCTAACGAATTCGAATTAGAAGCTCTAGATTTGGAGAACTATGATGCTAGTGAGGTAGATGCATTTGAATCTCAATGTTTTACACCAACTTTGGCAGAAGTAAGAGCTTTTTTGATGTCATTTTAACGTGTGCAAAACCCTTCAGTACCTTCAAAGAACTGGTGGTCAATTCACAAAAAAAAAATGGGTATACGCTATCCAGACATAAAGTTGCCACTTTTCACTGGCAATTATGAAAAATGGCTTGAATTCAAGGAGCTGTACATGTCACTAATCCATAATAACTCAGATCTTGATTTAATACAAAAATTTCACTATTTGCGAGCATTATTGGAGGGATCAGCTGCCCAGTGTATTCAAAATATAGACTTGCTAAATCAAAATTATTCAATTGCATGGGACATACTATGCAATCGATTTGATAATAAGCAATTAATGGTGCATAAACATATTAAAAATCTTTTCACCATACATGATGTCAAACCAGATTCTCCATCGTCGTTCAGGTATTTGGTAGATACTATATCTAAAAACATGAGATCTTTGGAAACATTAAAAATTAACACTCAATCTTGGGATCCTCTCATAATTTTCTTAGTAACAAGTAAATTGGACGTAGATACTCTGCATGAGTGTGAAAAATTGGAGTTTCAGGGAGATCTTCCTACTTTGGATGAATTAAAGGTGTTTTTATCAAATCGTGCTGACTTGTTTGATAAACTAACCATGCACAAGTCAAAATTTAAACCAAAAAATCCCAACATTTCGTCTCCAAAGGTCTTAGTTTCGAATGAACTGGATAATCAAAATAGTTATAAGTTTTCATGTTATTGTTGCAAGGGAGCACATTCGATCTTCAAGTGTCCTGAATTTAAATCGTTATCCATTCCGAAAAGGCGTGAAAAAAATCGTACAGTTAAAATTGTGTACTAATTGTTTTCAGAAAAATCACCAAGTTGATACTTGTGAACGTGGGTACCATGTAGAGTTTGTCACCGAAAGCATAATTCGCTTTTACACCCCAATATTGCCAGTAATTCTGCCGTTTCATTTCCTGAATCAGATTGCTCTGAGTCAGAAGACAATGTTGAGCATAATGATCAATAGTCGGAGCATGCACAGCATGTTGTAATTACTCTGCAAAACAGGTGTTGTTGGCTACTGTGCAGGTTTCTATTCGTGATGGATCTGGAAAAGATCATATTTGTAGGGCCTTACTTGACAACGGGTCTATATCAAATTTTATTTGTGCAAGGTTAGTTCAAAAGATTGGCTTAATAACAGACAAAATCAAATTATCCGTCATGGGGATTGGGCAAAACCGAGAAACCTTGAATGCTTCATGTGATATTCAAATTAAGTCATTGTGTTCAGATTTCAAAACTAATCTTCATTGTCTTGTTATTCCTGAAATTACAAATAACCTACCGAATGTGGGATTTGAAGCTGCATCATTAGACATTCCATCACACATTATCTTGGCAGATCCTACATTTTCGGTTCCAAGTAACATTGATATCTTGATTGGAGCTGATACGTTTTGGTCTTTGATGAAAAATGAACACATCAAGCTAGGAAAAAATAAACCAATCCTTCAGAAAACAGTTTTTGGTTGGATTTTATCAGGTCCTTTAAATAGCAATAATGTTGCCGTTTCCCCAATTTGTAATTTTTCCAAAACCATTGATATCCAGTCTCAACTTGCAAAGTTCTGGGAACTTGAACATGTGTCGGAAAGGCCCATCCTGTCCTCAGAAGAAATTTCAGCCGAAGATCATTTTGCTAAAACAGACAAACGCAGTCCTTTAAAGGAGACACCTAGTAAACTAGGCGACTCAAAAAATCTTGCTACAAATCAATTTCTTGCCCTTGAGAGAAATTTAGCCTCCAAACCTAAATTAAGACAGTTGTACAAAGACTTCATGAACGAATTCAAAGATTTGTCCCACATGTCTAATTTTACTCCCCAAATGAATCAATTTGCACTCTTTTTGGCTGGGAGTATGTTAGGAACTTATTGAATTGACAATTTACCTATCAATTCAATTATTCCCTAACTAGGAATTTTAACTTACGTGGTGAACCAAATTGCAGAAATGCATAATTATGTCGCAATGAAACTGCCACAATGAATTTATTGTACCTGTTTTTTAGATTTGGCAGAAGAATTAGCATTGTCAAAAATTAATCAAAAAATTTGTCAAACCCGCGAATAAGTAGTGAATTTTCCTAATGAAACGGGCGCGTTTGGGTGCTAGAAGAAACCAACCTCATGTTTTGATAAGTCGTCGCCTTATCCGCGTACACACGATTTCTATTCAAAATCACTTTAAACTTTCCTGCATTTTGGGTTGACCAGCTGATATCGTAAATTTTGGTATTCGATAAAGTTTTCCAGTCTTGTTCCTGAAACGTACAATAAATGTATACAAGTTGAGTCAAGCTTGTAATTTCATTACGTATTGCTTCACAGGCTCGACGCTGTGCGAAACAATATACGTGTCTTTGGGCAAGAATCTTGCAGCAAATTTATATAAAAATTTGCATGACAAGTAGCCGACTGTTATAATAAAAATCTACCGAGACTCAGTTGATTTCATAACACTCTGATAACCATCGCCGCCAAGCAGAAGATGGGCAACATCCCATCTTCTGCCAACTTGATTCATCTCAAGATAGGATCAATCCATGTAAATATTGAAGGTCCAGGGCTTCTTGATGAGGCTTGGAGGCAGCCAACTGCTTCAGGGCCTCAGCTTTTCAATGCAAAGGCTCCTGCAACTTATTGCAACAATAATGATTTTTCTTCAGCTCTGCCAAATTTTTCGCCTTTAACAAATTTTAATGGGAATTTGCCCAATAATTTTTCAAAACCTGTAAATATTAACGCTCAAATACCGCATTTATCAATTTCAAATCAAGACATACGTAAAATAGTTTCACAAGTAGTTTGCTCAATGGTCAATATGAATCTAATGAACAATAATTGTAACAATAATGAGTCTCAGAATACAACAAAAATTAGCCTTTTTTTGATGACACAGCATCTATGCACCCCATAGATAGCAGGTTAAATTGCGAATAGAATCGGGCAGATTCACGGATGGTTCCTTTGTAGATTATTTCAATTTATATGTTGGTTTAAGTAAACATCTACAGCCACCTTTTCCTACACTACTTTCCCGATTTTGACGTTTTTGGGGTCTTTTTGTAGGTATCAAACTCCAAAAAGGTCAAAATCGGATTAGTATTTTTTGAGATATTCAAGAAAATCTACTTAGGGATATTTCCTCTAATATTTCCTATGCACTGCATAGCAGGACCTACGTACTTTGATGAGCTATATCTACTATCACAGACATACGATCCTCTTTACATTCCAATTTTTTTTTGCAATGATGATACCTTTAAAATATTGAAATTTGGTTGAAATTTACGGGGGCCTATTTTCAATGTTAATTGTGCCTCCTTCTTTGGATAAAGTTTGTGTACACCTGGCGCCAGAGAAAAAAGTAAAGATAGTGTCGACGGGGATCACTAGGTCGGATTTTGAGACACATTTATCGAAAGTTCTTGAATCTTGTGATTTGACGGAGGTATTTTTTGTCAGTTTTTTGAAAAACAAAACCGTTTTTTCCGAATATCCGGGCCTCACTTCTGTTTACGAACATAAAATTCACCCTAAAAATGAGGGGGAATATTTTATTGGTCCTTATCCTATTCCTTTTCCCCATAGAAAGGCAATGGAGGAAACTATCAGCAATATGGAGGTATGGGGGGTAATTGGAAGGGCAAATCCACCCTATATTTCTCCGTTAAGTACTGTCGTGAAAAGGGACGGCACGGTACGTGTGTGCCTTGATACGAGGCACCTTAATTCTGTCATGGTAGAGTTCGTGTTGCCTAGACCAGTGGATGGTATTCTTCGAGATATATCGGGGGGTTCGTTCGTTTTTTGTCTACTCTTGATCTTACCATAGGATATTGGCAGATTCTCCTGCAATCCGAATCACGAAAATATACAAGATTCTAGATACTTCCTTTTGTGTACTGCGGTATCATCATTTACCCGTTGCTTAGACCTGATTTTTGGTTCTAATTTTTCTGAGTTTTTGGTAAAATATTTAAATGATCTACTGGCTTTATCGTTATCTTTCGAAACCCATTTAGAACGCCTGCAACTTCTTTTCGACCGATTAAAGTCCAAGGAAAGAATTAAAACTCTTGGGCTATGTGTTGAATCGGGAAGGTATCCGTCCCGACCAGGACCGAATTCAAGCAGTTTTAGATTAACCTATTCCCACTAATAAAAAAGAAATTCAGAAATTTTTGGGACTTGTAAATTTTGATAGAGGTTTTTGCCCACACATTGCCGATGTGTGTGGCCCACTTAGTGATCTGCTTAAAAAGGGAGTAAAATGGACTTGGGGCGAACCGAAGCAGAAGGCCTTTGAAGCCATTAAAGATAAACTTGCTAATGCTACCCTATTATATTATCCAGATTTTTCATCAACTTTTCATGTTTCGATTGATAGTTCAAATCTAGGCTTGGGTGCTGAACTTTTCCAGATAGTCCAGGGAGAAAAAAAGACGATAGCAGTCGCTAGTCGCTTATTGTTACCACGCAAAACACGACATCATTCAAATGAAGGCTTTAGCTGCGATTTGGGCTCTTGAAAAATGGCGAACATTTTTGTTGGGCACGCAATGTTTTCTTCATACCGACAACCGATGTTTGACGTATCTAAATACATGCCGGCTCTTGTCACCTAGAATGAGTAGGTGGGCGTCGTCGGTCCAGGAATATGATTTTGTAATTCAGCATGTTCCAGGTTCTCAAAATGTTGTAGCCGACGCCCCCAGACATTAAAATGGTTATCCGAGTTTGCGAGCCCTGCCAAAAAACAAAGCATTCGCCATTGCCGAAACCACCAATACAGTTTATCATTTCAGAGGCCAAGGGTGATTTAGTTTTCACTAAATCGGTTGCTCTGTATCCCTTGAAACGTGCTACTACTCGCGTTGTGTTGAACAGACTCACTTTGGATTATTTTCCGAGAGCGGGAAAGCCTTCTTGGCTCCTCAGTGATCATGGTACTCAATTCACTTCTCATTCCTGGAGAAGCACTTTGGATGTGAAAGTTGTGTTCACTTCTGTCAGGCATGGTCAAGCCAATTCCTCTGAGAAAGTAATGCGGGAGCTGGGAAGAGTATTCTGCACGTTTTGCTCTGAGAAGCACTCAAGGTGGGCGTTTGAGATTAACCGGCTGACTGAGTTGTTGAATAATATGGTTCATGAATCCACTGGCTTCACCTCCAATGAGCTACATTTCGCTGAATCACGTCCCAAATTATTACCGAAGTCGTTACAACCTCTAACTCAGGTGTTTGTTCCTGTAGAATCCAAATTAATCTTGGACAAGGAAACGCTAATGAGCAAGGCCGCTCGTCGGGCCGCTCAATTTCCTGCTAGGCCTTATGCCCCTTTCAAGGAAGGGGATCTGGTCTTACTAAAAGCTAATAATTACTCTTCTGCTCTGAAAGCGGAAACAAAGAAGTTTCTTCTCCTTTCCGAAGGCACTTATAAAATTAAAAAACAAATCAGTTTCTCGACGTTTATTTTGTCCTCTTTGGATGGGAAAACTGAACGGGGAAGTTTTCATGCTAAACTTATTTACTACAATTAAATTTCATTCTCTGACCTTGGCTAAATTGATATTTTAATTTCTTTTATTTGCGCCTTTCAAACAGACAACTGTGTGGTTTGAAAGTTCGTGAGTTTCCTTTTTATTACAAAATCAAACCGGAATTGAACTGAGTGTTAGGTTTGTAGAGGGTCTGTTCCTCATAATTAGTGCGGCTCCTACAACTTAAACAAAAAAAAAACACAAAAAAAAGTTAAATACAAAAGTTGTAGGGTTTTATCTTTGTTATGTTTTGCACATGTCAAAATGGGCAAATGACAGGTGCCAATTGTCATAATGACAGCACTTGCTTTTTGTTCAAATAGAACACCCTGTATATTTTTGACTAGAATGATATATAGATAGAATGGTTCAGCTGTTTTTGCGCTATTTCTTGTGTTCTTGCGCTATCTTGTGTATTCTAAACAACAATTTTTGCTGTAATTAGTGATGCCATCTAATTGGCCGACCAAAAATCAGTTCGTTGGAAAAACCCAAAATAGGAAAAAAATATTTCTCCTTATTATACACTGATTAGAAAATTTTGGATTAATTTTCTTTGCTTTTCCATACTGATGAGACCTGATATAGGTCGAAACGCGTCTATGGATGGAAAAGCAAAGAAAATTAATCCAAAATTTTCTAATCAGTGCATAATAAGGAGAAATCTTTTTTTCCTATTTTGGGTTTTCCCAACGAACTGATTGTTGGTCGGCCAATTAGATGGCATCACTAATTACAGCAAAAATTGTTGTTTAGTGTTGAATCTTTGTCTTAGATGGCGCCACGATCAAATTTCGACCGTCTTACTACTTCTATTTTGCATAGATGCACAAAAATTGGATTGGTTTTCTTTGCTTTTCCTAGCCATACTGATGAGACCTGATATAGGTCGAAACGCGTCTATGGATGGGAAAGCAAAGAAAATTAATCCAAAATTTTCTAATCAGTGTATAATAAGGAGAAATCTTTTTTTCCTATTTTGGGTTTTCCCAACGAACTGATTTTTGGTCGGCCAATTGGATGGCATCACTAATTACAGCAAAAATTGTTGTTTAGTGTTGAATCCTTGTCTTAGATGGCGCCACGATCAAATTTCGACCGTCTTACTACTTCTATTTTGCATAGATGCACAAAAATTGGATTGGTTTTCTTTGCTTTTCCTAGCCATACTGATGAGACCTGATGTAGGTCGAAACGCGTCTATGGATGGAAAAGCAAAGAAAATTAATCCAAAATTTTCTAATTCAATATTTATTGTAGAAAAATTTTGCTTGAGATCGCCTTTTTATGCTCCTTTTTGAATGCAAATATGAGCGATGGATTTTTTTTTTCAAAAATCGATCTGTACGCTGGTAGGTTGAACCCTTGTGAGTTTTTGTTCCAAAAATGAAATCTGTTATTGCTTTATTGACGCCGTAGTTTCGGTTTTCGTGAGCACTGATTTCATATATTTTTGACTAAAAGTATTTAATGCAGTGTTAAAACTATTTATTTTAGTGTAGTTTTGTGTTTCATTTAGCTTTTCAATGCATGTCGCAATTGTCTAGCTTTTCTTGAACTTTCGTCTCGCGGTCTGTGACTTAATAGCATTTTGCCTATAGTGAAGCCTTAATATTATATTGGTTTAGCAATTACAGTTAATATTAACTATACAGGGTGTGCTGGTGTGCACTATATGGGCATCACAGCACAGCCGCTTACAGAACTAAGGTCGGGAAATACTCCACCCTCGCCTTCTTCAGAACAGCTGTGATGACGCTGAACAAAGCCCGAGACGTCGAAGTCCACTCAATCACCCTGAACTAGCGAGGATTTTGGAGCATAGAATCATATAGACGCCTGACGAACGCCGCAGTCCTCACCACCAACGAAGCTGCCGTGCTAAGTACCCGCGTCACCTTAGATGGTGTAATGTGTCACAGCAAATTCAATAAAGACACCAAGATATACAGACGCAGACCACCCCGGCTGGAAAATGAAGCCCAAACGGACACAAAGGACACTACCCTCCCTCCCTCATCAGCTCTGCCGCCTGGAGCACACATACCAAAGAAAGACACTCAGGCGTAATACATTTAATAACTATATAGGAAAAAAAAATGGCCAAATGCCTCGTCATCTAATTAGTGACGCGCACAGTTATCGAACGTGGTAGTAAAGGTCTCTAACCTCTGGAACAAAACAAGCGAATATTCGTCGGAAAATCAGGTTGGTCGTCGGTACAAGGAGTGTAAGCGAGGAAGTACCGGCCCCCCCCCTTGCGTGCGAGTGAACGCGCGGCTCAAAACAACCCAGGTGAGCCCCGATGTCCCCGAAAAATGTTTGTTTTTATTTGAATTTTGAACCGCCATTGGCATCAGCTGTTGTTTCGCCGGGTCTACTGGTGGTGCGTTCGACAACAGCTACACCGTATGATCTTAAAAATCAAAAATCCGGTGCAACGTCCCACCGTGCTTCACTCTGGTTGCACTAAGTCGGCAGTTTCCCATACTTAATTGGGCAGTTTCCCGATTTCTCAGCCAGTGTCCCTCTGACCGGGACGAAATTTGGTGGTGCGGACGGGGTTGGAAGAAGGAAGACATCACCATCGTCACCCCATCGAAATCTCGCCAGGGTTGGCCCTCACGGCCACTTTTCGGCGAAGTTCGGGTTACCTTCTTACTCGCCTGTAGGAAGTCCCCAAGTTTGAAGCCCCGTTTCCCAGCTCCCTGTGGAGCCAGCCGCCCCAAACTCGGCCTCTGGACTACAAAAGAGGCACCCTTCGTCTATCCATCCCTAAATCCGTCAAATTCATCCTTCAACCCCCAACCCTTTCGAATAGGGGTTGATTTTGCAGAACAATCAGCACACCCTTATGGTGGCAAGAAAGAGCACCTAAAAACCGACCGTTGCACAGCGTCCCTCACTTTACTACCCCTACCACCGTTCTGCCCCTGAGCCACATAATAGGCCGTTTCATTACAGCCATAACATCTTCTACAGGCCCGATATTCCACAGTATGAGGTACTTACTCCGAACCCCGCCGATGAAGGTCAACCCGTTGTGGAAATTGACGCCAAACTGGCGCAGAAAGTCGACATGGCAACTCAAGACCCGCCACCCCTAGAACGGGCAGAGGCCCCTGCGGAAATGTCGAGGCGCAACCTTTTATGCATACCTGCGCGAGCTGATCGACAGACCGAACTTCCCTGCCCGGTTTAGACCCATTTTACAGCGTGCCCTTGATGACAACTCCTGCGCACCACGGGTTGCCGAGGAATTCTATTACCTGCTGAAGGAAATTACCGCCCGCCCGGCGCCGACCCGACAAAACGGGGCACGTCCGCCCTCCCGACATGACCGCTCCAGAGCAGCCAGGTACAAGAAGGCCCAGGAGCTATACTCGAAGAACAGTTCCAGGCTGGCCCAACGTATTATCGACGGCACCTTGGACGCCGACGATACTGAGGTAACACCTGTCAGAGATGTTGAGAAAGCATATAGAGCCATTTTCGAAACGCCCTCTGAGCGAGACAACGCGTACATCTCTTACAGGAAACCGAGTAAATCAAATCAAATCAAATCATGCAGTGACGGCCCTCTCAAATCTTCTGCTGCTCGGAGGCCGAATACCCCCCGGAGCCAAGGAACGCCGCACCACCCTCATCCCCAAGACGGTGGAAGGACTGGGTGACGTTAATAACTGACGTCCGATCACCATAATCTCTGCCCTCCTCAGAGTCCTCAACGAGATCCTGGCTAAAAGACTTGAGAATCTGCCCATCCACCCAAGCCAGCGGGGTTTTCTATCCTTGGAGGGAACGGTGGCAAACACCTTCACGCTGCAAACCGTCATCAAAATGTGCCGCCGCGAGTCGAAGCCGCACTCTATCATAACTCTGGATCTCCGGAAGGCCTTTTTTTGAATTTTGAAAATTTTTCTGGCAGGGTACTCCAACACCGCCCCGACCTTCCAGAGCTCTTCAAGACCTTCGAGAACTTCGGAGTACAGGCCCCGCCGCGAGCTGCCTACCGACTGTGTTGTGCGCTCGCACTGCCGTGTGCGGCAAATCCGCGGCCTAATAGACGAGCAACGTCCACTGCGCTGTAGGGCGAATCTGATAGCCCAACCTGGTAAGTACCTGCGTCTGGTACAGCCAGACTGTCAGCAACTCCATCAGCTCTAGTTCACCACAGACCCACCGCCCACTCCTTTCAGGCTACCGCTTATGCGGCTTTCGTGTGGTCTTCCATCCTGCACCAAATCGGTGTAGAACTACTCGCCCTGCAATTCTTAACCGATAAGCCTTCTCTCTCTAGAACTTATCGGCCTCCCAGAAACCCCTGACCGAACTCACTTCCTCTTCTGCAAGAAATCCTTTGGATCTTACCTCGCATAAGCGGGAGTATCTTTCAGCCGATGAAAAACAGCTGACCCTTCCTGACGCGGAGGTCTTCACCATCATGGCCGAGATTGAGGCAAACCTCCCTCCGGGGAAGCCTTTCAACGAGCCAATGATGAATTCCACCGGGCTCACGAGGGATCAGTTGCGTCATCGAAGGTCCAAGCCGCTATATAAAGAATAACTCGCCCAGGCAAAAGAAAACAGACTTGTTCGCTGGCGTCATTCGCTGGGCACTATCTTCGGGTCCACCCCGAAAAAGCGGGCGACTCCATTCAGCCCAAAGCACACCATCTCTCTTACTCCAACGGCTACCGATACTCCTGCTGCCGCCGTCCCTGATCTGCCCCCCCCCCCCCCCCCCAGTTCTTCCAATCTCGTCCTCGCTTGGTTGTCACTCTTCGCAAACTCCTGGTCCATCAAAAATTCACCTTCAGATCGACCAGGACGATCCACTCTCGTCCCCTGACGATTCGGTCTTCTGGAACCCATCCAACTACATCTTGGGAGACGACAGCGCACCAGTCACCAGTACAACCACCCCTGAACCTAGCACTCCTGTAGATAAGGATAAGAGCCCAGGCAGGACCAAGAGCAAGGTTGTGCGCCCCGAACCCCCCCACCATCTCCACCAGAGTTTCGGGCATCAAAATCCTCCAAGTCCAAGTCCTCACCTCCACTCGGAAGAGACCAAGACCAAAGTTTCCCGGGGATGAAACTATCAGCCCACTCCATCGGGCACCCAAACATCGAGTGACATTCATAGATGACCACCCCGCAACCCTCCCACCGATGACGTTCCACCTGCTCCACAGTTGCCACCACCCCGTCCAGTCATTGACCTCACTGACGAGCCTAACGTCAGTCAGGAAGGAGTGGCAACTCCAACTCCGATACGCAATGAAACATCTAGGATTCTACGACTAGCGAAAATTCCAAAGTGCAACTTGAGGAAAGGAAAGCTATTCGCAGCTTGAACACAGACAAGAACATACTAGTCCTGCCTGCGGATAAAGGAAACGCAACGGTAATCATGAACGCGACTGACTATGAATCAGAAATTTCCGAACTACTAGACCCCTCCACCTACAGAAAGCTGAGGCGCAATCACACTGCTTCTATTTTGCGAAAAACCAATCAACTCGTCGGAGCACTACCGTTGGACCCGGAAAACATAAGAAAGATTCACAAAACAGGCAACCCACTCAGGCCCATTGTAAGTGCAATAGATTCGCCCACATACAGCATAGCCAAATACCTCACCACCCTCCTTCAGCCAGCTCTTATGTTGAAGACTCAACTCATTTCATCAAAAAGATCAGTGACATCACTCTACTACCAAACAACATTCTGGTTAGTTTTTATGTCGTCTCATTGTTTACTAAGGTACCAGTGAATCAGGCCTTAGAGTATCTGGAGGATGTTTTTCCGGAGGAAATCAACAACTTATTTCACCACTGTCTGACGACTACATACTTTCAATGGCAAAATTAATTCTTTGAGCAGACAGATGGAGTCGCAATGGGGAGTCCACTCAGCCCGGTTATCGCCAACTTCTACATAGAACACTTCGAACAACTGGCACTGCGAACGGCCACAAAGAAACCTACTTGTTGGTTTCGCTATGTAGATGGCACATTTGTTGTTTGGAACCATGGAGAGGCAGAGCTTGAAAACTTCCTTAATCATCTAAACTCAATAAAGCCCAGGATACAGTTTACGATGGAAGTTGAGAAGGGCAACAAAATTGCATTCCTTGACGTCCTCTTAGAAAGATTACCCTCAGGTAAAACTGGGACACAGATTATATAGGAAGCCGACGCATACAATCACCATCCTAGGCAAAAGAGAGGGGTCATTAAAACTCTATCTGACAGGGCAATCCGGATTTGTGAACCCAGATACCTTCAGGACGAGATGCAACACACATCAGCACTTGAAGGAAATGGGTACTCCAAGCAAGAGATAAATAGAGCTATAAGACCGAAGCAAAAGCGCACAAATACCAAGGAACCAGCACAGGTGGCAGGGAGAGCCTTTCTTCCCTACATCAAAAATGTCACAGATCGCATAGGACGAACGCTAGAGAGACACAACATTAACCCTATCGACAAACCTACAAGAACAAATCAGCAAAGTCTAAGATCGGCCAAGGATCCTAGGGCATTCCCTGCTCCTGTGGATCTGTCTATGTAGGTACAACCAAACGCTTTATCAACACCAGGGTCAAACAGCACAAAAGGAACTGTCAGCAGAAACAAATAGATAGATTAGCAATCGCCGAACACGTGCTAACACAAACAAACCATGTCATTCGTTTCGACCAGACTCAAGCATTGATAGAACCAAAGATTTTTACACCAGACTCCACAGAGAAGCCATAGAGATACAGAAACACCACAGCAACTTCAACAGAAAAGAAGAGGGCATGAACCTCAATAAAAGTTGGTTGCCAGTTCTCCGAAAAACAAAGACCCTTCCTTTTCGAGAACGAAACAAGGAAAATAGCGTAATACAAGCCACGCCCACAACCCTGGATATAAATAACGCAGACCCAACAACGTCGAATTCAGTCATCGGAGACACACGGAAGAGAACACTTCGTCCTCTACCACACCGCCTCTGAAGATGTCTACCGCAGCAGTAGACGAAAAGTTAGGCAGAAATACTAATGGACCACGGCATTATAGCCCGGAAAAAGCTTTTTCACTAGATTTGACCGGCCGTGAAAGCCTTCATTCTTTACACAGTAACTATAATTTTAATAAACAGTAATATAATATGAATATCATATTATACATATATTTATTATAAAGGATAATAATAAATATCCATCGTTCTTTGAAAATATACAGGTAGGTATATGTGAAGACATTCTTCAAAAAATTATAAATATCTATTAGTAATAATTTGACATTTTACAAATCCATTTTACATTCCCGATCATGAAATCCTTTAATAAATAGTTCCATGCGTTTTCATTTTCAGTATAAAGATAAAATATATACAGGGTGTGCCAGGGAAAACAGTCCACCCCGATTTATTGGATTCGGGATAAGTATCTGGAAAAACGCTCGGACACGTCGATTGAGGGCGAACTATTTTTCAGTTTTTTTCATCCTCGTAGCTTCAGCCCCCTAGCTAGGGGCAGAACAACCCCCTAAATTTGAATAGGGGATAGGGCTCGTGTCATGTCTCTTTTTAAAGGTCTCATCAATTTCTTTATGGCCCTAGAATTTCGTCTCATTATTTTCATCCGTAACGAAATGACAGCCTTTCAAAATCTTGGAAATAGACTATTAGTTTTAGTGGGAGTAGAAGCGATATGTATACCTCCCTTAATTGAAATACTTGAAATTGAAACTTTTTATTATTAAAATCAATGAGGCGTACACGAGAATTTTTTTTACAAGTATATTTATTAAGGGAGGTAAGTACCGCTTTTACTCCTACTAAAACAATAGTCTATATTTCCAAAATTTTGACAAGCTGTCATTTCGTTACGGATGAAAATAATAAGATGAAATTCTAGGATCATAAAGAACTCGAGGAGACCTTTAAAGAGAGGTATGACACGACCCCTATTCCCAATTCAAATTTGGGGGGTTGTTCACCCCTTAGCTAGGGATTGAAGCTACGGGGATGAAAAAAACTGAAAAATAGTTCCCCCTCAAATCAAACATCGACGTGTTCGAGAGTTTTCCCAGATTCTCATGCCAAATCCAATAAATTGGGGTGAACTGTTTTCCCTGGGACACCCTGTATAACTATACAGAAATACTGCTTTTGGATTTAAAAATGTAGTTTTAAGTATTTCCTGTTTTATATAAATTTGCATGTTATGCATACAATTTTTGGAGAACAAACTAGTTATATGCAATGCAGTTCACTCAACGGTGTTTTGATATATCAAAGAAAAAATTAATTAGTTGCCATTTATCTATATATATAAAACACAGTTGTGTTGGTGTGGAAGCGCTTATAACTCGAGAACGGCTGGACTGATTTTTATGATTTTTGCTTTATTCAATTTGTCTTTGTCCATCCGTGGTGCATCCTAACATAATAAATCGAAAAAATCCAAAAAGAAAAAAAACAATTTTTTTTTTATCTATTTTACTTATTTATGAAAAAAAACTCACTAAGCCCGCATACGGCGCCATCTCTTATAACCGATACCAAGTTTACCGTCACATTTTCATTGCAAGCCATGTGGATTTTATTGTCACACACTTTGCACAAAAAAAAATAAAAAATTTAATTGTTCTTCACAGTAAAAATGTCCAGAAATAAATAGTATAACAATGTTTTAATTGTGTATTTTATTTTGTTGTTGGTTCGTTCATTCCGAAAGAGCACGAACTGATCTCCCTGTCATTTCTTGACGCTTGACCATTGACGTTCTGTGGCTAAGTTCCGTTTCTCCTCTCAGGCATCCCTTGACAGCCGTGTTCCGTGCCGACTGTTCGGAGTGCTCCGTCCGGCTGGTGTCGAGTGGAAGAGAGCCAGGTTATGAGTCCGCCACAACCATTTTGTATACGGCGCCATATATGATACCTAGAACGAAGCTCACCGATGCGCGGTAATTTCATTGCAGATGCAGTAGAACCATGCTGCTCAGGAACTGGAGATATTTAGAACAGAACTATTCCACTATTCTGATCAGATAGAGTGATGCAGAAATAGTAGATCAGATAGAATAGTGCCGATAGAGTAGAAAAGATGGAGTAGTGCAGTGCAGATAGAGTGATACAGGGCTGCGCTGTGGATTTTCGTTTGTTTTCTTTACATTCTTTGAACATTCCTGTGCCTGAGTTTATTTATTTGGAGGTACACTTCACAAGAAAAATGCCCACAAGCTGCCTTGGGGGATGATGTTAAATTTTAATTTTAGGTGACTTCTGATCTAGAGAGTAAACATTAATATTCTTCAACCAAAGCCAAATTCACCATCGGAAAAAAAAAGAATTTAATTCAGCTAATAGATACGTTAACACAACATTTAATAGGTATTTAATAATTCAGAGGCGGTACGAAGTTCGCCGGGTCAGCTAGTATATTTATAAACTTGTAGTATCATGTGTATCACTTTAAAATTTATACTTATAGATACTTATTTGGATTAACTCCTTGACTGATATTGAGACTTTTTCGTTCTTTGTTTTTTTTTTTTTCTCCGATCGCTGTGTGTTAATCCTCTTGTTTACTTATGCTTAATTTGTGAACACCGACCTTCAGCCTAGACCGTCATTTCTCTAGTGAAATACTGTCATTAGCGAACATTTTATTTAACTCCTATATACAGGGCGACAATTTGAAAAGTAGCAATCGGGAATATCTCTTAGGCAAAAAATACTATCAGGAAGATCTCAAATACGTATCAGGGGATTGGAGGGGGAACCAGAATGAGGTACTTTTTGAGTCACCACGCTTCACCCCTTAGGGGGTAGCTACCCCAACTTATTTTTTTTAATACGAACCTCCCTTGTGTTGCACATCGTTGGACAGCTCGTTGTAATCCCTTTGCAGTCCTATAGAAAAATCTTAAATCGTACGATTGGTTTTGGAGATATCGGTGTTTATAAGTAATCACATTGTGAAAACTAGTAATGTTGACTATCTCATAGATAAAAAAAATCTGTCATAAAAGTCTTAAATACACATCGGCGGAACCAAATAATGTTGTTTTTCGTAATTCTATCTGCTTCCGCACCTCTCTAAAGACGAATAAAAAAGATTTCAAAGGAGCTATCACACAGGGTAGGTTCTCATTTTAGAAAAATTATTAGGAGCGGCTAGTCCCAAGACAAGAGGGGTGGGGGTTAGGCAATGAATGCATTTGGTCTTCCCGATGTGTATTAGAGACTTTTATGACAGAATTCTTTTGTCTAAGAGATAGTCAAAATTACTAGTTTTCAAAATATGCTCACATTTAAACACCTATATCTCAAAAACTAATCGTCCGATTTAAGAATTTTCTATATGACTTTAAAGGGATAGCAACGAGCTATCAAACGATGTGCTACACAAGGTAGGTTCGTATTTGAAGAAAATAAGTTAGGGTAGCTACCCCCTAAGGGGTGAGGCGGGGTGAATCAAAAAGTGCCTCATTTTGGTTCCCCCTCCAATCGCCCGATACGTATTTGAGATATTCCTGATAGTATTTTTTTTCTAAGAGATATTCCCGATTGCTACTTTTCAAATTGTCACCCTGTATATATTTTTTTTCATGCTATTACCCAAAATTTTTGATCGTCGGCCTGTCCTCACAAGTACCTGGATAGCCTAGACCTTTTCTCTAAGGAACTGTCATTAACGATTTTTTTTTATTGTAGGGTGAACCGGTTCTACTAGAGTCTTTAGCCCGGGAGTACACGCGTGTCGGTCAAAAAGACCGACCATTGATAAAATCAGTAATTACACCACTGGTACAAGGGTGGCAGTTTTGTCCATCCAGGAATCCCTCATGCAGGTTTTCCACTACCCATTGGCCCAAAAATATTTTGGTTTTTGGTTGAAGTATAGTTCGTTGTTTTCATAGTAGGTGCTTTTGACTAGGCGCGTGAACAATGTTGCCAGGTCTGGTGAAAAATCACCAGATCTGGTGATTTTACATCCAATTTGGTGAAATGGTGAAAACTTTCCTAAAAAGCCATATTTCTGGTGATTTTATAGACACTGACTCATTAACAAGGATACAAAAATGTTAAATATGCTCACAAAATAGAAAAATATTATCTATAGGAACGCCCCTGGATTGATGGTTGACAGCGAACAGGGGGCGTGAATTGGGTTGGATTAATCAGGAAGGTAGCTGGTGCCAGGTGGTGCAACGCACGGTCGTAACGCGCGACGCGGAGCGACTGCAGTTTTCTTTACCACACTTTCAACTTATATTGCGATATTGCGAATATTGCGGTAGTATTTTTGTGTTTTTGGGCTTTTGTTTGGGCATTTAAAAGGGTAAGTAGTTTTTGATTTATCAAGGAATATGCCCTTTTTACTAATAAAAGTTCAAATTATATAAAAAACATTAAAGCATAGGTAACTATTTCAAATTGAAATATATCATTTTTCTTTCAAGCACCCACAATAAAATGGACAAATTTTTAATCCGAAAAAAAAAAACACCTGTTGATCGTCCCCCTTCTCCACAACCAAGCACAAGCAAAGATGATGCAGAAAAAGGAAATGTAGTAGATGAATTGGACTCCGATGACGACTCCATTTCCGTTTCCGGTTCTGCGGCTGATGATGATGCAAGTCTAGCTTCCGGCAAAGGTAAAAAGAAACTATACGACCATAAATATAAATCGGATTGGGAAAAACATGAAGAATTTGGAAAATGGATACAGAAAAGCTCTCGAGGCATACACCATTTTAAATGCAAAATATGCCAAAAAGACTATATAGGTGGTATAGCTGCTGTTAAAAAACACGGCTTATCGAGAAAACATATTGACAACATGAATGTGATGCGTAACCAACAAACTTTGTCAAAAGAAGTATTTAGAATTCCAACAGATAAAATTATTAAACAAAATGAGATTAGAATTGCTTCATTTATAGCGGAGCATAATCTTGCAATTAACGTTTCCGACCATTTGACGGAGCTTATCAAATCTATCTGTTCATCTGGGATGGAGCCTAGTCAGGTTTCTAAAATGAGTTGCGACAGAACGAAATGCACTGCAATTATTAGTAACGTTATAGGCAAAACAAGTTTCGATACCCTAATTTCTAAACTGAAAGTCAAAAAATTTTCATTGATGGTCGATGAATCGACCGATATTTCCTCAGAAAAACATTTTTCTACAAACGTGTTAAAAATGCAATTTTTAACACCCCCTCGAAGCATTAAAAATGTTACTTTATTGCACTAGTGTTAAAAGTCTTTAAGGCACTAGTGTTAAAAATGAAACATCAAAATTTGAAAGCAAACGTCAAAAAAAGTTTGTATTTTTAATTATTTACATTAATATTAATGGTAAAATTTGAACAACTGAGGAAGCTCCATCGGCCGCCTCCTCTATATTTTTCAAGGGATTGATGCAACCCTCTTTTTCTTGTGTATTTTGTTGCATTTTTAGCAAAAAGCTTACTGACCACGATAGACCATACGACAGACTTTCAAGAAACTGACGAGACATTTCATTACCTGTAAAACAAGGTGCTGGTTGTTTGAATTTTTTGACAAATATCAAATTCAATAATTTTACGTAGGAAAGATGCTTACAATTTATTATTCATTTAAAAATCCAATTTGTCACTGATTATTGCTTGTTATTGCCGTTTGTAGAAAAAATATTGTATGATATTTGTGTTAAAAGTATTTTTAAGGCACTTATGTGAATTGCAGAATTCGCTTCGCTCATTCTGCAAACTTTCACATGCGTGCCTTAAAAATGTACTTTTAACACTTATATCATAAATAACTATTAGCCTTAGTAGTTCGTTATAATGACAACTTTAAAATAAAAGATGAATTTCTTGGACTCATATTAGTTGAGACAGCTACTGCCCAGAATTTGTATAACGTAATAGTAAATTTTTTTGTAGAAAATAATATTCCCTATAAAGACAACTTAGTAGGATTTGCAGCCGATGGGGCAAATGCAATGATGGGTGCTCACAATTCACTAAAAGTTCTTTTAGTTAATGACGTCCCTGATCTCTTTTTTATGAAATGTATTTGCCACTCATTGGCATTGTGTGCATCTTATGCATGTGAAAAATTGCCAAATGATGCAGAGAAGCTTGTTAGAAGCATTTATTCATATATGCATCATAGCTATAAAAGGCAATCAGCATTCCAAGAATTTCAATCATTCCTTAATATAAAACCACATAAACTCTTGCACCCTTCACAGACTAGATGGCTTTCATTAATTTCTGCTGTCTCTAGAATTCTTGAACAATATGATGCTCTTCAGAATTATTTTAGATTGGAAGCATTCGACCAAGCATCAGGAGCACAGGAAATTAACGAAATGCTAAACAACCCCTTAAATAAAATATATCTTCTCTTTCTGGAATATATTTTACCAACTTTTACCAACCTCAATTTAGAATTCCAATCTGAAAATCCAAAAATGTATAATCTCTACCCCCGAATGTTGAGTGCCTGCAAGTTTTTATTAAGTTGTTTCTTAAAGCCAGACTACCTTAAAAAAACAAACATCGAAAACATCCAGTATCGTGATCCGCAAAATTTTATTTCCATCAAACAAATTTATTTAGGCCCTAAAGTAGTCGAAGAACTGGCTAAGCACCATTTAACAGAAGTCGTGCAAAATAATATAAGAACAAAATGTCTAGACTTTTATATTGAGGCAGTTAATCAGATTTTCAAACGGTTTCCTTTTAATTCCCGCGAAATGAAAATTCTCCAATTATTGACTGTGTTAAGTCCTTCAAATATTCAAAATACCGAAAGCATCGGTCCACTAGGTTTGATGTTCCCAAATCTTGTGAAAGACATTAATGCCTTAGATAGAGAGTTTAGGGAATTAAAATATTCAAACTTTGATTTTTCTCTAGACGAAGTTGAGTTTTGGAAACAAGTTTGCAATGCTAGAAAAGGTGATGATACACTTGCCTTCCCAGAGCTTTCCATATTTGTAAATATTTTCTTCACGTTACCGCACAGCAGTGCAAGTGTGGAAAGACTTTTTTTCGAAATTAACTTGAACAAAACGAAATTGCGCAATAGACTGGGTTCCAAAACTATTAGTGGAATTTTGCACTCTAAGAGATTAATTTCCTTTAATGGTAACAGCTGTTTTAATTTTTCTGTAACCCCAGATATTATTACTAAACATAATAATAATATGTATAAATAAATTATCATGTTTTATTTTTATTATTAGTATGCTGTTCCGTTTCGTTTTTTTTACCTATGTTTCGAGATTGTTTATTATTTTTTCATGTTTTAGAATGTTTTCTTTATTTTTATTATGTTTTGGGATGTTTGGTTTTTTATTACGCTGTAGCAATTAAAACATGTTTATAAACGACATATTTTGTGTTTTTTTTTAAATTATTTTACTCATTTCGTGTAAATATGTAAAAAACTGAAATCTGGTGATTTTTTTCTAAATCTGGCAACTTTTGAAGCAAGTTTCTGGTGATTTTCAATTTTTGGACCTGGCAACATTGCGCGTGAACCTGAGTATCTAAAATATTTTTTTTCAAAATTGGCATTTTCCGATATTGGGAGTACTTTTGGCTGTCGATAATACGGTAACTGTACTGCATAATATAATTCCCTTTGTAATGATAATGAATTCTAGGAATTATAGTGCTTGTAAAGTTTTTTCGCGGAAACGATCCCAAACGTATCCTGAACGCTAAGGTATGACTTACGCAGGTAATATTTGAAAGCTTCATGTATCTATTGATTAGTAAACCTGCGTAGGTCATGCCTTAGCGTTCAGGATACGTTTGGGATCGTCTCCGCGAAAAAAGCTAATGATTTATATAAACTTTCGAGCAGTCGGTCGATTTGACCGAACGCGTGTAATGACTTAAGTTTTTTGACGCGTGTAATGCCGGGTTAATATATGTTTGCATTTACTATATTAATTTTATTTCTCTTCTTATTACTCAATATTTTCCCAGAGCTCTCGACGTCGTACCTAAGTCGAATCGCTGATAGAGTATCTGAGTAGTGCACTTTTACTTTATAAATTTGTATTAACATTTGTTAAAATAAATATAACTTTATTATGGACTGATAGAAACAACTACTCCGAGGACTAATGCCCCTTCCGGCATTGCATTATACCATTGGTCCATGTCGTAGTCACTGGGGTAGACATTAAACGGAGTTTGCCTTGATATATTATTTATGAAGTTTCGATTTATATGGCATGCTTTTCACTTTATCAAAACGTTATCATGTATTTCTATTAATATTAATTCATTTTTTATCAAGAACGAGTCTCCTAGTTCAAGAGCAAGAGGACATTCCTAATTTCAAGAAAAGCTCGTTTAAAAAGTTGCTCCGTGAACTTGGTTTTCGGTATGGTAGAAGAAGTCGAAATAGCATGCTAAAAGAAAAAAATGAAATTGTGAGCAGGAGGCTACGCTATTTACGGAATATCCGAGCAGTAAGGGCGAGTGGAAAAAAGATGTATTATCTGGACGAAACCTGGATTAATGCTGGTCATGTCACTCCAAAAGTATGGAGCGACGAAACTGTCACTACGGCGAGGCAAGCTTTCGTAAATGGACTATCTACAGGACTGAAGAATCCCACAGGTGAAGGACAAAGATTCATTATATTACATATTGGTTCAGACGTCAGTCTTGTGTCATAGTGATCTTACCATGGAGAAACCAGAATAGAGCCCCTGATTGTTAACTTTGATGGTGATAAATCATCATCATCGTCATCCGACTCGGAATAATTTCTCCGCATCCGCGTTTTCATGTTTAGCTTTTTTCCTAATAAATTGCATTTGTTATTAAATTAGGTAGGTAGTCACCTATACATTTTATCCAAATCGCTCTTTTAATATTAAACAAATTGTCTATGCCAAATAAACAAATTATGTGATTATAGTTAAATATTTATAAATATATTACTCATTAGTATAAATAATAACATTTGTTTTATTTAAAATCGAGTGTTTCTCAATCTCAGCATACACATAAAGGACCCCGCACATGTCTATGTGGAATTTTGCTGAGTTTTTGATATTGTGTATAGGGAGTCGTCCTTAACAAAAGTGATCATTGCGCTAATGTTTAATACCGAACAGTTTTCAAGATATCAATTAAAAACTTTTTCAATATGATACTCTTCAGTATGACGTCACCAGTATGCTCACAGCAACGAAAATTAATACTATCCTTGCCACTTTTGACTTTGACTCTACTCTTCTCCTTTTAACATTAAGAAAAAAAAAAGATAGCGATAGCGATTAGTGACAAATAAGTAGGTATTGTAAACAACACTCCTGCCGCAATCGTCAACTTCATGTCATGATGTCTGTCATATAGCGATTTCATTTGTACCTGTTGTTTTTTTTTTATTTCTTAAATGTTAAAAGGAGAAGAGTATAGTCAAAGTCAAAAGTGAAAAGGATAGTTATAGTTTTCGGTGCTGTGAGCATACTGGTGACGTCATACTGAAGAGTATTACATTAAAAAAGTTTTTAATTCATATCTTAAAAACTGTCCGGTATTAAACATTAGCGCAATGATAACTTTTGTTAAGGACCACTCCCTCTACACCATATCAAAAATTCTGCAAAATTCCACATAGATCACTTTTCCATAAGAAATGTGCGGAGTCCTTTGTAATTTTTTTTTTCTATTTATCCCTCAGTAATAAAATAGGTACCCATCTTACCTATAAGATAATTTATGTAAAATTATAATAAATATGTAAACAAAAGTTAACAGCAACAGGTAGGTATACAAAATATTTGGTGGCCTTTTGGGCGGTCATGAAATTTTAACCTTTTAGGAAAAACATTTGGTGGGTCAAAGGTTTTAGAAAACAATTTCTAGAAGTTTAAAAAAAAAATAAAGTTGGAGTACACCATAATTATTATATAAAATCATCATTTTACCTGAGCAAGAAATTACTGAGTACCTACCTACATTCTCGAAACTAGAAAATTTATATTCTATAATGAGTTAATAATTATATAGGTTACCTGAATTAGAGAATACTTAAAATTAGGTATATAGATTTTCATTGTAATTTTAACCCAAAATAATTTATTGGAATCGCATTCATGCATATACTCAAATACTGATAAAATGAATTCATGCTTTTATTAAATTTTATTAATCATGAGAAGGTATAAAGTGGGTGAAAACCCGCTCGTCTATTGCCTGTCAGACCCCTCGAAGGTTTAGCGCCCGGTTTTATTGCTATATTTCTTCGGTGGCCCGACTATAGGCCTGTATTTTCTATTTTTAAAAGGCGGGTACCCCATATGCGCAAAATAATACGATTTCTGTATTCTGTTGAGCGTGATGTTAGTTAATTTAAAACGTAATATTCAAGATGTTCAATTGAAATTTATTGTTTAATTTTTTGGTGGGTCATTGACCGAATGACCTAACATAGGAGCCGCGCCTGCAGGACAGCTTTTTTTATATAAGTATATAAATAATGGTTTCCATGATACATTTATGTTATACTGATTTATTGCATATACTTCATTTGGTTGGTATATATTTTTCATGACTGGAACCCAACCATTTTTAGAGAAATTAATTCATTCACTCAATAATTTTACTTAATTTTTTTTTCTCAAAAGAAATGCTGGGGTAGCGGTTCCGATTCGATAATAGTTGCTACTGTTGCCAATAATTAATCGATTTGATTAATTGATAATTGCCTGGGTTACCTAATATTTGAACATAGAAGAACGATGGTAAACATGTATAATAATAGTAGTTATATTATATGCCTATATTCAAATAATTTGAACAGCATACTTACGCTGTTGAGCTCAAAACACATGGAAAATCTTATTGACTAACACTTCCTGAAATAATAATGTATAGGTAGGTACCTGCTTTATTCTAAAATTACTTCACCATGTCTATAATAATATTGTGTTGGCGTTCGCTTTTCACCTAATTTTGATTTACTACTGTCCATTTTTTACAAACGATTCCGGTAAAACCTCCATATTTGTATACGTAGGTAATTCCATTAGCACCCTTAAAAAAAAAGCTAAACGAGAATTTTCTTCTTTTTCCTTCTTTTTTTTGTTCTTCGTCTTTCTCGCCTGGGACAGCTTGCTATTTATGGTAGGTATATGGCCTTTGTTTACTAGTCTATTTTAACTCTTACTAGTGATAGGTACTATTTGTTTTATCACCGTTTAGTTTCATGTGAAAGATACGCAGGGTCCTAGGACAGGATCGCCATGTAATGGGTTTCTTCTATAACCCTTTGGATATTGGTAACCCGCAGGATCGTTCATCCGAGGACTTAATAAAAGACTTGTTGTTGCTTAGAAGTTCTGTATTAGATTCGTTGTCAAAATATGTGTTGCATTACCAAACTGGGTCATTGTAATAGTTAATAACTATATGGAAAAAAAGGCCAAATGCCTCGTCATCTAATTAGTGACGTGACGCGCATGGATGGATTAGCGAGATTGGGGGGATATTCCTTCTTTCTCTTGGCAAACGTTTGAGGTGTCGGAGCTCGCTCTAGTATCCGAGTTTAGCCTTGGGATTGCAGGGCACAACCGTGATTCCATCGAACGCATACGGCGAAGGAGCTTACCCTCCCGAGCCAACAACAGGAACCACGGACGTTCCAAAGCAAACGCCTCCACGCGACGACCCCTGGAAACGGATTTCGTGTTTACATGTAATCCGGCTAAGAGTTGCTTTGGGTTGGGTGTGTGGCCTGGAGATATCAAGAGTATCGAAGGGGTAGTAGACTGCATGGCACACACCGCCAAAACTATGGTGAACGGGGCTTCGCCTCCGAAACCACAGTATTAGATATGCAGTAGAGAACATGCAAGCACGCTGTTCTCGACGGCGACCTGTCCAACGTTCACACAGGTACTCATTTAGAGGGGGCGTCCTGGCCTTTTCCAGTCCGGGTGTATGCACGGCCAGCGGTCTCGGTGTCGGACCCTACTTACGTAGCGGCACTAGTATCCGGATGCTGAGCCATGGGAGTAGACTACATGACCTACACCCGTAAAAACGTCTGTGAACCCCTCATTCTCTTGAATGGAAGAGGACGGTTGGCGACACTTGCGTAATAGATATGTAGTAGAGACACGAATCTCGGCGGCTGCTCGTCCAACGTTGTTATTTCATAACTAACACGAGTACTGGCGGGGAGAAGGAGCCACACGGGCCGGTGCTACCCGTGCCTTCTCCATTGGTGTCGACCTATCAGGGGCAGTGACATGTGGAACTCTGGGGACAACAGGAAGAACTCTGAACCTTGTTCATGCGACATGGGAGTTGTCGGGCGTGGGGTACCCGTACCCCTAATCCCGGCCCTAACGGACATACATCTCTCACTCTTGATGAGATGCCGGAAGGGTAGTTTAACGGAACTTAAAACCGTACTCAGAGCTTAGTGGCAGCCAACTTGAAGGACGACGCGATACCATGGGAATATACCGGACGGGCTAACGACCGTTGTAACCCAAGTGTCCAAGCGTGCTTCGACGGGGGCGGTTTCCCATGGGTGAGGACGGGACACCATGTTGGCCAGCAAGTACCGCCAGTGAGACACGCCCAGGGGCGGATATCCTCCGACGGTGTCGGACCACCAACCTGCTGTGTCTTAATGCACAATGTGCGAGTTGGTGGCACTAGGATCCAGAGGATGTTCGCAACTGGGGGGGCGGTTGCCCCCCCAGTTGCGGTCGTAACTATGACTCTCTTAACCTAGCCCCGACTTTCGTTCTTCGAGTGTTTCCTTCGTCAGATCGTGTTCGCGTGCAACATTCGAACGTTACAGTTCCGCTCTCCCCAAAATTGAGGTTGCGAGGGCCAGGTAGGGCGAACAAGATACCTCAAGAAGTAAGGAGAGTGAGCAACTTAGGGGTCGGTTTAGGAGCCGCGACCAGAGCAGAACGATAAGGCCGCGTTGACTCTCTTAAGAGTGGTCTCTTAAGAGTGGTCAAGGTGAACAAGAGCGACAATTGTGTTTTGGACAAGTTTCAAGTGTTTTCCAAGTGAGACGTTCGTGCATTTTTGTATTTTTCAAAGCTCTTTTGTTCTTCGGAACTGCCTTGCCCACCGCCTAGGTCTACGTCCGGAATTTATTCCACGTGAGAGTCGGAAACAGTGACAAGAACCTCAGGGTAATCTCACTGGCTAACAGACCGGGAAGTGTGCGCCTGGAAAGCCAGGCTTATTGAAGACAGAGGTATACTTACCCGTGGGAACTTTTTGTTCTTTTAGTAACACTGACGTGTTCATTTTCAATAGCCGTCAGAACCCACTGTCACTAAGCACCGCAAAATGACCGTATGCATTTGCGGGAAAGACTTCGCCACCGATGAGGGCATGAGAACACACATCAGACGCCTACGATGCAGAGGAGCACCCAGAGAGGACCTCAATGCATGTACTTTATGTAGACAGACATTTAAATCGTTTGCCGGAGTAAGACAGCATATGCGCAGAGCGCACCCGGTTGAATACAATCAAGAGCTCGAAAATCAATATGAAGGCCAAGACAACCGGGCGGCAGGTGAAACGCTTGACGATGACGAGCTATTGATACAGATGGCGAGGGTGGAAGCTGAGTATGACGGTCGTTTTCACAACCAGAACCTCAGGAACCACTTTCCACATCTCACAATAGACCAAATCAAAGGCAGGCGTAGAAAACCGGAGTATAAAGAATACTTAAGGCAGCTGACCAACCAAGAACAAGTCCTCGACTTAGTCGAAGAGGTAGGGATCCTCGATGACCCATTCGGAAGGTATCTTGACAATTTGTCAAAGGCGAACAGGCTTGAGGATTGTTTCCTCGAGCTTGTTCGCCTTTTTCATTTAGCCCTAACTGGAAACAAGTTAGGGCACGTCAACAGAATACGCGACACCTTGGTCCGATGTCTCGACCAAGCATTTTCGAAGCCCGAAGCGGCTCGAAGAGGTCGTGGCCCAAAACGGCCACCCAGGCGTACAGACCCCACGAGGGCTAACCCTGGGCTACAACAGCAGGAAGCGACAGCCGGCCCCCCGAACAGGGGAGTGCGACGGGCAACTGTTTACCGTGCAACTCAGAGGGCATATGCGAAGAACGCGGCCAAGGTGGCGCAATGTATTCTGGAGGACCGACCATTGGAGAGGGGTAACGAAAGTCCGGAGACTCGAGCGATAGAAGCTGAGTACAGAGGCATCTTTGGGCGGGACTCTCTAGAGGACCAGGAGGCCTGGACTGAGAGCGAGACGGGTGCCGGAAGGGGCGTGGGGTGGCGTGTCTAGTGACTCGAGTGGCTCAGAGTGAGAGCGAGGGGCGAGTCTCCACTGCGGGTACGACGACCATCCGTGGAGGACCGATATTCCGGCACCTCCGTGGATGGGAGCGGTGGGGAGGGCTCTCCCAGGGGGACTCCAGAAGGTACTCCTGGAGGACGCCGGCGATCCGGCGCCTCCTCGAACGACGATCCGGCAGATGTGAACATGATCCAGCCAGCCGATATCGCGCCTGCACCAATTGTGCGGGGGGGTGGAGCTGGGTCGATTGAGGGGTTTCTTGAAAGGTTATTAGATGACGAGCGGTTGGACGACGGCGACAGGCTGTTAATAAATGCCAGCCTTGATAATGACCAGCGGGATGAAGATCTGACGGAGAGGATTACCTCTTATTATGTTAAACTTTGCCCCCCCAGGAGGGGGTAATGAGGCCAGACCCGCTGGTCGGGTGGAGAAGAGGCCCCGAGCACACAGCCCTTACAGAAATAGTGGTGCTCGGCGGCATGAGGTGTACAAATCCACCCAGAAGGCATATAAGGTCGACCGTTCGAAGACCGTATCTAATATCCTTGACGGACTACCCCTCGATCGACCTAGCTCCTACCCGCCCGTGCACTTGGTGGAGGAGCGATACCGCGGACGATTCGCGGAGCCCTCTCCGGCGGATGAAAAATTGTTCGAGGCCAGCGAGCTTAACCACAACGACTTACTATCTGCCCCAATTTTGGAGGCAGATATCGCCAAGGCGATAGGGGCCGGCAATTCGAACGCGGCCGGGCCCGACGGTATCAAACCCTCAGTGTTCCGTCGGGATCCAATCTTAAAGCTCGCTGTGCTCTATAATTGCATGTTGCTGCGGGGCATCGTCCCCAAGGCAATGTGAACCGGCTCCAGAACCCCAGAATAACCCTTAAGTAGCTAAATTCCGCCGACAAACTCAATCGCATTTTCGTAAGAAACACCCTCCACCTCAACCGGTCGTGTCAGGACGCCCTGATCCATGCCTCCATTAGAGACAGGGGTTTGGGCGTCCTGGCAATGCGCCGGCATATACCTATGGTACTGCTGGGCAGGGTTCGCACTCTGCAGGGATCCGATGACCCGACCCTGCGCGGGGTCCTGCGGCTCGGCTATGCGGCCTCTCTGAGTGAAAGGCTGGAGAGTTGGTGCGATGGCGCCACTTCCAGTCTGAGCGTAAGGAGAGGTTGGGCCGAGGCGCTGGACTCCGGGTACACGAGCAACGGGCTGCTTCAGGGTGCGGGCCGTGCCGAGGCAGTATCGTGGGTATCGAGGCCTCCACCTTTTTGGAAGGGTCGCGACTATGTGAAGGCGGTCCAGCCTCGCGGCAATGTACTGCCCACGAGGGGAGTTCCGTCGCACCGATGTAAGGCAGGGTGTGACAGGGTCGAATCTCTATCTCACGTCCTGCAACGCTGCCCTGCATCTCACTTCCGGAGGATTCAGCGGCACGACCACATCGTGGGAACCATTGCCGCGATGGCTAGGAAAAAGGGTTGGACTGTGGAGAAGGAGCGGAGGCATCGGATGGATAATGGCATCCTGAAGATTCCCGACCTAACGATCGTAAACGACGCCCAGGTCATTTTATTAGACGTCGCGATCTGTTGGGAAGGTCCGGGGCCTCTTGCCGTGTCGCACGCTAACAAGGTGGCACTCTATTCGGACCCGCTTTTGATGCAGAAGGTCGCGGAAGTCTACCCTGGGAGGACCCCGTCTGCTGCAGCAATCATCATTGGAGCACGTGGAACGTGGCCTTCGTGTAATGATGCTGTGGTGCGGGAGCTGGGTCTTTCCGGGGCCGACGTCCGTGACTTAGTATGCAGAACAGTCATGGGGAGCATCCAAGTTCACTCGCAATTCATGAGTGCCACCTGGGGGTAATTTTAAAGTGTTGTCCGTTCCAAAGTTTGTCCACATTACCTGTCCAGTCTTTTTACATTCCTTCTCGTTCATTGTCACAGTTGACACGTGGGTGACCGAAGTACTGGGAGTAGACCTTTAATGTCTACATATTCTCAAGGGTCAGAACAACAGGCCCTACAATGGTGCTGCGCGTCACACTGTACCTGGCGTCTATAATGATGAGTTCGGGTACTGCGGACGTTCGTTTGTAAAAACGCGATCCAAATGCAGACCTTTCTGAAATAGCCCCGACTTCATCCAGCTCCACTCTCTTAAGGTTATCGAACGAACCACAACCGCTTTCTGCCAACGGAAATTCCATTTAAAAATTGCGGCGGAAAAGTATTTCCAATTAATTCTAGGAGTATATGCGCGTCTAGAGTGGCCGTTGCCCAAGGCGTGTGAGTGTGCGGAAGTCCCGAAAGAGCCAGAGTAAGTCAATACAGGCCGCGGACCTCGCCAGTCTCTTTTCAAAAAGGCACAGGACCTTTATAACAAAAGCCGTTCTTCACTTGCCGAAATCATCCTTAGTGGCCGTTCACTCGACGTCCCAGCGATTACCCCCCCCCCCCCCCAATCACGAGGTCCAGGCCCTTTACGGGAGTATCCTGGGCAGCGAATCTCCCCCCGACGACGCCCCCTTCCAGCCAGCCACCCTCACCGAAGAGCAATGCGCAGAGCTCGAGCGGGCCCTCACCCCCGCAGACGTTGATGCAGCCAAAAACAACTGGTCCCCCTCGGCCGCTGGGCCCGACAGCATAAACGTCCTCGACGTCAAACGGCTCCAAAGCGACAAGCAGTAACCTGCTCAATCAAACTACAAAAAAACTGCTTCAGATATCGAGATGAACTAATTAAATTTATATAAACGGAGGATTAAACAACCAGCCTACAATAGTTATTTGTTTTACTAGGCAGAAAAGTACAAGATTTAATGCCGCGGCTGGTGTATCATAGCCGAGGCGTAGCCGAGGCTAGGAAACCAGCCGAGGCATTAAATCTGCTTTTCTGCCATGTAAGACATATAATTTTTTCTCCGAATGTTCAAATTCACACATGGACATCTTTTTTATATTTATTTCATTCATTATTATTATCCAAATAATTAAATTATTTTGACAATTGTCATTGTCACCATCAATTTCAAATACCAAATTGAGTGAAATTATCACCTGGAACGTTGTGACACTGTCACTTTTAATGCCTAGGCAGTAAAAATACAACTTTTGATAATTTATTGTAGAAAAATATTGCTTGAGATCGCCTTTTTTTGCTCCTTTCTGAATGCAAATATGTTTATTATTTTTTTTTTTTGAAAAATCGCTTTGTACGCTTGTATGTTGAACCCTTGTGAGTTTTTGTTCCAAAAATTAAGTCTGTTATTGCTTTATTGACGCCGTAGTTTCGGTTTTCGTGAGCACTGATATGATGCATTTTTGACTAAAAGTATTTAATGCTATTAACTGCCCCCCCTCCCTCATGAGCTCTGCCGCCTGGAGCACACATACCAAAGAAAGACCCTCAGGCGTAATATATTTAATAACTACCGCTGTATCTCGACGCAGCTTAAGGCCGCGGTGTCCCTCAATATCAACCAGCGGGGCTTTACTGATGTTGACGGAACATTGGCCAACTCTGTAATTCTGAACCATTACATCCAACACCGTACCAGCGAGCGCAAACCTTATAACGTCCTCCTGGTAGAATTGCGTAAGGCCTTCGATACGGTATCTCATCACTCGGTTCGCCGTGGTCTCGTCAGAGTTAGCATACCCGAAACCATGACGAATTTCCTCATGACCAGTTCAACCGGCTCATCTACGGTAATAAAAATGGGTCATTGTAACCTGCTTATTCAGCTCATTAAGGGGCCACAACAGGTGGGGGATTATAAGCGTTTCGTAAAAACCAAACTACAAAAAAACTGCTCCAGATATCGAGATGAACTAATTAAATTTATATAAACGGAGGATTAAACAACCAGCCTACAAAAGCGTTTTTTTGATATATTGATAATTTATTGTAGAAAAATATTGCTTGAGATCGCCTTTTTTTGCTCCTTTCTGAATGCAAATATGTTATTTTTTTTTTTGTTTGAAAAATCGCTTTGTACGCTGGTATGTTGAACCCTTGTGAGTTTTTGTTCCAAAAATTAAGTCTTTTATTGCTTTATTGACGCCGTAGTTTCAGTTTTCGTGAGCACTGATTTGATGCATTTTTGACTAAAAGTATTTAATGCTATTAACTGCCCCCACGCCCTCATGAGCTCTGCCGCCTGGAGCACACATACCAAAGAAAGACCCTCAGGCGTAATATATTTAATAACTATATAGAAAAAAAAATGGCCAAATGCCTCGTCATCTAATTAGTGACGTGACGCGCATGGATGAATTAGCGAGATTTTCACTGGCTTGTCGTCGAAGTGAATAAATTCCATCAAGCGCGGGGACCCCAGACCGCGAGCCCCGACTTTCGTTCTTCGAAGGTTTCCTTCGTCAGATCGTGTTCGCGTGCAACATTCGAACGTTACAGTTCCGCTCTCCCCAAAATTGAGGTTGCGGAGGCCAGGTAGGGCGAACAAGATACCTCAAGAAGTAAAGAGAGTGAGCAACTTAGGGTTCGGTGTAGGAGCCGCGACCAGAGCAGAACGATAAGGCCGCGTTGACTCTCTTAAGAGTGGTCTCTTAAGAGTGGTCAAGGTGAACAAGAGCGACAATTGTGTTTTGGACAAGTTTCAAGTGTTTTCCAAGTGAGACGTTCGTGCATTTTTGTATTTTTCAAAGCTCTTTTGTTCTTCGGAACTGCCTTGCCCACCGCCTAGGTCTACGTCCGGAATTTATTCCACGTGAGAGTCGGAAACAGTGACGAGAACCTCAGGGTAATCTCACTGGCTAACAGACCGGGAAGTGTGCGCCTGGAAAGCCAGGCTTATTGAAGACAGAGGTATACTTACCCGTGGGAACTTTTTGTTCTTTTACTAACACTGACGTGTTCATTTGCAATAGCCGTCAGAACCCACTGTCCCTAAGCACCGCAAAATGCCCGTATGCATTTGCGGGAAAGACTTCGCCACCGATGAGGGCATGAGAACACACATCAGACGCCTACGATGCAGAGGAGCACCCAGAGAGGACCTCAATGCATGTACTATATGTAGACAGACATTTAAATCGTTTGCCGGAGTAAGACAGCATATGCGCAGAGCGCACCCGGTTGAATACAATCAAGAGCTCGAAAATCAATATGAAGGCCAAGACAACCGGGCGGCAGGTGAAACGCTTGACGATGACGAGCTATTGATACAGATGGCGAGGGTGGAAGCTGAGCATGACGGTCGTTTTTACAACCTGAACTTCAGGAACCACTTTCCACATCTCACAATAGACCAAATCAAAGGCAGGCGTAGAAAACCGGAGTATAAAGAATACTTAAGGCAGCTGACCAACTAAGAACAAGTCCTCGACTTAGTCGAAGAGCTCATTCCTGAAAGACAAGAGGTCGAAACTCCGCCACCTGCCGAAAATGCTAACCAACAACATGAAGTTGTCAATGAGCAAAATGACTCAATCGTTGAGGAGCTGCTCGTACGGCCCCCCGGCCGTGCGAGTTGGACTCCTGGCACAACTAGGGGTGCCGAAGACGAAGCCGATAGAGCGAGAGAGGAAGGACCGGTAGGGATCCTCGATGACCCATTCGGAAGGTATCTTGACGATTTGTCAAAGGCGAACAGGCTTGAGGATTGTTTCCTCGAGCTTGTTCGCCTTTTTCATTTAGCCCTAACTGGAAACAAGTTAGGGCACGTCAACAGAATACGCGACACCTTGGTCCGATGTCTCGACCAAGCATTTTCGAAGCCCGAAGCGGCTCGAAGAGGTCATGACCCAAAACGGCCACCCAGGCGTACAGACCCCACGAGGGCTAACCCTGGGCTACAACGGCAGGAAGCGACAGCCGGCCCCCCGAACAGGGGAGTGCGACGGGCAACTTGTTACGGTTACGTTACAATTATTTAACCAAGTTGGGTGGCAGTTTGTTACCAATTTGTTGCAAGGGGTTGCAAATTTGTTAGATGATTTTGACACTAACAGTAAAAGGTCGGGTGAAATTCCAAAACTATAAATCGAGAAATTAAAAACACTTAGCTTGTGGGCAAATGCCGGACTAGCTTATTCAGCGTAGAGTGGTCGTGAGTTTATATTATTAAAAAGCGCCACCCGCTTTAGGAGCCCTTTAGTAAGTTAAGTGTCTGCTGAAAAAAAAATAAAGCGGGAAAGATCTAGCCTTCTCCAGAAATGAAACTTCAAATGTTCAACGACTTGAGACAAAGCTAGTACCTTTATTAATCTGTTACGAGTTAGTTACCATTTTAATCAATCAAATCACCCCAATTGAATCAATTACATACTGCAATCAACAGTCAATAAAAAAAATTAATTGATCAGTAAATCAATCCAATACTGCATTCAATAGACAACAGAGTAGTTCTGGAACAATATGGAACACTATTTATCTTAACCTGGCCTTAACCCAGAAAACAATTAAATTAACAGCCCAAAAATTCACCAAATATTAAGCCCTATGAATCAAAATTATGATTGATTTAAGTTAATTAAGTTTACAACAGAAAATCAACTGGAAAAGCATGAATGTGCATGGCTTTCAAGCTTACTGTAAAATGTGCCTAGTCATTTAAATCCCAATTATGCACGAATCAGGTAAATCGTTAAATGTTCAATGAATTAATATTTAAATGATAATCACAGTAAAAAAGGGCCCCTTTTTACTGTATATGCGCATATCTTCGGTTCACAGTAATTTAAGTTATAAGCATTTCACTAATGATTAATGACTGGCTGATAAAAATGACATTTCAATATGTCATAAAATGTTAATTAAAATATTGATAAAATCCCAAAAATATCCATTATGGAACGAACTAACCTAGCATTAGTAATTCTTGGTGATTCAAGAAGACAGTAGCTTGCCCATTCTGTTGATTCAAGAAGGCTTATCGGGTAGATGGATAATTCGACCGCATGGTCCGGGTTTCATCCTTTCCATTTCAAGAAAACGGGGCCAAAGTCGACCAAAACGTGGGCTTATTGATGACTGGCGGTTTGGTAGGTAACAAAATGGTACGGTAGGTAGGTCGCAATAAGGTAGGTGAGTAAGGGCCTAAGAAGACAATTATTATCTGTGATGGGTTCTGACAATTATAAAAATGTGGTATAACTTACCCTAGATGTTGTATGGCCCTTTATGGGAGAATTTAAAAAAACGGGCTTGAAATTGTTCTGTTTATTCCCAGAAAAATGAGCAGGAGCACTGCTAACAATCAGACTAGTTTTAGTGGGACAGAATTTTCCAGAATGCCCTTTTGAAATCGGCAAAATGCCACGAGGATTTTGCAGCTTTCTCAGCTAAGCAAATCTTCAGAAAAGAAGGAGCCCGTGAAGAAAATTAATTAAATAGTCAAATTTCAACCCAAAAAAATAATGTCACAAATGTCCCAGATGGGAAGCGTTTTCTTTTTGACCCATTAGGTTCGCAAGAAATCAAGTTCGGAACTATGCTTTACTCGATGCACTAATTAGAGTATTTAGGGCGACCGGTGTACAATCTGAGTACCGATTGCCGAAACCCAAAATAAGAAGAGAACCGAGGTACTCTGTCTGTCAATTATCATAATATGACCACAACCACAACACCTGATCGGCTTTGTTTATATTTACCTTTAATGACAGATTGATATTTTGAATAATTTACGGGTAAAAGAAAACAAAAGAATTTAATAATAAAACCCATCACAGCAGTGGTGTTAAGCGCATCCTAGAGGATCGTGATGATTAATGTGTTTTATGTCCTTTAACCGAAAAATTAGGTCTAACACAGGCAACGGCGCCTTCAAGCCAAAAACTTCGTATTACTCCAGCTCCTAAAAGAAAGGAACTGATCTGCTGCAAAACACTTCAACACCTCACTCAAAGGTAACTAAGCTCAAGACGCTGAATTTATTTATTTTTTCCTAAAGCCAAGCTAATTTTAGGAACGGACGGCATAAAACCGTAACAAACTGTTTACCGTGCAACTCAGAGGACATATGCGAAGAACGCGGCCAAGGTGGCGCAATGTATTCTAGAGGACCGACCATTGGAGAGGGATAACGAAAGTCCGGAGACTCGAGCGATAGACGCTGAGTACAGAGGCATCTTTGGGCGGGACTCTCTAGAGGACCATGACGGCATTAGGAACTTGAAGCCCCCAGTCGATTTGGACAGCCCAATAACGACTGGGGAAATCACCAGGGCTTTGAGGGACAACAAGTCGAATGCGGCAGGAACGGACGGCGTCAGGTTGCAAGACCTGCGTCGTGTCGGGAATGTACGGCTAGCCATCATATTCAACGTGATGTTCTATTGCGGCTTGTTTCCCGACAACTTCAAGGCAAACCGAACCGTCCTCATACCGAAAGAGGGGGACTTGCGGGAGGTGGGCAACTGGCGACCGATCACTCTGTCGTCGGCTATAGTCCGCCTTCTGCACCGTGTGCTGGGAGAAGGCTCGCACGAGTGCCAATCAATCCTCAGCAGAGGGGGTTTAGGAGGATAGATAGCGTGGCTCTGAACAATCTCGCGCTTCAGGGCCTTATCAAAGAGCGGCGAACAACTGTTGAACCGTATCACCTGCTGTCGCTGGATCTTCGCAAAGCCTTCGACACCGTGTCCCAAAACTCGGTGGACAGGGCGATGCGGAGAGTCGGCGTCAGTAGGCTGATGCACCAGTACATTAAATGTACTTATGATGGGGCCTACACAAACATCGAGAATAATCTCGAAAAAACCGATAGAATCGAGATGAGGCGCGAGGTGAAGCAGCGAGACCCTCTATCACCCTATCTGTTCAACTTCGTAATAGACGAGCTCCTAGATGAAATAAGTTCCTCTCCTTTAGGAATAAAAACAGGTGAGACCAAGATCTCTGCCCAGGCTTATGCGGACGATATAATCCTCTTCGCCGAATCCCAAAGTCAGTTGAACAGACTATTAAAAATGCCCATAGTATTTTTCGAAAAAAGAGGGATGGCATTAAATAGCAGAAAGTGTGCCGCCTTATCTGTGAAGGTGAACAGGGGCAACAAACACATGTACAATATCACCCGGCCCCTGTTCTATATCAATGCAGAACCGATAAGCCAAGTAGGACCCAACGACTTCTTCAAATATCTAGGTCGGAAATACGATCAGATGGGGTCCTACAATACAAATCTAGAGGAACTACAGCTCAGAATGAACAGGGTACGAGCGGCACCCTTAGTGCCATATCAGAAAATGGAGCTGCTTAAAACATACGCAATTCCTAGGGTGATAGATCAGCTCCAAAACCCGACCATCAGTCTAAAAGCACTAAGGAGAGCAGATATAATTATAAGAACCGTAGTTAGAAAGATCTTGCACCTACATCACTCCTCCCTTGATGCTTACATCCACGCACCACTGAGAGAAGGAGGATTAGGAGTCCTGTCCATAAGAGCGCACGTACCGATGATTATGCGTAACAGATACATTAAAGTTCTAGCCGTCAACGATCCAACGATCACAGAGACCAGAAACTCCGGGTATGTGCAGAAGCTAATACAAAAGTTTGGATCGGTGGACAGGACATGACTGTAGGTCAGGAAGCCACATTACTAGGATGTGGTCCCAACGATTACAGGACGGCTACTCCGGCAACGGTCTACATCAGGCGAGCGGATCGATAGAAAGTAGCAACTGGGTGAAAAGACCACCACCTTACTGGTCGCTGAATACGTTAGAGCAATTCAGCTAAGAGGCAACCTCCTCCCAACACGGGGGATCCCGTCGAACCCCGTGGCAGCAAGAAGTTGCAGAGCAGGATGCGTGAGGAGTGAAACCCTTTCCCACGTACTCCAAAAAATGCCCTGCAACACACATGAGACGAATACAGCGTCACGACTGTATCGTTAAGAAAGCCGCCGACATCGGGACGGCCAAGGGATGGAGAGTAGAGATCGAGCCCTCGATCCGCTTGAGGGACGGGCAGCTTAGGAAACCAGACCTAATTATGTCCAGAGGAGACGATGTGATAGTGTGCGACGTGGACATCTCCTGGGAAGGTGATCGACCACTAAGCGTCGCACATCAGCATAAGGTGGCATACTATTCGGAGGCAGCGGTGCTAGATGGTATACGTTTATAGTACCCCGACAAGAACATAACAGTCGAGGCCATCATTATAGGTGCCAGGGGCATCTGGCCCGCTTGCAATATCGAAATTAAAAATCGTCTGGCCCTAAGCAATCGCGACATACGCGATATGGTGTGCAAAACCCTCATCGGTGGAATCGCGATTCATAAGAGCTTCAATAGGCAATGCTTGACAGGACATTAGTGTTAAGTCCTAGTTAAGTGTGTACTGTGCTAAATGATTTTCATTATTCATTTTTCTAACAAGCTGTGGCGTGATTTTTGTTGTTTATTACCTGTGTATTAACCTGGGCATTACAAGTGGTGACGCTCTTCATGGGCCATTCCTAGCGGGTGGGAATCCACCTAACCTGTACATGCGCGACACTTGGGGTGCTCGGAGACGGCTAGAATGATAAATTCGGCCCACTGAGTACACCAATACGTGTCAACTGTTGTGCGCCATCTGATAGCCCCGACTTTCGTTCTTCGAGGGTTTCCTTCGTCAGATCGTGTTCGCGTGCAACATTCGAACGTTACAGTTCCGCTCTCCCCAAAATTGAGGTTGCGGGGGCCAGGTAGGGCGAACAAGATACCTCAAGAAGTAAGGAGAGTGAGCAACTTAGGGGTCGGTGTAGGAGCCGCGACCAGAGCAGAACGATAAGGCCGCGTTACCGGATAAAACCGGGGGTTACTGTGCGAGGTGCGGAGTCTCACGGGACTCAACTCCAAACACGGGTTCTGTGTCCTTTTTCTCGGAGAGTCAAAGGGGGGTGTTGTCTGACCCGTGATCTGATCTCGGGCAGCGATATCCTTCTCTCCTCCGGGGCGAGGCGCAGAGCGTCGCCGAAAGTCTGTAGCTGGTTGTAAGGCTAGTATCGGGATTCGCGTCTTACTGAACAACAACGTAAGTCTTCAACAACAACAGGTGTCTTCAACACCTCAGATTTTTCCGTCGCTTAGAACAACTCCACGGAAATCCTAGGTCTACCTCCTCGTGGTGAAGGGCGGTAACGAATCACAGGTGATCAGTCCGGGGCTTGCCCCTGCCATAAATCCTGCACGGCCAAAGACCTAAACGCGAACTCGGTAATAACATCGACCGAGTCCGAAAATAATTTTTTCTCAGAGAGAGAGTACCAGGGTTCATTACACCTCCAAGGTGGTACTGAGGGCTTCCATAAGGGACAAATTATCTTAGGGGCTTCAGATCTTTTACATTTTCTAAAGTCTTAGGGAGCCTGATCGCGGTGCGCAGGTGAAGACTGGGGGTGAACGGGAAGTGTTGGATGCTAGTTTCAGGGTAGTCAGGGGATTCAGGGGATCAGGGTGTAACGTCACATTTTTGTGTTACACAACTGTGTTTTGCAATAAACTCTGCTTGGTGCTTACTCCAATTTTTAGTAAAACAACGGGTTAACATTGGTCATTTATTTTCCTTTATTTACATTTATTGATATCAGAGCTGTGTACGACAACAACTATCTTCTGGGCTCCATTCCATTTCTAGTCGTAGCTTGGTCGATTTTGGTTTGTTATGGATCTAGCCTGTAATTAGCTGTTAATAACATCTTAGGTCGTTGGATGTTAATAAAACACTTACCGTCGTAAATTCTTAAAGCCTTATACTACCTGGGGCTTGTGTTTTGTGAGGAAATGAATGCCAATTGCCAATGTTTAGAAATTTCCAAGTACATTTTCCATCAGCTGTTTTAATTTATTTGTTTTGATCTGGTCTGTCAAATGCGAGTGCACACTCGATTGTCGAATGCGTACTGGTTGTACTGAGAGTAATTACTCCGGTTTCGAGGCGATTTCTTTCGTGACTCCGAGTATGGAATGTCTCTCCGATACACCAAAATTATTTGTTGACAGCGTCGCTCGGACCCGTCATGATTTTCAGCTGCATGGAAGATGTTTACTTTCAGGGTTATGTTGTGAGACATGAAATTTATTATTTTTTTGTAAGGGATTTTCTGTGTGTGACTGGAAAGGAAGAAATATTGGCAATGCGGTCGCTTTTCTACTTCCGGTTTATAGCCATCGTGGTGCGTTTTCTGGGACTCCATCTTGGTCACTTTTTGGGCTGATTTCAAAGTGAGTGGACGTGCTTGGTTCAGTTTGGAGAAATTTTGGCAAAGTAGTTGGATGTTCGTTGATTATTGAAGACGCTGCCGCCCAATCGGGGATTATACTCTAACTGTGCATTGTGGAATATTCCTGTGAAGCTTTTGGTGGAATTTCTACACTCCGTGAGGAGGATCATTAAAAGCACGTTTCCGTCACTCATAAGCCCCATCTGAGCCTTTACACCTTGGCTCTACAACCACCACCTCATTTCGTTGGTAAGTTTCAGTTTACCATCATTATATTGGTTTCCGTTATCTGTGTGTCTGTCCACACTGTGGTGGCTTAACGTGCCAGGAGATTTATGTTCCTCTTTTATTCCTTTCAGTAACAACAGCCCTAGTTGCTCTTGTCTTAGCAGCAGCCGCTAAAGCATAGTTGTGTGTGTTTTCATCGAGTTTTCTGTATAAAATAAAAAACTATTTGGATTGGATTGTAAGCCCTTGCCCAAAACCCTCCATTGAGGTAAGACTTTTTACACTTTCAATTTTATTCTGAAATGCTTAGACTGTTCTTTATATTTCAGGGTTTTTATTTTAGACTATAGTTTATGGTCTTAGTTTTCGTCGAGGTTTCACTTCATGAATCTTTTATATCTGACTTTGGTGACTTGGTCTTCTTGGATGCAGTTTCAAATCGTGGCCTGGAATACTTGTTCCAGAATTTGACGATCAGTAGCCTGCATATGAAAACCCTTGCACTGAAGAAATCAGGTTTTTATTAAACATATTTTTTGTCTGGGAAAATTATTTAACTGCAATTTATATGTAATTCATTAATTCTCAATTTATTTTTAAACAAACAGTAATTCCATTTTTTTTTATCAGTATATATTTATACAGAGTAATTTTTACGCAATTATGAATTGGGATTGTTAACTGGTACCTACCTATTCAGATTAATTATGCCATGGTGTGCTTGTTACCACAATTTCTTAATTTCTTCTATTAATAACTAGCATAGCGGAATCTTAATACACCTTGTGAACTTCGGGGGTATTAGACGTCTCATACAACCCAGGTATTGCGCTTGCGTTTATATGTTTTATTATTTAGTACTGCGATCCTATGCTCAAATTTATATTTGAATTGCGGCTCACCATTGTGTACTATTCTAGATGAAATCTAAAGTTCAAGATTGAATCAGTTATTAATTTAATACCTCAACTTCCCTAATTTATAATTATCCACTGTTTTACAATTTATGGTTGCTTACTGTGGGCAATTAAGGTACTGCCTTCCAATTACTGTTACTGTTTATTAATGTGTCTGTTATTATTTTAATTTTTAATAGACAACCAGTTCAGAAAATTTATTTGTGTTTCTCTGTTGAGTTTGACCCTACTACAGCGTGCGACATTGGTTGTGTTCTGAGTCAAGGCAAGTTTGAAATAGGATCAGGTCGACTATTAATATATTATAACGTGAAATTCACAGAGAGGTTTGGGGACCTGGCCATTCGTAATTAGGGCTAGTCCTCATTGAATATTTTAGTATTATTTCTATCATTTTATTAGAGTATTGACACTGTGGTGAATAATTGCGTGGCGTCCTATTTTCTATCTTCCGAATCCACCCGTGCGACTGATTAGCAGGGCCATCACTAGTGTCATAGCGATTTACTCTGTAATTTCCGTAGTTTAGTTAGTCACCTTATAGGGAATTAACGCTACGCAAACCTGACACCTAAAAAGGGGTTAGAGGTTGCATTTTTGGCGCCCAACGTGGTTTTGTTTTTGTAATATACTATAAATGAAACACACTAATTTGAGTGATGATCTATTTATTACTAAAATATTCAATTCTCCGTACCCACAGGAATGGTACTCTAGTCACAAAAAACCCATTGTTAATCTAACAATAAACTAATAGTGAGCTAGCGCATACCCGACTATTTAGAGTTATTAGAGACGTTATGCACATATATCACACCTTCTCCCTTATTTTCTAAACACTTTCTTTATATTAATTTTAATTTGGTACAATTAGTTTAACCTGACAACTAATCTTTCGGGCGGTTTTAACCTACTCCGACGCCTTAATACCGGAATGTCAACTTTTGGTTGTTGCACTTCACTATTTGATACATTCTCGATGTTACAATCATTTGTGTCACTATTATCACCAAAACTATTATTAGTATTACTGTTGAGTTCAGAGCGTGGAATAATGGAAATTTCATGGTCATGATTATCATCAGTATCAGCATTATTGGCAAAATTTTGTTTTAATTGATTTGTATGACGTTTCCATTTCAATCCACAATCTGTTTCAATTGCATAAGTTCTTCTACCAAGTATTTCGATGATTTTACCTTGACACCATGTCGGTTTATTTGCTCTGAAATCCTTAGCCCAAATGCGATTTCCGATAATAAAAGTAACTTCTTTTTGAGAACCATAATATTTTTTTTGAGAAAATTGTTTTTCAATAACTGTATTGGAAACAGAAGGCAATAATAAATCAAATTCAGTTCTGAGATTGCGTCCTATTAAAATCTTGGCAGGTGTTTCCCCCGTTGTGGTATGACAAGTATTACGATATAATAATAAAAATCTATTTATTATTAAATTAACATCCATACCTGGATTATCATGCCGAGATTTTAATATAGCGTTTTTCATAGTTTTAACAGCATTTTCCGCTAAACCGTTTGTCGCTGGATGATATGGTGCCCCAGTTAAATGTTTAACGCCACTTCCACAAAGAAAATTCTGGAATTCCTCTGACTTAAATGTGGTAGCATTATCAGTACATAATTGTATTGGAAGTCCATATCTAGCAAAAAGTTCCCTGAAAATTTTTATTGTAGTGGTGGCAGTTATGTTATTAACCTCAAAGCACTCAATCCATTTTGATGTTGCGTCAATTACTACTAAAAAATTTTTCTTGAAGACTGGCCCAAAAAAATCTGCATGTAAGCGTGTCCATGGTTGTTTTGGCCACTCCCACACTTCTAACGAAGTTTTTGGTGCATTATTTGCAAAAATCGCACAACAATTACATTTCTTAGATAAAAGTTCTATTTGAAAATCTATTAAAGGCCACCAAACATAGGATCTTGCGAGCGATTTCATTTTAACTATTCCCATATGTGTAGAATGAAGTTCATTCAACACAAAATCTTGCAATTTGGGTGGAATAATTAATCTGAAACCCCACAATATACATCCTTGTTCAATGCTTAGTTCATTTCTTTTATTGAAATACGGTTTAAATCCCTCAGATTTACAAACATTTGGCCATCCAAAGCGTAAATAAAAAAGTACCTTAGACAAGACCGGATCTTTATTTGTTTCGTTTTTTACTTGAAAAAAATCAATAGGTATTTGACCTTCTTTCAACAAATTCAAATAAGATACTTCGGAATTTATTTTTAAAAATAATATTTTGTCGTCCTCGTACTGAACCGAATTCATTAAAGGACTTCTAGATAAAAAAATCTGCTGTATTTTTAGCAGAACTAACATATTTCATGTCGAAAGTAAATGCGGACAAAATATGAGCCCAGCGTTGCAAACGATTTGCTGCAAAAACCGGTATTCCTTTTTTATCACCAAAAATGGTCAACAAGGGTTTATGATCGGTTATCAATAAGAATTTTTGATTATAAATATACTGGAAAAACTTCTTTACTCCAAAAATAATAGCTAACGCCTCTTTTTCAATTTGTGAATAAGAAACTTCAGCCTTATTCAGAAGACGTGACGCAAAAGCTATTGGTTTTTCTATATTATTGTCAAAAACATGACTTAAAGTGGCCCCCAAAGCGAACTGAGATGCGTCCACTGTTAATTTAATTTTTTTAGAGGGATCAAAATGTGTCAAAACCTTTGATGACAATAACATATTTTTAGAAGTTTCGAAACTTTTCGAGCATTCTAATGACCAATGCCACTTAGCATCTTTTTTCAAAAGACTATATAAGGGTTTTAGTATATCCGAAGCATTTTGAATGAATTTACAATAATAATTTATCATTCCCAAAAACGACTTAAGTTCAGTGACATTTTTAGGGACGTGACATTTTTTAATTGCTAACACTCTCTCTTCTGAGGTATGTAACCCTGCTTTGTCAATTCTGTGACCAAGATAATTTACAGAGTCTTGAAATAGCGAACATTTTTCTTTCCTAACTTTCAAACCACATTCTTGAAGTCGACGGAAAACATACTCTAGGCGCTCCAAGTGTGAAAAATCGTTTTCCCCAGTGACCAAAATATCGTCCAAAAAAGAAACGACTCCCGGACATATAAATATTTGTTCCATTATATTTTGAAATATGGCCGGAGCGCTCGTTATTCCAAACGGTAATCTGGTGTAAGAAAAAAGACCCTTATGTGTGGAAATTGTCACAAGTTTTCTAGATTCTTCTGTAAGCACAATCTGCTGATAAGCTTCAGACAAATCTATCTTGGAAAACTTTTGTCCACCCTGTAATTGTGCGAATAAATATTCGACGCGAGGTAAAGGAAAATGAACATTTTCTAAAAAAGGGTTTAATGTTATTTTAAAATGTCCGCATATGCGTATATCCCCATTATTTTTTAAAACTGGTACAATAGGAGTTGCCCATTCTGAAAATTCAGTTTTTACTAATACTCCATTTTGGACAAGACGGTCAAGTTCCTTTTCTATTTTAGGCTTTAAAGCAAAAGGAATTGGCCTTGCTTTGCAAAATTTTGGAATTGCTCCATTTTTTACGTTTATGGTAACTTTAAATTTATTAAATGTGCCAATCTTTGAATCAAAAATTTCTTGGTAATTTTTTAATAAACTAGAAATACTTGTAGAAGAATCCGTGCAACCTTGTACTATGCTAGACACTGTATACATGGATTTTTTTTCTAAAAGCTTAGAATTATCCGTATTTAATTTACAAAAACCAAAATTAAGCATAGATAAAGCATTTCTGCCGATCAGTGGAGGGCCTCCATTTTTTTATTACATAAGTTTTTAGAATATATTCTTTTTTCTCAAATTTAATATTTAATTTTAAATAATCAATTCGTTTGAAGGTGAGGCCGATATAATCAGTTAAAGACAAATCGTTAGTAAATACCTCTTTGCCACTAAAATGTTTAAAATATAATTTTTCTGAGATTGCTGAATGAGCGAAACCAGAATCAATTTCAAAATTTATTGGTATATTTTCAACAATTAAGTTAATAAAAAATGGCTTGATATTACCTGAACTTTCTATCCTATTTACATCCAAGTCCCGAATATTAAATATAGATTCTTCAGAGTCTTGATTCTCTTGTAAAAAATTATGTCGACTGCTACGTTTACATTGGGGTGCTAAATGACCTTTCATGCCACAGTTATGGCAATTACAATTTTTATAAACGCAATCTTTTATAGAATGATTTTTACGACCACACACTGTGCACTTAATCCGGGCTGTATCACTTCCTCCTGCACCTGAAAAATTTCCTTTTTTTAGAACCTATCCCATTTCCATTTTGGGATCTTGGGAAGTTTTGACGTCTGGGTTTCTGGAAGTATACTGGCTCTTGTTTTATACCAACACCTAGGTTTCCTCTAACATCATGATCCTTTAAAGCTGACTCTTTACTAAGGGCAATTTTTACCACTTTTTCGAAGGTAGTTTTTGAGGCATCTTCCTCAAAAAGACGATCCATAATTTTGTCATCGTTAATTCCTGTGACAAAAATATCGCGCATTACCACAGAAAGTTCTGTACCAAAACCACAATTGGCGGCTAAACTCTTTACTTTTGCTTGCCAATCAGCAATCGATTCACCCTGCTGACGTTTACAATTGTAAAACCTTAGCCTTTCAGCAAAGTATGACTTGACAGGCGAAAAATGATCAGTAAGTATCTTCATGAGCTGCTCAACACTATTTGACTCAGGCGGATCAGGAACACACAAGTTCCTCACCAAAACGTAACAATCTTCAGAAAGAGTATTCAGTAAAATTGCTCGTTTCCTGTCACTATCCGTGATATTGTTAGCAATAAAAAATTGCTTAAGTCTTTCTGCAAACACCGAAAAATTTGATATTTTGTGGTCAAACGTATTCAAAGACCCCAAAAGTCCGACGTATTCGGTCTTAATGGTGACAGCACTGGCTTCTAATGGCGGTGCCATTTTGTTATAAAATCACACTAATGCACACTAAGAAGTACTGATCAACCCGATAGCACTATTTTCGTGAAAATTTCCGAAAGTGAACTAAAACAGGTTTTTTATTTTTAAATCCTCATCGCCACTGTAATATACTATAAATGAAACACACTAATTTGAGTGATGATCTATTTATTACTAAAATATTCAATTCTCCGTACCCAAAGGAATGGTACTCTAGTCACAAAAACCCCATTGTTAATCTAACAATAAACTAATAGTGAGCTAGCGCATACCCGACTATTTAGAGTTATTAGAGACGTCATGCACATATATCACAGTTTTTTTCTTTTTGTTTTCTCAAAGTTTCATATACATTTTAACGCCCAACATACTGTTTAATTTTGCTGACTCAGGACTTCGCAATCTGGTTCGCTGTGGGGTCGTGGACTTAGTCATAGTCAAGAAACCAACAGAGAGGTGCTTTCAGCATATCTATACTTACACACACATATATTTTTTTTTATTTTTTTTTGGATATGTTTTTATAACATTTATGCGGCTCGCTGGACAGCTAGACTTGGACAGGACAGTGTTTTAGATTTTGGACTACATTTTGACTTGACTCATAATTAGGTGTTTCTGTTTGGACTTTCATTATTGAACTTCTATACTTGTATGTATTGACAGTTTGAGTCTGTTGAAGTGTAGATTGTTTTTTTCTCGATATTTAGACATTTTTTTTTTGCCATGTCTCGTAAGGTAGAAGTAAATCGGCTTTCAAAGGATGAATTGGCTTATGAGCTCCGATGCGGAGGTATAGCTACGGGCACGGTTGAGGAAATGAGAGGCCGTCTTGTTGTGGCAAGACAAATCGAACGATCTGGGGAGAGCTTGCTATACCCCGCGTACCCATTTAGTTTCGCAGAAGATGTTCAGGCTATAACTAGTAAGTTGGATGAGTTGGATCGTCGGGTTGATAATTTTGCAGGTTCTAGCTCAGACCAGGAATTTTTGAGATTGCAGACAAAACTCAACCATGTTTTGGCCAGGATTGATAACGTGGTTGCTTCTGATGATAGTGAAGGTACAGTGCGGGCGGTAGTATTGGCTGAGGCCTTATCACTCATCGACAGGCTGAATACTAAGGTCGCAACGGCGCCACAACAACCTTCTCAGAGACCAGCTCCTTTAAGTCTGTGTATTCTTCAAAATAGTGTAGCAGGTCCTTCCATTTCGGGCCCCCTTTCAACTTCTTCGCCTGTGGGTCTTCCTACTCCTGCTGCACAACCACCTAGCAGTCTCCCCATAACGGCTCCTGTCGCTCAACCTTCTGCAGCTCAAAATCCTTACGGTTTCGCTCCAATACTCCCACATAAATGGAATATTAAATTCTCAGGTGACAAACGCGGTATGTCAGTCACAGCTTTCTTTGAGAAAGTTGAAGAGCTTAGGACTGCGAGAGGTGTGAATAAGGCAATTCTTCTTAATTCTGGTATCGATTTGTTTGAGGGCAGAGCTTACGAGCTCTATCAGGATTGTCGCAGTGAGGTGAATTCTTGGGATGAATTGGTCCAGAGGTTCAAGGAGGAGTACCAGCCGGCCTTCTATTCTGAGAAACTGTTAGAGGAAATTAAGAGACGTACTCAGGGTCCAGATGAGACGATCGGAACTTATATGGCGGTGATGTCAAAGTATTTTCAGAGGTTGGAGTGTTCAGTTTTCGAGGAGGCAAAGCTCACAATTCTTTTGCATAATATTTCTCCTATTTACAGAAACCAGCTTGGTGCCCTTGAATTCACTAGTTTAGCCCAACTCAAATCACTGTGCAAACGCATTGAGCAACGTATGCAATCCGATTATGCTCCACCTCCTCGTAAAAGTCATTCCCTTGAACCGGACTTGGCTTACATTAGCCTCGAACCTAGTGTAGTACAAGAGACTATACATGAACTTGGAGTTGCTAGGGATGTGCAAAGTGGTCACCAAGGTCATGGTCGTGCCGGTGGAGCACATGCAGGGTCTTCTGGTAGGTCTGGACAAGAAGTCGTTTGTTTCCGGTGCAACAAGCCTGGCCATCGTGCCATTGGCTGTGCTGAGGCTAAAAAGCTCGTGTGTTTTGGGTGCAAGAAGGAGGGTTTCACGAAAAGAACTTGTCCAAATTGCAACCAGGGAAACGGGAGTCGGCGCTTTTAGTTAGTCGGACTAAGAGTAAGCCAAATATTGTCGATCCGACTGAATCTTTTAGACCTATTCTCGACTATATTTTGAATCACGCACAGAGAGACGAACAACCATACTTAGAGGTGAACATTCTGGGCCACACATTCCTGGGTTTGCTTGATTCGGGTGCTTCACGTACCTTTGTTGGACTCCAGGGTTGGGAGGTGCTTAAAGAACTTGGTATTAAATTGGACATATCAAAGAAGATTATTTGTACAGTCGCTAATGGTCAAACGACATTTGGTGTTGGAGTAGTAGATCTACCTATTCGTGTTAGGGACAAGGTGAAGGTTATCGAAGTTGTTGTGGTTCCTGAATTGCCGCATGCTCTTATTCTTGGCTTGGATTTTTGGGTTTTATTGGGCATTGTGCCGGATCTACGTCAAAATGAGTGGCATTGTTCTTCTGATCCTAACACCATATGTAGCCTGGAAACGGATTTATTGACTGTTCTGACTCCTTTTGAGACTAAATGCCTAAATGAGGTGATTGACGAGGCTAAGTACTTAATGGGTTCTGGTTTAGGTTGTACTAACCAAGTCGAGCACAAGTTCACGACTTCTTCACTTCCAATCCGACAGCGTCCTTATAGAGTTTCTCCTGTCATGCAGAGAATTATCGATGCTGAAATTGACGAAATGCTGCAGGCAGGTGTCATAGAACCGAGTAAAAGTCCGTGGGCATCTCCTGTGGTAATTGTTCAAAAGAAAAATACAGGAAAGTTTCGATTCTGTGTTGATTATAGGCGTCTCAATAGTGTTACCGAACGTGATAGTTACCCTTTACCCCTTGTCTCAGAAACCCTCGATAAACTTCAGGATGCCAAGTATCTTTCTAGCCTTGACATAAAGAGCGCCTATTGGCAGGTGCCAATTGAGGAAGCCTCTAAGCCCCTGACTGCTTTTATTTGTCGGCGTGGTCTTTTCCAATTTCGTAGAATGCCTTTTGGCCTTCATAATGCGCCAGCTACGTGGCAGAGATTAATTGACAATGTTTTGGGACCTGATTTAGAGCCAAATGTGTTTGTATACTTGGATGATGTCGTTATTTTGTCACAGGATTTTGATGAGCATTTGAGGATTCTTAAAGAAGTTTTTAAGCGTTTGCGGGATGCAAACATTACTGTCAGCTGGGATAAATGCCAATTTTGTAGGCCAGAGATGCGTTACCTGGGGTATGTTGTGGATAGACGTGGGCTTTGTGTCGATCCAGATAAGGTGCGGGCTATGTTGGAGTTGCCGAGACCAAAAACGCCAACTGAAGTTCGTAGAGTTTTGGGATGTTTTGGTTGGTATAGACGTTTTGTTCCCGAATTCTCTTCTGTTGTTGCTCCAATTACGGCCCTTACCATGAAAAATCGAAAGTTTGTACGGACCTAGAAGTGTGAGGATGCTTTCCATAAGATCAAAGGACTTCTGGTCGCAGCCCCAATTTTTAAGTTGCCCTGACTATTCTAGGGAATTTGTAATTCAAACAGACGCGTCAGGTTATGGAATCGGAGCTGTTCTGACACAACCTCATCCAGAAGCCGAAAAGGTTATCAGCTACTTGAGTCGTTCATTGACAAAACAAGAAAGGGTGTACACTACAACTGAACGCGAATGCTTGGCATTAGTCTGGGCCATTGAGAAGTTGCGGCCGTATATCGAAGGTATCCCTTTCACTGTCGTGACTGATCATTATAGCTTGAAATGGCTTCAAAGCCTGAAAGATCCTAGTGGTAGACTTGCACGTTGGTCTGTGAAATTGCAACAATTCGATTATAAGGTAGTCCATCGCAGCGGTAGTAATTTGGTCGTCCCTGCCTTATTGTCACGAGCTGTTCCAGTAATCGATTTGATTGATGAGGTAAAACTAACACCTGTTTTAACAAAGGATCGTTGGTTCAATAAAATGGTCGGTAGAGTTCGGGAATCTCCACTGAAGTTTGTAAATTGGCGTTATACTGGTGGGAAGTTGTTCAAATTTGTCAAGCAAGATTATCCCGGACTTTCTGATCCCAATGATTGTTGGAAAGTGGTTGTTCCCAAGGAGGACAGGCGGGAAACTATTCTTGTGGCTCATGACCCTCCAACATCTGGTCATATGGGTGTCTACAAGACGTTTTGTCGTCTCGCGGAACGATTCTATTGACCTTAGATGCGCCAAGATGTTGCATCATACGCTAAGAAATGCCAAGCTTGTGCCGCGTATAAACCTGACCCTAGAGGTGTTCGAGACCAAATGGTTTCACATTCGAAGCCCAATAGACCGTGGGAAGTCATCTTCACCGAACTTATTGGTCCGCTGCCTCGTTCACACAAAGGTAATACCATGATTCTAGTGGTCACGGACTACCTAAGTAAGTTTTCTCTTGTGTTTCCATTACGCTCTGCGTCTACTAGGGTCATTATCAATAGGATCGAGGAACAAGTTGTTATGATTTTTGGGGTCCCTCGTGTAATTTTGTGTGATAATGGACCGCAATATCGCAGTAAGGATTTCGGGAAGCTCGCTGAAGCGTATGATTGTAGGATTCAGTTCAATGCCAGTTATCATCCAAGAGCAAACCCTACCGAGCGGCAAAATAAAACAATTAAAACTTTAATTTCCATCTATGTTCAGGACAACCATCGGAAGTGGGATGAACATCTCCATAAGTTGGCTTGTGCCATCCGTACTTCAACTCAGGAAACGACAAAGTGCTCCCCGTTTTTCATTAATTTCGGCAGAAATATGTGCTTGTCTGGGAAGGACTATATAATTGTACCCATGACTACTGACGAACAAACTACACCAGCAAGCCGAAACGAGGTTTTTGTCAAGTTATTTGCAGATGTTAAGAAAAGGTTGGAAGTTGCGTGTCAGAAGAACGTTAGTAGGTATAATCTTAGGAAAAGGGATGAAGAGTATTTGCTTGGTCAAAGCGTCTGGCGTAGGAATTATGTTCTGTCGAATGCTGCCAGGTATTTTTCAAGCAAATTGGCTCCTAAATTTGTTGGCCCTTATGTAATTCAACGCAAACTTTCTCCCTGGACTTATGAGTTGAAGGACCAAGATGGTAAAATTTTAACTGGGTCTTGGCATTCCAAAGATCTGAAACCGTCTGAATAGTAGCGAATTTTTTTATATAGAGGCTGTGAAGTGTCAGGTGTCGACGAGTACCCGGATTCTGGATTTTTCTCGTTGGTCGGAAAGGCGGGCATTGGGGGGCGACAGCCAGCCGAAGAGCAGCTTACAAGTTGCTTCGGCAACTGGCCGGCTCTTCCAATGGTTGGCTTAGCTACTGGTGTCAGCCTTACTTCCGTCTAGCGATTCGGGTGGATCGTCGACAGTGCCACTTTACAGAACACCCTCGTCATTTTGCTTGGTTGCACGGTACTACGGTACCTTTCAGTCTGGTGGTACTATATCTCACTCCCTTGTGTTGGTGGATACCTGGGTTACCACTATTTTCCACCTCCGGAAGGTCATGTTTCGGGTGGTTGCCAACGGCCCGCTGCGGAGTGGCTGGGATGGTTGACGAGTCAGCTGGGGTGAGGCCAGTACACGAGGTTTCATCAGTTCAACATAAATTTAAAAAAAAAGAAAAAAAAAAGTGATCTGAGCTACGCAATGCTGGCTAAACCTATTCTCCATCTCCACCTTCACTGATTCGTTCACTGTCCCTTCAGCAACGTGGTTGGCTGGAAGTAACCACTGGGGACATGTCCGTCCGGAATCGTTTGTTTTGTCTTCCTCTGTTTCTTGTCCTTTTTGGTTTCATTGGTCTAGTGATTAACCTGGAGGTTAATCATCTGGAAGTGAGGGGGGAATTATGTAACGTCACATTTTTGTTTTACACAACTGTGTCTTGCAATAAACTCTGCTTGGTGCTTACTCCAATTTTTAGTAACGGGTTAACATTGGTCATTTATTTTCCTTTATTTACATTTATTGATATCAGGGCTGTGTACGACAACAACTATCTTCTGGGCTCCATTCCATTTCTAGTCGTAGCTTGGTCGATTTTGGTTTGTTATGGGTCTAGCCTGTAATTAGCTGTTAATAACATCTTAGGTCGTTGGATGTCAATAAAACACTTACCGTCTTAAATTCTCAAAGCCTTATACTACCGGGGGCTTGTGTTTTGTGAGGAAATGAATGCCAATTGCCAATGTTTAGAAATTTCCAAGTACATTTTCTATCAGCTGTTTTAATTTATTTGTTTTGATCTGGTCTGTCAAATGCGAGTGCACACTCGATTGTCGAATGCGTACTGGTTGTACTGAGAGTAATTACTCCGGTTTCGAGGCGATTTCTTTCGTTGACAGCGTCGCTCGGACCCGTCATGATTTTCAGCTGCATGGAAGATGTTTACTTTCAGGGTTATGTTGTGAGACATGAAATTTATTATTTTTTTGTAAGGGATTTTCTGTGTGTGACTGGAAAGGAAGAAATATTGGCAATGCGGTCGCTTTTCTACTTCCGGTTTATAGCCATCGTGGTGCGTTTTCTGGGACTCCATCTTGGTCACTTTTTGGGCTGATTTCAAAGTGAGTGGACGTGCTTGGTTCAGTTTGGAGAAATTTTGGCAAAGTAGTTGGATGTTCGTTGATTATTGAAGACGCTGCCGCCCAATCGGGGATTATACTCTAACTGTGCATTGTGGAATATTCCTGTGAAGCTTTTGGTGGAATTTCTACACTCCGTGAGGAGGATCATTAAAAGCACGTTTCCGTCACTCATAAGCCCCATCTGAGCCTTTACACCTTGGCTCTACAACCACCACCTCAGTTCGTTGGTAAGTTTCAGTTTACCATCATTATATTGGTTTCCGTTATCTGTGTGTCTGTCCACACTGTGGTAGCTTAACGTGCCAGGAGATTTATGTTCCTCTTTTATTCCTTTCAGTAACAACAGCCCTAGTTGCTCTTGTCTTAGCAGCAGCCGCTAAAGCATAGTTGTGTGTGTTTTCATCGAGTTTTCTGTATAAAATAAAAAATTATTTGGATTGGATTGTAAGCCCTTGCACAAAACCCTCCATTGAGGTAAGACTTTTTACACTTTCAATTTTATTCTGAAATGCTTAGACTGTTCTTTGTATTTCAGGGTTTTTATTTTAGACTATAGTTTATGGTCTTAGTTTTCGTCGAGGTTTCACTTCATGAATCTTTTATATCTGACTTTGGTGACTTGGTCTTCTTGGATGCAGTTTCAAATCGTGGCCTGGAATACTTGTTCCAAAATTTGACGATCAGTAGCCTGCATATGAAAACCCTTGCACTGAAGAAATCAGGTTTTTATTAAACATATTTTTTTTGTCTGGGAAAATTATTTAACTACAATTTATATGTAATTCATTAATTCTCAATTTATTTTTAAACAAACAGTAATTCCATTTTTTTTTATCAGTATATATTTATACAGAGTAATTTTTACGCAATTATGAATTGGGATTGTTAACTGGTACCTACCTATTCAGATTAATTATGCCATGGTGTGCTTGTTACCACAATTTCTTAATTTCTTCTATTAATAACTAGCATAGCGGAATCTTAATACACCTTGTGAACTTCGGGGGTATTAGACGTCTCATACAACCCAGGTATTGCGCTTGCGTTTATATGTTTTATTATTTAGTACTGCGATCCTATGCTCAAATTTATATTTGAATTGCGGCTCACCATTGTGTACTATTCTAGATGAAATCTAAAGTTCAAGATTGAATCAGTTATTAATTTAATACCTCAACTTCCCTAATTTATAATTATCCACTGTTTTACAATTTATGGTTGCTTACTGTGGGCAATTAAGGTACTGCCTTCCAATTACTGTTACTGTTTATTAATGTGTCTGTTATTATTTTAATTTTTAATAGACAACCAGTTCAGAAAATTTATTTGTGTTTCTCTGTTGAGTTTGACCCTACTACAGCGTGCGACATTGGTTGTGTTCTGAGTCAAGGCAAGTTTGAAATAGGATCAGGTCGACTATTAATATATTATAACGTGAAATTCACAGAGAGGTTTGTTGTGCCATTCGTAATTAGGGCTAGTCCTCATTGAATATTTTAGTATTATTTCTATCATCTTATTAGAGTATTGACACTGTGGTGAATAATTGTGTGGCGTCCTATTTTCTATCTTCCGAATCGACCCATGCGAATGATTAGCAGGGCCATCACTAGTGTCATAGCGATTTACTCTGTAATTTCCGTAGTTTAGTTAGTCACCTTATAGGGAATTAACGCTACGCAAACCTGACACGTAAAAAGGGGTTAGAGGTTGCAAGGGGAGGATCAGGGTAAGTCAGGGGAAGGGGGAAGCAAGGGAGTCAGGGGATCAGGGGCGTAAGGGGAGCCACAGGGTTCAGGGAGGAGTGTCTGGGGGAGTCAGGGGTAAGACGGGTGTTTGTAAGTGGCGGAGCAAGACCTCTGTGGGAGTGCGACATGGTGGAATGCCAGGGCTGCGGGAAGGAGTTTCGGGATGAAGGATGCGTCGCCACACATCTCAGAAGGGGCCGACCAGGGTGTTCGGGTGATATGCGGGAGTTCGCCAGCATATGCGCACGGCACACCCTCAGGAGTTCAACCAGGAGCTGGTGGACCGCTATATGCCGGTCAATCCCGTTGAGCTGGACGAACGGGGTGAACCCCGGGAGCGGATCGTTCTACCACCGGAGATCATGGAAATGGCCAGGGTCGAGGCGGCCTTTGCAGGGAGATTTATAAACAAGCACTTGCTTGAAATCTTCCCGCATAGGTCGCTTAACAACATCAAAAATATTCGGCTGCGGAATGCAGACTATCAGGCCCTGGTCGAGAGACTAAAGACCGAGGCAATGCCTCATGCGCAGCAACCGGTGATGGAGCGACCCGTGCCCGGGAGGAGGCCTGGACTCGGTGCCGGAAGGGGCGTGGGGTGGCGTGTCTAGTGACTCGAGTGGCTCAGAGTGAGAGCGAGGGGCGAGACTCTCCACTGCGGGTGCGACGACCATCCGTGGAGGACCGATATTCCGGCACCTCCGTGGATGGGAGCGGTGGGGAGGGCTCTCCCAGGGGGACTCCAGAAGGTACTCCTGGAGGACGCCGGCGATCCGGCGCCTCCTCGAACGACGATCCGGCAGATGTGAACATGATCCAGCCAGCCGATATCGCGCCTGCACCAATTGTGCGGGGGGGGGGGGGGTGGAGCTGGGTCGATTGAGGGGTTTCTTGAAAGGTTATTAGATGACGAGCGGTTGGACGACAGCGACAGGCTGTTAATAAATGCCAGCCTTGATACTGACCAGCGGGATGAAGATCTGACGGAGAGGATTACCTCTTATTATGTTAAACTTTGCCCTCCCAGAATAGGAGGGGGTAATGAGGCCAGACCCGCTGGTCGAGTGGAGAAGAGGCCCCAAGCACACAGCCCTTATAGAAATAGTGGTGCTCGGCTGCATGAGGTGTACAAATCCACCCAGAAGGCATATAAGGTCGACCGTTCGAAGACCGTATCTAATATCCTTGACGGACTACCCCTCGATCGACCTAGCTCCTACCCGCCCGTGCACTTGGTGGAGGAGCGATACCGCGAACTATTCGCGGAGCCCTCTCCGGCGGATGAAGAATTGTTCGAGGCCAGCGAGCTTAACCACAACGACTTACTATCTGCCCCAATTTTGGAGGCAGATATCGCCAAGGCGATAGGGGCCGGCAATTCGAACGCGGCCGGGCCCGACGGTATCAAACCCTCTGTGTTCCGTCGGGTTCCAATCTTAAAGCTCGCTGTGCTCTATATGTTGCTGCGGGGCATCGTCCCCAAGGCAATGTATGGTGGCCGAACGGTTTTGATTCCGAAGGGGGGGGGGGGGGGGGGGATCCTACAATAGTAGACAATTGGCGTCCCATCACAATTTCATGCATTGCATTGAGGGTCGTTCACAAGCTGCTGGGTTGGCGCTTGGGCGAGGTCCGGATCGCGGGTCAACAAAGGGGGTTCCAGAAGATGGATGGTGTACTGGCGAACGGCCTGTCGCTTCAGGCCGCAATCAAACACTGTCGGGAGACCCTCACGCCGTATCACATCCTGACCCTCGACCTCAAGAGAGCCTTCGACACCGTTTCACAGCACTCGGTGTCGAGGGCCCTCGAGAGGGCGGGTGTCGGCCAACGTTTCAAAAAGTTTGTGATGTCGGGGTTGGCGGGCTCATCGACTGTGATTGAGGTAGGAAACGACAGGACGACCGCCATACCCATCATTCGCGGAGTGAAGCAAGGGGATCCACTCTAACCATATCTTTTCAACCTCGTCCTGGACGAGCTAATCAGCCAGCTGGCGGGGGGGGGGGGGGTGCCAATGGGGGTGGCCGGAAGGATGTGTGTCCAGGAATACGCTGACGACATCATCCTGATGGCCGACTCACGGAGGAGCGCGCAAAAGCTACTGACAAAGGCAGCACGGTTCTTTCAGGGCCGTGGAATGGCACTTAACCTCGAAAAGTGCAGCGCGCTATCCGTTGGCACCAACAAAGGGGACAAGAAGTTGTTCACCATTACCCACCCTCTCTTTTACGCCAACGGGGGGGCCATAGGCCAGCTCCAGGTAGGAGAATTTTTCAAATGGCTGGTACTACACTGGAAGCGCTGACTGGCTGGTTGGATCGCCTGGGAAGGGCCGCGCTAACATCGCCGCAAAAACTCGAAGCTCTACGAGGGTATGTCATTCCTCGTCTGGTGCATCGGCTCCAGAACCCCAGAATAACCCTTAAGCAGCTAAATTCCGCCGACAAACTCAATCGCATTTTTGTAAGAAACACCCTCCACCTCAACCGGTCGTGTCAGGACGCCCTGATCCATGCCTCCATTAGAGACGGGGGTTTGGGCGTCCTGGCAATGCGCCGGCATATACCTATGGTACTCCTCGGCAGGGTTCGCACTCTGCAGGGATCCGATGACCCGACCCTGCGCGGGGTCCTGCGGCTCGGCTATGCGGCCTCTCTGAGTGAAAGGCTGGAGAGATGGTGCGATGGCGCCACTTCCAGTCTGTGCGTAAGGAGAGGTTGGGCCGATGCCTCTACCTTTTTGGAAGGGTCGCGACTATATGAAGGCGGTCCAGCCTCGCGGCAATCTTCTGCCCACGAGGGGAGTTCCGTCGAACCCACCTCTGGAGAGGAGATGTAGGGCAGGGTATGACAGGGTCGAATCTCTATCTCACGTCCTGCAACGCTGCACACAGTCCGGAGGATTCGGCGGCACGACCACATCGTGGGAACCATTGCCGCGATGGCTAGGAAAAAGGGTTGGACTGTGGAGAAGGAGCGGAGGCATCGGATATGGATAATGGCATCCTGAAGATTCCCGACCTAACGATCGTAAACGACGCCCAGGTCATTTTATTGGACGTCGCGATCTGTTGGGAAGGTCCGGGGCCTCTCGCCGTGTCGCACGCTAACAAGGTGGCGCTCTATTCCGACCCGCTTTTGATGCAGAAGGTCGCGGAAGTCTACCCTGGGAGGACCCCGTCTGCTACAGCAATCATCATTGGAGCACGTGGAACGTGGCCTTCGTGTAATGATGCTGTGGGTCTTTCCGGGGCCGACGTCCGTGACTTAGTATGCAGAACAGTCATGGGGAGCATCCAAGTTCACTCGCAATTCATGAGTGCCACCTGGGGGTAATTTTAAAGTGTTGTCCGTTCCAAAGTTTGTCCACATTACCTGTCCAGTCTTTTTACATTCCTTCTCGTTCATTGTCACAGTTGACACGTGGGTGACCGAAGTACTGGGAGTAGACCTTTAATGTCTACATATTCTCAAGGGTCAGAACAACAGGCCCTACAATGGTACTGCGCGTCACACTGTACCTGGCGTCTATAATGATGAGTTCGGGTACTGCGGAAGTTCGTTTGTAAAAACGCGATCCAAATGCAGACCTTTCTGAAATAGCCCCGACTTCATCCAGCTCCACTCTCTTAAGGTTATCGAACGAACCACAACCGATTTCTGCCAACGGAAATTCCATTTAAAAATTGCGGCGGAAAAGTATTTCCAATTAATTCTAGGAGTATATGCGCGTCTAGAGTGGCCTTTGCCCAAGGCGTGTGAGTGTGCGGAAGTCCCGAAAGAGCCAGAGTAAGTCAATACAGGCCGCGGACCTCGCCAGTCTCTTTTCAAAAAGGCACAGGACCTTTATAACAAAAGCCGTTCTTCACTTGCCGAAATCATCCTTAGTGGCCGTTCACTCGACGTCCCAGCGATTACCCCCCCCCCCCCAATCACGAGGTCCAGGCCCTTTACGGGAGTATCCTGGGCAGCGAATCTCCCCCCGACGACGCCCCCTTCCAGCCAGCCACCCTCACCGAAGAGCAATGCGCAGAGCTCGAGCGGGCCCTCACCCCCGCAGACGTTGATGCAGCCAAAAACAACTGGTCCCCCTCGGCCGCTGGGCCCGACGGCATCAACGTCCTCGACGTCAAACGACTCCAAAGCGACGAGCTAGCGTTATTTTATAACTGCATTCTCTTCAGAGGGCAGAAGGTCTTGGCTAACCTCCAGAACTACCCTGATTTCCAAAGACGGGGACCGGCGGGATCCCTCCAACTGGCAGCCTATCACTGTAAGCTCTGCTCTACAGCGGTTGCTACACTGCTGTATCTCGACGCAGCTTAAGGCCGCGGTGTCCCTCAATACCAACCAGCGGGGCTTTACTGATGTTGACGGAACATTGGCCAACTCTGTAATTCTGAACCATTACATCCAACACCGTACCAGCGAGTGCAAACCTTATAACGTCCTCCTGGTAGACTTGCGTAAGGCCTTCGATACGGTATCTCATCAGTCGGTTCGCCGTGGTCTCGTCAGAGTTGGCATACCCGAAACCATGACGAATTTCCTCATGACCAGTTTAACCAGCTCATCTACGGTAATAAAAATGGGTGATCAAAACACAGACTCAATCAATATCACCCGGGGCGTGAAACAGGGTGACCCTCTGAGTCCCCTGCTTTTTAATCTTGAGCTTGACGAGCTCCTCTTTGATCTCAACTCGGACGCTTCGGTAGGAGGCACAATGGGCCCAGATTGCGAAACCAAATGCCAGGCGATGGCGTTCGCAGACGACCTCGTTGTCCTAGAGGACAACGAAGAACGCCTCCCGCTTTTAATACAGCGGCTTCACAAATTCTTCACGCAAAGGGGCATGTCTATGAACACTGATAAGACATGCCTCCTGTCGGCAGCATTAGTCCCCAGGCAGGGAAGACTAGCTGTCAGAACTAAACCTTTTATAAAGCATTTGGGGAAGCAAATTAGAATGGTAAATGGCATAGATCCCTTCAAATATCTTGGCCATCAATTTTGAGCTAGCGGGATCATGAAACCAAATCTGACGAACATCAACAGATGGCTCCAAAACCTGGCTCCTGCGCCGCTAAAGCCTGACTAAAAATTGGCTATTTTAAAATCCTTTATTTTGCCAAAGGCATATTATGGGCTACAAAACACCAAAATCACGGGTGGCACGCTGCGGGAGGCCGATAGAGCCGTCCGCTATCACACTAAAAAGTTCCTCCACCTCAACATCCATACGCCTGATGCGGCTATACATGCCAAAATGAAGGATGGGGGACTTGGCGTGCAGGCTTCAAGGAATGCTATCCCGAGAATCCTATTAAATAGGCTTACCCGATGCTGGCAGAGGGGGACAACGCGCTGAGCTATGTGATACAAGCACCACTTATGCGTCAAGTCCTGGACAGGATCCACAATCTAGCCGGCGTTGTCCCCCCCGATCAGTATTGGCTGGGTAAGCTTAAAGCCTCCCCACATTAGCCGGCCTCGAAAATGCGTCAGACGATGTGGCGTCGCGATCCTGGATCGATAGCAAACCGAACGGCTGGACGGGCAGGGACTATGTTAGAGCCGTTCAGCTCCGCTCTAACAACTTGCCCACTGCTGGCCTTATATACAACGACCCTGCCCGTCGACGATACCGCGGAGGATGTGACAGAATCGAGACCATTATTCACGTCCTCCAGCAATGCCTTGCCACCCATTGGGAGCGGATCCGACGCCACAACGAAATCGCCAAAAAGATCGCTCGCCACTGCCAGGCCAAGGGTTGGCAGGTCGAGGAAGAGCCCCACGTTCGGCACAATGATGGCATTCTTTACAAACCAGATCTTGTTATTCACGCCCCCGGACGTACTATCGTCTGCGACGTTCAAGTGAGGTGGGAGAGGAGCGTTCCGCTTGGCGTCTGCCATGCCGAAAAGAGGGCGAAGTATAACACCCCCCAATTTTTGAGCCATTAACCATCGGCGCTAGAGGCATCTGGCCAAGATGCAATGAACCACTGGACGTTCACATCCAACTAACCCCGCCAATAAGAGCAAGTTGCATATACTCTGCCCTGAAATGGGGCTCTCCCATCCATCACCACTTTGGCAGGTTAGTTTGGAATCGGAGGCGACGCTAGCATACTTTCGCTCCCCACCTCCCTCCTACCCCCCTGCTGGTCACAACTCATGGTTCTCGCAACCGTCACATCACCACCCCCGCTACCTTGTATTGAGGACACCAAACTCGCCCTCAACCCCCATCAGAGATCGAGATATTTCCCCCACTTTTCTCTCCCCGGCGGACAGTGAACTCAAGGCTGCATTAGGTACAGGTACCCGCAGAACAGGGTTCAAGCCTGCATCGAGGCGCTAGCAACAAGTGAAAGTGATTACAGTGCAATATATACCTTAGGAGAACTTGTAATGTCCTTATACACTGTGATTGTCCATATTTACCTATTTTAAACTATTTCAACTTGTAATTAATGTCTGTCCTTCTTTCAATAATCACTTAAGCGCCCTAGGTCGGTCCCCCTCAGGAACCGGCAAGCCGTGAGTTGCACGTCAGAGTCTTTGTTTTAATGTGTCAATTTAATTTAGAATAACTTATACATTGTTTAATATACTTATTTGTTCATTATTTATTATTTACTTATCTATTTGTCACAACAGTTTAGTGTTCTGTGCGGTGGTTGGCGTGTAGCCTCACCTTGGTGTGGCCAAACGCCGTAACCTCAATTTCAACTTTAATTTTAACATTTCACTTAGTTAATATTGTAACTCTTTTGAAAAAAAAAATCTGTCCGCCAGGCTAATCATCATTAAAGCTCAAGCTGCGCTACATCATCCGATGACCACACGCTGCGCGTGTTTCTGTTAATTAACAATTGCAGCACTTGAGCGTTGGTGGGTTAATGTTTACAGCTCACCAACACCCACTCCGCGTCTGTGACGCCTCATTTATTAATTGACTTATTTTTAAACATTATAATAACAATGTACATATTTTATTACTTATTTGAATAAAGATTTTTAATAGCCCCGACTCCATCCAGCTCCACTCTCTTAAGGTTATCGAACGAACCACAACCGCTTTCTGCCAACGGAAATTCCATTTAAAAATTCCGGCGGAAAAGTATTTCCAATTAATTCTAGGAGTATATGCGCGTCTAGAGTGGCCGTTGCCCAAGGCGTGTGAGTGTGCGGAAGTCCCAAAAGAGCCAGAGTAAGTCAATACAGGCCCTAAATCCTCCAAAATCCTGTTTATATCGTACAGCTGATAATTCCCTGGACTCTCTTCAAAGCGAATAAATATTTCGTTCTTCGAGGGTTTCCTTCGTCAGATCGTGTTCGCGTAACAACATTCGAGCGTTACAGTTCCGCTCTCCCCAAAATTGAGGTTGCGGGGGCCAAGTAGGACGAACAAGATACCTCAAGAAGTAAGGAGAGTGAGCAACTTAGGGGCCGGTGTAGTAGCCGCGACCAGAGCAGAACGATAAGGCCGCGTTACCGGATAAAACCGGGGGTTACTGTGCGAGGTGCGGGATCTCACGGGACTCAACTCCAAGCACGGGTGCTGTGTCCTTTTTTTCGGAGAGTCAAAGGAGGTTGTTGTCTGACCCGTGATTTAATCTCGGGCAGCGATATCCTTCTCTCCTCCGGGGCGAGGCACAGAGCGTCGCCGAAAGTCTGTAACTGGTTGTAAGGCTGGGATCGGGATCCGTGTCTAGTGGTGACTCGAGTGGCCCAGAGGCGGGTGAGAGTGAGAGCGAAGGGCGAGACTCTCCACTGCGGGTGCGACGACCATTCTTGGAGGACCGATATTCCGGCACCTCCGTGGATGGGAGCGGTGGGAAGGGGGACTCCGGAAGGAGCTCCTGGAGGACGCCGGCGAACAGGCACCTCCTCGAGCGCACCTGCACCAATCATACGGGGGGGTGGAGCTGGGTCCATTGAGGAGTTTCTAGAGAGGTTATTAGATGACGAGCGGTTGGACGACGGCGACAGGCTTATAATCAATGCCAGCCTTGATAATGACCAGCGGGAAGAAAATCTGACGGCGAGGCTTGCCTCTTATTATAACAAACTTTGTCCCCCCAGAATAGGAGGGGGTAATGAGGCCAGACCCGCTGGTCGGGTGGAGAAGAAGCCCCGGGCACACAGCCCTTATAGAAATAGTGGTGCTCGGCGGCATGAGGTGTATAAATCCACCCAGAAGGCATACAAAGTCGACCGTTTGAAGACCGTATCTAATATCCTTGACGGATTACCTCTCGATCGGCCTAGCTCCTATCCGCCCGTGCGCTTGGTGGAAGAGCGATACCGTGGACTATTCGCGGAACCCTCTCCGGCGGATGACGAGTTGTTCGAGGCCAGCGAGCTAAACCACATTAACTTACTATCTGCCCCAATTTTGGAGGCAGATGATATCGCCAAGGCGATAGTGGCCGGTAATTCTAACGCGGCCGGGCCCGACGGTATCAAACCTTCAGTGTTCCGTCGGGTACCAACATTAAAGCTCGCTGTGCTATATAACTGCATGTTGTTGCGGGGCATCGTCCCCAAGGCAATATGCGGGGGCCGAACAATTTTGATTCCAAAGGAGGGGGATCCAACAGTAGTAGACAATTGGCGACCTATCACTATTTCATGCATTATATTGAGGGTCGTTCACAAGCTGCTGGGTTGGCGCTGGAGCGAGGTCCGAATCGCGGGTCACCAAAGGGGGTTCCAGAAGATGGATGGTGTACCGGCGAACGGCCTGTCGCTTCAGACCGCAATCAAGCACTGTCGGGTGTCGGCCAACGATTCAAGAAGTTTGTGATGTCGGGGTTGGCGGGCTCATCGACAGTGATTGAGGTAGGAAGCGGCAGGACGGCCGCCATACCCATCAATCGTGGAGTGAAGCAGGGGGATCCACTCTCACCATATCTCTTTAACCTCGCCCTGGACGAGCTGATCAGCCAGCTAGCGGTGGGGGGGGGGGGGTGATGGGGTGCCAATGGGGGAGGCCGGCAGGATGTGTGTCCAGGCATATGCTGACGACATCATCGTGATGGCCGACTCACGGAGGACCGCGCAAAACCTGCTGACAAAGGCAGCACGGTTCTTTCAGGGCCGTGGAATGGCACTAAACCTCGCAAAGGGCAGCGCGCTATCCGTTGGCACCAACAAAGGGGACAAAAAGTTGTTCACCATTACCCACCCTCTCTTCTACGTCAACGGGGGGGCCATAGGCCAGCTCCAGGTAGGAGAGTTTTTCAAATACCTGGGGCAGACCTATGGCCCGCTGGGCGTGGCAGGTACTCGCAATTCATGAGTGCCACCTGGAGGTAATTTTAAAGTGTTGTCCGTTCCATAAGTTTGTCCACATTACCTGTCCAGTCTTTTCACATTCCTTCTCGTTTATTGTCACAGTTGACACGTGGGTGACCGAAGTACTGGGAGTAGACCTTTAATGTCTACAACCATATTCTCAAGGGTCAGAACAACAGGCCCTACAATGGTGCTGCGCGACACACTGTACCTGGCGTCTATATTTATGAGTTCGGGTACTGCGGACATTCGTTTGTAAAAACACGATCCAAATGCAGAGCTTTCTGAAATAGCCCCGACTCCATCCAGCTCCACTCTTTTAAGGTTATCGAACGAACCACAATCGCTTTCTGCCAACGGAAATTCCATTTAAAAATTCCGGCGGAAAAGTATTTCCAATTAATTCTAGGAGTATACAGGGAGATTGATGGTCGATGGTAGGTTAGACGTTTATGCAAAACGGAATGTTGGATATTTTTGAAAATTTGCATGCCCAAGTAATTGCTCCTGATCTATCATTCTAAAATAATTTCAACGATGCGACGTTGCCGCTTATACCAAAAAGTAATATGAACTTTGAAATTTTAAATGAGACACCCTGTATATTATTGCATTTTTCGCTCCGCTATTACTTTCTGATCATTTTTGTATAATACTGTCCTATACCTATCTCTAATGATTTTCGACTTATTAATTAATTTCTTTATTTTTTCTTCAAAACATAGCTCTAGTTAAATTTGTATTACTACGTCCCTGAGATTCGTAGAAAGTTTAAATTTTGGAGATAACTTAGGGAGGTCCTGCATATTACTTTTGAGCAAGAAAATTTGTTCTACATTATACAGGGTTGGTCAAAATTAGTAATTGTGCTGCCAGGTACAAAAAAGATGAAAAGTGCACTTTTTCAAATAGAACACCCTGTATATTATGAAATATTATGAAAGGCTATTAAAATCCCTTACAAATGATGTATCATGTTCCTATACCTAAATAGTAAGGTTTCGGAAATACAGGCAAATTTCTGTAAGAATTTGATTAGGTAAGGTATTTAAAAATTATGTCTTATTAAATAGCAGTAACAAGTATGTTAAGTGAACTTTTTTACACGAATGTGACGTGCGACAATCACATGAGTAAAAAAAGGTACTGTACACACTTATCGCATACGACATTTTTTCTTCTATCAATAAAATATGCGAGAAAAATAAATGTAGACGAATACTTCACGAACTGGTGCGTGAATTAATTTACCAGAAAAAGAAAAATACTAAATTGAGAGTGTCGACATCTGTCATTGACATTACTTCACGCACTAGGGTGTGAAGTGAAATTCAACGTCTTCGCAATAGTGCATAAAGTGAGTACTTTACGTAGTAGAAAAAATATTGTCACAACCTATTTTGTTGCAACTGGGGGTTTGGGATCTTTTTTTCCTTGACCGCATGTGGATTTTGATTAGCCCAAAAGTGTTGATTTTTCCTATCAAAAATACCTTCTCTAGAAAATTTAGCTTCATCGGTGCATATTAATTTTTTTTTTAGATAGTTTAGATACTCATAAGTGTGTGTCAGAAGTGTCGCTTAATATCGAATTTGACGTTGGTAATCAGCCGGTTTCAGCTGCTGAACTTTTGTGAATTTAAAGGGATGCATATTATGATTGTTAAAAAATTTCTGCAAATAATAATAGCTCAGGCCTAAATCACCTGCTGCACTTCGGATGGCAGCTTGGGGATATGCGTGAAAGTAGGCTGACATTCACGATGTTTCTTCATCAGACGTTACAGGCTTGGGTAAGCTTGGTTCATTCTAAAGTTTTGAATCAAACTGTATAAAGTTATTTTTTGTGCAACAGTCCGCAAAATTCAATTTCGCGGCCGCCATACCTGACTTGCAAAATGGGTCAAATCCTTGTCAAATTCATACAGTTTTTCTGTAACTTTACATAATTTTTATAGTTGCACAAAAAATAGAGTGTATACCATGACCGCGAAACTTTTTAGCGTAACGTACGCTAAAAATGCATTTCACGGCCTTGGTATACAAATAACTATTATGTCCGAACAAATTTTCTCTTATTCATTGGTCGTAAATCAGGGTACATTTCGTTGAACTTTTTGCATATTCTTGCTACAATTTTTTTGCAGATTTCTTCTTTTTGACGTTTTGTAAAGTTTTGCTGTGTGAAAAAACAAATAAACTTGCTGACAGCTGATGGCGGGCAATTTTTTTTAATGAAAAATTTTTTTGACACCAAAATTATCACTTCTGATTGGTCAAAATTAACAGGAGGGAAATAGTTATGGTAAAATGTATGGACCACTTCCATAGATGCCTATAATACCTAAGACTTTTATGACGTCATTGGATTTAACTGCCAAAAACACCGTGAGTAGGAAAGAGATAAAAACAAAACAATGACAATATTTTTGCATATCACACATTGCAAAAAGTGGATCATCTTATGCAATTGTTTTTAATCCTAGGTAATAACCATGGTTCCAATCACTTGCCAATCATGTGGTTTGTATCGTTTGAAATACCTGATATGTTTCATCGTGACATAGCTATTTAATGAAGATTCGGGTTGGTAGAATGAGTGTAAAGAAAAAGTATTTCTATCTGTTTCTACAATAGGCTGAAAGAAAGAGATGAAAATATACTCAGTGTGTATTAAATCTACCAATTGGAAACGCCATTAGACAAATATCACAAAATAATCCAATTCTAACAGAAACTTGCTTGTATTTCCGAAACCTTACTATTTAGGTATAGGAACATGATACATCATTTGTAAGGGATTTTAATTGCCTTTCATGATATTGTATAATAAACAGGGTGTTCTATTTAAAAAAGTGCACTTTTCATCTTTTTTGTACCTGGCAGCACAATTACTAATTTTGACCAACCCTGTATAATGTAGAACACATTTTCTTGCTCAAAAGTAATATGCAGGACCTCCCTAAGTTATCTCCAAAATTTAAACTTTCTACGAATCTCAGGGACGTAGTAATACAAATTTAACTATAGCTATGTTTTGAAGAAAAAATAAAGAAATTATTTAATAAGTCGAAAATCACTAGAGATAGGTATAGGACAGTATTATACAAAAATGATCAGAAAGTAATAGCGGAGCGAAAAATACAACAATATACAGGGTGTCTCATTTAAAATTTTAAAGTTCATATTACTTTTTGGTATAAGCGGCAACGTCGCATCGTTGAAATTATTTTTAGAATGATAGATCAGGAGCAATTACTTGGGCATGCAAATTTTCAAAAATATCCAACATTCCGTTTTTCATAAACGTCTAACCTACCATCGACCATCAATCACCCTGTACTATGCGCGTCCTAGAGTGGCCGTTGCCCAAGGCGTGTGAGTGTGCGGAAGTCCCGAAAGAGCCAGAGTAAGTCAATACAGGCCCTAAATCCTCCAAAATCCCGTTTATATCGTACAGCTGATAATTCAAATATTCAAACAAGTGTCAGAAACATAGGGGACCGCACAATCGTTCGATAACACCGGCAGGAGGTTTCTAGAATTCTACTTTGGTGTTGGAGCAGAGTTACACCATCCTGCTCGCCTAAACATACTCCATTTTAGTAAAAGGGCTCTCCCTGCTATTCTACGGACCTGAGGAAAATTCCAGGTTTCGCTACTTCGGAAAGTCGGCAGGACTCAGGGCTGGAACTCTGTAACGGATAAGGATCGTTATCCCCTTTCGCTATGGCACTTGCTGTCTTCTTCTCTCTTGTCGAAATCAATAGAGAGTATACGTCAATAGAGATAGAGAAAATATCTCTATTCGTTACAGAGTTCCAGCCCAGGGTTCCCCACAGATACCACCCATGTAGCCAGTCTCGATCAAGGGATAGCCCACCCCCGATGAAGGTGAAGAGTTTTCGAACAAATTCGCGAGTCAGCAAATCTTGAAAACTGACACCGGGAACACTTAAGTCTTGAGTAGAGTGCACCTTCTACACATCCCCGCCCTACTCCGAACACCCGAGGACTTGCACTGACTTGCACGAATTGCCCTAGCTCAATATAATTGAGCTGGAAAGGCTCGCTCGCCCTGATATCTGCCACGCAGAACTACATCGAGCGGGCTGGAACTTCTAGACCTCCCAGATTATCAAGAACTTCGAAACCTTCGAAATCGTCTAGACCTTCGAGATCGTCTGGAGCATCAAGATAGTGTGGGGCGTCTGGAACCTCTATTTCGCCCAACGCGCAGTGTGTGAATGTTAACGGCTAAGACGAGCAACGTCCACCGTGCTCCAGGGCAGTCTGTTCTATCTGCGGGTAAGTACCTTTGCCAGAACTCCATCATTTTCAGTTCGCTCTCAGAGTCGCTGTCTGAACACCCGGACTACAGTTCACGCGGTTCTGATCGAGGCAAAACTCCTTTCTCTTCCCGTTATGGCCCTCGATCGAACCCCCAAACCCCTCCCGACATGTCGGTGAACTCTAATGGAGGAGGCACTGACCCCCCAAACATGGCGCCTAGTATTTCAGATTTGCCTGCCTCCCCCAAAACCCCAGCCTTCCCACATCGCTGCAACATGTGCGGAAGGGGCTACCAGACCCGAAGTGGTTTGAGCAAACACCATGTCCGCAAACCAGAGTGTGCGAAAAGAGACAGAACGAACTGCATCTTCTGCGATAAATCCTTGGCTTCATACGCAGCAGTTCGTCTCCATGAGCAGGAATCTCGCGAGAGTACATGTCGGCCGACGAAAAACAGCTCGGACTTCCTGATGCCGAGATCTTCGCAATCATGGCCGATATTGAGGCCAGCCTACCTAAGGGAAAGCCCTTTAACGAGCCGATGATGAAGGCTACCGGCCTCACGAGGGACCAGCTACGTCACCGACGTGCCAAGCGCATTTATAAGGAATACCTCGCCATGGCGAGAGAAAAGCACTTGGCTCGCCGGCGTCATTCATTAGGCACAGTCTTCGGAAGCGTCCCGAAAAAGGCTACTCCATCTAGCCCCAAAACTCCCACACCTACTACCACGTCTACCTCTGAACCGGCTACTACTCTCGCTGCCGCCATACCTGAACCGACTCCCCCCGTCTCACCAATCTCATCTTCGCCTGGCTATCATTGCTCTCAGATTCCTGGTCCATCTAAACCACACCCAACGATTGACCAGGACGACCCACCTTCTCCACCTTCATCTCCTGACGAATCGGTCTTTTGGACCCCGTCAAACTCCATCTTAGGAGATGAGGGCGCGCCTAACACCAGCGCCACCAACCTTGTCCCTGGTACTCCCACTACCAAGGGCAAGGGCCCAGGTAAGACCAAGAACAGAGATTCTGGTATCAAGATCCTCCAAGTTATCACCTCCACCCGGAAAAGACCAAGACCCAAGTCTCCCAGGGATGATCCCAGTAGCTTACTCGATCCGGCACCCAAACGGCGAGTGACTTTCGATGGAAAGCCCCCCACACCCCCCAACATCCCCCCCACCGACGACGCTCCGCCTGCTCCATGTGTGCTACCTTTCCGGTCATTGACCTCACCGACGAACCCCTCGTCGGCCGGGAAGGAAGTGCACAATCAAACCCCGAGACCGGAGGCTTGGCAAGCATCTTCAATTACCTTTTGGTGCAGTTTGCCACCCTCCGCGGTCATTCAACCCCCAACAGCAGCGGCGAGCGGCAGTCGGAAAACCTGCTTCAAGCTACCACACTGTCCGGTAGCAACCAGGAATACGACTCCGCTATGGAGATCTGGGTTGTCGGAAAATTCAGGGTGAAATCCAAAGCCAATTCGCAGGGTAGGGCAGGCAATCGCCCCTCAGGCGTAGCCACCCCCAGCAACTCCAACAGGACGGTCACTAAAAGGCAACAAAACTACGGCCAGTCCTTCACTGGCCGCGGACCTCGCCAGAATCTCTTCAAAAAGGCGCAGGACCTATATAACAAAAGCCGTTCTTCACTTGCCGAAATCATACTTAGTGGTCGTTCACTCGACGTCCCAGCGATTACCCCCCCTATTCAGGAGGTCCAGGCCCTTTACGGGGGTATCCTGGGCAGCGTATCTTCCCCCGATGATGATCCCTTCCAGCGAGCCACCCTCACCGAAGAGCAATCCACAGAGCTCGAGCGGGCCCTCACCCTCGCGGACGTTGATGCAGCCAAAAACAACTGGTCCCCCTCGGCCTCTGGGCCCGACGGCATCAACGTCCTCGACGTCTCCAGAGCGACGAGCTAGAGTTATTCTATAACTGCATTCTCTTAAGAGGGCGGCTCCCCAGGGCTTGGCTGACTTCCAGAACTACCTTGATTCCCAAAGACGGGGACCGGCGGGATCCCTCCAACTGGCGGCCTATCACTGTCAGCTCTGCTCTACAGCGGTTGCTACACCGCTGTATCTCGACGCGGCTTCAAAATTCAAAATTCAAAATTCTTTATTTCCTGTTCTGACAATTTTATACATTGTATTAGAAATAGTCAAGCGATAATTTAAATCTAAAAACTAATACTAGAAAGCATTCACAGACAGACACACACACACCCAGAATACATGCACTCACACAAGCACAGAAATATATAATATATAAAAAAAGTCATAAAAGAGAGAGACAATAACGGTTAACAATAAAATTCGTTTACACTATAAAAACACTTTGAGATTAAAAACTTTTTAAGACTAGATTTAAATACAGTACATGTTTTACTTTCCTTAATTTCTAATGGCAACAAGTTAAAGAAGCGGGGTCCTACAACATTTGGACTTTTGAACGCAATCTTTCCACGCGCCAGCGGAATATGGAGAGTATTCTTTTGTCTCGTATTAACTGAATGAACAAAACTGACTAAAGGAAACTTATTTTTGTTTTTGAAAATATAGACACATATCTCAAAAATATATAGACTTGGTAATGTCAAGATTTCAAGCTTTGTGAAGTATGGTTTACATGAATCCAAATAGGTTATACCTGTCATACTTCTTAAAATAGATTTTTGTGCTAAAAAGACTTGACTGGCGCTAGTTGACCAACCCCATAAACAGACACCGTAACGCAACCTTGATTCCACTTCCACGCAGTAGATAAGGAATTTAATTTCGGTATGAGCCCATCACAGTGAGCTTTAAAGTTTAAATTTTTATCAAGCACAATTCCCAAGAAAGGACCCCGCAATATTTAAATGGAAATTGGTTACCCGTGATATTTGGATGAAATTTAAATATGTTATTGAGGATGCTGTAAGCAACATTTTTTACCATGGGCACAACCCTGTGTATATGACAGGTGAGGCGTGGTTAGCTGTCAAATATTGGAATCTTATATCCAAAAGCTGAGTAACTATGAGAGATTTTGATGAACAAAAAATCTATTTCTACTAAGTCGACCAAGTAAAGTCGCAAAATGTCAACCATTTGACACCTGTCAAAACCCTGCCAAACGGCAGCACTCATCTTTTCCAGTTTTCAATATTTCATGATGTCATTTGACATTTTTAACTTGTATGTAAATTCTGAATTCAAAAATTGAAAAAAAAATGACAGAACTGTCAAAACCTGTCATTTGTTTTAGTAGAAAAAAAATACTCTAATCTAATTGTTTTTTGTTTCAAGGTAATTTATTGGTGATAAAACATTAAACAAAGTTGATGCATGTCACATTTTGACACTTGTCAGAATCTGTTAATAGCTTTTTGGTTGATATTGAGTTTGTTTGCTTAGTGAATAGAACTAAACCAATTTTATGCCCTTTGTTGAACTCCACTAAGTAAACAAACTAAATATAAACCAAAAAGCTATAACAGATTCTGACAGTTGTTAAAATGTGACATGCGTGAACTTTGTTGACCTAATGTTTTATCACCAATACGCTACCTTGAACTAAAAAAAAAAACAGATTAGAGTATTTTTTACTACTAAAACAAATGACAGGTTTTGACAGTTTCGTCATTTTTTTTTTTTCAATTTTTGAATTCAGAATTTACATACAAGTTAAAAATGTCAAATAACATCATAACGCGAAAAGATGAGTGCTGTCGTTTGGCAGGGTTTTGACAGTTGTCAAAATGGTTGACATTTTTCGACTCAACTTGGTCGACTTAGTAGACATCAATACTTCGTTCATCAAATTCTGCCATAGTCACTTTTGGATATAGAATTCCAATATTTGACACCTAACCACGCCTCACCTGTCATATATACAGGGTTGTGCCCATGATAAAAAATGTTGCTTAGGGCATCCCCAATAACATATTCAAATTTCATCCAAATATCACGGGTAACCAATTTCCATTTAAATATTGCGGGGTCCTTTGTGCTTTCAGAGACAGTATGCACGTGACCACCCACATTCACACTAAGTGGTGTGGTAATTAATTTCTGATGGTTATGAAATTGCATAAGTACTGTTTTTTCTGTATTAAACACGAGAGAGAGTTATTTGAAAACCACTCATTTAAGGACAACATTGCAGTATGACATTTTGATCTCAAGCTTGCTTGATCTAGATCAGAAATAGTGGTACCGACATCATCCGCATACTTTGCGCACTTTCCCTGAGGAACAGAACTGTCAACTTTATCTATGTACACTCGAAATAGCACAGGGCCCAAAACTGAGCCCTGTGGTACACCCAGCGACACAGACAAATTCTCAGAGTTAATTGATCTTTGCCTACCCTGGCTCAAGTTGACAATTGTAACATACTGGCGTCTGTCAGACATGAAAGATCTTATCCATTTGCTCCAGCTCCCACCAAAACCAATCTCACACAGCTTCCTCTCCAAAATATTGTGATTAACGCAGTCGAATGCCCTACTGAGATCGCAGAAGATCCCAACAGGGCACTCGCCCGCGTCAATGCTATCCGCCAAGGATTCGTACATGGCCATCATTGCAGTATTAGTCGACCTCCCGCTTCTAAATCCATGTTGTGTATCTGACATCAAATTGCCTGAATCCAGATGCAATAAAAATCTGTTCAAAAAACAATGCTCAAACACCTTCGAGAAAACTGAGGTCATCGTGATTGGCCTATAATTCTCCAGTAATTGTTTATTATTTTTTTTATGTATTGGTATGACTTTACCTGTTTTTAATCTGTCTGGGAATCGACCTTCGCAAAAGCTTAAATTGATTAGAAAAACGAAAGGTTTTATCAATAAATCGAAGGTATTTTTTATCATAAATGCGTGAATGTCGTCCGGCCCAGACGATTTTTTGTTGTTCAGTTTTTTTCTCATTAACTCAAAAAATTCAAATTCTGTGAATGGGTACAAATGGAATTGTGAGATATCTTTATTTAAAACATAGTCAAAATTAGTAGTTGCCAGATTTATTTTCTTTACCAAGTTTTGGGGAGTATTTATGAAAAAATGATTAAATTCTTTGGAGATAATATCTGGGTTATTGGACACAACCCCAGAAGAAGCAGTAACTTCGAGATTTGACAACCTTCGAGAGTTGGATCCTCGTAACTCAGACACTATTTTCCAAGTTTCCCGAACAAAGTTATTGCTAGAAGTTATTCTAGTCTGGTAAAAATTTTTCTTGCTATTTTTGATAAGGAGTTTATGGTATTTTTTTTTCTGAAGATAGATGGTTTTAAACTCTGGATATTTTTTCTGAATCCAAAAATATTCCTTTAAATCAAGACTCGATTTATTTACATCTGAAGTTACCCAGTTTTTGGATTTTTGTCTTGTAAAGCGTAAAAGCAACGGAAATCTTATGTTGAAATAGTGACGAAATATGTCATGAAAGTACTCAAAAGCAGAATTGATGTCGGTTATATTGTACAAGTATGACCAGTCTTCACCTATCAGGTCCTGCCTGAAAGCTTCAATTGCCTGTTCGTTGAATGATCGACTGTAATAAGAATTAACCGCGCTTTCGGTGTTACCAAAATCGACTTCTGATAAAACAATTCTATGATCAGAGAGTGGAAAATCAAGGACACAGCTGGAGCCTTTGTTTTCGAAATTTAGGTAAATATGATCCAGAGAAGAAATTGTAGTATCTGTTACCCGGGTTGGCCAAAAAACAATGTTTTCAAGATTAAATTGAAGCAACGAATTTGCAAAGCTTTGGTACTTACTTCCCAGTTTCAAATAATCTAAGTTGAAGTCACCACATAATATAAATTTTATGTTTGGTCTATATGTACAGGGTGTTCCGAAACTATTGTGCCAAAAATTAAGGGATGATAGATCTCGCCAAAATAAACGTTTTTTACTTATAGACCCTTAGGCGCATGCGCTTCGGTTAGGTGATAATAGCACATTACAGTCCGCGCTGTAGTAGCCACCTTGCTCACGGAGAAACGTGTTTGAATCAGAAACGAAACTGTGCTATTAAATAATACAAAACCCAAGGAATGCTTGCAGTATTCATTAGCAACAATTATTCACATCAAAAGATGCTGAAAATTACGACCACCCGCCTCAATGCATGCCTGAAATATCGACTGCAAGAAACCCTTCCCGAACTGTTAGAAACTGTTTCCCTGTATGCCATGTGGTACCAACACGACGGAGGTCCACCACATTACTAGTAAGCCGTAAAGGAACATCTCAACAAAACATAATCTGGAAAGAGTGTTTGGTAAGGGCGCACCTAGTGCATGGCCTCCAGGTTCACCAGACTGACCTGACTGAATGCGACTTTTTGTTATGATGTCATATGAAAGTGAACCACACTCCAGTTGAAACAGAGGAATAGTTAGTGGGAAGGATTGTTGCAGCAGCTGCTGAAATTCGCGAAACGCCAGGAGTTTTTCAACGTGTTCAGGAGGCTATGCTATGCTATAGCGCTGTCACGAATGCATTGAGGTGGTCGTAATTTTGAGCATCTTCTGATGTGATTCATTGTTTTTAATAAATACTGCAAGCAGTCCTGGGATTTCTGTATTATTTGATAACACAGTTTCAGCTTCAGACACGTTTCTTCGTACGCAACGTAGCTACCACAGCACGGCTTGTAATGTGCTATTATCACCTAACCAAAGCGCATGCGCCTATGGGTTTATAAATAAAAAACGGTTATTTTGGCGAGATCTATCATCCCCCAATTTTTGGCACAATAGTTTCGGAACACCCTGTATAGACGTTCCATAACCCTAATCATTTGCGTTTCAAGAACATGGTATTTACCACTTGGTGGTCTATAGCAACAAATAACAATGAATAATTGGTTATTATTATTTCTAAATTGAACGGCACAAATTTCAGATTCGCCTTCAATGCACAAATCGCTTAGACTTATCTCCTTTGTTTGAAGATCCTGGCGACACCAGATTCCAGCACCTCCACCTCTTGTATGAGTTCGGCAAAATGCACTTGCTAGGTAAAAACCACTTATATTCAGACGTAGAATGGAATCTTTGAAAGCACAGATTTCATTTATACATATCAATTTTATGTCCTTGAATTCATTGAGAAACACTTCCAATTCGCCAATTTTTGAGTTATTCAGAGTCTGAATATTAATAAGCAAAAGTGATGGTTGAAATCCTAATTTGTTACTCGAGAATTTTGGCTCCTTGGGTATAAAAAACGCCTTACACATGTATTTACTGGCCACACGGTGGCATCCATTGCTTTATTGAAATTTTTCTGTAGAATTGGAATCTTAAAAGACGCATATATATTCGAATTTTTGGATTCTATTTTTTCCGTCTTCACTACAGGAAAAAGAGACTTCAAAAGGTTCGTGATCTGCATAGATGTGGTATCAGGATGCAATCTATATACGTGCAAGTCGACTGACTTGAGAACTGCTCTAATATTTAATTCGGTGTCATCTTTGTTGCCAACCAGAACACGGGGCTTACGTCTTTTGTAGGTAACATTTTGCCATCCACCATTTTCCCTAGGAATGGTTGAATCACCTTTAGGTTTCTGTACAAATTCAGACAATACTGCTTGCTGCGCTTCTCTAATGCCTTGCTGTACTTGTGTCGGGGTTATTGGGGTTGATGCCGAAGAACCCTGATTTTGTAGTCGATGTTCCCCTTGTCGCAAAATAACAACGGAAGATCCAGGATCGGACATTGAAGTACTGGGTTGCTTATTTTCTCTACCGGATAACTTTTTACCACTTTGCGACGGAGGCGTCAAGCCGGCAACATTGATTATAGATGAATCAGATTTATTTTTGCATTTAAGCATATTTATTAAAGAATCCTGGGTCGAACTTGTAATTTGTTGGTTCACAATTGACCTCTCTTGCTCTGCATTTATTTTTTTCAGACATTCAATCTCTAATAGGGCACATTTCAACTCACCCTTTGCTGAACGAAGTTTTGAGGTTAGATCGCCATCCTCACCATATAAATCGTTATTTGCGTCAAAAAATTCCACATTTTCACCACATTCCACAAGCTTCCGAAAACTTTCACTTACGTTCACGTCGGCGGGTACTTTTTTCGAAATTATAATATCAATTAATTTACTTTTTGTTAGCTTATCAAGCTCTTTGGCAATCTCTCTATTCGCCATGTTGCCAAATTTCGCTTTCTTCGGCTTAAGGCCGCGGTGTCCCTCAATACGAATCAGCGGGGCTTTACCGATGTTGACGGAACATTGGCCAACTCTGTCATCTTGAACCACTACATCCAACACCGTACCAGCGAGCGCAAACCATATAATATCGTCCTGGTAGACTTGCGGCCTTCGAAGCGGTGTCTCACCATTCGGTTCGCCGCAGCCTCCTCAGAGTTGGCATTCCCGAAACCATGACGAATTTCCTAATGACCAGCTTAACCGGCTCATCTACGGTTATAAAAATGGGTGACACTGACACCATCAACATCACCCGGGGCGTGAAACAAAGCGACCTCCTGAGTCCCCTTCTCTTTAATCTTGTGCTTCACGAGCTCCTTTTCGATCTCAACTCGAACGCTTCGGTAGGAGGCTCAATGGGTCCTGATTGCGATACCAAATGCCAAGCGATGACGTTCGCTGACGACCTTGTTGTCCTGGAAGACAACGAAGAGCGCCTCCCGCTATTAATACAGCGGCTCCATAAGTTTTTCACACAAAGGGGCATGTCCATGAATACTGACAAGACATGCCTCCTATCGGCAGCATTAGTCCCCAGGCAGGGAAGACTAGCTGTTAGGACGAAACCATTCATTTTGCGTGATATCCAGGAAAAATTAATTCTGAATTGGTTTGCAAGAGATCTGTAAGTTTCTCCGGTAGCTAAAAATCTGAAACAAATGAAGCCAGTGTTTTTGAATTCGGTATTAAAGACTAAAACGCACTCTGGATAAATTCATTATAAAAACGTTGGGCAATTTCTCAATTTATTTCTAAACTTCTGTTTTTTACAGAGGAAGATTGCAGGAAGCGATGGCGCAACATCCGAGATGATTATAAAAAAAGCAAGAAAAAAACCAACAACCGGTTCAGCAGCAACAAAATCAAAATATAACAACAATGATCATTTGAAGTTTCTTGATGCATCTCTAACTGAAAGAGAGTAAGTTTTTCTGCGAATTATACTTATTCTTGGGATGTGTAATGCTTTAAATTTCCATTATTTCGTTATTTCTCCGAAATGCTTAGCTAACGTATAATTTTTTTTTCAGTTCTCATTGCACACTAGACAACGATAATGACCAAAAAGAAAATGTTGAGCAGAGATTCAACATAGATGAGTCTGCTAGTTCGCCATTTGTTGGATCAGGTGATGAGAACGTATGTCAAGATAAAACAAACTCTTCCACTGCGTCTAATGAAAAAATCCGTCCGTCGTCGCAAGTTCCATTTTCAGTGTCACCAATTTTGTAAAATTCTTTTAAAATCAGTTGCTCAAATGTTTGCGCAGAAAATTTGTTGGTTGCAATTCCATACATAATTTTTTTAGTCAAGGTATTTACTACATTACCTACTTGAGGGAATTTTTTTTTTCGAAAACTAAAAGATGTCTCACTCTAATTTTTGTTTTAAAATAAAGGTATAAGAGTGGGTTTTCATAATATTCATAAGGGAAAAATTTTCCAGCGGTAGAAATTTTTTTATCGGTGACTATTTCACTAGAGTGTATTACACCGGCAATAAATTCGGAATTTAGCTGACAATATTGCTACCTGGACAATACCAACAACATGGTATTTCAGCGACCATTTTTTGACATTGTTAAACTGATATTTTTAATTTGAAGTTTTTATTCATAGTGAAAATATAGTGTCCTCCAAAGTAATAATTATGGTAGAGAGAAGTTGCGGGTTAAGGACCAAGTGGAATTAAACTTCCTTGTTCACAAATTCGCCGACGTTTCGACCTTTTATTTAGGTCTTTAACAAGGCTGAAAGCAAGAAAAACATTTTTAAATTACAATCATGTTATTGACATAATCAGCTTAACTAGAAAACTAGCCTCATTAAGAAACCGTAGAATATTTTTACTACAATGTAGACAAAAATGTATTATTCCGAATCATATAATTAACAATATGAAATGTTTATATTCATTGAAGGTTGATAATCATCCATTTATAGGTGAATTGGACAGTATTTTTGATCAATTTCAGAAGTCCGTCTTAAACATTGAAATGAAGATCACTATTTTTAAGCTCAAAAATATGGAAAAAAAAAACTTCTAAATGTAAAGAACACAGTTTCTACCTTAATACCCAATGAAGTATTTATTAATTTTGAAAATTCATGTACCATAAAATATAATAGATTATTTCTATCTATTAAAGGAAGTAATATAAATAAAATCACTAGCTTGTATGAAGAACAAGCTATTTGTAAATTGGAAGCGCAAGAAAAGTTTTTGTATAATTACTCTGGAGTTGCACTCTCAATGGAAGTTCAACAATTTTTGAGTGTAGGTTCCAAATTTGCTGTTCCCTTATGTAACAAGGAAATTCCTATCTCAAATATAATTAGGGATTTAGAATACATTGTTCAGGCTCAAAATATCCCAGAGGAAACCAAAGATAATTTCAGGGCCTCATGTATAAATAATGTTACTTACTATGTAATACACTCGAAAAATTCTAATATCAATCAATAAATCCAATGAAATTGTAAAAAAATTCGGGACATGTAAATCATTTCTCAAATCGCACCCAGAATTAATAACAATGCGATCAGATAAGGGTAACTCTACGGTCGTGATGTTGAGAGACCAGTACATTCAGGGAATGAACGATCTTTTGAGTGATGAATTAGTTTATAAATCTTTAAAATCTGACCCAACGTCACGGTTCCAAAATAGAGCAAATGACTTAATAGTTAAAATGTTTGATAATGCATGTATCTCCGCCACTGATGTTGAAAGATTTTAAAAAATTAATTGTAATTTTCCGAAACTCTACGGTTTGAGAAAGACACATAAACCTAATTTGAGTTAAAGGCCGGTAGTTAGTTGCATTGGTTCCCCCTCACGAGATAAAATTTACTTATGACTCTTATGAGAAATTTGGCATCCTCGCATTTTTGGGCCTCCTGACCACTCTGACGCCAAATTTTTAGCCCGCAATTTTGTCAAAATAAAATAATTAAATCGAATAATTTCTTCCAACAACTGCAACACAAGACAGCCTTAATATCATTTTTTCTCCAGGAAGGTTTTATTGTTGGTTATTGGCAACTTGGGTACATCAGATTCTAGCACAAGTCACAACAACTTTCCATTTTAACGTAAAGAATTCATTTGAGATTGTAAATTTTGTAAAAATGGTTGAATTACCTGACAATTACGTTTTGGTCTCGTTGGATGTAACTTCACTGTTCACTAACATCCCAAAAGCTTTGGTTCTGGACATCATTAAAAGGAGATGGAAATTCATATCGCCTTATACCTTAATACCAAAGGACTTGTTTTGTGATATAATAGAGTTTTTATTTAATAGCAGCTATTTCACATTTAATAACGTATTTTATCAACAATGGTTCGGCTATGGGTAATCCCGCCAGTCCAGTCCTAGCTAACTTTGTTATGGACGAGTTGTTCTGTCCATTTAGTCCATAAGTTCAAATGTTATATTCTTTAGTCCATAAGTTTAAATATTCTATCCATTTAGTTCCTAAGTTCAAAAATTATATTATTATTTCTAAACTCCACTATGTAAACGAAGTTTACGATGGCAGCCGAACGCTCACGTTATACATCGAAGTACTGGCACCGTCGAGCGTGGCACACAGACCCTTTTTGACTTCTCAAACAGAAACATGTATTTTTATTTTTCCGATACTTAATTCACAATAATTTAGAATAATCACTAGTTTTTCAGTTTTGTATTGCTTTAAATAAATTTTCATTAAAGTAATTTCAAACCGTATCGGTCAAGTTTCATTTTTAATCCTTGAAAACATCAAGAGACAATCCACATCAAACACGAGTTGATAGCTGAAGTAGGTACTAAAGATTCTCCCTTTTAATATTCCGTTTATCAAATTATATGTAGATGACACCATTTTGTCGTGCCCTCAAGTTAAAATTGAAGAATTGTTGGTATATTTTAATAATTTTCATAGGAAAATAAAGTTCACTATGGAGGTGGAGTCTAATCAAAGAATTCCCTTTTTGGATACTTTGGTTATACGGAATACCTTCTGCATCCGGAAGAGTAATAAATTATTTGTCAGCACATTCTACCAGTCATAAAATTGCTACTATAAAAAGTTTAATGTATCGGTCACGAAATTTAAGTAGTCTCGAATTCCATAGAGCAAATGATGGAAAAATAAAGAGTATCTTGATGAAAAATAATTATCCAGGTGCCTTAGTGAACAGAATCATTAACCAATACAATAATAATAATAGTAATAATAATAATAATAGCCGTCAAAAACATAATACGATTAAGACTAACGTAAGATAATTCAAATTTCCATTTGTTAAGGGTTTATCTAACATAATTCAGGGCAAACTAAAACAAATTAATCCTGATTGTCAGTTAGCTTCCTATAATACCAAGGTGGTTAACTCGATTTTCAGTAAACTAAAAGATCCCAACCTAAAAATTTGTGTTGGAATCTGATGCAGGTTGTCAATTCGAAAACTTCACACCCCTTTTGTCTCGGAGTAGAAAAATTTTCGAAAAAATCCCTGAAACACGTTAACTATAATTTGAAGGGGGATAAGTTTTTATGCAAAATTCACCTTCCCTCTTTCAACCCCCCAGCCCCCAGAGCTACCACCTAGAAAATTTTAAATGGGAAGGGGGGTCATGTGATACATCATTTTGCAGGATTTCCAATTCCATACATTTTGGTACTAAATTTTAGTCCCTAAGTTCAACGGTTTTGGAAATATTCTCAGTCGAAAATTGACTTTTTTGCTACTTTGACAGGCTGTAAAACCTAAACGGTTAATTCTACAGCAGAACCGATCTTACATTCCGATACACCATTTTTGAATTTGACCGGAGATTAAATTTTCAACCGGAATTTTTGATCGTGGATTAAATTCGAAGTTGCTGTCAAATAATAGTTTATAAAAATCTAAGATAAGAATGTAAAATCGGTTTTTCTCTAAAATTAACTGTTTAGGTTTTACAGCCTGTCAAAGTTGCAAAAAAATCAAATTTCTACTGTCAATATTTCCAAAACAGTTGAACTTGGGGATTAAAATTTCATACCAAAATGTATGAAATTAAAAATCCTCCAAAATGATGTATAGCTTGACCCCCCTACCCATTTAAAATTTTCTTGGGGGTGGCTCTGGGGGCTGGGGGGTTGAAAGAGGGAAGATAAATTTTGCATAAAAACTCATCCCTCTTCAAATTATAGTTGACGCGTTTCAGGGATTTTTTCGAAAATGTTTCTACTCCGAGATGATAGGGGTGGGAAGTTTTCAAATTGACACCCTGTATATAGTATACCATGTCTTAACTGTGTTAAGTGTTATATTGGTCAAACAAGACGATATTTCAAGAATAGATTATATCAGCATGAATATAACTGTAGGGAGATAAATCGTGATAAAAAAGAGAAAACAGCTTTGGACTAACATCACTTTTTTACGGGACATAATTTTGATAAAATTAAATCTTCTAGAATCTTTAGAAATAAACAAACTTAAAACTTTAGACTGTTTATTGAACCACCAATTAGATTTAAACAATTCACCACTTTTTTAAATTTATTTACTGTATAATACCTATTTACATTAACATAAAATTAGACCAGCTTTTACCTTTTTTTATATTTGTCAATTTCACTTTTATGTCTACATTTAAATTTTTAAAATCTTTCTGATGAAGCTAAAGTTTAGCGAAACATGTTAAAAGTTTAACAAAAAATAGTGGAAATATATAAGTATTGAAATTTACTTAAAAAATCTTTTATTAGATAATAGCAGAGTGCTCCTTATAATATATTTTGACTTCTGTGGGCGCGTCGGGGTTACAAGCTGAAATTTTCACAGACTGAAGGTTTTATTATGTTTATTCAAAATCCCAAGGTAATAAAAAATCAGAACGGGCAAAATGGCACTATATGTAAAAATTGAGATTATTGCATGAACGTATAGAATATTAATTTATGACTGTTCCCATATATAATTTATCTATATTTCTGTACAAATTATATTTTTTAACATTTCTTGAAATAAGCCGAATACATTGACCCTTACGGGAAAAGAAATCTAAAAATTAAAATATTGTCACGCTTAGGTTGGTTGTGGTCAGCGGTGCCACCACCTTTACTCCGCTTGGCTGCGTCCACTAAGGGTTTATCTGAGAAGAGAGGATATGGGGGGAAGGAATACCACCACGAATATTTAATTTGTTTTATTACTAAACCTTAATTACACCTTATAGTTCAAGGAGATTTACCAAAATCCTAACACCGCAGATGTTCGTCCCTGGTGGACCATGTTTTCGATTGTCAACTCGAAATGTAAGAATGTTTAATGTTTTAATGTAACCCAAGATGCACTAAAAGATAGGCCCCCTAAGAGCATAGTTCTCGTAGGTCTAAACTTGGGGACGCTGTGACACGGCTGCTATAGACGAGACCTTCATCCACAAAGTTTCACAGTCTCGACTATACCTAGTCATACCCAGCTAAGAAGGCAGGTCTTTAAGCTCGTACCTTATCAGGCATAAAGCAGTCCAGACCAACCTTGCTTTGCATTGCCGCAGTGCGTGAATTTATATTGAAATTATTGCTGGCATAAGCAAAATCGGTCTGTTTTTAATAGTCCGGGGTGACCTCCTTTGGAAATTTATGTAATGCGTGGGCTTGTGTACGTTTATGAGTTGACATTTGCCCCTCCCGTGAAAGCATTGGTCCCCAATGCCAACGGAAGAACATCATACGGGTTTACAAATCAAAAACTTAAAATTAGAGCTATTTCGTTCAGATCGTTGTCTTCGTCTGGGTGGTCTGTTATGGCTGTACTATCTTCTTATGTTCCATGTACTTCATGTAGGATATTGTTCTGGAAAATGTGCTAGACTTCACGTGTGTGCTTGGTATGGTTTTGTGCCTACTTCTGCATGGATAGTGCTTCGTCGACTGTCGTGGTGCTTTTGTCGGCTGTTTCACTTGCGGATTGTTCGCCTTAGTCGTGGACACTTCTAGTGGTTTTGTTGGCTGTAGCAGTTGTTTGCTGGCAGACGTGGTGGTTTGCGGACTGTTCACCTTGGTTGTGGACAGTTGTAGTGGTTTTGTCGGCTGTAGCACTTGTTTGCTGGCAGACGTGTTGGCTTGCGGACTGTTCACCTTGGTTGTGAACAGTTGTAGTGGTTTTGTCGGCCGTAGTAATTTGTTATTAATATTTAAGGAAAAAGGCATCATCCATTTTTATCCAAGAGACCAAAGGCAAGATTTTTGAAGATAACAAAAACAAAGTCACAGTCTCATAATTTATTTGATTAGCTACACGTGTTTCGCTCAATAGAGCATCATCAGGCCTAAAATAAAATAAAGTCACTTAACAAATAATAATTGAGGCAAAAACAACAAAAAAGTACCTTGAAATATACACCCTTAACACACATTAATTAAAAATAAACACTAAAAAGCAAGGTTAGGATACAAACACTGAATAAAATAAAAGAACAAAAAACAAATCGCAATTTATTGGAATTGAACCTGCGATACCCAGGATGCCAGCCCAACACCAGACCCAATGCACCAGCGAGATACTGACAATTGAAAGGCGAAAACAATAACCAATGAACCTCAACAAAACTAAGTGGAACTATAAAATTTCTTATAAAATCTAATGCAAAAGGAAGAAAGTTTAATAAAGTTATAATGAACTGAAAGTTAATCCGAAAGGTTGTTAAAAATAAGATGAGGCTCAAAATTGAAAACGTCGTTTACACACACGAGAATGGGGCTCTTTTTGGCTCTGGTTATTTCCATCTTCTCTAGAAGATCGAGCTTTCTGCCCTTAGGGCATTCGTGAAGAATTTCGGCGCCATCAGCTGGAGAGAAATTGTGCGTGGTTGTAAGTAAATGGTTCGCAAACGCAGATCTAGTTTCTGTAATGTCTGTATTTCTATTCTTTTCGGCGAAAGCAACATGCTCTTCAATTCGTGTAGAAATTTTTCTCCCTGACTGGCCAATGTAAACTGCGTTACAATCATCACACTTAAGAGAGTACACCCCTGACTTAGAAAAAACGTCAGCCCTGTCTATTACCCTCACTAGCTGTTTCTTTATACTACTAACAGTTTTGAAGGCTATTCTTAGATTAGGAAGCTTGAAAAACTTAGCTAAATTAAGTGAAATGGATCCAAAAAAAGTCATTGATTTGAAAATCTGTTTGTTGTTCTGCTGATGGAGTAGATTAAAGGTCATCTTGTATTTATTAAGAAATTTAAAATATAATTTGTTTATTGGGTGCATTGGGAATCCAGTGTTAAAAGCAATGTGTTTAATAATATTAAGTTCCTTATGGCTTTTCATAAGGTTGGTTATTGTTCTCGCCTTTGAATTGTCAGTATCTCGCTGGTGCATTGGGTCTGGTGTTGGGTTGGCATCCTGGGTATCGCAGGTTCAATTCCAATAAATTGCGGTTTGTTTTTTGTTCTTTTATTTTATTCAGTGTTTGTATCCTAACCTTGCTTTTTAGTGTTTATTTTTAATTAATGTGTGTTAAGGGTGTGTATTTCAAGGTACTTTTTTGTTGTTTTTGCCTCAATTATTATTTGTTAAGTGACTTTATTTTATTTTAGGCCTGATGATGCTCTATTGAGCGAAACACGTGTAGCTAATCAAATAAATTATGAGACTGTGACTTTGTTTTTGTTATCTTCAAAAATTAATATTTAAGATTTTTATACCTATATTATTCTATTATTTCCCCAGATTCCCTTAACTTATTATAAAATAACTAGAATTATACTTTTATAATACAAATTATTATCTTCGTGTTTGCGACTCAGGCTTCAGATTTCACGTTCGTCAACGGTTCCTCCTCAGCCGTCGCCATATCATGATTTTCTATGCTGCTAGACTAATTTGCTTTAAATTAATTCTTATAACCTATGTGCTAAATACTACTGGCATAAGTGTCTAAGGGGGTGAGTCCGGACTTTATTCGCGCGGCTATTTTGTACAAATTAATGACTGTTATTCGTGTTCCTTGTTTTCGACGTCACTTGTGTGAGATTCCTCTGATTCTTCTAGTAGCTCGTCCAAAATTGGGGACTCTGCGGTCCACGGGTCGTAAAAGGGTAGTATCCTACTTACATGAACAGTGTCTTTTTTCTTCCCTCCAATTTTTTCTACTTCGTAATCTACATCACCTAATCTTCTTAAAATTTTATACGGCCCAAACCATCTTAATAATAGTTTTTCACTTCGGCCTATTTTTCTAACTGGGATAAAAATCTTAACTTTGTCTCCTATATCAAATTCTAGTTCCCTGTGTTTGCTATCAAATCTCACTTTGTCTTTGCTTTGTCTTTTATGTATATTTTCCGCTGCTGTATTCCTTATAGCTAGCGCCCTTTCTCTAAGTTGTAGCATATGTGTTTCCGCGTCACTATCCAGCAGCATTGCCTCCGATGGTAAAGTCGGTTCCCTGGCGAAGGTCACCATAAATGGGCTTAGCTTTGTGCTGTCTTGGATCGCTGTGTTATAAGCAAATGTGACAAATGGTACGTAGCTACACCAATCCGTTTGCTCTGTATTGCAATATACCGCTAGCATGTCGGCCATTGTTTTGTTTAGACGTTCAGTTAAGCCGTTACACTGTGGGTGGTATGCCGTAGTAAATTGATTTCTTATTCCCATGATCCGAGCGAGTTCCTTCACCATTTCTGATTGAAAACCTTCCCTCTATCACTTAGTAATGTCCTAGGGGCTCCGTGTATCAAAATAATTTTCTCCAATATGAACTTCGCTACGGGGCCTGCTTTTCCATTTGGCAGCGCCGCTGTGATTGCATACCGTGATGCATAATCCGTAGCAACTATTATCATAGTTTTGCCATTGTTGCTTCTCCTAAAGGGACCAAGAAGGTCTATCCCTACTTTGTCCATTACGCATCCAACCTTTATTGGTTGCAACGGCCTTGGAACTTTCCTATAGGGTTGCCCCTTCCTTGCTTGGCAGTCAATGCATCCCTTAATATACTTTTCTATATCTTTTAACAACCCAGTAATATCTTTTGCTACATTTCTCGATTGTTTTTGTTAATCCTAGATGTCCTGATGTTGGAGCCGCGTGCATCTCCGACAGTATTTCTCCTATTAGATTTTTTGGGATCACTAGTAAGTTTTCCAATCCTTTGTTTGTATTGCCTGTTTTGTATAAAGTGTCGTTTATTATCTTAAAATTTTTTGCTCTTCTTCTTGTCGCTATTGGGATATTCGTGTCATCCGGATTTTCTACTGCTCTTCTAAGTTCTTCTACCTCTTTATCTGATTTTTGTAAATTACTTATTTTTGTACTCCCTATTGCCAATGTTCTTATCTCTTCCCCTGGGTCGTCTTTTTTGCTGGCTGTGGCGAAGGTGGGGATTTCGTTCATTTCCCTCTCCTCTGACGGTGATAACGCTTTTAGTAGTGGATTCCTAGATAGACAGTCCGCGTCGTTGTATGTGGTACCCTTTTTATAACTTACTTTGTAATCAAATTCTGATAGTTTTATTGCCCATCTCGCTAGTCTCCTATTATTTTCTTTTATTGAGTCTAACCAGCACAATGCGTGATGGTCAGTTACAATTTCTATCGGTCGTCCATATACTAGGTGTCTAAGATATCCCAAGCTCCAAACTGCTGCTAAAAGTTCTAGCTCTGTTATGGCATAGTTCTGTTCCGCCTTTGACAGACTTCTACTTACATACGCTACTGAGTGTAAATTATTATCCTCATCTTTTTGTAAAAGGATTGCTCCTATTCCATTTATTGAAGCATCGGTATGAAGGGTGCATCCTATGTCGGGGTTGAAGTGTCTTAGTAGTGGAGCTGTCGTTAGTTTATTTTTTAAGATGTTAAATGCCTCTTCTTGGTTTGGACCCCATTTGAAATTATTTTTTCTTGTTACCTCGTGTAGTGGTTTTGCAATTACTGAGAAGTTTTTTATAAACTTTCGATAAAAGTTGCAAATCCCTAAGAAGCTTTGTACATCCTTTAGCTTCTTCGGCCTCGGAAATTCTTTAATGCCTTTAAATTTTTCCTCGCTTGGTTTTATACCTCTACTATTGACTATATATTCGAGCATTTTCATCTCTTCCTAGAGGTATGTGCATTTACTTGGTTTAAGGGTGAGATTTGCTCCTCTTAGTCTTTCGAATACCTTTCTCAACTTTTCAATATGTTCTGCTACGGTTTCTGAAAAAATTATGATGTCATCCATATATATTAATATTTCTTTCCATTTTAAGTCCCAAAAGACCATATCCGCGAGTTCTTGGAAGGCAGAGGGAGCATTACACAATGCGAATGGGAGGACGTTGAATTCGTACGATCCATGTCCTTGTGCTACGAATGCCGTATATTGCTTTGATTTTTCTTCTACAGGTACTTCTCAATATCCTGAGAACATGTCTAAAGTGCTGAAATATTTTGATTTTCCCAAGTAACTTAATATGTCATCAATTTGAGGTAATGGGTAGTTTGTCTTCTTTGTCACACTATTGAGTTTTTTATAGTCTACGCAAAATCTTGTTGCGCCGTCTTTTTTGGTTACTAACACTAATGGGCTTGCCCATGGAGAGTGGCATGGCCTGATGATGCCGTATTCCAACATTTCCTTTATCTGTTCGTCTATCTTTTCTCTTTCATGTTGTGATACCTTGTAAGGACGTCTTTTTACTGGTCTACCTTCTGGCTCTATTTCTATTCTGTGCTCAGTCAAGTTTGTTTTGCCCATGTTTCTCGGAGATTTGGCAAATACGTCAATATATTCATCCAGAAGGTTTTGCAATTTCCTTTTTGTTTTATGGTCCCCTATGTTTTCCAAGTGATGATCTTCTCTTGTTACCTCTTCTTTTTCAATATTTAAAATGTTGCACGGTTTCTCTGTGGTCTCCTGATCTTCCTCTAAAAAGGCAATTGTCGTGCCCCTGCGTAGACTCCTTTGACGACCTGATTTGACTACTATGAATAATGATTCGCCTTCAGAGTATATATGTGATTCTATAGTTAGTGCTTTTCTGGCAAGCATATTGGAATTATAGATACAGCGGTATGTGATGTTTTCTCTGGTGTTTTTTATTGGACTTAGTTCTATTATCCTTGATTCTTGTGTGGCCCAGGAGTGGTCCTCCTTTATACCGAGTTTCGCGTAGCTTGGATGCTCATCAACCGTAATGTTACACAATATATTTTCTGGTACGAGCGTATTCTTTCTGTTCTTGTGTATCCAGATTTTTATGTCTGTGTCCCTAAATACATTAGTGATGACCTGTTTCATCGATTGCCAAGTTTAACCTTTTAACCCCCATCCTTTTCGTTGTATGCTTATTGACTTGATTCTCTTTTCTTGTGCGTAGCTTTTTGTTTTTTGCCAACATCTGTATAGATTTCTTAATGCTGGGGTTTCTCTTGTAAATCTGATACACTGGAAAAGGGCTGTGTTATCACCTTGTTTTTCTGTCGTTACTTGTCCTACTTTTCCTGGTGCTTTATTCAGATTTGGGAACATTTCTCTGATTTTGTCGCCTAATCCTCTTGTTTCCATATGTCTGTTTACCCCAAAAACGCGTAATGTGTTATTGATTTGTCCCGTTGTGTCTTCAATCCTATTGTTCATTTCTTCCAGTGTATTTTTGATTTATTTTTTCTGAATCGTCCAAACTTGTTGCTCGGTGTTCGTTTTTGGCTTAAGTCTTTTATGGCTATACCTGATGGTGTTTCTTTTTTTCTGACTTTTGTTTGATTTAGTGGCATTGTTAGTCCTTTTAATATGATATTGTTTCGGCTTAAATCGAGAATGGCCCGGTTCGTTTTCATAAATTCCATTCCCAGAATAATCGGGTATGGGACTCCATTGATTGCACTCATTTTGCATATGAAAGTTTTGCCTGCTATCTGTATTCGCTCTGTTGTTTCTCCTAGTACCGGTATTCTATGTCCCCCTGCTGTTATTAATATCACCTTTGAGTTTGTTAAACCGTTTTTTCTAATCAAGTCTGCATTAATTATGTTATTTTGGGAGCCAGTGTCTATAATTGCCATTTGCTTTGTATTGTTTATCATAACGTTTAAAAAAGGTACGCCAGTGTTGCTGTGCCCTTCGGTTAGGATGGCTGGTGCTTCAAATTTCGCCATCCTTATGCGTTTGGGTATCTTTGTCTGCAGGTGGCTGCAAAGTGGCCGTATTTCCCACAGTTGTAACACTTTTGGCTGTTTTTGGCATTTCTCGGAGGCTGACTGCTTTGTCTAAATTGATTTCTATGATTGTAGCTGTCGTTTGGTTTATTTGTCGGCGAGGTGGTGTTTTGCGTTGTTCCCCTGTTCTGCCATCCTCTTGTATTGTTCGAATTTTGATTCCTATATCTGTTATCTTGGTGCCCTGACCCATATCCATTATTATGCTGCGTTGGTCGAGCTGAGGAATAATTTGTTTTTTCCGGCCAATTCTGTTGATATGGCGATGTCTGATTATACCCTTGGCTGCCGAATCTTCTCTGGTTAAAATTAGACCTTTCTTTTTGACCATTATAATTGTCCGTGTTAGATGCTCCGGATTTTGGGGCTTTATCTATTGTAACGGTTATTTTTTTCAATTCATCGATGGTGTCGGGGTTTCTATTTGGTTTATTAGTCAGCCAAGTCTTGCCTGATATTGTTCATTCAATCCTTCACCAAATACATCTAAAAATTCCTTCATGTTCATATTGGCCTTATAATTGTGGTATAGTACCTGCAATTCGTATAAGTAATTTAACACGGATTCATTTTGAGCCTGTTTCCTTTCTTCAAATCTTCTCCTCACGCTAGAGCGGTGGCCCATGTCTTCAATTTCGTTTATGAAATCTTTACATAAGCCGTCCCAACCGTTGTTTTGATGTGCCGTTTTGTAGCTCTGAAACCATAAATTTGCGGCTCCGTCTAGGAAAGTTTCAAAGTAAGCGATTTTCACGCTTTCATCCCATCCATTCGCTATTGATGTTCTCTCGTAGCTGTTGATGAAGTCCGTTGCATCGTTTTTACATGGATTATAGGTGGGTGGACTTAGGAATTGTGGCATTACTGCTGTCCTTCCTGTTGTTGTTGCGTTTTGGATAGTTATATTTGCCATTGCTATTGTCTGTGCTATTGTTTCTGTGCTTTCGTCCTCTTCCCTATTTATTGAGATGCACGTAATTTCGAGGTCTTCGCTTAGTTTTGTGTCCTCGTATTCTTGTGAGTTTTCTTTTTCTCCACCGTCGCTATTGTAGGGTGCACGTAAGTCGGCCTTTGAAGGTGCTCTTTGTAAACTTGTTTCCGGTTGGAAAACTTCGTCTACCAAATCGTTTGTGATGCGGGTGCTTTCTGCGGCTGGATTTATGGGAGCTCCGGATTTTTCTGATGTAGTCTTTTTCCTTAAGTTGTACGTTGGCTTGCTCATTTAGGGTAAACAAAAATTGATTCTTTACAGTTTCACAATTTTAATTCCTTCTCGGTAAATTGAATTATTTTATTTCATTTAAATGCCGAATAATCACTTTTTTATTTTCGCCTCATTTCTTTTCTATGCTCGACGATGTAATTGCATCATGTTTTGGCTAAATATGTGGTTCACTTCCTTGTTGGTTCTACGTATGCAAGTAATACCAAAACATTTATTATCGAAGGTGTCGCAACTTAATATGGGATTTTTATTTTTTCGTGGTAGTAAGGGAATGAGGATAAAATCATTTTAGTTGGGGTTTCTTCGTCTTTGGTTCTTAGGTGCCCGATATGAAGATCAACACCTGGTTTTGACGGCACCTCCACCATTTGTCAGGCTTAGGTTGGTTGTGGTCAGCGGTGCCACCACCTTTACTCCGCTTGGCTGCGTCCACTAAGGGTTTATCTGAAAAGAGAGGATATGGGGGGAAGGAATACCACCACGAATATTTAATTTGTTTTATTACTAAACCTTAATTACACCTTATAGTTCAAGGAGATTTACCAAAATCCTAACACCGCAGATGTTCGTCCCTGGTGGACCATGTTTTCGATTGTCAACTCGATATGTAAGAATGTTTAATGTTTTAATGTAACCCAAGATGCACTAAAAGAACGGGCCCCCTAAGGGCATAGTTCTCGTAGGTCTAAACTTGGGGACGCTGTGACACGGCTGCTATAGACGAGACCTTCATCCACAAAGTTTCACAGTCTCGACTATACCTAGTCGTACCCAGCTAAGAAGGCAGGTCTTTAGGCTCGTACCTTATCAGGCATAAAGCAGTCCAGACCAACCTTGCTTTGCATTGCCGCAGTGCGTGAATTTATATTGAAATTATTGCTGGCATAAGCAAAATCGGTCTGTTTTTAATAGTCCGGGGTGACCTCCTTTGGAAATTTATGTAATGCGTGGGCTTGTGTACGTTTATGAGTTGACAATATCTCTGTTCGAACATGAGCAAAATCTGACTGAAATATACTAATTTTTGCATTCACCTCGCATTATCTCCGAAATGAAGGCTCAAATCAAAAATTTTTATTCTTGCAAAAAGTTTGCCCCATGTATCTAGAATATACATGTGCAAGAATAATTTTTTTTGTCCTAAATTTTGAGGGAAATATAGAATTGAATATAAAAAAAGTAATTTTCTTCTAGCCGCGACGGCCGGCTTCCGCACTGCAGGAGTACTCATCCATCTCACTTTTCCCCGTAGCTCCCTCTCACTTTTCGCACATCTGCAATGTTAGCTGTGGCAATGTTGATGCAAAGTTTATACTAGTTTTCATTGTTTTGTTACAGTCGATGTGATTAGAAGTGCGAATTGGATGATTTACCTGTTTAATAAAAATGATGAAATAATGGAAATTAACGACAGCAGTAGTTCGGAAAGCGATATTGATACCCATGTGAAATTAAATGTAAAAGGGGCCTCGTGTATAATCTCTCGAAATAGGGGGGGTTTGTTAATCAATGCGACCGAGAAAACTTTTTTGACATTCATAAAAGCCACAAATATTCGATATGACATTAGTAAAACCACAAATCCTGAAATTCAGAAAGCACTTTCAGATGCTAAAAGCGGGTCATATGATAATCTTATTTGGCATAAAATATGTTATATCGGTTACACGTCAAAACAAAATATTGCAAGTTTACACAATAAAGCTAAACGACTGGCAGACTTCAAAGAAGCTGGTTTTGAGCCACCGTCTCCATTGCGAAGAACACTTCGTAATGGTGGATTTAGAATAAAAAGTGCGTATTTTGTCAAAAGCGGTGGTCCGCAAGGAAAAGGTTAGCACAAGTTATGTCAAAAAAGATAAAATATAAAATACGAAATATTGCTCTTTCATCGCCCACTGATTTAATAGATATGCAATTAAAATACCATCCAAACTGTTTAACTATGGAATTAAAAAAACTAAACAAGAAACCTGTGCAACATGACGTAGATGAAATGTCAGATCAAAGTATCCTTGAAGTACCCATACAAAATATTTTCGCATGACATAAGTATTTTTAATTTAATTAACCATTACAGATTAGTACTCTAACACCGTTATACCAAAGAACTGAATACCACTGGTTATTCTCGGGTAATATGATGAAAGAGTACGCGGGCAGCGCAAGAGCTGGCCGTCGCGGCTGGAAGAAAATTACTTTTTTTATATTTAATTCTATATTTCCCTTAAAATTTAGGACAAAAAAATGATTCTTGCACATATACAGGGTGTTTGGTAGGTCGATGCATATATTTCAGGAGGTGATTTAGTAAGTCATTTAGAACTGATTTAGTCAAACTTACCTTAGTACCAAGTCTTACGGTTTTCAAAATAGGACCGATTCAATTTTTTCCTAAACAAATCCTCGGTTGGGCGCTCTCATGCGATATTCAGTAATAATATCACGAATTACCACAAAAATTAGCCATACATTAACAGACTGTTTACTCAGTTTATTCAAAAATTGAACATTTTGTTTATAAAAAAGAAGAAAAAAAAAATGCTAGTACAGTTTTTCACACAATGGGTGGTATGAATAAAAATGAAGTACATGCTACTACTACAAGTAGAAGTATATTCTACGAAGTATCTACTTCACAAATAAGAATTTACTAATTTCCGGTAGTTTCGAAATGTAGTATCTACTCCATTTTGAAGTAAATACTACGAAGAATATACTAATACTTGAAGAAGTAGCAGATACTTCGTTTTTATTCATACCACCCAATTTTGGCAATCTGTAGTCTAAAGTGATTTTTGTGCTGCAATAAAAAAAAATGTAATTTTTTCGTGGTATGTGCAATTCAAAATTGCACGTGACACATTTTAAATGAATTTGAAAACCTTGGTTGCCTTTACTTTATTCTATTTTTATTCTAAAAAAACTTTAACATGCTATGGAGTTGATTCTTCTTGTGACTTCAAAATGGCAGTCTAAATGTTCATTTTTCATTTATTTTTTTGTTAATGCATTTAAGAAAAGCAAAAAAAAACATTCTGTTAAGAAACAAAACAAAAATAATTGAAATAGTATTTCTGAATATCGCATTAAAGCGACCAATAGAAGATTTGTGAGATTTTATTAGGAAAAAATTAAATCGGCCATATTTTGAAAACCGTAAGACATGGTACTAAGGTAAGTTTGACTAAATAGGTTCTAAATGACTCACTCTATCAACTCCCAAAATATATGCATCGACCTACCAAACACCCTGTATATTGTCAACTAATGGTCTATAAATAAAAACCATCCTGTATATCAAAAATAATTAAAACTAACTAGAACACGATTTATCGACAGTCAGCGGTTTAAGCAGGTCAACGCGTAAATTATGTTTACACGCCATGAATATAAAAACCCGATACAACCATGGTATCGGCATCCATTCGGGTCTTTCTCTTCTCAGGGTCTCCTTACCCCAGGAAGCATTAACCCCTTCGGATCACTCTCTCCTCAGGGTCACCTTACCCAAAGGAGCAGTAGCTAGATTCCTCTTCAGGGTCACCTTACCCCAGAGAGTCTTACCCTCCAGCAGGGTAGCGTTGCCTATACGTGCAGAACCCGTATTCCTACATAGAGCCCCAGCACAAGAGTCATGTGGTACACCTACGTAGTGCCCCTTTGGTAATGTACCTATTGGACGACAATATACACTATTCCCGTTGTAGTTATGTGTTTTCCTGAAGAGCAAACCCTAACCTCAGGTCTAACCCTCACGAGCCGAAAGGGCCTTGTGTGACATATGGTGGAGGCGCCGTTCGAAGAACCTGTGATGCTTAATCTCCCTATTTAGCATCGAAGTACCTAGGCGAGAGCTCAGTTAAGAGGGGCGTGGAAATGAACTGTTTCTTGCAGGCCTTCAAGAACTCTATTACATTCAAAAACTAGACAACTTTTCAGTAAATAAAAATTGGTTTCGTAAAAATAAAGTATCAGCCTAGGAGGTTACCATGTTTTTATTGACAAAAAATCATTGAAAAGAGTAAAATTAATAACAAATTCCCAGACAACAATGAGTAGATTTTGCTCACGGATTTACATGAAATTATGATAAACTCCTAGAGGACACACAGCAACAATTTATTTGTAGCATTTTAGGTCATACTATGCTGTAATAAAGGCAAATAATTACATTTTAGAAGAATTTGTTGCGAGAACCGCCATTTTAATAAAAATCGGGCAGTTTCTGTCTCTGGTAGCACTATCGATTGCCAAATGCTAGTTCAGCCGCCCTTTTCAAGATGTCGCTGCGTTGGAACAGAATAAACACGTAGTAGAATCCCTTATAAGATAAACTACGCAGTGGGCTAAAATGACAATATACTAGGATATAGCATTTTTTTATAATTTTCAAATTATAGTTTTGTTTGTTTTTATGGAAATTGTTTTTTATTGAATTTATAAAATATGTTATAATTCATAGTTATAATTTTTCTTATTTTATTTCAAAAATAATATTATATATAAAGTTTTTTTTTACCTCGGATATCTTTTAGTTCCCTACTTAGTTCATTTGTTAATAGTAATGCATAGAATAAATCTTTTTCAGGATTGGGAAGGCTTTGCGTAGTGCCGCATTCACATGAGTGAAAAAAGGCACTTTATGCATGCAGTGTCGCATACAATATTTTTTCGTTATACCATAGACCTAGTACTGTTATCTTATTATATCATGAGTGAAATTGAAATCGAAAAGGTATATTAAACAAACGGCCGCCAGCCGGCATTTAACCGACGACTGGTTAGAATATAGATAACGGCTATTAATTAACAGCCGCCGGCCGTTATTTTCAAACATACCACCAATAGGAAAGTGTTTTTTTTTTGGCTGATTGAAAGATATATGCAGTATGACGAAAAATTTAGAACGAAACACTGCCAATAACTGCAAATAACAGCCTTGGCTGATTATGGCTTTATTTGTATCGGCGCTATAACGTTAATAACTATATCAGCTTCTCTGTGCCGAACTGTAGTGCTGTAGGATAGAGATTAAAAAAAAAGGGATTAAATTACTTACTCATTATATGTTTATTGAAATTAAAATAAATACAAACAATATCGGACGTAGATTCATAATCTGCTAACTATACTTATACTATGTTTCACTGCAGTTAATAGCTCGATACCTTCATTATATGTAGATTCATAACAGTGTTTGGGAGTGTCAACAAATTTTAACTTTTTTCATTGAATAGGTACATAATGGTAAGCATGGTATTTTCGAACTTATAACCCAGGCTACCATATAAAAGGTAGAACAACAATAAAGCCATAAAATTAAAATGAGGGATAAGGGTTGAATGGGGACATTGTCGGAGAGTTATCAATATTATAATAATAATAAATCCCTATGTGATAAATGAATTATTGGTAGACAAGACAATACATATTTTTTGGAAATTTGCTTTCTAGAAATATAAACAATAATTATAAAAGTCTATCAAGTGTTTTATAATTAATGCATACCCCAGAAATATATCAGTGATGAATGATGCTGATGATAGTATCCGCCAGAGATATTCGAGATTCGTACAAAGAAGTATGTTTATATATCAGAGCCGGCCTGCATTTAGTCAGAAGGCACGTGTCAGGAACCGCTTGAGTGCAAGATTATATTGGTATGAAATTATTCGGTTTAAATTGTTGTAAATAATGTTCAAAATTATTTTTCAACATTCTTAAAAGATTTTTCAAATATTTTATGCAAGAAATTAAGTAGGTACTTAATCGAATCCAGAACAATACGATAATACTACGCAAAATGAATTTAATTGATGCGCTTGGACTACATTTATTCTCAACCCTTATCTGTATAGTTTTTGCTGCGGTTTTTGCTTTACCCCGGGCCCGGGGCATCATTGACAAAGGAATCATTTTTTGTAGGAATCTCGAATATCTGTGGTGACCGCATATTTACCTGTCGTCGTCGCGCCTATTAGGGTTTACGATTGTTTTATGATGATTTGTGCTATCAACTGCAATTAAATAGACTTTAGCACCAAAACTCGAGCTATGTCATGATATCGATCTTTTAAACTTGACTAATTAAAGTTTATATTTCTTCAAATATTTTCAAATTCAAAAAAAAACGTCAAAACTTCATGGTTTCATTTTTATGGAAAAAATTGTGTTTTACCATTTTAAAATGAGTTGGTAATATGGGTCAAAAATTGCCTAAATAAAAATACAAAATTAGGAAAAAGAGAAGCGGCTCAGAATAAAGTCCTGCATAAATTTATCATTTCGTACGGGGTAATCTGATAAATGTGTCACCCCCTCTAATTTGGTTTTTGACAAAGGTGTCAAAGTTTTAGGAAATTGTCAAAAACTAAAAAAAAAAAAAAGAATCAAGTTTATTTGGATAGTGTTAATTGGCTAATTTTTAATAATTATCGTACAGATATGATATGGGATTTAATATGGTTGAACTTACTCATTTGCACGTCTTCTCATCCAGGCCAGCTTCATGCTCATGGCACGCTTATTTTTTTTATAGGTTCTACCCAGACTCTTCGGCATAATGTAAGATAATGAGTCTATTTCTCTTCAAACACTTTAACACTGAACAGTTAAAAGAACACTAACTTTCAACAAAATATCAAAAGTTCGAATCGGCACGGCACACACGCCAAAATCTTTCAGAAAGTAGAAAAAAAACACAACGCAACAGGTCTGTCAGTAAACACTTCTGATAGATGAATAATACATAGTTCTGGAGTCCAGAGGCCATTCGGTATCCAAAATCCAGGTATGAGAGTGGAGAGTGGGGATGGAAACAAAAGCACAACACCGCACTAGTTTCAAGAAATCCATTCTCAAATAAATTACAAAATAATAAAACTAATATATATTCAAATCTATTACCCTTTTACACATTCTTCAAGACTTTGCCTGAACTAAGACGGCTGCTTCGTGTTAGTTACCTGAGTCTTCGTTCCAGGTATTCTTTCGATCTGAATAAACTGCACAAACTGATTGCAATTTGCAATCATCACTAGGTTTGTTTATGCGGCGTCAAAAAATTTCTCATAGAAGCAGAAATGGAAAAAGAAAACTAAGTCCAATAGCCAGAAAATGGCTTAGAAATTTTTAAAAAAAAAGTGCAAGAATCGCATTAAGGTCACTTTGAGCATCTCCAGAGTCAAAAAATAAATAAAATTGAACAGAAATACTTTAGACAAAAATTGTAGAGAAGGATAAGATGAAAAACTGAAATTTCATCTAATAGTCTTCTACAACAGAAACTGACAGACTACTGTATCGTTTCCCAGGTCTAGTCGATTTACCTTGCTATACTCATACATAGTTATTGTTTTTTGCTAATAATGAAATAAAGTACCCCCTATCCCCATTATTTGATTCACTTTTTGGACTTTATTCTACATTATGAAATAATGTAGCGTCATTTTATGTTTTACGTATTTTTATTGATGAAAAAATGTTGAAAATATAATTGTTGCATAAATTAAAATTTTCGACCAAAATTTCGCTGTTTTCGGTTTATAATAAAAAGAAAAAATCAAATCAAGAAAAATATAAGAAAAAAAAATTAACAAATTTAGAAATGATCATTCTTCTAAATTGTTGCGCTCCTCTTGACTTACTGCCTTTTCGAGTACTCTTGGAGAAATTAATACAACTAATAAGAAAAATAAATATAACATAGGCCATTTCTCTGAATGCCGAGAATATATTATGAAAGTTTAATTTATTTCTGTAAACTTTGATATAGTATAGGTACCTTCTTACAGGTTCATTTATATCTAAAAATGCCAAGAAATATAATAATTCAAACCTATAGGTTATGTCCCTATTTGCGTTAGGGCTCGGAATTGTATTCGAATAATTCGAATATTCGACTATTCGACTATTCTAAATTCGACTTTTTTGTTACTTAGCAAATTCGACTATTCGAATATTCGACTATTCGAATATTCGACTATTCAACTATTCGAATATTGGACTATTCGAATATTCGACTATTCGACTATTCGAATATTCGACTATTCGGATATTCGATTATTCGAATATTCGATTATTCGAATATTCGACTATTCGGCTATTCGAATATTCGACTATTCGAATATTGGACTATTTAACAATGCAATTACTCACTTTTTGATTTGAATATATATTGAATTTAAAATTTCAATTGTTTCGTTTCAATATTGGAATTTGAATGATACAATATACGAAGTGTTTTCGTTGAAAATCAGCTTTCGATAAATACAATGCATTTTTGTTCGTAATGTAAATTTTACCCCTTTGTAAATTTGCCATTTAGAAAACATCTAAATTATTTTAGTTTTTCTGACTTTGCGATACTCTGTATAAAAAATCAAAAATTTGCTTCGTCGTAGAACATTCTTTTGCGGGAAGTAGAAACTTTTATCAAGAATGATTGTTAGTCGAAAAACGTCATTTTTAAAGTCCCATTTTGTTCTCTTAATAAGGTCCTCTATCAATATTAATTTGACTATTGGAATATTAGACTATTCGAATATTCGACTTTTTGACTACATATTCGACTATTCGATTAGTCGAATATTCGACTATTCGATTATTCGACTATTCGAATATTCGACTATTCGAATATTCGACTATTCGAATAGGTATTCGAATATTCGACTATTCGAATTATTCAACTATTCGAATAAAATACCAAACGACTATTCGAATACTTGAATTTTAAAAATTCCGAGCCCTAATTTGCATAATCTAGAATTGAGACAAGGGTTCTTTATTGTTTGGGAGCTAATTATACCTGTTATTGGTTCGGTTCAAGGTAAAAACCATCGGAAAAACCGGATAACTAACCCAAACTAACCCAACATTAGATATATTTTCATTAGGAATGATAGTAACATATTATGGTAATATATTCATACCTTTAGAGTAGGTACAGTTGCGATCAAAAAAAAGTAGTACAAGAAAAATCTCCAAAATCTCCTGGTCTATTTACATTAATTCAATTCATAACCAAAAATGACATATTTTTGGCATTGGCACCTAGAATATGTCATTGCCTGTTTATTTACTGTCAAAACTTTGTATGTTACACTGGGAGCTTAAATTGGAGTTAATAATTTTTGTACTACTTATTTTTGATCGCAACTGTACCTATTTTAAGGAGCAGTTATAAAGTTTTTCAGAAATTTGATATTACAAATACAAATTTAATTTTTAAATGACAGTTTTGGATCATACGCCTAATTCACGAACAAATAATATTTATTTTTACGACCGGCCAGAAAATATGCACTTTCTTATTTACCGGCATATAGGTATCGGAAAATAGATATCAGGGCTGTAACGAATAGAAATAATTTCTCTATCTCTATTGACGTCTCTCTCTATTGACTTCGAAAAGAGAGAAGAAGACAGCCATAGCAATAGGGATAACGATCTCTATCCGTTTACAGAGTTCCAGCCCATAGGTAATGGCAAAATGTTATTTGGTTCCTATTTTTATTTGCACGTTCTTATTTTTTTTACTTTCGGTTTTTTTACTTTTTTCCGGTTTCTGATACCGATGTGAATAAATACGTATTGCGTATACTGCTAAACTTGTCTTCAGTTTGCCTTGCTTCAATTCTTTATTTTAAGAAACCGAGTTTACTATATCATTTTTAAACATACATCAAATGTTGACATCACTGACTTTTTCCTAAACCTCGACAGAAAACTTCATTGCTGTCTTGAGGTTTAGTTTATCCCAACGCTACGCGACTCGATAAACTAAACTGCTGGACAAATGAAACGGAACAGGCGAATGTTTAGGTTAACTCCAAATTCCACTATTACGCGAACTGGAAAAGATATCAATGAGTGATTTACGAAATTATCTTTCAAATTACGCAAACCGCTCATTAATTTCTTTTTTAGTTCGCGTAATGTTGGAATCCAAAGTTGAACTAAAAACTCCTTTGTTCCGTTTCATTTGTCCAGCAGTTTATATAACCTCTTGACTAGCATTGAAGCATTTTCCACCTCGGATTGAAATATACTATTATTTTCAACCGTATATGTAATATCGACATTACAGACTTTTTAAAATCTTGAAAGTGTCACATTTCTGTAATTTGACATTTTATCGAGACCTAGGCAGGCATATACGTTTCCGTCCCTATTTCCCTGCTCGTTTTCTTATTTGATACTGACACTGATAAAGAAAAAAGTAAAAGCTGCTTTTTTCTAAGGCCTATTTCACATTATCAAAAGATATAAAGGATTTCGTACAAAAAAATCTCTTTCTCAGAAACTAAGGGTTGAAAATAAAGTTTTATACAAACCTCGGCTGAAAACTTCGTGGCAGTCTCGCGGTTTATATAACCTCTTGACCAGCAATAAAGCATTTTCCGTTTCGGATTCAATAATATACTATTGATGAATAAGTAATTTTTTTTTTGTCAGGAGTCGACTCAGTTCTCTACTCGCCTGACGGCTCGTGATTTTGTCGAAAATGTCACTCGCGAAATTGCCAAGCAACAAACTTTCATACCTTTCGAAAATTTTGCCTACAAAATTTTTTCTCTTGTGATATTAAAATCTGTTTTTTATTTAAAGATAAAAGTCAAAATGACATTATGTTGGCAATACAATGTAAAATTGTCAATGCTTTCAATTTTTTTATGTATAAAAGGCTTGTGCTGCCAACATAGTTACTAAATTTTTGACTTGGGGAATTATCTTTAAAAAAAAAATGGACTTTATATATGAGAAAATATCACATTTAATCCTAGGTTACGCAATTATAACCAAATAAAAGGATCGGAGTTGAAAACTAAACGTTTGTTAAACTTCCATAAGTATTAATTTTGATAACGTGAAAATCATTCTGGGTGCCCAATTTATAATTAATTGTGTTTCCATTTTAAATGATATTTCAGTCCACTGTGCATAGAAATTACCAATCTAGATTCCGCCACCTACCTGCCAGTGAGCCGAATCACAGCGACTTTTGCATTACAGAGTAGTAGAAATTATGGCGAAGGCCGTAAGGAAAAAATATTCAAATACGACTCAAGAAAGCACAGCAGCGCTGTCTCTTGGGCTTTATGACATTAGCTCTTCAGATGCTGGCCTTAAGCATTGTATAAAAAGTCTCTAGTAATATATTTCCCATTTGAACATTTCTCTTCAACATTGTATTTTGTTTATATTTAGATAGATGGCAGAACCAGAAAGAAATTGAAAAAAATAATGCTACCCCTGCGTTTGCTCGGTATCGCCATCTACACACCATGAGCTGTATAAAAATGTTGCAGATTTCAATTGAAATCGAGACAGCGTACAGTGGATTCATAAAGGTACAACAATGTACAGGGTTGCCGTTATCATATACATTAAATATTTTTAACCATGAATTTGACGTGCATGATTTGATGCAGCGCAAAGTACCTCAGCGCCCTATCAAAGATTTTGATTTAATAATCAAAAACATTTTTTCAAATAAATAATTATGTAATTAAAAAACTCATGAAAAACTCAAATTAAAACTGGTTTTGATAATAGGGTAAGAAAAATGGTAAAATTAGGCGTGCGTATATGTACTGATAATACAAAAATTCCCATGTGCTGCCAGTTTAAGTGGACACACTGTCCTTTTGCGGTTAAAAAAAAACAAAAAAGTATATCAAAATTTTAGGACTGTGTTGAAAAAAAAGTAAGTTGATGTTGCTTGCAAGTAGTCGAAAATTCGGATATGAAATTCGACAATTTCATCTTATGGAAGAATAATAGTGGCAATTATTTGTTAAGCATCAATAATTACGTATAGGTATACCAAACTAACTATGTCCATTGTCAAATTACCCGACCCTTTAATAGACCAAGGAAATAAAATTTAGGTGTTTAGGTACCTGAATATGCAAAATATTTTATAATTTTGTACTCAATTAATGACAAAACTTATCTCCGAACTTCAGTGCGATAGGAACAATGGTCTTAGGATTGCTGTAGCAGGTAGCTCGATGGGCTGAAGAAATAATAAGCAATAATTGGAGATATCACAGATAGAGGATAGATGATTCAAATCGAAACGAAAATTTTAATATCAATTTATATCAACAAATTTATTTCATAGCACCCGGCTAATCTACAATTTTACAAATTATTAAAAAAATAACATAAAACAATACAAATGCTAATCTTTAAATTACAATCACAATCAGGTAGGTACCCAGACCACAGTTAACTTACACCAAATGCGTATGTCATTGCACATGTAAATGAAAATCAAAACACGATAAACAACCCCTAACTGATAATCGTTATAATAAGTATTCCTATCAATATCACAGTAGGTTGACAAAATATATACATATACAATAATAATGACACTTATGGTGCATTTACATTTACTTCGAAGTCCAATTTGTCTTGAAATTGACGCGCTTGGCATATGGCGACAGCACAGATCCATTTACATTGAAATAAATTTGAAGTTCACTTCGAAGTGCACTTTAAATTTGGGCGAGCTGCTTGCCAAGGGCAAGCAGAAATTTGTCAAATGTCAAATTTTTAGGTTATTCATCATAATTCTCATTAAATTCTGACACTTTGACTTGACGTTTTTGTTCTGCAATGTAAATGATCAAATATCAAACGTCAAATTTAACTTGAAGTTGGAAGTGAATGTAACTGCTCCTTTAGACTCCACATTTAGCTCACAAAAAAAATCTATTAAGGAGACAAACCCCCAAGGATCCTTTGAACCGAAACAATAATTATAAAAATAAAAATAATTCAGCCCATTAAGAAATTATTGTTTTTTTTTTTTTTTCTTAAATACGTTGAAACCAGCTATATACATAGTGCATCAATCTGCATCCGAATTCTTGCTAATTGTAAATCGAGATTTAGAGATACAGGGTAATTTGTAATAGCACTGTAAATAAATTGTCAAAAATTTTGAAGCAATACAGGGTGTCCCAGCCGAAATTGAACCATTTTAAAAGCTAATATCCTCGAAACTGAGAAAGATGAAAGGATGCAGTTTGCAACATTGTTTTTAATTACCCAATACATTATTAGTTCGAATTAAAAAAAATTTTTTGCTTTATACAGAGTGATAATAAAAAATTGAATTTTCATAACTCAAAAAACTCCAGTTTTCCTAAACTGAATACCCCGTATATTTTTACATTGCAAGAAAGCTTTTTTTCTAAGCTTCTCAATAATGTATAGTTGATGCCTTAATTTCTAGATCTAGAACAAAGCTTGGTATGAGCTCTCGAAGACGTGCTTGCCAGTTGGAAGTTTTAGTTATCACTCGGTATAATGCTAAAAAAAGATTTTTATAACGGGCAAAAAATGTATCGGGATCGGGTAATTAAAAACATTGCTGCAAACCGCATCCTTTTATCTTGTCTAGTTTTTTTAGAATATTAGCTATTAAAATGCTTCAGTTTCATCTGGGGCACCCGGTATTTTAAACCAACTATTGGAGAATTAAATTTACATTGGAAGTTGATAAAAAGAACGGAAAGTCATGCTGATCTATCCAAAGGCCCATCCTGACCTAAGTCGCAATTTTGATTTTTTGTTTATACATATTGTTTACTAATTTAGTTAAGGCAAAATTATTGATTTTTCGGATATTGCATGTGGGGAATCGATTTCGACTAATTAGGGGTCAAGAAGCTCGATTATTGACATTAGAACTCGTTTCCGCGCTTTTTTAATACTTCCATGATACAAATTATTGAATTATTTTTTTTAAATTATGCTATGCGCCGCTCTTATGTGAAATAACGACAATTCCAGTGCCAGAGTAAAGGAGAGCGAGAAGGTTTTCTGATAGACAAGACAACATTTTCTTTTTATTCCCAAGTTAGAAAACTTTGTTCTTTCTTTTTTCTTTATACAGATTGCGGTAAGATCAGAACCTTTTGGTGTAACTCTTTTTTTAACAATCTCTGACATTTTAATCGACTCCGTATCTACATAATTATAGGTACATAATTTTATTACTATTTTCATCTTACAAAATTTCATTCAGTTCAGTTTGGAGTTCGTTTTTATAGTTTTGGATTTGATTGATATATGAACAATTATTCAAGATTACATTAGGTCTCAAAATGATATTTGGGTTATCCGTGTTAGCATAATTTAAAATTACTCAGATGTGGACAGTAAAATAGTCATCGCCAAGTTCAATTCTGGACATCTGCTTGATCTTGGTTTATAGTTGAGATTTCCACGTCCTTAAAACAAGTATTTTAATTCGGGACCGTAAGCGGGTCCCGAGTCGGGGCGGAACACCAGTCCCAACAAAACTACTGATGACGTTATCGGAAATCGGGACTGGATATGGATCCCGAGTCGTTATTTTTTTCCAAAATCGGTACGGTTTTAGGGCACTTATGACCTTTATGGGTTGAAAATATGAAAAAATTTGCTTCAAATTGAGCTTTTATTTTTTTTCTGAAGATTTTCAATAAGTTTCCACATTCATCTTTTGATAGGTGATTTATACTTTCTTTATCAACATTGTGTCAATTTTTTTTTCAAAGTCGGTACGGTTTTAGGGAACTTATGGCCCTTATACATTGAAAATATAAGAAAATTTGCTTCAAATTGAGCTTTTATTTTTTTTTTCTGAAGATTTTCGATAGGGTTTCACATTCATCCTTTGAAAGGTGATTAATACTTTCTTTATCAACATTGTGTCAATTTTTTTTTCAAAATCGGTACGGTTTTAGGGAACTTATGGCCCTTATACGTTGAAAATATAAGAAAATTTGCTTCAAATTCAGCTTTTATTTTTTTTCTAAAGTTTTCCATAAGGTTCCACATTCATCTTTCGATAGGTGATCGATACTTTCTTTATCAACATTGTGTCAATTTTGTTTTCAAAATCGGCATGGTTCTGGGCACTCATCGCCCTTATGGAATGAAAATATGAAAAAATTTGCTTCAAATTGAGTTTTTTTTTCTGATGATTTTCGATAAAGTTCCACATCCAACTTTTAACAGGTGATTAATACTTTCTTTATCAACACTGAGTGTTGAAATGGGATTAAGAGCGCGTTCCTTGTCAGTGTTGAAATGAGTTTATTTTTTGAATTTTAAATATTTTGAATGAATCACAAAAAATCTTGTATGAGACACGTCGCAAAATGGCTGTTTTTTTGCACACAATGTGTTGAACCACTCGCTTCGCTCGTGGTTCAATCTTCACATTTAGAGCAAAAAACACGCTCATTTTACCACTTGTTACATAAATAACTATTATTTATTGGTTTTATTAATTCATTTATCCTCAGTTATTCATCCACTGTCACTTGAGCGCCAAATTTTCTTCAGTATTTTCTTCTATAATACAGAAGAATAATTAAAAAAGCCTTGCAAACGAGTTATTAATCGAGATTTTTGCCCCTAATTAGTCGAAATCGATTCCCCACATGCAATATCCGAAAAATCAATAATTTTGCATAAACAAAAGTGAACAATATGTTTAAACAATAAATCAAAGAAATATAAAACTGCCTATACGTCTCAAACGAGAAGCGGATAGAAAATGATTTCATATTATTTGAAGAGTGATTGAAGTAACATTTTTGGTACAATAGGTACCTACTTTATCTTGACCATATTTTTTCGGAAAAACCCCTCCCTGGAAAACCCAATACTGTATGAATATGAAAGGGTCGATTCTTGTAATTGGATCATCGTAAAGTTCAAGAAGGACGCACTCCAATCAATTGTGGTCAAAGCCCAAACAGGTACATTTATGTTAATGGTATATAGATTTTGAATGCTCTTACCATTGTATTATAGAATTGCAAATTATAGCTTTGAAATATATGGAAAAAAAAAACAGCAGTTTAGAAGTTCCTTAGAAAGGCCTCCAGGTAAAAACAAAATTGCGACCGGAATTCGGGTGTGGATTTATGAACAATACCCAAATTACTATGAAATGATTGAATTAAAGAAGGAAAATTCGCGTCAGGGTGATAATTCGGTAAAAATGACCAGTAATTATAAAACGTATAGGTATTCTTATCAAATTTTTCAAATTTGAACCTAATTTTGCCCTAAGCGTGTTACCTGTAATATCTCTTTAACTGTAGGTAGATACATAATTGATTATTTAATAATAAAAAAACATAGTTGTTTTTTAGCAAAGGTTTTAATACCAAATTTAGATCCCGAGTGCCTAGTCGCATCCAAAAAAAGGATTTCTGATACCATTGTATTTTTCAATTGATGTGGCAACAACCGCCTAATATCACTGAATTTGTACCAAACAAGACCCCATTTTAGAAGCGTCCTCTATTGACAATGATAGTATGATAAGTAAATAATATCATCGTTTTTATTAAATATTTCGAAAAGATTCATCATTGTGTCAACAATATTGGCGTACTAGTTGCGAACCTAGTTCATAGGTGGAGACGTTCAATCCAAAGCCATTTCTTGAAGAGAAATCGAGGCATGGGAAATATATTACTAGAGACTTTTTATACAATGCCTTAAGTAAAGCTAGTCCCTTCGCAAAGATAACTAAATTGGAGTACCTACCGTCGCCATTACATCAGGACTGATAATCAGAGGTATTCTTGGGGGTACACGGAAGTGACATTCGCCAAGGTGTCAGGCACTTATAGTACTCAGAGTGAGATAGACGTCTATTGGACACGAGACCTCAAAAAAAAAAAAAAAAATTATTACGAAAATTGGATGCCAAGAAAAGAAAACGCTGCGTGGGACATAGAAGCAAGTTAAATGAGCAAGAAATATAGACTACGATCCACTAAAGAAGATAGCCCCTTTACACCACCTCTCAGTAGCACAGAGATTTCGGACGACACAGTCTTCAAACCTAGGATCTCCCTACAAAGATCACCACCAACGCCGAACGCAGAAGGCTACCATATACTCTTAGTAGAAAAAAACCCTAAAAATGATCTTCAGCTCGAACACGAGGACCAGGAGGAGGACCCAGAATCACCAAACCTAACGGACACCGAGCAGACCAACGAGCCAACCAGGGACACAATCATCAACAATCACCCTAACAGAGACCAGGACGGCGACATGGCGAACACAACGATCAGGGACGCGATAGAGAGCGACAAAAACCCGGTGCTGCCATAATTCATCAGTCCACCAGTCTTCGACCCACGCAAGGACGCTGCAGACAATTTTGTAAAAATCTACAACAGGACGGCAGCAGCGAACAATTGGACAGATGCAATAAAAATATTATATTTCGAAACATTTCTTCTAGGGGCAGCAAGTATCTGGTTCCAGCGAATCAAAGAAACCCAGCAAGACCTAACTTGGGAAGAGATTTGTATTGAATTCACAAAAGAATTCATAGACGTCGCGTTCGATGGAAAAAGAAGACAAAACGTCACTAATAGAAAGCAAGCCCAAGGGGAAAGCACAAGGAACTACTTCTACGACCTTCAGGTTCTTTATGAGGAATACAAATCACCAATAGACATTGACAACTTTAGAACAATTTTTCAGCAGGGACTGAACCAGGAGACCAATTACCAGTATTACTGGTTAACGAACTTCCCAAAAACACCCCCGACAAGTATGGACCAACTTAAACAGCTAGCGATCACCATGGATAATGCGCCAAAAATACTGACACCACAGATAACATCGGGAGAGGTGAGCAAACAAGAGCAACCACCCAGGCAAAATTGGCAGCAACCAAGACCTACATGGAATAACGAACCACGCTTCAGCAGTAATCAACGGCGGCCCAAATCAAATACGTATAACACAAGGACAACGGACAACCGACCAAAATGTTATAAATGCGGAAAACCAGGTCATTTCGCAGCAACCTGCTACAGCCAGAGGAGTTCCCCAAACTTCAGGGGGTGGCAAAACTAGAAAGCCCAGCCACCCTAGCGCAGTCGGGCCCCCGAAACAATAAAATCGTGCAGATCTCAGTGGAAGCTCAAGGAATGGGAATTAAGGCAGTCATAGACACTGGTGCAGAAATGAACATAATCAGCGAAAGATTGGTACGAGATTTGAAGAAAATCCCCTGCAACTCGGTCCTCGTCACAGCCGGCGGACACAGAATCCCTATAATAGGAGAAGTACAACTGCCAATACGGATACAAATGGTTAACCTGGTGATAGAAACCAGGGCGAAAGTAATAGCAAACACTCCTCAACCACTCATTCTGGGCATGCAATTCTTAAACCAAACGGGCGCATGCATAGACATGGCGAAAAAAGAAGTAAGAGTTAACAAAAGACACAAGATTCCATTCTGTCAGGAAAGCCTGGCGAATTACGTAAAAATAAGAAAAACGCAAGCAAGGAAGAAAAATCAAAGACAGATGGGAAGTTCACGCAGAGAAACAAAATGGGCACATAAGCAAATGAATAGACCAAAATCTCTTTACCAGAAAACAAGGAAATACAGAGAACAGTGTCTCCATCAAATAAAAGTGGTCATAGAAAAAATGGAAGAAATCAATTTAATAGGAAAATTCAACGCCTTCCTAGAAAGAGACAAAGCAATAGGCATACAAGATATAAATAAATTAATTACCAGAAGGTCACAAAACATTTTACAGACAAAAAAAAATTACGCCATTGGTTACTTTACCTCCTGTCAAATTAACCAAGAAAGAGGCGTCACAAAGGAAATCACGAGAAGATTCCGAGTTACGCAACAACTAAAAAAACCTATAAAAACAGGACAAGTAATAAGCACAGCACAGGGAAAGAGAACTATCTATGGTATGGTAATAAAGAACAGAATAGAAGATAAAATCGCATCACACGAACTACTAAACGTCCTGCATGAAAGAACAGATCAAACAAGACGGGGTGCACTATCTGGCAATACCACCAATCAGCGAAAACAGAAGCGGCATCAAACGAGGCACAATCGAAAGAATGATCTAGGACGTTTTTAAACATGAAAAAATAAGCATTCATATATGCGACTGGAACCCCGCAAAAAACACTGCAAACAACAGGCCAGATAAAGAGCCACGCCAGACAGAGAAAACGGAAACCACAGAATGGTTTGGGAATATGATCCTGGAGACTCACGAAAAGGTCACGAAAGTAACAGCAGAGGAGGACTATACAATTGCACCAGACGAAGACAGATTAATAGAACTAGGAATACAACCAGCCCCACCAGATGAAGGATCATTCGAATTCGTGTGGAACGACGCGTTTCTCACAAAAAATAAACTGATCCCAGAGACACAGATACACTCTGACGGACAAAAATTATGGATGAAACTAAGATCATATAACATCCAACAAGTCCGCATATACAAGTATTCCGCCATAGGGCACCTACGACCAATAAGCAAGGAAGTCACAAGCCTCTGGCACTTCAATGTAACGGAAAAAGCAGAAGACGAAATAGTGACCATAGGCGATCACGACTTCGAAAACATATGGGACGAGGAAGAAAAAAATCAACTAAAGGAAATTTTGCTCGAGTATAGTGATGTATTTGCTAAGTCACCAAGATATATGGGAAAAACTGACCTCACAAAACACGTTGTAGAAATCGAAGCGGCCAATCCAGTAAAGAGTAGACCATACCGAGTGTCACAAAAGGAACGTATGATAATTGACGAACAAATCAACGAAATGCTGAAACACAACGTCATAAGACCTTGCCACTCACCCTGGGCCAGCCCAGTGGTACTAGTAAAGAAGAAGGACGGCTCCACGCGATTCTGCGTCGATTACAGAAAAATTAACGCTGTAACAAAAAAATCAAACTACCCCTTACCGCAAATTGATGACATATTGACATATTTAGGAGAGGCAAAATATTTCAGCACATTGGATATGTTTTCAGGATACTGGCAAGTACCGGTGGAGGAGCAGTCAAAACAATATACAGCTTTCGTAGCTCAAGGACATGGTTCATATGAATTCAACGTCTTAAGCTTCGGACTATGCAACGCCCCCGCAACTTTTCAAGAACTAGCGGACAGAGTATAATAATAATAACAACAAAAAAAAACAGTTACAAATGGGGGCCCGACCAAGAAAGAGCATTTACCGACCTAAAGGAAAAATTGATATCTGCACCAGTTTTACAACATTTCAATCCCAACATAGGGTGCACAATACACACCGACGCATCGATCAGTGGCATTGGGGCCGTCCTGCTACAAGAAAACGACAAAGGCGGCATCCACCCGGTAGCATACGTGAGCCGGAGCCTTTCAAAAGCAGAACAGAACTATTCGATAAGTGAGCTAGAACTACTAGCTGCAGTATGGAGCTTGGGTTACCTACGGCACCTAGTATACGGGAGGCATATTAAAATAGTCACCGACCACCACGCACTATGCTGGATTGATAACATAAAAGAACAATCCAGACGACTGGCAAGATGGGCATTGAAATTGGCAGAATTCGACTACACAGTGGAGTATAAAAAGGGTACCAGCCATAGGGACGCGGACTGCCTATCCAGATACCCGGTATTAGACCCTCCGCTAGAAGTAGCTGACGACACAGTAGGCGAAATTCCAACATACGCTACAGGAAGCCAAAATGTCGCCGAATTACAGGATAAAGAAGATGGCATACGATGCCTGAAAGACGCCATAGAAAATCCAGACAACAATAATATCCCGATAGGAGCAATCAGGAGATCAAAAAATTTTCGACTGATTAACGGCATCCTGTATAAAGCCAATAATGCCCAAAAAGGCCTGGACAAGGTATTGGTAGTCCCTAGAGAAATGGTGGAAGAAGTAATGTGGGAATTACATGCAGCCCCAACAAGTGGGCACTTGGGTTTGTCAAAGACGCTGCAAAAAATACAAGAGAGGTATTATTGGGAAAATATGAATAAAGACATAGACAAATATGTAAAGGGGTGCCAGGACTGCCAAGCCAGAAAAGGACAAGCATATAGGAAGCCAGCAGGCCTACTACAACCTATCGAGGTCGGAAAAATTTTCGAAAGAATAGGCATAGACCTACTAGGGCCATTCAGGAGAAGCAATAAAGGGAATACTATGATCGTAGTGGTGACAGAATACGCCACGAGGTTCGCCATTACTGCCGCACTCCCAAGAGGTAAAGCAGGACCCGTCGCCAGGTTCTTGCTAGAAAAAGTACTCCTAATCCATGGAATGCCTAAAACGATTCTCAGCGACAGAGGTAAAGTGTTTCAATCGGAATTGATTCAAGAACTACTTAAGATAATGGGGGTAAGAAGCAATTTCACTACGGCCTACCATCCGTGCTGCAATGGGCTCACGGAAAGGTTAAATAAAACCTTAGCAGACATGCTGTCCATGTACTGCAACACTCAACAAACCGACTGGTGCTCATACCTCCCATTCGTAACATTCGCATACAACACCGCCGTACAAGAAACAACACATTTTAGTCCATTCATGCTAGTATATGCCAGAAACCCGGTACTCCCAAGCGAAGCAGCACTAATAGACGACGACGTCAAAACTGACGCTTTAGAAATTAGGGAGAAAGCCCTTGCCATGAGGGCAATGGCAGTGGGAAACATCACAAAAAGACAAAAGAAGGATAAACTGAGATATGACGAGGGTCACCGAGAGCTGGAATTCACACCAGGAGATAAAGTTAAAATCTTTATCCCAATAAGAAAAGTTGGACGCAGTGAAAAATTGCTATTAAGATGGTTTGGACCCTACGAGATAATAAAGAAAACCGGCAACGTGGATTACGAGGTGAAAAAAATAGGCGCAAGAAATAAAACTACGGATATCGTTCATGTGGGCCGAATACTACCCTACAATGACCCCTGGACAAAGGGATCGCCTATAAACGAAGACGATGTAGAAATAAACGAAGAAGAATAAACGAGGTTAAATGACCTGAAAGACCGGAGGCCTCAGAGGAAAAAACACGCACACACTCGCACGCAGGAGGGTATCTAATAACATTCCCTGTTCTCGGCTAATCACAGCAGCATCTCGAAGAGTGGGAGGCCAGAAAGTGGAAGTGTCAGCAGGGGCCACCTGGAGAGAGCTACCAGATACCATTACGTACGAGGGGACGATTCCGCTTACGTACAAAGTCGACTGGATCCACGAGCCACCTCCACAAGAGACTCCAAGATTTCAATGCCTGAAAAAAGAAGAAAAAACTGGAAGAGGTACAACGAACGAACAACCAGAGTGCAACATCAACAAAAAACACCGGCCTGCAAAATGACACCTAGAGGATATCATATACCCAAAGATAAGTGCTATTAAATTATTAAATTATATTTTAGTTTTGTGTAGGTAATTAAGTGTAGAGGTAGGTCAGTTTTAGCAAAACAAAGAAATACAGGATTGAATATTTTTTTATTATTTTTATTTTTTATTGTTAATTTTTAAAAAAATATATATAAAAGTAATATATATATGAGTACATAATATATAAAAGAGAAAGTGAAAGGAAATGAAATATGTATAAATATTTTTTTTGGGCTACTTACATACCATATTTAAATACTCACCAAAGGGGTAATTAACAATTTATAGGTATATTTAGTCAATTAAGCATAACATAAATAAATTCACACATACAGGAGGTAAGAAATTTACTAACACTTTGATCTTATTGTTACAGGGGCCGAAACGAAAGAAAAAAAAAAGGGAAAGAAATATTCCCGAACAAGCAGCTAGGAGCCAACAGAAGGGGTACTGAGATACCAAATTCTTTTCATATATAATGTATATTGTTTTAACTAGTACTTTTATAGAATAAGTAAGATTATTGTAAAGGTATGGTCACATGATTCTTAGCGTTGGGGGCCAACGCCTTCATAGGAGGGGCATATGTCAACTAATGGTCTATAAATAAAAACCATCCTGTATATCAAAAATAATTAAAACTAACTAGAACACGATTTATCGACAGTCAGCGGTTTAAGCAGGTCAACGCGTAAATTATGTTTACACGCCATGAATATAAAAACCCGATACAACCATGGTATCGGCATCCATTCGGGTCTTTCTCTTCTCAGGGTCTCCTTACCCCAGGAAGCATTAACCCCTTCGGATCACTCTCTCCTGAGGGTCACCTTACCCAAGGGAGCAGTAGCTACATTCCTCTTCAGGGTCACCTTACCCCAGAGAGTCTTACCCTCCAGCAGGGTAGCGTTGCCTATACGTGCAGAACCCGTATTCCTACATAGAGCCCCAGCACAAGAGTCATGTGGTACACCTACGTAGTGCCCCTTTGGTAATGTACCTATTGGACGACAATATACACTATTCCCGTTGTAGTTATGTGTTTTCCTGAAGAGCAAACCCTAACCTCAGGTCTAACCCTCACGAGCCGAAAGGGCCTTGTGTGACATATGGTGGAGGCGCCGTTCGAAGAACCTGTGATGCTTAATCTCCCTATTTAGCATCGAAGTACCTAGGCGAGAGCTCAGTTAAGAGGGGCGTGGAAATGAACTGTTTCTTGCAGGCCTTCAAGAACTCTATTACATTCAAAAACTAGACAACTTTTCAGTAAATAAAAATTGGTTTCGTAAAAATAAAGTATCAGCCTAGGAGGTTACCATGTTTTTATTGACAAAAAATCATTGAAAAGAGTAAAATTAATAACAAATTCCCAGACAACAATGAGTAGATTTTGCTCACGGATTTACATGAAATTATGATAAACTCCTAGAGGACACACAGCAACAATTTATTTGTAGCATTTTAGGTCATACTATGCTGTAATAAAGGCAAATAATTACATTTTAGAAGAATTTGTTGCGAGAACCGCCATTTTAATAAAAATCGGGCAGTTTCTGTCTCTGGTAGCACTATCGATTGCCAAATGCTAGTTCAGCCGCCCTTTTCAAGATGTCGCTGCGTTGGAACAGAATAAACACGTAGTAGAATCCCTTATAAGATAAACTACGCAGTGGGCTAAAATGACAATATACTAGGATATAGCATTTTTTTATAATTTTCAAATTATAGTTTTGTTTGTTTTTATGGAAATTGTTTTTTATTGAATTTATAAAATATGTTATAATTCATAGTTATAATTTTTCTTATTTTATTTCAAAAATAATATTATATATAAAGTTTTTTTTTACCTCGGATATCTTTTAGTTCCCTACTTAGTTCATTTGTTAATAGTAATGCATAGAATAAATCTTTTTCAGGATTGGGAAGGCTTTGCGTAGTGCCGCATTCACATGAGTGAAAAAAGGCACTTTATGCATGCAGTGTCGCATACAATATTTTTTCGTTATACCATAGACCTAGTACTGTTATCTTATTATATCATGAGTGAAATTGAAATCGAAAAGGTATATTAAACAAACGGCCGCCAGCCGGCATTTAACCGACGACTGGTTAGAATATAGATAACGGCTATTAATTAACAGCCGCCGGCCGTTATTTTCAAACATACCACCAATAGGAAAGTGTTTTTTTTTTTGGCTGATTGAAAGATATATGCAGTATGACGAAAAATTTAGAACGAAACACTGCCAATAACTGCAAATAACAGCCTTGGCTGATTATGGCTTTATTTGTATCGGCGCTATAACGTTAATAACTATATCAGCTTCTCTGTGCCGAACTGTAGTGCTGTAGGATAGAGATTAAAAAAAAAGGGATTAAATTACTTACTCATTATATGTTTATTGAAATTAAAATAAATACAAACAATATCGGACGTAGATTCATAATCTGCTAACTATACTTATACTATGTTTCACTGCAGTTAATAGCTCGATACCTTCATTATATGTAGATTCATAACAGTGTTTGGGAGTGTCAACAAATTTTAACTTTTTTCATTGAATAGGTACATAATGGTAAGCATGGTATTTTCGAACTTATAACCCAGGCTACCATATAAAAGGTAGAACAACAATAAAGCCATAAAATTAAAATGAGGGATAAGGGTTGAATGGGGACATTGGCGGAGAGTTATCAATATTATAATAATAATAAATCCCTATGTGATAAATGAATTATTGGTAGACAAGACAATACATATTTTTTGGAAATTTGCTTTCTAGAAATATAAACAATAATTATAAAAGTCTATCAAGTGTTTTATAATTAATGCATACCCCAGAAATATATCAGTGATGAATGATGCTGATGATAGTATCCGCCAGAGATATTCGAGATTCGTACAAAGAAGTATGTTTATATATCAGAGCCGGCCTGCATTTAGTCAGAAGGCACGTGTCAGGAACCGCTTGAGTGCAAGATTATATTGGTATGAAATTATTCGGTTTAAATTGTTGTAAATAATGTTCAAAATTATTTTTCAACATTCTTAAAAGATTTTTCAAATATTTTATGCAAGAAATTAAGTAGGTACTTAATCGAATCCAGAACAATACGATAATACTACGCAAAATGAATTTAATTGATGCGCTTGGACTACATTTATTCTCAACCCTTATCTGTATAGTTTTTGCTGCGGTTTTTGCTTTACCCCGGGCCCGGGGCATCATTGACAAAGGAATCAATTTTTGTAGGAATCTCGAATATCTGTGGTGACCGCATATTTACCTGTCGTCGTCGCGCCTATTAGGGTTTACGATTGTTTTATGATGATTTGTGCTATCAACTGCAATTAAATAGACTTTAGCACCAAAACTCGAGCTATGTCATGATATCGATCTTTTAAACTTGACTAATTAAAGTTTATATTTCTTCAAATATTTTCAAATTCAAAAAAAAACGTCAAAACTTCATGGTTTCATTTTTATGGAAAAAATTGTGTTTTACCATTTTAAAATGAGTTGGTAATATGGGTCAAAAATTGCCTAAATAAAAATACAAAATTAGGAAAAAGAGAAGCGGCTCAGAATAAAGTCCTGCATAAATTTATCATTTCGTACGGGGTAATCTGATAAATGTGTCACCCCCTCTAATTTGGTTTTTGACAAAGGTGTCAAAGTTTTAGGAAATTGTCAAAAACTAAAAAAAAAAAAAAGAATCAAGTTTATTTGGATAGTGTTAATTGGCTAATTTTTAATAATTATCGTACAGATATGATATGGGATTTAATATGGTTGAACTTACTCATTTGCACGTCTTCTCATCCAGGCCAGCTTCATGCTCATGGCACGCTTATTTTTTTTATAGGTTCTACCCAGACTCTTCGGCATAATGTAAGATAATGAGTCTATTTCTCTTCAAACACTTTAACACTGAACAGTTAAAAGAACACTAACTTTCAACAAAATATCAAAAGTTCGAATCGGCACGGCACACACGCCAAAATCTTTCAGAAAGTAGAAAAAAAACACAACGCAACAGGTCTGTCAGTAAACACTTCTGATAGATGAATAATACATAGTTCTGGAGTCCAGAGGCCATTCGGTATCCAAAATCCAGGTATGAGAGTGGAGAGTGGGGATGGAAACAAAAGCACAACACCGCACTAGTTTCAAGAAATCCATTCTCAAATAAATTACAAAATAATAAAACTAATATATATTCAAATCTATTACCCTTTTACACATTCTTCAAGACTTTGCCTGAACTAAGACGGCTGCTTCGTGTTAGTTACCTGAGTCTTCGTTCCAGGTATTCTTTCGATCTGAATAAACTGCACAAACTGATTGCAATTTGCAATCATCACTAGGTTTGTTTATGCGGCGTCAAAAAATTTCTCATAGAAGCAGAAATGGAAAAAGAAAACTAAGTCCAATAGCCAGAAAATGGCTTAGAAATTTTTAAAAAAAAAGTGCAAGAATCGCATTAAGGTCACTTTGAGCATCTCCAGAGTCAAAAAATAAATAAAATTGAACAGAAATACTTTAGACAAAAATTGTAGAGAAGGATAAGATGAAAAACTGAAATTTCATCTAATAGTCTTCTACAACAGAAACTGACAGACTACTGTATCGTTTCCCAGGTCTAGTCGATTTACCTTGCTATACTCATACATAGTTATTGTTTTTTGCTAATAATGAAATAAAGTACCCCCTATCCCCATTATTTGATTCACTTTTTGGACTTTATTCTACATTATGAAATAATGTAGCGTCATTTTATGTTTTACGTATTTTTATTGATGAAAAAATGTTGAAAATATAATTGTTGCATAAATTAAAATTTTCGACCAAAATTTCGCTGTTTTCGGTTTATAATAAAAAGAAAAAATCAAATCAAGAAAAATATAAGAAAAAAAAATTAACAAATTTAGAAATGATCATTCTTCTAAATTGTTGCGCTCCTCTTGACTTACTGCCTTTTCGAGTACTCTTGGAGAAATTAATACAACTAATAAGAAAAATAAATATAACATAGGCCATTTCTCTGAATGCCGAGAATATATTATGAAAGTTTAATTTATTTCTGTAAACTTTGATATAGTATAGGTACCTTCTTACAGGTTCATTTATATCTAAAAATGCCAAGAAATATAATAATTCAAACCTATAGGTTATGTCCCTATTTGCGTTAGGGCTCGGAATTGTATTCGAATAATTCGAATATTCGACTATTCGACTATTCTAAATTCGACTTTTTTGTTACTTAGCAAATTCGACTATTCGAATATTCGACTATTCGAATATTCGACTATTCAACTATTCGAATATTGGACTATTCGAATATTCGACTATTCGACTATTCGAATATTCGACTATTCGGATATTCGATTATTCGAATATTCGATTATTCGAATATTCGACTATTCGGCTATTCGAATATTCGACTATTCGAATATTGGACTATTTAACAATGCAATTACTCACTTTTTGATTTGAATATATATTGAATTTAAAATTTCAATTGTTTCGTTTCAATATTGGAATTTGAATGATACAATATACGAAGTGTTTTCGTTGAAAATCAGCTTTCGATAAATACAATGCATTTTTGTTCGTAATGTAAATTTTACCCCTTTGTAAATTTGCCATTTAGAAAACATCTAAATTATTTTAGTTTTTCTGACTTTGCGATACTCTGTATAAAAAATCAAAAATTTGCTTCGTCGTAGAACATTCTTTTGCGGGAAGTAGAAACTTTTATCAAGAATGATTGTTAGTCGAAAAACGTCATTTTTAAAGTCCCATTTTGTTCTCTTAATAAGGTCCTCTATCAATATTAATTTGACTATTGGAATATTAGACTATTCGAATATTCGACTTTTTGACTACATATTCGACTATTCGATTAGTCGAATATTCGACTATTCGATTATTCGACTATTCGAATATTCGACTATTCGAATAGGTATTCGAATATTCGACTATTCGAATTATTCAACTATTCGAATAAAATACCAAACGACTATTCGAATACTTGAATTTTAAAAATTCCGAGCCCTAATTTGCATAATCTAGAATTGAGACAAGGGTTCTTTATTGTTTGGGAGCTAATTATACCTGTTATTATTCCATGTAGGTCTTGGTTGCTGCCAATTTTGCCTGGGTGGTTGCTCTTGTTTGCTCACCTCTCCCGATGTTATCTGTGGTGTCAGTATTTTTGGCGCATTATCCATGGTGATCGCTAGCTGTTTAAGTTGGTCCATACTTGTCGGGGGTGTTTTTGGGAAGTTCGTTAACCAGTAATACTGGTAATTGGTCTCCTGGTTCAGTCCCTGCTGAAAAATTGTTCTAAAGTTGTCAATGTCTATTGGTGATTTGTATTCCTCATAAAGAACCTGAAGGTCGTAGAAGTAGTTCGTTGTGCTTTCCCCTTGGGCTTGCTTTCTATTAGTGACGTTTTGTCTTCTTTTTCCATCGAACGCGACGTCTATGAATTCTTTTGTGAATTCAATACAAATCTCTTCCCAAGTTAGGTCTTGCTGGGTTTCTTTGATTCGCTGGAACCAGATACTTGCTGCCCCTAGAAGAAATGTTTCGAAATATAATATTTTTATTGCATCTGTCCAATTGTTCGCTGCTGCCGTCCTGTTGTAGATTTTTACAAAATTGTCTGCAGCGTCCTTGCGTGGGTCGAAGACTGGTGGACTGATGAATTATGGCAGCACCGGGTTTTTGTCGCTCTCTATCGCGTCCCTGATCGTTGTGTTCGCCATGTCGCCGTCCTGGTCTCTGTTAGGGTGATTGTTGATGATTGTGTCCCTGGTTGGCTCGTTGGTCTGCTCGGTGTCCGTTAGGTTTGGTGATTCTGGGTCCTCCTCCTGGTCCTCGTGTTCGAGCTGAAGATCATTTTTAGGGTTTTTTTCTACTAAGAGTATATGGTAGCCTTCTGCGTTCGGCGTTGGTGGTGATCTTTGTAGGGAGATCCTAGGTTTGAAGACTGTGTCGTCCGAAATCTCTGTGCTACTGAGAGGTGGTGTAAAGGGGCTATCTTCTTTAGTGGATCGTAGTCTATATTTCTTGCTCATTTAACTTGCTTCTATGTCCCACGCAGCGTTTTCTTTTCTTGGCATCCAATTTTCGTAATAATTTTTTTTTTTTTTTTTTTGAGGTCTCGTGTCCAATAGACGTCTATCTCACTCCGAGTACTATAAGTGCCTGACACCTTGGCGAATGTCACTTCCGTGTACCCCCAAGAATACCTCTGATTATCAGTCCTGATGTAATGGCGACGGTAGGTACTCCAATTTAGTTATCTTTGCGAAGGGACTAGCTTTACTTAAGGCCAGCATCTGAAGAGCTAATGTCATAAAGCCCAAGAGACAGCGCTGCTGTGCTTTCTTGAGTCGTATTTGAATATTTTTTCCTTACGGCCTTCGCCATAATTTCTACTACTCTGTAATGCAAAAGTCGCTGTGATTCGGCTCACTGGCAGGTAGGTGGCGGAATCTAGATTGGTAATTTCTATGCACAGTGGACTGAAATATCATTTAAAATGGAAACACAATTAATTATAAATTGGGCACCCAGAATGATTTTCACGTTATCAAAATTAATACTTATGGAAGTTTAACAAACGTTTAGTTTTCAACTCCGATCCTTTTATTTGGTTATAATTGCGTAACCTAGGATTAAATGTGATATTTTCTCATATATAAAGTCCGTTTTTTTTTTAAAGATAATTCCCCAAGTCAAAAATTTAGTAACTATGTTGGCAGCACAAGCCTTTTATACATAAAAAAATTGAAAGCATTGACAATTTTACATTGTATTGCCAACATAATGTCATTTTGACTTTTATCTTTAAATAAAAAACAGATTTTAATATCACAAGAGAAAAAATTTTGTAGGCAAAATTTTCGAAAGGTATGAAAGTTTGTTGCTTGGCAATTTCGCGAGTGACATTTTTGACAAAATCACGAGCCGTCAGGCGAGTAGAGAACTGAGTCGACTCCTGACAAAAAAAAAATTACTTATTCATCAATAGTATATTATTGAATCCGAAACGGAAAATGCTTTATTGCTGGTCAAGAGGTTATATAAACCGCGAGACTGCCACGAAGTTTTCAGCCGAGGTTTGTATAAAACTTTATTTTCAACCCTTAGTTTCTGAGAAAGAGATTTTTTTGTACGAAATCCTTTATATCTTTTGATAATGTGAAATAGGCCTTAGAAAAAAGCAGCTTTTACTTTTTTCTTTATCAGTGTCAGTATCAAATAAGAAAACGAGCAGGGAAATAGGGACGGAAACGTATATGCCTGCCTAGGTCTCGATAAAATGTCAAATTACAGAAATGTGACACTTTCAAGATTTTAAAAAGTCTGTAATGTCGATATTACATATACGGTTGAAAATAATAGTATATTTCAATCCGAGGTGGAAAATGCTTCAATGCTAGTCAAGAGGTTATATAAACTGCTGGACAAATGAAACGGAACAAAGGAGTTTTTAGTTCAACTTTGGATTCCAACATTACGCGAACTAAAAAAGAAATTAATGAGCGGTTTGCGTAATTTGAAAGATAATTTCGTAAATCACTCATTGATATCTTTTCCAGTTCGCGTAATAGTGGAATTTGGAGTTAACCTAAACATTCGCCTGTTCCGTTTCATTTGTCCAGCAGTTTAGTTTATCGAGTCGCGTAGCGTTGGGATAAACTAAACCTCAAGACAGCAATGAAGTTTTCTGTCGAGGTTTAGGAAAAAGTCAGTGATGTCAACATTTGATGTATGTTTAAAAATGATATAGTAAACTCGGTTTCTTAAAATAAAGAATTGAAGCAAGGCAAACTGAAGACAAGTTTAGCAGTATACGCAGTACGTATTTATTCACGTCGGTATCAGAAACCGGAAAAAAGTAAAAAAACCGAAAGTAAAAAAAATAAGAACGTGCAAATAAAAATAGGAACCAAATAACATTTTGCCATTACCTATGGGCTGGAACTCTGTAAACGGATAGAGATCGTTATCCCTATTGCTATGGCTGTCTTCTTCTCTCTTTTCGAAGTCAATAGAGAGAGACGTCAATAGAGATAGAGAAATTATTTCTATTCGTTACAGCCCTGATATCTATTTTCCGATACCTATATGCCGGTAAATAAGAAAGTGCATATTTTCTGGCCGGTCGTAAAAATAAATATTATTTGTTCGTGAATTAGGCGTATGATCCAAAACTGTCATTTAAAAATTAAATTTGTATTTGTAATATCAAATTTCTGAAAAACTTTATAACTGCTCCTTAAAATAGGTACAGTTGCGATCAAAAATAAGTAGTACAAAAATTATTAACTCCAATTTAAGCTCCCAGTGTAACATACAAAGTTTTGACAGTAAATAAACAGGCAATGACATATTCTAGGTGCCAATGCCAAAAATATGTCATTTTTGGTTATGAATTGAATTAATGTAAATAGACCAGGAGATTTTGGAGATTTTTCTTGTACTACTTTTTTTTGATCGCAACTGTACCTACTCTAAAGGTATGAATATATTACCATAATATGTTACTATCATTCCTAATGAAAATATATCTAATGTTGGGTTAGTTTGGGTTAGTTATCCGGTTTTTCCGATGGTTTTTACCTTGAACCGAACCAATAACAGGTATAATTAGCTCCCAAACAATAAAGAACCCTTGTCTCAATTCTAGATTATGCAAATTAGGGCTCGGAATTTTTAAAATTCAAGTATTCGAATAGTCGTTTGGTATTTTATTCGAATAGTTGAATAATTCGAATAGTCGAATATTCGAATACCTATTCGAATAGTCGAATATTCGAATAGTCGAATAATCGAATAGTCGAATATTCGACTAATCGAATAGTCGAATATGTAGTCAAAAAGTCGAATATTCGAATAGTCTAATATTCCAATAGTCAAATTAATATTGATAGAGGACCTTATTAAGAGAACAAAATGGGACTTTAAAAATGACGTTTTTCGACTAACAATCATTCTTGATAAAAGTTTCTACTTCCCGCAAAAGAATGTTCTACGACGAAGCAAATTTTTGATTTTTTATACAGAGTATCGCAAAGTCAGAAAAACTAAAATAATTTAGATGTTTTCTAAATGGCAAATTTACAAAGGGGTAAAATTTACATTACGAACAAAAATGCATTGTATTTATCGAAAGCTGATTTTCAACGAAAACACTTCGTATATTGTATCATTCAAATTCCAATATTGAAACGAAACAATTGAAATTTTAAATTCAATATATATTCAAATCAAAAAGTGAGTAATTGCATTGTTAAATAGTCCAATATTCGAATAGTCGAATATTCGAATAGCCGAATAGTCGAATATTCGAATAATCGAATATTCGAATAATCGAATATCCGAATAGTCGAATATTCGAATATTCGACTATTCGACTATTCGAATATTCGACTATTCGGATATTCGATTATTCGAATATTCGATTATTCGAATATTCGACTATTCGGCTATTCGAATATTCGACTATTCGAATATTGGACTATTTAACAATGCAATTACTCACTTTTTGATTTGAATATATATTGAATTTAAAATTTCAATTGTTTCGTTTCAATATTGGAATTTGAATGATACAATATACGAAGTGTTTTCGTTGAAAATCAGCTTTCGATAAATACAATGCATTTTTGTTCGTAATGTAAATTTTACCCCTTTGTAAATTTGCCATTTAGAAAACATCTAAATTATTTTAGTTTTTCTGACTTTGCGATACTCTGTATAAAAAATCAAAAATTTGCTTCGTCGTAGAACATTCTTTTGCGGGAAGTAGAAACTTTTATCAAGAATGATTGTTAGTCGAAAAACGTCATTTTTAAAGTCCCATTTTGTTCTCTTAATAAGGTCCTCTATCAATATTAATTTGACTATTGGAATATTAGACTATTCGAATATTCGACTTTTTGACTACATATTCGACTATTCGATTAGTCGAATATTCGACTATTCGATTATTCGACTATTCGAATATTCGACTATTCGAATAGGTATTCGAATATTCGACTATTCGAATTATTCAACTATTCGAATAAAATACCAAACGACTATTCGAATACTTGAATTTTAAAAATTCCGAGCCCTAATTTGCATAATCTAGAATTGAGACAAGGGTTCTTTATTGTTTGGGAGCTAATTATACCTGTTATTGGTTCGGTTCAAGGTAAAAACCATCGGAAAAACCGGATAACTAACCCAAACTAACCCAACATTAGATATATTTTCATTAGGAATGATAGTAACATATTATGGTAATATATTCATACCTTTAGAGTAGGTACAGTTGCGATCAAAAAAAAGTAGTACAAGAAAAATCTCCAAAATCTCCTGGTCTATTTACATTAATTCAATTCATAACCAAAAATGACATATTTTTGGCATTGGCACCTAGAATATGTCATTGCCTGTTTATTTACTGTCAAAACTTTGTATGTTACACTGGGAGCTTAAATTGGAGTTAATAATTTTTGTACTACTTATTTTTGATCGCAACTGTACCTATTTTAAGGAGCAGTTATAAAGATTTTCAGAAATTTGATATTACAAATACAAATTTAATTTTTAAATGACAGTTTTGGATCATACGCCTAATTCACGAACAAATAATATTTATTTTTACGACCGGCCAGAAAATATGCACTTTCTTATTTACCGGCATATAGGTATCGGAAAATAGATATCAGGGCTGTAACGAATAGAAATAATTTCTCTATCTCTATTGACGTCTCTCTCTATTGACTTCGAAAAGAGAGAAGAAGACAGCCATAGCAATAGGGATAACGATCTCTATCCGTTTACAGAGTTCCAGCCCATAGGTAATGGCAAAATGTTATTTGGTTCCTATTTTTATTTGCACGTTCTTATTTTTTTTACTTTCGGTTTTTTTACTTTTTTCCGGTTTCTGATACCGACGTGAATAAATACGTACTGCGTATACTGCTAAACTTGTCTTCAGTTTGCCTTGCTTCAATTCTTTATTTTAAGAAACCGAGTTTACTATATCATTTTTAAACATACATCAAATGTTGACATCACTGACTTTTTCCTAAACCTCGACAGAAAACTTCATTGCTGTCTTGAGGTTTAGTTTATCCCAACGCTACGCGACTCGATAAACTAAACTGCTGGACAAATGAAACGGAACAGGCGAATGTTTAGGTTAACTCCAAATTCCACTATTACGCGAACTGGAAAAGATATCAATGAGTGATTTACGAAATTATCTTTCAAATTACGCAAACCGCTCATTAATTTCTTTTTTAGTTCGCGTAATGTTGGAATCCAAAGTTGAACTAAAAACTCCTTTGTTCCGTTTCATTTGTCCAGCAGTTTATATAACCTCTTGACTAGCATTGAAGCATTTTCCACCTCGGATTGAAATATACTATTATTTTCAACCGTATATGTAATATCGACATTACAGACTTTTTAAAATCTTGAAAGTGTCACATTTCTGTAATTTGACATTTTATCGAGACCTAGGCAGGCATATACGTTTCCGTCCCTATTTCCCTGCTTGTTTTCTTATTTGATACTGACACTGATAAAGAAAAAAGTAAAAGCTGCTTTTTTCTAAGGCCTATTTCACATTATCAAAAGATATAAAGGATTTCGTACAAAAAAATCTCTTTCTCAGAAACTAAGGGTTGAAAATAAAGTTTTATACAAACCTCGGCTGAAAACTTCGTGGCAGTCTCGCGGTTTATATAACCTCTTGACCAGCAATAAAGCATTTTCCGTTTCGGATTCAATAATATACTATTGATGAATAAGTAATTTTTTTTTTGTCAGGAGTCGACTCAGTTCTCTACTCGCCTGACGGCTCGTGATTTTGTCAAAAATGTCACTCGCGAAATTGCCAAGCAACAAACTTTCATACCTTTCGAAAATTTTGCCTACAAAATTTTTTCTCTTGTGATATTAAAATCTGTTTTTTATTTAAAGATAAAAGTCAAAATGACATTATGTTGGCAATACAATGTAAAATTGTCAATGCTTTCAATTTTTTTATGTATAAAAGGCTTGTGCTGCCAACATAGTTACTAAATTTTTGACTTGGGGAATTATCTTTAAAAAAAAAACGGACTTTATATATGAGAAAATATCACATTTAATCCTAGGTTACGCAATTATAACCAAATAAAAGGATCGGAGTTGAAAACTAAACGTTTGTTAAACTTCCATAAGTATTAATTTTGATAACGTGAAAATCATTCTGGGTGCCCAATTTATAATTAATTGTGTTTCCATTTTAAATGATATTTCAGTCCACTGTGCATAGAAATTACCAATCTAGATTCCGCCACCTACCTGCCAGTGAGCCGAATCACAGCGACTTTTGCATTACAGAGTAGTAGAAATTATGGCGAAGGCCGTAAGGAAAAAATATTCAAATACGACTCAAGAAAGCACAGCAGCGCTGTCTCTTGGGCTTTATGACATTAGCTCTTCAGATGCTGGCCTTAAGTAAAGCTAGTCCCTTCGCAAAGATAACTAAATTGGAGTACCTACCGTCGCCATTACATCAGGACTGATAATCAGAGGTATTCTTGGGGGTACACGGAAGTGACATTCGCCAAGGTGTCAGGCACTTATAGTACTCGGAGTGAGATAGACGTCTATTGGACACGAGACCTCAAAAAAAAAAAAAAAAAAAATTATTACGAAAATTGGATGCCAAGAAAAGAAAACGCTGCGTGGGACATAGAAGCAAGTTAAATGAGCAAGAAATATAGACTACGATCCACTAAAGAAGATAGCCCCTTTACACCACCTCTCAGTAGCACAGAGATTTCGGACGACACAGTCTTCAAACCTAGGATCTCCCTACAAAGATCACCACCAACGCCGAACGCAGAAGGCTACCATATACTCTTAGTAGAAAAAAACCCTAAAAATGATCTTCAGCTCGAACACGAGGACCAGGAGGAGGACCCAGAATCACCAAACCTAACGGACACCGAGCAGAGCAACGAGCCAACCAGGGACACAATCATCAACAATCACCCTAACAGAGACCAGGACGGCGACATGGCGAACACAACGATCAGGGACGCGATAGAGAGCGACAAAAACCCGGTGCTGCCATAATTCATCAGTCCACCAGTCTTCGACCCACGCAAGGACGCTGCAGACAATTTTGTAAAAATCTACAACAGGACGGCAGCAGCGAACAATTGGACAGATGCAATAAAAATATTATATTTCGAAACATTTCTTCTAGGGGCAGCAAGTATCTGGTTCCAGCGAATCAAAGAAACCCAGCAAGACCTAACTTGGGAAGAGATTTGTATTGAATTCACAAAAGAATTCATAGACGTCGCGTTCGATGGAAAAAGAAGACAAAACGTCACTAATAGAAAGCAAGCCCAAGGGGAAAGCACAACGAACTACTTCTACGACCTTCAGGTTCTTTATGAGGAATACAAATCACCAATAGACATTGACAACTTTAGAACAATTTTTCAGCAGGGACTGAACCAGGAGACCAATTACCAGTATTACTGGTTAACGAACTTCCCAAAAACACCCCCGACAAGTATGGACCAACTTAAACAGCTAGCGATCACCATGGATAATGCGCCAAAAATACTGACACCACAGATAACATCGGGAGAGGTGAGCAAACAAGAGCAACCACCCAGGCAAAATTGGCAGCAACCAAGACCTACATGGAATAACGAACCACGCTTCAGCAGTAATCAACGGCGGCCCAAATCAAATACGTATAACACAAGGACAACGGACAACCGACCAAAATGTTATAAATGCGGAAAACCAGGTCATTTCGCAGCAACCTGCTACAGCCAGAGGAGTTCCCCAAACTTCAGGGGGTGGCAAAACTAGAAAGCCCAGCCACCCTAGCGCAGTCGGGCCCCCGAAACAATAAAATCGTGCAGATCTCAGTGGAAGCTCAAGGAATGGGAATTAAGGCAGTCATAGACACTGGTGCAGAAATGAACATAATCAGCGAAAGATTGGTACGAGATTTGAAGAAAATCCCCTGCAACTCGGTCCTCGTCACAGCCGGCGGACACAGAATCCCTATAATAGGAGAAGTACAACTGCCAATACGGATACAAATGGTTAACCTGGTGATAGAAACCAGGGCGAAAGTAATAGCAAACACTCCTCAACCACTCATTCTGGGCATGCAATTCTTAAACCAAACGGGCGCATGCATAGACATGGCGAAAAAAGAAGTAAGAGTTAACAAAAGACACAAGATTCCATTCTGTCAGGAAAGCCTGGCGAATTACGTAAAAATAAGAAAAACGCAAGCAAGGAAGAAAAATCAAAGACAGATGGGAAGTTCACGCAGAGAAACAAAATGGGCACATAAGCAAATGAATAGACCAAAATCTCTTTACCAGAAAACAAGGAAATACAGAGAACAGTGTCTCCATCAAATAAAAGTGGTCATAGAAAAAATGGAAGAAATCAATTTAATAGGAAAATTCAACGCCTTCCTAGAAAGAGACAAAGCAATAGGCATACAAGATATAAATAAATTAATTACCAGAAGGTCACAAAACATTTTACAGACAAAAAAAAATTACGCCATTGGTTACTTTACCTCCTGTCAAATTAACCAAGAAAGAGGCGTCACAAAGGAAATCACGAGAAGATTCCGAGTTACGCAACAACTAAAAAAACCTATAAAAACAGGACAAGTAATAAGCACAGCACAGGGAAAGAGAACTATCTATGGTATGGTAATAAAGAACAGAATAGAAGATAAAATCGCATCACACGAACTACTAAACGTCCTGCATGAAAGAACAGATCAAACAAGACGGGGTGCACTATCTGGCAATACCACCAATCAGCGAAAACAGAAGCGGCATCAAACGAGGCACAATCGAAAGAATGATCTAGGACGTTTTTAAACATGAAAAAATAAGCATTCATATATGCGACTGGAACCCCGCAAAAAACACTGCAAACAACAGGCCAGATAAAGAGCCACGCCAGACAGAGAAAACGGAAACCACAGAATGGTTTGGGAATATGATCCTGGAGACTCACGAAAAGGTCACGAAAGTAACAGCAGAGGAGGACTATACAATTGCACCAGACGAAGACAGATTAATAGAACTAGGAATACAACCAGCCCCACCAGATGAAGGATCATTCGAATTCGTGTGGAACGACGCGTTTCTCACAAAAAATAAACTGATCCCAGAGACACAGATACACTCTGACGGACAAAAATTATGGATGAAACTAAGATCATATAACATCCAACAAGTCCGCATATACAAGTATTCCGCCATAGGGCACCTACGACCAATAAGCAAGGAAGTCACAAGCCTCTGGCACTTCAATGTAACGGAAAAAGCAGAAGACGAAATAGTGACCATAGGCGATCACGACTTCGAAAACATATGGGACGAGGAAGAAAAAAATCAACTAAAGGAAATTTTGCTCGAGTATAGTGATGTATTTGCTAAGTCACCAAGATATATGGGAAAAACTGACCTCACAAAACACGTTGTAGAAATCGAAGCGGCCAATCCAGTAAAGAGTAGACCATACCGAGTGTCACAAAAGGAACGTATGATAATTGACGAACAAATCAACGAAATGCTGAAACACAACGTCATAAGACCTTGCCACTCACCCTGGGCCAGCCCAGTGGTACTAGTAAAGAAGAAGGACGGCTCCACGCGATTCTGCGTCGATTACAGAAAAATTAACGCTGTAACAAAAAAATCAAACTACCCCTTACCGCAAATTGATGACATATTGACATATTTAGGAGAGGCAAAATATTTCAGCACATTGGATATGTTTTCAGGATACTGGCAAGTACCGGTGGAGGAGCAGTCAAAACAATATACAGCTTTCGTAGCTCAAGGACATGGTTCATATGAATTCAACGTCTTAAGCTTCGGACTATGCAACGCCCCCGCAACTTTTCAAGAACTAGCGGACAGAGTATAATAATAATAACAACAAAAAAAAACAGTTACAAATGGGGGCCCGACCAAGAAAGAGCATTTACCGACCTAAAGGAAAAATTGATATCTGCACCAGTTTTACAACATTTCAATCCCAACATAGGGTGCACAATACACACCGACGCATCGATCAGTGGCATTGGGGCCGTCCTGCTACAAGAAAACGACAAAGGCGGCATCCACCCGGTAGCATACGTGAGCCGGAGCCTTTCAAAAGCAGAACAGAACTATTCGATAAGTGAGCTAGAACTACTAGCTGCAGTATGGAGCTTGGGTTACCTACGGCACCTAGTATACGGGAGGCATATTAAAATAGTCACCGACCACCACGCACTATGCTGGATTGATAACATAAAAGAACAATCCAGACGACTGGCAAGATGGGCATTGAAATTGGCAGAATTCGACTACACAGTGGAGTATAAAAAGGGTACCAGCCATAGGGACGCGGACTGCCTATCCAGATACCCGGTATTAGACCCTCCGCTAGAAGTAGCTGACGACACAGTAGGCGAAATTCCAACATACGCTACAGGAAGCCAAAATGTCGCCGAATTACAGGATAAAGAAGATGGCATACGATGCCTGAAAGACGCCATAGAAAATCCAGACAACAATAATATCCCGATAGGAGCAATCAGGAGATCAAAAAATTTTCGACTGATTAACGGCATCCTGTATAAAGCCAATAATGCCCAAAAAGGCCTGGACAAGGTATTGGTAGTCCCTAGAGAAATGGTGGAAGAAGTAATGTGGGAATTACATGCAGCCCCAACAAGTGGGCACTTGGGTTTGTCAAAGACGCTGCAAAAAATACAAGAGAGGTATTATTGGGAAAATATGAATAAAGACATAGACAAATATGTAAAGGGGTGCCAGGACTGCCAAGCCAGAAAAGGACAAGCATATAGGAAGCCAGCAGGCCTACTACAACCTATCGAGGTCGGAAAAATTTTCGAAAGAATAGGCATAGACCTACTAGGGCCATTCAGGAGAAGCAATAAAGGGAATACTATGATCGTAGTGGTGACAGAATACGCCACGAGGTTCGCCATTACTGCCGCACTCCCAAGAGGTAAAGCAGGACCCGTCGCCAGGTTCTTGCTAGAAAAAGTACTCCTAATCCATGGAATGCCTAAAACGATTCTCAGCGACAGAGGTAAAGTGTTTCAATCGGAATTGATTCAAGAACTACTTAAGATAATGGGGGTAAGAAGCAATTTCACTACGGCCTACCATCCGTGCTGCAATGGGCTCACGGAAAGGTTAAATAAAACCTTAGCAGACATGCTGTCCATGTACTGCAACACTCAACAAACCGACTGGTGCTCATACCTCCCATTCGTAACATTCGCATACAACACCGCCGTACAAGAAACAACACATTTTAGTCCATTCATGCTAGTATATGCCAGAAACCCGGTACTCCCAAGCGAAGCAGCACTAATAGACGACGACGTCAAAACTGACGCTTTAGAAATTAGGGAGAAAGCCCTTGCCATGAGGGCAATGGCAGTGGGAAACATCACAAAAAGACAAAAGAAGGATAAACTGAGATATGACGAGGGTCACCGAGAGCTGGAATTCACACCAGGAGATAAAGTTAAAATCTTTATCCCAATAAGAAAAGTTGGACGCAGTGAAAAATTGCTATTAAGATGGTTTGGACCCTACGAGATAATAAAGAAAACCGGCAACGTGGATTACGAGGTGAAAAAAATAGGCGCAAGAAATAAAACTACGGATATCGTTCATGTGGGCCGAATACTACCCTACAATGACCCCTGGACAAAGGGATCGCCTATAAACGAAGACGATGTAGAAATAAACGAAGAAGAATAAACGAGGTTAAATGACCTGAAAGACCGGAGGCCTCAGAGGAAAAAACACGCACACACTCGCACGCAGGAGGGTATCTAATAACATTCCCTGTTCTCGGCTAATCACAGCAGCATCTCGAAGAGTGGGAGGCCAGAAAGTGGAAGTGTCAGCAGGGGCCACCTGGAGAGAGCTACCAGATACCATTACGTACGAGGGGACGATTCCGCTTACGTACAAAGTCGACTGGATCCACGAGCCACCTCCACAAGAGACTCCAAGATTTCAATGCCTGAAAAAAGAAGAAAAAACTGGAAGAGGTACAACGAACGAACAACCAGAGTGCAACATCAACAAAAAACACCGGCCTGCAAAATGACACCTAGAGGATATCATATACCCAAAGATAAGTGCTATTAAATTATTAAATTATATTTTAGTTTTGTGTAGGTAATTAAGTGTAGAGGTAGGTCAGTTTTAGCAAAACAAAGAAATACAGGATTGAATATTTTTTTATTATTTTTATTTTTTATTGTTAATTTTTAAAAAAATATATATAAAAGTAATATATATATGAGTACATAATATATAAAAGAGAAAGTGAAAGGAAATGAAATATGTATAAATATTTTTTTTGGGCTACTTACATACCATATTTAAATACTCACCAAAGGGGTAATTAACAATTTATAGGTATATTTAGTCAATTAAGCATAACATAAATAAATTCACACATACAGGAGGTAAGAAATTTACTAACACTTTGATCTTATTGTTACAGGGGCCGAAACGAAAGAAAAAAAAAAGGGAAAGAAATATTCCCGAACAAGCAGCTAGGAGCCAACAGAAGGGGTACTGAGATACCAAATTCTTTTCATATATAATGTATATTGTTTTAACTAGTACTTTTATAGAATAAGTAAGATTATTGTAAAGGTATGGTCACATGATTCTTAGCGTTGGGGGCCAACGCCTTCATAGGAGGGGCATATGTCAACTAATGGTCTATAAATAAAAACCATCCTGTATATCAAAAATAATTAAAACTAACTAGAACACGATTTATCGACAGTCAGCGGTTTAAGCAGGTCAACGCGTAAATTATGTTTACACGCCATGAATATAAAAACCCGATACAACCATGGTATCGGCATCCATTCGGGTCTTTCTCTTCTCAGGGTCTCCTTACCCCAGGAAGCATTAACCCCTTCGGATCACTCTCTCCTGAGGGTCACCTTACCCAAGGGAGCAGTAGCTACATTCCTCTTCAGGGTCACCTTACCCCAGAGAGTCTTACCCTCCAGCAGGGTAGCGTTGCCTATACGTGCAGAACCCGTATTCCTACATAGAGCCCCAGCACAAGAGTCATGTGGTACACCTACGTAGTGCCCCTTTGGTAATGTACCTATTGGACGACAATATACACTATTCCCGTTGTAGTTGTGTGTTTTCCTGAAGAGCAAACCCTAACCTCAGGTCTAACCCTCACGAGCCGAAAGGGCCTTGTGTGACAATATTCTAAATACACGGGGCAAACTTTTCGCAAGAATAAAAATATTTGATTTGAGCCTTCATTTCGGAGATACTGCGAGGTGAATGCAAAAATTAGTATATTTCAATCAGATTTTGCTCAAGTTTGAACGGGGTTATTTTAATTTTTAGATTTCTTTCCAAGTAAGGGTCACTGTATTTGGCTTATTTCAAGCAATGTTAAAAAATATAATTTGTACAAAAATATAGATAAATTATATATGAGAACATTCATAACTTAATATTCTATACGTTCATGCAATAATCTCAATTTTTAAATATAGGCCCTTTTGCCCGTTCTGATTTTTTATTACCTTGGGATTTTGGATAAACATAATGAAACCTTCACTCTGCGAAAATTTCAGCTTGTAACCCCGACGCGCCCACAAAACTCATTTTTCGAAAGCTTTAACTGCGTTGGGCACTCTACTATAATGGATTTCCACCAAGTAAAAGCCGATTCAATAAAAATTATTTTGATTATTCCAGGGCGAAGATTTTGGACACAGAAATAAATTATTTTAAAAGGAATGTGAGTGAAATGATTTACAGAACCCTGAATGACACGGTTAATAGTAGAGTAGATACACAGGGTCTTAGCGCACAGTACAGCTACTTGATAAATTTGATGAAAAATAATACAAAGTTCACATAGAGAGATCTTTACGTAGATGCCCAATATGAACCAACTAGGAAATGATAACATTATAAAAAAAATAATATTCGTTTGTTTAAGTTATTTAATATAAAAAAAAGCTTCAGCATACCACTCGAGTACCTAAATAATATCCTTGTAGTAAGTCTGTGTTTTGTTTGGTTTGCATATACATTTGCTTTTTAAATTTTAATTGGCGTGTTGTTACTTTTAATATATTTCAATTTTAAATGTAAATGTTGGGAAAGTATTGTCGCGTTTGTTTTTGTTGTGAATCATGGAGTTGTATTGTGAGCCTTTTGTTGGATAAATTGATATTCATATCAGTGAAACAAAAATTAATAAATTGAACTTTGATTATTAGCCTATACTTTGCTAATTTATATCGCAGCTATGGATGACTGAATGTGTTTATAATAGTTTTTATATGTAAGATAAACAGATGAGGAATCGTTTACTTAAGAGAGGGGTTTGTAATATTCTTTGTCTTGATATTGAGTTAGTTCCTATAGTTATTTCTATGAGTTCACAGGCTCTGCTTTCCACGCTTTGTTCGATATAATAAATATATTGAATATCGATAATTAACTCGCCTGAGACCTTGTGATTTTGTCAAAAATGTCATTCGCGAAATTGCCAAGCAACAAGCTTTCATACCTTTCGAAAATTCAACCGACAAAATTTTTTCTCTTGTGATATTATACAGTGTGATTTTTTAGGTGTGCAACATATGGGATTTTTTTTAGTAATAGCACAAGCCAAAAACAAACAAGGCCAAAAGTTGGTGCATGTCTGATAATCATATTAGGTGCACTTAGAATGGTTGCAAGTCAAACAGCATACAGGGTAGCTCAAACAATATCAAAGCTGTACGGTAAAGTATCCTTATTTAAGAAAATTCAGCGAAATGTAATAGAGAAAAGTTGTTTGGAATGAAAAGTTATGCCTAAGTACCAAAACATAGCTTCCTAAGATTTTTTTTATTTTTTTTTCGAAAAAAATCTATAATTTCTATTTTTTTATTTCCGCCCTTAATACTTTCAAAAATTAATTAAAAGTAAATCAATTTTAAATAACTTTGTTCAAATTCAAGCATTTTTGTAAAATTATCTTAGATTTTTAATTTTTTATGGAATCACAAAATTAATGTTTGTTGCAATGATATTCAATACAACTTTGAAATGTCGCAATTTTTTTTTAACAAGTTAAAAAATTACTAATGATAATAGCCATATTAAAAAAACTCTCCTTAAAGTGCAAAAATTTTATTTTATTCAAGTAAATATTACTACAATTTTGATATTGTTTGAGCTACCCTGTATGCTGTTTGACTTGTAACCATTCTAAGTGCACCTAATATGATTATTAGACATGCACCAACTTTTGGCCTTGCATTTTTATTGTGCTATCACTAAAAAAAAATCCCATATGTTGAACACTTAAGTAATGACACTGTATATGAAAATTCAAGAAGGTGTTCTCAAACATGAAATTAGTATGACAGGAAATATATATTTTTTTTTTCGAAAACTTAAATATGTGTCAGTCTAATTTTTATTTTAAAATGACTTTTTAATTAATTCATCCTATAATAAAATGAGGTTCATGGATGTTCAATGATTTTTCTAAAAAGAATGGATTAGAGAAACTGTATCTTGATTTCCAGCAACTAATTTTCTAGCAAAAAATTCTTCAGCGAAAATATTTGGTGATTTCATATAAATTTGGGTGAGAGTACAGGGTATTTTATACGTAAATCTGAGATAGGTCTACTATGCGGCCCGCCCAGATATTTTGACCTGTGCCCTAAAAATTTTTTTTTAGAATTTTTTAATTTTTTTTTTTCCAAAATTTTCAATTCGCAGATTTTAAACTGAAATAACTTTTTGAAAAATCATGAAACTGACAACATTTTTATTTTATTTTCATCTAGAATAATTCTAGAATCATACAAATTTAGTAATTCGGGCCCATGACAGCTGCAAAGAAAAATGCGGGCCCTCAAACCACAAAATAAGGTAAAAAATAATTCTAAGAGCCAACTTTGCATTGCATTTAAACAAAACTAGAAATGATGGATATTTCTAATTAGTCAAAAACATCTTCAATTCACCCACTTTCGAACGATATGCAATAACTACAATTTGCTTAAAAACAGCAAGAGTTATTTATCAACTTTATCAATGGCGGGCATTTTTTACGAAATTTTACTTTTGAGGTAAGTGCATTTTATGCGTTAAAAACTTACAAGAGCTACTAAATAAAACAGTATGTTGAATTCTCAATAATACGATAATATCAAATAATATTTAGAAAATCAAAATAATTTCGTTTCAAGCGGGTGGACCATGCAATTCGGATGTCTTGCTGAGGGGTGGTCCGTAGCGAGGCGACGAGGGTACTACGGACTTGCACAAGGTAACGGAATATAAAAGAGTCTAGCCCGAATCTCCGTTACAAGCAGAAGTGATAAGAATTTTTTTACCGCATCCCTTTTTTTCAAATTCAGACAAGAGTTTGTAAGGGGCCTTCACAAAATTATTGTAAGCTTCCTTTTTTTGTATGTGTGTGTGATGGATTGAACAATTATTGATTTGTGATTTTTTGAAGTAAGAAGAAAGTGTTGATTCGCTTATTTCAGCAGTTTTCAAATAAAGCTTAGAATAAGGAAACGTATTTCGTTTTCTTTCCTCATCAATTAACCCATAGCAAATTTAAGAAAGAACCCGCGACTATGGAACGGCAGGACTAAAGTAATTCTGCTCCCCTTGGATGTGGCGCGAAACACAAGAAAATCGCCCATATTTATGGTCCTTCGAGCCGGATCTTCTGATCCTAAAGTCCAAGTACACACACAGCCCCGTATTAATCATCAAGCTTACTGAAAAAGACCCCGTAGAACCTGAAGACTCAGACGCGAAGAACTCGTAGAAGAAGATCCCCGCATAACTTGTAGAAGAAGACCCCCGCATAACTTGTAGAAGAAGACCCCCGAAGAACTCGTAGAAGACCCCCGTTATAGAACTCGTAGGAGAAGACCCCGTAGAACTCGTAGAAGACCCCGTAGAACTCGTAGAAAACCCCGTAGAACTCGTAGAAGACCCCGAACCCGACGAAAAACCCGAAGAAGAAGTGGAAGGTGATTTCCAGCAAATAAGGTCAGATTTTTCCATGTTTTCATTATTCCTCAATTATTAACTTTGTCTGTTTCTGATACTTTTACTTTAACTCATTTATGTTGATTTATTTGCACAAACTTAAGCATACATTTCTATTTTGAGTTAGAGATTCCCAAAATTAGATTATTCTGATATTCTTAATAATTTAATTTATTTATTGTCTTGATTTATTTTGGAAAAACTCAGGTATAAATTTTTGTTTCGAATTTGACATTTCCCAAAAATTAGAGTATTTTGTTTTTATTTTCTGTTTCTGGTAACCCATTTATGTTGACTTAATTTGCATAAATTCAGGTATAAAATTTCTATTTTGATTTTGTGATTTCCTAAAATTATATTTTAGTTTATTTTTACCAACCCATTTATAGGTATTGATTTAATTCCAAGTTTCTCATTATGGATGATTTAATTAAACAACGCGCTTCGTGCAATTCTTCTCTAACAAGAATTGAAACATTCATAAATAAAAATATAAACAACCCGAATGTAAGTTCATTTGAATATGTAACTCGATACAAACGTTTGTCTGACGTGTTTCAAAACTATTCAGGTATTCAAGATCAAATACTAGATCTTGATTCTAGTGACGCTCAGCTACAAGAAAGTGAAACAACAGAGAACAGAATTTTCACTGTGTTGGCACAACTAAGCCAAATTATCGATTCTTTTTCAGCTCCCACAGACAATTCGTCCGTACCTGCCCGGTTGCCCTCGCATACCCCCGCTAATCTTAGTAGCCTCGTAAAATTACCTAATATTGATATACCTCCGTTTTATGGGAACCCTTCAGAATGGACTACCTTTTTTGAATTATTCAATGCTCTAATAATAAATAATAATTCATTGACTAACGTGCAACGATTCATGTATTTAAAGGGATATTTAAGGAAGGAACCACTTCAGCTAATTACCAATTTACAGCTAACTAATGATAATTTTGACATCGCTTTAGACACTTTAAAAACAAGATATTCTAATACAACTCTGGTTGTAAAATCTCATTTAAAAACATTATTTGACACACCTTTAATTACAAAATGCACCTCTCAGAATTTAAGGATTTTTTTAACCAAATCTAAACAGAACATCGATGCACTTGAAAACTTTGTCACCAAAGAGGAACAAAGAGATTTAATTTTAATTTATTTATTGGAGCAAAAACTTGATTTCAACACTCTCAAGGGATTTGAATTGCATAGGGATTCAAGTAAACTTCCTGATTTAACGGAATTGTTCGATTTTCTCGAGAATAAATGTCGCACACTGGAAAGTATAAATCCCTCCTCAACCTTTGAATTCCAACCACCAAAAGCTCGAATTTCTCAACACATTAATATTCAAAATCAACCACAAGGCTCATCACGTCACCGACAATGCTTTCCACAATATCCTCAACAAAACACCTCGCATTTCTGTCTTTTTTGTAGGAATAATAGTCATAAAATATATTCATGTCGAAAATTCATTGATTTACCACATGCTGAAAAATTGAAGTTTTTACAACAAAGGCAAATGTGCAAAAATTGTTTGGGTAGCAAGCATTCTGTGGAAAGTTGCAACTCACGAAAATGCTGCGTTTGCTCGAAGCCGCATCATACACTTTTACACATTCCCAATTCAAGTACTCACCCTCATGCGCCACACATTCAGGACATTCCTGCGCAACACAGCCAAACAAATTCTCCTCAACAAAACCCCAGTACTTCGCAGCAACAGAACAATTCTCTCTTGGTTAATACCAATTATGATGCATCTCGTAATGCATTGGCCTCTAACTCAGACTCGAACTTGAATAACAATAGTTCACAAATCTTATATCACCCCTCGAATGTAAGCACGCAGCAACAAAATTCTACCACAGACTCCCAAGTTACGGCATTCTCAACAAAGACTTGGGTCGTTTTATTAGCTTCCGCAGAAGTGATTTTGCTCGATTCGTATAACCGACCTATTAAGGCCAAGGCGCTTCTTGACTCTGGCTCACAATCCTCGATAATAACAGAGAATCTTGTTAATAAATTGAAGTGCAAAACCTACAATAAAAACCTTCAAATTTCTGGTATTTCTAAAAAAAACCATAACTTCTAACCAAATGGCCAATATCACAATTTCTTCCAACAATAATTCGCAATTGCAACTCGAATTATCTTGTGTAGTCTTGAAAACAATAACTTGCAACCTTCCCCAGGTAAAAATCGATGCAAATAACTTAAAAATTCCCTTAAATTTAAGGCTAGCTGATCCGTCTTTTTTCACGCCTTCCTCTATTGACATTTTACTTGGGGCGGACATATACTATTCATTATTGGAAGATGGCCTCATCAAGTTAGGGTAAAATCTACCTGTTCTACAGAATACCAAATTTGGTTGGGTCATTGCTGGGAACATCCCAAATTGATCGAACAAATCACCCGATAAAATAGAAGTAAAACACGTATCTTTATTTTCACATTCTGACGCCAGCCTTGAGAACTCGCTAACTAGATTTTGGACTCTAGAAGCAGTGGCGGTCCATACATGATTTTCTGGGGGGGGTAATGGATGGAAAATCATCAAGTGTCACAACATACGTACCGCCGGAAGCGACATTTTTTTTTGGGGTGCCACGCCCAAATTTGCTCCCGAAAGTAGGGATGGCAAAAATATATCGATATTTTGTAAATTGTATCGATATATTACTGAAATATATCGATATATTTTAATCGATATCTTACATTCGATATATCGAAAAAAATATCGATACAATCTTTTCGATATATCATGCCACTGTGTATGAAAAAAATTTAAATAGGAAAGTTGAATTGCTTGAAAAATAGTTCTCAGAAAACATAGTTTTGTTCATACAGGGTGTTGCAAAAAGTTTAAAAAACAAAAAAATATATTTTTTCAAATGGGACACCCTGTATATTATGACATTTCTGGATTCTGCAGAAAATTCTAGACTATTTCATGTATAATGTCATATACCTATCTTGAACTGTTTCGGAAATAATGACAGTAGAAAATTGACCCTTTTGCTACTTTGATAGACTGTAAAACCTTACCTGTTAATTTTATAGCAAAACCGATTTTACATTCTTCTCGACAGCTTTTCATAAGCCAGCATTTGACACCAACTTTGAATTTAACCAGAGATTAAATTTAATTGGAATTTTCAATCATGGATTAAAAAAGTTGGTGTCAAATGATATTTTATAAAAAAAATAGGAAAAGCATGTATGATCGGTTTTGCCGTAAAATCAACCGTTTAGGTTTTACAGTCTGTCAAAGATGCAAAAAAGTCAATTTTCTACTGTCATTATTTCCGAAACAGTTGAAGTTAGGTATATGACATTATACATGAAATATGTCTAGAATTTTCCGCAGAATCCAGAAATGTCATAATATACAGGGTGTCCCATTTAAAAAAATATATTTTTTTGTTTTTTAAACTTTTTGCAACACCCTGTATAAACTATATTGTCTGAGAACTATTTTTCAAGCACTACAACTTTCCTATTTAATTTTTTTTTATACACAGTGACACAAAAAAGTTAAGAAGGTGGGAAAATATAAAAAATGACAGGGTACAGGGTATTTGATTATATTTGTCACCATACCTACAGCCTTTACTATTTAAGATAGAATAAAAATTTAAATACAAAACTTGACAGTTTTTTTCTATATTTTTTTTTGACAGTATCAGAAAAAACAAAATCGCATCGGAAAATGGAGAAACATAGGCAACTTCTACTTTTTTCAATGGAACACCCTGTATATTATGCAATAAGATTAAAGATCTTTTCTTCCTGATTTCAAATATATATATATATATATATTTAGCACATTTGAGTGAGCCGTTTTTGAAATATTTTAGCTTTAATTTGCAAAGAAATTTCATGGGAATGTCAAGACATTTAAATCTTCATAAAATTCCTTTGGATTTTATTTAAAATTTAAGCCAAGATATATCAAAAACGATTCACTCAAATATGATCAGTACATATATATTTGGAATCAGGAAGAAAAGATGTTTAATTTTATCGCATAATATACAGGGTGTTCCATTGAAAAAAGTAGAAGTTGCCTACGTTTCTCCATTTTCCGATGCGATTTTGTTTTTTCTAATACTGTCAAAAGAAAATATAGAAAAAAACTGTCAAGTTTTATATTTAAAATTTTTTTCTATCTTAAATAGTAAAGGCTGCAGGTATGGTGCCAAATATAATCAAATACCCTGTACGTACCAACTGAATAAGGAAAAGAGACTTTCCGCATGATTGGCAACGTTATTTTTCTACAATCGTGTGGAATAGTAGTTTTCTGCACGCATTTTAGGGCATGAAAGTATCAGGGTGACCTAACATTGCATAATTATTCTACTTTTCCATTTTCCAAACTAGTGCGGAAAAGTGATAGTTTCATGACCTAAAATGCCTGAAGAAAAAAAGCACTTTTCACACGATCGTAGAAAAAAAATAAAAATAAAATATCTATCGATATATTCAAAATATCGATGTTTTTCGTTCGATATATCGAATGTATCGATATGTTGTTTCGATATATCGATATATTTTTTTATTTTGCCATCCCAACCCGAAAGTGGTTTAAAAAACACGCTTCGGGCAAAAATATATCCCGATGCCGTCAAAATAGTTAAACAGGGTGTCCACTTAGTGCGATACCGGACGATATCTTCTTACAGGGTGATGCAAGAAAAAATAAATAAAAATGCAAAGTTGTTTGATTCTCTAAGGTGCATTACTTAAAAATATTTTTAAATATACAGGGTTCTCTGTAAATGTGGTATGCGACAGAATTTTATTATTTTTAAATGGAACACCCTATATTTTAGTAGGTACATTCTATCGTTTTAAAAATCCTACATACTTTTTGTTAGGAATCATCTATACCAAAACTCAACCGTTTTTAAAAAATACCTCCGCGTTCCTCATACGAAAAGTGTCATTTTAAAAACGACGTACGTTACTTACATTTAATTCATGGTCCTATGAAAATCTGTTGTTAACATTCTAGAGGGTGTTCGCAATACTGTGCACAAAACCAGACGTTTCAAACAACCATAGCACTGTATAGTAGAAGGTACGCAAGGTTGTTTGAGAGAGGTAGGTTGCCTGATAACTTCATGACGTCATCTGGGGTGCCTCAACATAATGCAAATTTGCATAAGGCATCCCAGATGCGTCATCAAGTTACCCATTACCAGACAACCTATGAACTTTAAGAACCTTGGTAGGTACGTAGGTACTGGTGAGCCTATCATATTCATACGATAGCTGTAATCCTTTACTTTGTAAAACTTGTCTTTTGTCTTTTGTTAAAATGTTGTTGTAATTAATAAATGTATAAAAAAAATCTTTGTCTGGGGGGGGGTAATTACCCCCTCTACCCTCCCCTTTAAACCGCCCTTGTCTAGAAGAAATGCCCGACACATTGAAATTAAGCCCGGATGAAGAATTAGCAGAAAAAATATTCTTAGATACAACAAAAATTCTTGAGAATGGTTCATATCAAGTCGACATCCCTTTTAAGTCAGAACACGAATATTTGAAGTTAGGGGATTCATTTTCGATTGCTCGGAAAAGATTTTTAAATATAGAAAAACGATTTCAAAAGGATCCAAATTTATTTCACAAATATAGGGAATTTATAGATGACTATATTAGTGCAGGTTACGGGCGTATTATTCCTATCTCGCTCAGAAATGAGAAGAACGAAATAAAATATTTTCTTCCCCACCACTGTGTGCATAAGGACAATAGTACTACTAAAATTAGAGTCGTTTACGACGCATCATGTAAAACTACCTCTAAATACTCACTAAACGACATTTGTTTAAAGGGTTTTACAGTCCAACCTGAACTGTTCGATATATTATGTAGATTTCGCACAGCAAAATATGTTCTAACCTTGGATATTCAAAAAATGTATTTGCAAATTAAAATTAATCCAGATCAGACCTTCCTACAAAATATTATTTGGAGAGACAACCCGGAAGACGAATTTAAATGTATAGAGTTAATAACGGTTATTTTCGGTACAAACTTTGCACCCTATGTAGCAACTCGGGTTTTAAAAGAAGTCGCTCTAAAAAACAAGGATAAATTCCCATTAGCTTCAAATGCTCTATTGAATTCCACATACGTTGATGACATTTTATGTGCTTGTGATACGGAAAATGAACTTTTAGATACCTATTCTCAATTGAACACAGTATTGAACTCTGCAAAATTTACTTTACACAAATTCAGTTCTAACTCTAAGAAATTCTTCAAAAATATTTCAGGCACGAGTTGCTCGCGAGAAAATTATAACTTAGGAGTTGATGCTGTTCCCAATAAGGTTTTAGGCGTTTCCTGGAATCCAAATTCAGATTATTTTCTAGTTACGCTACCCCGATTCTCAGAATTCCACGGTTCTTGCACCAAGCGAAAAGTACTTTCCACGATAGAGCAAATGTACGACCCTCTCGGATTAGTCAATCCAGTAATAGTGACAGGAAAACACATAATGCAGAAAATCTGGCTTAGTCAAATTGCCTGGGACGAGTACTTGCCGCAAACTATATTTAAGGAGTGGCTACAGTTATTACAAGAACTTCCATTTCTGTCACAACTCAAAATTCCACGTTTCATTTTCAACCCAGACTCGGAACCTCATAAAATAATAAGTTTGGAATTACACGGATTCTCAGACGCCAGCATGATCGCCTATGGTGCATGCCTTTATATTCGCGCTGTATATCAAACTCACCATGTTTCTTGTCATTTATTCACAGCAAAATCTCGAATAGCCCCTACTAAAACAATTTCGCTACCTCGATTAGAACTATCTGGTATGTTGGTTCTTTCTAAATTAACAAAGAAGGTGCTCTCAAATTTATCAGACAAATTTTCCTTTAATTCAGTCAATCTTTGGACAGATTCGCAGATTGGATTATGCTGGATAAAATCTCATTCATCCCGATGGACTACCTTTGTATCCAACCGAGTTTCTCAAATCCAGGATTTCACTCAGAATTTAAAATGGCGTCACGTGAAATCGTCATTGAATCCTGCAGATATAGTATCTCGGGGCATGTCTCCTAGGGAACTTGTGAATTCTCGGATTTGGTTTCACGGACCCACATTTTTACAATCCTCCGGAATCGATTTAGACGAGGTTGATTCTAAAATTGAACTGGTTGACCTCCCCGAAACTCGAAAAATTGTGACAGTAAATATTAACAAAAATGAATTTTGGAACGAATTTTTCTCAAGATTTTCATCATTTTTTCGGGTCCAACGAACTCTAGCTTGGTGTTTGAGGTTCATTCATAACTCCACTGTCACTAATACTTCAAAAATTAAAACTAATCTTTCGGTTGATGAACTGAAAAATTCCACGAACCTAATGTTCAAGAAGGTACAAGAAACATATTTTGAACTAGAATTATCAGAGCTTAAACAAAACAAACCGCTTACCAATAAAAATATAATTTCTCTCAAGCCATTTTTAGATGAACACGGATTCATACGCGTTGGAGGCCGACTCTCGAACGCAGAAAATATAAGTTACAATCAAAAACACCCCATTTTGTTACCTTCTACAAATAAAATTGTTAATTTACATTTAGAAAAGGAACATCGAAGATTAGGACACGCCGGAGCGCAAACAGTTTTGTCACATGTCAAATATAGCCACTGAACGGATTGAGAGAAGTTAAACGGATAATAAGAAAATGTAACCCTTGTTTTCGATTCAGTACACAACCTTATCAGCAAATTATGAGTGACCTACCTAGGGATAGGGTCTCTGCAGCCAAACCCTTCGAAAGGGTTGGCGTCGATTTTGCCGGACCATTTTCTATAAAATCATCTCGATTGAGAAAGGCCCCAATTCAAAAATGTTATGCAGCAGTATTTATTTGCATGGTCACGAAGGCCGTACGTCTCGAAATCGTCTCAGAGCTGTCCACTGATGCCTTTTTGTCCACTCTAAAACGTTTTATAGCCCGTAGAGGAAATCCCACTATAATATTATATAGTGATAACGGCACCAATTTTTTGGGAGCCAAAAATTATTTAGGGAAACTATACGACTTTCTCAAAACTGAGCAAAGTTTCAGTCACATTGAAAACTTTTTAATGCCCTTAGAAATAAAGTGGAAATTCATCCCACCACGCAGCCCTCATTGGGGTGGTCTTTGGGAAGCGGCAGTAAAAGGTGCAAAATATCATATGGTAAGAATTATTGGTAACTCCAACTTGACTTTCGAAGAACTGTCGACTGTTTTCGCACAGATTGAAGCTATCATTAATTCACGGCCTTTATGTGCTGTCTCAAACGATCCCTCAGACTTAGATTATTTAACTCCTGGGCACTTCTTAATAGGAAGAAGTATGACATCATTCCCCGAGAAAAATTTTGAAAATTTACCCGAAAATAGGCTCACACATTGGCAACGATGTTCAAGGATGCAACAGCAAATTTGGAATCGTTGGCGAGTTGAATATCTCAACCGATTGCAAAACAGGCCTAAGTGGCTTGAGCCTTGCAAGAATTTGAAAATTGGAGATTTGGTTCTCCTAAGAGAAGATAACGTCTCTCCTCTGGGTTGGCCTAGAGCGCGAATTGTTGAGGTCATGCCCGGTTCAGACGGTAGAGTAAGGGCTGTGAAGATAAGAACAAAGGATGGAATTTTAATAAGAAATATTACCAAATTATGTCCTTTTCCCGATCTCGACAAAATTTTCTTACCCAACTTATAATTATAAAAAAGGGTCACTTCTTTTATTTAGATTTAGTTTATAGTTTAAGTAACATTATTATTACATTATTCATTGTATTGTATGTACCAGACATACATCTAGACTCTAAGCGTTTATACTTTTCCTCTCCTCCACTACACGAATTATACAGTTCGAATTGGTTTCTTTCTTTCGAAGTCATTTTGGTGATTTCAACGCGGGGGAGTGTGTTGAATTCTCAATAATACGATAATATCAAATAATATTTAGAAAATCAAAGTAATTTCGTTTCAAGCGGGTGGACCATGCAATTCGGATTTCTTGCTGAGGGGTGGTCCGTAGCGAGGCGACGAGGGTACTACGGACTTTCACAAGGTAACGGAATATAAAAGAGTCTAGCCCGAATCTCCGTTACAAGCAGAAGTGATAAGAATTTTTTTACCGCATCCCTTTTTTTCAAGTTCAGACAAGCGTTTGTAACGGGCCTTCACAAAATTATTGTAAGCTTCCTTTTTTTGTATGTGTGTGTGATGGATTGAACAATTATTGATTTGTGATTTTTTTGACGTAAGAAGAAAGTGTTGATTTGCTTATTTGAGCAGTTTTCAAATAAAGCTTAGAATAAGGAAACGTATTTCGTTTTCTTTCCTCGTCAATTAACCCATAGCAAATTTAAGAAAGAACCCGCGACTATGGAACGGCAGGACTAAAGTAATTCTGCTCCCCTTGGATGTGGCGCGAAACACAAGAAAATCGCCCACAGTATGATATTGATTTTATAATCTAATTCATAAAAATTATTCGAATTGCCGCCCCCCATTATTTATTGAATATTTAAAAAAAAAAAATAAAAATTCTTAGGGCCCAGGTCAAAAAATCTGGGTGAACCGCATAGCAGACGGCCCCACCTATCTCAGATTTACGTATGTCTACTCATGTGCCGAACACCCTGTATATATATTGATTACATTTGAATTAGCCGACATATTTAAGATTAAATTATAAATAATTTCCAAAGAAATTTCATGAGGATGTCAAGACATTTAAATCCAAAATTTCTTTGGATTTTATTTATAATTTAGGCAGGGCGCCCACAGAAATAGCATGGCTTATGATGTGGCGTGTGATCTAACAAGTAGCACGCATCTAGCATGCTACATCAAATCAAGCGAACATAAACAAATAAACAAGAGTCCACTGAAGTGACAAGGCAAATAACATGCATTTAGTGGCACGTAACGTAATGCGTACCACTTGCTAGATCACACGCCACTCCACAAGCCACGTTATTTCAGTGAGCCCCGTCTTAAACTACGATATATCAATAACGGCTTACCCAAATGTGATAAATATATACAGTGTGTTTCAAAAGTCAGGGAACGGTCAAATATTTCCAGAGCGGCTTGAAATAGAACTACGAAATTTTCTGCATATCGGTAATTAATGATGCCCGATTCAACGATGATATCGACAATGTTGCCAAGTTTACCGGTTTTCAGATAATGTAGATTTTTAAATAGGAATACCACTTTATTTTCATTGCAATAATGTCGGCGCTCTATTGTTACTAAAACCTCTTGATATCATGTTTCTATTTTACACGGTTTCTGAAATATTGCAACACAACTTTTTTGTTCAAAAATCTGGGAACGCTAAAATATTTCCAGAGCGGCTTGGAATAGAACTACGAAATTTTTTGTATATGAGTAATTAATGATGCACAATTCAATGATGATATCGACAATGTTGCCAAGTTCATCGGTTTTCAGATAATGTAGGTAACTTCGTTTTTTTAAATAGGAATGTTACTTTATTATCATTGCAATAAATTTGGCCCTCTATTGTTATTGAAACCTCTAGATATCATGTCCCTATCTCACAGGGTTTCAGAAATATCGCAACACAGCCTTTTTGTTCAAAAGTCTGGGAACGCTCAAATATTTCCAGAGCGGCTTGAAATAGAACTACAAAATTTTCTGCATATAATTAATTAATGATGCCCGATTCAATGATGACATCGACAATGTTGCCAAATTTACCGGTTTTTATATAATGTAGGTAATTTCGCTTTTTGAAATAGGAATATCACTTTATTTTCATTGCAGCAAATTCGGCGCTCTGGTTATGAAAACCTCTTGATATCATGTTCCTATTTTACACGGTTTCTGAAATATTGCAACACAGCCTTTTTGTTCAAAAGTCTGGAAACGGTCAAATATTTCCAGAGCGGCTTGAAATAGAATTACGAAATTTTCTGCATATCGGTAATTAATGATGCCCGATTCAATGATGACATCGACAATGTTGCCAAGTTTATCGGTTTTCAGATAATGTAACTAACTTCGTTTTTTTAAATAGGAATACCACTTTATATTTATTTCAATAAATTCGGCGCTCTACTGTTATTAAAACCTCTTGATATCATGTGCCTATTTTACATGGTTCAATTCGAGATTTGAGAAAATATCACCCCAGGAAAATATTTTATCTGTCTTCTTAATAATACCGGCAAAAATATCACTAAAAAAAATGTTTGTCGAGTATAAATTGATATTTTATACAGGGTACGTATCAGATTTGACTACAAAAGTTTTAACACTTGAAAATATGGCCCATTTCGAAGAAAAAAAAAATTACAACATGACGTCCAAACCAAACAAAATCATTTTTAAGGAAAAGATCTTTGAAGTTATGACAATTTTTGACGAATATTTGAAAGATAAAGAAAATTTTATACATTATGAGATCAAAAAAAAAAACCCATTCAATTATTAAGTAATAATGCATGTTTAGTCAACAACAATATTAAAAAATTGAAAAAACATAACACCCTCACTCGTAATTCGGTATCTAAACATTTGGCAACATAGGACAAAAAAGAATACGTGGTTGAAAATAAAATATTCACTTCACAAACGTCGAATATGCAGATACTTGTTAAGGCAGAATCGTTGCAAAATGCTCATTTAGTCGCCAGAATTTACAGGGAAAGATTTTCCAATGGAAGGGCACCCACCTGATGAGAGAATATTGAGCCCGTTTCACAAAGATTGCGTGATATGGGAAGTGTAAGTGTGTAATTTTTTTTCTCTTGAATGTTCCGTGCAAAAATGTCACTGAGTTCAATTCACAACTTAATAAAACAGCACATTTTTAATTTTTACTAGAAAAGTGATAAAAATGCAAATTATTATTTACATTATTTGAAAGCGAATAACAAACCAAAGCGAAGCTTGCAAAAAATAGAATTCACCAGTTCTATTTACCTAATATCCTGGTTGAGATGATCTCTACAATGTTGTCATGTTATTAACATTTTTTTACATTTAAATTTTGCGATAATTCCGAAAATACTAACAATTGACTCATGATTAGTAGCCCTAATAGGACAGTCTTAGCCTAAAATAGGTCATATTATCTCATGTTGAAATTTTTGTACTCATGCGTACCTGATTTACCTGATACTCCCTGTATTGTAAGACAATTTGTCGAAAACATAACATGAAAGAATACACGTACGCTAAATAACTAAAAATTTAGGTATTCATTTGTTTATTATCCAGTGGTAGAGGTAATTATCAGATGTGTCAAGTTCCTTCAAAGTTTTGTCAAAATGAATTTCGAACTGAGTGAATCCCAGCGTATCGGTATTTTGATATTTGTTGATGCCATCACTGAATTGAGCACCACAATAACGTCTCTTCATCATATTTTGAATATCCTATTTTAAGCCTTTGTCAAAATACTCCACCGTTTTCTAACTTTTGAACAAAAAGTCTGTGTTGACACATTTCAAAAACTACTTGAAATGGAGATTTGATATCAGGATGTTTCACTTATAATAGAGTAACAAAATTGCATTAGAAATAGGGTGGTGTTTCTATTAAATAACAAAACGAAGTTGGTACCTACACTATCTGAAAACCTGTAAACTTGGCAACATGCTCGATGTCATTATTGAATCGGGCATTATTAATTACCCATATTCAAAAAATTTCGTAACTTTATTTCAAGTCGCTCTGGAAATATTTGACCGTTCCCAGACTTTTGAACAAAAACGCTATGTTGCAATATTTCAGAAACCGTGTAAAATAGGAACATGATATCAAGAGGTTTTAATAACAATAGAGCGCCGAATTTATTGCAATGAAAATAAAGTGGTATTCCTATTTAAAAAAACGAAGTTACCTACATTATCTGAAAACTGGTAAACTTGGAAACATTGTCGATGTCTTCATTGAATCGGGCATCATTAACTTCCCATATGCAGAAAATTTCGTAATTCTATTTCAAGCCGCTCTGGAAATATTTGACCGTTCCCCGACTTTTGTATAAAAAGTCTGTGTTGCCATATTTCAGGTTCCGTGTAAGATAGGGACATGATATCAAGAGGTTTCAATAACAATATAGCGCCGAATTAATTGCAATGAAAATAAAGTGGTATTCCTATTTGAAAAAACGAAGTTACCTACATTATCTGAAAACCGGTAAATTTGGCAACATTGTCGATATGATCATTTAATCGGGCATCATTATTTCCTCATATGCAAAAAATTTCGTAATTCTATTCCAATCATCTATTTCCATAGCGGAAATATTTGACCGTTCCCAGACTTTTGAAACACACTGTATATATATATATATATATATATATATATATATATATATATAAGAAGAATGGACGTTGTTGCTGACAAGTACGAAGACAATTTTGGGAATCGATTTGGGGAATGCAGCAAAATAAAGTGTACTCTTTAAAGTTTATCCGAGCTTTCGATAATGTTTATTATCATCTTCAGGGAAACTATGGATCAATATACAAGTTAAAGACAATAAGACAATACTATAATGTAACTTACATCTTTGGTGAGATTATTAAAGATACATGTTGTGTAATTGATCTGTTCCATCAGCATCGAGGACAATGAGAACTTAATTATTAGTCATTAATACATAATAAGCTTGTTAAAAAATTATTGAGAAAGGATGAAAGATTGTGTAAATGGGACAATACAACATATTATAGTTATTTATGTATCAAGGAAATTATGCAGGTATTAACTCCTGATAATTCCCGTGGTACATAGATAATTTTATATCCTACTGAATTTACTATATTCTGTCTATTTTTATAAAGGAATAAGCCATAAATCAAACTTTCTGTTTTTTGTCAAAGTGTTACCTATTCAAGGTAAAAGCGGGAGTTATGGAAATCCTTAACTCCCTTGGGAGTTATGATATTCTTAACTCCCTTCCTTAACTCCCTTGGGAGTTATGAAAATCCTTAACTCCCTTGGGAGTTAAGACCCTGTTTATGATTATCGTAACCAAGGTATTATATGGTTTTAATAGTTCACTAGGATATAAAAATATTAAATAGTTACAGAGAGAGACTTTTACAATATATCACCCTGGGTTTGAGGATCATCCATCAAATGTGTAATTTGGAATTATTATATTAAAAAATAAGTTTCTTTTAAATTTAAATGTCAACCAGAAACAGCTGGCCGTCAAGATCACCTGTTGAATTAATGACTTAAGACATATGTCATTGTAAAGTTAGGTTAGGTATACAACGCTATGTTCCATTGAATGAACTGATACACATTCGATGTGACGTCACTAGCAGACCCACTCAACACTAACCTACGTGTGTAGTCTGTGTTCGTGTGGATGTCCTGACGTTGTAAGAGGTGTTCCACTGGTCTGGTGGAAGCTAGTGACGTCACATCGAATGTGTATCAGTTCATTCAATGGAACATAGCGTTGTATACCTAACCTAACTTTACAATGACATATGTCTTAAGTCATTAATTCAACAGGTGATCTTGACGGCCAGCTGTTTCTGGTTGACATTTAAATTTAAAAGAAAATTATTTTTTAATATAATAATTCCAAATTACACATTTGAGGATGATCCTCAAACCCAGGGTGATATATTGTAAAAGTCTCTCTCTGTAACTATTTAATATTTTAATATGTTGTATTGTCCCATTTACACAATCTTTCATCCTTTCTCAATAATTTTTTAACAAGCTTATTATGTATTAATGACTAATAATTAAGTTCTCATTGTCCTCGATGCTGATGGAACAGATCAATTACACAACATTTATCTTTAATAATCTCACCAAAGATGTAAGTTACATTATAGTATTGTCTTATTGTCTTTAACTTGTATATTGATCCATAGTTTCCCTGAAGATGATAATAAACATTATCGAAAGCTCGGATAAACTTTAAAGAGTACACTTTATTTTGCTGCATTCCCCAAATCGATTCCCAAAATTATATATATATATATATATATATATATATATATATATATATATATATAACAAAGGAAAAGTTAATAGATGAGATTCCCCAAAATGCTAGAGGTAGCCAAAGTAAAACGATGTAATGTGCTACTAAGTGTCTGTTTATTCAAATCATCAAGCTTTCGTCTACCATTGCAGACTTCATCAGGACGCTAAAAATAACAATGAAAACTCCTTACTAAGAGACAATTAACACTTTTTTTTGGAGGCAGAAGGCCCAACACACTTACTTGAAATTCAAGACAGCTCTATTGCAGTAATAAACAATATATAATAACTGAGTGCATAGTGCACTTTCACAGAAGACTTATAACTCGAGGATGTCATGTAAAAATCTAGATTTCAACCAAACGTTTATCAATATAACAGAATACAACATTTAAGTAAAAGGACGGACGTAATTATTTTGTAAAAACACATATCCAATAGAGGATTACAACAGATTAAAATAAAAGTAATATAATTAATTAATTAGGTCATCAAAACGTTCAATTGAAAACACAAAACAGCTGGTGAAAAACTGACAGCAGACAGAATAAAAACAATGACAGCGTCAAAGTCTATCAATCTTCATCTGCTTGGAGCCCAAAAAAAAAAAAAAAAAGAAGAGAAGGAATATGTCAAGTTGTTTGAGGTTATGCTTTACTCTGTCATCCTTAAACCAGACTATCAGCTGGCAGTTAGCTATTCTCCCAACTAAGGGTACAGATATTCATATTATTCAACCATACATCATCTTTACTTTATATTATACAATCAAAAATATACAATAAAAAATAATATAAAGTAAAGATGATGTATGGTTGAATAATATGAATATCTGTACCCTTAGTTGGGAGAATAGCTAACTGCCAGCTGATAGTCTGGTTTAAGGATGACAGAGTAAAGCATAACCTCAAACAACTTGACATATTCCTTCTCTTCTTTTTTTTTTTTTTTTTTGGGCTCCAAGCAGATGAAGATTGATAGACTTTGACGCTGTCATTGTTTTTATTCTGTCTGCTGTCAGTTTTTCACCAGCTGTTTTGTGTTTTCAATTGAACGTTTTGATGACCTAATTAATTAATTATATTACTTTTATTTTAATCTGTTGTAATCCTCTATTGGATATGTGTTTTTACAAAATAATTACGTCCGTCCTTTTACTTAAATGTTGTATTCTGTTATATTGATAAACGTTTGGTTGAAATCTAGATTTTTACATGACATCCTCGAGTTATAAGTCTTCTGTGAAAGTGCACTATGCACTCAGTTATTATATATTGTTTATTACTGCAATAGAGCTGTCTTGAATTTCAAGTAAGTGTGTTGGGCCTTCTGCCTCCAAAAAAAAGTGTTAATTGTCTCTTAGTAAGGAGTTTTCATTGTTATTTTTAGCGTCCTGATGAAGTCTGCAATGGTAGACGAAAGCTTGATGATTTGAATAAACAGACACTTAGTAGCACATTACATCGTTTTACTTTGGCTACCTCTAGCATTTTGGGGAATCTCATCTATTAACTTTTCCTTTGTTGTTACCAGTACCCCGTTACTGTCCTCCTCTTTTATATATATATATATATATATATATATATATATATTTACAGAGTATCTTGACCGGAGAATTTATAAACAATGGGAGTTTCTTGGGGTATCGGTCGTCTTGAAGGGCTAGGAAATAAAAATCTCTTTTTCCACTAAGCCGAGCTTTCGGCAATTATTTATTGCCTTCGTCAGGGCTACAACAATATAAAAGATCTTATTATTATGAATAATCAAAACTATGACTAGGACATATAAATTTTTAACTATAACTTACTTGCAAAGTGAGAATTTTATAGTCGAAAAGCTTTCAAATTGTCGGAAAATTGTTGTTATTCTATTTTGACTATCAAACTGTACAGAATATAAATGTTAAAAATATGGAAAAATAATTAATAAACAATAATTGATAGATATAAGAAAAATAGAAGAGATAGAAGAATATGTAGAATAAAATTTTGAAGTGTATAAATACTAGTTTCTCATAGACATTGATTTTTTTTTGATAGTTTTGATTATTCATAATAATAAGATCTTTTATATTGTTGTAGCCCTGACGAAGGCAATAAATAATTGCCGAAAGCTCGGCTTAGTGGAAAAAGAGATTTTTATTTCCTAGCCCTTCAAGACGACCGATACCCCAAGAAACTCCCATTGTTTATATATATATATATATATATATATATGTTTTATATATATATATATATATATATATATATATATATATATATATATAAACGGTCAAACATCAACTGTATTAAAAGATAGGATAACACGACATAAAAGTGATTGTAGAAGAACTATTCTTTCTTGTGCTCTTTCAGAACATTCTACTAAAGAAGGACACGATTTTGATTTTGGAAATTCACAAGTGATTATTCATGAACAAAATTTAAATAAACGTTTGTTTCTAGAAATGGTAGAGATATCCCAAGAACCTTTATGCCTAAATAAAAGAAAGGATATTCAAGATCTCAGTAGTATTTATTCGAACCTACTTACATCTAATTAAATTTATTCCTAAAATTACCTAACTGGTCTAGTGATGACACCAAAAATCAATGTCTATGAGAAACTAGTATTTATACACTTCAAAATTTTATTCTACATATTCTTCTATCTCTTCTATTTTTTTCTTATATCTATCAATTATTGTTTATTAATTATTTTTCCATATTTTTAACATTTATATTCTGTACAGTTTGATAGTCAAAATAGAATAACAACAATTTTCCGACAATTTGAAAACTTTTTGACTATAAAATTCTCACTTTGCAAGTAAGTTATAGTTAAAAATTTATATGTCCTAGTCATAGTTTTGATTATTCATAATAATAAGATCTTTTATATTGTTGTAGCCCTGACGAAGGCAATAAATAATTGCCGAAAGCTCGGCTTAGTGGAAAAAGAGATTTTTATTTCCTAGCCCTTCAAGACGACCGATACCCCAAGAAACTCCCATTGTTTATATATATATATATATATATATATATATGTTTATATATATATATATATATATATATATATATATATATATATATATATATATATATATATATATATATATATATATATATATATATATATATATATATATATATATATATATAAAGTTATTAATTTCTTGGGGTATCAGCCTATTTCTTATTGAATAGGCTGAAATAGGCTGATACCCCAAGAAATTAATAACTTTGTTTCGTTAACTAGTCAGCCAAGACTACCCTCTAACTATATATATATATATATATATATATATATATATATAAACAATGGGAGTTTCTTGGGGTATCGGTCGTCTTGAAGGGCTAGGAAATAAAAATCTCTTTTTCCACTAAGCCGAGCTTTCGGCAATTATTTATTGCCTTCGTCAGGGTTGCAAAGTGAGAATTTTATAGTCGAAAAGCTTTCAAATATATATAAAGTAGTATTTATTCATTTATTTTATTTTTCCAAGAAACTCCCATTGTTTATAAATTCTCCGGTCAAGATACTCTGTAAATATATATATATATATATATATATATATATATATATATATATATATATATATACAGGGTGTCCCAAAAAGATACCGACAAACTTTACGGGGTAGTAGGGGACATCAAAACAAGCATTTTTGTTTATATAAACATATGTCCGCAAATGAGCCATTTGGGCTGTAGAGCAAAAAAACTGTTTGGTATCTAGTTTTATTCTTCGCAATAATTAAATCACTGTTTACTTATTAATTTTGCTTTAATAGCAAATAAATTATGGTTTACAATAATTGTTCAACTCGCGAACTCTTTGGAATATTCCGGGAATAGCTTCCTTGCTATCAGATCCTTGCTATCAGATCTTCCTTATTACGAACAGGTTTTTCTTAGACTAATCTTTTCAGTCAATGACCCGACGGTGTAATCTTTGCATTGGAGTAAATGGTCAACATTTTGAACAATTATTGTAAACCATAATTTATTTGATAATAAAGCAAAATTAATAAGTAAACAGTGATTTAATTATTGCGAAGAATAAATGTATCAAACAGTTTTTTTGCTCTACAGCCCAAATGGCTCATTTGCGGACATAAGTTTATATAAACAAAAATGCTTGTTTTGATGTCCCCTACTACCCCTTAAAGTTTGTCGGTATCTTTTTGGGACACCCTGTATATATATATATATATATATATATATATATATATATATATAACTTACTTGCAAAGTGAGAATTTTATAGTCGAAAAGCTTTCAAATTGTCGGAAAATTGTTGTTATTCTATTTTGACTATCAAACTGTACAGAATATAAATGTTAAAAATATGGAAAAATAATTAATAAACAATAATTGATAGATATAAGAAAAATAGAAGAGATAGAAGAATATGTAGAATAAAATTTTGAAGTGTATAAATACTAGTTTCTCATAGACATTGATTTTTGGTGTCATCACTAGACCAGTTAGGTAATTTTAGGAATAAATTTAATTAGATGTAAGTAGGTTCGAATAAATACTACTGAGATCTTGAATATCCTTTCTTTTATTTAGGCATAAAGGTTCTTGAGATATCTCTACCATTTCTAGAAACAAACGTTTATTTAAATTTTGTTCATGAATAATCACTTGTGAATTTCCAAAATCAAAATCGTGTCCTTCTTTAGTAGAATGTTCTGAAAGAGCACAAGAAAGAATAGTTCTTCTACAATCACTTTTATGTCGTGTTATCCTATCTTTTAATACAGTTGATGTTTGACCGATATAAACTTGATTACATTGTTCGCAAGGAATTTTATAGATTACTGAAGATTGTTTTAAAGTTTCATCTTTGTCTTTGACTTTAGAGTATAAATTGCCTATTTTATTGATATGTTTGTGTGCAATTTTTATGTCTGGTATAATTTCTAATATTTTGATTACTTTTTGTGAGACACTTTTAATATATGGTAATGCAAAATAATATATTTTATTTTGTATCTGAGGATCATTACTATTTATTATAATATTATTATTTTGTTGGTTATTCCCCATAGAATTATTTGTAATAAGTGACGTATTGTATAAATATTTTTTGAGAAAAGCATCTGGATAAGAGTTATCTTTCATTATATTATAAAGTTTTTTTATGTTATTTTCTCTAAATTCAGGGTGGGAAATTCTCTCAATTCTTCGGCGTAATCCTAATATAACATTTATTTTCATTTTTGTTGTATGGTATATGATATGTTTGTGTGCAATATATATAGTAAATTCTCACTTTGCAAGTAAGTTATAGTTAAAAATTTATATGTCCTAGTCATAGTTTTGATTATTCATAATAATAAGATCTTTTATATTGTTGTAGCCCTGACGAAGGCAATAAATAATTGCCGAAAGCTCGGCTTAGTGGAAAAAGAGATTTTTATTTCCTAGCCCTTCAAGACGACCGATACCCCAAGAAACTCCCATTGTTTATAAATTCTCCGGTCAAGATACTCTGTAAATATAAGGTATGGGGTTCTACCAAACGATTAAGCAACAATATGGAGCTGAATCAGTTAGACTATTGAAGAAATGGGCATCAATCAACATCAAGCTATCATCATGTCGGAACCGAAAAATATTTCTCCTCTCTTGTAGAAGAGAAGGTATTATTCCTACACATATCATTAATAATACCAAAAATACTCATCTAACTTTAGAATACCATGATAATCAATTAAGTCATCAAATAATTGAGTTTACTATTAAACTTCAAACTAAAATATTAAACTTAGAAATTACTGTAGCACATAAACATTTAGATAGTTTAGAATATTCTCAAAGCAAGGTATTTGAAAAATTGGAAGAAATATTACCCTATGAAATTTTAGATATCTTTTTCTCTTCACAAAACGATACATATGAACGCAAATTTAAAAAAACTAAATTAAAAAAAACTAAATTAAATAATCAAGATAAACTCAATAGTTTAAAAGAAAAAGCCAAATCTATATTCCTTAAAACGAAAGATAACTTGGATCAAAAATCTTTCTGATAATGAAATTCCTGAAGATGTATTGCAGTTTCTTTCACTAGGTCACAATTTTAGTGTTAATCCAACAGTAAATGATATTTCAATCAAACAATATCTTTCTAGCATAGAGAACATACTATTCCACTGTCCAGAAAAAAAGTAGAAATATAATTAGATCAAAAATTTACAAATGTCCTAACAAATTTTGTTCATAAACCTACTACTCTCAACTTTCTCCAAACTCTTTTCCGTAAAACAAAAACGATTTTTCAAATTACATACAGACCTTATTGTTACACGATCAGATAAAGGTAATGTAACTGTCATAATGAAAAAAAGAATTTATACATAGAAAAATGTAATGATTTACTTAGTGATGAAAGTTGTTATAAAAAAAACTCAACAGAGATCCTACATCTACTTTCCAACAAAAAATCTAACAAATTAGTGTCATCTTTTATTGAAACAAAAAGTTATCACGAAATGAAATTTTCAAAAACCTTAACAATCTATAATCAAGCAGCACCTAAATTTTATGGCCTTCCTAAAATCCATAAGCTACATTAACTGTAAGACCTATTATTTCATCCATTAATGCTCCAAACTGTAAATTAGCAAAACTAATCACGGATGTTTTGACAAACGCATACAGTAAAAATAATACATATTACATAACTGATTCTTTTGAATTTTCAGAACTTGTCAATGATATGAGTATACCTGCCAATTATGTAGTTGTAAGGCCTTGACGTAGTTTCTTTATTCAGTAAAATACCTTACTACTTAATAGAAAAAAGCATTAAAAAACACTGGTCTATTATTTTCTGAGCATACCAATATTTCTCAAAAACAATTTCTTGAAATATTACAATTTATTTTCGATTCAACATATTTCAGATTTCAAAATATTTTTTTATAAACAGATCTTAGGCACACCTATGGGTGCAAACAATGTCTCCTATTATCGCTCGAATATGTAATGGATGATCTTTTGAACGAATGTATTCCAAAACTTCATTTTGATATGCCTTTCATTAAAAAATACGTGGATGATTTAATCTGTGCAATCCCACGTGACCAACTTACAGAACTAATCTCAACATTTAACGGTTATGATCCTAATATTCAATTCACAATTGAAACTGAAAATAATCAAAGTGTACCATTTCTAGATACTCTAGTGATAAGAAATGATCAAAATAAAATCCAACTTGATTGGTATTCTAAAACCAACAAGCTCAGGTAGATATATCAACTTCAATTCCTACCATACAACAAAAAATGAAAATAAAATGTTATATTAGGATTACGCCGAAGAATTGAGAGAATTTCCCACCCTGAATTTTAGAGAAAATAACATAAAAAAAAACTTTATAATATAATGAAAGATAACTCTTATCCAGATAGCTTTTTCTCAAAAAATATTTATACAATACGTCACTTTATTACAAATAATTCTATGGGGAATAACCAACAAAATAATAATATTATAATAAATAGTAATGATCCTCAGATACAAAATAAAAATATATTATTTTGCATTACCATATATTAAAAGTGTCTCACAAAAAAGTAATCAAAATATTAGAAAATTATACCAGACATAAAAATTGCACACAAACATATCAATAAAAATAGGCAATTTATACTCTAAAGTCAAAGACAACAGATGAAACTTTAAAACAATCTTCAGTAATCTATAAAATTCCTTGCGAACAATGTAATCAAGTTTATATCGGTCAAACATCAACTGTATTAAAAGATAGGATAACACGACATAAAAGTGATTGTAGAAGAACTATTCTTTCTTGTGCTCTTTCAGAACATTCTACTAAAGAAGGACACGATTTTGATTTTGGAAATTCACAAGTGGATTATTCATGAACAAAATTTAAATAAACGTTTGTTTCTAGAAATGGTAGAGATATCTCAAGAACCTTTATGCCTAAATAAAAGAAAGGATATTCAAGATCTCAGTAGTATTTATTCGAACCTACTTACATCTAATTAAATTTATTCCTAAAATTACCTAACTGGTCTAGTGATGACACCAAAAATCAATGTCTATGAGAAACTAGTATTTATACACTTCAAAATTTTATTCTACATATTCTTCTATCTCTTCTATTTTTCTTATATCTATCAATTATTGTTTTATTAATTATTTTTCCATATTTTTAACATTTATATTCTGTACAGTTTGATAGTCAAAAATAGAATAACAACAATTTTCCGACAATTTGAAAGCTTTTCGACTATAAAATTCTCACTTTGCAAGTAAGTTATAGTTAAAAATTTATATGTCCTAGTCATAGTTTTGATTAATTCATAATAATAAGATCTTTTATATTGTTGTAGCCCTGACGAAGGCAATAAATAATTGCCGAAAGCTCGGCTTAGTGGAAAAAGAGATTTTTTATTTCCTAGCCCTTCAAGACGACCGATACCCCAAGAAACTCCCATTGTTTTATAAATTCTCCGGTCAAGATACTCTGTAAATATATATATATATATATATATAATATATAA